>OY986994.1:9475118-10816524 GCA_963920545.1 Lepidium didymum
TGATTGGAAAGGCACGCATGGACGGTCCAATCTTCTTAATAATTACTGTACATGTTGCTTTTTGGCGATAGTAATAAATATACAGTTCAATATTTCCATGTTTTTTCGATAAATCAATATTTCCATGTTCTGAAAATAGGAATAGATCTTCTTCTTGTAATCTCAGTTTGGTCAAACAAACTTTCCTAAATGAGTTGCACCAATTGGACTTGTCATTTCCACGTGACAATAATGCGATCCAACTATTCATGTGACTCCTTTTGTCCCTCTATTAACAGTTTATAATGATGCATCACTTCCTTTTGTCCCTCTATTAACAGTTTATGATGATGCATCACTTCCTTTTGTCCCTCTATTAACAGTTTATGATGATGCATCACTTCGATTGGATCCATCTCTTTCATCAGGGGTAGACACTGAGCCGATATCCAGAAAATTTGTAATCTGTGATCTGTTCCGATTTAATTACGACCTACTTCGATCCGAAATTTTTTGAATATCCGGAAATTCGGATATTTGTTTTTTTCAAAGATTCGCGAATAATCCGTTCCAATCCGTTTTTAAAAGTTAATTAAGATAACATACATAAAATAACAAAAAATATTAGAAAATAATGTAAGTATGAATTTAAAAACTTAAAATAAACATTTTATCAATATAATTATTTTTAAAAACAAATATAACTAAAGAATTAGAATTTTTAATCAAACTAGTTACAAAAACAAAACTCATACTAAATCACATAGAAAAAATGATATTATCGTAAAAATAAAATATAAAACAAAAAAAATTAACTATATATTACATTTCATTATTTGCAACCATATAAATATGTACAATGCATTTATATTATAACATATGTATACTTAATGAAAAACTTAATATATATATATATATATATATTTATTTATTTATAAACGAATCGAAACAGATAAATGGTCTTTTGAAAAATTATATTTGTTATTTATTTTGTTTTTAACAGATAATATATTTTACTAATAAATCAAATACCAAATCAGATCAAATCTAATGGATATTTTGCCCTCCCTATATTTCATTATTCAATTTACTTTCTTCGTTCCCCCATTTATATGTGTAGACATTTCTAAAAATAAAGAGAAAAATGTCCATGACTTGTATCAACAAGTTCACTTTGATTGGTGAGCAGTGTCAAGATTCAGAGTTTTTGATGAATAGTAGTTTCTAGGGTTGCAAAATCGGGTAGATTGGGTCGGGTCGGATTAATCAGAATTCGGGTAATCTAAAAATGTTTTGAAATAACTGAAAAAAGATTTGGGTCGGGTCGGATCGGATATCGGGTAGTTCGGAAAAAACCAGTGTCCGATTTATTTATTTTTTTGCAAGAATTCTAAAAAAATTCAAAAAAAATCAAAAAATCCGATCCGAAAAGTCCGAAACATCTGATTAAGAAAATGAAATTCTGAAATTCTTACCTAAACCCTAATCCGAATTACCCAAATTTCTAACCAATACCCGATTCGATCCGATTCGGATCAGATAAATGGGGTCGGATCAAATTATCATCCTAGTAGTTTCGCTTTATTCCATCAATCAAATCATTGCTATTTATATAGTTGCTACGTACTATGCTATGAAATAATTATATTAATTTTATCTAGCGATATCAATTTAATGCCTATAGGCTAATTTGGAGGTGCCTAATTTTTCTGGATATGGTGGTTAGGTTTACCTAACTAATGATTTGGTATCAGAATGTCAATTTCTCACATTCGTTATTTTAGAATAAAAAAATATTTATGGATAATTTTAGGTTATGTATAAGTCTTAACAATGCAATTATTGCCAAAAAAAAATGAAGGTATGTGAAAAGACTTTTAACTATTTCTTCCAATATTGGTTTTGGTTTTGATGAAAATAATAATATTAATTATCAGTGTTATGATAGTTTTTTAAAAAAGTATTGAAATTTTCTGTTTTCCTTTTCTATCAAAACCATAAGATCTGAGTTTAATACAGTTTGTAAACAACCAAACTTCACGTAGACAACTTCTTGTTCTCAGGCTTTAGCATGAGGCATGAGCAGTTTCGTGCCTAGAATTATTAGGGATTCAGGCAACTAAAAACATATTTATATTATTAAAAAAATTATAACATACATATGAAATAATTTCAATATAACATGTATAATATAAGTTTGTTTTTCTTCTATATATATATATATGTTAACTAAGATATTTTTGTGATATAGTTAATCGCAAATAAGATTTAGAAAACTTTTTTTTAGCAGAAACAATAGAAACTAAATTCAACCTAATTCGCAAAATAACATTTTTGTTAAAAAATATTCTAATTTTTGAACTAAATATTTATAAAGATTATTTTTTTATAATATAAACTACAAAACTATCGTATATATATTTTTCCGAAAAAAATAGGGAGCTAAAAATTATTTTTTGTTATAAAATTGATTATTTAACATATTATAATATTATTGTAAAGAAGTATACGTGAAGTGAAGTGAAGTGAAGAGAAAAGTATAATGTTTCTTTTCTTATTATTATTATCAAAGATGTGTCATGCAATAAGTGGATGCATGTATTTATAGTGAAATAAGAGGCGGTGAGAAGATAAATATCTTCACTATAGGTAATTATAACACCTATAGCCTATATTTCTTTAACACTCCCCCTTAATTACCTATTGCTAATTATATATATATATTACACACTGCCTCATTAAAAACCTTGTCATGGAAAAACCCAGTGGGATAAAAACCATGACGAGGGAAAAAGAGTACAGTGATATAATCTCCCCGCTGAAATAATGAATATCATAAATTTCGTAATTGACGCATCCCGATATTGTGAACATGTTTCCTGAATGTTGTAGTGGGAAGCGCTTTAGTGAATAGATCTGATGCATTGTCTGTTGAACGAATGTATTGAATATTCACTTCTTGATTCTTCTCGAGTTCTCGTGTGTAAGAGAAAAATCTTGGGGGAATATGCTTCGTTCGATCGCTTTTTATATAACCTTCTTTAAGTTGGGCGACACAAGCAGCATTGTTTTCAAACACTTTTGTTGGCTCTTTATTTATGGCTATTCCACTTGCTTTTTGTATATGTTGAGTCATAGATCTAAGCCAAACACATTCTCTACATGCTTCATGAAGTGCAATTGTTTCAGCATGATTTGAGGAGGTAGCAACTAGATTCTGCTTTTGGGAACGCCAAGAGATTGCAGTGCCTCCAATTGTGAAAACATATCCAGTTTGCGATCGGGCTTTATGTGGATCTGATAAATAGCCTGCATCTGCAAAACCAACTAGATCGAGACTAGAATTTCTGTTATAAAATAATCCCAAATCAATCGTTCCTTGGAGATAACGAAATATATGTTTTATTCCATTCCAGTGTCTGCGCGTAGGTGATGAACTATATCTTGCAAGTAGATTTGTAGCGAATGCTATATCTGGTCTAGTGCAATTTGCAAGATACATGAGTCCACCAATAGCGCTCATATAAGGTACTTCGGGACCTAATACCTCTTCGTTATCTTCACAAGGTCGGAATGGATCCTTCTCGATATTGAGTGATCTATTAACCATTGGAGTACTTAAAGGAGTCGCTTTATCCATATAAAATCGTTTTAAGATCCTTTTAATATAATTCGATTGATGTACGAAAATTCCATTCCGAAGATGCTCGATCTGGAGTCCTAGACAAAACTTTGTCTGTCCAAGATCTTTCATTTCGAACTCTTCTATCATATGAGTTCTAGCAACATTAATCTCCTTTTGAGTTCCAATTATGTTCAGGTCGTCAACATATACAGCTATGATCACAAATCCAGATACAGATTTCTTAATAAATACGCAAAGACATATTGCATTGTTGGTATATCCTTTACTCAATAAATATTCACTTAGACGATTATACCACATGCGTCCGGATTGTTTTAATCCGTAAAGTGATCGTTGTAATTTGACTGAACATACTTCTTTAGATTTTGCGTTCAATGCTTCAGGCATCTTTAATCCTTCTGGGATTTTCATATATATTTCACTATCAAGTGATCCATATAGATATGCTGTCACAACATCCATTAAATGCATTTCTAGATTTTTAGATGCTGTTAAGCTCATCAAAAATCTAAAGGTAATTGCATCCATTACCGGGGAATATGTTTCTTCATAATCAATCCCAGGTCTTTGAGAAAATCCTTGGGCAACAAGTCGGGCTTTATACCTTGTTACCTCATTTTTCTCATTTCTTTTTCGAACAAAAACCCATTTATATCCAACAGGCTTTACATGTTCAGGAGTTATGACAATAGATCCAAAGACTTTTCTTTTATTTAGAGAGTTCAATTCAGTTGTCATGGCCATTTTCCATTTCTCCCAATCAGATCTTTTCTGACATTCTAATATAGACTTTGGTTCTGGATCATCATTTTCATTGTCAATTTCTTTTGATACAGAGAATGAGAAAATTCCATCATCATCTTCTATCTCACTTCTAACCCAAATATTTCTGTTTTGGGCATAGTTGATGGAAATCTCATGTTTTTCTCTATTTTCGTCTTCAAGACTTTTCTCTGTATAATTTGGTTCTTCTGGACCATTTATATTTATTTTTCCCAAAATCTTTTTCTTTCGGGGATTTTTATCTTTTGATCCCATAGGTCTCCCCCTTTTTAACTGAACATTGGGTTTACTTGTTATGTTTCCATCATTTTGTTCTTCTGGAACAATAACTCTTGATGGAACATTCGCAGCGGGTATGTGTGATTTTGTCACCCTTTTTGTATCAGTGAATGCATCTGGTATCTGATTTGCCATATTTTGTAAATGCACAATTTTCTGAACTTCCAGTTCACGTTGTTTCGTAGGGGGATCAAGGTGCCATAACGACGGTGTGTACCATGTTATGTCTTTTGGAGCTTCTTTAATTCCTCCCCCTAACGCGGGGAATTCATCTTCATTAAAATGGCAATCGGCAAAACGTGCCGTAAACATATCCCCAGTCTTTGGTTCTAGATATCGAATTATGCTTGGTGACGTATACCCAATATATATTCCTAATCTCCTTTGTGGTCCCATTTTTGTTCTTTGTGGTGGCGCAATGGGGACATATACCGCACACCCAAAAATACAGAGATGAGATATATCTGGCTTCTGGCCAGATATTAATTCTAACGGAGAGTATTCATTATATGCACTTGGCCTTATTTGGATTAGTGCCGCAGCATGCAGAATTGCATGACCCCATATTGAAATTGGGAGTTTTGTTCTCATAATTAACGGTCTAGCAATAATTTGTAACCGTTTGATTAAAGACTCAGCCATACTGTTTTGTGTGTGAACATGTGGGACTGGATGTTCAACATCTATTCCCAATGACATACAATAGTCATTGAAGGCTTGTGAAGTGAATTCACCAGCGTTATCAAGTCTTACCTTTTTTATTGTATAATCAGGAAATTGTGCCCTTAATCTGATTATTTGGGCAATGAATTTTGCGAAAGCCATGTTTCGTGTGCTCAATAGACACACATGTGACCATCTACTAGATGCATCAATCAATACCATAAAATATCTAAATGGCCCGCATTGTGGATGGATCGGTCCACATATATCACCATGTATTCTTTCCAAGAATATCGGAGATTCATTCTTAACCTTGGCTGGTGATGGCCGAGTTATTAGTTTTCCAAGAGAACATGCATTACATAGAAATTCTTTCGTTTGAAAAATCTTCTGGTTTTTCAACGAATGGCCATTTGTGTTTTCCACAATTTTTCGCATCATGACTGAACCAGGGTGCCCTAAACGTTCATGCCAGATTTTGAACGTACATGTAAACTTCGGGTTTACTGTAACATATGATTCAATCATATTTATTTTTGTGAAATATATTCTGGAGGATAAAGCTGGCAGCTTTTCTAATATACATTTCTTTTCCGAGTTATCTGATGTGATGCAGAGATATTCAACACCACTTTTATTCATTGTTTCTACGTGATATCCATTTCTTCGAATATCTTTGAAACTCAGTAGGTTTCTACATGATTTAGGGGAATATAGTGCATTATCTATTTCAAATTGTGTCCCCTTTGGCATTGAAAAACAAGCTCTTCCGGAGCCTATAATAATTCTTGCATCACCAGATATAGTATTCACGCTTCCGGCGGAATTGTTCATCTTAAGGGAAGAGAAATAATTTTTATCTTTAAGTATTGTGTGCGTTGTAGCACTATCTGCCAGACACATATCTCCATCCTTGTTTCCGTATTTCAACATTTTCTGATCTAAGAATATTTATAAAAGATGCGTTAATATTAACACAAACAGTATATTACAAGATAATATTTTACAAACAAGGCAGAAAACAACATTACGCAATCATAACTAATTATACATTATATTATACTTTTATACATTATATTATACTTTCTTCTTCAGGAAGATTTTAATCTTTTTGGCTTTCGTTGATTTCTATGGAATCAACAGCGAAATCAGCCACATCGAGATATGTATCATTATTTATATCATCGAGTTGCGGATCGACTTCATGATCAAAAGAAGGACCAGCTTCATGATCAAAAGGATGCCCGATATTGCCGTGAACAAAGTTGGTTTCTCTTTGTTTTCCCTTTTTCTTTTGGGACTCTTGGTGTAGTTCAACGAAATATTTTGGCGTACGGCAGGTACGTGACCAATGTCCTTTCATGCCACACCTATAGCAACTTTCCTCATGTTGCCTTTTTCCAACTTCTTTTTCTTTTGGTCTTTTGTGATTCCTTTCATCGTTGGAATCAGCAGGGCAAGATCTTTTCCTTTGCCCACGTCCATATCCACGTTTGTATCCTCCTCGTCCACGACCGCGGTAATTACCTCGACCGCGTCCACGTCCGTAATTATTATAATTCGTAACATTCGCTTCGGGGAATGTTACTGATCCAGTAGGGCGTGACTGATTATTGAGGATGACGAGTTCATTATTCTGCTCTGCTACAAGAAGCACTTGCATTAATTATGAGTACTTCTTGTATCCATTAGCCCTATACTGTTGTTGTAGGACTACATTTCCAGGATGAAATGTTTGGAGAGTTTTCTCGATCATGTCATAATCAGTGATCGTTTCTCCGCATAACATTATCCTGGAGGTAATTCCAAACAGCGTAGAATTATATTCGCTTACGCTTTTATAATCCTGAAAACGGAGATTCAGCCACTCATGTTTTGCCTTTGGTAAGATCACGTATTTCTGGTGATCAAACCTTTCTTTTAGTGACTGCCAAAGATCTGCAGGATCTTCTTTTGTTATATATTCATTTTTTAAGCCATCGTGGATATGATGGACCAAAAATATCATGGCATTAGCCTTTTGTTCTTCTGAAGTCGTTTTTAACTTATCAATTGTGTCAATGAGTTTTCTCCCCTTTAAGTGCATTTTTGTTTCGACAGCCCATCTCATATAATTGTTGCCTGATATATCCAGGGCAGCAATATCGAGTTTTGCCAAATTAGACATAATTACTGCATAATAATTATAATTTTATTATTACTAAATTTTAAAATAAAGTATAATGCAATAATATATCAATAATTAAACACATAAAAATGAAATAAGCAGGCAATTACAAAAAGGCATAAAGCACAAATAAGTAACCAAAGATTCATCCAGAATTCCGTGCGAGTGAAATTACCGATGAAAAATCCGGGAATAGTGGAAAGAATAACACCGAGGCAAAAGATTAAAACCCATCTCATTTTGCAAAAATGAATCGATTTTGAGAGAAAAAATTTGAGAGGAGGTAGAAGATTTTGAGTGATTAAAATGAGTGAAAAATGAGTGTATTTATAGATTAAAATTTTGTATGTAGCCGTTGGGAATAGTGTTTATGGCCGTTGGAGAATTATGTATTATTATTATTTTTTTTTTTTTCATAACCGTTAGAAAAATATATCCAAAGATAAAATTATCAAAACATAATCACGAAATATTCAGAGTATAAGTTGCGCAATTAAATATGATGCAATAACAGTAAATTTAAATATGTTATTTGTCTTCAGGACAAAATTATTTTTATTTATTTGTCTACTAGACGAATTTATTTGTTTCGTGTGAAATAGATTTATATGTATATCCATTTTATTTTTACTGTTCTTCAGGAACGGTTTAGTAAATGTCTTCAGGACATTTTTGATTTTTATGTTCTTCTGGAACATTGTATAAATATCTTCTGGACATATAAAATATTGATATGAGGAGACATAGTCTACCATATGATCATGATCGTGAAGGCAGGGCCATGTAACGATCGATTCGGGGAAGGCAGTGCCTATCTTCCCGAAATTAATATTTAAACATGGGGACTAAATCCCTCATGTTGTAATTCAGGTATTATTATAGTTTCTAAATTAAATTAAAATATATAGTATATATGTATGGGGCCCAAGTCACCCATTATATCAAAGTATAAAATCAAAATTGACAAAAATAAATTTTACCTTTTTCCAGCACGGGAGCAATTCGTGCTGATAACGTGTTATAAAATTGATTATTTAATATATTATAATATTATTGTAAAGAAGTATACGTGAAGTGAAGTGAAGAGAAATACTTTTCTTTTCTAATTATTATTATCAAAAATGTGTCATGCAATAAGTGGATGCATGTATTTGTAGTGAAATGAGAGGCGGTGAGAAGATAAATATCTTCACTATAGGTAATTATACCTATAGCCTATATTTCTTTAACATTTTTATCCCAAAGAACTCGAGGCGAATGCTCTTTTTTTTTTCCATCATAGTCGATATATAGAGTGTACGAAGTACGAACAGTCTCAATATAAAATGACTTTACAAAGTTGACATAGGCCCAAAATGAATACTTTAAATATTTTCAATGTAAACTATGCACAATTTGATGATGGGCCGTGTGATTTCAAGCCCATCAACGAAATATTCATACTCTACACGTGGAGTGTAAATACGGTGCTGTATTTACAATTAAGGATCAAATAAAGTAATGTACATGACTAGAATATAATTCACAAACGACAAAATAAGTATCTTATGCTGCCCTCATGGCTCCTACAAATACACAATTATTAAGAAATTAGGTGTGGGATTAAGAACAAATAAAGGTATAAAGTGAGTGGAATTTGCTTTATATAAATCAAATGTATTAGTTTTATAAAAGTAAGTGGAAGAGAATCTAAAACGAGAACCAATGTGTTTCGACATAGGAGACATTGTTTTGCCTTGTGGCAGTTTCTAGATCTCTTATTGTAAACAAATGAACCTAATGATCTCATGAACTCCATCAAACTTGTAGCGTAAGCCTGTTCTTTAGGTTTATTTCATTAATTAATTCCTCAAGTTGTTAATTGTATGGACTCTTATTAATTTTATATATATTTTGTTTTTCAATGAATTCTTTTATATGAATAATTAGTGGTCTGGTGCGCCACAAATGTTGTTCCCTTTTGGAACTCATCCCATGTGACAAACTCCACGATCAAAACAACTATATTGTTAGTTATTGTTGATTATTGTGTTTAAGACCTGTCTGCTAATTATGGTACGGACACATGTAATTTTCTTGATTGGTGTTGTAAAAGATATCGTATATTACCAACTATTGAATTCTAAAGTAAAACCAAATTAGACAGTATACTATTTTTATATTCAGGGACTCTTAAACTTAAATCTAGATTAGTTTTAAGACTCATAAAAACCTGGATTATTTTACCATTTACACTATTGACAGACAACTAAAGATGTTTCGTAGTTGAAAAGATCCGAACTCCATATATTAAAAAAACAACGAAAATGAATGATCGACTAGTTCAACCAACTCCATTTGGATTGTGTACTATAATATTCACAAACAAAAAATTATAACCTTTTTCTAAAACTAAAAATAGTGACCCATTAATCAAATCATTTGTTTTAACAAATATTATTTAATTCTCTCTTGAAGGAAATTTGTTATTAGTGTAGACATATTAAAATGGAATGTGAGATGTTTATTATTTGTTTATTAGTGTAAACATATTCAATTTATTGTTATTATTGTTGGACCGCCGGCTTATAAATTCGTTGAAAGTTCAAGAATGGCCTGAAATTTATCGATTTAATTATATTTCCAAATTTACAAAAATAGAAGAATATACAGTAAAAGTAGAGGGGAAACTTGACTGAGCAGATTTAGTAGATGGGGCCCAAATGAATCGATTTGAATCGTACGATGGAGAAATTAACGAATTTACATATACAAAATTTTGAACTGTTGATTTTGGAAACGAAGGACGGTCTTAGATTTGACCTGGTAGTAGTCAAATACTGCTTTTTTAAGATGTACGTGTTGGGATATGCCAAGTTTTAGGAGACACCTATAGTTCGTGTGAATAAATATTTATTTATCAAATTAAACGTAGGTTTATTCGAATAAATATGTAACTTAAACTGAACATGCTGCGACAGTTTTGTGGCCTAGTGGTTAAAGAGTTGGATATCTGGTATCCAATAAAAGTTTCGATCTCCTCACTCTTTTAGGGTTTAATATGCTATAAATGCCATTTTACATATTGACCAAAAAAAAAAAACCGAACATTTAAATGTGATTGAAACCTTGAATTGCCGATCTGTTATAAATGTGCCGAATCATTCTGTGATTGATGTATAATATATGCTTTAAGATTTTGAATTAAACTTGTAAGGAAAAATATATAAAAGAATCAAACAAGGATTAGCCAAAAATAAGGACTCAAACAACGCTCTCTGCCGTGCCGCTTGAAAACAAATCCAGGATTTAATATAAACACCCCATAATTTTTGTTAACATCAAAATTTATTGTTATTTTATAAATGTTTTTAGGCGTTCAACAACTACAGTCTACAAAACATAACAGTCCAAGAGAGGCAATGGCATAAAACGTAAGTAAGCAGCTTAAGGAAAAGGAATTGGCTATGGGCTAAGAACAATGGACCCACAGGATTTATGCAGTTGAGAAATTATGACATTATTGTTTTCTTTTTAAAATACAGAGAAATGACATGAGAGAAAGAGAAAGTGAAGAATCTCGCAAGAAGCGCGAATATAAGTATTTTTGTAATTCTATAATGACGGTGAATGACGTGATTCCGCAGATATTTTTTGTCAGTTTTATATTTCTAAGTATTAATTTTTATAATAAATCGTATAATTAAGTTGAGTGATAGGCAAGTAATTCATTATTTTTTGCAGGCCCTTAATAGTTTATCCTCAAAGTCACATACATGAAACCTACTATTTTTCAATACATACTGACTAATAGATCTTATAAATCATAACAAAAAGTATTGAGTAAAAATATAAAATTTGAGAAAAGAAAAAGAAAGTTAACCAAAAAAAAAGAAAAAGAAATAAAAGACATAAAAAAGGGTCCTTTTGTTTCCAAGGAAGTCCAATGATATTAAATGTTTTATTTTACTTAACCAAATTATTTTCAAGCCTATCTCTGATTGGCTAAGAACGTTTTCTAATGCCATAATAATGTTACAGTTTTTGGTTTTGCCTAAATATTACAAAGGAGAAATCCATTATACAAATAAATTTATTTTTACCAAACAATAAAATAATTAATCAAAATAGAGTTTACCATGACACGTAATGTTCATTTTACAAATTATTTATCCTCTAAAATCTGAATTCTCTCTATAAAACAATAGAAGTAGAAGATGAGGACCTTGTAGTCCGCTAAAAACAGGCGCACTAACATATGAGAATTTGGCTAACGAATTAGTTAATTGTGGCTCAATATTGACAAAGAAAAAAGAACTTGTGGTCAAGTAGTAGAAACGAACCAAGACTTTAAACAGTTCATAGATTCGATTTTTTTATTATGTGAAACTAAAATACATTATTGTAATCACCCATATATAGATATAGATTTATACTTTTCACCTATTTGAATACCAGAAAATCATAATCTACCTATAGATTACACATAATAGTCCAAGCTACTTGACAAAAAAGATAGTGTTTACATATAAATAAATTTGTAATAAATAGTGTTCACATATAAAGGTCAAATTAATGTTGTAATCATTTGGGTTCACCTCCAAAGACTACACAAACTCAGTCTATTAAAACTATTCCAACATAAACTTAGCTGTAATCATTTAGGTTCACCTCCATAGACTACACAAACTTAGTCTATTAACGCTATTCCAACGTAAACTTTTTCATTCATCGTTAAACTACCCAATCTATTATAATTAATCAACTTAATTAAATCTATTATAATTAATCAACCATCTTGCACCTTAAATTTGGAGTACAACAATGATACGAATTATGAGACTTCAATAACCACTTGTTTGTTGGTTCATCAAACACACAATATACTCGCCAACCACATGAACCGCCCATACAACATTTAAAACTAAGTATTTTCTCCTCCCATCTTTCTTGAACAATATTGTAACCACTACTCAATGCATAGTCTAAGACCGCTTCCTTGAACGCAAATCCATTATAGAATGTTTGTCCTAGATATAATTTTCTTGTCTACCCCGAATAATTGGGTGAGTTCTTTCTCTCTGAATATGCTCCATGTTATTGTCATCATCATCTGAACTATCAACCATTACATCGTGACATAACTGATTCTCATCCTGAAACTCATTGACTTTAGCTTCAACTTCAAGTTCAAGTCTTTCTACTTCATCTTCTTTTTTTCTTTATTTTGTCAACACTGAACCACAACTACCGATCTATTAGCCAAATTCTTATATAATGTAAGCAGTGGGACTCGATGCCTAAATATACAAGTGCGTCTACCTTTAATAGACTTACCACATGCCGCTAGACTAAATGTCACATGCAATTTTTCTACTTCATCTTCGGCTTCTTCATCACTACTTTCTATTTCTTTGTTATTATTGCTTTCATTATCTCTTTCTAAGGTTATGTCACTGCATAATATATTAAAATTTATTTTTATAATATAAGTTGTTTTAGAAATTTATTTTTGTTTCAAAATATAAGTCGTTTTTAAAAACTAAGACAAAAAGTAAATTAAAAGTTAAGAAAAATTTAATTCTTTATATTTCTTTTCATTTTTTTTGTTTTCTTTTAAACTACTTTTCTTTGTTTTTTATTAAATGCTGATATAAAATTATGGTATTTTAGAAAATACAAAAAATAAAAAATAATCTATGTGTATCCAATCAAAACAACTTACATTGTGAAAGAGAGGGAGAAGGAGTAAACATTAAAGTTATGAAGCTTTCTATCAACAAAATACGCTAATAAGTAATTTTAGTTTTTAAATAATCTTTAAAACTTGTAACGGTGAAGTCTTCACAAAATTCTCCAAAGTCTACACAAAACGTCATTGATCACGGAGAAATTAAAAAAGGGAGAAAACGACATCGTATAAATTCCATTAATAATAAAAAAGTGTGTTGCCAATAAAGAGACGACACAAGTGGTGTAGTTATTACGTAACGCGCAATTCGACGCGCGTGTAGCCCCCACGATCCAATGACTTTCTTAACATCCAAGTGCTTGTGGGACTTCTTTGCAGGTTTGTTTACTTTTAATACAACAATTAATCTCCCATTAGCTTAGCTTTTTAAAACATTGGTTAACTAATTTTTAAACATATATGTCATTGATGATATTAACAGTGGGGTTATAATATACACAAGAAATCATAGTAGTATTTTTTCAACTAATATTAAAAAATTGTAGCTTATAGCCTCAACTAAACTTAATTGATGTGGTCAATGACAAAATAATTTTAGTTGAGAACTCTTGGTCTTGGATATGGGGATTTATTCTTGGAAATTGTTTTCTTTTTTTTTTGGGATTTTAGTAAAATTTTAAACACATTATTTTTAGCTTTTTACATAAAAGATGGAAAACATACGAACGAAAAACAAAAAAGAAGATGGAAACAAATTTTCATCTTTTTGTCTGATTTATTTATTTTTATATTAATTAAAATAGGAAAAATAGCCGAAAATAGGTACGCGAGTAGTAATACTCTTTTTAAAAAATTTCAGACACCAGAATTTGAATTTCTCAGATTGTTAGGCCAAAAAAATTAGAATAGGAAAAATATGTTTTTAAAGCTAGTTTAACCGAAATATGAATTATTTATCATTATTAAACTTTTAAAAATTAAATAAGTTGATTGTAGTAAATAATTTTTAGAATATTTACATCACGAGAAAAAGAAAATTAATCACGAGACATCCATCTACTTTGATTGAAATATCTAAAAATGCTAACAAGTAACAAAGACTTAAAAGCAATAATTATGTAATAGGCTCAATTATTCCACATAATGGTTAGGTAGTTAGAAATATTAAAGAAATTGAATAAAGTAAATAAAGGCAGAAAAAAAAAACAAAGTGGTATTGCAAAACAAAAGAAGCCAATAGATTTTCTCTCAAATCTCTTCTGAGTTCTTTTTCCTCAAACTTGCTGCTTATTTCCTTACGTTCTCTCTCTTAATCAGAATCAAACCTGTCCTTCTATTCCTATAAAAGAAGACCTTCATTTTCCCTCATTTCTCTTCTCCACACCAAACAAGAACAAAAACCACTTTTAAAAAACCCAAGAACAATGGAGGTTTCGACTAGAAAGCCTTATTTCATAGATGAAGAAGAAGATGGATTGGCTTCTTTAGCTGAGATTGAAGCTGGAGTTTCGAGTCCTTTTTCTTACAACAACAGCTTCAAAAATCCTCGGAGTTATTATTACCAACATCAGTACTCTGTTTCATCGCCTAGATCTGTTGTTGTTTCTGGAGGATTCCATGATTTTAGATTTGACAATAAAAGCTCTTATGGAAACCCAGTTTCTCATTTCTTAGACTCTTGTTTCCTTTGTAAGAAACGTCTTGGTGATAACAGAGACATCTTCATGTACAGGTACATACCTTTTTGTTTCTCAAAGTTTTTATCTTTTTTGATTTTGATTGACAAAGTTTTTATCTTTTAGTCATAAACTAACTAAGAAATGTTTTGGTTTTGTTTAAAACAGAGGAGACACACCGTTCTGTAGTGAAGAGTGTAGAGAACAACAGATTGAGAGAGATGAAGCTAAAGAGAAGAAAAAGAGTCTCTCTTCATCAGTTAAAGCTATGAGAAGAAATGAAAAGAGAAGCTCTTCTTCTTCTCCAACGAGATCTCGTGACTATGCTTTACATACTGGAACTGTTGCTGCTGCTTAAAATAGCAAAAAAGAAAAGAGAGAAAGAGATAGAATCCATTAACGTTCATTGCTGTAAAAGCTGGTTAATGCTCTTTTTTCATCTAAAGAAAGATCTTTGTTTGAATTTGAAGCTAAGCAAAGAAAAACTCTCTTTTTCAAGGGTTTGTCTTTTCTTTGTTTGAAGTTTCTTTTTTCTTTTAAGAAAAAAATGCAATTTTGAGAGTACAACAAAACTAAGGCCAAAAAGCCTATGTGAATCTGTTTTAATCTTTGTTTTTTCTTATGTAATCTGAATATCATCAGCCTGGTTGTTCTCTTATTTTGGACTGATGAGATTGTAATCAAAAAGTACAAAAATTATATTAATGATATTAATTGGTTTTGGTTATAAGATATAATATGATTTCGAAATAAAATTGGTGTAAGTAATGGTATAGATTCTTATTGGAGTAGGTTTGATGTCACGACTAATTTTGGAATAATAATAATATAGTGGAGATTCAAAAGACATCTTTTTCTACGCATGTTCTATTGATATCATTTCTGCACTACAACCTTTTTTCTCTTTTCCTTTTTGAACAATACATTTACAGGTTTTTTTAACTTTGTATTTGAAGAAATCATAGTTTATGATTAGTGAGGCTCTTTGGTTGATGGGCTTAATATGATTTAATTTGGGCCTTTTCCACATACATACATAGCTACATGCTCACAAAATTATTCTCTGCTCTTTAGATAATTTTCTAGGCTCTAACACTTATTTGTTGTACTTGACTCTGCAACAGAACTTGTCATATCTTCTGTATTATATGATTCCTCAATGATCTTCCTTAGACTCTCGACGACATAAGCCATGGTTGGTCTCTCTTTATCATTCCTTTTCAGACAATGATCAGCCAATTTAGCCACTCTCCTAACCATATCAATTCGATACTGGTTGCATAACTTCGAGTCAATGATCATTCTGAAGCTTTTGCTATTAACAGGGTACTGTTTAACCCATTCTAGAAGCTTCTTCTCAGCTAAAGGTTTCAGTCGTTCGATTGTCCTACGACCAGTGATCATCTCATAGAGAACAACTCCAAAGCTGTAGACATCGTTATGTGTCCGGAGATAACCAGTTTCTATATACTCAGGAGCTGCATAACCTTCTGTTCCAATTCTCTTTTGAGAGAATCATGGAAGAAGAAGAGTAAGTCACTGTTTACTTGCAGACGAAGAAACTAATGATATATAAAGTTTGTAAGGTTTACCATAGTTGTAACGTGAGTGTTGTCTCCTTCAGGACCTTCTCTAGCGAGACCAAAATCTGATAGTTTTGAATGAAGTTCATCGTTTAAAAGCACATTTGATGATTTAAAGTCTCTGTATATCACCTGCAAAAAAAGTGAAAGAACAAATGAATCTAGTTCGTGCAAATTCGGTTTTACTTTAGTTCCAGTTTGGTTAGGGTCTAATTAAACATAAATAGATTACCTGGATTTCGTGCAAATAAGCCAATCCTTGTGCTGCACCAAGCATAATCTCGAGCCTTTGTTTCCACGACAACGTTATGGCTTTTCGAATGAAGAGATGATCCTCTAAGCTGCGATTAGACATCATCTCATACACTAAAAGCCTCTCACTGTCCTCTGCGCAATACCCTAAGAGCTTGACTATGTTTGGATGATTCACTACACCCAACAACTCAACTTCTGCTAGCCATTGCTTGTGACCCTTTTCATTACAAATTATATAAAGGATCAATATTAATACCATTCAAAATCACAAAGAACTCTGAAATCTGGTATACCTGAAAACTTTGTTGCTTAAGTTTCTTAACGGCGACGGTAAGTGGAGAAGAATGAGAATGTGGTCCAGTGGGATTGTCAATGGTGGCTTTATAGACACTACCAAAACCACCTTCTCCGATCTTAAGCGTTCTGCTAAACCCACACGTGGCATCACTCAGTTCCTTGTAGGTGAAAACCCTCAGGTTTTGATTTTGATTATGTTCTCTTTGTGTGTATAAGTCTCTTATACTCGTTGGAGATGGCAAAGATCTCGGTGTTGGGAGACTGAATGACGACGAAGTTCCTGTTCTCGTCGTTAAATCTGGAGCTGAGTTTTGTTTTCTTTTGTTTTTGTTTTCGTTCTCTCGACTTCTTCTAGATTTGAGGTTCTTCGACTTGAACAAGAACAGACAATTCATGTCTCCTCTGTTTTTCTTCTTCTTTGAGTGTACTTTTATTGTGTAAACAAGAAATCTCTTATACACAAAGCAGGCACAAGAAGAAAAAAAAATTTGTAAGAAAAGTCAGATGCAATGAATGAAAGAGTGAGACTTTTAAATTTGTTTTGCAGAAGAGAAAATATTTGTTTGCTTAGTAATGAGGATAGAGATTGTATGATCAAACCTTAAAATGGGTTTGATTCAGATGAGAGTCACAATCTGTGGAGTATGAATACGAAAGACTGAAGAGAGAAAGGTATATAGAAGACAGAAACTTCTCTATCAATGGTGAAATTCACAAGTAAATATATTTCCTTATAAAGAGTATTTGATCAAGAAGAAGATGAAAGAGGTAAAGCTTTCGGGGAAAACAGAAGTGGAAAAGTAAAAGACAAGAATAAACAGAGGACCAGAGAGTTATTTCATATTTGACTTAACTCAGACAAAGACCAAAACCAAACCCATAATTGTCGTCGTCTATTTTTGTTCATTGTTTTGTTAAAAGAACAAACGTACTAGAAATGACTCATTTTTCATTTTCATGTCAGAAATGATTAGTGTTTTCTTTTCTTCTCCTTCTATACAACAAAGGTTTTTAGGGAATGAAATCAGAAAATTCCATTTCAAAATCAGAAAAGTAGATTCGATTAATAGTTTTGAATAAAAAAGTAAAAACTCAAAGCGTGTGGTAATAGTCAAGTCAATATTATATGCATTTATTGGATTGAAGTCATGATGATATATATAGTAAGTAGAAGTTATTGCATAGTAGTTGTTGCTAGTCAAATAACTCGATTTTCAACCCACAATATCTTCGTGGAATGTGGTAGATACATTTTCTAATGTTTGAATTATGTTCTTTTTGTAAATTTCTTTATTATTATATTAGATAGATAAACCCAATATACACCGACCAGTCTCCTTTTCCTTTTCACTTTATATAATAAGAACTGTTAGAATGAAAAGAAAGTGGCAAAAATTCCAAGAAAATTTGACTAAGAGGAGATGAGTTTGGTGATTTGGGAACATGATGAAACAAAAAGAGTGCAAAACCGTGTCTCCACTTCTTTTCACTTACGTCACAACATACATCAACATGTGTGTCGTCATCAATATTGTGCTATTTGAAGAAAGAAAAGACTTCATAAGAGGATTTGATTTGTTTATTTTTCTGCTTTTACTTCAAACATCTCTAATGTGTTCCTCTTTATGTAAAAGCATTCGTAAATAAATATATTAAGAAACAAAAAGCTATGCGTAATCGCTCTCCAGCAAACAAGATGAAAACTAATCTGATGTGTTACTTCTCCGTCATATATTTATAAAATAAGTATGTCTCTCAAGCTCTTTGCTCAAATGCATTTTCATCTACTCGAATTCCAGGACCATACACTAGTCGGCATCGGTCACAAAATGCCCCCATTAGTTTTGTTGCTACCTCCTTTAAGAACATTGAAGCCACCTTCAAAATCAAACACAATCTCAAACTACTTTCAAGCTTCTACATTTATCAAAATTCACCTTCCAAGTAACACAGAAACCATCATTCCCTAAATCTTACGTTACTACTATAAGTGAAGAGGTTGTACCTGACGATAAAGAGGTGAGTTGAATTTGAAATCCACATGAAAATGAAGGTCGCAGGTTCCTGGAATAGGTCCTGGCTTAAATTGCCAGAGGTTTATTAAATGGTCGAATAGGCCGGTGTCCCTCGCTGTTGTCTGGATGTATAGATTCATATCATCATGTCGTGTTATCCATCAATTACTCAAATCCAACAAACGACAAAGCTCAAAGGAAAAACAAAAGCAAATACCTTTATCCATTTCGGCCTTTCGAATTCTACATGGGAGGTGTAACTCTCCACAAGAAACTTGAAACCAATCTCCAACTCTGCATCGAATGACCCATCTGGATATTCTTTAAGAACCTCGGAGCGTTGACACCAAGGAACAAACCCATGGTACAAGTCTACAGCTGCAACTACATTAAACAATTGCTCTTGAGAATATCTGTAATAACAATAGAAAAAAAAGCATGAGTAATTTCATAGCTAAGAATAAGAAAATGAGACCATCGTTATTAGAAAATGAATACTGTAATGCCGATTTGAGATTCTCAATGTAGCAAACAAACAATAAGGAGTGCTCAGACTCTATGACACATTGTTGTCATTTGCCAAAGCATTTTCATTTGAAAAAAATTCACAGGGAACACATAGCTTCTATCTGAACCCAACCAATATTTTGCGATGAATTCTTTCAAACTATCATCTTTCTTAGCTCATAGTTTGTGGGTTCGAAACAAGCAACAACGCTAAGGTAAAAATCCCATTCGAGCACAATGAAAAGCCTCACATGCTGATTATATCATCAAACCATACTTTGACTCTTTGATCCACAAAACAGTAAATAAAGGACCATAAAACAGCTGATTAGATCGTTGAACCCTTTCTTAAAGTTGCGCCATTGTGAATGACACAGATAGCTATTGTGAGCACAAAACAGGTATACATGAAGATTATCAATAAATCCGCACCAGATGATAGATCCAAAAATTAAATTAAAGTTTACCCCAAGACACGTCTCTCTTCGTAGATCTTCGATAACTCTCCACCACCTTCTTCCCCATCTCCACAACCTAGAAAATGCCGTCTCTGAATAACTTTCCCAGTGCCAATTAAAAATCTAGCATCATCATTGGACATCAACCCATTAGAAGAGCATCTCTCGACGCCAGAAAGAGAGCCAAATCGTCGAAACTGATCAGACGCATAACTCCCACGAGGGATCCCCGAACGACTGACCGAGTTTTTGATTGCGTTTCGACATGAGATTAAGGAAAATAGCGCTCTGGAGCTCGACATAAACGGTGGCATTATTCCAAAGCACGATTAACCAAAGCCCAATTTGGAAGAGATACAAAGCCAAAGGGATGAAATTATCTTGGGTGATTTAGGGTTCAGAACAGAAATAGAGAGACGAAGAAAGGTCAAAACATAGAATACAAATTCGATCAGATGCTGTAGACGAAGAAAACAATCATAAGGTACTCGTCTTCTTCAACAAGCAAGGGAGAGAGATAGAATAGGACGTAATCTATTGCGCTCTTTGCTCGCAGGAACACACACCTATACAACAATTAAAAAACGAGAAAGTTTTCTTGTTCGCTGGTCAGAGAAAACTAACAGGTTGACAATAAAGCCTCAACTTTTATTTTTTCAAACTTTAAATCAGGGTGATTTGCTGAATAAGGCAGATTAAATGAAATATTACTTAAATAGGATAAATATTTTAAAATTATTATAATAAATTTTTAAATTTGTTATATACTATTTTGTTTTTTTTGATAAGTAAACAAAAACGTAATTACGAAACTGTTATTAATAAAATTTGCTATGTCAGCGTCCGTCTCTTACGAACTCCACTAAACTAGTTGAATGCAATGTAAAAGAGTTGATCAAAACTTAGTATTGTTGATAATACAGAAATGTAATGTATAGTAAAGTTACAGATGTCCAATGGTAGAATTCATTCTTGTTGCGGTAAACGTGATTTGCTACGTTTTATAGAGTTGACAGTGCATATGTAGTGTATATGTATGGTAAAGTTACAGATGACCGTGATAGAATTCATTTCCTCGTGATTATTATCTTTAGTAGAGTTGACGGTACATAATGTATTTTATGGTAAAGTTACAAATGCCCCATGGTAGAGTTCATTTTCCACTATTTGTTACCTTTGATAGAGTTGCAAAACGTTCTCAGTGTATGGTAAAGTTATAGATGCCCCATAGTAGAGTTCGTTTTCCTCTTGATACATTTTTGTTACCTTTACCTTTGGTATAGTTGACATTACATATTGTTGTGTATAGTAAAGTTACTGGTGATTCAAAATTGAGTTCGTTAGTAGAGTTGTGTTCGATGTTTGGTAGAGTGAAGGACAAAGGTTAAAAGAGTTAAGATACTGTTTATAGTAGAGTTGGCAGTTGAAACCTAGTCTTTGGTAAATTACAAATTTACCCCTAACTTATTACCTCACCTGCCGCTCATCTAGTGACGCCATTGGAGCTTGGAGCTCCATTTATGGTCATTTTCATATGTTTCATTGAAGTTTTCCATTTTTTCTCGAACTCATTTCGTATCCTTCATTTTTATTGGGCTTGTTATACCCTAACGCTTTTAGGATCTATGGATGAAATCGTTTTGGTTTCTGGGAGTTGGAGTATTAACCAAAACTAGCCGGTTTTTTTGGTAGACAAAACTTACGGCTGTCGGATCATAGGAATTGGCGAAGATCTTAGTTATGATGAATTTCTAGGGATGGTGTATGAAGATTTCGATTTGGATCAACAAAGTGATGAGGTAAAATTAAGCTACATGCCAAATCTAGTCATCCAAGCACTGCCACAAGATACTCCCTCTGTCTTTGTGAGTAACGAAAGACAATTGCGTGTGTTTGTGCAACAATTACGTAAAGAATTAATTCGTCTCTGTGTAGAGATTTCCATTAGAGCATGTGTTTCAGTGACGTGTAGTAGAGTTGACCCACGGTCAAGTAGAGTTGATCCTGAATGTAGTAGAGTAAATCCCCTACTTAGTAGAGCTAGACCAAGGTATGTGGGTAGTATGGAAGATGTGAAACACGAATTTGAACATGTTAAGGACGATGATGCGGATTACAGATTCGACTATTGCGATGATATTGATGGTGCAAGCTCAGACGATGAAGATTACATTAGTGTTCGTAGGAAATCCAAGGAAGAAGAGAAGAAAAACCTCTCGAGGAGAACCAAAGAGTTGGGGTTTAGTGCTGAGCATTTGGACATAGAAATGTCATCAGTAGAATTGGCGGTCGGGCAACAATTCCCATAAAAAAAAGACCTCGAGACGAGGTTAAAGATTCTGTCAGTCTTACAGAGGTTTGACTTCGATGTTGTGGAATCATCGAAGTCAGTGTTGGATACCAAACTGTCAGTGGAAAGTGCGAGGTTCACGTATTGACGGTATTAACGGTAGTACATGTTTCTTTGTCCGGAAGTATAGTCGAAAACACAATTGTTCAGTAACAGAGAGATTAGGTCGGGCACGCCAAGCATATGCTGAAGTTCTAAGCCGATTGTACATGGAATCTGTATGTGGTATTGGGCCTTCTGTTTTACCTAATCATGTCGCTGATTCACTGAACAAGCGATTCGGTCTGAAGGTACAATCGTCATATGATGGTCAAGTTCACATGATAGCTTAGTAGAGTTCAGAATATAGGTTAGTAGAGTTAGTCTAAGCTCATGGTAGAATTTACATGTTGTTTACCGTTGGTTTAGTATAGTTGAATATATAGGGTAATAGAGTTAACGTATTGTATAATTGGTGTTTTCTCTTGGTATATTTGGTTTGGTAGAGTTCAGTCTGTAAGCTAGACGTCGACGGTCAAGACAAGTTCAAGTTTCTATTCATAGCATTCAATGCAAGTATTAGAGGATTTTCTTATATGAGAAAGGTTGTTGTTGTTGATGGTGCCTTTTTGCAAAGGAAGTATAAATGTACTCTTCTAACTACGACAATGCAAGACGGTAACTTCAATATATTTCCTATGGCTTTCGGTGTTGTTGATACCGAGAATGAAGAGTCTTGGGAATGCTTTTTTAGACACCTGAACCATGTTATCCCTGATGACAAAGAACTTGCCATCATATCAGATAGACATAAATTCATTGGTAGAGCCATTCAGAATGTGTACCCACTTTTTTCTTAGGGAATTTGCACCTACCACCTACGTAAAAACATTTTGTCAAAATTTAGAAGGGGAAACTCCTTTAAGTTGTTCAAGAAATTTGTCACTGCGTATAGGGTTGAGGAGTTCAACGCTATCTTTGCTCAGATTGGGGTGTTAGATCCAAGGCTTCATGGGTATTTGGAAAAAGATGATGTTTAGTTGTGGAGTCGAGTTTATTTTTCTGGAAACAGATACAATTTTACAACATCGAATATAGCAGAATCAATCAACCATGCCTTATCCCAATCAAGAACTTTCCCCATTGTGCAGCTTATAGACGCAATTAGGACGATGTTAACACGTTGGTTCACGAAGAGGAGAACCAATGCTACTCGCACGACCACTATTCTAACTATAGCAGTGGAGAAGTACCTAGAGGTATTAAATTTGTGAATAGTAGAGTTGACAGTATTATTGGTATAGTTGATAAAATACTGACCAAACGTTTAGTAGAGTTAACATGATGTTTAAATGGACGTTTAGTAAAGTTAACATGACGTGTAGTAGAGTTGACATTATGATTAGTATAGTTGACTTTTTGCAGACCATCACGTTTAGTAGTGTTAACATGATGTTTCCTTGTAACATATAGTAGAGTTCACATGGTTTTAGTATAGTTTACTTTGTTTGTTAAATTACCGACCAGGGTTGAGGAAGCTAGGCAGTACAATGTGCAAAACATAGACAATGACCAGACTGTGGTTTCAAGATCAGCATCTTCTCATTTGGTCAATTTGGCTGAGAAGATGTGTTCTTGCAAGAGATTTAACGTGGAAAAAATTCCTTGTGTGCATGTCAATGCTGTTGCCGAGTCATGGGATCGATCAATAATCGAACTTACAAATCCTTACTATCACAATAGCTACTCCAATCGCATTTTGCCTAGGGATGCATTAATTCATGTTTCGTTGGATGTGAGCCGTAAAGTGTGTAACCCGCTCCACATACGTCAACAACTAGGAAGGCCAAAGAAATCTAGGATAAAAAGCTGGTTCGAGTATTCACGAGAGGCAAAATGCCCAAGGAAAGTTTCAGCTTGTTCTAGATGTAAACAACTAGAACACAATGCCCGTACATGTAGTGGAAACATACAATCTTGAATAGCTACGAGTTTCAATAAGTACTCTACTAAACATGAACTTACTACTTTAGTAAAGTGCTAACTATTACAATAGACTTTATACTAGTATGGTATAAATCAAAATAGGCTAGTAGAATTCATACCGGTACGGTATGATTCATACCAGTATAGTAGAGTTTGTACTAGTATGGTAGAGTTCATATCACTCAGGTATTGTCACCAGAATGATATAGATCAAACTAGTATGGTAGAGTATAAATTGATGTAGTGTTTGTTTTTCCACAAAGGATAACTTATGATTGAAAGAATAATTTTCCTACTATATAATCGATAACAATCCAAGTATAAGACTCGATAAGTGCTTGCTGCAACTTAAAACCGACAAGACTCTAGACTAAAACAAAGATGAAGCTAACATGCAATTAAACAAAGGCCGAGTCACTGATGCATCATGCAGATCAGTTGAGGTTTTGCGAATTTTTTCCATCCTTTGGTCAATCTTGCATTGACGCATCTGATCTCAGTTTTGTTTCATTGCCCATTTGTCTTCCCTTAACTTATTTCGAGTAAAAGAGACTCTTCTTCCTGTTTTAGTTTAGATTATCAGTATATGCGGGAGGAATCCAGGTGGATAAGATCTTTCGAGATCGAATTGGTTGAGTGTCTGCCACATGTTGTTGATGTGTACGTTGTTGATGTGATGATAATGACTACTCCTCCCTTCCCTCCTTATATAGCCTCTGTTCTGTGGCACGAACCAAAGAGTGGTTGTGGTCTTCTTGAAACTCGCGAGGCTTTTTGTGAATCGAGGCGACTCTTCGGTTGCACACGCAATGATGTTATCGAGGAGACTCTTCAGTTGCACACGCAACGGTCTTGAGCACGGCGTTTCCAAACTATAATAAATAAAGGGGCCATAAGAGAAGTGTGGTTAACCTATTGTAATGATTACGAATCTAGACAAGTGAAACAACATGGAAAACTGAACTCTACCATGGACAAAAGAACTCTATCATGAAAAATTGAACTCTATCGTGGAGAAAAGAATTCTACCATTGAGAACTGAACTCTACTATACATTTCAACATAAACGCGACTCTCTATGGTATAGTAGATTTTAACTCTACTAAACGATTAGTCTGCATAAAGCCAACTAGACACCAATCATGATGTCATATGTACTACACGTCATGATAACTCTACTAAACGCCCATGCAAACATCATGTAAACTCTACTATGGACAAAAGAACTCTATCATGAAAAACTAAACTCTATCATGGAGAAAATAACTCTATCATTGAGAACTGAACTCTACTATACATTTCAACATTAACGCGACTCTCCGTGGTAGAGTACATTTTAAATTTACTAAATGATTATGATGCATAAAGCCAACTAGACACCTATCGTGATGTCATCTGTACTACACGTCATGATAACTTTACTAAACGTCAATGCAAACAGCATGTTAACTCTAATATGGTAACTGAAAACTCTACCATAGACGCGAATCTTCGGTTTCTAATTTGTATTGGACGCGACTCTTCAACTTAAGGACACGATTCTTCATTTTTTATATAGGTTACCCCGACTCTTCAATACTCTGACTCTTCGACTTTCTATCATTCCCCATCTTTTACTTGAAACAGAACCAGACATACTCCGACATGGCTCCGTCAACTCCTTCTCCAAAATGGCCATACCCTTTAGCCTATGTAAGATGAAATGTACTTGGAGGAAGAGGCGTAATGTCAACGGTGTATCGGAAGATACAAATATGGAGACTCTGAGGAGTTCAAGGCTATAAAATCTGTTCCACACTCGCAAGTCGACACTCTCTTTGAAGAGGAGCGTATTCTAGGACGTGTTTGTTGTCCATACGTTGTCCAATGTCGTGGAGGAGAGCTAGCTCGTGATGAGTTTGATCCGAATAGATGAAATCACAATCTTGTTCTCGAATACGTATTTGGAGGAAATCTTAAAGAATTTATTCGCAGAAACCATCTTAGAGGATTGTGGGTGTCTCACGTTAGAGAAATTGCCAAAGATATTCTTAAAGGGCTTCAGTCTATACATGCTAGTGACGTAGTGAACTGTGACATAAACCCGACAAACATACTCTTACGCCCTACCAATTACTCATGGAGATATGTCACGTATATGTCTGCCATTGCAGACTTTGGCTCAGCAATGGATGGTGAATCAGAAGAGCCATTTGGCCATCGATTAGCTCATAAATCGAGAGATAGGAGGTACCAAGCTCTGGAGCTTATACGCTTTGGGACAATAGACTCTGTAGTTTACATTTAGGCTTTCGAATACACAAGTTAGTTTGGTAGTTCTTCGATAGATTATGGTAGAGTACAAACTTGATGTTAACCCTACTAAACACGATGTCAACTCTACTAAACATCGTATGGACTCTACTAACGCTTTGACTTTATGGCTTTCTGATGCACAGTTTTGGAGATGCTAACAAGACAACCTCCTTGGAAGCAATACGAAAGGTATGGTAAAAACTGGTGGAATGTAGTAAATGCCAATGAACTGCCGTACATACCGGATTGGTACTCGGACGACACAAAGGATTTTTTCCATAACTGTCTCAATTGGAATCATGTCGAAAGGCATAGTGCAGTTACACTCCTTCACTATCCATTTCTTATTGATACTACTCTAAATGATGTGTAAATAATTTTATGATTTATAGGTTATGTAATTTTATATGTTTTGTGACTTTACATATTATTAACTATGTATGTGAATACTATTATTAATCCTTATAAATATATCTTCAGTGGGATATTATTACTCGTTAGTATTATATCCTCAATCGTCATTTGCATACCTAACTCTACTTAAACAATCTAAACACTCTGCCTAACTATACCAAACTCTCTAACAAAAATAACTCTGCTAAAATCTACTACACAGTGTACGAATTTTATCAGATGGTTGATAGAGTTAACATGATGTAAGGTAGAGCAGACCAAATGTGTCGTAGAGGTCACATTATTATTAATAGATTTCAAACTCGTCTGGTAGAGTTCATAATTACTAAGCTATATGAGAAAATCTATGTATGATAGAGTTCATGTATGGTATGGTATGATAGAGTTCATGTAACTCTGGTATAGTTCATAGTAGTATGGTAGAGCAAAATCTAGTATGGTAGAGTGCAGTGTGCTGTTGTGTTTGTAAATGTTTTAAGTTATGAACATGACGTGTAATACGGCAGAGGTGTGTTTGATTTCCATGAAAATTACCAATTAGAATGGATTTACTAACTCGTTTTGTTGCATTTAAACGGTGTCTGTACAATCGAAAGACCACAACTAAAAATATTGGTCCTTCAAGAGTCTAACAAAAGTACATAACGAACTGTACAAGCCTACGCATAGTCCAGGAGTAAGTCTTGAGATGCTGAAACGAGGAGGGCCTTATCACACTCTTGATGAGTATCTAGATCAGTGTACGCAATTTTCTCCTCCACATGAAGTTCTTCTTTAAATTCAATGGCGTATTTCAGACGAGTGAAGTTAATGTACTCATCATCAAGTCCCTGGAATGTGCATCCAAAAGCTAAACACTCGATTAATTTGAGGCAGTACATGCCACAATCGCCTGACCGGGAATTACGAGAAGTGCCCTTCACCCGAGTTATTTTGTACGTAGCCGCACTAGTATGTTCATGCATCTCGGGTGGTGAAATTTTTTTTATCATCTTTTGAATCATCACCGCGTACGCCCTACAAGAAATGAACACATGGAATGTAAATGTACCAAGCTTGATAGTCTAGAAATGAACACACGAAACGTACTGTCTAACAATAATTTCCCTACATATTTTGTAGATAGCCCATAAAACATAAGAGAGGATGGTTAGATAGAGTGTTAGAATGTTAACTAGACCGAAAATTATTTTAACTCTACTAAAAACGATGTTAATTCTGGCAAACATCATGTTTAACTCTACTAAACGTTACATGTTAACTAGACCACATACTATTTAGCTCTACTAAATACGATGTTAACTCTGGCAAACATCATGTTTAACTCTACTAAACGTTACATGTTAACTAGATCAAACATTATTTTAACTCTACTAAACATGATGTTAACTCTTGCAAACATTATGTTTAACTCCACTAAACGTTACATGTTAACTAGACCAACCATTATTTTAACTCTATTAAACACGATGTTAACTCTGGCAAACATCATGTTTAACTCTACTAAAGTTACATGTTAACTAGACCAAATATTATTTTAACTCTACTAAGCACGATTTTAACTCTGGCAAACATCATGTTTAACTCTACTAAACGTTACATGCAAACACCAAGTTAGATAGAATGTTAAAATGACGGAACAAGGTATTGCTTACAATTCGTGCAACACATAGTCACGTAGCCAAAGAAATTTGATTTTTGGAAACGGCCCAAAACGAACCACGTTTTTCATTATCCTCTTCACAATCGAACATCCTACGAAAGATGATACTTGTAACATGGATACATTGTTAAATGCAATATACTACAGACTTCTGAACTCTACCAATTAGAACATGAACTCTACTAAGGAAAACTGAACTGTAATGTATGTCGTCTATAATTTTAATCTCAACTCTATTATACAAGACATGAACTCTACTACGTTACCTGGTTCATAGCGAGTGCATGTTTGCGAGCCGGTCTCGATAACACATCCTCCTTCCATACCATGGTCATAACTCCGTCTTTATCCTTTGAGGGAGAATCAGCGATGTTTATGACACCGAGCTGTGACATTCTGGCCTTTGTTTTCTTTGACAAAGGTGAATCGGACTCACTTAATAACTCGGCGTATGGTCTTTTCTTAAGACATTCTTCTTTGCTCTGACTCATCACCTCGGAGTTCCTAACAGCACGTGATGATGGGCTCAGAGGGTCAACAATCTCATGAGTCTCAATGATCCATTTATTTTGTAAAACAACAAGCATAAAGTCAACTACACCAATCATAATGTCAACTCTGGCAAACATCATGTTTAACTCTACTAAACGTTACATGTTAACTAGACCAAACATTATTTTAACTCTACTAAACACGATGTCAACTCTGGCAAACATCATGTTTAACTCTACTAAACATTACATGTTAACTAGACCAAACATTATTTTAACTCTACTAAACACGATGTTAACTCTGGCAAACATCATGTTTAACTCTACTAAACGTTACATGCAAACACCATGTTAACTCTACTAACAATGATGTTTACTCTACCAAACATTATGTTAACTCTACTAAACATTATGTTAACTAGACCAAACATCATGTTAACTCTACTAAACCTAAATTCAACTCTACTAGTCGTGTTATGAATATCTGAACTCTACTACCATGCACAAATTTACCTGATTCGGGGGAATGATGTGTGTTGTGCCCTGTGATGGTATATAGTCATCTAAGAGAGAATCTCAAGTTAGACTACTTATACTAGGTTGCAACTTCTGGGCAGCTAATCCGAAGCTGAGCGTTCTCTCTAAATCAGAGTCCATCAGACATGAAGTATTGAATCCTCGTGTCTGCGAATACCATATTAATTAGTGACTAACTCAACCATGTTAGTAGATGTACTCTACTAAGTTAACTCTAACATATGATTTTTTTGGTAGAGTCTATCAAATGATACAAATAACTTGAAAAACCATACATAACCTCTACTAAAGTACCCACAAATAACTCGACCAAAGCATATAACCTCTACCAAAGTTTACCACACTTGACTTGTACATATTTACAGTTTCATGTTGTAAACAACATGGATACGAATGTATACACCAAATAGAGCCTTAGGTACCGAGTTCTGTTCCAAATTAGGAGTACCCACGAGTCTGACTTAGTGAACTTGTCTGACTTCCACCTTCAACGTGGGCCTTGTTGTACTCCAAGGTCTGTATAACTGGCTTCAGCCTTATCTCCTCCAGACTAACAAGCATCTTAAGTAACGTTGAATGATTTGAAGTCCTATCCTCCAGCCTTGAAGTCTTATCCTCTAGCCGAAACAGACGTTCTGACATCCCTTTCACTACGTTGGTCATGTCATCCCTGCTCTCCTCTAGCCGAAACATATGTTCTGTCATCCTTCTTAGTAGGTGGGTAACGTTAACCTTGTTCTCCTCTAGCTGAAACAGACGGTCCGACAACACGGACACTCGACTCATATTCTTTATTTCCATCGTGGTTTTTTACCCTCTTCCCCTTTAACCTCTGTTTCTGTTTGAGTTTTAGTTCATTCAAGGTTGCCGACTCATTCATCTCCGGCTCACTATTTTGCACAGAAGTTGGTGTCTTTTCCTTCCGTTTCTTCTGCTTTACAACCTTTTTCTTCTCTACCACTTTCTTCTTTGGTAGGTTCTGCTTCTTCTGTGCCTCTTTCCTCCTTGGTATGTCCCAGAAGGACACATCTAGGGTGCCATCGAGTATGTCTCCGATCATGTTGTCCACTCTCGGATCTTCAACATCTTTTGGCCAAACAGGGTAGATCTCAGCACGAGGCATTGGATGTAGATGCCTTATGCGCACCTAAAAGAGGAGAAGAAATATAGGATGTTTCCTTTACCAGTATATGATCAACTCTGCGAAACAAAGTACCAACTTTACCATGAAAACTCAACTCTACCATATTGACTGTCGACTAAGGAGATACTTAACGCTACTGAGCAGACATGAAATCTACCATATTGACAGTGAACTCTACTACGTTACCAATTTACCTCTACCATAATATGATCAAGGTCAGCACAAACAACTTTTCCAAGTTCAGAGTACCTCTACCAAAAGGATGATCGACTTAACCAATATATAATCAACTCTGCTAAGAGAGAATCAACTTTACTAAGAAAACCCAACTCTACCACGCTGACTGTGAACTATACCAAGGAGAAACCTAATGCTACTGAGCATGCATATGAACTCTACCGTATTGACGGTGAACTCTACTACGTTAGCATTTTATCTTTACCAGTATATGATCAACTCTGCGAAACAGAGTATCAACTTTATCAAGCAAACTCAACTCTACCATGATGACTGTGAACTCGACTAAGCATATACTTAACACTACTAAGCGAAAACGAACTCTACCATATTGATAGTGAACTCTACTACGTTACCAATTTACTTCTACCATTATACGATCAACTCTTCTAAATAGAGAATGAACTTTACAAAGAAAAATAAACTCTATTAAACACTGAGTAAACTTTATCATAACAGATATATTAACTATACCAAGCGAACAATGAATATTCCACCCTGGCTGTGAACACTACTAAGCAGAAAGTACACTCTACCATTTTAACTACGAACTCTACCATATTGACTATGAACTCTACTACTTAAGCAATTTACCTTTTCCACCCCACTATTTTTCATATCAAGCGCGATAATTTAGTCTGTATCAATGGAATGTTTCTTGATTGGTCTCCACCGTAGAATGGGAACATTCACACCGTCTCTTCTCACACCAAAAATTACTCCTAAGAGGGAGATAGACTCAAATGCACAGATGAGAAACGAGTGCACAAACCCATGGAGAGTGTAAGACTCGTTTTTATATGATGCACATTTTATCGATCTGATCAGTGAGTTAAACGCTAATCTTCCCCAAGGATGCCTCTCAAACCACTCTAGATCTGTAACCAATTTAGCAGAACTAGATGGAATCCTATTATAACGGTGAAGAACGTAAACACCAACATGCAAAACCATTAGCAAGCCAACCATCTTCCTCTTCTCGGTAAACCATGATCTGTAGCACTCAAGAACCTTTTCAACTCTACCAACGTAGGGCCTTGATCAATTGGTAAACCCATATCCTCCCACATATCTCCATGGGCAACCTCTTCCTCTGCAGAAGATTCATCCACCAAATCGCAATTAAGCTGCGTGATTTCCTCAAACTCGTGCAGAGAAAATCTTATAGGCCGACAACCAACCAAGACCCATAACTCATTCTGCTTTTTGATATCTAGATGCTCTGCCAATAAATATTGTACATGCCTCCCTACAGACGTGTAGTTCGAGTCAGCTAGCTTCAAAAAAACTCTGAGGCATGAGTTCTGCTCTATGTCTCGGTATGCATCTTCACCAATACCCTTGATCATATTCCTAATATGACCAAGATTGCAATGGTGGTTTATGCTCCGGTTCTTCATAACTACAAGACCATATGCAAAAAGCCTTTGCGGATAGTCCTTCGCGGTAGCCATACGTGATGAGTAGAAACAAGAAAGAGTCAAATACAAATTCTTTTAACTCTACCATACGATAACCCAACTCTACCAAACCCGTGCTTATATCTACTATACAATAAACCACTCTACCAAAACCTTGATTAACTATACCAGAAGATAACCCAACTCTACCAAACTCGTGCTTAACTCTACCATACGATAACCCAACTCTACCATACCCTTACCAACCTATACTTAACTCTACCATACTAAACCCTAACTCTACTAAACTCACTACCCCAGAAACCTAATGACGCAGAGAAAACCAAAGTAAACTCTTTCAAACCATAACCTAACTCTACTAAACCCAAAGAAGAAGAAGAAGATGATGAAATGGCAAACATAATAAATTCCTTAAACCCTAAACCCATTACGAACACCATAAATCGAGAGAATAAGAACAAAATCGAGACAAATTGAGAGAAGAACAAAATCTATGTTACTCGAACCCAGAAAACGATTTAGCGAGAAGATTAAAAAGAGGAGAAGATAGAAAATGAGTGAGACAGAAGAAGAACTTACTCATACTTTTAATAAACAATGTAGCTCTGTTCGAACGGTTCATAATTAAACACAAGTCGAAATGGTGAGACGATAACGAAACGAGAGGAAGAAAGAAATGAGAAAGAAAAAGACAGAAGAAGAAATGAAAAATCGCGAACCGTCGTAGAGAGGAAGAAGAAAAAAGACGATAATTTTTTTATCTCATTTGAGTAATTCTTTAAATTATCGAGATTCTAGTGGTTTAACATCAGTTGGGTTTCCGAGAACTAGGCTTTCCAAATACTAAGCCCAATGGGCTTTATGTTGAATCTCAGTTTGCGGAATGAAGCTAACATTAAAATCCTACGAAACACAGAACGATGAATAACCATAGCTGACAAGTCTGACATTGTTTACAAGCAATTTGAGTAATTGTGATACCTGATTGGGCACTGGGAGGAATAAAGCAAACAGAACAGTAAGGATTACAATTTTGTAATATGGAATTTTACTTGACCAGTCCATGCTGCTAATAATATCTAAACCTAAAGGACACAATACAAAACAGAGAGAGACTTTCATTTTCGCGACACAAACGGCCTATTTTTACCTTTTTCTTTTTAAACACGCATATTGTGTTTCTCAAAAGCCACAATGCCCTCGTATCTGGCTAAAGGGTACGTCTTCTTCCTTGTTTTCCTTCACGGCTTGTGTAACTTGAACCCAAACACTCTTGGAGTGTAGCTTTGTGATGCCTTTTGTGGTTTCAGATGTCCGTACGTCATCAAGAACAGATGTGGAAACGTTGTCCCAAAGTATGCTCCATCTATGTCTGTTTTTTTGGGTGTTAAAGATCAACACGAGAAGATAGCAGCACCGAAACAGCATAATGAAGGGATAATTAATGTGAATCTAAGCAAAACTAACTATGTGTGTAATAGCATAAGATGCTTAAGCAATAGGCATGCAAATAAAAGTAAGCAATGAAAATAGTCAAAAGGATACTTCCTTGGTATTTTGATCGTGGGTAATAGACGTCTTCGCATTTGGGGCAATATATCTTTACGGAACTTGCTCGAGGGATATCGGATTGACCAACTGGTAAACATGGTTGGCCACAACAATACACTCTTGGGCATCGCCCAAAGTCATAGTTTTTGTATTTGTCTAACTGCAAGACCATTGGTAAACAAGACCAAAAATTAGTGTCAGTTTTATATGATTTCCTAAGTATATAACTTAAGTAAAAAGTTTCTTTACCATAGAAGCTAGCCCTTTGCTTGTCAATATGTAACGAGCATGAATCATCCCATATAGCATCTCTGCTGCTGACTCGATCAATTCATTCTGTTCCTCTGTAAACATCTCACCTGTTAACCCGTCAATCCAAATCAAACATTGAAGACACAAAACCAGAAGCTGAGCTACTTCGGCTAAGACAATTATCCCTTACTGCCATGAAAACAAATAATTACAGACTAAGTTTCATGGGTAACACTTACCATGAGAAGACTCTACATCCAAAATCAAATCAAGGGCATAGTCGTAGTAGGGAACTTGATGGCTGAGTCCACAAAGGTTAAAGTCATCCTGGATATAATCATCATCAACTTCACAGAAGAACTCGTTTCCACGTAGGTTGCAGAACCAAGATATCCATGAGGTGTCCTCTCCATCAGAACCACTGACCTCTGATTCCTCGCTGTCTGTGTCTGATATATCTACAGCTAATATAACAGAAGAATTGCCCACAGAAACAGTTCATTAGCATCATTTTCATAATTGATTTTTTCTAACCAAGTAAGAATGGTTTGCTCGTCATCATCCAAATGAACACACATAACAGAAACTGTATGCGTCGATAAGATCATGGTTCTAGCTATTATGCGTTTCTTTTACATCAAAATGAATAATTGCTGAAGAAGGTTTGTAAATTCTCCACTAACAATAGGTCAGGGTGGGTAATAGAAAGCTAACTCAAAAGGGAAAGCTAATCAATTTTAAGAAAGTTGAATCCCAAATCAAAACCCACGAGGCAAACCTTAAAAACCGAACTTAGAATCGAACAAATCGGTGATTACAATAACGAAAAGAAATAGTGGTAGAGGCAAAATTGATTCTCACCATCGGAAATGTTAGTCTTGGAGAGAGAAGAAGAACGTGAATCCCTATTATGCAACTGCTGCTTCCCCATCAAGACGGAGTTAGCTGCTCCTTTGCCCTTTCCATTGACGGCCTGAGACATCGAATGCGAGGCCCGATTATCTTGAATCTCGTTTATCCGCTTCCGATCGACCACCTCCGCCTTCGATCTAACTATACCCCTCTCCCTGTACATGGTCTAAACTCTCCCAAATTACGAATCTCGAGAAAATAATACAACTTCTGATACTGTCACCGGAGATCCACGCCTGTGAAGCGTAAAAACGAAAAGGCGTATCTGGAGAAGGATGAGCTCTAGGGTTTTGAAATGGAGCGTCTCGTCGCGTGCAGTCTCTCGGTGGTGGTACATACACAAAATTTCATCTCTCTCTTTTTTGTTTTGTTCTCGTTTGGGAATTTTTTTTTCTTTTTTTTTTATATATAAGAAAAGAAAGAATAAAAGAAGAGCAAAGGGCAAAACGGGAAAGAAATGAATAAAATTAGGTTCTCCGGCAAGGCGATGATTCGTAAGCCACCGTGAGGGATAGAGAGAAACACGTGACGCTCACGTGACAGAAACTATAAGATCTGAACCGATTTAGCAAGGCCCGGCCCATGTTGAAATCGTTTAGGATTCCATAACATTACAACAGCTTCAAAACAATCTTAAAGTGCAAAATTTTCATGTATGGATTTTTTTTCTTCTTCAATATTCGAGATTATTTGGTCAATAAATCGTTATAAAAGAGAAATCCAAAATCAAAACCTTTATTTGGAGTTTGTTTTGGAATCCTAAGTACTAAGACTCTGTTAAATAAGTAAGGAGTTACTGAGGTGGTGGTGGTGGTGATGCAGGATGTTGAAGGTAATGAACATGATTAGTGATTGCGTCAGGACAAGACTGAGCTTGAAGAAGCTCTAGTCTCATGAAAGGGTGCACGAACTGAAGTATGTAATCTTCATCTGCAAAACACATTAGTTGGAATATATTACTTAAAAGATCTTCTTCATTGTTATATTAAGGCCCAACAAGAACAACCAAAATGGAAGAAATCTATGCTTACTCTCTTTAACAGTGCCGTATAGCCAGCAAAGAACCTCATCGGCAAATGCCAAACACACTCCTCCCTAATTCACAGAAACTCATACGGTTTAAATTTTAACAAGATCGTGATTATATACATAACTACGATTTATTAAGTATGTAATGAGAGTTTACTGATAACACTTACCTGCCAATAGTTTTTCATTCTAGCTCTGTGTGCTATATCCTTTGTGCGCAGTCTCTCTGTGCGTACAAGTCTTCCTCCATCATCTCTACACCAATTAAAAACGAAAATGGAAATGTTTACTTGAATTGCAAAAGATTGACATTTTGACTTTTACCATTAGAAATGGTAAACAAAATCATACCTATATCCAACAACAATGAATGGGACTCCTGCTACGAATGATTGTATCTGCAGCATGTTAAAGCAATGTTCTCACAACTTATATCTAAGATTGAAAAGAAATGGAGAAACAAAAGGAATATGTATCATACATACCCAGAACTTAAGCAGTTTCTCTCTCTCAAATCTTTCTACGGTACGATCATCCAACTGGAGAGTAAACAGTACGGACATGACTGGACAATGTTTTTATTTGCAGTACAAAAGCGAAGCTGAAATAACAAGGAGCTTTTAGAAAGAATTATAGCATGAAGAGGCATACCTCACGAGATGTTTTCAGCTCTATGTAAATCCTTCTTCCCTCGTCAGTTTCATCACAGCAGTCCATTTCAGCACCCATCAGAACTCGGTGAGCTCCTAGTTTGGTCTTGACAACAGAACAAAATTCAACATTTGCATCAACATGATGAACTTCTTCCCCATACGCTCTTCCTGGATCTTCCGTCGCAAGGCTTTCAAAACAATAACCCCAATAACATCTGATGGAAATATAACACCGGGTAAATTATTGCTAAAAATGCAGTGTCAAATATTCTTCAGACTCAGATTTCCAAACGATTACGTCTTCTTTTCAAACTTTGTTTCCTACGAAAACATACTCTAGACCCACTGATAATATTAGTAGAATTACACTTATTGCCAAAACAATTAAAATGAAGCTGACCTGCGGCGATCTAAGTCACTCTGTGGCCTTTCAGGCAGTTTATGCACATCTAGATATATTGTTCCATTTCTTTTATGCACACCCATTTCCCAAGGTTCATGCCGATTGTAAGCAGCGCCCAATATCTGAAAGAACAACAAAGCACACAGAGTGATCCACCAAATCATTTCATATGAGAAAGGTCAACTAACGGTTGGGGGTTTTCACTAACCTTGTTTAGATTATTACGAAATGTCTGTACGGAAAAAGTAACAAGAAAAAGACATCGTTAAGATAACATCTTCAAAGTAATGAACTGACAGAGAAATGTACAGATATACACCACTACATACCACAAAATGAATGTTCTCCAGCGCAATGTTTTTTGCTCTAATACTTCCAAGGAGATCACCAAAGCCCTCAGAGCCCAGATCTGCCTCAAAAGAATAAATAATCAGCTGAATACATAAAACTTCTATATTTTACACATGCTAATAGTTCCCCAGAATACACAGGTGCCGATAATGTATTACCTTTCTTCTCAGTAAAAGTATCATAACCTTGATTTAAATCCGCTCCAATCTCTTCAGAAATATGGCGTTTGAAAAGCCTCTGGGAAACAAGAACAAAGTGGATACAAATTAGCTATGGATGGATAATTGTTATGTCTACATATGTGTGCCTAATTACATATATATACATACTCCCACAACTAGATATTTCAACAAGATATCAAAAAAAAAAAGAAGAAAAAGAAACGAGAGAATCTAAAAGAACAATGATACCAAAAGCTCTCACCAATCCTCGCTCATCGTAGAATACTTCTCCACCTTCTACTCGACTGTAGCTGGCAAGCTCACATGGCTGTTGCAATCAAGCAATTTGAAACATATTACATATACATAGAATAATCAGGATATAGCAACAGCTCCCTCTGCTTCTAATAATGTAGAAGTTAAACCAGTGCTCTTTGATAAATATTACCTCCTGAAAATTAGTAGATTTCCTCGAAAGCGTTTCTTTGCTTTTAGAAAGTTTAAGCTCAGACACAAAACGCTCATCACGCTGGTAACTCTGGTATCTCCCGCCAAAGCCACCACGACCACCACGTCCAGGGTAAGGCCCAGGCCGAGGAAGAAGCCCAGGTCCTCCTCTCCCATTTGGCCAACGACCACGTCCCATTCCCCCTCTCCCACCGTGATTGTCATTGCTCCAACCCGCAGGCAAAACTGTCATATGTCATATCAACAGAAAAGTAGCTAGTGGAAAACCCAAAAGCCAAGAAAAAATATCCGGTCGCACAACTATCTACACGATATAATAGTGACACAGAAGCTACAGAAAGACGCATTTTTTCTAAGTTTTGAAGATCTTGCCAATTTCTCTAGCATTTAATTTCCGTAATATAAATACATAAATCCCAAATTTTGCAGATTTTGTCTCAAAAGAAATTCGAACTTACCTGGAATTGAGTAAGTGCTGACTGCAGGTGTCTTAGTGTATTCTTCATTATCAGACCCAAAAAGATCCTTCTCATCTTCTTCTTCTTCAGCTCCATAAGGGTACATTCCACTTTCTCCATTATCGTTGTTCCTATAGCTATCTACTATATCATCTCCATGCTCCTCTATCCCGCCGCTACTTCCACTTCCACTATCACTTGCGCTTCCAGATTCTGCACCACCACCATCTCCATCTCCTCCCGCCGCAGATGATGAAGATGTAGAAGACGAGGATGAGGAAGAAGACGAAGAAGCATTACCGGAAGAGGAAGATTTTGAACGCGAAGATGGAGAATCGTTGTCAGAATCTTCGCCGAACAAATCATCCATAGGATTCTTCGAAGGCGGTGAAGCCATGACAGAGTAAAGGTTTTGGTATAGGTATCCTTCTCTATGTCTCCTTCCGCTGCAGAGAGCTTGCGATCGAATGCTACGGAAAATAGCCACCAAACCCAGGTTAGGTCCGAATCGAGAAATAAAAGTCCGACCCATCGAGTTCCCGAGTACACTCGGTTAGCTGACTCGCTTAGGTTGAAGCGTATCAAGCCCATTGAGCGTTTTATGCATTTAAGGCCCAATTTTAGGACCTAATAATTCCAACGAAATTTACACTCAGCCCCTCAATTTCATATAACTTCCAATTTTGGTTTAACTTTAGTTAAATATCCAAGTAAGCCTCTGGATTTATATAAATTGATATCCACATAGAACTCTTAACTTTGATTGCTCAAAGAGCAAGTTTAGGAAGAGCACAACCTTTGTTGTCAATCATATTAAACTGGACAATTGCCTGGAAGAAAACAGAGATTACGTTTTAAAGTTTCACACTAGGGTACAAAATTTGTTTTAAGTTATAATACACATGATAAATATGATATCATGGTAAACCAACTAGCTTCCTAAATGCCTTGACATGCTCAAGCCTCTGAGCTTGAGCCTCAGTTACAGCGTCTGATGCTTTCAAGGTTCTGTACAGATTCTTATGAAGCTTAAGATACTCATTCTTATACATGGTTAGATCGTTATACAGATCTTTCTCCTTCATATAACTGATAACCTCCATTACTCTCTCAAAATACCCACCTCTGAGAAAGTTTACCACCAGTTTCTCAAACAGATCTTGTGTTACCTCTAAGTCTCTGCTCGCAATGTTCCTTTTCATATCTCCCCACACAACTGTGATCTCTCGGTACATGCCAAGAGATGAGTACATGTCAATCAAGATCCAAAAACTTTGAACAGTTGGTGGGATTTTCATCTTGGGGATTTTCCGGTAGGCTATCAAGGCATCTCCTTGCATTTTAGCTTTGCAGAAGTAGTAGAGGGACGAGTTAAGCTCATAGAGCATACTTGGAACATTCATTTGTTCTCGTGCATTGATTTCCTGAACCAAGAGATCCTTGAGCTCTGTGTTTAAACTGTCTTTTTCTTCGGTTTCTGGTAAATCCATAATCTCATTTGATGGATCGGTAATTAGACCGGCTTTCATCATTTGTCTCAGAAGAACTTCAGCATTTCTCAACATCTTACTCTTGTAATAACCTGACAAGACCTTTCGATATGTGGTCAATCCCATGGGATGGCCAGCAGAATCCATGTAGTCAAGAATATCATGAGCTGCTTCTAACCAACCAATAGCAACACAAGCATCAATGACATCAGCACATAACCTGGATTCACCCAACGTAAATAAAAGCTTTGATAGCTCCGGGAGATTATCATGTCTCTTGTAACCATATACTAACTTCGCAAGAGTCTTGTTTGTGATACCAAGCTTGGAATAGGCATAATTTACATACGTTGCTTCAGTATCCACTCCGAGAGACAAATCCCTCTGCAAAAGCTTAGGTGAAATTTGGAACTTCAACCCAGATTTGATATGATGAGACCCAACAGATAAAGCCCGAGGCTTTTCAGAATCAAATCCCATATTCTGAACAAACATCAAGTCCTTACTCTTGCATATATCTAAGGCAAGCCGACCCGCAGAAACAACATCATCAAATTTGAACTCCAAGCTTAACAAATTATCAAAAAAATGCCGATAATGACAAAGAAGTTGAGGCGGCAGCAGCCTCATATGCTCCTTGAACTTTTTCAACTCATCCCGCATACCATTCATTTTGTAAATGGAAGACATAATCACAATCGAATACGCATCCGCAATGACATCAACTTTTGCCATTAGCTCAATTAGTTCTTGGCCTTTGAGAGAGAAACCAAATCTCGCACAAGAACCGAGTACAAGATTAAACAAGACCGTATCAGGCTTCACAACATTCCCAGGGTTGCTATTTCTTTTTGACAAATCTAATCCCAGAAAACGATCGCAAACCTGAATCAAATAATTCGAAGCTAAGCAAGTCCCAACCTCTGTTTTCACCATATGCATCACTACAAGCCTCAACATATCTAAGCTTAGAACATATCCCTTCTCCAGCATTGTTCGAAGGATACTACAAGCAGATTCAGCCATCTGAGCCCTCGCTAGAGACAATGATAACTTAGTTAGAACCTCGGCACTTAGCATCCCTGGATTTTGCTTCAAAACTAAACGAGTCATATCACCAGCCTTGCAAAGCCAACCAGAATCAGACGAGTAAGACAATACAGTAATAAACTCGTTCATAATTGCACTGTCAGGAAAACCATAGAGCCGCTTAAAATCTTTAAACACCTCCCAAGCATCATCTACAAGGTGATCCTTAACAGCTACTTCGAGCTTCTTCTTCAGAATCACTTGAGAAGAAACTTCCCAGCTTAATTTAGCAGGTTGAACACTAGTGCAAACTATGCGACTGCACAAGACCCCTGAAATTACGGTTTCTACGTTACCGCGATCGAGTCGACGCAACGAACCCAATATTAAGTTCTGTTTCCTGAACATCAGTCTAGATTCCGATTCCCAATCTAGAATTTAGCAATGAATGCGCACACACAGGCATGCGAAGAAGCCAAATCCATACCAAAATGCTTCTATCAAGAGAACATGATATCTACTTAGGAATTCTCTTGTTACCTTTGAGTGGAAGCAGCCCATTTACTGATGAAATAAGACGATGAACCCTAAACCCAAGCCGGTAAGGCAGATCAATCCAACTACTTAATCAGCGATTGCTGAGATTGCAACTGTTTCTGCGAATCATCACAACCATATTTTAATTCGGAATCTCTACACATTCCATGGAAACAAAACACGAGAACTACAACCAAAACAAGAAGAAGAAGAAGAAGACGAACAATATCATTTGTATACAAGCAGACGATGAAACATAAGCTTTGTGGAACGTAAAATTGAAATCAGTTTAGAATCACAACAACATGCAAAATTTCTAGGTAAACAGAACAGGAAAAAGGTCTAAACCCTAGCAAAGTAGCATCGATATGGAAGAAAATACAAAGCACTTCCGAATCAATAACGTAGGAATACAGAAAAAAGAAATCAAAATCAACCAAGGTATTGCAGACAGATCGCGAATTCGGTAGCCCAGAAAAAAAATTAATAACCGAAATTCAACGGAAACAAAAGAAAAAAATAAAAATCAGAAGAACAGTAACCACCCAAGAGAACGGCTCGCCGGCGAGATTCAAAGAGAGGGAAAGAGAAGGAGAGAAACAGGAAGAGAGAAAGAGAGGATCTGTGTATGCCATACCGAATTCGGCAATCAAAACCGAACAAACCGAATTCGAAATTTTGAGGCAATAACATAGAAAGAAAACTAAGCCTAAACTTGGTACATCGGAAAGACTTATCAACCGTAGCACTACACCATGGAATATATTATCAAGCCTATAGCTTTTCACTAATTTTTCTGTGCCCAAGATTTAGACGAAATTGATCACAAGTTTGTACATTGAAAATTTACAATCTAATCGTTTATTATAAAGCAGAAGAAGCCACATTTCTAGCAAAATCAGACTAGCACCAAAAATAGTTCAAGAGAGGCAAACACACCTGATAACAACAAAGTAGACATAATAGAATCAGGTTTTGCCTGAATTGCGGTTTTAGTAAAGCCTAGCTTATCTACAGGCCAAAGCTCATCTCCAAAGAAGCTGCTTGTGTACAGAACTTGATCTCCAGATTTAAGCCCAGCTTTTGCTGCATTTCCACCTCCTTCCACACCCTTAAATAAAATAACAAAAACCCCTTAATGTTGTCAAACAACAATGCCACTGATCCATTGCAGACACTATTACAAAAACTTAACATAAACATTTGAAAACCTTTTCAGGTTCAAACGAGTTAAGCAAGAACAAAGGATATCAATTTTGCTACATAAGTCCATTTCACTCTTACAAAAACAAGCAATAACGAGAAGCATATGATAAAAAAAACAGAGCCAACGTTCACAATTAGGAACTAAATAAGTCACACAACCAGATCTGATGATTTCAATACTTATTAATATATTCAAGAACAAATCAAAGTTATCGATAATCATATATGTTATACACATCAGATCAGATGATTATTTGAATTCCATCATTGGTAAAGCCTAACACTTTCAATCAAAAACAAGTTTGGTTTCCACACCCTTAATAAAATAACAAAAACCCCTTAATTTTGTCAAACAACAATGCCACTGATCCATTGCAGACGCTACTACAAAAACTTAACATAAACATTTGAAAACCTTTTCAGGTTCAAACGAGTTAAGCAAGAACAAAGGATATCAATTTTGCTACATAAGTCCATTTCACTCTTACAAGAACAAGCAATAAAGAGAAGCATATGATAAAAAAAAACAGAGCCAACGTTCACAATTAGGAACTAAATAAGTCACACAACCAGATCTGATGATTTCAATACTTATTAATATATTCAAGAACAAATCAAAGTTATCGATAATCATATATGTTACACACATCAGATCAGATGATTATTTGAATTCCATCATTGGTAAAGCCTAACACTTTCAATCAAAAACAAGTTTGGTTTCACGGAAAATCAAAAACTCAGAGAGATTTCCATTATAGATTGCTATGAAGCAATGGTTTGATGAGTTCTTAAGCCAGATACTTATGACCTCTAAACTAATTTTCTGTGTAACAAAGAAAAATCAGCATGATAATATTCAAGTTGATGGGTTTGGGACTAAATAATACTGGAGCAGTTTACAAAACATTGATAAATCCACAAGATAGAACTGATTGATAATGGTCACAATTTGACTATAAAAACTTGATAACAGAGGTATTGATCCCAGTAATGGACTGCATCGCCAGGAAGTTACACAAAAGAAATTCCTCTATGAGCTAAAAGGCTACAAATTTAAGTTTTAGCTCACATAGGCATCAAAGAACTAGGGCCCACTCTGAGAATCTAAGTCAGCGACCTACTCACACAAACATACAAACACAGAGAAGGGCACTTGAGACTCAGTAGAGATTTGACGAAAAGAGGAAAAAATGCATTCAGAGAAGAAGCAAACAACTAGAATCGTTTAAGTCAAAACATAAATCAAATTCAAAGTTTCAAACCCTAAATCGAATTCACATCCTATAACAAACCCTAAACCCTAAATCGAATTCAAATCTTACGACAAAGACAAACATAAATCGATTTAAAACCCTATAGACATACCCTAAATCGAATTGAATTTGAAACCGTAAAGACAAACATAAATCGATTTGATGACCGTGAAAGAGGCTAAGAGTGAGAGAGAGCTCGAGAATTAAGTAAGAAACTAGTGAGAGTCATACCTCAAGGACACAGACTCGAAACTCGGAAGAAAGACGGAGAGCTCGTCAGATAACGTGACGCGTGAGAAAGAGAGACGGCGAGCTCGAAGAACGGAAGAAGAAGTGAAGCAGAAGAAGAAGAACCGAGTTTCGATTTCGAAGGTAAGTGACTAAAGTCAAAGAAAAATAAATTTGTTGGTTTTTGTAATTGATTTCGGTTTAATTCGGTTATTGAATACCGAACCGAACCGACCCGATAACCGATTACAATTACACATACGATCGGTTTACAATTCTATTTTATTCGGTCGGGACTCTTGGCCAATAATGATACTTCAGATCTTGCATCATTATTGTCAGATAACTCAGCTTCAAAATCTTCATCAAATGCAACTGGAAACATAATATAACGGTAAGCAGTTCAATATCACAAAGTCATTGCAACAACAGGTTAAGAGAAAGAAAAGCCATTACAGACCAGAACCAAAGAGAGTCAGAAGCCTCAGTTCTTTAATGTAGTACTTTATCGTCCTTGGGTACATGAGCCAGAGTCCTGTTAAGTGCAAGGCCGCAAGTCGAATTGTGCGTGGACTTTTTTGACCTTGCTCGAGTACTTTTTCAACAAACTGTGAAATTAGACATTGTATATGAACACACTGTTTGTTTTTTGTTCCCTCAATATATTAAGTTAAAAAGGAAAGATGCATACCCACTTGAGTGCACCATGTCCATCTTCAGATATGTGCATGTCTTTATTACTAAACAAAGAAGGATGTAACACTGAAGACAAAAGCGCAGCAATGGGTGCAACCTTTCTTTTCTTGCAGCTGATATGCAATATCCAACACGATCTGACCAACTGCCACATCGTCTGCTTGGAAGGCATCACAAGAAATGGAATACGTATTAATTATTCATGAAAGATATAGACAAAAAAAATTCCATCCATCCAATGTAGAGCAAGAATCATTACAAAACCTGAGTATCCACACCCAAGATACCATCCAAAGATGATTTCCCCGACGCAAGTATCCCCAAAGCGAGTCTGTCAGATTCCAGCATAGGCAAAGCATAATTCTCCCCAGCATTTTCAAGGCTGCCAAATAATAAAGGGGAAATTAGAGGTCATACAAGCAAAAAAGAAACGCATATTTACATCTGAAATAAATTGTAGCCCTGTCATCTGAGATACTATTATGTTGCAACTGAAATCTACTATAGTTAATACTCACGATTAAGAAAGTTTTCTCTGGTATATGTGTGTTTAATATTTCTATCTGCACAAGAGAATGAGAAAATTCCAAAGCAACTAAAAGAAAGGAAGCAATGCTATCTTTTTCTTTAGGTAAAAGACTTCTTAGAAAATTAAACTGAAACCGACTTTATCACACATCCCACCTCTCAACAATATCGTGAAATATACTTTTAACTGTATCATCTGAAAAGAACGACTTTCTATCCCCTGGGATACGTCTGGCATCAATAATATGCATGACTGATAATAGAGACTCCACACAAAGCCACTGAATCAAGTAAAAAGGGTCAAAAGGTCAGAAATTTCCTATGGCCAGTCAAAAGAAAAAAGCCACTGATAAGAAGATCCTGTAATACGTGTAATTTGCTGGTAAATGATTATAGCTTTGTCAATCATAAAAATATGCATTACCTTCCAGCTCAGCAGTACTGCCCTTCTACTTCTTACCAAAAGCCCTGCTGTGAGAAGATGGTTTATGTTATGGAGGAAAGCTGGAACTGAAACTTGGAACCAAAATTCACCATCTACCATGGTTAACAATGTACTATCGTTCTCTAAAAGATTGAAAGCTTTTGCTGAGCACAAGGACACAAATGCATTCAGTACTGCTGCTAGCGCCTCAAGTGCTGCAAGATATACCTCAGCTGCGGCCTGGTCAGAAAGATTCATAGAGAATCAGTTGAATGTGATTTCATGGAAGCTACAAGAATGTAAAGAGCTTAACACAATTCATGCATAGTATCGAACTTGAAATTCATGGATGAACTTCCAAAAGAACGCCACTGCTAAGTCAAGCTCACCAACACCACTATTGACTTGAGCACAGTATGACGAAATCAAGCCAATGGTTTTCACTGGAGTTACCTGCTCATCATAAAGCACTGACATGAAACTTGTTCAATGTTGTAGACGTGTTCCGACAAGGAACTGAGCTTATAAAAATTTGTATGAGATTGTCCAACATAAGGAACAAGATGAAACATAAATCATACAGCTTCTAGTACAGCTGTTGTAGTAGGAACAGATAGTCGGCGTTGACTTGGACCTCCTAATTTTCCTATGACAGACCCAGGCAAAGCACCATTCTCCACAGTAGTGTGAGACCAGAATATTGAACAAGATGAGTCAGCAAATGATATTAGCTCCTTCTGCATTGTGAAGACAGGAAAGAAATATCATAGTAAGCAAAGTTACTGAGATGCAATTATATTATTGTGTCAAGAAAAATTGAAGTGTTGGCATACTGTTTTCTGTTTACCAGAATTGATAAAAGAGCAACAGCAAACTTTCCATTAATAACTGAAGCACTGCCAACGATCTGCTTGGCAGGTTTCTCAGCAGAGACAATGCACAACTTGCTTTTCACCAAGAACTAAGATCAAAAACTCCATCTTGCATGTGCTGGAGCTCTAAAAGCATACTCAAAATAAAAATCACGAACTTCGTAGGTGCCCGTTCTAAATGGTTCTTCTCTTGCAAAAAAGAAAGGCCACTATTTTGTACAATCTGCAGAGTTAAAGGGGATGATTAAATTTGCAACGCATTACACCTAAAAGTTTCCTAAGTAGATAATAACTACCAGAAATTTTTAGCTGTAGGTCAAAATGAATGTCAAGGTACACAAACCATTATGATATCACTGAGATTTTCTTCATCGATTATGAAGAAAAATACTCTTGCCCAACGTTTTGTTTGGGATTCCCATGCCTCCAAGTCTTCATCATCAAAACTTTCAACATGATCACTGATAAATCTTTTCAGATAGTCATAAAGGCTCTCCAGGATATGCGTGCCATCAGTACAGGAACTGTTGGAAGTCTTTCTGTTGCACCCCTGGAGCCATTCTAGCATCATTTTACGCAATGAACCTGACATAGAAGAACCCACATATTATTAGATGATTACCTTCCAGTTATTTTCCATATGCAAGAATTCTCCCACTCATCATCATGGTCAGTAAACTCTCGAGGAATTGCTGAAACAAACTGCAATAGTGTTCCAAGAGCAACATTACAAGAGTTCACCACTGAAGCCGCAGTTTCTAACACTTTATGATAGACTAAAAAATGGAAGAAGAAAAACACAACTCAAATAATGATTTTTCGTGTGGTTGATATCTTGAGGGAGCCCCAAAATGATAATTCCACATACATATGATCAAGGATGGCAAGCTAACTGATTAGTAAACCTCGATTATGGTATTTATGATTAAAATTTTGTCTGCTGCTCTCTGCAACAAACTTTAAGACATCCAGTATATGTGCCATGTCATCTTGACTTAGATGTTCACTAGATGGTTCATAGGCAGTCCTAGAGGATCCATTTTTGAGGTGCTCCATTTCTGTGTTCCCGTATCCTCCAATAATATATGCTGTAGAAACAATACATTGTACGAGAGCCATAAATCCAGCCCTACCAAAAGACTGTTTCTTTGCAAGAGATGCCAGGTTGATCAAAAATTCAACCTGATTCCTATGAAATGAGTAAACAGTTAGACAAGCATAATGATCAATAATGGTTCAATGATTCACAGACCCTCGAGAACACATCCAGCCTCACATGACCAATGACGTACATACATGAAAGCATAAAGAAAAGAAAGTCTAGCAAACCATAAATAAGATGGAAGAATAATTTGAGACATCCTACCTTGGGTTGAGGCAATTTGTGTATGCACACACATATTGAGCTGCACTTTCAATTGTTCTTGAGGTATAACTTCCTTTCAGCCCTGAAAGTGCAGAATAAGCAAGAAATAACTCTAGTTATTACTTCAGCAAGATGGCAGTAAATGAATGCATACAAAGTGTTCCAATCAACCTGTCAAAGACTGGCAAAATTTTCTCCCAGAAGAACCTACCGAAATCCTTGTGGTGTACAGGATCATTTAAACCCTCTATAAAAGGCCCAAGAACAAAAGTTTGGGACATTGACTGTGTACATTTTTTGTATGTTCTCCACTCGACCCCCAAAAATGACTCCATGATCGTGCACCTGACTACAATTAAAACAGATGAATTAGCAAAGCAAACTGATATAAAATAGAGGTACGAATCAACCAAAGTGTGTTGCTAACAGGAAAAATTTAATGTAACTGCACCTGGATGTTTTATTTATGTTTAAAAGAGAAACTTGGCAGAAAACGGCCCACAAAAGATACTGAATTATGTGATTAACAATGGTTCAATTCTAATTACATGCTCCAACACAAACAATAATACCTAGAGGATTATCATGATGAAAGCCCTGATTTCAAAGAACCTCTAACCAATTAAATATTTCAGTTTCTTCGGCTGGAGCTTCTATGTAACCATGATCAGAGTTATTGCAGTCGGATATCATGGACCTATCATATCCGAAAGATGACTTGATCAACAAATCAATCTGCGAGGTAAATTAAAACATCAATGAGATAGAGGAGACAAAGCATCAAGAGCAGAAAATTTCCAATCACAGGAGAAATAAGAACTAACCTGATTATTCCATGCTGCTTCTACAAGATGAGTGCCATACTCTTCAAGCATCTCAAAGAGTAGCAGAAAAGCTTGCCACTGGTGCTGACTAGTCAACCCAGAGTCACCAGCGCCATAAAATTCTCCCACGGCAAGCGACTTGGCTTCCTTGTCTGCCCACATCTCCTTTCTTGTCATAGCACGATTAACTGAATTCTCTTCATGCTTCTTCTCAGAACCGTTCTTACGCACTTCACTTATAGATAAAATTGATTTCAGGATATGCAATGACTGCTTCCTTACTAAGCTCTCATCAACAACCTGAAAGGAAATTGTTTTGTACTCATGGATGACTTTATTGTTGAAATAGGAGTATCTGTAAATTTAGCGGGTATTTTTGCCGTACCAAGCTTTTCTTGATTTCATCCCAAAATTCTTGTTGCGATCTCAATTCAAATTCGATAGGGTCTTTTTCTGAAACAAAAGTTTCTGTTTCAGTCCAAGAACCAACAGAAAGACACAAAGAAAGGACACTGTAAGCATCCCTTCTTTCTATTGATCCAGCCGAGAACAGCTTCTTGCAGCATTCCCAAATTTTTTTCTTGAAACCATTCCTGGAGTAAGGCTTTAAAAATCATATAAAATTAAGGAAAAACAAACCTAAAAGCACATATATTTTTGGTTCACGTTTTCTAAATATTTATAGGGTATTTCATTCTATGACAATCAATAATTTTAATATTAAAGTATAAGACAAGATAGGATACTGCAGCAAAATTTGGACTATTTTGCCTCTATTTATAGCATATGTTTATGTTAGAGTTCTCATTTTTATACTTAAAATGATTGCTAACAATATTATTATTTATTTTCAACTTTTTTGCAAGATTGTCATATTTTCTAAAAACGTGAACATATATGTACTTCCATTCCCAATAAATTTTCTTTTCAGAAAAGTTTCCAACCCATGTCTATGATTTTCCATCTTGTTGCCTGGTTATGCACGGGCTACTGAAACCTAGAGAGGAAGAGTGGTAAGACCGAAAATTTCATTTGGTCGAAGGACATTTGTAAGTTTTGATTTTGCAGAAAAGGGCCCAACAATATCAGATATTCACAATTTACAGTATAAGATTCGGTTTGAACAAGCAGAACCCCGATTACATAACAAATTCCATTTGATATTTACTTTAGAAAAATACAATAAGAACAAAGGTATGATTGTGTTATGTACAGACTCATTCGACTTTTTCTATCTATATGAAGTAAAGGTTTGGTAATTACGCTCATTTTCTTTCTTTTTTTAGCTAAAAGCCAAGATTTCAACTGTTACAAAAAACCCAGAAAATAATGATTCTATGTAAGAGAAAATAATATCAAGAAAAACATGCTCTAACTGTTTACAAACTCGATCAGCTCAGAATACTTCTTCCAACTTGTACGGTTCGGAATCAATTAGTTTCTTCATGTAGCAATCTCATCGACCTCTGAATTGAAGACAAAACTCGGAAATGTTGTCGTTATATCCCTGCATATATTTAAGTATATGTTAGGAAAATTTTCTTTGACATTTCATAAATTCTTTCAATTATAAAATACCTCAGATATGGTAGTGTCATGATCTTAAGCAATGATGGATTTTTATTCACGAAATCACTCCACTCTAGTTTATCGATCTTTCCATCTTGATTCACGTCTGCATCTTCAAATGTCTGTTCATGAATGAAAAGAAAGAAAATACCACATTTAAAACTTCATCTTTCAATGTGTAATTCTAGAAGGACTGAAAGTTTTATAGCTAAAAAGACCACACAGACCTTATCGAGTATTATCTCTATGGTTTCATCAGCCAATATCATTTGAGATTCACAGAGAAGGGCGATCAACATTTGCTTGACCTGCAAAAGTATCACACTATGGTAACTTGTAAAGTTACATTAAGTAATATTTTTTGACTAATATTCAAAGCTTGCAAGTCTTTAAACCTCAACAACAAGAGGGCTCACTGAAATTATTCCCTTTTCTAAGTTTCTTCTATAATTATTAGTTCAGACAATTTTTGGTATTGGTCGTTAATACATTGAAACAGAGGCAGGATACATGTGGGTATTTGATTATTGATTTATCGTAAATGCAAAGAAAAGAAAATGTAAAAATAGATATTAGTACCTCTTGCCGTTCAATGTAACCCGTACAGTCCATGTCGTAAAGCCTAAAGGTAACTGAGAAAAAATTGTATACGAGAATTAGTAAAACTCATCACAAAGGGTTCAAGGACCATTAAGTTTTGAAACTCTCTTATGTACACTTACAATCTATTTTGTCTTCTAGAGAAGCGTTGGGGTGGAAAACATTGAGTGATCTGACAAAGTCTCCAAAATCGATGACTCCTTTTCGTTTAACATCAAACATATCAAAAATCTGCAAGGAAGCATATATGTTTACTTTAGTAGCCATAATATATTTTCAATTAACCAAGACTTCTTGGTTCTAATCAGTCTTCTAGAAGAGGAAATCAGATTTTACCCTATTAGCAAATATATTCTCCCTCTTCCGGCTCTTAAACAATGCAAGTTGAAACTCCTCCTGTATACACGTGAAGCGAGAATTAAAAAAGAGGGACAATATACAAAAAGTGGGCCATGAAAGCCTCAAATTTCAATATCAAAGCAATCAATAAAGTAACTAAATGCAAGTCAAACATTAAGTGCTACGAATACATTGAATTGGTGCATTATGGAGCAAAAAGATCAGTATGTAATTATTGCTCAAAATATAGTCGGGGAAAAGTCAACTAAGTGGGAATATTCTACAGATGAATAGCGTAAAGAGCAAAAGATACTAAGATGGGGCCATGAAAGATCCAAATTGGGTCAAAAGAAACACAAAAGCTTTATCAATCTTTGTACCTTGTTTATCAAACCATCATCAACAACCGAACTGCTTATGCTCTTGAACAGCTCAAATAATGCTTCAACCTCACTCACACTAACTGGAAAAGAGAAAAACAAGCAACACTGCCAGATCAAACAAAAAGAAGTGCCAAGAACAAATGAAGAAATTAATCCACTGTGATTACTATTTTTGAATATCAATATAAAAAGCAGACGGACATCTTTCTTGATAATTTTTGAAACAAGATAGTCTATGCAGTAAACTGGAATCGGTTATGAACAGAAAATAAAGATTAGGTGACGGTATTGGTATTGGTAAAAAGAAAAACAAATTAAAACATGAGTAACCGAGAGATCTCAAAACAGTAATCTAATTAATTCAATCTCATATCGGACATCTCATATCAGAAAACAAAATGAACATGAAAAGGAATCATCTTTGAGATTTTGCAGATCCAAATGAAACAAATGAAGCTTTAAGCTTATTGAAATAAGAACCTTACAAGCTGTCTCGGAGGCAAGCTTTACAGGGTCTTCGTGTCCTCGAAATTCTCTTGTTACCTTTGAGTGGAAGCAGCCCATTTACTGATGAAATAAGACGATGAACCCTAAACCCAAGCCGGTAAGGCAGATCAATCCAACTGCTTAATCAGCTATTGCTAAAATTGCAACTGTTCTGCGAATCATCACACCCATATTTTAATTTGGAATCTCTACACATTCCATGGAAACAAAACACGAGAACTACAACCAAAAAAAGAAGAAGAAGACGAACAATGGCATTTGTATACAAGGAAACGATGAAACAATAGCTTTGTGGAACGTAAAATTGAAATCAGTTTAGAATCACAACAATATGCAAAATTTCTAAGTAAACAGAACAGGAAAAAGGTCTAAACCCTAGCAAAGTAGCATCGATATGGAAGAAAATACAAAGTACTTCCGAATCAATAACGTAGGAATACAGAAAAAAGAAATCAAAATCAACCAAGGTAATGCAGACAGATCGCGAATTCGGTAGCCCAGAAAAAAAAATTAATACCAGAAATTCAACGGAAACAAAAGAAAAAAATAAAAATCAGAAGAACACTAACCACCCAAGAGAACGGCTCGCCGGCGAGATTCAAAGAGAGGGAAAGAGAAGGAGAGAAACAGGAAGAGAGAAACAGGAAGAGAGAAAGAGAGGACTGTGTATGGGAATGGTGAAGGCAGATGAATGAAATCGGACGGTTGAAATCAATTACTCTTAGATGCTTTGTTTTAATATTTCTGTTTCCTTTGGTATAGGACAATTCACTAGCAGCTGCTTATAAGATGGAAAACGGCACCTGCGAATGTAGACAAAAACGCGTGCGATACGAGTCAAATTTGGAAGTTAATAAAAATCGTCAATTTATTTTTCAGTTACAAGACCAAACCTAATTCACAACGGGAAAACGGTGAATCAAATGTTGAACTTACCTTTTTTTGCCAATTTAAACTCGAACTTCTTCTCTCTCCTAACAAAACCCGAACTTTGCTTCGACCACGCCGATTTAGGTACGCCGTTACGGAAAATTAACGCGCGTTAAGCGTCGTCAGTGAACTTAAACGTATCGTTAATTAAGTTAACGATGGGCCAAAACGCTGCGTTTTGGCCCAATTGAAAATTAAAATCCCCAAATCCAATTTTGAAATCCCTAATTTCCCCTAAACCCCCAAATCCATCCTTGTTTCTCTTCTTCTTCGTTGTTTCTCAGCTTCTTCACTGTTCAAGGCCGAAAACTCTTTCTCTTCTTCTTCGTTGTTTCTCTTCTTCTTCGTTGTTTCTCTTCTTCTTCGGTGTTTCTCTTCTTCGTCGTTGTTACTCTTCTTCTTCGTTGTTACTCTTCTTCTTCGTTGTTTCTCTTCTTCTTCGTTGTTTCTCTTCTTCTTCACTGTTCAAGGCCGAAAACTCTTTCTCTTCTTCTTCGTTGTTTCTCTTCTTCTTCGTTGTTTATCTTCCTTGCCTTGATTTGCAGAGAGTACTGAGTTAACAGAGAGTGTAATGGCTTCATCAAGTGGTAAGCGTGGATTTCTAACACACTGTGAGTGTGGACGCGGTGTAAAGAAGTACACATCACACACGGCAGAGAACCCATGACGTCCCTTTCATGGCTGCGACAGTATGAAGAAGGTATTATCTTTTAATTAAAGGATTGGGTATGTGTTGTGTGTTACGAATTGATTGCTGGTTTTTGTGAATTGGTAGGATCATGTATTTAAATGGTGTGAAGACTCTTTGATAGAGGAAGTGGAGGATTTGTTACCAAAGGTAGATGACAATGAACGTGAATTGAGGGAGCACATAATTGAGATTAATACCATGAGAGATGAGATGTATGAGTTACATCGACTTGTTATGGATGTCAAAAGTGACATACGGGTGCTGAAAGTAGTTTGTGGGTTGGTGATTTGTGTAATTGTGTTGGCTGTGTTGGTTGTGTTTGTGTTTATGTAGTTTGTGTAATTGTAGTTTGTGTAATTATAAGCACCTCACTTTGACGAGAATTTGGTTTAAGTTGATGAGAATTGATGAGAATTGCTGTTAGTTTAAGTGAGAAAGTCAAAAGGGTAGATGATGATAACATAGAGAATAGCATTGTCAACAAAATAGTCCTCTAAATATAACAAATGGTAACATGCGTGCGTAAAAAATGATAACATGATCCAACGTGTAGAGGAGATACACGGACAGAATAGTCTTAAAGCATTGTTAACAGAGGAGAATAGTCTTAAAATACATAGTCTTAAAATGATAACATGAATCATGAACAAAATAGAATAGCATTGACAGCTAGACTTGGGATCCACGGACAGAGGAGATCCCTTCTTGTGAGCATCCAGTTTGTGATCCACCAACCTACAATGATCAACACCAATCAAATGATCAACACCAATCAAATGCTATATATTGCTTAAATGAACAACACCTACCCCAATCAAAATGCTTATATAATGCTTAAATGAATAACACCAATTAGAAAATGGTAATCAATGTACAAACCGGGTGTTTCCTAGGACGACCTCGTGGCCGTTTAGCAACAGGCTGAACTGGTGTAGCATTGCAGCTGCTCTTGTTGTGTCCTTCTTCTCTACAATTGGAGCAAGTCATAACTCGGTTTGCTCGAGTCAACCTCGAGGTGGATGCATTTGTGGCAGCTTCGGTACGACTCTTACGCCTTGCATAATTGCTTGGTCTCCCAGCCTTTCCAACTCTGTTAGGCGGTGGCAGAACTGGTAATCGGTTCATCCTTGGCCACAGCTTCTTTCCCTCCACAGGCTGTATCCCATTCGCATATGTATCTCGCCAAAACTGAGTGGTAAAGTAATCTGAAACATAGTCCTCCACATTTTGTTTTTTAGCAATGATAACAGCTGCAGCATGTTCACACGGTATACCGTTCATCTGCCACTTCAGACAACCACATATTCGCTGCCTCATATCGACCCGGTAAGAACAGCCATGTAGATCAATCTCGTGCATATCACCTGTTGACATGTATCTCACACAACCCCTAGATTTATTTATGGCCAACTCTAATTGTTTGTGAGTACTTTTTGTGAACCTAGTCTCTAATCTCTGACTCATAATGGACCTCTTAGCAGTCCTAACCATGCATTGCCTCCTAATATCCTCCAACAAATCAAGCAATGGTTTTGTCCTAGCCTCACGAATAGTTCGGTTAAATGACTCACATAGATTGTTCAGAATGTCGTTGCAGCAAGTCCCATCTCTGAAGAATGCCCGACACCATGTTTCTGGATTCAGTTTGAGTAGAGCATCATAAGCTAGTTGGCTATGTTGTCGCAGCGCCTCAAAGCTCTCGAGATAGTCACCCGTTGTGTAACTCTTCGCAATTCTCCAGTACAGCCTCTCCATATCCATGTCGTTGTTGTCTCGTTTCCAATGGCCTATAATGTGTCTAGCACACATTCTGTGCTCAGCTTCAGGCAGCTGATTCTGGACTGCCTTCACCAATCCCTTTAACAGCAAAGATAACAGCAAGTTAAAACACTTATACATGCGGAAATAAGGCTGAGAATGAAGTTATTTACCTTTTGTTTGTCAGATATTATAGCGTATTTGTTCCCTTCGCCAAGGCCCAAATCAATCTTCAAGTGATGTATAAACCAGTCCCAGTTTACATCGTTCTCGATCTCGACGACTGCCCATGCAATAGGCACAATCCGATTATCACCATCACGTCCAACTGCAGCTAACAACTGCCCTTTGATATCCCACGTCAACTCCGATAACGGGCCTGCAATATTTCTTCCAAGCTTCTCTTTGAGCAGCAAAGCACAAATAGATTCTATGAAACCTTTGTAAGCCTCCTGGAGTTGGACCTGGAATGGTCTCAATGTCAACGATACTTCCCGGGTTACTCTTTAGTATCTCGGCCTCGTAATCCCATATGCGTGCAAACTGCGCCTCATGTTCTCTTCTTTTCGCCTTGTTCACTCTAGTCTTAGCTTTCCGGCATTGTTCTGCAGTCACATGAAGACCATAAATCCTTAGAATTTCCGCTGCCATTTCCTTTGCCGAAAATTTGGGCTCAAGCCGTAGCCTCTCTGTATATAAATCAGCAATTGTTGAACTCGTTAGCAGCTTTGTGTACCCAGAACGTGTGCAAATATGCTTATCTTCATACACCTTAACCTGCAGCTTGTGTTTACTCCTTTCGTAAGAGCAAAAAATTCTCCATTTGCATTGTCCCTCTTTATCGGAGCAAATAGCACCACACCTCTTCGTCGTTGAAGTGTAAAGCTTCACGTCATAACCTGTTCTCAAAGAATACCCGAACAAAGCTTTCTTGAAATCTAGTGCAGAGCCAAATGTTTTCCCAAGCCTTAGAATCTCACTATCTTCATCGTCTGAATTGTGAGGATTGCGATTCCCATCACCCTCTTCATCACCAGACGAAGCGTTCTCACTCTCAGGCACATACTCATCTCGCCATACCTCATCTTCCCTATCACTGTCTTCGCTGTCATCATCTACGCTCTCCCTAGATGCAATGTTACCGAAGTGAGATGCCAAAACCTGACCCGCGTTCTCTTCGAGTGGTACAACTTCTTCAAATGGGTCTTCAGCCTCTTCTTCTCCATCGCAGTCACCATCTGCCTCTTCCTCTTCCTCTTCTATTACGTCTTCAAGCGGTTCAATGCGCCGTTCATTGGATTCACCCAATGCTTCACTCGAACTAACCCGACTAGAAACTTCGTTTGCCCCACTCGAATTCTCACTTGGGTTTTTTTTTTTCCTCATATCTTTGAGCATTTGATAGTACCTTGCGGGACTTCGCATTGCCGTTTTCTTCGTCCTCATCTTTGATTGAGATTATCAGAAATCGGAATTGATAAAGAGAAAGAGAGAATTGGGCTTCCGAGAAATGGAGAGAAGAAGCTGAGAAAGAAGGAGAGAAGACGAAACAAAGAGAAAGAAGGAGAGAAGACGAAACGAAGAGAATGAAGGGGATAAGACGAAGCGAAGAGAAAGCCGAGAAGAGAGAAAGAGAGAAGAACGCGAGAAGAAGAAGAAGCGAACAGAGACAAAAAGAGAGAAGAAGGAAACTTGGGTTCAATTTGGGTTTAGGGTCAATGTCAGGTCAATATTGGATTTGGGGGTTTAGGGGAAATTAGGGATTTCAAAATTGGATTTGGGGATTTTAATTTTCAATTGGGCCAAAACGCAGCGTTTTGGCCCATCGTTAACTTAATTAACGATACGTTTAAGTTCACTGACGACGCTTAACGCGCGTTAATTTTCCGTAACGGCGTACCTAAATCGGCGTGGTCGAAGCAAAGTTCGGGTTTTGTTAGGAGAGAGAAGAAGTTCGAGTTTAAATTGGCAAAAAGAGGTAAGTTCAGCATTTGATTCACCGTTTTCCCAATTCACAACTATTTGATTCTGTCATTTTTTTTTTCAATTTTATTCATTCATAAATAATACTGAAACCATAGAAAAACTTCTAACTCTGTAAAATAGAAAATCGGTCTTGTGGTTGAGAGCATGTGGGATTAGGACTAGAGAAAAGTGGATGAAGTCACTCCGTAATTTAAAAAAATCAGCGAGGTAAGGAAGGAATGCAAGCCACTCGGATGGATCTGCTACCATCGTCACAAGCTCAGAACAATCCACTAGAAACTCAACTTCTGTCAGCTGGAGGGAAGTAAGACAGGTCATAGCCCACAGAAGTGCTTCGAACTCCGTATGAAGAGGAGAGAGACTTCGCCAAATGCATTGCGCTCCCAAGTTTCTTCCGCCCAACTCAAAAGGGAATCCGTACCACCCTAAACCTGTATAAAGATTTGTCTCATTCCATGAGACATCTACCATATATCTGTACCTAGTAAAAACTAGGTCCAACATCAGTAATCTGTATATCCTCTTTTCCTGAGAGTGTTGTATCACTGAAATAGCAACTGCTTTTATAGGAATCCCCTACTGAGATAAAATCCAAACATCTGCTTCAGTTTTTGCTGCTAGAACCAAATTTCTAGGATTGGTATTCTTATTCGTAAAAGTCTTGTCATTTTTTTACCTTCCACGTGAACCATATAAGCCATGGAAACTTCTAAATTCTGTCACTATTTCTAATTTACTATTTTATTATACTTTCTGTATTTTTCAATCTTGACTTCGTAAGCGTACACGATCATAACTGTATGTTTCAGGTAAAATGTATAGAAAATATAGTTATGGTATATAAAAATAAAAGAGACACTTATGGTTGTTTTTGGACAAAAAGATAGATTTATTCAAAATTTTATTCACATCTGGATAAAATTCAAAGATCTGTCAATTTTAATATCCAAAAAGGCACCTCAGTAGGAATATTCAGAATATTCGGGAACCGGGGACACCTGTATATTCTTTATTGGAGATTTACACATTTGACCATTCTTATATATCCCAAAAGAAGAAATAAAATGATAACATTTTGGGTAGAAATGGAAAATTAATGTGGAATAATATTGAATTCGGGAAGCATCTTTCTTCGAATAATCGTAACGAGCTGTTTCTCGAGACGTGACTGTTGGTGGTCAACCATCTTCTTTCTTTTTGCTTTTCGTTATTTTTATTGGTAAACAAAAGCTTCCTTCTCAAATTTTTCAAACTAAAGCAACGAAATAATAAGTGAATTGAATTTGAAAAAACAGTCGATTTAATACCACAAACTTACGTGTTTTTGCCATTTTAAATTCGAATTTCTTCTCTCTAAAAAAAAACCACGAACTTTGAGTTGACCATGCTAGATTAGTATCACCGTTAGTCAAAATTAACCGACATTAAACATCGTCAGTTTAATTAAACAAGTCGTTTTGTTTGACTTAATAAACTCAGCGAAATGTTGCCGTTTTGAATCTTCTTCTTCTCCATGACGATGATGAGCTTCGTGGATAGACTGCAATTCCCCCAACCCTTTCTCCTTATAAAACTCTGTTTGAACATTTCTTCGATTTGCAAAAAGATTTACTTTTGTGATTTTAAAATATTGAAACCTAAAAGCTCAATTCTTTCCACCGACTCACAAAAAAAATGGAGAACGAAAGTGTGTGTGAGAGCGAAAGAAGTGAGCATAGCGTCACTTCATTGGTACCCAGAGGAGGACCTATTTATTTTCCAAACATGGTGGGAAATATTTCTACAGTCACTGAATTTCAGTCTACTTTTCTCAATCTACTACAGGATTTGGAGTCTCATTTGTCTATGGAATCTTCTTCCTCTTCTCAGCAACTTGATGTCTCGTATGTATTTCATACATGATTGGATCTTTTCTTTATCCGTGAAAACACATAAAGTTTTGTAAATGCAAAGTACACACTTCTGTGGTATAAGATTCAGACTAGGAGCTAATTATCTATATTGTCATCAGGTAAAATCATGTGACCGAAACATAGGATTCATAGGACCGAAACATAGGATTCAAAAATGTAGTGTTTGCAAGATACAAAGAGCTACTTTTCAAAATGCAGTGTTCGCTTGCTGTGGTTTCACAACTCTTTTTCGATTTCACCATCAACTCTTCATATCGTCCTCCTCATTCCCTTTCTTTCTTCTCTTCACAACTCTTTTCCTCCTCACCATCAACTTTTCACAACTCTTTTCGATTTCACCATCAACTTTTCAAAATGCAGAAATCATCAAAACGTTCAAATCATTAAAACGAAAAGCTTGAAATCATCAAAACGTTCAAATCATCAAAACGAAATTGAAAAGCTTGAATCTCAAATCGATTTGGGGCTTTCTATTGTTTCTAGGGATTTCAATTTTTTTCTGGCTAAAACAAGCCAAACAAAACGACCTGTTTAATTAAACTGACAACGCTTAACATCGCTTAATTTTGACTAACGGTAATACTAATCTGACGTGGTCAACTAAAAGTTCGTGGTTTTTTTTAGAAAGAGAAGAAATTCGAGTTTAAAATGACAAAAACGCGTAAGTTCATTATTAAATTGACCGTTTTCCTAATTGAATTTTTGGTTTGTTTTAGTTTCATTGCAAAATTCAATTAAATATCTGAAAGAGTTATTAACTTTACATATATTTCAAAATCAAAAGTGATAACCTATTTTGTTGTTGAAGCAAAGGAATGAGATGAGTTATTAACTAGCTGCACTTATTTCATGTCATGAGGGACTGCGACATATATAGTTCTAGATAAGATTTGCTACAGAATCACTGCACTATAACGTATTGTCTTTGTACCATTCATCTATCTTTATCACTAATGACTATATTTGTCAAAATTATTCTAGTTTTGATTTTTTTGTTTGTATTTATATATATAAAAACTTATATATCAAAAAGGACTAAAATCGGTTTAAAGTTTGTATTCACTAGAACACAAAACAAGTGTTTTAAAAAAGGCTCTAACTGTAATTATCTGAGTCGGAATGGTTGCATAATTTTAGCATATGTAAAAGTAATTAACTTTCATATTTAAGCCAATTGCCTATAATAATTCGAATCAATTTGCTGATAAAGTATTTATATTTTATGATACAAATATGTCGTAGACCAGTCGGTGTGAAATCAATACATCGGTCTTCAACATGGCAGGCAAAGTTTGACATATTTAGGACCTTAATCACGACCAGACCACGTGATTATTCTTCAAACCAATAATTAAATCGTACTTACCAAAAAACAAAATAATAATTAAATCGTATATATTAATCTTATTTATTCTGTTTAGTAGACTCTGGCTCGAATGAACCCAACTTTCCCAAAAGGATATAAATATGGGTGAATGAAGTAAATATCAATCAATGTTTGAAAAATTAAGGATCTAACAAGGATAAATTTTTAATTGAAGATCTAACAATAAATTAACGTAAATGTTCTTATTGTAGTTGTGTAATATACAGATGCAGTACTGATATATTCAACATGATAACAACGTAGTTAACAATATAATGCAAATAATATACGATAACAAATTCTGTAGATTGATAATGTTTTGTTTGTATACATAACAAATTGAATATATTGAAATAACGGGAAGAATTAGAATGAATAAGAGGGGATTTAAAGGAGTAATAGATAATTTATGCCGATAACTATAAATATATTGCAACAAATTTGAAAATAAATGTACAACAAATAAAAACATAATAATGATATTGTTAGCAATCATTATAAGTACAAAAATGAGAACTCTGACACAAACACATACTATAAATAGGAGTAAAATAGTCCAAAATTTGCTACAGTACTCTAACTTGTCATATACTTAATATTGAAATTATTGATTGTCATGAAAATATCCTATAAATATTTAGAAAATATGACAATCTTGTGATCTGTTCATACCTTATAGATTTTGATTTCCATTCTGAAAATTTTTGAATCTAGACCAATATATTTCTTCTTTCCGAAGATATTTTTTGATAATTATAATTTTCAAGAAAAATCAGATAATTAATAAATTTATATTTTTACGTATTAAAAGAAATCATGTGCTTAATATTTCAAATCTATTGATTAAAATAATCTAACTAACTATTTTAATATACGAGTTCCATCATTTTCCACTATATAAAATAAATCAAAAAATGACTTTTAGATGTGAGTTTTAAGTTCTTTATTTAAACTTTGATATGAGTTTAAAATTATGCATCAGAAATTATCGATCAAATTGTTCATAAAAAAATAATTATAACAAATATTTCCGTCATACATTTTTCTTTTCTGTTTGTCGTATGTCTATATTTTGCATATTAGAAATGTTTGGAAAAAATATTTCCATATGTTGAATTTACGTGGATAATTGATGTTTTACGGGAAAAGAAATTGATGTATTAATCTTCTAAAATAAAGCGAAGTACTTAGGCTCCGACGGACATTTGTTTTTATTATTTTGAAAAGCAAAAAAAATTTTCCACTCCTCAATCTCTTTGGCTCTCTTAGACTCGTCACTACCTTTTGCGCTACTCATCTTTTTGGGATGTGAAGGATAGTGGAAAAGGATCTTGGATGTGGAGAAAACTCTTGAAATTACGTGAGATTGCTTATGGTTTTATCAAGGTGAAGATTCAATTCGGTTTGATAATTGGTCTTTAGCTGATAAACTTTCTGATATCTTGGATCCTTCTTGTACTCATATCTTATGTTGTAGTTGCTGATGCTTTTACCAATTATGGTTGGTTTTTTTTCTGTTGTTGGAGAAAGGCGTTTCCATGATACTCTTGACTTGATCCGATATGCTCCTTCTCCTTATGTGGATCTAGGACGTGATATATATCTCTGGAAGCATTCGAACACACAATTTTGTGACTTCTTCTCATCTTCAAAACTTGGCAACAATTGTGTTCTCCTCGACCTTTGGTTTCATGGCATTCAGTCATTTGATTCTCACAAGGTATTCCGAGATTCTCTTTCATCTTTTGGCTTGCATTCAAAGATTAGTTGTCTACAAGATTTCGTATGAGACTTTGGAGACAAACTCAACATTGTGTCTTTTGTGGTAAGAGAGATAAAACCAGAAGTCATCTCTTTTTTGCTTGTCCCTATAGTTTCTCTGTTTGGATGGAGCTTTGTTCTGGTCTTCTTGGCAGCTTGATTATTCCAGATTGGGAAGATAGTGTCTCTCGGATTTCTTCGTTTTCTCTTAATCTGTTGGATCGTACTCTTGTTAAGATGACCTTTCAGGCTACTATATACTACATTTGGCGTGAGCAGAATGGAAGAATTCATAACAGAGATTGAGTTTCTTCTCCTACTCTTATATGGATTATTGATAAAGTAGTTAGGAACCACATCTCTTCTCTTGCTTACAAAGCTTTTCATAGGCTTAAAGGATTAATTACACGTTGGTTTGAATCTAGATTAACTTGTTGATTCTTTATTATTTTGGCAAATCTTTTTAAGATGTTTTGCCACATGTAAATAATTTACTGTTTATATCTTTTGATGATCAATAAATTTTACGTTTCATCAAAAAAAAAATATATTTGTAAGAAATTTAAATTAAACCAATAATATTCTACTTTATTTTTTATTCTAAAATATAATTGATGTAATTGTAATATTATTAACAATCGAGGTTTTAAACTTTTCAATAACTCAACAAAAGGTATCAAAATAGTTAGTTACTTTGTTTTGTTTAAATGTCGGCATGATTTTCTCTAGATTATCTTTAAGCAGGTTAATTACTTTATTTTATAGATAATCAATTACAGTACAATCTTGAAATTGACTCTTTTGACATGGTCACCGACACACCGGGAGTGTCGAACACGTGTCGGCCAAAGGATTGTTTTTAAATTTGCAAGTAAAATAAATCAATATATACTGAAAAGCGCAACATATTCTTATCCGGATCCGTGGCGCAATGGTAGCGCGTCTGACTCCAGATCAGAAGGTTGCGTGTTCGATTCACGTCGGGTTCAATCTCCCGAACTTTAACCGGATTCACTTTTTTTTTTCTCCCTAAGTCCATCATCGAATGGCACGGCCCAATCATGTAAGATTATAAGCGAAGTCAAGCCCATATTATGATACAATTAGACAACACATATGAAAAATAAAATAAGTATAGGGACATGTTTTGCAAATTCTCCTACTAGGGTTTATCTGTACTTAGCGTTGAAAATTACTTGAAAGTGGGAGCGAAAGGGTTTAAGACAGGGATTTTTCAGAACATAGTCTCTGTACTAATTTCAAATTCGTATTATGTTTCCTGATCTGCTCGACTACTTGCAGTCATTTTTGGAAGTTGAAGCTTCAGTTGAAATGGATTCCTGTGATTGCTTCACTATCACAGAGTTTCAAACAGGTTCCACCAGCAGCTGTTCCTGCTTTTCTTGACTGTGTTTTAAGCTCCACAGGCGTAACTCCCTCAGCCCTTTTCGAATTACTCCTCGAGCAATTCCCTTTTCGTTTGGAGGTATTGATTTGATGAAGCACTAGTTGGCTTTTCCTTCGGGATGTTCAATTTAAGATGGGTTAGGATTTGAAAATGCTTCATCCATGTTTTTCAATAGGACACGAAAAATGGATAAGAGATTTAATTCTGATGATTGCAATCACATTGCTTCATTGGTGGCTGGGCTTTGTCATCTACTAAAGAATTTTGGTGAGTTGTAATGAATTTGGATCGTCTTATATGAATGGTGTGTTAGAGATTTCGACAACTATCAAATGAGAGTTTTGAGGTTGAAGCAGGCTTAGGTACGGCAGAAAATCATATTGCATTGCACTTATTTGTGTGGAGAGTGTTTATTCCACTGATGAAGATGGTTCGTGCATATGATTTGGATATGCTTAATCAGGTAAATCTTTCTGCTGCTGTATTCCTCGGAGTTCGTATCTAGTGGAGCTTATTGATCTTCTTGTTCCTTTTCTGCTTTCGTTCTTTGATTGCACCAGATCGTACAATCATTTTTTGATGTAGTGGTCGAGACTAGTGTATTGAATGTACTGGGAGTTAGTTTGGTGCCTTTTTTACTGAGATCAATTAGTGTTTCGATGGGAATGTTTCAACACGAAGAATCAGATTTCATCCAATGGGGCGAGCTGTTGCTTCATAATTCTTTGGATACAATAAGTACTGATGAAAACTACATTGTACATTTATCTGGATCATTTCCAATTCCACTGTCGTGCCAACTTCTGAATTTGATACTGAATGCTGCTTTTCAAAGTCACCAAGCAGCTCCAAAGGTGGAAAATTTTGCAGCTGGTATACTTTCGGATTTGTGTAAACTGACTGAGCGGCTTTTGTCACAAAGTGTTGAACATCGTTCTTGTGCCGTTAGTTTCCTCCTCCCTGCTATTTTAAGGCATTCTCTTCTCAGTCCTCTCTGAAGATCTCACACCAAGGAAATATGTACATACTTTCCAGGTGAGGCTAAGAACCAAAAATATATGTGCTTTTTAGGTTTGCATTTCCTTAATTTTTATATGTTTTTTAAGGCCTTAAACTCCAGGAATGGTTTCAAGAAAAAAATTTGGGAATGCTGCAAGAAGCTGTTCTCGGCTGGATCAATAGAAAGAAGGGATGCTTACAGTGTCCTTTCTTTGTGTCTTTCTGTTGGTTCTTGGACTGAAACAGAAACTTTTGTTTCAGAAAAAGACCCTATCGAAATTGAATTGAGATCGGAACAAGAATTTTGGGATGAAATCAAGAAAGGCTTGGTACGGCAAAAATACCCGCTAAATTTACAGATACTCCTATTTCAACAATAAAGTCATCCATACAAAACAATTTCCTTTCAGGTTGTTGATGAGAGCTTAGTAAGGAAGCAGTCATTGCATATCCGGAAATCAAATTTATCTATAAGTGAAGTGCGTAAGAACGGTTCTGAGAAGAAGCATGAAGAGAATTCAGTTAATCGTGCTATGACAAGAAAGGAGATGTGGGCATACAAGGAAGCCAAGTCGCTTGCCGTGGGAGAATTTTATGGCGCTGGTGACTCTGGGTTGACTAGTCAGCACCAGTGGCAAGCTTTTCTGCTACTCTTTGAGATGCTTGAAGAGTATGGCACTCATCTTGTAGAAGCAGCATGGAATAATCAGGTTAGTTCTTATTTCTCCTGTGATTGAAAATTTTCTGCTCTTGATGCTTTGTCTCCTCTATCTCATTGATGTTTTATTTTACCTCGCAGATTGATTTGTTGATCAAGTCATCTTTCGGATATGATAGGTCCATGATATCCGACTGCAATAACTCTGATCATGGTTACATATAAACTCCAGCCGAAGAAACTGAAATATTTAATTGGTTAGAGGTTCTTTGAAATCAGGGCTTTCATCATGATAATCCTCTAGGTATTATTGTTTGTGTTGGAGCATGTAATTAGAATTGAACCATTGTTAATCACATAATTCAGTATCTTTTGTGGGCCGTTTTCTGCCAAGTTTCTCTTTTAAACATAAATAAAACATCCAGGTGCAGTTACATTAAATTTTTCCTGTTAGCAACACACTTTGGTTGATTCGTACCTCTATTTTATATCAGTTTGCTTTGCTAATTCATCTGTTTTAATTGTAGTCAGGTGCACGATCATGGAGTCATTTTTGGGGGTCGAGTGGAGAACATACAAAAAATGTACACAGTCAATGTCCCAAACTTTTGTTCTTGGGCCTTTTATAGAGGGTTTAAATGATCCTGTACACCACAAGGATTTCGGTAGGTTCTTCTGGGAGAAAATTTTGCCAGTCTTTGACAGGTTGATTGGAACACTTTGTATGCATTCATTTACTGCCATCTTGCTGAAGTAATAACTAGAGTTATTTCTTGCTTATTCTGCACTTTCAGGGCTGAAAGGAAGTTATACCTCAAGAACAATTGAAAGTGCAGCTCAATATGTGTGTGCATACACAAATTGCCTCAACCCAAGGTAGGATGTCTCAAATTATTCTTCCATCTTATTTATGGTTTGCTAGACTTTCTTTTCTTTATGCTTTCATGTATGTACGTCATTGGTCATGTGAGGCTGGATGTGTTCTCGAGGGTCTGTGAATCATTGAACCATTATTGATCATTATGCTTGTCTAACTGTTTACTCATTTCATAGGAATCAGGTTGAATTTTTGATCAACCTGGCATCTCTTGCAAAGAAACAGTCTTTTGGTAGGGCTGGATTTATGGCTCTCGTACAATGTATTGTTTCTACAGCATATATTATTGGAGGATACGGGAACACAGAAATGGAGCACCTCAAAAATGGATCCTCTAGGACTGCCTATGAACCATCTAGTGAACATCTAAGTCAAGATGACATGGCACATATACTGGATGTCTTAAAGTTTGTTGCAGAGAGCAGCAGACAAAATTTTAATCATAAATACCATAATCGAGGTTTACTAATCAGTTAGCTTGCCATCCTTGATCATATGTATGTGGAATTATCATTTTGGGGCTCCCTCAAGATATCAACCACACGAAAAATCATTATTTGAGTTGTGTTTTTCTTCTTCCATTTTTTAGTCTATCATAAAGTGTTAGAAACTGCGGCTTCAGTGGTGAACTCTTGTAATGTTGCTCTTGGAACACTATTGCAGTTTGTTTCAGCAATTCCTCGAGAGTTTACTGACCATGATGATGAGTGGGAGAATTCTTGCATATGGAAAATAACTGGAAGGTAATCATCTAATAATATGTGGGTTCTTCTATGTCAGGTTCATTGCGTAAAATGATGCTAGAATGGCTCCAGGGGTGCAACAGAAAGACTTCCAACAGTTCCTGTACTGATGGCACGCATATCCTGGAGAGCCTTTATGACTATCTGAAAAGATTTATCAGTGATCATGTTGAAAGTTTTGATGATGAAGACTTGGAGGCATGGGAATCCCAAACAAAACGTTGGGCAAGAGTATTTTTCTTCATAATCGATGAAGAAAATCTCAGTGATATCATAATGGTTTGTGTACCTTGACATTCATTTTGACCTACAGCTAAAAATTTCTGGTAGTTATTATCTACTTAGGAAACTTTTAGGTGTAATGCGTTGCAAATTTAATCATCCCCTTTAACTCTGCAGATTGTACAAAATAGTGGCCTTTCTTTTTTGCAAGAGAAGAACCATTTAGAACGGGCACCTACGAAGTTCGTGATTTTTATTTTGAGTATGCTTTTAGAGCTCCAGCACATGCAAGATGGAGTTTTTGATCTTAGTTCTTGGTGAAAAGCAAGTTGTGCATTGTCTCTGCTGAGAAACCTGCCAAGCAGATCGTTGGCAGTGCTTCAGTTATTAATGGAAAGTTTGCTGTTGCTCTTTTATCAATTCTGGTAAACAGAAAACAGTATGCCAACACTTCAATTTTTCTTGACACAATAATATAATTGCATCTCAGTAACTTTGCTTACTATGATATTTCTTTCCTGTCTTCACAATGCAGAAGGAGCTAATATCATTTGCTGACTCATCTTGTTCAATATTCTGGTCTCACACTACTGTGGAGAATGGTGCTTTGCCTGGGTCTGTCATAGGAAAATTAGGAGGTCCAAGTCAACGCCGACTATCTGTTCCTACTACAACAGCTGTACTAGAAGCTGTATGATTTATGTTTCATCTTGTTCCTTATGTTGGACAATCTCATACAAATTTTTATAAGCTCAGTTCCTTGTCGGAACACGTCTACAACATTGAACAAGTTTCATGTCAGTGCTTTATGATGAGCAGGTAACTCCAGTGAAAACCATTGGCTTGATTTCGTCATACTGTGCTCAAGTCAATAGTGGTGTTGGTGAGCTTGACTTAGCAGTGGCGTTCTTTTGGAAGTTCATCCATGAATTTCAAGTTCGATACTATGCATGAATTGTGTTAAGCTCTTTACATTCTTGTAGCTTCCATGAAATCACATTCAACTGATTCTCTATGAATCTTTCTGACCAGGCCGCAGCTGAGGTATATCTTGCAGCACTTGAGGCGCTAGCAGCAGTACTGAATGCATTTGTGTCCTTGTGCTCAGCAAAAGCTTTCAATCTTTTAGAGAACGATAGTACATTGTTAACCATGGTAGATGGTGAATTTTGGTTCCAAGTTTCAGTTCCAGCTTTCCTCCATAACATAAACCATCTTCTCACAGCAGGGCTTTTGGTAAGAAGTAGAAGGGCAGTACTGCTGAGCTGGAAGGTAATGCATATTTTTATGATTGACAAAGCTATAATCATTTACCAGCAAATTACACGTATTACAGGATCTTCTTATCAGTGGCTTTTTTCTTTTGACTGGCCATAGGAAATTTCTGACCTTTTGACCCTTTTTACTTGATTCAGTGGCTTTGTGTGGAGTCTCTATTATCAGTCATGCATATTATTGATGCCAGACGTATCCCAGGGGATAGAAAGTCGTTCTTTTCAGATGATACAGTTAAAAGTATATTTCACGATATTGTTGAGAGGTGGGATGTGTGATAAAGTCGGTTTCAGTTTAATTTTCTAAGAAGTCTTTTACCTAAAGAAAAAGATAGCATTGCTTCCTTTCTTTTAGTTGCTTTGGAATTTTCTCATTCTCTTGTGCAGATAGAAATATTAAACACACATATACCAGAGAAAACTTTCTTAATCGTGAGTATTAACTATAGTAGATTTCAGTTGCAACATAATAGTATCTCAGATGACAGGGCTACAATTTATTTCAGATGTAAATATGCGTTTCTTTTTTGCTTGTATGACCTCTAATTTCCCCTTTATTATTTGGCAGCCTTGAAAATGCTGGGGAGAATTATGCTTTGCCTATGCTGGAATCTGACAGACTCGCTTTGGGGATACTTGCGTCGGGGAAATCATCTTTGGATGGTATCTTGGGTGTGGATACTCAGGTTTTGTAATGATTCTTGCTCTACATTGGATGGATGGAATTTTTTTTGTCTATATCTTTCATGAATAATTAATACGTATTCCATTTCTTGTGATGCCTTCCAAGCAGACGATGTGGCAGTTGGTCAGATCGTGTTGGATATTGCATATCAGCTGCAAGAAAAGAAAGGTTGCACCCATTGCTGCGCTTTTGTCTTCAGTGTTACATCCTTCTTTGTTTAGTAATAAAGACATGCACATATCTGAAGATGGACATGGTGCACTCAAGTGGGTATGCATCTTTCCTTTTTAACTTAATATATTGAGGGAACAAAAAACAAACAGTGTGTTCATATACAATGTCTAATTTCACAGTTTGTTGAAAAAGTACTCGAGCAAGGTCAAAAAAGTCCACGCACAATTCGACTTGCGGCCTTGCACTTAACAGGACTCTGGCTCATGTACCCAAGGACGATAAAGTACTACATTAAAGAACTGAGGCTTCTGACTCTCTATGGTTCTGGTCTGTAATGGCTTTTCTTTCTCTTAACCTGTTGTTGCAATGACTTTGTGATATTGAAATGCTTACCGTTATATTATGATTCCAGTTGCATTTGATGAAGATTTTGAAGCTGAGTTATCTGACAATAATGATGCAAGATCTGAAGTATCATTATTGGCCAAAAGACCCTGAACTGACAGAAGTACGATTCAGTTTTACCAGATGATAGATTTGCTAAATTATTAGACTCAGTAAAGTGACACGTTTTGTATTTTTCCTCAGGTTTTTATCAACACGGAGTTGTATGCACGTGTCTCTGTGGCTGGTTTGTTTCAGAAGCTGGCTAATTTGGTATATGTGGTCGAATCAGCAAATCAAAATCAAGATTGTCAGGATGCTCTTGTAGCTGGAAAATTGTTTCTATTGGAACTTCTTGATGCAACGGTACTTATTGTTTATTATTTTTCACAGTATACTGCTAGAAAATTAGCAGGCTCAACAACCTGCTATAAATCTTAAGTACAATGATATGCTGCTAAAACAATTAGCAGGCGCAACAACCTGCTATAAATCTAATTACAATGATATGCACAGGTGCATGATAAAGACTTGGCAAAGGAGCTTTACAAGAAGTATAGTGCCGTAAGTGTTGCTTATTCTTCCTTTGTGTTCCTTTTTTTACGTTTTAGACAGACACTTGATGAACAATAAAAACTACAAGTGACAAACAACTTTGACCGTAATTTCTGGTTTCTTTGTAACAGATCCATAGACGGAAAATACGTGCTTGGCCGATGATATGCATTATGTCACGTTTTGTCAGCAATGACACTGTTAGCCAAGTTATGGACAGTTTGCACATATGCTTACATGTACATTTACAAGAACAGACTGAAGTTATAGGGCCATTCTAATATAGGAAAATATTGCTTACATTGATGACTAGACTAGTGTCGGTGACTTGGATAAAAAATTTTGTTTGCCAAGTTATATTGAAGTTGATTGATTGTGTGTTTTGTTTTCTTGCAGAGAAACAATCTGCCTGCTGTTCGACAATACCTGGAAACATTCGCTGTCAACATTTACCTTAAATTTCCAGCATTGGTATCTAACTTCTCTATGTGTTTCCATAAGCAAATTTGTAATCAAGCTATAAATAGTTTCCTACGCTAAAAGGTTGCGTTATTACTCATTTTCTGTTTTTCGTTAAAGTAACACTAATAGGTTATTGTATCACAGGTTACAGAGGAGTTAGTTCCTATACTAAAAAATTATGACACTAAAGCTCAGGTAAATTACACAATATACATTTAAAACGTTAAAAAAAAAAAAAAGTATTTGGTAAGAGTTTTCAGGTCAGTATATTGTAAGAAGTTCCCTTGTAATCTGCAGCAAGCTCTCTCGTCATATCTCTTTGTAACAGCCAATGTCATCCTCCATGCCGAAAAAGTAGCTCAACAGACACATTTAAGAGAACTTCTTCCACCAATAATACCGTTATTAACTTCTCATCATCATAGCTTACGTGGATTTGCTCAGGTTGGTCTTATATAGATTCCATCTCTGTCTTCGTTTTGGTAGACTTTCCCTTTAAACTGAATATCAGCCTAATTCCAATTTTTAGGGGGTTTGGCAGTTTTTAGTGCATCAAGTACTCTTTCGACTGTTTCCCGCTGTGGAGTCCACATCCTCTCATACAATATCCCTGGAGAAACTTTCTTTTGAAAACCTGAAGTCTTACCTGGACAAGAATCCTGATTGTTCAAGGTGTGTGATTCTAATTAGTGTGATTATACTTTTTCATGTCGGTCATAGAACCAATCTTTTGTGGACAAATCCATCTAGATGTTTTTGGTTTATTACAAAAATTCAGTTGTGAATGGTCTCTGTTGGTTTAGATTGCGAGCGTCAATGGAAGGATTTCTCGATGCCTATGATCCTAGCACATCTGCTACTCCAGCTGGTGTTTTTGTCAATCGTGTTGAGGTAACAGTGCAATCTTTAAGTTGTTCTTGCACCAATGGCCTAACTGACTTATTAGGACACTTTTGTAATTCATCATGATGCCAAGTAACCACAGTATTGAGATTATTTCATTGTGATTCATACTGATCCTACGACATTTGAGATCATTTCATGGTGGTTGTGTAGGAAAGTGAGTTTGAATGTGTTCCAACATGCCTCATGGATAACGTGCTCTCTTTTCTGAACGTAAGCAAATAAACATATACAAGAATATTTTTCTTTTTGTCTCTTTGCCTTATTTTTACATTTTGCAGAATGTAAGGGGAGATCTCCGTGCTTCCATGGCAAAGGATGTAGTTACCATTAAGAATGAAGGCTTCAAGATTGATGAAGAGCCCAACCCTCGGTTGATCATGTCCGCTACAAATGAAGAAAGGCTTTCTGAGTCATCTTCGTTGGACTTCCAGAAGAAGATCACTCTGTCCAAACATGAGAAGGAAGATGCTAGCTTGACTTCTGTGCTCCAAAACGGAGAAACTTACAAGCGGCTCTTTGGTATGCAAATATTATACAACTGTCTCATAATATAATTATTGTTAAAGATGATTATGTACCAACACGGCTAACTATTCAGAAATGAAAAAAGAAGACGAGCTCATTAGTCAGCTCTTACGATCTAGAAATGGGTTCCAATCATGGAAGTCCCGGTAAACTGCTTAACACTATTCTTGGAAAAGAAGAAACGGGAAGGCTTCTCAATCTTGGGACTGGAACAGACAGCGAATAGCGTTTCACTTGACAAATACCAATTCCCAAAGAAAACTGTAAGTTAATGTACAAATACAATGAAAGAGGCGTTTGATGTTCTTGCTTGCGGCTTTCCCGTAACTAACGGATCTCTCTCTATTGCTCGTAAAGGTTTTGGTGCTGGGTCGTGAAAAAGAAGGCATACCTGTGGATATAATCCATGTACTGGACGCTTGTGTGGAGATCCCACAACTTGGAGTTGTTAGGTCTCTCAACGTCATGTCAGCAGCGCCATTGCCCTCTGGGAATACACTCGGCAGCAACGGATTCAATAGTCCAAGATTTTAATCTGCTTGTTTTTGAATGTGATTCCAGATACGTTTCATAGAGATTCGCATCTCCTTAAAATTTTGTTTGAATGATTACAGCATCAAAATAACCCATGAAAGAGAAAGAAGACTTCTTTTTCGCTAAAGTATTACAATACTTCTCAAATAAATTTTCATGTTTCATAAATTGCATCCTTTATTGGAAGGCCTTTCACAGTAAGAATGAGTTCTTTCGAAATTACATGGTCAGTATTTTGTTCTTAACGGTTTGACCATTTTCAGGTTCACCAGATGAATGAAACGTCATGGGTTTCAGAGAAACTGCCTCTAGCTCATTCGCATCAGTGGATGTCTTTAGCACATATATGTTGAAGATGTGAAACTGAGAGCAGTCTTGGCTTCTAGTAATTCTTCCAACCCTCAAATCATATACCCTGGAAGACATGAACATCCCTGTACGAAAACAAGTTTGATATCTCTCAACTCAATATTACAGCATCTCCTTAAACTATTTGTTTGACTAATTACACCATCGAAAATACAAACAAAAACACGAAAAAAGAAAATCTTTGTAATCACTTCTTTGAACCCAATGACGCATCATCATCTTTCCAAGCTGCTTGCCATTGCTTGTCATATAATGTAGTCTCATCAAACAGCTGCTTGAGTTTGTCCACATCCTCGTTCTTACGGATTAACAAAACTCCAGCTACAGCCACAAACAAGAGTGTTTTGCAGAAGAAATTTCCCATTTGACCCACAAGTCCAACTCCGGTTAGACTATCAACAAAGTAAGTCATGAAGAATCCTATCATTGCTGCACGTCCTGCAGGTTTGACAACAACATCTTTGAGTTACTAGAATTGTGTGTTTGTTTGATTCATCAGTTAGAGAATTTAAACAAAAACAGAACCATTGAGGAGTTCAGCTTCAGGTAAGTGATATCTCTTAATCCAAGCCCACCATGGAATTATCGATGTATCGAATATCACAGCTTCGTCGTTACTCGATGTTTCTGGATTCTCTTCAAGCCATTTTCTTCTCTTTGCCTCTTCCAAATCAAAAAACATAGTTACATCAGTTTCAATTTTACTAAGCATTCTTAGTAATAACGAGAGTCAAACTGTAGCTAACCAGCAACGATTACAGAATCCCAATCAGTTTTTCCATCTTTATCAAACTGTTTCAGATCCCAAGTTCCATTAATCCATCTCGCATCTTGGAATTTGATAACCGTCTCCGTCGTCTTCATCTCTTTGACGGCGACATTTTCCGCCGTGGGGGTTTCTTCTTTCGTAGCCGCCGTTGTTGATGACGGAGATTCCTTAACCATCACCGTAACGGGATCAGGCGCAGCCTCTGAAGAGGTTGTTAATCCACCATCGGAAGAGGAGGAAGCTCTAGTGACGGAGAGGAGAGAGAAGCGGTTAGTGGAGAGGAGTGGGAATGAGAATTTAGGGATAGAGTTGGAATTTTGAAGAGGTGAAGAAGAGATTGGCGGGGAGAATAACGCCATTGTTAATGGGTTGTTTGTTTTCTCAGCTTCAGTCACAGTTTCTTAAACTAGTGGTTCTAACTTCCAAATAAGCCTTTGGGAGAGATAGAGGGAGACGTGTGTTATCGTTTGAAGAGGTAAACATGTTTGTCGTTTGTTTTTCTGATATTGAAACTACGTAACGTTTTTCGCATTCTTCACACCAAAACAAAAAAAGAAACTGACTGATTTCATGGCCTCGTATTAAAAGCCCATCCCAGAATTTTGGAGTCTTATGAGAAATCGTAACTTAAAGGGTATTATTGTCAAAGAAGACATACCCATATATATAAGTAATGTTGACTGAAAAAACTCGCTCTCGACTCTCTCTTTTGAAAATCGACAAAACTCTCGGAGTGACAAATTCCGACAAATCTCCGGTGGATTACCATCACCTCTCCTCATTGCGAGCCTTTTTTATCATCAAAACCAAATACTCCCCTCCATAACTCGAAGACCTTCCACAGGAACCCAACCCCCATCTACACTCTCCAAAGTCTCATTGATTAGCCAAGTTAGACAAAGGGGATTCACGGGCTTTATGAAATTGGACTGAAGAAGGTTACGACCCAGCAGATTCGAGAGTCACAGAAGCTCCATAGATAAAGATATTGACCAAAACCTAACAATCAAGGTCTGAAGGTACGGTGATGAAAAACAAAGGGCTTTTTGATCGCTTTCACTGATTTGGTCACTGAAGGACTCTCAACTCCGGTTAAGCCCTCAGTGGGGACAGCAACTCACCAATTAGTGATGGACCCTACCCTACTGGAGGAGCTCCGCGCAATGGCGATCGGAGAGGAGATCACAGTCGAGCTGCCGGACACAGGTAATTATAACACGGTAGCGGACAACAATCCCACTCTAATTGGTAAGCATCTTAACTTAGACTCCAAAATCATGCATCGATTAATGATGGCTTTGCCTAGAATCTGGAGGATGCAAAATCGAGTTAAGGGTACGGTATTAGGGAGAGATATCTTTAGCTTCCGATTCCAATCGGAAGATGATCTCCAGGAAATTCTTAAAGTGAGATATTGGACCTTTGAAGACGGTGGAATAGTGGTAGACAGAATGGAGCCGGATTACAACATGTACAAGCTCCAACGTATACCGATGTAGATACGGTTATCGGAGATACCAATCGCTCACTTCACAGTGGACCTTTTCCGAGCTGTGGCCAATTCGATCGGAGAGGTCCTGGAAATAGAATACGATCCGGACAAGAATCACTTACTCCTATACGTCAGGGTGAAGATAATCTTCGATCTCAATAACCCAGCAAGAACCAACAGAACATTTCGGCTTCCTTCGGGGGGAACCATTACACTCAAAGTAACCTTTGAGAGAGTAAGGAAACTTTGCAACCACTGTCGTCGCCTAACACACAACGAAGACAACTGCCCCTTCTCGTCAACAAACAATAAACAGACTGACGAAAGACACGAGAACAACAACACCCAGACAGCTGACAACACGGAGCGGGGAACACACCCAGACAGACATACCAGAAGACCCCTTATCGGGTCACGGTCATGAAAAACACCCCAAGGAGTCAAAAAGACCAGTGCGTTCCAAGGATATAGATAACCTAACTCTGATAGAGCTGGTAGAATCACCTGAGGAACAGGAGCTTGCGAACAAGGACCTACAGCTAATAGTGGCAAAGAGTTTGAAGCAGAGTATGACGCAACTAAGCACTGAAGAACAACCTAGCCAGTCCTCGGTCAACAATACCAACAGACCACCTACTTGTAGCCATAACCACATGGTCCTTGACGAAACAAGAAACGTAGGGAGAGAATATAGAACATATAAGAAACAAAAACTACAACATCAGATGATCATTGATTCTATGGGGGACGACGCGAAGGCAAAACTCGGCTTGGTGACTGGCCAGAAGTCACCCAGTAAGCAATGAGCATTATAAGTTGGAACTGCCAGGGGGTGGGGAGCACCCTGACAGTTCGACACCTTAAGGAAATACGACAAAGTATTTTCCCGGACATATTGTTCCTCATGGAGACGAAAAACGACAGCAGCCGATTAGAATCAATAATGAAATGGAATGGCTACGATCACCTTCACACGGTCGAACCCAATGGTCTTAGTGGAGGGTTGGCATTGCTTTGGAAAAGCCACATGGGGGTACAGATTCAACACACATGCGCCAACTACATCCACACTACCTGCCAAATAGGTGGTACACTAGTGCAAGTAACCTTCGTTTATGGTCACCTTACAACCCACCTTCGACAACCTGTTTTGAATGACCTTCAAAATATTGGAGCTAGAACGATGGTACCCTGGTTCCTCATGGGTAACTTCAACGAGATTTACGACAATGGTGACAAAGTAGGCGGAACACCGAGACCGGAAAGCTCATTTTATAGATTTAGATCTTTCATCAAGAATTGCGGATTAAGAGAATTATCAAGTACTGGACCGCACTTCTCATGGATGGGGAATAGAGGAGGTCAATGGGTACAATGTCGGTTGGACCATAGTTATGGTAATGCGGACTGGTTTCAGGCATTCCCAAGGTCACTCACAGCTTATTTGCCAATCATGGGATCGGACCATAGACCTCTTCACACTAAAATTGCTTCTAGCTCAGAAAGCTTTCACAAACGGTTTTGCTTCGACAAACGCTGGATCCATCGCAAAGGCTTCTCGGAGATAATAAAAATGAGCTGGGCAAGAGCAGTTTCGATGCCCCATAACAACTCCATGGACTGTTTCGCGGATTGTAGAAAAGAGATATCTAAATGGAAACGGAATGCACAGACCAATGCCAGCACTAACATCGACAAAGATAGGGCAACTCTGGACCTGGAACTGGCAAGGACAACACCAAACCATTCCCTCATCAGCCGCATCAAGGGAGACCTGTCTAAACACTACAAGGAGGAGGAGACCTTCTGGAAGGAGAAAAGTAAGCTCCGTTGGCTTAGAGATGGGGACCAGAATACCAAATTCTTTCACAAATATGTCAACACAAAGAGAGCAGGGAACATATTGATCTGCCTCAAGGACCATCTTGGAAACTTACACTTCGAGGAGGGCTCCAAAGGGGATATATCATCTAAATATTTCATTAACCTATTCCAAACCTCATCACCCACTGGATACCAAGAACTGTTACACGGTTTGAGCCCCAAAGTCACACCTGAGATGAACCAGAAGCTGATGGCGCCGGTGACACCCGCTGAGATCAAACGTGCAGCACTAAGTATAAGAGGAGATAGTGCACCTGGTCCAGACGGAATGACTGGCAAATTTCTACATACATATTGAAATATAGTAGGGCATAAAGTTATACATGATGTGCAACGGGCATTTACGAACGGAGAATTCCCACAGGAATGGAATTACACTCATATTGCCTTGATACCAAAGTGCGCTAACCCCACTGAGATGAAAGACCTCAGGCATGTTAGTCTATGCTCTATTATTTATAAAGTTGTCTCCAAGGTTATTACAAAGAGGCTCCAAAAGATCCTTTCGGCACTAATCTCGGAGACACAAGGTGCTTTCACCTCAGGGCGACTAATCTCCGACAACATCCTAATTGCGCATGAAATCATGCATCATCTCAACACAAATAAAGCAGGGAGTGAGCAATTTATGGCCATAAAAATGACATGTCCAAAGCATACGATAGACTTGAATGGAGTTTTTTGGCAGCAGTACTTGAACAACTGGGATTCCAGCAGGGATGGATCAAACTGGTGATGAACTGTGTTTCATCGGTTACATACTCTGTCATTATAAACGGAACCCCTCACGGGTGGATCAAGCCTCAGAGAGGCCTCCGCCAGGGAGACCCCTTCTCCCCGTTCTTATTTGTGTTAAGAACCGAAGCGCTGGTGCATATAATGCACACGGCTGTCCACAAAAAGGACCTCACTGGCATCCAGTTTGGTATACAGGGACCCACAATCCAGCAACTCTTGTATGCGGACGACAGCCTGTTTGTCAGCAAGGCTACAGTCCAGGAAGCTAGGACACTGAAGAAATGCCTTGATGACTATGAACGGATTTCAGGTCAGAGCATTAATTATGACAAATCAGCGTAGGCCTTTGGATCCAAGATTACAACCGAGAAGCAATTGGAGATCAAATCTATCTTGAGTATTCAATCAAGTCATGGCATTGGGAAGTACCTAGGCTTACTAGAATGTTTTAAAGGCTCCAGGAAGGAAATCTTTAATTTCATCTCCGAGAAACTAGTCGAGAAGACAGACAACTGGTTCTCCAAGACACTATCACTGGGTGGAAAAGAAGTGATGATCAAAGCAGTGGCCATGGCAATGCCAATTTACACGATGTCATGCTTTAAATTATCAAGTTCCCAAACGCGGAAACTTACTAGTGCAATGACACAATATTGGTGGAGTTCATCAAAAAACCAGAAGAAGATTCCTTGGGTTTCTTGGCGGAACATGTGCAAACCAAAGAAGGAAGGCGGATTGGGATTCAGAGACATAGCAAAATTTAATCAAGCTCTGCTGGCCAAACAAGCGTGAAGACTACTAAATCAACCAGATACCCTGCTTGCCAGAACATATAAAGCCAAATACTTCCGGAACTCTAACTTCCTAGACGCTACCACCGGAGCTAGACCTTCGTATGCATGGAAAAGTATTTATCATGGGAGAGAATTACTGGAGCATGGTCTAATCAAAAACATTGGAAATAGGAGGAACACATACGTCTGGACAACGAAATGGATTTTTCATGATCACCCTAGACCTCCCATTAGTAAGGACCTCACCTTTAACGTTTGTCTCAAAGTATCGGACTTAATAAAAAACGGAGAGTGGGATCAACAAAAAATCGGCGACACCTTCATGGAGATGGATGCTAACCGAATTCTCGAATTTCCGCCGAACGTCAATAAGGAAGACTCGTGGATATGGAGCTATAATAACTCTGGCGAGTACACTGTTAGGAGCGACACTTGGCTGCTGGATAGGAGAGACACAACAACAAGCTGCAGTGATCGAAATCACCCAGACTTCAGAAAACTGTTGAAGGCCAAAGTGTGGGATCTCAACATTCCACAAAAAATTGCGATTTTTGTCTGGAGAGCGTTATCGGGGGCCCTGGCAGTCAAGGAGCGATTGAAATCCAGGAGAATAATTTAAAATGACCAATGCACAATATGCCATAGTGAGCTGGAGACAATCAACCATTGTCTTTTCCTTTGCCCCCCGGCGAGATTACTACTAGCTCTGGCAATGATACCCATCCCTTCTAGCGGTTATTCAAGGACTTCAATACACTCCAACATTGCTTTTATCCTAAATATTGCCAAACTAAATAAAAATAGGGGGCCCGTGAGTGTGTTTCCATGAATCCTTTGGTCAATTTGGAAAGCAAGGAATAATCAAGTCCTCCAAAACATTCAACCGGACTTTCAGGAAATCCTACGCGAAGCCAATCTTGAAGCTGAATTATGGAATAAATCAAGTAGAGTATCGGTCCTAGCAGTCAAGAACTTACCAACGCAGTGTGATGGAAGAGTAGACAATGAGGGCACAAGAATCCACTATAGCGTTAACTGGAAGGTTGCTTGGGCTACAAGTCGACACATCCATGGGGGGGCATACATAATTACCAAACCCGACGACACGGTATGGCTACATGCGAGGCACGTGTTTATAAACGCCCCCTCATTTATTGCACTAGCCTTCAAGGGACTGTTATGGGTGCTGCAATCTATTTTGGACTTCCGACTAACGCATGTGATACTACGAATCGATAACAAAATGGTATACAACATTTTGACTAAACCTAGAGCTTGGCCCCGCTACAACAATTGGGTGACGAGGATTCAGGTACTTATGGACCGAATTCAAGACTTCCAACTGGAGAGTATCCAACCTAAGAAGAACTGCAAAACCAATGCCATAGCTCGCAGTGTTGTGATGGATCGGAGGTTCAACGATTACATAGCCGGTGGCGAACCGGATTGGCTAAACCGAGACTCTCAGCACAATTAGGCCACCACCTTGGATGATGATACCCTCACAACAGGCCTCGTCGATTGATTGACTTAGCACTAATGGACCTCCAGGTGGCCCCTCGGCCCCGAAGACATGAAGTGAAGGGAGTGAAACATTGACACAGGAGAAGGCTTAGGATCACTACCATATTTAGCATCAAGTCTTCTCAGTTCTAGTAGTTTTAGATTCCCTCTATTACTCTTATGCTTTTCTAATTTTTAGTCTAATTATCTCTTTTGTATTGACTATGGGATTGATGTTTGTCTCCCTGATGTAGCTGGATCAAAAGATCCCTCGAACTTATATATAAATGGCAATCTATTTTATTTTGGGAAAAAAAAAGTAATGTTGACTTTTATTGACTTTCTACTAATGTGGGAAAACCTCAGTTTTGGGGAATCTTTTGGTTGTGTATACGCAACAATTTTCTAAAGCAAATTCAACAATGGAGCCGTTTTCTTCCTTCTTTGACTCTCAAACTCATAGGATTTGGAGTTATGATTCTCTCAACAACTTTCTTGAATTCTCTTGTCCTTGAACTCTTTCTAATACGCAGCAAAGAAACTCTCAGTTCTATTGCTGTCTTCCCTTCTTGAAGGTGTTTCAGTTGTTTCCATGATCAAGTTAGCTAATTTCATGTTGATTCAAAGTGATTAATGTGTTCATATCTTTCAAAAGAAACCTATACACAAAGTTCTAGGAGCCGACAGTTGAATGTTTTTGTGTACGTTTCCTTGTGTTAAAAACCAGACTCCTGGTCAGTGGTCACTGCACTTGTGGGAATGCAGTAGTATTTGTTTGTTTCTCGGCTGCAGCAATGTTGGCAAGGCTTAGAGCAGAGAGTACCTTTACCTTGGAGCTCTGCTTTATTATGATATGTTCATCCTTTGGTGGATACAACTTGCCTCTTCGATCTTTCGAGGCTCTGCACATTTCTCAAACTTTTAGGTAAACTCTGTCTTCAAAATATTATACTTTGGACTCTTGCTCATTGTGACATACATAATGGTACTTTGGACTCTTGCTCATTGTGACATACATAATGGTGGACACTGGTAATAATCGAGAAAGCACACATTTGTGACATGAACTTTTTGAAACGCTTTGTTGCTTTTTTCACTATTTTGTTGGTTTGTTTGTCTGAATTCTCAACATCAACACAACACGCTAACTTCTTTTGGCAGATTATTAGTGGGTTCATTGTTATATTTAATAGCTCTAGACGATGAAGAAAACAAGAAAAGACCCAAACTGAAACCACTAAAAACATGAATACATAGTTCAATGTGTTTAAACATATCATTCTCTATGTAATGTCTTTAGCTAATCTGCCTAATATGACTCGGTAGATTACACATTAGGGGGAATGCTAGAATGAAACCGGATACTTAAATGCTGGAGATTGTACTAATTACTAAATTATGTTAGGCTAATTGACATTAGTTTGTTGCCGTAGTTGTTGTCTAATAGTAATTACTAATTAGCGTATGAAAAAGGAGAATGGGTTTTGTACCAAATTGTAAAAATTGAAAGCACGATCAGGGCATGACCTTTTGTCCTTTACCTATTATCACACTTTTTCTCATCCGTTCGATCTTCCTCCATCATTTTGCCTCATCACACCATTTCATTATTACATTACCAACATTATTTATTTATTATTAATGGAATATGTATAACAGATGTGATTGGCATCTGAATTTCTGGTTCCACTATTCGGTATGACTACTCTTCAATTCCGTCTCTCACCCATTATTCTTCTATTTACGTAACTATTGCTTCTTAACATTACCACTCAATATGCATTAATCACTTTATATGCCCTATTACTAAAGAAAAATTCATAGTATTTATTTTTATTTTCATTTCTTTTGTCAACCGCAAAATTCGAATCGAAATTCTAGTCTATTTTTTTTGTCAACAAGTAACCATTACATCGATAAGGTTCGATCTATAGTTAAAGTTATCTAACTGCAGCTGGGTGGAATTCGAATTAAATCAGGGGTAAACCAAACTGAACCACATGTTTCTTGGTAAATCCTAATCTATTTAGATATAAAAAATAATTTTTAAATATTTTATTTGGAAATACCTTTGATGTCTAACAAACAGAGACTTAAAGTACTGATCTTTCATGCTTAGGTATTTAGGGTATTGTTAGTAGAGCTATTTTGTCTGGGTATTATTATCGAGCTATTTGATTAAGCTTTTGAGATAATGTTTTTTTTTTCAAAATTTAATTATATTTAAATTGTTTATTGGTAGTATATTTAAGTATTAATGAAACAATTTGAATACATAAGATTGTAAATGTGAAGATAATAATGAAAATAAAGGTATAATGAATGGTGTAGGTGTGGCATTCAGAAAATGAAGAAAAGAATGGGACCCAAATATGAATTTCTTTTACCAAATCAAACGGTGGAGAGACGAGTTGTGTCCATGATCAGATGATCTTCACGGTGGACGCTGACTTTACGTGCCATTTCTTTCATTTTTTACTTTCTTTTTGTTTTTAACAAAATATTTATCAATTACTTTTTGAGCCATCTGTTAGAAAACAATTATCCTACTTTGCTTAATATATATACTTGTATTTTACCATTATCATATCGTCACATTTATAAGAATATCAAAATTATACGATATACTCGTTGACAAAAAACAAAGATCTAGGAGTATTAATTTTAGTCTTTGTTAATTTTTTTAAAAAATAAAACCAATTATTACCGTATTCAATAAGTTCAAAGGCACCAATAAATTTACTTCTCTTTGTTTTCTTACATAGAATTAATGAGCATATACAAATTACATGTAGGGGTATTATTGAATTGAGGATTGCAATAAATTTTTAATACGGTAGTACATCTTAAATTAATATTCAATTTATTAATAATTTTATAAGATAATATAATTTTATAGTCCTGGATTGAGTATTTGGTTTATTAGTATATAAATAAATTAATAAAAAATTATAATTTTAGTGTAGTTTTGATATTATTATTTGGTAGAGGTTTTATTGTATATATAGATTTTTAGGTATTTTAGTGGATATTAATACGAGATTTATGTTGGATTTTAATGGATTTTGGTATGAATTTTAATCACTCCATATTTTCAATTGAATAAAATCATTTTTAAGAAAAAAATGTTCATCCTAATTTCATCTTCTTAGTTTTCTCAATCTATTCAGGAATTTTGAAACTTTTTCATTTTTTCACTCAAATCTCTCCTAACAATAGAAAAACAAAGAATTCATTAAAAAGGGCAAAAAGATCAAATTTTATTAAAATCTGAGTTAATTTGTTAAAACATGAATCTATGAAGTTAGAAAGATAAAGCTACATACAAACCAGCGAACAAAGAAACAAATATACAAATAAGAAAAAACTCAATGATATTGTAAAAGTGAACATGAAAATTGACCAAACCCAAAAGAAATTGATGACAAAATAAACCTAAGAAACCGTGGCAGGAAGACACAACTCATAAAAATAAATTGATTTTTTTTTGTAAATTTTAGAATACTAACTTAAAGCATGATTGGATTTGAATTAGTTGTGAAAGATTAATAAAATCCACCAGAATCCATTGTTTTTATCAAAAAAAATCCATTGTTAATCAAATTCAATAGATTATTAATTATTTTTTAATAACACAAGATTTTCTGTGGCTAGTTGGTGGAAAGTTTAGGAAGGGAATGTCAATTTCCTGAGGAGTGCTCCTCCAGTTTTATGTCAGAACAATGAGATGATTTCCAGACCATTAACATCATTAGCCGCCTTTACTAATTATAGATGTATATGGTTGATGCCTCATAAAAAAATTCACCTCTTTACAAGACTTAGCTAGTATTGTTTTCTAGATGGAATTGGATGCGCTAATATGGGAGCACAACGCATACGAAGAAATCTCTCGGCGCTACATTCTGAGTTTGAAGCACTTCTTTAAGTCATGACATGCCTTATATCGTTTCAGATAACAAAGATCGAGTTCCTTATAGATTGCTCATAGCTCAAGTAAATGGTTGATGACCCTTTTGCTTGGCCTGCATTCAACCCTTACCTAGAAAACTTTTCAAGACTCAAGATTTTATTCAGAGTTTACGTGATCACTCTTATCATTCGTTCTTTTAATTACAAATTAAGTAGATTTCTTAGTCTGTAATGTCAAAATGTTTTATAGCAGTCTTGTTTTTGTAGACAATATACCTTTTTTTATTTTGAATAAAGTTGACAAAAAAAAATTACACAAGATTTGAACTAATTTTATCAAATACATGATTCAATTGTTTACTTTGGATTTCAATCCAGTAAAATGCAATATTCAATCAAATTAGCTTGACTTTCTACTATTATCCCTGCACATAAATTGTTTCACATACTGTCGACATATAAAAGAAAATATATGTAAAACTTAAAATACATATATATATGACTAATTTTTTTAATTTTTTTGGTGGGGTATAGGACTAATATTATAAACAAACAGAGTATGTATTGAGATCATATGTTGAGAATTTGATGAATTAATAAAACTAGAAAAAATAGCTTACCTTTGTTTTTCTTGTTTGTTGCTCATTTTATGTTATCATAGTCATCAATATATTAATTGTCGTTATTATATTTATGATATTCGTTGGAAGTATACAAAAGAAAAACAAAGAAGAAAGAAAAGTCTTTAGTCAACAACAACTCACAAGGAAGGAACCATAAGGCATAATCAATAATAATATTCCTCCTACCCAAAATTATTTTAACTTTTTATTAAAATCTCTTAGATCTCATTTCTTGATTCATAAAATTATTTCATTTTTCTTAAAATGAAATCTAACTTTTTATGAAAGGAAGCTGAAACATTTACTTTACAATAACAGAATGAAATAAAAGAGACCATTTTTACGTGGATAAAAAAAAGTCATTTTATATAATGTCACAATATACAAAAAAAATAGCAATTTCTCTCTCATTTATAATTTTTTTCTTTCTAAAATGAAATGTCAAAACAATAATTTTGTTGAAAGAAAGCTGAAATTTGGTTCGATCTATAGCCAAATTTCATATTCTTAATTTTTTTTTCTTTTTTTGTGCATTGGGAAGAAATCGAATCCGGTGCCTAAAGATTTGTAAAGTGACCATTACCAGTACACCACCAGTCATCGGCAACAATTATTTCATCATTATATAATAATAATAATAATAATAATAATAATAATAATAATAATAATAATAATAATAATGCAAAACAAAGCATAGCAAAAAAATAAAATAAAATAAAATAAAATAAAAAGAGGCCATTTTTATTACAAACAGTTTCTCGCTCTAAACCCTCAGTTTCTCGCTCTAAACCCTCAGTTTCTCTCACATCTTCCTTTTTCACAGCCATTTATTAGATTCCTCTCTCAATTAGTCTCTTCTCTTTTCTATTGGATTGTGTATTAGAGACTGATAGCTCAAGGAACCCAAAAATATACATAAGATAAACTAAATTATCTCTTCAAATTTCTCTTCCTTTGCTTTGATTTTTCAATTTTCTACAACTGTTTTGGAGTTTTTGAGAATTATTTTTCTCATAGAAAATTTTTCTGGGTTTTGTTTTTCTTTGTTGTTTCAATTAGAAGAAAAACTTTTTTTTTTTGTTTTCTGGGCTTTTTTTCTTTGCTTCTGAATAGTTATTTCATTTATAGGTCAATATTAAACACAATTTATAAACTTAAATTTCTTTCCATAAAATCTGTTCTTTAGTCTACAAAAATTGCAACTTTTCTCTGAAATTATAGTTTCAGTTTTGAAGAACAAAAAAAAAAAGGAGAGAGATTATGGGGAAGCAAGGGCCTTGCTACCACTGTGGAGTTACAAGTGAGTGTCTCCAATTTCGATTTGATGATGAGAAAAACTTGTTTGAATATTCACTTTTTTGTTTTTGTTTTCTGGGTGAGATGCCCTTTTTCTGGGAAAATGATTTGATACCATGTCTTTGTTTGTTGACAAATTGTAAGAATTGTTGAAGTGATACAGAAAAGACTTCTGGACTCGAGAATATGAATGAACGTTTGGATTTACTTTCCTTGGACAATACTTATTTGGTTTCTTTTTGCTCAATGATCTTAAGAATAACACTTCATCTCTGTGAGTCCCTTGTGTTCTTGTCTAGCAACAAATACACGAGTTTGGTATCTGAATTTGTGTTTATGATTGTAATTTTTCGTAAAGATGAACTTCATTTTGTTCTGGTTGATGCCTGAAGACTTCAGGAGGTTTGGTATTAGAGATCATTATTGTTTTACCTGGGTGTGAGCTTTAAATCGAAAATGTGTGATTGATTTGGAGTCTGAATTAGTTGTATAAGTCACAATTCAAGTGTTTTCTGAAGAAGAACTCTTATGTTAAGTCTTAGTTTCAAAACTTCAAATGCAAATTTGTGACATTTTGTTTCTTCACTGAAACAGACACACCTTTGTGGCGAAATGGGCCACCAGAGAAGCCGGTATTGTGCAATGCTTGTGGATCGCGTTGGAGGACAAAGGGAACACTTGTGAATTACACACCACTTCATGCTCGTGCGGATGGTGATGAGACTGATGATCACAGGTTTCAAAGAATGAAGAGCATTTCTCTAGGCAATAAGAACAAAGAGTCAAAGATGCTCAAGAGGAAAGCAAATCAAGAAAACCTTATGATTAAAATACCTGTCTTAGAATTCAATAATGGTTTGAAAAAAGCAGTGATAGAGGAGGATGCTAGTAATAGGTCGAGTTCTGGTTCGGCTGTATCAAACTCTGAGAGCTGTGCACAGTTTAGCGGTGCAGATGGGAGCGAGTTAACAGGTTTGGTTACTTTGTTAGTCTTTGGTTTGATCAACAACATGAGATTTAAAAAAACAGCTCCTTAGTGTCATGTAAACTTTGTTTTTCCAGGTCCATCCCAGTCTAATGCATGGGACACAACTGTTCCTTGCAAAAGGAGGACATGTGTGAGCCGGCCAAAGTCCTCTTCTGTTGAAAAGCTCACAAAGGACCTTTACAATATTCTACAAGAGCAGCAATCATCTTGTCTCTCAGTTTCATCAGAGGAAGATCTTCTTTTTGAAAATGAAATGTCAATGGTTTCTGTTGAGATTGGACATGGGAGTGTTCTGATGAAGAATCCCCACTTGTTTGCTCGGGAAGAGGAGTCTGAAGGCAGCTCGCTCTCTTCGATTGAGAACAAGTCTTCCATCAGTGAAGCATACTCACATTCTGTGAAGCGTGTTGAGATTGGAGCAGAGAAAGGTTCATACTCTGGTGGACGAGCTTTAAAGCAAGAACTATTCAAGAGGTAAAAGATTCTCAATGTGCCTTCGAAATTTTTTATACATTATCTCATAGTAGTCAAGAAAGATGAAAGCTGGATCCTTTTTTGGCAGAACCAAGTCTCAAACTGAAAGAGTGCATGTCCTGGGGAACCATACTTCACCACTCTGTAACATAGATTTGAAGGTACCATTAAGTTTCAAGCATATGGAAGTCAAATTAAATGATTCTGTGATAATTGCCTAAAATATATATAATTATTGCAGGATGTTTTCAACTTTGATGAGTTCATAGAACAATTCACAGAGGAAGAACAGAAGAAACTGATGAGATTGCTTCCTCAGATCGACTCTGATAACCATCCTGATAGGTTCGAACTGCTTGCATTATGCTACGAAACTATACTGGACAAAATTATTAATGTGTCATATTTTGCTTTTGCAGCCTCAGAATGATGTTCGAAAGTGCTCAGTTCAAGGACAACTTCTTTTTGTTTCAGCAGCTCATTGCTGATGGTGTCTTTGATATGTCTTCTTCCTCTGGGGAAAAATTGGAAGACATCAGGAATTTTAAGAAGCTTGCGTTGTCTGATATTAACAAATCTCGTTTGGTGGAAAGCTATTACCTCCTGAAGGTTTGGTTTACTCTTATCAAAACACTGACATAATTATAGCTTCTGGCCAGAGGTGTAATTGATATGTGGCTGCAGGAACGAGAAAAAGGGACAAGAGATTGTGTTACTACAATATCGAGAAGCTCAAACCCAAATGTACGTAAAAATATTGTAACCATTAAAAGGCACTATGAAGACGAAACTCAATTAAAGTCAGGTTAGTCTTAAAAGACATTTTCATCATTCTTGTTAATTCTGCGATCAATCTTTGTGGTTTGTTGATTGTCTCGTTCTGGTCACAGAGTCAAAGGGGCTTATGAGGAGCCCAAGAAGGGTGATGAAGATGAAAGCAAGCCATGAAAGCAAAGTTATGGCAGAGAACAATGTCTCAAGCTTCAGCCCAAGAAGCTTGGTTTCTGTGTTTGCACAAGAAGGTGGCTCTTCAATGTTTGGCTATGAAGGTAATTGTAGCTCTGATCAAGATCTCCTTCTTCTAGACTTGCCATCAAACGGGTCCTTTCCTCAAGCAGAACTGCTTCATCAACTTTGAGAGGTCAAACCATCAAGCCTCATTTTGCTGCTTCTCAGAAGTGAAGCCCTTAAGCTCTCTGTCTCTTTTAATTGATTAAGATTGATGAGAGAGACTGTTAAGCTTTCTGTGAAAACGACATAAGGAGGTTTCTGCTCTAAAAATTGGGATTTGCAGACATATAAGAAAGGATTTTTATTTGAGTCTTGGGCCCATGTCTCATTGGTGGTTTAAGTTTATAAGGTGGGTCTGACATATACATATATATACATTATGGCTCTTCTCTTACCTCTTTCACTGAGTCAGTGACCTTTTAAACTTGAAAGTTCCATTTATTTTGTCTCTTCTCTTCGAATTGCTTCTTGTATAGGATGAAAAAACATACTGTAATATCATGTAAACCTCCCCAAATTGCAGAAATTGAGCACTGTATTAGATTTCTGGACTAAATGCAAAGATACTTTACGTCATAAAAATATTAGTCTATTGCTGGAAAGATAACACTCACTAATTTAAATATTAGTCTATTTAAATTTTCTACATTTAAATTAAAAAAAAGAAAATAAAATCTATTTTAGAATATTTTAATAATAAATATTTATCTTTATACACAATCCTAACAAAAAAAATTATAAAATAAAAATAAGAATAAATATTTATCTCCTATAATTATAAAATAAAAATGATATTATAAAAAATATACAACTAATAACGAATCCTATTATATAAAATACGGTTTCTCAAAATTACTTATTAATATAATTCTTCCACGTGAATGATAAATTTTTTTCCCATTTATATATTAAAAAACATATTATATGTTTTTCCAAAATTACTTATTAACAAGATTTTTTCACGTGTCAAATTTAACAATCAGAAAATTTCCACATTTATAAATTCAAAAAAGAAAACAAAATCTATTTTAAACTTTTTAATAATAAATATGTATCTTGATCAAAAAATATTTATTTTTATTTACAATCCTAACACAAATATAAATTATAAAATAAAAATAAGTATAAATATTTCTCTCTTACTAATTATAAAATAAAAATGATATTATTAAAAGTATAAAACTAATCACGAATTTACATAAAAAAGGATCAAATCTATTTTTAAATATTTTTTTAAAAATTATTTATTTATTTTCTGTCATTTTTCAAGAAAATATTTATCTCTATTAAAATATATTTATTTTTATTCACAATCTTTGTCTACTAAGACAAAAATTGAAGTTGATTCGCAGGTTATGGTAGATTTCTTGAAGATATGGATTCATGATGCTCACCTTTTGTTTTTCCTAATACGTTTGTGCTATAACTTTATATCTCGGAACTGGATAGTCAAAATTACCCACGTGTATAGAAAAACTAATCATATAGCTGATGGTTTAACTAACTATAAGTTTTCTTTAGATTTAGGTTTTCATTCTTTTAGTTATGCTCCTATGGATGTTTCTCCGATTTTTAGATTATGGTGATGGGCGTTTGTGTCCGAAGCTGATTAGTTGTAGTTTATTTCTTTTAATTGAATAAATTGGGGCTTTTTGCCTGTCTTTCTACCAATAAAAAAAAATCTTAACACAAACATTCACAATTGTATAATAAAAATAAGTATAAATTTCTATCTCTTATAATCACAAAATAAAAAGAAAATTATAAAATAAACTACGAATCATGATTTTAAATAGAAAAGATCACATCTATTTTAAAATATCTTTTAAGATAATATTTATCTTCTATCAAATTTTTTTTTATCTTTCTTCTCAATCCTAACACAAAAATTCACAAACCTAACAAAAAAGTAAAAATAAATATATATATATATATATATATATATATATATATATCTTACTAGTTATAAAATAAAATAATATTATAAAAATTACAACTAATCATGAATTTACATAAAAACTACAACTAATCACGAATTTACATAAAACTGTAAATATTTATAACATAATCCTATTATATAAAACTGAGTTTCAAAAATTAGTAATGAACAAGATTTTTTCACATGTCAAATCCATTGATTCAAAATTTTGCAGTATATACATACGTACTTTATAATATTTAAAAAAAAAATTTATTATTACCACATCATTTTTATCCCTATTCACAATTTTAAGATTGTAAATAATTATCATTATTTATAATTATAAATAAAAATTTTATTATACAATGTTAGATTCAAAAATTAGTAATTAACGAAATTTTTCTACATTTTAAATCCAACTATCCAAAACTTTATAGTATATATATACTTTATAATATATTTTTAAAATATTTATATTTACCATGAAACTTTTATCTCTATTTATAATCTTATCATAAAAATGATTATAAATGATTATCTTTATTTATAATTATAAAGTAAAAATAATCACAAATATTTATCTCATATCCTATTATATAAAGATGGGTTTCAAAAGTTAGTAATCAACAAAATTCTTCTACATGTCAAATTCAACAATTCAAAATTTGTCATATATATATATATATCTACTTTATAATTTCCTTTTAAAAATATTTATATTTATCACGAAAGTTTTATCTCTATTTACAATCATAACATAAAAATATTGTAATTAATTAACTTCATTTATAATTATAAAATAAAATCTTATTATATAAAGTTGGGTTTCAAAAATTAGTAATCAACGAAATTTTCCCACATGTCAAATCCAACGATCCTAAATTTTGCAGCATACATATATATATATATACTTTATAATTTTTTTATAAATATTTATATTTACCATAAAATTTATATCTCTGATTGTAAGTATAAAATAATATAAAATTAAATTTTGTAAAAAATATAATTTAAAACGAACTTGCGTATATGCAAATAGTTTTATAATCTTAACAAAAAAAAATTGTTATGTAAAGTTAGGTTTTGAAAAATTAGTAATCAACATAATTTTTTCATGTTTCATAAACTTTGCCGTATTTATATACATAATCCTAATCTAAAAAAGAATTATGAATATCATTTTCTATATATACATAAACATATATACGATTTTATTACCATAAACCTTAAATATTTTTTAGCTTTCTCAAGCTTCTACAAAAAGGTTTCACTATTCATTCCATCGAAAAAAATTTGTTACCTTATTAATCATGTCTTTTTCATTTACATCCAACAACTCAAAATAAGCAAAACAAATAAATAGTTAAAAATAAATATATCGTTAATATAGTGTCTTATCATCTTATATAATATGATTGTCTAACGTATCAAATTCAACGATCATTAAGTTTTCTATGATATATTAAAAAATCAGATATATTAAAAGAAAAAGTCAAATATATTAAAAAAAATTATATCTATATTACAAAATATTTATCTCTATTCATAATCCTAACATAAACAGAATTTTAAAGAAAATTTCCTGAAATTGCTAGGAAAACTCAATGCAAACCCAAGTCTCGAGGAGGATTGGGCTTTCGGAATATGGAATGCATGAAAAAGTCTTTCACAACCAGATTCCTTACTGGCTAAATTTTAAAAATCTAGGTACTTCCGATCAAAAGATTTCTTACACTATTCACTAGACTTGCGATCATCATATGCTTGGAAAAGCATTATGTTTGGTCGACAATTAATCCAGAAAGGCTTAATGAGAAAAATTGGGATTGGACAATCAACATATGTCTGGTCGGAGCAGTGGCACTTTGATGACATTCTACGACCTCCATTTAGTAAACATCTCTTAATTGACGTTTGTTTATGCGTATTTGACTTGATGAACAATTCCCACTAGAATATTGAGAAACTTGTTAACATTTTCCATCCGAATGATGTCCACTGTATTCCCTCTATTCGACCTTCATTGCGGTCCCTGATTCATGGATGTGGGCCAGTTCCAAGTATCGATTAAGAGTGGTTATTGGTTGACATCTCAACATTTACTTCCCTCCCTTCCCACATCTAGCAACCTAGTCAAGGAACAAATATGGAAAATTGTGACCCCACCAAAGATAAAACTTTTCCTCTGGCATACCGTTTCCGGAGCATTAGCGGTTCATGCTTCCCTTCGTCATATACGCATTTTGGATGACGATACATGCCCCATATGCCAAACCCAACCAGAAACCATTAATCATATGTTATTTTCCTGTGATATGGCGAAACAGATTCTTGCTCTTGCACAACTGCCAAGACCCCCTGACGATTTTTCTGTATCTTCACTATAGGCCAATTTTTCCATTTTCTTCCAGATTATCTAGGATTATACGATGCCTCTTACTTGCGACACTCCCTTCTGTGGATTTAATGGACTATTTGGAAATGTTGTAATAAGGTAACCTTTGGTGGGATTGTTGAAAATTTGCCATATCTGGTTTCAGGAAGCCTTTAACGAGGCAATGCACTGGCTTTCGCTGCAATCTAACTGACATAATCCTTCCCGTTCACCCTCTTCCACCTTATCCTCTTATTGGAACCCTCCAAACGAAGGACTTCTTTGTTGCAATTTCTATGTATCATGGATTAATAACACATCTCACTACGGGGGGCCTAGATTTTAAGGAACCATAATGACATTGTTCTTTTCCATGCCTGGAATAGTTTCCCTCCTACCAGTTCACGATTCCAGACCAATATCCAATACTTGCTTTATGTGCTTACGGATCTCCATAACCTTCATATCTTGTCCCTGGAGATTGCTATTGACAACACACCACTTTACAACATGATCACCTCTCCACTGCAGTTGGCCGGCTTTTCGGGGTTAGATCCATAGTATTAATCAGATGAGTACTTTGATTAATACAGTTTCTTTTCATAAGTGTCACTTTTCGGACAACAAGGTGGCTTTTGCAATCGCCCAAAGTATCACTAAAGACCGTAGATTCTCGGGGTACCTAGCAAGGGGATATCCATTTTGGGTTTGTTCTTTACTAGACAATGATTTGAGATCTAATGGATAACGAACTTTGGGAAGAGTTGTCTCAATTTGAACTTGATAGAGATGATCTTTGGGTTTTTGTGCGTGGTATTCCTCTGCCCTATATCTCTGATCACACTATTCGAGTTATTGGACATGTTTTAGGGGAGGTTTTGATTACATACTACGGACCAGCAACTGTGCTTCAACCGGCGATGGTTCGAGCTAGAATCAGGATACAAATCAACACTCATATTAGGTTTTTTAGATATGCTCAATTTGAAGATGGAGATGCGGCTTTGATTAGATTCGCTTATGAGAATCTCAGGATGCTTTGCCTTAATTGTCAACATATTCTCCATAGTACTAATTCCTTTCCACATCCACCAAGTGCGCCATGCCCACAACCTTCATGCTGACAACAATCCTGCCAATATGCATAATGACAGTTCACCATGTTCTAGATCCTTTATCACTCAACCAAATCTTCTCCAAGACCCTTTGGATCATGTAGTATCACCTCACCATACTCCTTCCCCTTCTGTCAACAGTGAACCAATCCTTGCGGTTCCTTTTTAGCGAGTACCTCCTCGCCCTCGAGCTCTCCACCTACGCGTACTAAATATGGGGAATGCTCCACTCAAATGCATCTACGTCTCACTGAAAATGGTCAGGCTCCTTCGAAGAAACGTTGGAGGTGTGCGTAGATGCAAGTATAAATGCTTAACAATTTTTTGGGCTTGATGGTTTGTATATCGACTAGTCACCATCTCGAGGAAGTTCTAACTCTAGTGTCTAATAACTCTTCATGCCTTGTATATTTCTTTTGTCTCAGTTTTAGATGATCCTATGTAGTGATACTCTCTTGTCACTGATCCTAAGCCTTGTAACATACTCTTTGGAATCAGTTAGTTATAAATATAAACTTTTTGACGGAAAAAAAAACAAAATTTTAAATAATTAATTATATTTATAATTGAATATTCCAAAAATATTATTTAAAATATTTTATATATATATATATATATATATATCAAAAAAATTACAAAATTCCGGACATCACACTAGTCTATATCTAATATATATATATATACTTTTTACAAAACTGATTAAAGGATAATTTTGTGTTAAGTTTGAAATTTGATCTTATTCCAAAATTTCTATTTTTCTTTCGCATGCTATGATGTTGTAGTCTTAACATTTTTTTTGTAAAAAATAAATAAATTAATATACTATTGTTCAGAAACATAATGAAGAAATCTAATAAAATAAAATAGGATAATGAAGATGTTGAAGTTAATCATGATTCTTCAACATGAATAAGTTATGTTAATTATGTTTATAGTATGAACTATGTATTAAAACAATAGGTTAAGTATATTAGGAATTGTATAGATGAAGATTAAGTCTTTGTATCATGAAAAGGTATGAAGAAAGGTTGTAACCGTTGATCGGTTATACGATAAGGCACATGTTCATTCTTGTATGTTTGTGCTCATTAAGAAGGGTTATATCTCTTTGTTTGTGTCTAATCATATGTTGTATATATACTTCAATATATAATATAACGTTTTTTTTACATAAAAAATTAAATGAGTATTCTAAGTGTTTTCGTTTGAGTGTGTCGCAAGTAAACGAGTTTTAAGATTGATTATACTAAACAGAATCCTTCTGTTTCTTGTATAGTCTTTGAATACGTTTAAGTCAAAAGAAGAAACATAATAAAATAAAATTACAGAAAATATACACAACAATCTGACAATCAATCAAGATAGAAAGAGCATCGAAGAGATTCAGACGTCAAAGAGATCGCATACTCCGACCAATGAGGATCCCATACGGAGGACTCTAATCATCTTCCGTAAAAGACCGACTCCTCCGACACTGAGTGTTCATACTTCATCACCTATTCACCAAAAACTTTTCACAATATGCACCAAGCAATCGCCACAAGCTAGTTGGGCTTAGCGCGTCCTCAAAACTTTGGACCCAACAACACCTACAACTTTTCCAAAGAGTGATACACTTTAAGTTATGAGTGTCTCTGATACCTAAATGACAAGGAGATCATATCCTTCGAAGCCCAAAAATTTACTTGCCTTTGAACACCGGAAGATCAGACAAACATAACAACACCGAGAATCACCAAGCACAAACACAAGCAAAAAGTCTTACAGAACCAACACCTCTACACCAAGCCGAACCGGGAACTCACATCAACTAACCGAGAGCTAGTAGAACAAACTACACCATGTCCAAGCAGTCCTCAAGCAAGAGACTAGGCCTAGCTACAACCTACAAGCTGGAGGGATAGGAGAAGGAGGTGAGATTTACCCGGTTGCCAACAGCAGTTCCGGCGACGATCCACAGCGGCTCCAGCGAGATCCGAAAGTCATGCAACTCATGTTGATCTACCTCGCCGTCGTCACGACATCATGTCGGGGAAAGAAAGGAATATGATAGAGAAAATTTTGTTGTACTCTAATATTACTAGAATAATATTTCTCAAATATTATTTTCACTAAAATTATCTCCCAGCAATAATGATTTTGACCAAAAAAGATCGATCACAAATATTATTCCGCCCACAAAGTCAAACATCCTCGTAAGCTTGCAGTATTTTTGTTTTTTCTAAAATATATTTCGAGAGTTACTGGAGTACAAAAAAAGAAGAAGTACAAATAGAATAAAATAATAACATATACATATATATGTTAGAAGATATTCTTACAAATATCAAATTTATACAGAAGTTTGAGTGTATCGTATAAAAGTTTTGCATAACTAAGTATATAGCAGCACCTATAACTATAAACGTAGGATACTGGATCTGTAAGTTCTTGCTGTAAACTTTGTTTTTATTTTTTGGTTATTTATGTGAAGAGTTAGTTGCAGAAAGAGACAATGTAGGCTATGAATGGCTGTAGTTTTTTATTAGTTTTTAGTTTCTGGATTTCAGATTCTAGTTTTTAGATTTTGATTTTAGTTTCAGTTTTTGCATATTAGTTTTTGTTTTTCAGAAACTTAAAAGAACTGGTTTTTGGTTTTTTAGAGAAATCAATGTTGATTTCTTAAAAACTAGTTTTTTCTAGTTTTTAGAAAAACAAAAATAAAAAACGTGAATGATAAAATACAATGTAAAGAGTGTTTTAAGTTTTTCATGATTGTTTAAAAAGTAATTTTTTCAAAAACAAAAACTAGTTTAAAAAAACTAGTTTCAGTCAAGACCGTAATATGTTTACTCTATAACTAAATGATTACTTAACTTCTAGAGTTAGATTTTCAACTTGTTTCAGAGCTTAATTAAAAACATTAATTTATTAAGTTCCTTGAATTAGGTTAGCATTGATGATGTTACAAAAGTCCAATTTTCACTTACCTCTCAAAACATACGTCATATTTATGGATAATGTATATTAATTTCGTATGATTTATTTTGTTTTCCTTAATTATTATTGCTACAAGCGTTTTGATGAAATATTGAGAGTTTTATTTCGATCCTCCACAGTAAAATGTGAAAACCAAACATCTGCAGTTGTTCTAAGAATCAAAGTTATAAAGAATTCATGAAGTTAATAATTATGCTCGATAAACGATCTCAGTGGTTTTTTTTTTTTTTTTGATAAAGATTCAAAACCACTTATGGTTTTGTTGGCTTTTCTTTTAACTTTTTTTATAATTATATCTCTTTTGTTGGTAATCTTTTCTAAACTTTTGATTAGGCTACATGTTGTTCCAAATGTCAAATAGTTTGGTGTTCGAAGTGACTGCAATGTCCTCTCGTGAAGGCCATTTACCATAATCATATCTTAAGTTTCTACTATTATTTGGTTTCAAATACAAAATTTAACATAAATTAGTATACTTTCATTCGTTTATTTACTGATTCTAATAAAAAAATTATTCACAAATTTTGTTTTGATAATTTTTTTTAAAATTATTTAAAAGTTATGATATATATATATAGTCAGTATAACAACTGACATTATATTATATATACAACTAATTAAAATAAAGTCTTCTTGCATATTTTCAGTTATACGAACAGAAAAAAAGTAATGAGAATACAAACTTATTCTCAAAAAGATATATATATATATATATATATATTATCGATTTATGATATTTAGATTATGTTTACCAAATTTTGCAAATGGACAAATTTTGCACAAAAGTGTTATTAGATGTGGTATATAATTGAATGAATAAATTTTATATTTAAAGTAATATAAATCTAATGTTATTCAATGATGTATTTGATAAAATATATTAGAATTTAGTGTTATTGGATTTAAAATTTGTTGATAATTTTAAAATATATATAAAACAATTGTTATTTAATATTTTTTTCATTCTCTAAATTTTTATTACAATGAATTTTAATATATTTTGTTATTCAAAACATGAGTGAATTAACTACAAGATTCATTGACCTCTTCTGTAACTCGTGAGTTCTACATAAAATTCAGGAAACCGCGAATGAAATCATTCCAGTGAATTACTATCTCCGCATGATCAAACAAACGGTTTTGCATCCTGGATAGATTAGCAAACAAAATGCGATAAGAGTCATGAAAACCCCTACATGTAAGAGGGAGTATCATGTCGCTGTCTGAAGAAACGACAACGAGTACACCAAGAAGAACCGTCTCATTCAACCACTCCATCATATGGGCTCGTATTGTCTTATGGGCTGCCTGAGGTCGACCCGCTGTTAAATGAAATAATAGTGGGTCAGAGAGGGAGAATACATGTTTCCTTGGTCTAATCTCTCCCACCTTGATCTTTGTGATAGGATGTTATGGTTTTACTAATCTACTTATGTCATGTTGGTTATATTTGAGCTGAATGAAATCCTAATAGTCACGTGTTTATAAGAAATCAAGCTTGTATTGAATTGAAGCATTGTCAATCGTTGATTGCAATGTACAAAATACAAGTTTTATACGGGTGAGTTTGAAAGGAAAACAGTATAAATACATCAGTATTGTATAGAGAAACGTATGATTTTAACAACTAAAATCATCAGAATCTCTCTAACAACTTTACTCTTCTTCTTCATCTCGATCTCGTGAGATTCATCTCAGAGTTCTTCGTGCAAAGGACTTGAGCTAACAGCGTGAAAGCTGAAGCAATCCTTCATGAATTTCAAGCACGAAATTGGAGACTAATCGCTTAAGCTCATAAGCATTGCGCTTCACTCTGTTCTTCATTTTCTTTCTCTCATCTTCGCAGATTTGAAGCCCAAGATTCAACAATCTTAAGCGATTATAGTGAATCTGCATCTGAATCTTGGAGATGACGATAAAGATTTCGGTTCTCAACTTGTCAAAGCTTCAACCTTTAATCGGACCGAACTGGAGGAGATGGTCAGAAGAATTGCTTTTCTTCTTTCAAGAACTAGGAGTTGAATACGTGTTAATGGAGGATTCAGAATCTGTCGTCAACGAAGGATCCACTGGCATTTCTAATGTCGAAACAAAGAAGAACAAGAAAGAAGGTTTTGAAGATCACAATCGAACCTGCAGAGGACATATCCTTCGTCATTTGTTAGAGAAATTGTTTGACGTCTATGTCAACTTTGAATCAGCCAAAGAGATATGGATTAACCTTAAGAAGAAATATGGAGTTGAAGACAAAGGGAAGAAACAATACATAACGTCTCAATGGACTTCCTTTAAGATGAAAGAAGACGCACCTGTACTAGATCAACTACACGACTATGAAGCTATAGTCTCAAGGATTCGAGCAGAAGGCTTACCAATTGATGATCAGTTGGCTGCGCTCGTGTTAATTGATAAACTTCATTCATCTTGGAACGATTACAGTCAAAGCTCAAGCACGAAAAGAAGAAATTCTCTCTTGATGATCTTATCTCGGATATACTGATTGAAGAAGCTAACAGAGTTCATCAAGGTATAAAATCCATATCTCGATCTGTGAATCAAGATGCTAATCTTGTGGAAAAGTTCTAGTGGGAACAGCAAGAAGAAATCTAAGAAGCAGAACAAGAATTCTACTAAGCAAACTATTGAGTTCAAGAGGAAACTCAAATGTTGGAACTACAATCAGACTGGGCATAAGAAGTAGGACTGCAAGCTTCCTCATAAAAAGAAAGAAGATCAAAAGGATCATTCAACTGAGAATATTGTTGTTGTGGTTACTGAGGTAAATGCTACGAATGACACTGTGGAATGGATCATTGACTCTGGATCAACTCGCTATATCTGCAACCAGAAAGAGTTGTACAAGAACATAAAAGACTCTGGTAATGATAATGTGTATCTCGGAGATGCTCGTGCACTGAAAGTGGAAGGAATTAGTGAAGTTGATCTCAAGCTTTCTTCAGGGCGAATCTTAACCCTTACAAAAGTTCTCTTTGTGCCTAATATGCGTAGGAACCTTATTTCTAGTGCATTGTTGATGTCAGCTGGTGTTAAACAAACTGTAGATGCTGGAAAAATGGTCTTGACTAAGAATAGTGTTTACATTGGAAAAGTTTTCTGTAACTGTAACCTGTTTGTTTTGGAAACCTTGAAGGATAATAAGACTGTTTCTTCTGCTTATTTGGTTGATGGTATTAACTCTTGGCATGGTCGTTTGGGTCATGTGAATGTTAAGTCAATCAAAAGATTGAAAGAAGCTGGTCTTATATCTGATTCTCTGTCTGATTCTTTCTCAAAATGTGAAGTTTGTGTAAAATCGAAATATGCCAGAAAACCCTTCTCTCATTCTGTGAATCGTTCATCAAATCTGTTAGATTTAATTTACAGTGACTTGGCAGACTTTAAGAATACATCTAGTAGAGGTGGAAAACACTACTATATAACTTTCATTGATGATTTCTCCAGGTACTGTCGAGTTTATCTGTTAAGAAATAAAGATGAAGCTTTTGATATGTTTCTTCAGTTCAAGGCAGAAGTAGAAAATCAATTAGAAAGGAAAATTAAAAAGTTGAGATTAGATAGAGGAGAAGAGTATATGTCTAACAAGTTTCAATCTTTTTGTTTTAATGAAGGTATAACCCATGAAACTTCAGCACCTTATTCTCCTCAGCAAAATGGAATAGCTGAAAGGAAGAATATGATTCTCAAGAACATAATGAATGTAATGCTTCTCAGTTCAGGCCTAGCCGACTAAAGGTGGGGGGGAAGCAATACTTGCTGCATGTCATATACTCAACAGAGTGCCTCATAAAGGTCTGTTAGTAACACCATATGAATTGTGGAAAGGTTACTCTCCTAATCTCAGTTACTTTCGTGTTTGGGGTTGTTCCTGTTAGTAATTTGGAAAAGAGAGCTGTAGAGATTACTTCTGAGGAACCAAGGAGAAGTAAGAGAGCTAGGATTGCGTCTGACTTTGGACCAGATTTTATTACTAGCTTCATTGTAAATCACAATGAATTTAGTGAAGAGTTTGTCTTCTCATTCTTAACAGAAGAAGATCCTAAATCTTATGTCAAGGCTATGAATTCTCTAGATGCAATATTCTGGAAAGAGGCTGTTACTAGTGAATATGATTCTATCATTACTAACCATACTTGGAAGATTGCAGATTTGCCTAGAGGTTTGAAAAGTCATGAAGTGCAAATGGATATTGAAAAAGAAGATGAAAACATATGGTTCAATTGACAAATTCAAGGCCATGCTCACAAACACAAGGAGTAGAATTCTTTGACACTTATGCACCTGTTTCTAAATTGCCTCAATAAGATTGCTTATAGCTGATGCATCTTCACATAAGTTGGTTGTTCACCAAATGGATGTGAAGACTGCTTTCTTGAATGGTGATTTAATAGAAGAAATATATATGATTCAACCAGAGTGTTTCGTCATAGAGGGTCAGGAAAATAAAGTGTGTAAGCTTAAAAAGTCTTTATATGGTCTTAAGCAGGCTCCTAAACAGTGGTTTGATAAATTTAGCACTACTCTTATAGAGAATGGATTCACTGCAAATTCTGGTGATACATGTGTGTTTAGCAAAGGTTCTAAGTCGAAATATGTGATCATTTGTCTCTATGTCGATGATATGATTATCTTAGGAACTTCCTTAGACTTAGTAATTGTAGTTAAGGATTTTCTGAGTTCTAAATTTAGCATGAAAGATATGAATGAAGTGGATGTTATTTTGGGAATCAAATTATCTAGAATTGACAATGAGTTTTCTTTATGTCAATCTCATTACATAGAAAAGATACTAAAGAAGTTTGGATACTGGGACAAGGATGCAGCAAGATCTCCTTATGATGCTTCAATTCACCTTTGTAAAAACAGAGGTAACAGTGTTAGACAAGGAGACTATTCTAGAGTATTAGGTAGCGTGATGTACCTAATGAATTGTACTCGTCCCGATATTGCTTATGATGTGAGTAGATTGAGTAGATATACTCAGAATCCAAATGAACTCCATTGGAATGCATTAGATAGACTGATGAGATATCTTAAGGGTACAATGGATTGGAGTCTAAATTACAATAGTAGTTCTTGTATTTTGGAAGCATATTGTGATGCTAATTGGATCTCTGACAATGATGAGATTCATTCTACAAATGGTTTTGTATTCACATTGGCTGGAGGAGCTGTAGCTTGGAAATCAAGTAAGCAAACTTGTATTGTTAGATCTACAACGGAATCATAACTAATAGCACTTGAGTTAGCTGGTCAAGAAGCAGAATGGTTAAGGAATGTTCTGTTTGATCTTCCAATGTTTGGGAATGTGTGTTCTTCTATTTCAATGCGATGTGATTCACAAGCTGCAATAGCTGTGGCCACGAATCAATTGTTTAATGGTAAGAAGAGACACATTAGGATGCATCACAAAGTGATAAGACGCTTGTTGGAAGTAGGGGTTCTATCATTGGAATTGAGGTCGGGTAAAAAACATTGCAGATCCATTAACAAAGGTATTGTGTGGACGCATGGTTCTGGACACAGCCAAAGAAATGGGTTTGAAAGTGACTAAAGCTGAGATGTTTCCGGATCCCTTACTAGCTAGTATGTTTTTGTAAACTTCTAGTTCAAAAGGTGAAACAAAGAAAATGTCTTGGAAGATTTGAAGGTCATGAAAGAGACATTGATTATCTATGTTGTAATAGTTAGTATGTATGATAAAGTATCAATACTTTTACATATGAAAAAACTGTTATGGACATGATAAACATTTGTTTATCTTGTGGATTGTAAAGCTTTATATTTTGGTAAAGGATGAATAAAGAACAAGTTTAAGACACACCTTAGTCTATATGATGAGCGAGTCTCGCAAAGATGGAAGTTGATTCAAGTTGAAAGACATCAATTGTATAATACTTGAATTCTTAAGAAACAAGTGGGGGATAGTTAGAAATTGTTTCTAAAATTCAAAGGATAAATGAAGTAAATATCGAATGATATTTGAGCTGAATGAAATCCTTATAGTCACATGTGTATAAGAAATCAAGCTTGTATCGGATTGAAGCATTGTCAATCGTTGATTGCAATGTACAATATACAAGTTTTATACAGCTGAGATTGAAAGGAAAATAGTATAAATACACAGTATTGAGATATGTATGATTTTAACAACTAAAATCATCAGAATCTCTCTAACAACTTTACTCTTCTTCTTCATCTCAATCTTCTGAGATTCATCTCAGAGTTCTTCGTGCAAAGGACCTGAGCTAACAGAGTAAAAGCTGAAGCAATCCTTCATGAATTTCAAGCACAGAATTGTTGGACTAATCGTTTAAGTTCAGAAGGATCTCGTTTCATCTCTGTTCTTCGTTTTCTTTCTCTCATCTTCGCAGATTTGAAGCCCAAGATTCAACACAGTTATTATATTCTTGGGTATTCTAATCCATTGTACGGTCTTTAGAGCATCAACATCCATGGTACTCAAGGGAGTATCAAAACAATATAATAAGAATAAATTTAATAATTATTTATTATTTGAGACTTAGTTAGAAACTTTATATAATTGCTTGTGCAATGGTGAAACTAGAAACAGTTTCTTAAAAAGGAAAGAAAATAAATTTTATTTTGTAAAAAAACTTGAATAATAGAAAAAAATCAAACTTATATAAATATTGAACATTACAAGGAGAAAAATAATACAATAGTTTGCATAAACTTGAAAAATAAATATATAAAGCATGATTAAAAACATAACTAACTCGGTATTAATCTTCAATTGTGCCAAATTTTTGCCAAATATGTTCAACCAAATCATGTTTCAATTGTTGATGCATTCTTTCCTCACGAACTTGAGATCGATTGGCCATCATATTGTTCACATTTGTCGATGTCTCCGTAGAAAATATGAAATCGACTTGTGAAGTTTCGCTTCCTTCCCCTTGTTCGAATTCGGAAATATCATATTGAGTGTAGTGGTCTCGTTTGTCTTCTACGATCATATTGTGTAATATGATAGATGCTCTCATTATCTTCCCAATCTTTTCCTTATCCCAAGAAAGAGCCGGGTTTCGAACAATAGCAAACCGAGCTTGCAAGACTCCAAAAGCCCGCTCGACATCTTTTCTGACAGCTTCTTGATAATTAGCAAATAATGATGCTTTTGGACCTTGTGGACGAGATATTGATTGGATGAAAGTTGCCCATTTCGGATATATACCATCTGTAAGATAGTAAGTCATGTGGTATTGACGTCCATTGACAAAGTAACTAACTTTTGGAGCTTTACCTTGTAAAATATCATCAAAAACTGGTGAACGGTCAAGAACATTGATATCGTTACATGTACCTGGAGGTCCAAAAAATGCGTGCCAAATCCAAAGATCTTGTGATGCCACATCCTCTAAAACGATAGTTGGTTTTCCATGTCCACGGGAATACTGACCTTTCCATGCCGTGGGACAATTCTTCCACTCCCAATGCATACAATCAATGCTTCCTATCATCCCTGGAAATCCTCGAGACTCTCCAATATTGAGTAATCGTTGGAGATCCTCTGGCGTTGGCCTTCTCAGGTACTCATCTTCGAACAAATGTAAAATTCCATTAACAAAATTTTCTAAGCAGTACCTTGCAGTTGTTTCACCCATACGGAGGTATTCGTCCATCGCATCAGCGGCAACACCATATGCCATAAGACGAATGGCGGCTGTACATTTTTGTATGGCAGACAAACTGACTCTTCCGGTACCATCTTGTCTTTGTTGGAAGAATGGTACTTCATTGGACAATCTTGTAACAATGTGCATGAACAACCGCTTGTTCATTCTAAAGCGACGTCGAAACATGCGGTCCGAGTAAATTGGCTCCTCGCTAAAGTAATCATTCCATAGTTGTATGTGCCCTTTCTCACGATTTCTTTCTATATAAGCTCGTTTCTTCTTTGATTTTTGTGTCACTACACGGTTTGTGTAATTGTCAACACAATCTTCAAAATCTTGTTCAAAGATTTGTTCAAAATTTGAATCAAAAGTTTCATCCCAATTTGGTGAATGTGAAGACATAGAACAAGGGTTTGCTGGACCAGGGATGGTAATTAAGAAACTAGAAGAAAGTGGGAATTTAGTGAAGAGTCACAAGACTAGCAATGAAAAAAATAAAAAAAGCTAGAAATTGATGTGAAGGAAAAAGACTTTGAGTTGTTGAGTTTAGGAGAAGGGAAGAGAGAAACAATAAGACAACTCAGTGTTATGGTTGATTATCAACGTTGTCGATATGATGATCTCAAGACTTCCATTGTTAAGGTTGGTGTTCAAGCATAAGACTTCTCTTCTTCTTTGTTATGTCACGTTTTTTGTGAATATCAAAGCATATTTATTTATTTATGAGAAGACCAAAAAAGAGGTGGGAAAGGTGCTTGGTTGTGGTAAGGCGTTAAACATGTGTTGTGCTGCTAATCAAATTTATTACAGCATTAAACATGACAAACCAAAAACATAAGAAGAATATAAAACGTTTATAAAGGTAGCATAGAACAACCTACACAATCACATACATTTATAAAGGTAGCATACAACAACCTACACAATCAAACACGTTTAATACAACACTTATCAACAATTATTGGTGCACCTACTTATTAGTACACCTACACGTACCTAAAAAAAAAACAGAAACAAGACACCTACTTATTAGTACACCTACACGTACCTACAAAAAAAAACAGAAACAAGACACGTACTAGACACGTTAAAGCATCTCAACAATTAGCTTATTTTTAAGATTTTCTTCACTCTCCGAGAGTTGCCCTGACTTGGAAATCAAACTGTCTAGGAGTTTCTGTTTGGAGAGTCTTTCTTTAAAGACCAAATCCTTCTCCTTAATAACCCATAACTCTTCTAGATTCGTTACAGAAGATCCCTCATTGTGATTAGTCACATTGTTCCTTCTCTTTTTGCCTAAAGACTTTGCAGCCTTTACCCCCATCGGCCTTTCGTTTGTTTCCTCTTCGACATCACAGCAGGTGTTGGAGCTTGTGGAATAGGCAACACCATCTGTTCCTTTGCTTTTTTTGGTCACTTGCTTTGTTTTGTCCGAAACCAAAGAGCACCATTTTTGATCATTCTTCAGCATTCTCCAAGCATGCTCGAGAGAGAACTTTACCTTTTGATCCTGGAAATACAACTTGTATGCCAACTCCATAACATCATCTTCTGTCTCCCCGCTTCGACGTTGGCATGATGCACAATCGTAACAACCTGCAAATTTACTAACAACCTCATTAATTTTGGACCATTTTTGCTTACATGTATTACTCTCTCGGATTGGGAGGTTTGACACAGCAGGTGATGCAGCATAATAAGCTGCAACTCTATTCCAGAATGTGCCTCCTTTTTGCTCATTCCCAACGACCGCATCTTTGCTTGTGTTTAACCAAGCACTAACAAGGACCTTTTCTTCAGGGAGAGTCCATCTATGCCTACCTTCTCTACTTGTTGGTGAAGGTGTTTCAGTGGTTGGTGACAGTGTTTGTGGGGTATAATTTTCTTGAGTACCCATCTCTTGTTGGTTGTTCAAGAGATCAATGAAGGTTTGGGAGCAATTAAAAGATGGAGAAGAATCCATGAAGATTTGGGTTAGGTTTGCTAATACAGAGCAACACTTAGCGAGGACACTTGAATATAAGTAGTTATTAAATTGGGTTAGGTCTGCGATTACAGTTTTACTTCCCATCCCTATTAAATTTTCAAGTTGTAGTTATGAATTAGTTTTCAAGTTTAAGTTTTCAGTTCATCTAAAATTCTAGTTTAAGTTTATTTGAAGTTGTAGTTAACTTAAGTTGTAGTTGTAGTTTTCAAGTTGAAGTTTTAGTTCTATTTAAGATTTCTCCTAAAGTTGTAATTATGACTAAAAGCCATTACGTCCCTAATCAATGCAAAGCCACTTTGCCATTGATTACTCCTGTTTGCAGGTCACAGTTATAAATACACAAACTAAAACATTGAAGGAAGTTTTAACTATACTAACATCAAATCATATTCCCTAATTCAAATTGGTTCAGACAAAACATTCCCATTCAATCTATGTAAATCATCAAATTCCCATTGTTACTCATGTTAGAATGTGAAGTGAAGTTAATAGAGCACAGACACTATGACATTAGAAGAAATTTACCACGTGATGCTTACGAGAAGCTTGGTGTACATCCCAGAGTGATTCAGATTTCAGCACATCATTGCAAACTCGACACATAGGTTGGTCTGATTCATTGTACCTACAAATCCAAAGTACATAATCTTCATTAAACTAAGCTGGTAAAATCAGTCGACAGAGCTGTATATTCTTGAGAAATGATCAGTAACCAGACAAAATAATAGGAAGCAAATAAATCATATATTAGTTCCAACAGAAGCGAAGCTGACTGAGTTCAACAATGCAAAGAAAAAGAAGCATTGTCTGGAGAAAGCATTGATGTAATATTGAGATATTCAGACATAGACAAAAACAGAGGCGATATTCACATATTACATACAAATTTTCTACAATGCAAGAGAGTTTGGGATAATATCGAATTGCAACTTACCAATCCAAGCCGTAGCAACTGATGCTATAGAAGTTCCAACTGTAAACACGACCCTATGCCTCTCAAACAAGTCCTAAGAGATGAAACGAACTCCATTGAGCAGATCATACAGATAAATTTTGACAAACAAAACCAACCCTAAACCCAATTCTTCAAGATCAATCTATGTATTGCAATTCTTCGATCAAAACAGAAGAGGAACCAAAAAAAAAAGACATACAGAACAGAGAAAAGGGATCGATCACCTTAGTGGAGATATAAGAATCCTAGGCAGCAACTGTAGAACCCAGAATCGATGTCCCTCGGCTTCTTAGCCGATTCATGATTACCTGATGCGGATGAAGAAGCTCGGAGTAAGTCGACTACGCTGTTTCGCAGGTACAATCGTCGGAACTAACTAGACCCAACGGAGAGATTACCGTCATGCAACGGACGATCCCAAACCCAGATCCCTACTTCTACATGTATTACCGACAAAATTTGAAGTCGGATTTGTTCAATTAGAGTTTCAATTAGTGACATAGAAACGAAAAGAAGAAGCTACAATCATTTACCTAACAAGAGGAGAATCTATGCATGTATCTTTCTTCTTGGCGTTGAGTTTAGAGCGAAACATCGCCTTCTTCTTCGCTTGAGCATCCGTCACTGTTCTTCGGAGCAGCCCGCTGTTCACTGTTCTACGATCCACCCAGAAATTTCAAGACTGAATCCATAAGAAAAGAAAACAAGAAATCGAAGAGGAATAACCAACCGATTTTGGTGGGAAAAATCGGAGATGAAATCGCCAAAGAGTCGTCTCAATCCACTTCTCTCTCTGAGACGTCTCCAGGTAATTTCTTTTGTTTTTTTTTTTTTTTTTTTTAAATGCATCATACGTACAAGACGCACCCGCGTATGTGCGATGCGGGTGGTCTTAGAGCTTCATGCTCCTTTTGCCTTTTTAATAAATTGCTTTTGGAAAAAAAATTAAAATACTTTTGTCATCTACCTAATCATAAATAAACTAAAATATATATCTGTTTATAATGTTACTCAAAGTAGGAGTTTGGGAATCCATAAAAAGGTACGTAGGAGCTCGTAACCAAATATCTCTTGCGCGCCAAACAAGCTTTGATATTTTGAGCAATGGACCAAAGCGACAAGAACCGTAATCAGTTCCCAGTGATTCTTAAGTTGTCGGAGCTTGTTCGGACAATTAAGTTTCACAAATCATAATCGAGCAAAAGCTGTTTGTAGATCATGGAACTCTGCTTCGAGAGGCTTGCCTCTCCAAACAAAACAGATTCCGTACGGATGATACTCCTCCCTGGAGAGAACGAAACCAATAATAGGAATAGCTGTGTTTTATTAGTTCCTAAAATTAAAAGACTCCAGATCTCGGTGTTGACTTTGTACAGAGTTCTTGTCTTGCGACTTACGGTACCTGCTTCTTAACCTTTGACCGTCCTTGCAATCTCCACATTCATAATCCGTCAACGCTAGAGATTCGAATGTATGAAAGTGTCTAAAATCTCAAAGATCACAAGGTCTATACTTAATTTCCCATAGGTCATGTCTGCGTTTGGGATATCTTTGGTCATATCCCTCCTGCAGGCGAAACCCATTTACCTTTTAATGGTGAGATTGGTCACGGGGACAGATGCTACCGGGAAAACTATATTGACTACAAGACACAAATTGCAAACTCATTGCCTGGACATCTGGTAGAAACTCGACAAGATCGCAATTTTGCATCTGAGTTAAATCCTACGACGCAGAGATGGGTAAAAGTCAATTCTTTACGTGAAATGCTGCTTTAATCTTGGACATGGGTCTGACAGTTATCGCCAAAGATATCCCAGGGATCAAGAAAGAACTCCAAGACAAGGGATCCAAACCATATCGTTGTCTATGGTATCACCACTCAAACAGGGACGAAGTCTGCATTCGTCAACTGGAAGCTCAACTAATCGTGATTTACTTACTCAGAACAATGTGCAGGCAATTTCTTACAGGCTTATAAAAAAGAGAGAAACAATTCTTACAAGAACAGGGCACAAAGCAGACGAAGACTATGACTACAAGGGCAAACACAGCACGGTGGATGGTGATCACTTGAAAGTAGACAGACGGGGAAGCTTGTCCCTCAGATAGTAGAGCCTTGCTCTCCTCACTTTTCTGTGACTCACTACTTTTATCTCTTTGATGTTGGGAGAGTATCTGTCAAACCAAACGATTAGGAGAATCGACACATCAAACACTTTTCTTAAATAGTAACACTGTTAAAAAAAAGGGTATTATTTCAGGAAATTCCTCAAGACTCGTATGTTGTACAGCAGAACGGAAGATAGGAAACATGTGTAGACATGATATTTGACATAATGATTTAGACTAAAACAGCAACTACTGATCTATTTAAGTTATACCTACGCACAGAATTTATGTACCATTTCAGGGACTTCAGTGTAAGAAATTTAAGGTATAACTTAGTATCTATATATAAACTCGGGTTCATGGAGACGCCATGAGGCAACAGAAGGATTAGCTGCTGCTTTTCCCTTTCCTGAAAAAAGGCTCATGAATATATCAGAACACATGTGTGAACCTCCCTATCAAAGTAGGCTATATATACCAAATGGGTAATTGGAGAGGGAAGAAACTCACATGGGAAACACGATTTCAACACCGATACCGGCAATGATTCTCCGAATGCGTATGGTAGTGTGTATGCCTGCGTTTTGTCTCGACATCACGATGCCTTCGTAGATAGATAGCCTACGCCTGTTCTCAGGAACTTCCTGCAAGCCAAACACACCATATCCCTATATTATAAACTTCGATTCACTGCATAACATAAAGGCTTCGAAAAGATCAACAACTTACCAGCTTGATTTCTATAATATCTCCTGTCCGGATTTCTGGAACAGGTCTCACTCTCTCTGATACCTCGATTGCTTTCTGGTTCAGTATCTACACAATCAACAGAAAATGACATTGAATCTCCCCAATGCCTGTAAGACAATTACTGATCACTAGAGCAATTCAGGTACTAAGAGACTTGCTATTTTTCCTTTTCTTCCTTCTTGAATATTTAGTAAACACTCATAAATTGGGTTACTGATAACAAAAAAGTTCACTTACCCCCACGACGTCTCCCAGCTTGATCCTGGGTTTCCTTGGAGGTTTGGCTTCGCCAGCTTCTACCACTTCTTCTACATTTTCTTCCGTATCAACAATTTCATCAACAGCTTTTTCAGATCCAGCGTCAGGGCTATCTTCTGCTCTAACAACAAACTCTTTTCTCACCTTTGAGGGACAAACCAAATTTGGATCCGAAATGATTCAGAGAAAGCCTGGAAACTGATAGACGAGAATTAATCGATGTTGTGCATGATAGAAACGACGAAACCCCAAAATTCTTTGATGACTGCGTAGGGTTTCTCGGTATCAAATGCAATGCCTGAATCCCATAAAACAAGTTAGCCACAGTAATGATTAAGTGAACAAACAATACAAATACGTGTTTCAAAGCTTCATATACCTGAGGAAGACGATGATAACTCGTCGCCATAGCTGCACTTTCAGTTACTCGAGGAAATGGAGGGAAGCTAATAAGTAAAAGAGCCTTATCTCCTTTTGCTTCCAATTTTGGCTCGCGTGTACCTGGCACGTGTGAATTTTCTTTATGGGCCGTTTTAAGGATATATTTTTGTGTGGGCCTTTTAGTATATTTATTATAATATAATCATCATCAGATATTATTGGCTAAGAGGTCGGCTATATTCCATGGAATTGACTTACTCAGGCTAATGATTTTTTTTATCCTCCACTTAGATGACGTCGGTCGGTCGTTGTTGTTGCCCCATAGCCGTCGCTTCATCAATGCCAAAGCGGTCAACGTGGCATGACAACTGTTGTTGTGCCTTTTGGCTCGACCGTAACGAGGAGGACACGTGTCACATGTTCACAGTTTACGTCGTCTTCTCTCTCTCCCGCCATCCTCTCTCTCCCTCTGGTCTCTCTTTCACAATCAAATTAATTCGTGATTCTGATTTCTCAAATTATTAACATTGGATTTGGGTATTTTTAAGTTGATCCTTAAAGGTTAATTCTTTTAGATTTTCCCGGGAGCCGATCATTGTTATCATTGAAAATTTTGTGGGAGAGTATCATTGCGAAAGATGGCAATGGATTCGAAGAGGAAAACACCACCTGGGCTTTTGCTTCTGAGGAGAATTAGAGGAAGAAATTGGAGTCCGAAGACGTTTCGGTATGTGATTTTGTTGATTACTTTTATCGCGTATGCTTGTTACCACGCGTCTCGAAAACCAAGCAGCATAGTGAAAAGCGTTTTACACCCAGAGTCGAACAATAAGCCACCACAAGAACACAACAAGTATCCTTGGCCTGTGGGTAAGGTCTTTGTGAAGAGACAAACCGATGACACAGATCAGGTTCTGTTGCATCATCAGTCTAAAGGATGGGAACCCTTTAACGGGAAGGATGGGACGTCTAGGTTAGGAGAGATCGATGTGGCGTTTCTTGCTTGTTACTCTCTAGGAATGTATGTTGCTGGACATTTGGGTGATACTTTGGATCTGAGATTGTTTCTGACTTGGGGAATGATTGGGAGTGGGTTTTTTGTTGGGTTGTTTGGGATGGGTTATTTCTGGAACATTCATGCGTTCTGGTTCTTTCTGGTGATGCAAATGCTGGCTGGGTTGTTTCAGGCGACAGGATGGCCGTCGGTTGTGGCTGTGGTTGGCAATTGGTATGGGAATAGGAAGAGAGGGCTTATAATGGGGATTTGGAATGCTCATACTTCGGTTGGGAACATTTGTGGTTCGTTGATTGCTGCTGGTGTTCTCGAGTATGGTTGGGGATGGTCCTTTATAGCTCCTGGTTTTGTCATGTCTTTAGGAGGTGTTCTTGTTTACTTGTTCTTGGCTGCGTATCCTGAGGATGTTGGGTTTCCAGATATCAATTCTAATTCCGGTAAGTTCATCAAGAGGCACCGAGACATTGAAGAAGACAAAGAAGAAGAAGGTTTAGCTGCAGATGTTGAAGGCGAAGGGTCAGGTTCAGGCTCAAGCTCAAGCTCAGGGTATGAGAATAAAAGAAGTGTTGGGCTTTTGCAAGCTTGTATGATTCCTGGTGTTATACCGTTTGCGTTGTGTCTCTTCTTCTCCAAGTTGGTCGCGTACACGTTCTTGTACTGGTTACCGTTTTACTTGAGCCAAACGAGTAAGTTTTTATTGTCAAAATTCGGCGAGAGAAAAACCAGCTTTACACAATGTTGTTGCTCTTATTTGCAGCTATTGGTGGAGAATACATGTCTGTGAAAACAGCAGGAAATCTCTCCACACTATTTGATGTTGGAGGCATTGTAGGAGGGATTCTTTGTGGTTACATTTCAGACAAATTCAGAGCAAGAGCTACAACTGCAGCAGCATTCATGTACGCTGCGATCCCGGCAATGCTCATTTACCATTCCTATGGAGGTGTCTCTCAGACTGTCAACATCCTCCTCATGATGGTTGCGGGTTTGTTTGTCAATGGTCCTTATGCACTCATCACAACTGCAGTGTCAGCTGATCTTGGAACGCACAAGTCTTTACAAGGTGATTCAAGGGCGCTTGCGACGGTAACAGCTATTATTGATGGAACTGGATCAGCTGGTGCGGCTTTAGGTCCGCTTTTGACAGGGTTTCTTTCGACTTTGGGTTGGGAAGCTGTGTTCTATATGCTGGTCGTTGGAGCTCTTTGTGCTGGCTTGCTTTTGACAAAACTGGTTATTGCTGAAATTAGAGAGAAACTTGGCTATGTTGATGATGGTAGCTACCAAATCTCTTTTCAGTTTTGTTTTACTAATAAGAGTGAACCCAATCGCAAAAACATTGATCCTGACTCCCTCTTTTGTTTTGCAGTTCCTGCGACTGAACCATTGTTAAACGAGAGAAGATGATGAAGAAGAGAGCAGCGGGAGAATCAGCGTGAATAGCATCCCATTGTTTGCGCAAGAGTTTTGTTCTGTTATATAACTATGAGTTCGCAGAGGAACTTACTGTTCGTTGTATTCTATGTTTTGTCTGATATTGTGAAATAATTTTTTCAAAACAAATGAAGGAATTGGCTTACAGCTTTCTTCCTCTATTTCTTCTCTGTTTTCTACGACACTCGAAGCAATCCTTGCAAGGTGTTTCGTACTTGTAAGGGAAAACTGATGTTAGTTTGTCAGGTGAAACTTTAAGATCCTCTATAATTATCCTTCGAAGCTTTTCGTTTTCTTCCATTACTTCATCAATGATTTTCTGATATTTTAGCACCTACACAATCAATTCCGCTGATAAATAAGACGAATCCAATAAAACTTAACAGAAAAAAGAAAGAGCGAGAAATACCATCTCAAGCATTACGCTCTCTGATTCTAGTTGTGTGACCTATTAATGTGATGAAACAAAAGGAAGGTCAACGACAAAATTAATGAAGAGAGAGAGAAACACTGTGATAGAAATTTTACCGGTTGTTCTTCTGCAGTTGTGTCCTGTTGTTTCAGGATTGGGTTTTCGAGAAAATTGTTAATCACTTTCTCAGTTCGGGAACCGAACGTTCTCGAGGTAGGAGATGAACCACTGTTCTTGTAAGGTGTTGTCGTGTCCACATATTTCTTCTGTTCGGTCAGAGATTGAGATGCCTGGTCTTCTATCTCGTTTTGACTTGAGGTGGTCTCACTCGTGTTTCCAAGTTTTGCCATCAAGTTGGCTGCAGTTCCCTTGAGAGATTCATCATGCTCATGGTTTTATGAGAATGACCAAACAGATTATTAAGGACACTTTTTGAAAGATTGGTGTGTTTACCATAATAGAAGCTTGAAGTTTTTGTATGGCACTTGGTTTCACTGCGATACCTGTCAATGGTAGATAATGTTCATATTTCAAACAAGCAATATAAGGGATGCTTACATAACCAACACACACAAGTAACTTAGAAAGGGACAACCGTTCGGAAAGTAAACAATTAGAAGCACATGTAGCAAAACTGAAGGGCTTTTCTTAGTGCTCATGAATCTAATCTTAATCCAGAATGGTTTGGAACAAACTAGAGAACAAGTAATATTACTTAACGGAAACATACCAACTCCAAAACCATGACCGAAGCCAACTCCACAGCCAACACCTGCTATAATGTTTCTAGCTCCCAGCTTCCGCAACTAAAGATGCCTCAAGTATAACACAACAAGATTTAGAAGAGTATAATGCGGAAAATCAAAATAAAGAGCAAGCAAAAGACAAGTCTGTATATACTGTACAGCATCATTCGCGTGGTGTGTGAACCCCGAAAATGCATTGGTTGCTCCTCTAGCTGCATTCATAACTTCCCCCACCATTGGAATACTACCTGAAACGTCAGGAAAAAAATCAATACTGGACTAGTGAACTCAAAATCGTGATGCTGTGTGAAACATTAAATGATAAAGAGCCAGACCAATTAGTAAAGTGATGACACACACATTATTTTCCAGAATTCACATTGAATGAAACATTCTTCAACAAAAACAAAAACAAAAACAAAAAAGAATTTCCTTCTATTCTCCAAGTAGAGATAGATGACTGTGATAACAAAAACTCTATCACAGTCTGAACATACCATAATCATCAGTGGTAAACACCCACAAAGAAAATATCAAAATTCCAGAATCAGTTTTTTTTGAGCTTATTTAATTTCGATCAAAGCTAATTCAGCTTGTTCAATTTCGCTTCACCCAATTGGCTAGTCAGAAGGAAAGAAAATGTACCTAGATTCAAAGGTGCACCACTGCCGATACCAACTCCACAACCTACGCCAAATCCGGTGAAGACTTGAAGAGCTTTGAAAGCAAAAGGGTTCTCTATTTTCATTCCTCCATTAGAAAACCCTAATCCTTCCTTCTTCATCACCAAACCATTACTACTGATGCTTCCGCTTCCTCCGCCGCTTTCCTTCATCTCTTTCACTCTCGTTAAGCTGAAGAAACGATAACGGGAGTTCCAGAAAAGCTAAGAATCTTCCATTGCCTTTATTTCCCGCCTGTTTTCCATTGCCGTAATTACCGAACTGTTGAAAGAGAAGAGTGAAGAGACTAGAAAGTGAGAGAGAGATCGAAGTAAGTCAATTTTCTTATCCAGCCTTCAATGAGGAAGTATTTAGTGGGCCTTACTTCTCATTAGGCCCATACATGGTATATTTGTTGTAAGATTCGAATTAGTGACTCTAATAATTTATTAATTTGTTTTTTTCTTTTAATCGTATGAAACTTTTGAAGCGAAGTATAAAAACAAAAAAAAATTGAAACTTTCTCGTCCACGCATCTTCTGGGTTGGCGTGGACACGTCAGCAAAATAGACGCATTTAAGCAGATGGTGCGTATGTGGGCCTTTTTCTCTTCTTAACCACGTCGTCGACACAAACCGATCGTTTTACGTCTCTCTCTTTCTCTTTCTCATTCTCAGTCTTCCTTCACCGACGAAGATCACGGTTCTATTCTCTGTTTGATTTACGAATACTCGTTCTTAAATTTTACCGGTAGATCTATCCAGCTGCGAGATCAACCATGAATCCTGAATAGTAAGATTCTCTCATATCGTGCAGATCGATTAACGTCTTTGAATTATATAACGTGTTATCTAATTTAAGTTTTCTCTTTCGATTGTATGTGGATCAGTTTTTAGCTGGATTTTTTTGAAATGAATCTAAGTAATTTTTCGTTGATGTCGGCTTTGTTATTTTGTCTGATCGATTTCTCGGTTCTGAGTCTCGTTTCGTGAATCTGTATAATTGATTAGATCTATAAAATATTTGGTTGAAATCGGTTACTTATCTTTAACACACAGAAGATTTTCTCGTAGTTTGAAATTTTAGGTGTGAAACCATAGTCGAAACACGAGATACAGACAATATTTCGTAATTTGAAAATTAAAGGTTTGAATGCCATAGTCGATTTGGATTATGGAACTTGAGATTGCGTTTTGAATTTCAGCATCGCTGACTTGTATGTTCTGTGAAAATAATAGTCTTTAGAAATCTATGAGCTTCTTCTCAATGTTTTAGATTTATCATTTTCTCGTTGGAAATGATCAAAAAGGTCCCTTATGCTTCTTTCTACTCTTTTTTTAATCTGCAGTGACTATTTGTTTAAGCTTTTGCTTATTGGTGACTCTGGTGTTGGAAAGTCATGCTTGCTTCTAAGGTTTGCTGTAAGTAATTGCATCTCTCTTTCTCTTTCTGTGCCCTTGAGGATCAGATGCTACTCACCAATATATGTTGCTCATAAGTCATTGCAGTTATTTGAATCACCCAATCTATAGTAGCTCAGTTTGTGCCTCTTATGATATTTGTATACACAAATAGTTTTTTCTATTAAGTGTCATTGTTGATATTCTGAAGTGGTGTCTCAATGGTTTTGTATTTGTAGGATGATTCGTATCTGGATAGCTACATCAGCACTATTGGTGTTGACTTTGTAAGCATTTTACACTCATCTATTGTTCATGCCTTAGTCATAAAAAGTTTTAATTTTATAGTGGTGTTTTTCAGAAAATCCGCACAGTCGAACAAGATGGAAAGACCATCAAACTCCAGATTGTAAGTTGTCTTGAGTCTATCAGCGTAACAAGCACTTGAAATTTTTTCTATGCGCACATGAGCATTTTCCTTACTAATTTCAACAATTACGTAGTGGGATACTGCAGGCCAAGAACGTTTCAGGACTATCACTAGCAGTTACTACAGAGGAGCACATGGAATCATTGTATGTTCAGTATCACGCTTACATTGCCTCCCTGTTATCTGAAAACTGAAATTCATCAATGAAGCTGAACCGCTATATTTTTTAACATTTTTTTTCAGGTGACTTATGATGTAACAGATCAAGAAAGCTTCAACAACGTCAAGCAATGGCTTAATGAAATTGACCGCTACGCCAGTGAAAACGTGAACAAGCTACTGGTAGGGAACAAGTGTGATCTTACATCACAGAAAGTTGTATCCACTGAGACAGCCAAGGTCTGCTTCAGAAGTTTGTCACTGTTAAGATTTGGCACGCTTGTCTTAAATATTAACTGTACTGTTTATTCTGCCAATACAGGCTTTCGCAGATGAGCTTGGGATCCCATTCTTGGAAACAAGTGCCAAGAATGCTACCAATGTCGAAGAGGCTTTCATGGCCATGACTGCTGCAATCAAGACAAGGTAACTCACCGTTAATCAAAAACTCATCATGAAGCTCACACACTGGTTACAATTGTAAACAGTTTTAATCCGGTTCTGTCTTGCAGAATGGCTAGCCAACCTGCAGGAGGTTCCAAGCCACCAACGGTCCAGATCAGAGGACAACCTGTAAACCAGCAATCAGGCTGCTGCTCCTCTTGATCCGCTTTGGTAACACTTAACCATATAATATAATTCATTTGCATGTAAGACATCTGAACATCGTTGATCTTCTTAATCTTTTGTATTTGGTTTTTAATTTCTTGTGTCTAAAGCTTTTAAATTCTTTGTGGTACTTGGAAATATAAACTCCTTTAGACCAAAATTATGCCGAAACTAAATTTTTTTTAAAAAATTAAGTGTACACCAAATTGTAGAATGGTTGGTTCTTTTTGCCCCATTTAACTTAAAAAAACTCGCAAACTTGGATTCGTAAAACAAAAATCCTTCAGCTCTCAGGGGAAGAGTATAACAATAACAATAGAATCAGAAGAACAAAATCCAAAACGAGTGAGAGATTACAGACACAAGAGTCCAACGGAGACTGAAGGGACCAAACCAGAGAACCTTACTTACCCAAAGTAGGGAACTGTGCGGTGTCCCCAATGGCCGGTGCAGGATCTCCTCCGTACCTTTGGTTACCTCCTCCACCTACGGCTCCTCCGTACCTCTGGTTTCCTCCTCCACCTACGGCTCCTCCATACCTTTGGTTACCTCCTGCTCGTCCTTCCTTTTTATTACCACGGTAACCACTTCTCGGGTTGTAACTCTCTCCCTTCACAGGTTTCAGGAACTCATTTATGCTCAACGACTACAACAAAGCGTACAAGTAATGAGAAACTTATTCGAATGAAATGCTTAATCCTTCTCATTGGTAAACTAGTACCTTCTTGGCCTTCTCTTCTCTCTCAGTAATGCGCTTGTCCTTATCCGTTCCCTAATAAAAAAAATTGCAAGGTTCAATAAGCGCACACACTCGATTATAATAGAAGAGACAGATGCAGATTTCTGAGAATAAAATGAAATATTGAAAGAAGGGAAAGGAATTCAGATACTCACCAGTTTGATGAAGATTTCATCGTTGTTGTTCTTTTTGCTTGAGAGCTGTTGCATGGCTTCAAACGCTTTTGTGTCAACTTTCCTCTCCTCAATCTTGGTCGCCTGCAGAGCTTTCTTCTTCTCCTCCAAAACCTTCTCATACTCTTCCAGAGTCATCTCCTACAAAAATCAAACTTGCATTAGATAAGAGAAACCATTCTTCTTGAGCTGATAATATAAACAAAAGAGAGTTCGAAAGAGTACCTTGTCTTCAGGCTCTTTCTCTGCTTGCTCTTCAGCAGGTCTCACATTATTTGCATCAGTTGCTTCAGCTTCACCACCTTCCTTCTCAACAGCCGAATTCATCTCCACTGTGGATTCCTCAGTCACCCTAATGATTTAAAGAAACAAGGGTTTACTTTTCAAACAATAAAGACTTCAAGACAGCAATTAATACCACTATAACCTATTTCTGGAAGACCAGGATGCTTACGGAAGAATTTCAACTTCAGTGGTACCCCAGTTGCCACGACCAGCTCCATCACGTTTAAACTCATTTCTACCCAACAATAAATTTATAATTACAAACCACAGACGAAGTCAAACAGTACAAGAGTAGCAATTAAAAGCTTGCTTACCCGTGACCTGTTCCACTATGGCGCTCATAGTTCCTACGTGGGCGTTCCAAGTCACCCGAGTCACCATTGTTGAAGCCTCCACGGCGACCCCCACGACGTCCACCAGCAGGCCCACCACGTCTCGCTCCATCTCCTTCTTCCGAGCGTCTGTAGCCTCCTCCATATCCGTTTTCATTAGCAGGTGCATCATTGTTCCTGGCATCCCTGTTGAATCCACCACCTCTGCCACGACCATAACCACCTCCACGTCCACCACCGCGACCGCCAGCGGGAGCGTTCTTGGCCTCCCTCACTACCCAAATTAGAGAATAAGTAACAGGTGATCAATTAAACTACGCAAGAGTCAACATTTCCACAGATACAAACACAACAAGGTAACAACATATCTCTAGTAATGAAGTAAGATTGTTAAAGCAATGTAAGATATTCACATCCCTGAACGACTAAACGAAGTCAACATTAACTGGACAATAACAGAAAGCACTTTATAGTCCAAACTAAGAAACTCGGAAAGGCTTGTAATTTCTTTTTATCTATTGAGTCCCAAAACTCCGGAAAATGTACAACTTCAATAAAAGAAAATTCTCATAGCTTCATAATAAGAAGCAACAAGTTTGACTTCATTAACTCAATTAAAGACTAAGCAAGCAACACATCAAGTTAATCCTCAATAGTGTAAAACTTGAGAAATAGAATCCAATAGAAATCTCACCAGCTTGAGAAGGAGGAAGCGGCTTAGTCGGCAACTTAGCTGACTTAGCAGGCTGAACCGGAGCCGCTTTCTCAACCTTCAACGGCTTAGCCGCAACGAGCTGGCTGGGGTCCTCTGCGTCATCGTCCAAAAGATCGAAAGGGTTCAAAGTCGCCATTTTTGCCGGTCCGATTGAATCGAAAGAACAACTAGTCCCGAGGATATTTTTTGAAGGGTTTTGTTATAAAGATGGAAAAACCTTATGGGCTACACGAAGCCATGAAGAAAATCAGAATCAGAATCGAAAATATGATTCAGACAGCGTTGTTTAGACGCCCAACAAAGTGAGTGACAAGGAAGATGAGTTAGAGAGAGAAGAAGCTGCGATAAGCTTAAAAGATACCAAACCCTAGTGATGCTGTAGAAAGTGTTAGAGCTCAAAAAAACCTAATCTTCATAACCTTTTTATCCTCTGCGGCGGCTTCTAAAAATAAAAAAATTATTAATCAATTCTATTCAAAGTAACAAACAGCTGGGCTAATGGAGAGTTTTATTGGGCCAGGCCCATTTGAAGTAATGTTTTGCAAAATTATCAGTTCTTCTATTTTCAGAGAGCAAAAAAAAAACTGTAAATCAAAGATCGCAAACTATTCGTCGATTCTCCTCTCCGATCATTGGAAAAAACATTTCGACATGGGAAAAATTGCTTAGTGTTTGTTTTCGTATCTGTATGTACAGTATGCTTGTGGACTTGTTCATGCACCGAATGAATTAAAGTGCAATGATGTGTTTGGATTAGACGACGTGCTTTTTGACGGAAAGAAATAAGACGACGAGCTTTTTTGACGGAAAGAAAAAAGACGACGAGCTTTTTGAAATGGTTTCAAAGCCTTTTTTTGCTGTTCTCTCATAAGAATTATCGTAGTTCAGTATAAATACCAGTGAAGGGATATAAATTCGTTACATTGGTGATGTAGAAAAACGAATAGAAAAGAATTTGAAGAAGAAAAACAGAGAAGAAACAATAAACTGAATAATACTTTATTAGGATAACGTCGAATCAATGTTCTCGAAGAACAAAAACTCGGAACTGCTAATTCACCATTGTGAATGAGGAAATCTCAATCTCAAAGTCTCAAAGATGTTCTCAAAATAATCGGTGGTGAAAACAAAGGCTAAACAATGCCTTATATAATAAGTAGAGGAAACCCTAGTTGCTTAAGAAAACTTAAAATAAAAGATAACGATAAATTGGAAGTGAATCTTCGACAATCCTAACAACCTTTGATGCTAAAACGCTGTAGCTTTGGTACCAAGTAGTTATTCGAATATCCTGTAACAATTGGACTACTTTGTGAGTGAGAGCCTTATGGCTTAGGGGGAAATTAGGGACTTTGTAACAATAAAGTGAGATATCTTTGCGATGGAATCTAACGAGACGAAATTCATTGAGATTCCTGTGTTCACCGTTATTAGCTCTGAATTGAGGCCATGGATTGATTGGATGGAGAATCAGTTTTTGTTGGATGATTGGACGGATTTGCAGAAACATGCGTTGGCTTACGGATTCATCGAGGGCGAAGCATTTTCCTGGTTCCTAAGGCGACGATCATTGCTTCCGTTTAACAGTTGGGAAGAGATCAAGAACAATTTGTTGTTGTGGTTCGGAGACGATGACGATCCAGAACGAATCAAACTTTCCTCGGAGCATGAACGAAGGTTGAAGAAACTGAAATCCTGGATGCTGACTCAGGACACAGAGATGATTATAAGCGATGCATCAATTCTTGTGACGGAAACGAAATGTGACACAGAAGCGATTGCAAATTGCAATGTGACAGAATCGGAGGATTCCATTGAAGACTCATCTGAACATGTCTGTGGTATCTTGGAGTTGAAAGAATCGAAGAAGGAGGAGGATCTGCGTTTTGGGACGATTGAGTCAGGACTCGGAAGGAATCTCCAAACATGGCAACGATCGCAAGCGTCAAACGCAGACGCAAACGCGATTTTGTTAGTTCCACCGGTAAAAGATGCTCATTCTGTAGCAGTTACAGTTGATGATACTCTGGTAACTTCGCAGCTCTAATTGATGTTAATGTATTTGCAACATGTTCACTTTGATTTTACATTGGCTTTTACTTTTTCCCATCTTCAGGCTTCAGACGATGAGAACACGCATTTCATCTGTTTAGCTCGTGTAGGTGGTAACAGAATTTTCGTATCAACACAAACTGAAAATACTGAAATCAACCTCACTTCCAAATTGGCACTCAATTGTGAAACTATTACCATGTAATGCAGGTGAGCTTGATGGAAACAGTGCAGGAACAAGTTCACATGGTGCTTCCTCTCCAGCTATCTTGTTGCAGGTACGATATATAAACCCTTCACTCTTTAAGCCTAGAATTATCATAAAATCCAAAGAATCCGGGAAACGCAATGGTCTTGTTTTAAAACTTACTGATACATGTACTTGTATAGCCTTGATATATACATGTATGGTAATATTATAGTTGCAGGAAGCGGCGAAAGTGATAAAGAAGACAATTGAGGAGAATTCAGGTTCTATCTACTTCAATGTAGTAGCCATCTCTAAGAGAGTTTGATTGTTTGTCAGAAGCAAAGCTCTAACTCTTGTGTCTGAGTTTATGACTTGCTCGGAATCTGCTTTTGTACATTCTGAATCTTCTGTTCTTGTTTCTGAAACATAACTGTTGATAATCATGGTTTAGGTGGAATCTATATCTGTATGTCAATGACACATACAATTCAAACATACTGTCTTTCATTTGATATGTTATCATAGATAACACACGCATTAAGGCATTTTGTTACTCACTTGGCATGCTTTAAATTCTAAAAACTATATCAAAAATCAGAAATCAAAAATCAAAGATCAAAAACCATGAATCATTAACCAAAAGAAAAGATAACTAACTAACATTCGTGGCCATACTTTTTGTGACAAAGGAGCTGAGCGGCAGATTCTTATTGGGCCAGGCCAATTCGGCACATATCTATATTGAGCATATAGGCTTTAAGTAATGGCATGAGAATTTCGTATCTTGGAGATTTTTTTTTTTTCAACCGATCCTAGTGGCATTTAATCCTCTCTTTTCTAGTGCAGGTAGAGGTTCTAACTTTGGTGCCTTCAATACTTATAAAGTGACAACAGCATTGTATCACCTGTCATCATCGACCGTATCTTGGCGATTAAGAGTTCTTTTTCTTTCTTTATTTGGTCAAAAAGCCGAAGAGTTTCTATTAGATTTGATTTCTTCTTACAAATTTGATCGAGAGGGAAACATAAACTGACGAAAAAATCCGAAATGGCGTCAGCAGATGAGAGTTCTTCTGCTAAGAAATGGCTTCCACTTGAAGCTAACCCAGATGTTATGAATCAGGTATTGGCTTACTCTCCAGTCTTCCCAACTTTCCCTTCTGATTCCTCAAAGTATTCGTCGATTGTCGTCACCGGTCATCGGAAAAACCACTTCGACATACAAAGAATTTCTTAGTGATTTCTTCTTTTTGGTTTGTACAGTATCTTTGGGGACTTGGTCTTTCCCCAGATGAAGTAGAGTGCAATGATGTGTTTGGGTTAGACGACGAACTTCTGGAAATGGTTCCAAAGCCTGTTCTTGCTGTTCTCTTCCTCTACCCCATCACTAAAAAGGTCTCTTCTTTGTAATTTTCAATTGAAATCCATCTATGATTCTGAATATCTCTGCTTGTACCGCTTGAAAAACCCATCATTTTGCTCTTTAGTGTGAAGAAGAGAGAATCGAGCAAGATAAGGAACTCATCAAAAAGGTGAGTTTTTGATCAACATCTTATTTGTTCTGCATCAGAAGGAACCCTTGTTTTTGTAATCTAGTCTCATTTTGGTTCGGTATTGTTGATAGGTCTATAGTGACAAAGTCTACTTCTTGAAACAAACTGTGGATAATGCTTGTGGAACCATTGGACTTCTTCATGCTGTTGGGAATATAACCTCAGAAATTAAGCTTTGTAAGTTGCTCAAATTTTTGGTGCTTCTCCTTAGATCTGATCATCTGAGGATGTGAATTTTTATTGATTGTCACCTTCTCATTTATTTTTTAAGCTGAGGGATCGTTCTTTGATAGATTCTTCAAATCCACTGTCAACATGACTCCTATGGAGGTGTTTTTCTCTATTATTATTTTCCTCTAAATTTGATTTCTCTTAATAGTATCCGAGTGTTTTGCTTCATTGTTAATGTTTCTTTAATAATCATGATAGCGTGCAAGGTTTCTTGAGAATGACAATCAATTAGAAGATGCTCATGCTGTAGCTGTTACAGCTGGTGATACACTGGTAACTTCTCAGCTCTCAGTGATGTTAGTGTCTATGAAACATGTTCATGTTGATGTTACATTGGCTTTTAATTTTCCTCCTCTTCAGGCTTTAGAAGATGTGGACACGCATTTCATCTGTTTAGCTTGTGTAGATGGTAACAAATTTTCATATCAACACAAATGAATATACTGAGATCAAATTACTTCTAAATTGGCACTCAATGGTGACACTATTACCATATAATGCAGGTGAGCTCTATGAGCTTGATGGAGACAGAGCAGCACCAATTTCACATGGTGCTTCCTCTCCAGCTACCTTATTACAGGTACTACAAACCCTCACTCTTTAAGTTTAGAGTTATCAAAACATCCAAAAGAATCCTGGAAACTGCAATGGTTATGTATAGAAAACTTATTTGTATATAAGAATTCAATAGCTTTGATACATACATGGTGATATTGTACTTGCAGGACGCAGCGAAAGTGATAAAGAAAATAATTGAGAAGAATCCAGGTTCTCTGAACTTCAATGTCATAGCCATTTCTAAGAAAGTCTGAACATTCATCAGAAGCAAAGCTCCTAACACTTGTTTCTGAGTTTATGTCTGACTTGCTCGGATTCTGCTTTTGTACATTCTGAAATCTTCTTTTCGTGTTTCTGAAAATAAACAATAATGGTTTAGAGAATCCATGTCTTTATTTTAATGGACATACAATCGAAACATCCCGTCTTTAGTTTGATATGCTATCATAAATAATACACGCAATAAGGCATAGATAACCATCACCGTCTTATATTCCTCTTGCGATCATAATTTCACCACCTGACTATAGCACAGGTGCTTGAAACCAGTTGATCAAATGAACTTGAGTCCGAACATCCATTAACATGAACTTGAGAGGACAGTTTGGACGCTATAACTTGTCCTTGAGGAGTGTCATTTCAATCATGGGTCCGTAATTTTATTAGTCAACAAGTATATTAAATTGGGCCAGGCCCGTTAATAGAATATATGGGCTTGAGTCTCGGATGTTTGGAGATTCGTATCTTGGAGCCGAAGCGTTTTTCTGTAGAAAGATCGATTTCTTCTGCAAAATTCGATCGAGCTAGAGGGAAATAGAAAGTGACGAGAAGAGAAAGATCCGAAGATGGCGACCGTAGACGAAAGTTCTTCAGCTAAACGATGGCTTCCACTTGAAGCTAATCCAGATGTTATGAATCAGGTATTGCAACAATTTCCCGATTTTTCTGTTTTTGTTCTGCAGAATACTCCTCGATTATCGTCTCCGATCACCGGAATTTTCAGAATAGGGAAGATTCTATGTCTGTTATGTTATTTTTTGTATGGCTATGTACAGTTTCTTTGGGGACTTGGTCTTGTCCCAGATGAAGCCGAGTGCAATGATGTTTTTGGCTTAGACGACGAACTTCTGGAGATGGTTCCAAAGCCTGTTCTTGCTGTTCTATTCCTTTACCCCATCACAAAAAAGGTCCCTTGTTTGTAAATTTCAGTTGAATTCTATCGAATAATCTGTATACTTATTTGTTTTTATTGATTAAAATTTTTCAAACCCCATGATTTTGCTCTATAGAGTGAAGAAGAGAGAATCGAGCAAGACAAGATTATCAAAGAACAAGTAAGCTTCTGATCAACTTCTGATTTGTTCTCAGCTTGTTTCTGTAATCTAGTCTCATTTTGGTTCTGTGTAAATGATAGGTGCATAGTAACAAAGTTTACTACATGAGACAAACTGTGGGTAATGCTTGTGGAACCATTGGGCTTCTTCATGCTATTGGGAATATAACCTCTGATATCAAACTCTGTGAGTTGTTTAAAATTTCTCTGTGCTTCTTTTTGAATCTAAAGATATGAATCTGTATCGATCGTCACCTTCTCATTTTTTGTAAGCTGAGGGATCGTTCTTGGATAAATTCTTCAAAACCACTGCCAACATGACTCCTATGGAGGTTTTTCTCTATCTTTATGTTTTTCCTCTAGGTTTGATATTTCTTAACAGTATCCGAGTGTTTTGCTTCACGGCTGATGTGTCTCTGGAAATTCTGATAGCGTGCAAGGTTTCTTGAGAACGATCATCAAATAGAAGATGCTCATTCTGTAGCTGTTTCAGCTGGGGATACACCGGTAACTTCTCAACTCTGATTGATGTAAATGAATATGGATGTGTTAATATGTTCATTTAGATGTTACATTTGTTTTTTTACTTTTCTGCATCTTCAGGCTGCAGACAACGTGGACACGCATTTTATCTGTTTAGCTTGTGTGGATGGTAACAAAGTTCTTCATCAAACACCAAAATGAGAAATACTGAAATCAAACTCACTTTTAAATTGGCATTAATGTATGGCAATTCTCCTTTCGTTATCATACAATGCAGGTGAGCTCTATGAACTTGATGGAAGAAAGGCAGGACCAATTTCTCATGGTGCTTCCTCTCCAGCTACCCTGTTGAAGGTACTATAAAGTATAAACATTGCATTCGTGAAACTAAAAATCTACCTTCCATTTAGTTTGATGTATATCGTGGGTGATATTAAACTTGCAGGACGCAGCCAAGGTAATAAAGAAGATGATTGAGAAGAACCGGGGTTCTCTCAACTTCAATGTGATAGCCATCTCTAAGAAAACCTGAGACTTTTCTTAGGAAGCAATGCTCATTAGTCTTGTTTCTGAGTTTGTGACTTTATGACCCACACAAATTTGTTTCTTTGGATTCTGTTTTTTTATCTATATTCTGAACAATTAACAGTTGATAATCGTGGTTTTGGAGAATGCATTTCTAGATTAATGACACACGAATCGAATCATAATACTATGTTGATTCGTATTGAATTATTATCTCCTTATAGAAAGTAAGATACTACTGTATTGAAACATAAATTTTAAGTAATTTGGATTAAAATGACAAATCATATGTTAGGAAATTTTAAAAGTCATATAAAATTTAGTGTTACAGTACTAATGATTTTAAAAAATACAATTAAAATTTTATATACATTATTAAAAAATTGTTTAAGGTGTGATGTTACGTGATACTAAAGGATTTTAGAATTATTTTTAGATAAAAATACACAAATCTCAATTTCACTTTTCTAGATGAAGTTTTGGAGGAGGGTTATTTTTAGTTAAAAATACAAAAATTTCAGTTTTATTGTTTTAGAGTTTTGGAAGATTTTGTCACAAATCATAAGAACTTATCTACAATCACAAAATCTATATCAATTTAGAATTCATTGTTCAATACATCCTCCTAATTCTCAATATTTCACTTTTTTCTTGTTCTCAATATTTACCAACTTTGAATAATATTTTATCATAAATTTTGCTGACAAACAAAGTCAACCCATGAATAATTAACCTACTAATAATCATCACACCATAAATTGGAAACACATTTAAACTATTTAGTTCTTGTGTTGAATAAAATAAAAAAGTTTATAATAGGATTTCTTTTTATATAAATGTCATTTGATTACCATATAAATAAAATATCAAAAGTATATATGTATGTATAGGTTTGTAATGGATTAATTAAAGTTTAATTTAGGAGGAAAAAGTGATGAAGAAGTGTGTATTCCAATACTCAAAAATCTTCATATTCTATCTTCTGGCAACAATTCATGTATGTAGTACCTATCTCTAACCCTTACTAACAAAATATAAACAAATTATGAAATATCGTCTTGTTTCAATATGGATCTATTCTTCTTCTTCTTCTTTTTAAACACATATCGATCTATTATATATCTTGAAATCTCAACATGATCTTTACCCATTTTCTCTTTTGTCATTTATAGGCAAATGATGACCATTATTTCGGGTGTGTTGACTTCTACAAACAGCCTTCATTGCAACATCCTTTACTTCATAATCAAGTAACTCACTTTCTTTTTTTCTTTATAGTATGTAAATATATATATATATATATATGTAGTGAATTCGTAAGTTAATATAGTTATGTTTGATAGATTCCATTGAATTCAACAAGAAGTACAATATGTCCAAGAGGAATGGTCCCAATCGAGAAATATCGAAACCACAGCAATAAATTTGTTGATCAAGCTGCAGTAAATGTAATTTTGAATACCAATATTCATAATAATTAATAATTTGTGATTGTGGTTTTTTATAATTCTAATATATAAATTAGGGTTGGATGTTGTTTAACTATAGTGGGCAACACTTGACACAAAAGTTGAAAGTCGAAAATATAATGGAGCAAGCGCAGTGTTAAGCATACATAATCCGAGGTTTAGTGGAAAAGCTACAAGATCCCAAATTTGGATTGAGAGTGGAGGTGGACTCAACTCCATTGTCTTTGGTTGGTCTGTAAGTTTTTTCATTCTTTCTTTTCCATTTATGATTTTGTCTTATACTATATTACTATTTATCTGAAATATACATATATTTATATATATTTTAAACCAATTTTTGTGCATTTGTCACGTATAGTTAAATGTATCTTTACTAGAGTTGACTCGTATTTGTCTTATGTGATATTGTTAGGATTATTGATTGGACAATCGATTTAAATTTGAGAAAAAAATACTTTGACTACACTAACTTTTGATATATTCTCTTGTTTTCAGATACATCCAGAGCTCTACGGTGATAGTAAAACTCATTTCACGATTTATTGGACGGTAAAATTTGCAAAGAAAAATGAAGTAATATATATATATATATATATTTATATCAGTAAAAAGAATTTTATTTTTGGATTGGAAAATAGAACGATGGATTTGAGAAAACGGGATGTTATAATACAAGATGCCAAGGATTTATACAAGAGTTTTCAGAGTTGTATCCAGGCAAACCTTATGATGATGTCTCTATTTATGGTGGTCAACAAGTTGATGTTAATCTCTCTATTATTAGGGTATCGTTTCATATTGTATTCACGATTTAGTATTAATTAAAGTAATTGGTAAAACTATTAATCAATACAAATTAAATTCATAAATGTTAATATGAATTTATATCACAGGATATATCTACAGGAAATTGGATGCTAATGAATCAAGGTGCTTTGGTTGGATATTGGCCAAAGGAGTTGTTCTCACATTTAGGATCAGGAGCTGACTCAATCCGTTACGGTGGAGTAAGTGTCGGTGGTGCTCCGATGGGTAATGGAAGATTTCCAGATAGCCGAAATGATTTAAGTAAATCATCGTATTTCAAAGACATGAAATATGTTGATTCTTATTTCAATAATAAGCCAATCACTGAGCTTGAGACCAAAGTTAATGTTCCAAAACCCAACTGTTATAAGTTGAATTACTTCAAATATCAACCAATCTTTACTTATGGTGGTCCGGGTGGTTCTTGTTGCCATTAAAACATATATTTTTTGTAAACAATATTAAGTTATTGTAATAATATTATATCTATTAATAAAAAGGCAAGTTCAAACATCAATTAAATTGATGGTCTAAAATTCTTCATGCATACGATATACTCAAGCCACCAATTTTTAAAAAAATTTAAACAAACTAATTATGTTAATTATCAACATATTTTGGTATTTTTAATACTTTTTAAGCATATATAAAATAATGCAACAAGCGTATGTTGGTAAAAGCTTATTGTCATATGCGTTTGACAAAATAGAGAAGAAAATATTATTGTCATATGCATACGCAAACGCATAAAATCGGGTTTGGAAGTGTGGAAACTCGAAAGTTTAATCAATTGTAATAACTTTATGTCAAAGAAAATAAACAGTCAATGGTAATAATTTTATTCTTTTATTGAATTGGAGTCAATGGTATCATAAATCAAAACTCTAATCTTTTTGGTCAGATTCCTTTTCATCCACAATCTGTAAATAAATAAATATATCATTTTTAAGTGATATATATATATATATATATAATTGCTAAACATTGCTTTCTCATCAGCATTATCGTTTTCAGGACTGTTCACTACCATTATTCTAATTAACTGATTTGTCAAATATATTTTCGAAACTTAAAAGAAACTGAGATTTTTTTTTTGTCAACCAAGAAAACAAGAAGATATTTTTTCCTACATTTTAATTACTTACAAGAAACATCTATCAAGTGATGTGACATTTTTCTATTATGTTGTCAACACATTTTAGCAATAGAAAATAAAATCTTAATTTTTTAATTCATGAATATTTCCTAAAATTAATTAATCTTAATTTTTTAATTCATGAATATTTCCTAAAATTAATTAATCTTAATTTTTTAATTCATGAATATTTCCTAAAATTTTGAGTATAAATAAAAAGACTATCAATCTAAAAACTATCACATAAAGTTTGTCTTCAACATTGAACATTTCCAAGAAAATCTAGAAAATGAATAGAAAAAAACGATGCAAAGCTTGAATTTTCTCAAATTATTTCTCTCCTAATATCCCCAAGCCATTAAATATATTCACAAAATTTATGGAGCTAGTAAATTAGTATTGTCTCTTTTTCCTTTTTTGAAAAATAGTAAATTAGTAGTGTCGCCAAGATGCTTTAGGTATTTATCTTCTTATTTATTTTTTGGTGTTCATATAAATATAAGACTATATAACATACGTTGTAGACTAAAAAAAGACATAAGTGGTAGACTATTCAAAGTTTATCGTTTCAAAGGAGAAACTCGAGTTTACGTCTAAAACTCTTGTGATATTAAAATATAAATCATTTAAGTCAATGTTCTAGTTGAGTTGAGATATATATTGAACATCTCATGTAAGACGTACGTAATTCTCGATTCTAATAATATCTCCATCTTTATTAAGAGCTTCGATCATTTTTCTTGGTTTATTAAAGAAAAAAAAGATAATCGCTAGCTATTTTACATGAATATATACCATGAAATATTTTGTATTTTCATTGTGAAATGGATAAATTTATAACTCTCTACTTCGAAGTACAATACAAATTGCTAAAAAGCAGGTGCCCCAGTTGATTTGTCTCTGATCTAGTTAAATATTAAGTGAGGAATTCGAATCCCACCAACTCTAGTTTGAATATTTAGACTATAGATCAGACCTTATTAATCCAAATCCAACGACTAAAGTTCTGACAAAAAAAACAAAAGCACAATGCAAATTGGAAGATCGAAGTTACGGTTGTGTTTGGACTAATTCTTTATTACAATCCCAAATTCAACAAACCCAAAATCTCTTGTAGCTGATTGCTCTTGTCCGAACCACCACATTGCTCATTTTCAATTTTTATTAGAATTAATTTATATGTTCAATTAGGATTTATGGTATTAATTGTTTACCCAATTGGTTACACTCTTTGAATAAAATAAAACTATTGTAGCTGTTAGCCATAAATCAGATTCTCATGTTTGGTAGTATGCTTAGATCAGTTTGTATTTGGTTTAGTAGTTAATAACTGTGTCATCTTCTCCAATAATTGTGTTGTCTACTTTTTATATACATAATAAATCTATAGAAAAATCTAATGTTTACATCAATAGTACAGTACCGACACTTAAAATTAAGACATCTGAACATAAACTAATTCTATATACTAATACTTATTAACGGACCAAGTAATTAAAGCTGTGGTGACGTTTTTAGCTTAAGCATCATCAGAGATAATACTATTTTTATTTCAAAATTGAATTTACGTAAACTCTCAAATGTGTTTGTTCCCACTAATCGTTGTAATGATTGGAAGTTCAATATAAAAGTAATAAATGAAATTCTTATTAACATTTTTCTTTCCTTCTCAAAGCCTTTTTGGGTGAAAAATAATCAAAACAAAAGAAATAACGAAATTATAAAACCAATAAATGATCGCCACGTGTCATTTCAACAGCCTCGCACTTCACCTTCAATCCATTATCGGTCACCGTTTTCCTCTTCTTCGGAGCTCCGTTTTCGGAAGAAGAAGCTCTCTTGGATTTGATCCGAACCGGGTCGGGTTCTCCTGAATTAACTCTCAACGGAAAATTCAACAAAGCGCGGGAACCACGCATTCTGAAAGCTGCTCTGTCGTAAGCTAAAGCAGCTCCCTCCGCCGTCTCAAATGTCCCTAACCAAACCCTAGCTCCGTTCTTCGCCGGATCTCTAATCTCAGCCGCAAACTTCCCCCACGGCCTTTGCCTCACTCCTCTATAGTGCTTTCCTTTCGCCACAGCAGCCACCGTCGGGATAGTCTCTTTCTTCACCGGAACAGAATCCACCGCCGCGAAACTCTCAGGAGGCTCGATTTTAACCGCCGAGAAAGAGACACGATCTTCATGAGAAGATGAAGAAGACGGTTCCCATCCGCCATGGAAAGCATCGTTAAGAATTCCATAAACTAACATATCCTCCGAATCGTTTTCCTTCAACGGCAAATCCCCCCAGCTCTCAGTAAAACAAGGATACAACTTGCTAAAACTCGGGTTTCTTCCGTAAACCGGTTTAACACTGTTACAAGTTGAACCGGATTGCGTAACCGAACTCGCTATCGATTCAGTGAATCTCACCTCCGATTCTCCTAATAAATGTCGTCTTATGGACTCAAGAAAAGCAAAATCGGATTGAGACTCCGCCGTCATCGAGAGAGATATTAATTAGACTTTGAGATTTTAATTGAAAAATGGTTTTCCTAGAGCAGTTGAGATTTTAGAATGTCTGGTGTGAATCTAACTAAAGAGGTTATGTTGTGTATATATAGAGTGGAACAGATTGGGATCGAGATAGAAAAGGTTCATGAACCTGGAAAATATTGAATTGACAAAGACTCATATATTATTATTTTTGAGTATCTAGTGGGCAATTTAAAAGTTGAAAATATGAAAGTAAAGGAATTTTCTAATTGCAACGAAGGTTCGTGAATTAAACACGTGCGAATTATCCATATAAAGACAGAAATGAAAGTAGCCGTCAGGGATGATGTCACTCAAGGCAATTTTGTGATTGGTCTTTTCTCTCCACTTGTCTTTAACCTTTTTGTCTTCGGCTATGACTTTTTGAGCCCTTTGTTCTTTCTTTGTTTTCCCAATTTGAACCGCCGGTTTATAAAACAACGGCTGCTTAAAAAAGAAAGAAAAAAAAACAACATTTTTATAGTCCATATATTATTCATTCAAAGCTATTTGAACCAATCCTATTGAACTTTTGTTACAGTCTTGTATCGATGACAGATCATATTTATCAACTTACCTTATATTCCAAATGTTTATACGAATTAGGAATTTGGAAATTATGAATTTCGAAATGCGAATTAGAAAACATTCGATTTAAAAATATCAATTATATTTGTGTATTTGCGAACTTGAACTACAAGAGTAAGGTAAACTACATTTACTGTTTAAACTCTTAAAAGAGATAATAAAGACTCTGAACGAATATAGACTTGGAGATCTGGTTTAGTAATCACTATAAAGCAAAAGACTATCGATACTCCATGAGGGTTTACTTGAATCAAAGGATGCAACTTCTTCGGCATCAGTCACATGGATTCATACAATTAAGGAAGGGTTTGGAGACAAGATCACGTGAAGCCATCAATCTTTGAAGTACGAATTGAAAATTAAAGCATGTTCTTTTAACCTTTTCTCTTTTCAATTTAAGATGTGTCCCTTTTTAACTAAATTATAATACAAGAAAATCTACTAATTCCTAGACTAATCCATCAAACTAATCAGTCTCAAATCTAATTACATATTACTAGTTCTAAAATAATATATATATATATATATATATATTCAAATCAGATCAATTTCGATACAAATCATCTGCGGAGGAGGAGTCTCTCAAATAAAGTTGTGCGGAACTTTAAATGAGATTATCATGTTCTACATTGTCTTGTTGATGGTATTAGAAACTCAAAACTAATCGACAAATAGTGTAAAAAATCATATCGTATATATTTATACTAGTGAAGAATTCATTTTCTTTCCAATGTGAGATATTCTTATGTGTCTCTTGGAAATGTGGGTGAATGTTAATCTAATATCCATAATTTCGAAAATAACACAACTAGACATTTTAAGTCTGTTGGATATGCTGCAACTAGACGTGTTAGTATCTATGCAGTTAACATGAATTTTTATGCCATTTTAGATTACGAATTTCCAGTTAGTCAAAACTAATTAGCAATAATTGGAAATACTCAGTAGATAAGAGTTATATACTCTGATGTCTTCTGGAATACCTCTTTCGCCGCCACATAACTCCAAACAACCTTATCATGTTTCACAAAAATCTGTGTTTAGCTATAGGTTTAATTGCACATCAAGCTCTATTCTTAACTATTCTTCCAGCAGCTACCTGGATTTTTATTAGACGATAGTAACAATAGAACAATCAAAGTTTAAAAATAAGATAAATAACATCTTAAACTTACGTGAAACATATTAAAGACATTAATTGTAATAAATTGTAAAATATATTGTATGCATAGAGGCTCCCGAAAGTGATTAGGATACATTAAAATATGTGATTACATAATTATATATGAGTCTCGCTTTTCGTTTGCTCTTAATTTAATGTTGTATAATAAAAATGGAATACACATCAGAAAGAGGGGAAGAATATGAGACATTAGCTTTATAATTGACCAAAACCGGTCATGATATAAGACTTTTTGACCATTAGAATTTTCAAACATTTTACATTAACCAACAACAAAAAAATCGTGTACGTGCAAACAACACGCACGTGCATCCCCACTGCAATTGAGTTCTTCAACAAAGATGATAAAGGTTTACTTTGACGACAAAAAATGGCAATTTAGAAGTTATATAATCTCATATATATATATAAACAAATTATTCTATAGAAGATAAATGGAAGAAATGTACGTGTTCAAATTGAAGTTTGAAAGGGACAAGATACACGCACATACCTATTAATTTGAATGAAAATCAAAGACTTTGACTACTTTTACCCAAAACAATTTATATTTTAGTATTTATATACCTTCGTCTAATCAAAAACTTCCAAATTAATTATAATATAGTAGTTATTTATTTACATAACGTTATGAACACCTTTTCTAGACGTATTTTAGATGGTGTCACTAGGTATATTATATTATTTATTTTATTTATTTACATTATTTTTTAATTGATACAATTACAATTTTCATCGTTTATATAACTGACTCTGAAAGTGTTGACTCAAATACTTTGTGTCAATTTTAACAAGTGATTCAACTATTTTTTAATCATTTATTGTAATTAATATTACCTTGTGTCAAATGTTAAAAATGATGTTAATATTTGTATCAATGATTACAAATGATGTTATTATATGCATCATTTATTATAATGTTAACTTTGAGTCATTTAAAAAATTGAAATTAATATTGGTGTCAATTATGAATAATGATATTACTATCATTTACTATAATTAATATTAACTTTGTATCATTTTCAAAAAATGAAATTAATATTTGTGTTAATTATTATAAATGATGTTAATATTTGCATCATTTAATCTAATTGATGTAATTTTTGTGTCAATTAAAAAAAAGTGGAATTAATACTTGTATAATTATTATAAATAATATTTATTTAATTCAAAACAATTAATTTAAATTATGTAACAATACTATCAATTTTTATACGTGATAACAAAACTAGATCAATTATAAATGATATGGATTATTAAAAAAAATTAAACTAAATAGAAACAAATAGAATTGAATCTTTATCATGACGTTATATTACATACAAAATCAATACTGCACTAAAATATTAAGAAAAATACTAAAGTTTATATAGAAAAACAAAATATGGTATTATTTATTTGGAAAACATACTATCTTCTCGAGATGTCATTTGTAAGTACATTATCTGATGAACTGTAACTCTGAATCTGGATTTAGAAACAGATATGAAAACTAGGCATCGACAGCTTTTCAACGGTATATACAACATCTACGGGTTCCTTTGACTTTGTTATATGCAGATTGAATATACAACAAATCCGTCAGATTAAAAATATCATAACTTTTAACCAAATTACAAACCGTTTTCGCCTATACATAGATTGAAGGGTTTAGAATATACTTACCAAATTTTGTTTTATTCAGATTTTTTTTCTTCATTCATTTCTTATTTATTCCATATGAGTTTAGATGATATCACAAGGTTTTGGTATATATGAAAATAGAAAATTTGCTTTCAAATAAAAGTTACGAGAAAAAAAGAAGATATACACACCTATACTTATACATCAAGGTAGGTTTTTTCTTTAATTACTAGGTTTAGGTCAAAAAAGTAAACTTATCTTAAAATATCTTCGGATCACCATAAATTTTTTTTTTATCCATCTAGTTATAATAAATCAACATTATCAAAGAAAAATTCCAAAAAAGTATTTTTAACTATAATTTCATATCTCTTAATATCATCAAATATGATATATAAAATCATACGTTGTCAAAACGTAAAAATATATTTTATTATATAAATTAATTATTTAAAGATTCTTTAATAAATTTAATAAGCTCTAGCTCCTAGGATATCTTTTAAATTACAGATTTTAATTTATTTATATATAATATAAATTATAATATTTAAAGTTTTAAAAATCTAAATGTTTTTTAGGATTTTGTTCAATAAAATTATGTTAGGGTGTTTTCTTTGCACTTGATTAAATCCTAAGAAACTTTGATAGCAAAAGATTTTAATCCTTGATTTATTAGGAATTACATTAATTACATTGTTACTCTCTCTATAATTTTGACGATCTCTCTCCAAATAATTGATATATTTTAAATAAATAGTTATATACTAACAAAATAGATTATTTGCAATTTCTTAAACTATCTAAATAACCTATCTAATATGTATTTTGTCTACTCTAGTGCTCTATTTTATTTTGTTCCTTTAGTTTGTTCCTCCAAATAAATGAAATAGCTCCTTCCTTGCAAAATTTAGAACATTTTTTAAAACATATGTTATTGAAAAAACAGATGTACTAAAGTGAGTAAACACTAGATTAATTGTAGGCATGCTCTTGAGCAATAGAACACTAGATTCTTAGGATAGTTTAAGAAATTCTACACAATCTCTTTTAATAGTATAGATAACTATTTATTAAAAATAAAAATCAATTGTTTCCAATATAACTCTAAATAAAATTAATGTCTATTTGGCATCATTTATTAAATTCATGTAAATTTCTATTTTACATCACTTGTTTTTAAATGATGTCAAACAATATTAAATTCTATCAATTTTATCTAATTGATGTGAGATCCAATAATTATATCATTTATTTTAATTCATGTAAATTACATATGATGCATCATCACTCATAAATAAATAATTCTATTTAGTATTAGATTTTAAACTTAAATTAATTTAACATCGTTTTTATTGATAATAAAATGTTGATTATATACATTATTAATTTAATTGATGTAAATTTATATTTTACGTCGATTATTTTTAAGTGATGTAAATAAGTATTAGATTATGTAAATCTTATTATTTAATTGATGATGATACAATATTAATATTATTTATTCTATATGATGTGAAATTATATGCATCATTTATAAATAAATTACTTTATATAATATCATTTATTTATGTGATATATAATTGATGATACTATATATGATATGTTTTGTAGTGATACTTGCATAACCAATAAATACATTTGAATGATATTTTAAATTCAAAATATGTGTACAAAATTGATTATATAATGTTGAATACAATCATTCAAGTGCAATCGTTAATATATGAATCTTGTATAACAGATTATTGTGGAATTGTAAAGTTTAATTTTAATTATTTATAATTATAATAAAAATATGACTAAATCAAACGTGCCTTTTTGGTATTTAAATCAAACGTGTGTTCTTGAAGATATATTTATAATTATTTCATACTTTTTGTTAATTAAATATAGGTAATATCACTAACTAGGCCACTTGAAAACTGTAATTCAATATCTATTTCCTGGTTTCACTACTTCCATTCTCTCTCAGCATTTGTCTATTTCATCCCTATCTTCTTCACTTTTCCTTTTTTTTTCTCTCTCTTCTAAAAATTCTCAAAAAAATCGTTGAAGATGAGGAAGAGTTCACAGACAAACCTATGATTCAAGTTTTTAGTAACAATAATAGTGAAGATAAACAAGTTAAAAACATAAGAGAAGAAGGTAGCAATGAGGATGGAGATGAAGAGGAAGACGCTGATAAAGATGAAAGTGAAGAAGACGATGATGAAGAATGAGAAGAATACAACGATGAGGTTCATGTTTTGCAATCATTAGGTGGTCCTCCGGTACAATCAGTGGAATATGAAGAAGAGGTAGGAGATGAAGATGGAGATGACGAATCTTCTTACCAACGTAATTATAGTGTTTACCAATCTAACTCACTATTTTAATCTTTTTTTTCCTTAATTTAGAGATTTTCTTTTATGTTTGGGTAATGTATTTTAATCTCGTAACCATGTTATATGCCTTTATTACCATGGTAATCATTGCAATTTCTCACTTGGGTAATGTGTTTTAATATGGTAATCATGTTATATGCATTGATTACCATGGTAACCATTGTAATTTCTTACATGGGTAAATATTTTTTAATTTGGTAACCATGTTATATGCATTTTTATTACCATAGCAACCATTGTAAAATATGTTACCATGTTATCAGGATACATGAGTTTTGTACCGTCACACGCACCTTACCAATCCCTATTGGTATAAATAGGCTCTTTCCTACTATTCGTCTTCCCCATGTAGATGTTTACTGTTCATTTCGATTTTGAACTCTCCGTAACCCTTTCCTTTTCCTTAACCCTTCTTTATCTATCTCAACTTCCTTAACTCTTCTTTATCTAACTCAACTTTCTCTCTCCTCTCACACAGATTTTTTTTCCAGATTTGTTTCTCTTACTATACTTTCTATAAGGACTACCTACTATTTCTCTAAAAGGACTCTTTCTTAATTTCGATTATCAAATGGTATATTTACTTAATTTACTCATTAAAAATATCAATTATTTATATCAAGAATTTACCAAATTTAAACATAATATAAATAAAACTAGTGTCGATTATTACTTTAATTGACACAAATTCATATTCATTTACATCAGTTAATTTAATTAAAACTAACTAAATTATATATATCAATTTTTAAACTGAAACCAATTTAACATCATTTTTAATTGATGTTAAAAATGTTGATTAAATATATCATTTGTTCAATTGATGTAAATTTATATTTTATGTCGATTATTTTTAAGTGATATTAATCAATATTAGATTGTATCAATTTTATTTAATTGATGTAAAATATGTAATAATAATATCGTTTATTCTAAATGATATTAAATCATATATAATGTGTCATTTGTATATAAGTAACTTTATATAGTATCATTTGTTTATATGATATAAAAATAATGATGCTATATGCATGATTTCTTGTAGTAATGTTCTCCGTCTGGAATACTTAATTTTCTTGTATAATTAGTTCGAGAGATTCATTGATACATCTCTCTTTGTCTCTTTGGTGAAGCCAGAAAGGCTGGTGGTATCAAACGTTCACCGATACAAAAATCTAGACTCAAGCCAAGATGGGAATGGCCAGTGGAGAGGGAAAGGTTTAAAGAAACTTTTACTAGGGCTGGTCTAATTTTTTTTGACACCTAAAACAAAATATTTTTTATAAAATAAAATATATATTGAGGGTTGCAATCAGTTTACTCAAACTAAAATAACAGTATGTTATCACTATCTTACAACAAAACTTCAACTATAATACTTTTATAAATATTTATAGATTTTAACATCTAAAGCTTATATTTTATATGTTTTAGTTCTCACCAGTCGGAAGTACTTGATGAGGTGGGGTGTCATGTGACACCCATAAACTTTTAAAAAATTGTTATTAGTACTAATTTTTTTAGTTATTGACACCTTTTATAGAAATTTTTTGACACTTATATAACCAAATTTAACTATACCCAATAAGTTAGACGTTAGCCCAATCTAAAACAAAAGTAGGTCCATATCTATTTACTAAACCTAATTATTAATTTCTTTTGTTATCATCTTCTTCTCTCTTACATGAGTTGAAAATTAAGCTCTAAATAAAATCATTCAATTGCACAACACAAACTAAAGTTAAGAAACTATTGAAGTGCCACAAAAAAAAATATTTCTCTCTCAAACATATCGAAGGGAAACAAAAAGAGTATCTAACAAAGGTAAAATTGCTTTAATGCTATTTTTGTATTTGTTACTTTTATTAATGGGTGAATTAATTTAATATACACAAACAAAAAGAGAAATTCATAACTATATATTGGGTTTTGATAATTAAGTGATTGTCAATGGGCTGAGATGTCAAATAACATAAATGTCCTCATCGACATTAAATTATTTAATGAGAGGATGACAAAGCATTAAATGTGTTGTTTCCGCATGTATTACCCGGTAATACGTATTATACCGGGTTACATATTTATTATCCACTAACATTTAATGTAATACCCAGTAATACATTTGTTACATTGATAACATATTTTGTATTCGCTAACTAAAATATAGAACATGGTAATATATTTATTGCCCGGTAATTTATATTGTATTTGGTGTTTACATTAATTACCCGATAACATATATATAAGACCATGTAATACATAACTTGCCGATGTAACATGTTTATTATCGGCTGACTTAAACGTCATAGGAAGAAAAAATGAGAAGGATCCCATTGTTAAGATGTTCCATAGAGACAGGACATCGATCTCATATATAGTTACGGTTAACATATTTAGTATCTGGTAACTTAAAAAATATATTACATGGTAAACATTGTTATTACTCGGCAATCCATATTGTACTTGGGTAATATATTGAGTATCCGCTAACCTATATATAATACATGTTAATATATTACTTACCGGTGTAACAAATTTATTATCCACTAACATATAAATGAATTACCTAGCATTTACTAGTAAAAGGATGCAAAATCGAAGTAGGCAATCAATATGCGCCATATAAGAACAGATTTAGCAGAGACAACAGGTAACTTTGAAACATTCAATCACTTAGCACACAAAGAAACAATTAGCACACCTAGATTACTTATTTAAAGCCCGAGCCCGCAAGATGGTAAGTATTTTGTTTACTATATTTCCAATACATTATATAAAATTTTATTCAATTACGAATACTTTTTAATGCTTTCAGCAAGAAGAAACAGAGGATATTCAGCCTGATCTGGTAGAGAATTTCTACCATACGAAACAGAACAACTCTAAAGTCTTTGTCGACAAGAAAGCCGAGAGGATCTACAATGAGGTCACTACGAAGCTGCAGAACCTGACTCAGAATTCCGGTGATGAGAGCACTGGATCTGCCGTGCTTTCTACCGCACAAAAGAATCAGATATACGCCCGAAGTAAGATTGTTCTAATTTATTTCCCGTACTTTTCTTTTAAAGTAGTTACGGTAATGTATTAATATAATTTTTCCTTTTCAGGCTGCTCCCCGTAAAAAGGGGAGACTCTATGGGGCCGACCGCACGCTCGGTTCTAGGATGTCGCAGTGTCTTACGCCGCAAGGATCTCAATCTCAAGGCTCGGGGGATTTCTCTGAAATGGCGGAGGTGAAGATTGAGCTAGCATAAGCGAAGAAGAAGATATCGGAATATGATAGGCTATTCTCTATTTTGGCCGCAAAGGACGACCAAATAGCTGTGTATTTGGAATGAGGGTTAAAATTGTCAATACGTCTTCATCTCCTTCATCCCTAACTTCTAATTGGATCCCTCAGATTCTTTACACTCAACATACTTTTGTAATCAGACATAAACCCATGGGATCTGATCAACGGAAAATCCATAAATTGTTCTCCAAGTTTCACTTGCCCTTTATCTATAGTAAATCTCAAATTTAGATATCGGTTTTACAAGTAAATATTACTCTCCACCATCTGACTCATCTTCGTTTAATCAAGTTATTGGAGCAGTAAACTATAATATCTCTCTACGAAGCGATTCAAGACAAAGTTTAATCAAAATTAGAAAAAGAAGATGCTTGAATCCACTGATCGAATGGGTAGGAAGATTGAAAAACGTGATGAAGATGAGGTTCGTGATTTTTTGTCATGAGATTGGAGTTGATATATAAAGATGTTATCAAAGTTTTTTGTTATATATTGATGCACAAATAACAAGATGGTGAGAAAGGAGAAGAAGAATGTGAGACAAGGAAGAGCGATAATCTAGAGTTAAGAGTCAACAATAGTAGGGACAATTTAGTTCTTCAAGTGTTCAGAAAAACCTACTAAAATTAGGGAGTTAGCTAATTAAACACAAATATGTGTATATAGAGTCTAATTTCTCTTATAATTATAATAATGTATGGTGTTGGAAAACAAAAAAACTAATAATGAACTGATTCAATAAGCAAATATATCGAAGTTATGAGATGTGACACTGAAAGAGAAAACAGAACACATGATAGAATATTCCATATTTGAACCTTCATGCTAGGAGAAATCATGGGCGATATGTTTCAGATATACAAACTTTTGCAGACAAGAAAACTACATATGTGTTGGTACTTGGTAAGGTTACTAAATTATGAATCACTTTGAATATAATTAATATATGTGTCTTAATGAACTTAAACAAGATAACTATTGACACTGAAGTAAGCACATTCGTATGAAGACGTAAAAAGGATTAAATACGTTAGAAAGCAACAAAGCCAAATATAGTCACATGGTTTGTTTACAACGTTCGATACAACTAATAGAATTTTTATTTATTTTTTCTGTGTTATAATTATTGTTGAATAATTGAGATTAAAGCTTTAATTAATATTAAGATTCCCTAATGACGAAGCCTTTATCTTTTTGTATAAAGTATAAAAGTCTATTACATTTTTTGTGTTCGTTTAAGTGTACGTCAATAGAAAATTTTATCAATTGAAGCGATAATTTATAAAATCTTAGATGTAGCCATGAACAACATAGTTTTTTAAAAAGAGAGAAAAAATGATTTAATAATAGATAATTTTCATTGATTATATAGCAGCTAGAAATGAAGGAATATATAGGGCCGACTAGTAAAGATTGTAGTTTTGAATATTTTTTTGTAGAATTTAGGCTGTAGGTTTTTTGGCTGTAAATTTTTTTTTTGTATAAAATTATTTTTGTAAAATTCATAAATTTTGATTTTAGGTTTTTGGCTTTTGACAGCCAAAAACATTACATAAATAAAAAATTGGCTTTTTAGAACAATGAAAGCAAAAAAAACGTTAAGCACGATTGATTAAATTTCAATGTTCTAGAATGCGGTTGTCAATCGTCCTATAATATTGGTTATCATAATGAAAACAGCTTTATTGTTTCTATATTCCTTAAAATAGGTGAAATGGATGTACTATTCAAATATAATATGTACAAATTGGGTTAAGAAAGTACTGGTTGGATTTAAATGATTTGATTTTAAAAGGAAACAAATTTGAGCAGCAATATAAGAAGTCTTTTGTCTACCGGTTGTTGGCGACAATCTTAGAACATCGTGGGCATGGAGAATCTAGTCTTGTGGATTAAATATTTTTCTAATCCCAAAAAAAAACTAACATCCGATATACATGGAAGACTCAAAGTTAAAAACATTGGTTTCTTTACATTTAATTATTACAACTTTCCTAAGGTTTTATATAAACGTGTCTTTTATCCAAACATTGAATTCAAACGGCCGATAACTTTTGATCATATCAGAATTCAGAAATGCATGCATGTGAACAATTTTTTGACAACTTGTAGTAACTTAATCATATATATCCTTTTTGTCAAAAAAAAAAACAAAACACAGAATATATAATCAAATGTTACCACGAAATTAAGTATTTCATAATAATTATAAACGTAGTAAAAATAATTATTTGATATGCATGATTCTTACATATAATCTCGGAACAACAGCAATATAAGATAACTACAAAGTAATCTTTATCAAAAAAATATATGGAGTATAAGATAAGAAAGATTTTAGATAGTATGTCTTTTTTTTCAACACTAAACCACAATTGACGAGCTCATTAGCCAAATTTATACTTTTAAATGTGCAAGTATGTCTGCTTTTAATAGAATTACCACCTGCTAATAGATTAAAAAGATAGAGTGATTATTTTTGAAATGCTTTTGCGTAAAAAAATTGCCATTTTTGTAATTTTATTTTATATCAATAAAAATATAAGTCAATTTTAGGAAAAGAACTAATATATAGTATAACTTTTAATATGGCTTCTGATTGGTAATTGGTTTTGAAAAGCAAAAATATTTGTAATAGATTGAAAATAAACCAATCATCTTTTAGAGTAAAAAACAAATTAAAATGAGATTGGTTTAAATTAAATTTCTTACAAAATTTTTTGCTTTTTAAATCAAAGAAAGCAATTACCAATCTGAATCTATAATTATTAAATACTTAAAATTATTGTAAGTAATATAAAGTTATAACAAAATATGGAAATAGAAAGTTTTGTTTTTGCAGGAAAAACGATATACTTGTCTTATTACTATGACAAAAAATAAAAAACTTGTCTTATTACCTCAGCTGCCATTGGTGAACCACACGATCAAACCGTTGACTGGGGGTTTATAATCTTATCGAAAGGTGTGAAATCGATGAAACAGATGAGATGAGTATGGAATATCGATAAACCCTTCCGCATGTGATTATTTTAGATTTAATCTTTTAAAAGAATCCGAGGATGTTACCTGGGAAGGAAGTCTCTATTTGACTTTACTCTTTCTCCTATAAATACAAACCCACTCTCTTCTCCACTGTCAAATCATTTCATTCTTCCTTAATCATTTTCCCTCGAGAATTTTATGGCTACGCCAAGCGAAGTATCCGCTCTTTCCCTCATCAAGAAGCATCTTCTCGACGAATTTTCTCCCGTGCCTACAGTCATCTCCAATCGATGGATGAACGAATCGGTAGCTTCAGATTCCACCTTCGATTTTTCCATTTTCGGATCATCTGTTCATGATTTTCCTTCATTTGATCAAACCGGTTTTGAGATTTCTAAGTTTGAGACCAAACCGGAAATAGTCGATCTCGTGACGCCCAAGTTCACGGAATTCAAATCCGGATTTTCTGATTTCGAGTTAAAACCTGTATCTGATTCAGAAACGAAAGTTGAAATTCCACTTGTATCGAATGGTTTCTTCACGTTCCAATCGAATATTCCTCGCGTTACTGTTCGATCTAATCAGAAACCGCCGTTGAAGATCACACCGCCGAAACAAACCGAGTGGATTCAATTCGCAACCGAAAATCCTTAACCAGTAGCTGCAGAAGAGAAGAGACACTACAGAGGAGTGAGGATGAGGCCATGGGGAAAATTCGCGGCGGAGATCCGAGATCCGCACCGTCGAGGAACTAGGGTTTGGCTCGGGACGTTTGAGACGGCAATCGAAGCCGCTAGAGCTTACGACCAAGCAGCGTTTAAACTGAGAGGTTCAAAAGCAATTGTGAATTTCCCGCTTGAGATTGGCAAGTGGAATACACGCGCCGAAGATCCTAGTCATGACCAGAACAACAAACGAAAGAGAAGAGACGGCGAGGAGGAAGTGAAGGTGGTAACAAAGGTGGTAAAGACGGAGGAAAGTCAAACCGTTAGCAGCTTAAACGTTGAGTCGGCAGCGTCAGGATTGACGGAGATCGATGAGTGGGACTTGACCGAGCTTCTGAGCATGCCGCTTTTATCGCCGTTATCTCCACACCCACCGTTTGGTTATCCACAATTGACTGTTGTTTGAAATATTTCTTTCTTTCTTTCTTTTTTTGGGTCAGCTTGGTTTGTATGTTGACGTCAAATAATGTTCCACCTTCTTTTTTCTTTCTTTTTTTCTCTGTCAACTTTACTTTCTTTGGAACAGATTAGAACCAATGTAAGGAACATTACTACTCACTTTCCACGTTCTAAGAAATTAATTCATTTATTTGTTTATTTAATTTTTATTATAACTTGCAATATTCTATGGAAAGTTGAAACAAAGTTGAATCATATCGAAACAACATCATACCTGTATAATAACATAACGGTTCCTAATGGTAACAACGATTTGGCGATGCAAGTATGCAACACAAACGCATAATTTTACGGTTTAGGACAAACCGTAGACATACAAGATACCCACGTTACGCTGTGGTTTTTTTTTTTAAACTTAGTTTGTAATTTTTTTTTGATGTTATAGGAGATAAAACAACAGAGGTAGCCGTAACTAAAAACATGCTTGATTAAATAAATGTAGACAGATTTTAGACTTTGACATCCATATAGACAATTCCACACCTTATGGAGCCTTCATCATTCTTGTTTTTATCACATCGAATAGACTCGTTAGGGCAGCAATGAAACCACCGGACAAAGCTCCAAGCGCTGCAGTCCCCCATAGCTCCAACTCTCTCCCTAATTGTCTCTCCAGCACCTTCATATCCAGCCATTTCTATGTTTTAGTTCTTTATCAAATCACAGATATGTTTCAAAATTACCAAGATTACCTTCTTTGATTTGTTGTAAAGTCCCATGTGAGCAACGTAGAAACCTAGAAGGGAACCTCGCGTAGAACGGTAGAAGGGTAACACCAGCTCCATGAAGGAGTCCCTTGAGTCTTTGTTGATGCCAAGATGAAACCGTAGCTTCAAATATATTATCATTGGTTTGTAACTGTGCCAAGAAAAGATGCTACTGAAGAAATGAATTATTGCAAATAAATAGTATCAACCTTTTAAATTGAAACTGTGATGATACTTGATCAACATTATTAACAAACTTTGCAAGAGAAACTTAATTTCATATCGCCTCGATATTGACCTTGCGCTTGAAGAAGGCGATTGTATACATGAAAAGGAGGCTTCTCGTCACTCCCTCGCCAGATACATATGTTAATTTTCCATTTTGGAATTGCAAATTTACAAAAGATTATTTCATGTGACGGGAAGAAGACAACTTAGAGAATTAGTTCCACTATGGAAGAATATAAAGGAAAACAAACACATATATAAACCTATTGAAATTTTTTGAACTTTGAAGTAAAGATACTAACGCATTCTTAAGGATTTAGGCAAAGCATTGACATCATAAGCCATCTTTGATGCTTTGACTATAAAGCTGGACATAGTGAATGCATACGTGATACCTTTTTGGAAAGAGATTACCATATGCGTATTAGCCAAGTATTGGGAATATGAGCAAACACTTAAGATGAAACGATTAGCACAATTAATCAACACAATTAACAATTTATTAGCTTTGTTGCAGGTATCAGAGTGGTTGTAATAAACGTAAACTATGCTCATCATCGTCTGTTTCAATGACCTAAGGCTAAGCTGTTGATGTATCCGCTGATTGGTGTTAGTGGTGTTGACTCTCACCGAAGGGGTTTAATCACATGGGTCTGGAGATTTGAGAAATAGGTGTGACAATAGTGGGAGAGTGAATTTTTTTTGTAGAGAATAAAAATCATAATAGAAGTGGAAACATTTTTCTGGAGTAAAAGTTTCATCGTTGAAGAGAAGAACAGAAGAAGAAAAGGAAAAATGTGGAGATCGTGGAAGAAGGTGGAGATTATGGGGGAGAAGTTTTAGGAAACGATTTTGTTCAATTTTGTTTAATTATTTATTTACAGTATTTGATTTGTTTTTCTCTTAAATAAAAGTTTATTAGAAGAAAAAGTAAAGAAGCCTTTTTTCTGGATTTTTGTCACGTGTTAAAAAGATAGAGTAGCAGTTTTTTTGAAAAATTCACTTGTGGATTATTATATAAAAGATATGTCTTTCATAGTTTACATTATTTCTTATATGTGACTCTTTTTGCATATATGAAGCTTTAAATGGTAAACTTCATTCATTCAGTCTTTTGGGAAACTAACACTTAAAGTGTAAGGACTTACATTGAATGACTTTTGTTCAAAAAACAAACAAATTTTTTTATTAATAACAAAAATGTCACTTCTCACAAAAAAAGAGAGTCTATTCTATTAAATTTATATTGGAGATAATTTTTTGACAAACTAACTTTGAAATTGTAAGGAATTACATTCGCCTCAAGAGTCTAGAAAACTTCGTCTGCAGTGTGAATATATCGAAAATTTTAAACTCATTAAACTATCACTATATATTAAATATCTTCTAATTATTTAATAAAATATAAATTATTTGATATTATGTATTATTCAATAAAAATACGGATCATTTTACAGATCAGAGAAAAACATATGTTATTTGTTATTAGGAGTCATTCGATATATAAATATATATTATTGTAGTCATATTTACAATATAATTTTAGATATTGTTGATAGGGTGGACATTTCAGTTTAGTTTCGGGTATGGTTTGACTTTTGTTCGGTTCGGTTAATTTGGCTATATAAAAACTCTAACCAAACTTAATATGGTTCGGTTTTACTTCGAATTGGTTTATATCGGTTTGGTTTAATTACTTTGGTTAAATAAACATGAATTACTAAATCATTGCATTAAAATTAAATTAATATTTTCTTTGAATAACATTTGTAGTCATGTCAATTTATTTTCTTGTACTAAAATTGAGATAATTGTAATTTTATTGTTAAGATTTACAAGTTTAAATTAAAATTCTACTGTCACCGAAGAAAGATAATCACAATTAAATCTTGCGGAAATAAAAGTATATAATGCTTTTAGTTTGTTTCTAATTTTTAGGGAAAAGTTGATAACATGTTTCGTGAATTTGAATTGAATTGAAAATCCAACATATGTGAAAAACTTAAGATAGGATAACTTAAGATAGTAACTTTTACAATATATATATATATATATATATATATATATATTATTAATAATATGATAAATAAATACATTGGTTTATTGGTTTGGTTCGGTTTTAAACTGAACTGAACCGAACCATTCGAATTGAATAAAATCCTAACCTAATAGTTTATATGTAGACTATGATTTGGTTTAAATTGATTTAAGTTTGGTTGATTCGGTTCGGATAAAATGTCCACCTCTAGTTGTTAGTAAATAAATATTGCAATATAGCTCGGCTGCTACACGTTGATGCTTCTTCAGTTTTAATCTGGCCCCAATCGTTTCTATAGCCGCCATCCTCTTCTTGGGTGAATGAAGCATCTTCCTCTACCTTGGGCTTGGCTCTTGATATTCTTTATGTATCCCTCTCTTTTATTCATCTTGCTCTTTATTTCTATTCTTGTTGTTTGTTTTTCTATGTATTTATGCTCTATTTCTTCCACTATTAATAAGAATGCCTTTTACAAAAAAATATATGACAAAAGAATCTAAATAAACAAAGGAAAAATGGTATTCCATAAACATATATATGTTTTAAAGGATATTTTTCTTATGTTTATATAGTACTCTGTCTGTTTTTTTTTAATTGATGTTTTAGGTTTTCACATGTATTAAAAAATTATTAAATTTTTTAATTTATCTAACCAAAACATATTTTATTACAAATTGTAAAATAATTTAACCAATAACAATTCAATCTGTACAATTTAAAAAGTCAAAAACATTTTAAGCATAATAAAATTTGCATAGAAATCTAAAAACGTCAATTAGACTGAAACAAAAAAAATTCCTAAAACATCAACTAAAAAAAAATAGAGGGAGTACATATTCGAGAATAAGAGAACATATGTCAGAAATTAAATTTTAATTTAAAATTATTAAAATAAAATAACAATAACATGTATATCAAATAATTATTGTATACATTAATTTCATATAATTAAGATAAAATTCAATGAGGAAAAATATGTATTATATATATTTGATAATTACAGGTGATTTAATATTACACATCAACTGATAATTACTAATCATTTAGTAAATATATGAGTCATTTCTTTACGTGAACAGTAACGATATTAGTAAATGTATCTAAATTGGCTCAATCAACGCTTAATTCAATATTAATTTGGTTATTTCACTTAAGTTATTTTTTTACCTTTTTCCTTTGTTATTATGAGTCACTGGATAACTACATATTCCTAATAACCATGCGACTTTGGATAGTTCAGTTCAGATCGGATCAGGTAGTTTGATTATCGGGTATTTATGGAATTAAGAAGAAGATCGAAGTAGAAGAGAGGAAGAGAAGATTTGATGGTGTAGTAGTAGGAAGACTTGCATTGCATTTGTATAAACCCTCAAGTCTGCTTATTAGACAGTATAAACACTTGAGCAATGACTTAAAGACATGGTCTTAAAGTTATACTGTACCTATGTTTTGTGAAGATCTATAAAATTACCAAAAGTAGGGAAAGCAGATTGTGAAGAGTCTCTTTAAATCACAATTTGTTGGTCTTTGGTATAAGGGACTAGACCAGGTGTTGTTACCATTCGTTCAGCCAAAATTAACATGTACAAATTGAAAACATGGGCCAAAATTATAACCTTAAATTTATGTCAAAACTAAAACATTAATAAAAATGAATTAAAATAAATATTAGAGTACCTTATGTTTTAAAATTAGAACTTTTTAAAAAATCAATATATATTATTTACGTATAAACTAGGGGTGAAAATTCGGGTCAATCGGGTCAGGTCGGGTCAGGTCGATCGGTAATCGGGTTATTCGGGTAGTAGAAAACCGGTCCGAAATAACCGAACCAAAAAATCGGATCGGGTCGGGTGGGAATTTTTTTTTGTGCCAAAATTCTAAAAAAACCAAAAAATCCGACCCGAATTGACCCGAACCGTCCGAAATCCGACTCGAATTCCGAAAAAATGATTTTTATTTTTTTTGGAAAAATTCTAAAAAAATTCGACCCAACCCGAATTCTTCAATAAAATTATTTACCGAACCGATCCGAATTTCGATTCGGATCGGGTCGGACAAATCAGATCGAGTCAAATTCCCTCCACTAATATAAACTATAATCTCTTTCCAACCCTTGCTGATTTCAAATGTTATTTATTCTATATTTCTCTTTAAATACTTATATGTTTGGTATTCTATCTACATATTGTATATACATATATATTTTTCACGTTAATATAATATAATTATATAAAAATAAATCTAAAGAAAATATTATTCTCGAATATGCGGGTTAGAATCTAGTATATCTTTAGATTCCATTATTAAAATCTTTGTTTCGCAAACGATCTTTAATCTAATGGCATATGGTAAGTCTATTAAAGTCAGACGCACTTGCACATCCAAAGATTGAGTTTAACTGCCTATATTATGTAGAAACTTGGTTGATGGGTCGGTCAGTTGTAGCCCAATGTTGACAAAAAAAATCTCCATTTCTCTCGCTTTTGAGATAACGTTTTGCCTCGTTTCTAATCCTAGACCTCCACCGTCAATGTTAGTGGGGCGGTGTTCAGTCACTCCTTTAGTACTGGCACTGCCCTACTCTTCCTTGTTTCCTTTTCGAGGCTTTTGTTGTAGGTGGTTCATGGTGAATCTGATTTCTGATCTCACAGGGATTTGTCTCTAAACTCAGTTGCTCTATCTCTAAACTCAGTTGCTCTAGTGATGGCAAACTTGGAGTGGTCTTGTCATGGTTTTCATCTAGGTTTGGCAAGTTTGTGCCTTAGATTTCACTTTCATTTTATTGGACCAATCCTTTTTTCTTTTCTTTTTTTGGTCGAGAAAATGGGAGAAAGCCCTTTCCAAAACTTATTCAATTAAAAAATAAAAAATCAACGTTTACAAATCATTCTTAAAAAAACTATTTCTATCAGATTCCAATAGAGAAAACAAATCACGAAAAACAATATGAAAAAATGGTAACCTAAAGATAAATCGAAAGCATAGTTAGCCAAACCATTCGCGAGACGGTTTGCCTCTCTATAAACGTGTGTAATTTGGACTATCTAGTCATTCTCAAGGAAATTATAGCACAATCATATTAAGAAAGACAAGTGGTGAAGATCACCAATCCCTAAGTTAAGAAAACATGTCATTATCTCTGAATCGACTTCGATATTTACATGAGAAGCCCCCAGGCCATGAAGAGACCATAGTAGACCCCCAGTGCTCAGCCAAAAGAGCCGAGCATGAGCCTAAATTAACCGCATACCCTCCACAACATTCACCGTATTCATTTCTAAGAACTCCACCAGCCGATGCAAGATGAGCATTCCCTTTTGATGCTCCATCCGTATTCAATTTTAGTCATCTCGTAGTAGGAGGTGACCATGCTATAACACTCTCAATTTGACTTGGGACACTGTTCGCTTCACGAATGAGCTTATGAGCAAGCCATGATTTACGATTTTTATCTATAACAAATTGAGTGCGATCTCGACAAACCCAATGATTATTAAAAACGTTGCTATAGTGCCAACACCAAACCCACCATAAAGTTGTTGCAAACGTAATCGACTGAGTGCACCATTAATCTCATCCTGCAACCCCATATTAAAGAACATCCAAGATAGGAGAGTACTATCAAAAAAACAAACGATGCTTTGTCCGAGGAACAATACGCTTCCAAATACCCGACATTGCCGGACAATCACAGAGGATATGCATGCTAGATTCTTCTCCGCCTTTGTAAATTTGACATAAGCACAGTCACTAAGATAGCGTCTACGTACCTTCATATTAGTCATCAATGCTTGATGAGCCGTTAACCATAGAAACACTCAGATTTTTCAGGAACTACTACCCTCCAAATCCGTTCAAAGAACTTTTGCATCGATGGTCGCGGAACAAAGTTAAAAGTAAGCATCTGACATGTCGAGGATACCGTAAAAATGTCATTCTCCATCGCAGCCCAAGAGATTCTATCTACTGCATTAGTAACCTCATCTACTACTCTTGTTCGCAGCTTAAGAGCAATCCAGTTAGGGATATAAGAAAAGAGTAAGTTAAAATTCCACCCGGAGTTGCTACTCCAAAAATCGAAGAACTTAAAAGATAGATCAAGTTAACATATGAATTACGCAATTCGTTGTTATATTTTTTTAGATTTCACTTTCATTTTATTGGACCAATCTTTTTTTCTTTTAACTTACGTTTTAAAGAAAAGAAAAGAAAAATAAATGCAAGATCTTGAAAAACAAAACAAAGAGGCTCTCGTGTATTACATTTCCCGATTGAAGTCATCATTTTCGCAGTGAATTTCACCCAATCCCTTCTTCTCTCTCTCCATAATTCTCCGACTCTTATGTAAGCTCTCTTATCTTTTCCTTCGTCTCTTTCTCTCTCTCTTGCGCGCTCGATTTCTGTGTATGAATGTCAGAGGAAGACACCCGCGTCCAGTCTCATTTTTGTTCCTGGGCTTCCCGATTTGGAATTCGAGCGATACGTATCTTAGATCTTCTTCAGAGATGAGGATTTGATCTTCCCCATTGTTAGTTCTCCTGTTTGATAGATTTCCTTTCCAGGTTTAGGTGTTTGATTGTAGGTTTAATCGCAAGAATGGAATTTCTTCTATCGTTTCTCGTTAGCCGCCAAAGAAGTTACATTTGGAGTTTTTATGTTCAAATAATCGAAAACTAATCACTCTGATCTAGGTTATTGAACATTTGATTGTAACTGTGAATTTTCTTTTGGTTGTCGTGAATTGTATGACTAATAACATTAGTTTTAGTGTTGCAGAGGATTTAAGAAGAAAGGAATGATTCAAAAACCGTGGCTTTGAATTGGGATTGTAAGTTGTCTAATATGTGGGTGCCTACTTTGAGCTCAAGCTCATGCTCAAGTGAGGAAAGTGAAGAGAGCAGTGGAGAAGCAAGGCTTACACCAGTTTATCTCAATGTCTATGATTTAACACCTGTGAACAATTACCTCTATTGGTTTGGGATTGGAATTTTCCATTCTGGAATTGAGGGTAAGTTTGTTCTCTTGCTCTTCAAATTCTTCTATGTTCTTTAACGTAATTGAGATTGAACATCAGGACCAGACTGAAAGAACAGTGTCCACTAAAATATGCTTTTTAAGTTGAATTGTTAAAAGAGGAAAAGGGAAGTAGTGGTCCTGATGTTCTAGGCAAGTTGTGCTGGAATGAGTTGACACCAATGCTAGGATCTTATTGGAAAGGGATTGTGGGTGGATATAGATTAACTTAGATGTTGGAGAGCTACGAGGATTAGTTAACGGAAAGTTTTCCTGATCTCCTTTAACTCAGAATTTACCTGTTATGTTATATATTATTCGACGCTCTTCTTAACGCAGTTGTTTAACTTCAATGTAGCTCATGGTTTGGAATATTGCTATGGAGCTCACGAGTATCCAACGAGTGGGGTATACGAGGTAGAGCCTAGGAACTGTCCAGGGTTCATCTTTAGACGGTCAGTTTTATTAGGAACCACCAGCATGTCCCAATCAGATTTCCGATCATACATGGAGAAGCTTTCAAGAAGATACCATGGTGACACTTACCATTTGATTGCCAAGAACTGTAACCATTTCACTGAAGAAGTATGCTTGCAGCTTACAGGAAAACCTATTCCAGGATGGATTAATCGGCTGGCCCGTGTAGGTAAAAGATTGAAAACCTTTCCCTGCGTTATGTTACACCTTGTCTCTACAAAAAAACTTGTGTCTTATATACTCATGGATTTTTTGAGTCTCAGGTTCGTTCTGTAATTGTCTTCTACCAGAAAGCATTCAGCTAACAGCTGTTAGTGCTCTTCCTGAACGCCTTGAATTTTCTGGTAAGAAAGTTCTATGATGAACAATACGAAGAAAAATAGCCCAACTCTTTTTGTGAACAAACCAAATCATGAATGGCTTTGTATTCTCTCCTAATTCAGATGAGGGATCAAACTCAGAGGCATCTTCTGTGTCAGATGAAGAAGGATCAGAACATCATCTTATAAATCCAGCCGACAGAGAGATTGTATATCTACAAAACAAACCAGTGCGACTTACCAGAGAGGAGGCCCCCTGAAAAACTAAACAGCGACTACTTGCTGCTGAAGCAACCCGAACCAAACATCAGAACTTGCAGAGTGTAACAATGTACCAATGGAAGCGAAAAGTGAGTAAGTGATATCTCCCAGATTTATCTCCTTAATGGTTAGATTGTTGTGTTGGAAATTCGATTTAGTATTCTTCTCCTCATCTTAGGAATGTAAAAACGGATTCCAGATATTTAACCAGATTATCCTTTGTACTAAAGAATAAAGATCTCTCCACATTTTTCATATATTGCTTTGCCAACAATTTTTTATATATAAAAATTGATTATTAGCTTTAAGAAGACTAAGAAGTTTTGGTGGTAATTATTAGCTTCAATAATTGCACAAAGTATGAACACTGCTGAGTAGGAGATGTTGGCATTGGGTCCCTGAAACATCTTGTCCGCCTACATTAATGGCGATGAATCTTGGTCTATGCTCAATGTTATAATATGATCATTGGCGATGAATTCTAAAATCCATATAAAAATCTCTCTTGCAGTTTTGTTGTTTAGATCAATTAAAAAATAAACCAGCGGAATGTTCAAATTTAATACTATTGACAAAGAAAAATATATATACCAGCGGAATGCACATCTCTTGTTTTAAATTGAAGGAGTCCCATTTGATTTTGACTCAAAATAACGTAGAGAGAGGAAGAATTCCGGCGAATCAAATTGGTTGAAAGTCTCAATCATTTTCATGGAAATGAGTGTCCGGCGATCTGTTCTTCTTTCTACGGTGGTTCCCGCCGTGTCATTCTCTTTTATTCCGGTTTCAATCTCTATTCCCTTTATTCTCTTTCACGGTAAATAATGATTCTCCGTTTTCTTCCTCATTTTATTTTCTTATCCGATCGATAATGAATCAGAATTTATTTAACTAAAAAAAAACAGGAATTGGAGATCACTGTTCAGGTGGAGTTGGTAACTTCACGCAACTCCTAAGCAATCTCTCTGGCTCTCCTGGCTCTTGCTTGTAATCAACAATTCAACATTTACCTAGCTTGTTTGATACTGTGTTTCTCATCTTCTTTTCTTTGTAAGGATCTTAATCTGAATCAATTTGCAGAGAAATAGGAAACGGAGAGAAGGACTCATGGTTCATGCCACTATTGGACCAAGCGAACTTAGCATGTCAGAAAGTGAAGATGATGAGAGAGCTAAGTCAAGGTTACAACATTGTTGCACAATCTCAAGGAAACTTAGTTGCTAGAGGCTTAATTGAGTTCTGTGACAATGCTCCTCCTGTCATCAACTATATCTCTTCAGGAGGTCCTCATGCTGGCATCGCCGCAATCCCCAAGTGTGCTGTATAATCTCATTTTCTTAGTTAATTATCTTAATCAGAGTGATTAATCAACAACAATGGTTTAATTGTGTGTGTGAATTTTGCTGTGACCTACTCAAGTCTGGTCCAATTTGCGCTATAGGTGAAGCTATGATGAAGTTAGAAGTCTACAACGACTTTGTTCAGGTAGCACTCTATCTCTATATCTCTTTAAGATCAAAACTCTTTAATCATGGTTTGATTGATTATGACTATATATGCAGGATCATATAGTGAGTACATCAAGATCCCTGGTGTAAGTTTGCTTAACCAAATCTCTAGTTGATTAGATATTGATTCGGGTTTTCGATGCAATGGCTTGGTTTTCTCAGGAAATCTCAAAGTATTTGAAACACTCGAAGTATCTACCAAAGCTTAACAATGAGAGACCTAACCAACGAAACTCCACTTTCAAAGACCGATTCACCAACCTACACAACTTGGTTCTTGTCATGGTACTTTGCTCTCTTCTGTCCTTAATTTTGGGTATTGAAAAACATGTTCTTTTATCTCATTGTTCTAGTTTTCTTAATTCATAAACAGTTCCAGAACGATACGACATTGGTTCCCAAAGAAACAACTTGGTTTGGATATTATCAAGATGAAGGATACGATACTCTTTTGCCAACTCAATAGGTGAATTTCTCTAGATTCAGTATTTTATGTTGATCATTTTTGTTTATCTAGAAAACTAAATTGGTAAACATTCTTCATCAGACCAAGCTATACAGAGAAGATTGGATTGGTCTGAAAGAATTGAATGTTTCCGGAAAAGTAAAGTTTATGAGTGTCTCAGGGGACCATCTCGTAATTGCATATGAGGAGGTTGTCAAATACATTGTGCCTTTCTTGATGCAAAGTAGTCTCTGAATTTTTCAGACATGAGATTTGTTATTCACAACTTATATTTAGTGTTAGTTCAAAGAACTCTTTTCAATGTAATTAAATGATGTTCAAGACTCATAGAATGATAAATATCCTTAATATTATAACTTGTAAGATTTAAACAGATTTCTAACTTTTCTACATAAGTAAAATATTTGACAAGACCAAGCGATGATAGGCCAGTGGTTTAAGCTTGGTACCCGAAGGTTTATAGGACACGAGTTTGATTCGTTTGAAAGGGAAATTTACATGATTTCCTCAGCCCATAGGGGATGTACGGTGAAAAATGATGATGTGTCGACCCTCAGTGTCGCAGACCCCGGTCCTATGTAGAAAATGATGCAGAGTTTCCACTTGTCATAGTTCGCAGTTCCTTAGAAGTCGGTACCAAAAAATATTGAGAAGAATGAGTGGGGGAAAAAGAAAGAAAAGATTTGACTCCAAAGAACAAATTAAATGAGTGGATGAGTAGATGAATAGGTGAATAGAACTTTAGATGAGTTGATCAGTAGCTACACAACACCAAACCACCTAGTAATAAATTCTCTTACATGTCTGATTTAAGCACAACAAATTATATATATCTGCATCTAACTTAAACTTTTAGCAAAGAACAATTAAAATTTGGTTAAGAAAGAATCAATGGTACTCTTCCTAAGAGTAGTTCCAATGGAGAAGAGTTTTCAACGATTTGGTTTCCTTGTGACCTTGTTCGTCTACTTCCTCATTCCAGTTTCGATCTCTGTTCCATTCGTTCATTTTCATGGTGATTAAACACTATACTTCTTCTTCATCCTTGTCCTCTTTCCATTTCTTAACTGACACTAATGGATTTGAAATGAAACAGGGTCTGGACATTATTGCGACGAGGATGTAGTGAGTAACTTCACACAGCAACTCAGCAAGCTCTCTGGCTCCCCTGGTTCTTGCTTGTACCGAACCATCTCCTTCTTCTTCTTCTTATTACTGTTTCATCCAAATCTTGTAAAAGGGTTTATATATCACTGTCTCATTCTCTGTCATGTGTCATCTTGTAGAGAAATAGGTACAGGAGTGTTGGCTACAGTTGTTATGCCACTAATGGAACAAGTAAATCAAGCGTGTGAGAAAGTAAAAAGTAAGGAAGAGCTGCGTCAAGGCTACAATATTGTTGCACAGTCTCAAGGATGCTTGATTGCTAGAGGCTTAATCGAGTTCTGCGACAATGCTCCTCCTGTCTTCAACTTTATATCTTTAGGTGGTCCTCACGCTGGCTTATCACAGATCCCCGTTGTTTCTGTAACTTCTCTCTTTCCATTTCTATTTGTCTCTCTATGTGTCTTAATCACAATACAGAAACAATTAATTATGTGGTTCTCTGTTTAAAGGATCTTATTGCCAAGGTCTTGGAGAAACTGGTCTACGTCGACGAAGTCCAGGTACACTTTCCTCTCTTCTTCTTTTATCTTCAGGACTCAAAACCTTTGAGCATTAATGAATTGATAACCATCATTAACAACACCTCTACTCAATCTGCAGGATGTTCTTGCTGCTGCTAGCTATGTGAAGATCCCTACCGTAAACACCAAACCAACTTTTCTATTCTGATCCTCAAATTTATTACTTTGAATCAAGAAAGTGTTATCATTGGTTTTCAGAATATAGATAAGTACCTGAATCACTCCAAATTTCTGCCAAAGCTCAACAATGAGAAACCTGAGGAGAGGAACTCCACTTACAAAGAACGTTTTACCAGCTTACACAACTTGGTCCTCATCATGGTGCCTAAACCAAAAATGATCCTTCACATTTCACTCCAAATGTTAAAAACAAAAGTTTTGTTAATGAGCCTCTTCTTCATTTCTTAAACAGTTCGAGGCTGATACAACAGTGATTCCTAAGGAAAGTGCTTGGTTTGGATTTTACCCTGATGGAGCTTCAAAACCTCTTTTGTCTGCTCAAAAGGTGAACCTTAACCATTAGTTTCCTTTCATCATCAATAACTTATTTCTAACTTGAATATATTCTTCTTCAGACAAAGCTCTATACGGAGGACTGGATTGGTCTAAAGACCTTGGATACTGCTAAAAAAGTCCAGTTTTTTAGTGTCCCTGGAGAGCACCTTGTAATCTCGGAAGATGAAATCACAAAATACATTGTGCCTTACCTCAATGACAAGTCCAACTCCAACTCCAACTCCAACTCTTCTTCTGGTAACAGACGCAACCGCAAGGCAATGTAGACATTGAAATCTTTATGCAGATCAATCTGAACCCTTGAATAAAAGGCGTCATTGTTACCCTTCTCTCCCAAAAATAAAGCTTCATCTTAGTTAGAGGAAGAATTAGTTTTTATCCCAATAACTTTCATCTTAGAGACTACTTTTGCCTGTGCTTTTAACTCTTTTAAAGATGAAACATCAATAAAATTTACATTAAGAATGTGTGTGATACATGCTTTTTGCTTACAGTTTCTAGCTAGAGAGACCAAATCAAATTAAAACTCTTCATCACCTAATTTTGACGGATTACCGATCTATCTCTCTCGAAATCTTGCACTAAAAAATTCTAAATTTTAACCATATATCTATTTTTTCACGAATTAAAATATAATTAACTGCCATAAATGGGGCTACTTTAACATCTCAAATATAAAGTTTTGCTTTTCTAAAGGTTAAGCTGGCTGCATAATATGATCTTGTCAACGTAACACAAGATGATATTCACAAGATTGTGTCAACATTGTAGTCCTGATAAGAAGAGATGAGTTCATATTCTTCTTATTTCTTTTTTTTCTAAAGCAACGCGATCGACAAATCCCAATTTATAGCATAAACTCATTTTCATCTTTAAATCCCTTACTTTATATTGTAGGATAGAGTCGAATATGTGAAACATTAGATGTATATATAACCACCAGACTCTGAAAGAATTAGGAAAACTAAGTGAAAAAGAGCCCATATTTTTCCTTTTTTTTATAAAATTATAAAATTGCATCAAGAAGACAAGAATAGCTAATTTAATAAGATTAATTTAGAATGAAAAAAAAAGGCTTTTAAGGATACATATCTGAGAGTCAATAATCTAAAAAGTACAATGACCCACACAACAACCCATAAAATGGGCATTAAAGGTTAAGACCTAGGACGCATCACATCAAAGGTTGACCCATGGGCCATTTGAAGCCACGGGCTCAACGATACAGACCGTTGGTTGTGGTTAGATGAAGATGGTCCAGCCACACGTTCGCATGATGGACACATTAGAAGCGTCGTTGGTGGACTCATCTGATTATACATCCGGGGTGAGAGCTTTAATGCTCTTAATTCCGCTGCTTCTTTCTCTAGCCGTCGATTCTCTTCCGTTAATTTCTCTACACATCTCTTTAAATACTCACAATCCACTTCTGTTTGCTTCAGTTTGGTCCTATTGAAAAGTAAACAAAATAGCTTGTATTGTAAATATACATTACTCTTAAGGGGTAAAATGGTAAATGGCATTCTAAAGTGAGTGATATATGTCTGATTCTTACCTTGCTCTTCTGTTCTGGAACCAGACTTCCACTTGTCTTGCGGTTAAGCCAAGCTTCTTAGCTAAAGCCAGCTTCTGTTTCTGGAGATTTACCATAAAGCCCTCGTTAGATCATAGTAATTACAAAAGAGAAATCTTGTTTTGATATTTGATAAAATGACTTACGGGATTGAGAGTATTGTGCTCTTTGAAAGTGTCTTCGAGAACAGCAGATTGATCTTTTGATAACCTAAGCTTCTTTCGACAAGTTTCTCCTCCGTAATCTTCTTCTTCGTCTGAGGTTCCACGTGAAGAAGATCGATCTAGAGCGATGTCGAGGTCATCTCCTGCACCACCAACGGAGGTTCCTTCTCTTTCGCTCCTTCTCTTGCCGCTCACAGTGCTCGAGATAGTACTGTTTGGAGACGAAACTCCTGTTTCCTCCTCCAAATCCACTATTGTTGGCATGCTGTTCACGTCGATTTTCCTAAGAAACTGTGGCTTTCCATGATCTGTAAATGCAAAATGAGTCATTTTAAGATCTCTTTGTTTTCTTAGGGTACAAAGGCTAAGACTTTGTAGAAGAAGAAGAAGAAGCTTACCTGAGGAAGAAACAAAGGTTTGGTTCCATGGAAACATCTGAAGATCGGTCATTGATGAAGAAGTGGTTTTTATATTCGACTGAAGAGGACGGTGATTCTGTCCAAATCCCAAACTCAGACTCAAACCCAGATCTTCTTTACCCATCATCATGATATATATTCTAAGTTTTGAAGATTTAGAACAGATAAGTTTTGGGAAATGAGAAAAGCTTTGATCCAATGTTTTTGGTGGTAAGAGTAAAGAGGACAAGAGAAGTCTTCTATCTAGGGTTCTTTTGGAGAGAAAGAGAGAGAGATGTGAAATGAGAATGAAGAAGAGAAGAGAGGACTAATATAGGAAGTGAATGATATGAGATGTTGTCAGGTTGGCCAATAATAAGGTTATATAATGCACTTTTGAAAACTCAATTATTATATCCCCAACTTGTTCCCTCTTTGTCTTCTCTTTCTCTTTTCTTTTTTCTTTTTACATCTTCTTCTTTTGCTATTATAGTAAATTAGTATAAGTCCTCTTCTTTCCTCACTTTTTCCATTACCTCAGTTCACTTCTATTTATGTATGGAATCCAAAGTCTATTTCCAAGTTCTTTAAAAAAGATCTCACATTTTCAATCTCTACTTTATTTTCTAGCATATTCGTGTACTAATCAAAGATCACTAATAATGAAGAATTTATGTGGCACAAATTTATCATGACTTTACTTTTCTTTAAGGGATAAATGATTCTACAAACTTATAAATATCATTGTTTTTAATTTCTGTGGAAATATGTTAAAATATCTATCAAAAATATTCATATGAACTTTTGACAAAAATAATATGTTTAGAAAATTTCAAAGAACTTTCTACTACTTAAAACTGTCGAACACAATTTATCGTCTTTTCATCTGGAATCGGTTTTTTTGTAGTATTGAAAATTTACAAAATTATGTATTGGTTTTTCTATCCATACAAGATTTAGAAATTTACAATACAGCATTTTTCAGATATATATATATATATATATATATATATGGCCACTATTTTTGTAGTAATAGTATTATTGTTTTGTATAGTGAGCAGTAAAACTTTATATATTAACAGTCTTTTAATGAGATACAATGTCATCCTTACGTTGATAATTCATTCTCACATGGAGATTTTGTATATGTAATGTTCGAAATTGAAATATATTAATATACAGAGCACGTCGTAATGATAAAATTTGGTGGACTTCTCCTATGGGAAGAAATACAAAGGCAATGAGTCAAGATCACACACGAATGCGAAGAGATATGAAAAAAATAGTTGGCAATAAATAGATGAAATAATGAAAAAGAAAGGAGAGTAAATAATGAAGTGGTTGGTAGAAAACACAATCCACATGAATCTGAGCTCCTTCAAAGTTGTGGGCCAATCAACTGTTGTGAATCCAATCATATCCATGTGGGATGTGGGATCTATCATTACATTTACACCACATCTCTACATTTGAATCCTATATTTATTGACTCTTTCTTCTCCATTTTCATTTTCAGCTCTGTAAATTTTCAAACTGTAAATAAATAATGTTTGGGTTTTCATTAACATTTCTTATATCTACTAGAATAACTCAATGGAAATATAAAAATTTGCCGACTAATATATAAAATTTATAGATCACTTCATTTATTGTTAATTGATTTTGATTTGGAACTTGTATATCCTAATCAAATTTGTAAATACTAGTCCAAAAAAAGATAGTAGCGGAAAAGATAATGAAAATCAAATCAAATACAATTATCAATATTAAAGACGATTTATTATCCGAGTCGAGTAAGGAAGGATCGAATAACGAGACCGGTATAAGAAGGAGAATGAAAGCACCAAATGAAAAAAAAAACAGAGGCCATCAAGCCTTGGTATTATTTCTGAGAAACAACACGATAAAACGTTGAAGGTTTTCTGATTTATTTTTGTCAACAATAGATCATCTATAAAGATCGATCCATAGTTTTAAGTTAACTCCTAAAATTCTTTTTTTTAAGCTACCATAATATAGCGGGTAGGAATCGAACCCTGATGGCAAGTCATTAGCTGGATCATCATAATCACCAGACTGAGAGCAACTCGGTGATTTTTTTCTTTGTTTAATTCTGATTTTTAGAATATTATTAATTATCCCTAAAAACCGTTACATTCAATTATCAATCTTTAAATTAACAAATAGCTAAATATTGTGGAACAAATTTATAACACATCTCTATTTTAAAAAAATAAAAAGAATATTTTTCTTATAAAATATCTGGTTGAATATTCATTTATGTTGTCTTTTATGTTAGAGTTCGAATCCAAAAAACTATATATTTTTTTCATAATATTGTATTGTTAGAAATTTAAAGAGTTAAATTATTGATTGGTTCATGATATATACATGTGCTTAAAAACAAAATGCAAAATTAGATATATTTGGACTGCTGGTGTTAATAAGAATCAATTTTATAGAAGAAAAGAAAATCCAAACTTTAAATGTTACATGAGATTGCCGAAAGGTAAAACCCAACTAAAAACAGCCGAAAGATGATTTATTACATAAGATTGAATATGTAATAAAGAAGTAAGTGTAAGAGTATTGGGCTCAAGAGAACATGGGCAGGTGGGTCCGGTCACGTGACAATAAGGGACCCGAAAACACTCGACCCGGCCGTGCGTTTCCTTTTGTTTCCTCACGCGCCGACATCTTATCATTTTCCACCACGCGCCCATTTGATATGACATTTGGGTTAACTTCTCATCATTAATCAGCTACTCTCTCCACCAAATTTATTAATTATATGACCTGTAATCTTTCTTTCTTTTTTCTTTTATCAAACTGGTGGTTCATTAATCAAATTCTTACATAATATAATCTTATAAATAATAAAACTAATTATCATTTTTTTAGGTGGTCTTTAGTCTAGTAACAGACAATAAGTCTACTAAAACATGTGTACTTGCACAACCAATGATTGAATCTCACCGCTTACATTATATAGAAATTTAATTAATTGACCGGGTGTTAAAAAAAAAATTGTAATCCAAGGTAATTTAAAGTCATACAACATAATATCACTCTTACTATACTTAAAATCTATAAAAATAAATACAATTGTATAATTATCGTACACGATATAATAAAAAAAATTGAATTAAGATAGTATATTGACACCGTTTTGAATTTGTTTCTTCTATCACTTAACCACAATCAGCTTATACATCTTTTTAGTAGTTATTATTTTATATATTCTAAAAACAAAAATGAAACATTCGTTTATTTTTTAACCAAAAAAAAAACATGTCTTACAAAAGGTATTCGTTTCTCTGATTTTATTATTTTAGCGAATAAATTAATTAAAATAATCAGTAAAATAATTTTCCAAATATCTGTTATGTGGAGGTTATTTCTTGCACTTTCTTAAAAGTTGTGGTAATATGAATTGAAAACCATTCTTAGGTTATGATTGGTTTTCCAGTCTTAGCTAATATACGAAAGCAAATAAAGACTCTAATTAATAATGTAAATCGTATTTTCTAATGTTCTAATCATTTGAGGCGTATAAATATGTTTTGCCTTTATGAAATGAGAAATATATATCAATTAGGTTAATCATGTCATAGCTTAATTATTCTGAACAACATTGGCTGTAGATGAATGTCATCATTGGGGAACTTTATACGTTTGGACCTAACCTCCCCATTACAATCGAATATTTTATATTCTAATAATTCGAATGTTTTAAAGTTTTATTATACACTTGAAGGAAAAGAAAATACTCATGGGCATCGGCACAATGAACAAAGAAAGATTGTTAGCAGTAAAAAAGTTTGATAATAATAGTCCACTACTACATTATGGTTACTAAAATTAATTGACAATAAATAGGAAAGTTTATAGATTATATATGAGAGAAGATCTCTTCTAATTTCTGATGTGTGATAATATTTTATAATACACTTGAATATAGTCAAGTGATAGTATCGAAATTTGGGAAAGCAATAATGCGTCATCCCAGATTCAAGTATCCCACGAAACTACATTACATTCACGTGCAACATTAGAGATATTCACATGGTTTTTTTAATCTTGAGATTAGTCGGATCTCATGGTCCATTGATCCATTGAAATGATTTAGAAGAAATTTTTTGTCTAATTCAGGATTTTTTGTGTTTATACTGTTTTTTGTTGATTTGAATTATCCGACCTACAAAAATAATGATAGTTAATTTGAATTTGGACGTTTTACAACATAGTTGAATGTTTGATTCTTGATCTATACATATTCTATTGATTTAACGCATCAAGTAGTAAATTATGAATATTACTGTTACATATGCATAATGAATAGAGATTCTAGTATGACCATATATATGATTAAAAAATAAGTAATGGGATTGGGAATCGGTGTTTTAAAGATATAAAAAAAAATACAAGTTGATATGTAAGAAATGAAGCTTCAAGGAATGCTTGTAATTGGGAATAAAAAAAAGGAAGGAAAGGACCAAGTAGACTCGTGCGAGATGTCCTCCCATGTGGAACCGACGTGGCGCACACAAACCTAAGCGAACCACACCACCACCAATCAATGACAGCGAAGCACACGTGTGTCCATCTCCACCCACACGTGCATTTTATTCCTACCTGGTTGTCCAGTCAATGGTCAAACATCCTTTGTTAAACTTAGTAACTCTATTTTATTATTGTTACATGTTGTGAGAAGTTAAACTCTTCACATCTCTCAAAATAAGAAGAAATTGGCTACCTCTCTTTGGGATTTTCATTTTCTCTGCTCTAATTATGTGAATTCCATACAGAAGAACAACTTTGTTAATTGGTATTAATCATCTTTCCTATTATTACTATCTAAAGTTAAAGAGCTAAAATTTTTGTTTAGGACAAACTATCTTCTTTTATTAAAAAAATGATGAGTAAGTAAGATGTAAAATTTGAGATCATAGAAATAGATTTTTTAACTGTAATAGATGAGAGTTGAACTCATTACCTGCAAGAGAATCAAACAAAGAAAAAACTACGAGCCTATATATAAAATCTCAACATTTTAGATATTTGCAAACAATTGAGGACAGAGAAAATATTTTACCAGAATCAAAAGAATAATCAAAATAAAATAATAGTTAAAATATTTTTTTCATAAAAGTATAACTAAAGAAAAAATGATGGATTAAATTTTAATAATTCCATAAATAATATATATAATTTAATTTTTCAAATTATTTGGGGTATCATTTAAACACCCTAATCTTCAAGTCATCAAGTGAGTCCGATTTTAAGAACTAACTTAACTTGATTATTTGATAGAACAGTTACAACATTATAAAATACGATTTGTATAGTTAAAAGTTTCATTCGTGAATGTGAATCTTTACTTTACGTCAGCTTAAGATGGGATCCCAATACAATTATTTGCTCGAAGACTTGGTACAGAAAAAGAAAATAAAAAGAACTCTAGCTAAATTACATTGGAAAAGTAATCAAATAAAATTTAAGAATTACTATGAATATAATTATTTACTTTTAACTGTTTTTTTTACTTTGTATAATTATAACTATTTTATTACGTACAAATACTGCCGAGTTGCTTTCAATCTGGTAGTTAGGATGATTCAGTTAATAATTTGGCACCAATGTTCGATTCCTACCTGCTGCATTATGGTAACTTAAAAAAGAAATTATAAAGGTGAGTTTTAGGCTATAGATCAGACTTTATCGATCTAATTGTTGAAAAAAAAATACAAATAGTCGATTTGAACCTTAAGTAGGGCTCAAAGAGTTGAGTTTGGCATCATCTCTCATCTAAAATATCATAAAGATATATAAGAAAAAGAGAGTTGGAATGGTCAAAAACATGTTTTTCCACTTACATATAAATAAATGATGAAAATGAATAAGGGTGAGCTGGTGGTCATGTGATTGATTCATCGGTTAACCAAAAATCGTTTGGAATATCTTTCGGTTGTAATGTGAGGCACGTGCAACTATACATACATACATACGGAACGGACTCATTTCTCTACCATTTTATTCTATAATATTACTCCCATCGATCTCACCATTTTTAACATCCAAACACTAACCTTTATTATGTATACATTTATATTTTTACTACATAATTTTGAATCGGGGGGCTAGTTATGGAAGACGTGAAGAAAATATGGCTCGAGTTCTCGAAATTAAAATTGATATTCTACGTAAAAATGAAGGGTAATCATGGAATATAAAGTATGATCTAAAGGAATCGATATTGTGACATTGTGTGCGGTTGGTGGTTGAAGGAATACATTGCACATCTCATCACAACAAGTACAATGAGGACTGTGTCTGACGCAGATAACCCAATTAATGCCACATGATTTCTACCCAATCACATCGTTTATTCTTTATTACTATTATCAGCATCATTGCACTTTCTTAATCTTATGTTGACAAAACTAGTTACGTATTTACTCCTTATAGTCTCTAATTTCGAAATAAGACTTTTGCCAAACCTATAATTGAATTTACTAATGACAATCAAACAATAAAATAAAGAGAAAATAACTTTTGGGTTTTAAATTGTCCATAATATACTTTTTATAACCTTATACGAAATATACTTTTGGTATTGGTATATTTTGCAATTTGAGACATAATTAACAATTGTGTCTCTCATAAATATATATAATGAATTTTGTACACAATAGATAAAAAATTGTTTCATATGGACATATCTAGTGAATTATGTATAAAATGGACAAAAAACAATAAAATCATTTCCGTTGACATAATTTTAAATTCAAAAAGTTATATTTTCTACAATTAAAAATTTAGAAAGTATATTTCGTAAAAGATAAAAAAATATATTGTGGACAATTTAAAACTCAAAATGTATATAATGGTAAATATTCCCTAAAATAAATGCAACATGCCATCAGATACGTTTGAAATTTGATATTAGAGTTATTTTCTCTTAAAATATAAAGATGGAGAGTATCTACTTTCAAGTGTTATTTCTGCTAATTTTTTCATCGGAACTGGATTTTAGATAATGATATTTACTCAACATAATATATTAGGATCTAATTGTTGAAAAATAAAGATTGAGTACTATTTTTTTTGTTTGTGTGGTGTGTGATGTAAACCGATGAAAGTTGCACTCGAATGAATCAGCTTTATTGAAACAAGAGGAGCCCACTGAGAATATTACTCTTCATTAAATATTCGGCAAGAACTACATGAAATAATGATTGAACTTTGAGTCCGATCCAACTTTTATTTATTTATTTGCTAAAAGAAATATTTAAAACCGACAAACTGACAATTTGGCATCGCTGTAGAAGAGCATAAATGGTGAGAGTCAAATGATTCAGGACTCTAGAATCAATTATGTTATGTGATTAAACATTTAAAGGCCTAAGACAAGACAACCTATGATTTGCCCTAACCCCCTTATTAATCATTACCATTTTGGTAATTATGAGACGAGTTCATTATTAATGGAACAAACCTTCTCCAATGTAAGCACGCTCTTCCAAATTTAATACTAAATTTTACAAGAAATCCCATGTTCTATAAAAGAACAAGAAACAGTAATTGGTGTATTGGGCCTTTTGGATTTGACATTATGGACATTAGCTCATTTAGTAGCTTATTGGGTTTTGGTTCTCCATACCTACAGAGACTTTAAATGCATTTTTATCACATAAATATGAACTGAGCAATTTATATTTACTACCATACATTGTTGTGAAATGTTGTTTGGTTTATTCAGTTTTTTTAAGTGATAGTCAACTCTGATTGACTAACCAGCCAAAAGAACAGATTTTGTAGTCAAACGCATTCCCATTTTTGGTAGATATCAAAAATAAGTAATGCAGAACGGTAATTACCTTTAGCTGTGAATTATATACATGGAAAATTATCTGCATTCACAGGCTTTAGATAGATAAAACTTTCATAACAATTTTTTCATTTCAGTTCGCAATATTGTCAATCAGAGCTGTTTCTATTCAACAATATTACCAAGCAGAACAGTTTCATAGATATAGTTACTCGATTTTGTTTTGTTCGGCCACTGTAAAAACTTGGACGCATCTTACTAACCGATTTTCTGCATTGTATTAATAACTCAAAAACAACCCCCTCCTATCTTATATATAATTGTATGAACTTACCGATATTTACTCATAATTTTGTTACTACTAAGTTTAATAATGAGAGAAGAACATGATATATTTCTTCTTCCTATCTTCTACTGTGGTGTATCTGGATTCTGCATCACCAGTATACCTATCTACCCTGCAACAAACCATAAACAAGGTCCTAACTACTTCAAGCCCAAAATCTCAAAAGATCAAGCAATGGATAACCTTACTATGTTACCCAATCCATGAAATTGATAAAAGTTCCAATCAGAGAGATGACTCCACCTTTGTTTCTTCACCAAAAGAGTCTTTTGCGTCGATCATCGCTGCAAATGAAATGCAATCTCTGTTACAGATTACTTGTCATTGAATGGTAACATAACGCAGTAGTAGTACCATTAAGAGTATGTAAAGCTAATTAGCTCTATAAATCTAAGCTTCATGTGTCTTTGTAAGCACTATCAGGATGAAACTTCATATCATCTTTCATAGCCCTAAAGATATGGAATTTCATCCAGTTCATTCAATCTACCGATCAATGTAGCAAAATGGAAGTTGATCCAAGCTTCAATAGAGCAAGTAAGTGAATTGATCAAAGCTAATATGTGCACCTTAGCCGGAGAATTGGATACTTTGAAGCAATCAGCATTCATCCCCACAAGACATAATCCAGGGAAAACGACCTACAATTGCAGATATACTATTTTAAAAACACATAATCTTTCTTTGAAACAATTCATCAAACACCTGGTGACTTACATCGAGATATTTCTGCAAAGTTTTCGTCCTCTTTCGTGGCCGGCGAGATGGCCTGTTCCCACTCATGCTGAACACGTCTTCTTCGATCTCGTCACGAGAAAGAGCAATCCAAAGCCTGTGATTCTCGTTCGTTAACTCACCACCGCCTAATCCGGGAGATTCCGCCGGGAGTCCTCTCTGCCTGTTCGATTTCGGCTCCATTCCTCCGCCTGATTTTTGATTCTTCAGCTCAGAAGCTCCACCTCCCCCTCCGCCGCAAGCTTCCGGCACGAATACACCGTTTCCCCTCTTCAAAGCACCACAAGCCTTCCTCGGCCGAAGATTCCAAGTCCTCTTCACCTCCTCTTCTTCCTCCTCCTCCGCTTCATCTCGCTCCTTCACCGACACCGGAAGTTCTTCTCTGTGAGGCGGAGTCTCCTCAGCCACATCGGATTTCAACCTCTTGGAGTAATCATTCTCGGATGACGGAGCAAAAGAGGAGAACGAGAGCCGCGGCTGACGAATTGACCGTGACGCCACCGCACGATTAGAAACAACCACCGTCTCGGCCGATGGAGAGGCAGTCCTCTCCGATTTCATCTCTAATTTGGGGTCGACATCAGTCATAGCAGAGACTTGAGTCCCACGGAGAGACTTTGAATTCGCAGACATTGTAATGAGATAACACAAAACCTAAGTTAGAGATAGTTTCACCTGCGCGTAGAGAGATGATCAAAAACCCTAGGAAAGCAGAGAGAGAGATCTAGAGAGAACGAAGGAGATTTACGGAAACGAGTGCATGCGTGAGTTTCTAATTATGTTTTATATATTCTTCTCATTGATTCTTCTTCTTCTTTCTTACAAGTCCTATTTTGTTAAATTCTTTCTAACAACTCTTTTTCTCCGAATAACAAATCGTTAAGTATTCTTAGACTTTAAATTTAAATTATAATAATGGGTTTACTATAAAAAAAAAATAGAATTTTTTGTTTGACCATTTATACCAAGCAAATGTTATGTAATCCAATATCTATCTAGTATAATCAAATTGTGCCAAGACCAAAAGAATTATGCAACAAAATGCGGAGGTTTCTATGCACAGCTTCTGGATTAGGATGGATCGCCCGCGATTGCAATGGAGGCTGACAAACTATCTCCGGAGGTCGAGACGACAAGTCTGATGTAGGCAGTACAATCAATGTGGAGTCAAAGGGGACTATTTGATAGATCAACAAGTGTTAACTGGTAATAGTAATAACATATGTGCAGATTCTCTAGCCAAACGTATTGGATAATGTACCAAGTGCGTCCTGATCTTGTAACAAACAATTTGTTTTAGTTATAGACGGGAAATATCTAAACATTAGAAAAATTGAATTTCTAACTTTCTTGTTTTTCAATATTTTTTACTCATTGGTTTATTGCCAATGTAAGTGGCATTCTTAATTAGCTAGTTAGTAGTAAAGATGCAAAAATAATGTTGCTACAAAATTAAGAAAGACTTTGGGTTGAATTTGATATTATATATTTAGTACTCATGAATGGCAGCATATAAAACTTCATCTACAATTTTTGTAATTTAAAGTGAGACAAAAAATCATAATCTTGATAGTTTTGGAATACAGATCTCTTTAAAAACACTGATAGGTAAAATCATTTTCGGATTGATTGGTAATAAGCAAGTATCAGGATATGTTGCATACACTGCTTTGCAACATTCATGATCTAACCATCTAGAATCTTTGACCTCCACTGCAAATTTCAATGCAGTAGAGCATCCTGGCTCTCTATCTATCTTGTTTGTCCAACAATAATCGATCGAAGAAGCTTCTAACGTTCGAAATATCAATGCCAATATTAGGGCTGACAAAAGAAACATCAATGTCGTTTGTTTTAGTTTCATGTTTTTTCAGAAAATATGAGTTGACAAAGAACTGGTTTTGTTGGTTTGGATTGTGTGGAGTTGAGGTCTTTGTTTTAGTGAATAAATTGAAAAGTATTTATAATGTATTTGAATGTTGTTTTACGGAATTCTCTTTATATATATAGAAGATATATGTGAATAAACTTTGACTACAAAATTAATTTGGAAAATTCAAAGATTTTTTTGACGGACTCATAATAGGAGAGTTACAGTCAGTTTCTAGTCTCTCATATATATAGGAAATTGTTTAAATATGGAGAAATGAATGAAGTTACTTGAATATCATCATCTCATATGTGAATAATACAATGTTTCGATGTTTGTAATGTTGCTACGAGATTAAGAAAGATTTTGGGTCAAATTTGAGATATATAGTCATTAAAGACAGCATAGGAATAACATTATTTTGTAATTTAAGTTGACCAAATTTTGTTTTTGTAAGCCGATTATGAGCTTTTTGTTACATATGAGAAATTAAGGCAGGTCGCAAAACAGATTAGAATTGATGGGCTTCTTATATATCCGAAAGCCTTTTCTAAAATTCAGTTCTACAGAAAGAATTAGGGCATCCGTTGGTTTCTTGGAGATCAAGCAAATGGTCAGAGTCGTTACTCTTAACGTTAAAAGGGCCTAATGATGGGCATGTTAAATTGAAGCCCACAGAGCACAAAGCCTAAACCTGAGAGTTGTCAAAGACGAAAGCCACGTGGACGGCTGGGAAGCCTATACTGAATGTATGTAACAATTGTCGTTCGACTTGTGACCTAAGTGGATCCTACGTATCTTGATTCAGTCACTTGTTTTGTTTTGTCTTTTTCTTGGACTATTTTCTCACCATTTTGACGAGAAGTAAGTTTGGGAGAACGGAATCTTTGCTAAATTTTTTGATTTTTAATTTTCTTTTTTTGCTTGAGTCATTGCATTGCATCAAACATATAAAAACAGAAATAGAAAACCCAAAAAGAAATATATGTATTTGTATTTGGATAATATATATTAAGAATATTTGTTTGAGTGATGTCTTTTTGTGATAATATATGCAAAATATTAGAAGCCCGCGAATAACAACGATTATGTTTGCTAGTATTAGAAATCATAAAAGCTACGAATAGATGGAAGAACATACGATAGTGGTTTGGGTTAATTTTAATTAAATTATTATTATTATTTTGCTAAGCCGGTAAATATCATATATGCAAAAACAGATACATATAGGAGTATAATTTACATTGATGCCTTGCCAAAAAAGATAAAAAAAACAAGAGAACAAAGCTAGAATATCAATAAAGCCAGCCTCATTAAGTTTGTGCATCTTCTATGATGCCTGCGTGCATTGATTGAGTTGATGACTTCCTTGTCAATCATAGAGAGCACCAAAGAAGGAGGGATCGTGTTTCCATTATGCAAGACTTCATTTCGATTTCTCCAGATCGAATATGTTACCGCATGAGCCAGTAGTTTCCTGATTATGGATGGTGACATACCGAGATTCGTTTTCATCCACGAGATAAGTTCCTCTCAGTTTGCAAAAGTAGAAGGACTGAGACGCATACGCTGCATTACAAGGCACCAAATAGCAACATTGTATTCACAATGCAACATAACGTGGTCTCTTGTTTCCAGGAATTTAGAGCATAAACAACAGAGTAGAGAGACTTGCATTCCCCATGATAGCAATCTGGATCGAGCTGGTACCCTATCAAGCTGAAAGATCCAAAAATTAAAAGCACACTTGGGTGTTGCACCCTTAAACCACACCTCCCTGTGTACCGGTCTTTTTCTGATCCTCTAGTTCTGATTGCGTTCCACGTTATAGAGGAGGAGAAGGTAGAGTTAGTGTGGTCTGCGACCTGCCAGGAATAATCATCTGCATTGTCCTTAGACGTCGGAGGATCGACTGTCAATAAATAAGCCCAAAGAGCCACTGCATTATCAGATCGTGGCTGCAGTAATATCCATCTATCTCCTTGGGAAGCTCTAGAAACCGTGGTGGCCAGAGGAATCCTTAGGGTCCTAGGTCCCTGCTCCCCAAATTTTTTTATTAAGGGACCGAAAGGAATCCAATTATTCCACAAATAAGCTCGCCACCTGACCATTGCCCAACTTGCATTTTACAAAGTTAATTGCCAAGGATCTAAGCCTTAGTAATGATCGCTAATTCCATGAGTGATCTTGGGATTCTATTAAGATCGAGAAATCAGAAATCACAGGGATATGAAGTAACCTATGCCAAGTTACCCATAATGATCCTCCATTGGAGAATAAAAGCCAAATCAACTTGAGACTGAGAGTTTGATTCCACTCCAAAAAGCTACCCAGGCCTCATTCTGCTTTTGACAGACAAACAATTGACCATGATACCGTAGCATTTTGAGGCCATCAATGGAACATGAGCACAAGAATCGTGAACACAAAGCTTCAATTGTTTTAATACAACATTTTGGCAACTTGAAAGTGGAAATCCAGAAAATGACAATCCCATTGATGACAGAAGATATGAGCTGAATTATGCCTGCAAAAGAGAGAGATTTCACCGCCCATCCCCGGAACTTGGCCTTGACTTTTTCTATCAATGGGTTATAATCTGCAGCTGAAAGTTTCCGAGTCATCAAAGGTATGCTCAAATAACGGATTGGAAACTTTCCTTTGGAGAAACCATAGCAATCCAACACTCTTTGCTCATCCTCAGAGACTCCCGCAATAAATAAACTATTTTTCTAACACAAACCGTAAAATTACAGTTTGACTAACGATTTGAAAACAAATCGATGAATTTATAATAGAAAAAGAGGGTGTCGAAACACCGTCGATATTTTCAACCGAAAATAGTACGTCGAAAAGTGCATCGACGATATATCGATGCCAAGAACGAGGGTCGAATATATATCGCAATTTGTGACGCCTTATGGACTATTTTTCAACGCTGCCAAAAGGGTCGAAAATAAGTCAGAATTTTCGACGGAAATCGACGGATATCATACAATTTTAACCACCAAGACGTTGCCCCACATGCGCCCGTGTTTAACCTAATATTTTCAACGGGCCGTCAAAAATTAGGTATATATTTTAGGTTAAACTTTTCAGACAAAGTGTCTAAGTGATTCTATATATAAGTTTGTTCATAACTTATCACCAAGCACAAAAAAACATTCAAAAATGTCTTCTTCAAATCCTTATAATTATTTTCGTTCTTGGATGGATCAAGAACAACATGATCCGGTGACATGCTTACTTACGGAGGAATATGCAGCGGGGTTGAGACAGCTCATGACTTTTGCAACTAATCAAAGCATTACATTGGAATCTGGTAAGATGTTTTGTCCTTGTCTTAGATGTCAAAATAAAATTTTTATTTTGGTTAAGAATGTCTGGAATTATCTTTATCGTGGGGGGGGGGGGGTTATGCCGGGTTATAAGATTTGGTATTCGCATGGAGATGATGATTCAATGGTAGATTATGCTAGTACTAGTGAACGTCTTAGTGTTAGTCCGAGTGTTGGGATAGATATGGAATCAACTTTACAAGACGAGGCAAATCTTGGAAACTTTTAGGTGGTGAATGATGCTTTTCGCGAAAACATTCCCTCATTTACTGAAGGCAGAAACATGGGAGAAGAACCTAACCTGGAAGCCCGTAGGTTTTTGAGATGTTGGAAACATCTAAGAATCCGTTGTATAGTGGTTGTAGAGATGAACATTCTCCATTATCACTAGCAACTAGATTGATGAATATAAATACTGATTATAATTTGTCAGAGACTTGTGTTGATGCAATTGCGCAATTAATAAAAGATATTATACCAGAAGATAATCTTGCACCTGCTTCATACTATAAAATACATAAATTGGTTGTTAGGCTTGGATTACCATATCAGATGATAGACGTATGCATCGATAATTGTATGATCTATTGGAGGGAGGATTCAGATAGGTTGCAATGTCGTTTTTGTCGTAAACCTCGATTTCAGGAAACTGGTGGTAAAGCATGTGTTTCTTATAAATGGATGTGGTATTTACCAATAACAGAGAGGTTGAAGAGGCTATAGTGTTAATGAAAGGGTATCTCTGAAAATATACCCAGGGTTAAAAGGCATTTTTGAAAATATCATGTTTAGAGGGGTATTTTTGAAATCATCCCTTTAGAAAACTCCGAAAAGCAGGGGTCGTTTTTATGGGCTTGGTAAATTGGTGGAAGCTAACAGTACCTCTACAATCTTTCATAAAAGCTCTACTCTTGCACAAGCTGAGCGAGAAGAACTTGAACTGCTTCGAAAAAGGCCGAATAAACGGATCAACGAATGATTGAGTATGAATGGCAACAAAAGCAAAATATGGAGGACTTGGCACAATTCTAGGCTCAAGCAGGAGAGATGGCAGAGTTCCGTGAAATGATGGCAGCGTTCCGTGAATCCAGAGATCTTCCATCATTGACTCTTCGAGAATAATTTTATTTATCAATATTTATGTTGTTATTTAGAAATCAATTAAAACATTATGTATTTTTAGTTTTAATGAAATTTTAGTTTTAATTTCTGTAATTTCAAAATTAAATTTTAATATTTTTCATAAAAAATTGAAATTTACATTTTTAATTTAAAATAAAGAAAATCGAAATAGTAAGATTTTCGACGAAATTTTCGATAAACAAATTTTCGGGAGTTGTCATAATTTCTGACCACAGTACCGTTATTCACCGTCACAAATTTCGACGACACTATAGTAAAAAAAGTGTCATAATTTTTGACAACAAGGAACCATCGGTAGAAATCGCAATTTTGGACGATACATATCGTAAAAATTTCGACATCTGTAGCGGTCGAAAATTATCAAACTTTTTTTTATCCCAAGAATCCATCAATATCTCTCAAATTTTTTTGACGGGATACTTGTCCTCACTAACCGTCGAAAATTGTGATAGTTTTTTGACGATATACGACTTTCGACGGTTTAAAATATCGAAAATTGGTATTTTTGACGGGAAAATGAGGGATTAGTGCATCACAAATCCTGAAATTTTTTGTAGTGATTGGTGACCGGGTCCTTAATTGTGTCTATCAAAACCTTAAGAGTCCCCTTCAAAAATCACATCTTGGAAACCAAGATTGTCCACTACACTCATGGCCCAAGTAAGCGACGTTGCCTCTGCCTCCAAGCTGGACCGAAGCTTTGGATAGGCTTTGAAGCCAACCCATTTAACCTCACCGTGATCATCCCTCAAAATCCAGCCAACACCACACATCCTTCTATGCTCATCCCATGATGCATCAAAGTTACATTTGAGAATACTTGGAGGTGGAGGAGACCAAGGTAACGGGGCAGAACGGATGGGAGTGGGGCCAGCGTGTGCATCATCCATCTGATTGTGATTCTCCAACACTTCATAGTCCGTCTCAGCCAGCATCAACACCAACTTAACATCCATGTCTACACCCTCAAAAACCCGTGTATTCCGGGCCTTCCAAACCCGCCATAACAGCCATGGGAAAAGCTTAAGCCTCCTCGACATCTCATCCGATGGATTCTGAACATCAAAGCCCAAACCTGCAGCAATGTTGCAGAAAATGGAGTCCGAAGGGTAAGGAAAAAACAAGCTAGCCAATGGGGTTATAGCCCAAATCAAACGAGCATAGGGGCATTGAAACAGTGCATGATTAACTGTTTCTTCCAAGCCACCACATCTCGGACAACTCTTATCTAAAGTGAGCTTCTTTTTGCTCATGTTACCTGCCACAACAAGGCAATTAGATAGACATCTCCATAAAAAATTCTGCATTTTAGGAGCTGAGCTCGTTTTCCAGCCACGTGAGAACAAGGCATCTAGGCTAGGTTCAGTAAGACGCCTGCCTTCCTCGTGCCCTCTAACATACTGCAGCCACACCCAATAGCCCGATTTGACAGAGTACATACCGTTTTCGTTGAACAGTCAGGAGTATCCATCTTCAGCCTCTAACTTCCCTGGTTTGTTCTGCAGTTTGCCCAATATCCTGCTGTTGGAAGTATTGAGAGATGGCACCGACCTTCCATTCATCAGAGCCCGGTTCCAGATTAATTTTTGCAGATTAATTTAGATGTTTAAGTTGGGAAACTGTCAAAAGTTGAACACTGAAATTAGATTTTATATGTTAGTATTCGATTCAACAATTCTCACTGTTCGAATTTGGAATGAAATGTGGCTAAAGCCCATTGAAGCAAATTAGTCAGGCCCAAATTTATAATACGCGCCGGTTTTGTCATTGTCTACACACGAACTAAACAAGACGCAATGATGGCTTCTCAAGAATTTCGAGCAAAAACATGAACAACTTCTTCAGTCCCAGTAGACCAAGCCCCAGGCCATGGCCGAACAGGAAGAAGCAAACCAACAAATCTGCCATTTTTCTTTGCTCCGTCTCTCTTCTTGTTAGTTTCTTCATACTCGTCTTCTTCATCACTTACTCCGAGATACCCAAGTCCTTGTTCTCGATCTCTGCATTTTCTGGATCCGTTCAATTCCCTCAGTGCAGATCCGAGATACTAACACGAACTCTTCTAGGTCAGAAGTTTCTCTGGTACGCTCCTCACAGTGGATTTAGTAATCAGCTATCGGAATTCAAAAATGCGATTTTAATGGCGGGGATTCTTAATCGGACACTAATCGTGCCTCCGGTTCTGGATCATCACGCGGTCGCTCTCGGTAGCTGTCCGAAATTTAGGGTTTTGAGCCCGAGCGATATACGAATCTCAGTTTGGAATCATTCAATTGAGCTTCTTAGGACTAGCAGGTACAAAATCTTCTGTCAAAACATTGTTGTTTAAAGTACAAAAATCTCCTCTTTTTTCGTCGTTTTCGGAATTTATAATCTGCCATTGTTGCTGAGGAATTTTGGTGTTTACAGATACGTTTCGATAGCTGATATTGTAGACATTTCGTCGCTGGTATCTTCTTCGGCTGTTCGAGTCATTGATTTCAGGTACTTTGCATCACTACTGTGTGGTGTTGACTTGGAGAATCTATGCTCGAGTGAATCACTTGAACAATCTCAGGCTTATGGATCCCTGAAACAGTGTGGGTATTTGTTATCTGGAGTTCGTGGTAATGTAGATAACTGTTTGTATGCCGTGGATGAAGATTGTAGAACCACAGTTTGGACGTACCAAAACGGAGATGCTGATGGAAGATTGGATTCATTTCAGCCTGACGAGAAGCTCAAGAAGAAAAAGAAATTATCCTACGTAAGGAGACGCCGAGATGTGTATAAGACTCTTGGTCATGGTACGGAAGCCGAGTCTGCAGCTATTCTGGCATTTGGGAGCCTCTTTACGACTCCATACAAAGGTTCAGAACTGTATATTGATATCCATAAATCCTCAAAGATAAAATCTCTGATTGAGAAGGTCGATTTCCTTCCTTTTGTTAGAGAGATAATGAGAACAGGCAAGAAATTTACCTCAGAAACCATAAAGGCACCGTTTCTATGTGCACAACTTAGACTGCTCGATGGCCAGTTCAAAAATCATAGGGAGAGCACGTTTTTGGGTTTAAAGCAAAAGTTGGACTCTTTGAGCTTAAAGAATCCTGCTCCAGTTCATGTGTTTGTAATGACAGACCTTTCTGAAAGTAACTGGACCGGAACTTACTTGGGTGATTTGTCTAAGAACTCTACACATTTTAACCTCCATTTCCTCAGGGAACAAGATGAACTATTAGTGCAAACGCAACAGAAGATTGCTTCTGCTGGTCACGGCCAGAAATTTGGGTCTATTCCAATGAGTCTGGACAGAATAAAAAAAATGCAGAAGCATTGCTCTCCTAAACAAGTATCCAATGTGCAGCTTTACATAGAAGAAGCTGTTTGCAGCTGTGCGTCACTGGGTTTCATTGGTACTGCAGGGTCTACAATAGCTGATAGTATAGAGATTCTGAGAAAATTCAATGCTTGTAGTAGTTGAACTCAGACTGCATTACTGTGATTGTTGTTTCCAAATTGGATTCATCTGCTGGATTAGCCATTGTGGAGTGCTTTAAGTTTTGCCGGTCTTTGTATAAAGATGGATAGAGATAGATCTGCATCTGTCTATCGTGAGGTACTGGTGATGACAACAAGCTTTTGGGATCGTTTTTGTGTTGTTAGGTTACTTGGGAAACTATCTAGTTTATATTAATAGAATAAAGCTACTTGATTCCTTTTCTGGTATATCACACAACGAAGAGCGAAGACAACAATGAGAGAGTGTGGAGTTGTGTTGCAGCAAATGATAAGTGTCTGAGGTTTTGTAGATCTCTGTAGTAGGATGTTTGTAGTTTTGAGATTTGTACTTGTACGAATGTGTTTTAACCGGTTTAGATAAAGAATTTTTGTACGAATTAGTGAAAGTGGTTTGGTTGAAAAGAAATCTAATCATAAAGGTCCGGTTGTTTCTCCATCCAGCTCTTTGCATGGAGATATCAATTGTATATCATCTGGATAGAGTTGGATGAAACATTTCAACTTAATTCAAATTTTTAAAATTTTTAGATATGTTTAGAAGAAATAATTAGACGTAGATGAAATTCATAAAAGATCAAATATTTTTTCTCTTTATTTCTCTGTTTTTGTTCTCTCTTTTATTTTTCTTTTTTTACTTTTTTTTTTTATTCTCTCTAATTTTTTTTATTCTTTCTCATCATTTTTACTCTCTTTACTCTTTTTGTTCTCTTTCTTTTTTTTTTACTCTTTTTATTTTCTTACTCTCTCATTTTTTTCTTTTCTCTCATCTTTTTTATTCTTTCTCTTTTCTTTTTTACACTCTCTATTTTTTCTCTCCTCTTTTTACTTTCTATCTTTTTTTTTACTTTCTCTTATTTTTTACTATCTTATACTTTTTACTTTTTTCCCTTTTTTTACTCTCTCATTTTTTTATTTTTCTATCGTCTTTTCTTCTTCTTACTTATCTTTGAAATAATTAAAATGATTCTATCTAGTTTAAAATTTATAAATCAGTTTAAAAATTAATATTTATAAATATTAATAAAAAATTTATGTGTAGTTGAATATTAATTTAATTTTATTATTTAAATAATACTTAAAAATTAATTATGTCTCTTTAGGTCATTTTATAGGTATGGTCTAGATGTTAATTTACAAAAGAAATAAACATACACGTAGATGCAATGTAGTATCCACGGTGGAAATAAATATTTGCTATATTTAGATGTCTCATTTGATTGGAGTTGTTGGACAAACAAACAAAACTTAAACCGGATTAAAAATTACGTAGATTTGTTTATGTAACCAATGATATATCTCCACGTAAGCAAATTCCACCAGCAGCTTCAGTGCGTAAAGCTGATTTAAGCGATTTCAATCGGTCGTCTTGTTGGGTTCCCGTCGGTGTCATCCACCGCGAACAATTCAACCGGATTTTGGAGAGAATTTCTAGAGTTTTCTTTGAATGTGTTATTGGATATTTAGATCTCTGATCTGATCACTTCGCATCGACGCCAACGTTTTCGTTCCCAATTTGAGAGGTTCTCTTGAATTTCGAATTCGGAGGTTTTGTTTCAAGATCTTTCGCGGTTTCCACCGCCATGGCTGCTCCTTTTTTCTCTACTCCATTTCAGCCTTATGTCTATCAGGTTTTCTTCTATCTTCCTTCTCGCCTCTAAGATTTGTGTCTTCTCCTACTCTTTTGTTGTTTATCACTATCGAGAAGGCTAGTATTCAAATATACTTGTGTTGCGAAACCTTAGTATTTTATTATCCTTTCTTTTATATGTTTAGTGATAACGAGAATTGTTGATAATAGTAATGAGCTATTCCTGGGAGAGAATTGATTTCTTGAATCTCTGTAACTGTATACAAATGATCTCGTTATGGTCGTGTGATGCAGAGTCAAGAAGATACGATTACACCTTTCCAAATTTTGGGTGGTGAAGCACAAGTAGTTCAGGTAGGTGTTCGACATTTTAGTATGCGCATTTTGTGGGTTATGTGTAGTATCCTCGAGTTTTCTAACCATTTGATTGTTTGTTGACAGATAATGTTAAAACCACAGGAGAAGGTCGTTGCAAAGCCTGGTAATTTCCAGTATTTCTAAATGTGCCAAAATGTTCTTTTAACCTGAATGCGATTTACGCATTCAGTTTTGTAAGATCGGCTGTGTTAAGTTTTATATGTCAACTGATTACATTTGGTGCTTTAGGTTCCATGTGCTACATGTCTGGATCCATTGAGATGGAGAATACTTATACCCCTGAACAAGAAGTTGGAGTTTTACAGTGGGTTTTAGGCAAAAGTGTTAGCAGTATAGTTCTTCGCAACACCGGGGAAAACGATGGATTTGTTTGTGTCGCTGCACCTTCTTTGGCAAGGATTCTCCCAGTTAGTGATTCTAGCTTGCCATGGTTTTCTTCCGTGTTATTAAGTATTATTCTTAATATACATCCTGATCTCGTTCTTATGTCTTTTGGTGACCCTCGGTTAATTTCTTTCCGTGAAGATTGACTTGGCAATGTTTGGCGGGGACATTCTATGCCAGGTATAGCTGATGAACTAAGACCTTCAATTCTTTTCGTATCGCAAATTAGTATTTTCTTTGTGTTTGTATGTAGATTCTTAGTTCTCAGCTCTTCTTCTTGTTGTGTAGCCAGATGCATTTCTTTGTTCTGTCCATGATGTGAAGGTCATAAACTCTGTTTACCAGAGACATAGAGCGAGAAACATTGCTGTAGCTGGGGCTGAGGTAAAGAAGACAATACATTGCATTGACTTTTTGACAATTTACTCAAAACTTAAAAGTTATATCTTTCCCAGTTACTTCTTATAGATGCTACTGTGTAAATGTATATGTTTTTGTTTCTCATTTACCGATAGAGTCGTTGTTACAGGGGTTTCTGAGACAAAGGATATCTGGTCAAGGTCTTGCTTTTATTATCGCCGGTGGCTCTGGTATGCAATTAAGATTTATCCCAACATGATGCTCTTTCAGTGTAGGCCTTTTACCCCCTCCCCCTCCTCAAAAAAGTTGATCATACTTCATTTGCTTTATAAGTTGTACAGAAAAACCTGGAGGTTGGAGAAATTCTCACCATTGACGTTTCTTGCATTGCCGCTCTCACTCCCTCGATCAATTTCCAAATCAATTACAATGCTGCGTCTATAAGACGGACAGTCTTCGGGGTACATTACAATTATTATTCCATTCCTCACCAGAGATCTTTGTTTTTGTAAAACTTATCAATCTAAATCCATCTCACGTCTCTACAATCTTCAAAATAGGGTGAAAACGTAGTAACAGCGACCCTAACGGGACCAGGCATTGTGTTCATCCAAAGTTTACCATTTCATCGACTGTCCCAGCGAATTGCAAGGTCAGTAATCGAAAATCTTCTCTTATGGTGGCCTTTCCTGTATAAGAAAAACATACTTCAAAATAGGCTCACAAAACGGTAATATTTGCAGGTCGGTGACATCCCCAAACATGAGGGAAAATCCAAGATTATTGGTTCAGATAGGATTATTCATATTCCTTGCATACGTTGTGATTGTATCTTCGTTAATCCTTACGGAAATGTGAATCATAGAGAGGCTCTCTTTTGTCCGGTGGCAGAAACTACTGTCCTCTAGTCTGCAGTCGCTTTTGTCTGTTTTATTCTCTCCTAGCTGTTTCTGCCGGTAATCAGAAACTAGCAAGCCTTGATAGTTGTAGCGGCTAGGACCATTAGTTAAGATCTATGTGCTTCATATACTATGCCCATCTCACAGTATTCGGAACTAGTGTTGGTGCGCACTGTATTGGACATGTAACAATATTTTTTTGAGATGCTTGTTAGTGATAGTGAATGTTTGATCCAAAAACAAACTGTGTTGAAGAGAGTGATAAATACTAGTTGCTTAGAGTATCTCCATCCATGAGAAACCCACTTAAAGTTTCTCTTTAATATTATATTTATATTTATATTTCATTATTTTAAAATTTATTTTTCCACTATTTTAAATTTTATTTTTAATGTACATAACATATGCATAATGGATTTAATAGATAGATAATTTAATTTTATAACTTTTGAATATATGAAAGATATAAAATAACAACATATAAAGTATTTAATTAACTTTCTAAAATATTTTGTGTTTCATTATACTAAAAAGCAAATTTGAACCATTTAAATGAGGACATGTATCATGTATGAGTTTCTCAAAATTTCTCAAAGTTTTTCAAATGAGAAACCCACACAAGAGTTTTTCAATAAATATAATTATTTTTTATTGGTTTATAATATTTTATTCATGAGAAACACATTGAAAAACTACCAATGAAGATGCTCTGATGCTTGGTTCCTCCATCAAAATAACGAGATAAAATATATCCATCAATATGCCCAGATAAAATCTATGAGACAGACGTATGCATGGACGAACAATTGAACCAAAGAGACAACATCTTATGCGGTTATGGACAAACTAGTCTCCAGATACTACCAAGGTCATCTCACATGGTGGATAAATCGTGGCCAGTATTTGATTTATTATTTTTTATAATTTTAAAAATTTGATAGCAAAAAATTATATTATTGTTATATATATATATAATTTTATAGATATTATATTATATTGATAGAAGAAAGAGAGTTTATTTAAAAAAATATAACTTGTTTTCTAAAACCTTGACAAAAAGTAAATTAAAACTTAAAAGAAAATTTCATTTTTCATACTTTTTTCATTTTTATCTTTTCTTTAAAACCATTATTATTTATTTTCCTTGATTAAATGCTAATATAAAGTAATATTTTTTTAGAAAATACAAATACCAAAATCTTTCTTAATCTCCGTGCATTCAACCGAAACAAATTATATTATGAAATAGATGAAGTATTAAGTTTTCTCTTGTACAAGTAAAAAGTGAACCATACAATATGTATCAAAAGGTATATATACTCACATTATGTCGGCAAAGAGGTAAGCGGTAGAAATAAAATATTATAGATATTTCTACATAGATAATTATTATATCTATAACATCAATAACACTCTCCTTAATTACTTATCAATAATTATGTATTACATATTGCCTCATTAAAAACTTTGTCATGGAAAAACCTAATGAGATAAAAACTATGATGAAGGAAAAAAGAGTACAATGACATAATCTCCTTCTGAAATGATGGATATCATAAGTTTTTTAATTGACGCATTCCGATACTATGAACATGTTTTTTGCATGTTGTAGTGGGAAGCGCTTTCATGAACAGATCTGCTGCATTGTTTGCTGAGCGAATATATTGAATATTCACTTCTTAATTTTTCTCGAGCTCTCGTGTATAAGAAAAAAGTCTTGGGGGAATATGTTTCGTTCGATCGCTCTTGATATAACGTTCTTTGAGTTGGGCAACACAAGCATCATTGTTTTCACACAATTTTGTTGGTTCTTTATTAATGACTATTCTGCTTGCTTCTTGTATGTGTTGAGTTATGGATCTTAGCCATACGCATTCTCTACGTGCTTCATGAAGTGCAATTGTTTCTGCATGATTTAAGGAGGTAGCAACTAGAGTCTCCTTTTGGGAACGCCAAGAAATTGCAATGCCTCCAATTGTGAAAACATATCCGGTTTGCGATCGGACTTTATGTGGGTCTGATAAATAGCATGCATCTGCAAAACCAACTAAATCGTCACTAGAATTTCTATTATAAAATAATCCTAAGTCAGTTGTTCTATGGAGATAACGAAATATATGTTTTATTCCATTTTAGTGTTTGCGCGTAGTTGATGAACTGTATTTTGCAAGCAATTTGTAGTGAATGCTATATCTGGTCTAGTGCAATTTTCAAGATACATGAGTCCACCAATAGCGCTCATATAAGCTACTTAAGGACCTAATACCTCATCGTTATCTTCACAAGGTCAAAATGGATCATTATCGATATTAAGTGATCTATTGACCATTGGAGTACTCAAAGGAGTTGCTTTATCCATATAAAAGCGTTTTAAGATCGTTTTCGTATAATTTGATTGATGTACAAAAATTCTATTCCGAAGATGCTCGATGTGGAGTCCAAGACAAAATTTTGTCTGTCTAAGATCTTTCATTTCAAAGTCTTTCTTCATATGAGTTCTTGTCTCATCAATTTCCTTTTGAGTTCCAGTTATGTTCAAGTCAACATATACAACAATGATCACAAACTCATATATAGATTTCTTAATAAATACGCAAAGATGCATTTCTAGATTTTTAGATGCTGCTAAGCTCACCAAAAATCTGAAGGTAATTGCATATATTAGCGGTGAATACGTTTCTTCACATCAATTTCCGATCTTTGAGAAAAACTTTTGGGTAACAAGTCGAGCTTTACACCTTGTTACCTCATTTTTCTAATTTTTTTTTCGAAAAAAATTCATTCACACCCAACATGTTTTACATGTTCATGAGTTATGACAATAGATCCAAAGACTTTTCTTTTAGTGAGGGAGTTGAATTTAGTTGTTATGGCTATTTTTCACTTCTCCCAATCAGATCTTTTCGACATTCTAATATGGACCTTAGATCTAGATCATCACTTTTATTATCAATTTCGTTTGATATAGAGAATAAGACAATTCCATCAACATCTTCTATTTTATTTCTAACCCAAATATTTCCGTTTATGGCATAGTTGATGGAAATCTCATGTTTTTCTTTATTTTCGTCTTCAAGACTTTTCTTTGAATAATTTGGTTCTTCTGGACCATTTTTATTTATTTTTCCAAAATCTTTTTCTTTCAGAGATTTTTATTTTTTGATACCATTGGTCTCCCCCTTTTCAACTGCACATTGGGTTTATTTGTTATATTTTCAACATTTTGTTATTTCGGAACAATAACTCTTGATGGAACATTTATATCGGGTATATAGGGTTTTTTACCCTTTTTGTATCGGTGAACGCATCTGGTATCTGATTTGCCATATTTTGTAAATGCATAATTTTTTGAACTTCCAGTTCACGTTGTTTCGTAGGGGGAACAAGGTGCCACAACGACGGTGTGTACCATGTGATGTCTTTTAGGGCTTCTTAGGTCCTCCCTCTAATGCTGGAAATTCATCTTCATTAAAATGACAATTGAAAAAACACGCCATAAACATATCACTAGCTATTGGTTCCAGATATCGAATTATATTTGGTGATGTATATTCAATGTATATCTCCAATCTCCTTTGTGGTCCCATTTTTGTTATTTTTGGCGGGGACATAAACCGCACATTCAAAAATACGGAGATGGGATATATCTAGCTTATGGTCAGATGTTAATTTTAATGGGGAGTTTTATGATATGCACTCGGTCTTATTTGAATTTGTGTGCAACAAGCAAAATTGCATGACCCCATATTGAAATTGAGAGTCTTGCTCTCATTATTAACGGTCTAGTAATAATTTGTAACCGTTTGATCAAAGACTTAGCCATGCCATTTTGTTTTAACATGCGGGACTGGATGTTCAACATCTATTCCCAATGACATACAATAGTCATTGAAGCCTTGTGAAGTGAATTCACCATCATTATCAAGTCTTAATTTCTTTATTGTATAATCAGAAAATTGTGCATTCAACCTGATTATTTGGGCAATGAATTTTGCGAAAGATATATTTTGTGTGCTTAATAGACACACATGTGACCATCTACTAGATGCATCAATTAATTCTATTAAATATCTAAATGGCAGGCACTGTGGATGGATAAGTCCACATATATCACCATGTATTCATGCTAAGAATATCGGAGATTCATTCCAAACTTTAGTTGGTGATGGGTGAGTTATTAGTTATCCAACAGAACAACCATTACATGAAAATTCTTTTGCTTGAAAATTTTTATGGTTTTCAGCGAATGACCATTTGTATTTTCCATAATCTTTCGCATCATGACTGACTGATGTAATGCAAAGATATTCAACACCATTTTTATTCATCATTTCTATGTGATATCCATTTCTACGAATATCTTTGAAACTTAAAAAATTTCTACAAGATTTGGAGGAATATAATGCATTATCTATCTCAAATTTTGTTTCCCTTGGGATTGAAAAACAAACTCTTCCAGAACCTATAATAAATTTTGCATCACCAGATATAGTACTCACACTTCCGGCGAAATTGTTCATTTTAAGGGAAGAGAAATCATTTTTATCTTTAAGTATAGTGTGCATTGTAGCACTATATATTTTCTGATTTGAAAATATTCATAACAAATGTGTTAATATAATAAAACAAACTTTATATTACAACATAAACTATTTTACAAACAAAAACAAGACAGAAACAACATTATATTATTGTTATTTTTCATATGCAACCATGATTATTTATACATCATGTCATACTTTTTTCTTTAGAAATATTTTAGTTTTTTTGGCCTTCGTTGATATCTATAGAATAAACAGAAAAATTATCCACATCGAGATATGTGTCATTTATACCATCAAAAGAAGGCTTGACTTCATCGTCAAAAGAAGGTCCAGCTTCATTATCAAAAGAAGGTCCAACTTCATTATCAAAAGAAGGTCCGACGTTGCCATAAATGAAGTTGGTTTCCTTTTGTTTTTCTTTTTTCTTTTGTGAATCTTGTTGTAGATCGACAAAATACTTTGGCGTATGACAAATACGTGACCAATGCCTTTTCATGCCACATCTATAGCAATTTTCCTCATGTTGCCTTTTCCAACTTCCTTTCCTTTTGACCTTTTATTATATCTTTCATTTTTGAAATCATTAGGACGTGACTTTCTTCCTTGTCAACGTCCATATCAATGTCCATATCCTTCTTGTCCACGGCCACTGCTATTACCTCCACTGCATTCACGCCCATAATTATTGTAATTTGATGATGTAACATTCAATTTTGTGAATGATGCTGATCTAGTAGGACGAGAGTGATGGTTTAGCATTTCAAGTTCATTAATTTGTTCTGCTACAAGAAGAACTTGCATTAATTATGAATACTTCTTGTATTCGTTTGCCTGGCATTGCTGTTGTAGGACTACATTTCCAAGACGAAATGTTTAAAGAGTTTTTATGATCATATCATAATCACTTATCTTCTCTCCACATGACATAATCCTAAAAGTGATTCTGAACAGAGCGAAACTATATTCACTTACACTTTTGTAATTGTAAAACCGGAAGTTTAACAACTCATGTTTAGCTTTCGGTACGATCATGTTTAGCTTTTGGTAAGATCACATATGTCTGGTGATCAAACCTATCTTTAAGTGATTGCCAAAGATATGTATGATTTTCTTTTGTTATCTACTCATCTTTTAAATTATCGTGGATATGGTGGACCAAAAATATCATGGCATTAGTTTTTTTCTCTTCTAAAGTCGTTTTTGACTTATCAATGGTATTAAAGAGTTTTTTTCCTTTTATGTTGCAAATGTCCATCTCATATAATTATATCTAGATATATGAAGGGTAGTAATCTCAAGTTTAGCCAAATTTGACACAACTATTGCACAATAATCATAAATTTTATTATTTAACTTAAAATATTCAACATAATATTATTAAAACATAATATAAAATAACACATTATTTAAACACATAAAAATGAAATACACATGCGATTACAAGGATATATAAAACACAAATAAGCAAACCAATATTTATTCTAAATTCTGCGGGAGTATATTCATAAACAAATTGCAAAAATAATTATACCAAATGAAAAAATAAAAATCCAAATAAAAATTTTCTTACAATGCAAAAATAAACCAATTTTCTTGAAGACAATTTTTTTTGAGATGAGGAATAAATTTTTGAGTTTAGAGATAAGAAAAAATTTGTGTATTTATAGATGAAAAATTTGAATATAACTGTTGGAAATAGTGTTTAGAGCTGTTGGAAATATATATATATATATATATATATATTATTTTTTCTCGTAACTATTAAAAAATATAACCAAAATAAATTTAGCAAAACTAATATTTACCAATAATAACAAAAGAATCAAATTAGATAATAATTGTAATACATTAAAATAATAATAATTTAAAATTATTATTTGTCTGCATGACAATTTATTATTATAATTTTTATCTTTTATTTGTTTTCCTGGAACAAATTTATATTTTTATATATTTAATTTATTTAATTTATTTTTATCATTTTTTAGGAATGTTTTTATAAATGTCTCTGAAATATTTTTAATTTTTCTGTTCTTGTGGAACATTTTATAAATATCTTCTGGACATAATTAATCTTTTATCACTTTTTTGGAACGTTTTGTAAATGGCTTCAAAACATAAAGAAAATTATGGGAAGCGAATCACTCACACAATATTTCGGTCATTATTACAATATATAAATTAAAATATATAGCATATATATAGAAGGACCTAATCATCCATTATAATAAAGTATAAAAATAAATTTGACAAAAATTAAATTTTACTTTTTCTGATATGAGACATCTAGTTTGTAACATGTTATGAAATAACTTTATATATATATATATATATATTGATATGAGAAAGAGAGTTTTAATCGTAAGTGAAGAGAGGAGGTAGTAGTGTATTATTAACTTTTCCATTGTAAAAGTAAAAGTATTCATATTATGTCGACAAAGGATTGAAGTAAAATATTAATAAAATTTTATAAATATTTTTACATGGGTAATTATTATTTCTATATTATCTATAACAATTATGCGTTATTGTCTGCGAAATTGATTTGTATTTTCCAACTACGATGCGGTCTAAGATGGTATTCTTCTAGTGATCCAAGCTTCACAATGGTACTAAATGGTACATGTGGGATGCAACTTAATAAGTGGAATTTTTGTATTTCACATATTTTTTTAAGCTGACACCAGTTACATTTGAGGAATCAGTGAAATGTAGCTTAATTTTATTATTTTTTTGTTCAATTCCTACATAGTTGCTATTTATTATCATTGTGTTATTATTATTATTTTTTGTTACATTTTGCATGTATTATAATTACTACACATAACAAATTTTATCTTAATAAATTTAAAATATAATACCTTATATTCATTATATATAGCATCTTCTATAACTCAATTTCTTGATCACATTCACCAAAAAAACGTTTTCACTGAAAAAACAAAACATAGCGACATATATTTTCAAAAGTGTAATTTTAATATTACATTAAAGAAGTTTGGATCATATATATTAGATTTGTATTAGTTTAAATGGTTCTAATAAATTTATATTATGTAACAGTAATTATAATAAACACTTAAATTTTATAATTTTATGCTCCTTTTCTTGGAGTATTATCTCGTAGATTTTGAATATGTTAAGATGTAAAGATTTTTAGTTTCATTCATTTAACATCTATTCGAGTTCCAATTTTTTTTTTTTTTGGTATATGAATCTAGCATCAAAGATTCAACCCATTACATTATGTAGATTAAATGGAGTTCTAGGACAACTTTAGCTATAAATTGAACATTGTCGATCTAATTATTAAAAAAATATTTACCAGATTCCGTATTCAGCTGTTACCATTTTATTTTAAGTAATTCTGAAAGATTCTACATAAAAAATAAAAATAAATTCTGCCAAATTCCACATTACGTACAATTCGCAGTTACCATTTACACCCACTGTATAGATGTTTTGTTGATGGATCATGGAAAAAATTAGATCTTCACTCAAGACTAGGTTAGATCTGTTTCAGACTATGTTGAGAGAAAATGTAGGGGAGTCCGTGGAGTTCGGAGAAGCTTTTATGCGCTACATTCATAAGTAGAAGCTCTACTTTGGGCTATGTAGTCTCCACTATCCTTCCAAATTTCAGAAGTTGAGATCGCGACAGATTACAAATGCAATCAGAACAGTAGCCGGCGTTTCAATCTTACCAAGAGAACTTGCTAGGTTAAAATATCTTTTTTGTTATTATCTCATCAAGTATAATTCCGAGATCTTTTATTAAATGTAAATAAAACTGGAAAAAATGGAAGACTTTTCTTTTTGGGCAAACCATTTTATATGTCATGATATTCTTTCAGCTTTGGCACGAAGTGCTTACAAATCTTCTGCATAAGGTTATGAATCATGATTGCCTCTCACTACACATTTAAAACATCTACGGTTTCTGTATACTATGCGGTACATATATATGTGATATGTTTACGTAAACAAGTACGTCGAAAATAATATTTAAATTCAGATAAGAAGTCAATCAAATTTGGAGCAACACATTAGTCATTCTTAAAACCGTAAATAGTAAGAGATAAAACAGACTTTTATATTACATAAATATCCGATCACAGATAAACTTTTGTTTAATTCAATTCACGCAACAAAGCCAATATCTACATATACGAACTCTCCTTAGGACCCTTCTTTTTATGGCTCCAAACATGCTCCATCTCAGAGTCAGAGGGCCTTTTCGTCATTATACCAGGCCACTTGGTCGTTTCAAATCTTCATTCTTCAAACTCGCAACCAATCAACCTCGCGATCTTTCTCCTGTTGATCGCTTCGAATGGCGGTAATGCTCATCACCACCGACGTCCGAAGCTGTCATCGAAGGAGATCGCTTGTACCTTAATGGTTTCCTCTTAAAATGTCTGTCTTCATCATCACTGGACTCTTCAGCTTCTCTCCGACTGTGACGACGAACTGAGATCTCTGGTGCTGGTGAAGACTTCGATGTTTTCCGTTGCTTTCCAGAAGATTCCTCCTCCGCAAAGCTAATCCGAGCGAATACACTCGATTTATTATCCGTCTCTGATTTGCTGGCTGCATTTACCTCTGATGATGACTTTTCGGATCTCTTACGGTGCTTCCGATCTGCCTCCCGGTGACGATCACGGCGTCGGTCATTACCAGAATCAGGGTCTTGGTAACGATCATGATCAGATTTCCTGATGGATGATCGAGGAGGAGAATCCACCCTCCGTGATGACTTACCATCTGTTGATACTTTCTCCGATCTCCTGCGACGGTCGTGATCCGACGAAATCGATGTCGGAGGTCCAAGTCTCTGTTCAGTGAAGAACAAGGCAACACAGATTGGTACATAATATATTAATATAGGAGAGTTGGGCCTTAGGCCCAATAAGAGTATATTGGATCCAAACCCATTAGCGCCTTAGTCAAATTTAGACTTTTAAGTTTAGAACACAGAAAACAGAAGTCAAACAAGGTTTAACTTTCCCTAAATTTACCTCAAACCTTTAAGTTTGATAAGTCAATACTTTCACAGGTCTATTACTACAAACGTATTTTTATTTACAAATTAATAAATGAAAATACTAATAAACACTAGTTCTCATTTTTTATGATTTCATAACAATATTAATGTTTACTAAGAACAGATATTTCACATTGCTATATAATAAACATGTAATAGTATAAAACCAAAAAGAAAAACATGTAATAGTAAAAACAATTTTTTTTTGTCACAATATCTTTGTTTACGTGAAAAAATAAATAAAGAAAAATTCCATTTTACGAACGGTACCAAACTCCATAAAAGAAAGACTGACAGTATGGAGATATAACTTTCAATTCCTTTTATGCATTCTATAACATGTCAAATACATTTTCTATCATTAATCCACTACCTTGTCTACTATTTAATTATCTCCCCTTTAGACTATATCACCCTAAACTAATCAACTATAGAGCAGACGCATATTTAGCAATTGTGTAATTTACCTTGACGTAATGATGGATGCATAGAGCGAAAAAGCTTAGATATAAAGAAAAAGAAAGTGTTGAAAAAAAGTCGCTTGCAAGCCAAACCAGTTGGCCGAAAGATAGAGGGAGAGAGAACTGAGACAACAAAATGATACATACAGATTTTGGCTTCACGGGTGAGGAAGAGACTGCCGAGTTGTTCATCATTCTGCTATTTTCACTGTCCCTCAACACATTCCCTCTGTACCACAAAAAAACAAACAACTAATTAACATGCTGCAGCGAACATGATCCTAGAAGTACTAAATCCAAAATGCTTTACCCTTCTGAACGTCTTTCGCTTTCACGCTTTCTTTTCATCTCTGCTTTCCTTGCTTCAAACTCCTCTCTCCCCATTACAGGACGTTGGAGATTCATACGATTCCCCATCTCTGCAAGGTCCCTGCTCAATACAAATGTCCTGGTCATTATATAATTTAGACATAGCTATAATGAAGATCTAAGAATTAAAAAATCAACTGAGGGTGCAAGTCTTGCTTGTGAGTACCTATGAGGGGGTGGTATATTCGGGAACCCAAAGCCCTGTGCAGCAAAAGGATCTGGATGCATCACACCACCAAACGGCATGTACATGGGGCCTACTCCATAGCCACCAAAAGGAGGCATCATGCCAGGAAATGGGCCTGGAAACCCATTGAAACCATGATGAAAGCCACTGAACCCAGGTTGAACACCGTTGAAGCCAGGTTGCCCACCATTAAAGTACTGATTAAAGGGACCTGGACCCATGGGCATCATATAGTCAGGGCCCGCTAGATTTGTGATGGGGTTCCGTTGCATGTCTGCCAGGAATCACAAAGACAATCAATCGGTTAAGCATCTTCATACACTCAACATAGACTGAGTAAAAGCCCTCAGCATAATACGAGAAATAGTTACCAGTTCCAGGCATCCGAGGTTTCTTTTTCTTCTTTTTTCCTGGTGAAGAGCAAAAATATGCATTACTTTACTGAAGATACTAATCGCCAAACATTAATGTCCATGGTTCATGTGGAAAAGGTGATGTATGACAAAAGGAAAACTTTCTCGTGTTAAAGAGACAATAGCTAGTGATTACCTTGCTCTCCAGATGCAACCTGCTGCGGAACTTCTTCCTTGGGGGCCAGCGAATTCACTTGTAAAACTGCTGCTTCCTTACCATTCAAGGATCCTCGCGAGTTTTCAGATGCATCAACTGGGTTTTCCACTTTAACTATATCTGCAGACGCTCGAGGAGCACTTGTGATCTCCGCTATTTCTATTGCCGTCTTTAGAGTTGAAGTCTCATTTTTGTTACTAGGGGCTGGCTTCTTTTCCTCTCTAGATGCAGCAGATGTAGTAGGAGAGAGAACCTTGGGAGGTGGACAACGTGCAGACTCCATATCTAGTTTAATACGCATTAGTTTGCCAATGATCAAAAATAAAAAACTACGAATGATATGAGATACCTTGGACTTGACACATGCTGCCAGCGTTCTCAACACTACTGTTACCAGACTCCAAGATACGATTTATAGTATCCCTTAGGGTCTTGTTCGGTAGAAGATCATCAGCAAGTATATCAGTTGCTCCACAAACACACATGGACTTTGCAATTATGTGATCTCTGATACCTGAATTGTAGATTACAGAAGTCAAACAGCCAAGAGCTATAATTGATAATGATTAACGAAAAGGGATTTTGTGGGACACAAAAGGGCATCGGATGTATAGGAAATTTGACAAAAGAAGTTACACTTGTCACAGAAGCTCTGAAAACAGCATTTGCTTGTCAGTGCAGCATCTCTCATTACTTCTTTGCATAAAGGACATTTTAGTTCAGGAGGAAATTCTCCAACCGAACGAGTTGTTGATGGCAATCCCTCCATTTCCTTCTCAAACGCGTCCCTGAATTCGTTAACACGACATAAGTGTATGGGCATTATGACTGATTAATCTAAAAGAGTGTACCAACTAACAACATAAGATTCAGAGACAGCATACTCATTTGGTTTCAAAACTGCTACAGCGCCACTTGGCAAGGAATAAGAGCCATCTGGGGTTGCCATCAGCATAGACTTGGGGATACCAGTAGGTGGTATAACTCTCTTAACATCATAGTTAGGATCACCATTTGTGGGGCAGTGTTGGATAAAATGTCCTGAGTCAGAAAAAGATGCTCGGGATACAGTTTTTTTTCTAGGCAATATTATAATCAAAAATCAACAAAGCAAAAATGATTCTCCAAATCTACATACCAGGGACATTGCAACGATGACAGATATAGCCTGGTGGCGGCGTTTTCCTTTCCATTCCTAGTCCAGAAGTTTACATTTCATTGAAAGAGTAAGAAACTTTTGTTAAACAATAATTAACGAAACATCCAAATGTTAGCAAATGAATTTCAGGAAAATTGATGCATATAAGCCAGCCATATAGGGAAATAATAATTACCAAAACCAGGCCCACCCATCCTTCCAGCCATCCCCCTCCCGTAAGCTCTGCCCAGGCCAAAACTATCTGCATTTTGTCTGTAGCATGAATCAAATATAAGAGGGTTGTGCAACATATATCCTTAAGATCTGATTCAACATGCCTATGTCCATCAGTTCAAGAAGACTACTTACTGCTGCCAGTCTAATGCTGGAGTGTCAATTAACGCCTTGATTTTGGTTTCTTCATCTACTCTCTCATTGGCTGGTACAAGATCAGGACATGGGTTACCAGAATGAACAGCTGGGGGATCAGGAATTGCATATAAATCATTCCCAAACTCATCCCACTCATCGTCAGCCTAAGATTAAGGTATGAGTTATACTTTTGTAGTGGAATTCAATGTAAAAAAGAAACCGGGAAAATTGCCATATCAACTCACAGCGGATGCATCAGCAGTAATAAAATTATTCATATCAGCCTGAACGTTTTCAACTTTATCCTCGACTCTTGGCCTGCAAAACATAGATACTTTACATCACACATGAGGCCCCGGTTAACTTCTGCACCAATCATTAATGAAATACCCAGCTTATTCTGTATTTTTTTTTTGTAGATATAAAAGGAAAAAGAGCCATAACAAATGAACAAAGCAGTTGAGAAATGAAAAAAAACTAAAATTATAGATTTCAGAAAATACTCTTGTGTGGTAATAACTCTGATACGAGGGCGTCCAGGGACCCGACGAATTAGAACAGAAGTATTCTTTGGGATTAACATTGCTTCATCCAGATATTCTAAAATTGCAGAAAAGAAAAAACATAAAGAACACATCTTTCAACTTTATCAGCAGAGAATCATAGTTAATAGTTTACACACGTACTCTTTTTAATGCTTCACAACCACAACCAATCAAGAACAGTCCAACCCCAAAAGATATCACAGTCAATAGAAAATAATACAGTATGGAAAAAAACTTGATTGGTGGTGTTATCATCAAAGATACATGCATTTCTACACTATGAATCAACTATCAAGGAAAAACCAGGAACATCACAGCTATTTTACTGAAGTATCTAGGTTCTAAAACAATACTTGGTAACAATGTAAGCACAGCCACGAATCATGCTAAGTTGGACAACACAACTAAAAAACCAGATATGTAGCAGATGACCCAAATATACGTACTTTAATAAGTGACATTGATCATGACCACACCAGATTCTCATATAGTTAACTACAAAACATATGACACATATCTAATACGGATTAGGACCAGATATGTGAATAATATACCTATAGCATAAGAAGTAAAAACACAAACCTTCATTAGTTTGGGCATTAGAGATGACAATGTCAAGGTCTTTACCACTTCCCAAATGCTTAGTTTCGTAAATTTTTTCTTTGAGAAAACCAACTGATATAAAAGGGCCATCCATGGAGATGGTATCATAATCCCTCGCACTCTTAAACTTGTAATAAATTGCCATTGGATTGATCTGATGATAAATAAATACATATGTATTACTAATTTAATAGATAAACACACAAAGAATCTACTGCTTTGAAACCCTTAATCCAAATCCTTCCATAAAAAAAAGGAGGCCGGAAATTGATTTCCAGAAACAAAAAGTAACTACAAGAGAAAACTCGTATTATTCTTTACTTCTCTGATTCGACTTCAAACAATTCAATAGACGAAACCTCTCACGCGCATCAAGACAACATCAAATCAACAGATCAACGAGAATTTCCCCAAAGCTAAAGTCCGCGTTGTTTCGATTGGAGGATATGCAGGGGCACAATGCTCAGCTACACTGAAGATATCTCCAAATTCTCCGAAAGAATCTTCAAAAGATAGGCGTGACCCACGAGAAACAATCGAATCAGTGGCTTCAATTGAAAATATCCTGAAGCTTTCCGAGCACCAACTCCGGGAATAGAACCGAAACGTCGAGATCCCAGATGATTCGCGGTGAGATTACAGATGATTCGCGGTGAGATTACAGACGATCTCGAGAGAAAAGCGAAACTTGGGCGTGCAACGTATCTAGGAGAAACCGATGGATATCGCACAAACACGAACCCTAGGGTTTATTTGATCACAGAAGTGTCGTATCGTATCCAAAAGATTTTCCTTTTCGTTTTTCTCTCCTTCCCAAATATGGCTGTTTTTCTTTAGTTTCTCGTGGGCCTTACTATTAATTATTTAAGAGAAATATGGTTATGGCGAAGGCCCAATAAATAAAGCTTATAGAAAAGCCCCAATAAGGAATCCTCAATATGTTGAAAACCCTAGCTTCCATGTCTTAAATATATTTATGAGCAGAAATCTAAACGGAAGAAGTGACTACGACGCCGGAATTCGCAATGGGTATTGTCTTTCTCACATTTCTTTCTCAGATGTGTTTCTCTTTGTTCACTGTATTTAGTTTTATAGGAGTTTTGGTTTTCGAGAAGTGAACTAAGAAGAAAAATGTCTTCTTTTTTGTTTTGATGATAGGGGCGTACAAGTACGTATCAGAGCTATGGAGGAAGAAGCAGTCGGATGTTATGAGGTTTCTTCAGAGGGTTAGGTGCTGGGAATATCGCCAGCAGCCTTCAATCGTTCGTCTTGTTCGTCCCACTCGTCCTGACAAAGCCCGTCGTCTCGGATACAAGGCCAAGCAGGTCTTCTACGATTTGTCCTTCTTAAGTAGATTTATACTTGTAAATTTTCAATAGTTTTAGATAATGTTGAATCAAGCTCTTATTGATAATTTGCTGGTTAAGCGGTGTCTTGATGTGTACGCATTTCTCCTTTCGAGGAGATATGTCTGTGCCAACGTGATAGAATACTTCCTGAACCCAGCGACATTGATTCATTCTTCTGACTGAACAGCTCTTTATCTTCTGTGGACTCTGTTCCTGTCTAAGATTGTTACATTCTTTAAAACCTTGGATTCAAAATATTACTTTTTTTCGTAATGGTCATTCTCTCAGCCTTTGTTGCTTTAATTTATCTCAGGGGTTCGTCGTTTACCGTGTTCGTGTGAGACGTGGTGGTCGCAAGAGGCCAGTTCCCAAGGGTATTGTGTATGGTAAACCAACTAACCAGGGAGTGACACAGCTCAAATTCCAGCGAAGTAAGAGATCTGTTGCTGAGGAGCGTGCTGGTCGCAAATTGGGTGGCCTTAGGGTTGTTAACTCCTACTGGCTTAATGAGGTATGCATCATCCTCATGTCATTATTCGTTGATATCCATCATAGCATATCCTGTCTGATTGTATGATAGTTCATTGTGGTGGATAATGAACTTGTATTCAGACATTAGCCTGTGTATAGAAGCCACTTATGTTGTTCTATCTCGTAAATGTGAAATGATATATATTCGTTTGGATGATTAATGATTGAGCCTGTCTCTGTTTCTTGCAGGACTCTACCTACAAGTACTATGAGATTATCCTTGTTGACCCTGCACACAATGCTGTCCGTAATGATCCAAGGATCAACTGGATCTGCAACCCAGTGCACAAGCACAGAGAACTTAGAGGGCTCACCTCAGAAGGAAAGAAGAATCGTGGTCTTCGTGGAAAGGGTCACAACAACCACAAGAACAGACCCTCCCGCAGAGCTACCTGGAAGAAGAACAACAGTTTGTCCCTTCGCCGTTACCGGTGATCAATTTTATGTTTTGTTTTGGTCCAAGTGGTATATCGTTTGTGTGGATTTGTGTTTCGGAATTCTGGAATTACATTGGTATTCAAGAAATTGTTTCAAGTTTTGTCTTCTTAAAAACTATGAATCTGACCATATAGCTAAGTTTCTTCTTTATTTTTGTATGGTGCTTGTGTTTTAAATTAAATCTATGATTATAGGTTTGGAATTCTGATTACACGTCTAGACAAATTAGTCGTATTGTCGGTGAAAGCACGGCCATAACAAAACACGGTTAAGTTACAACCCTATTTGGTTTTCGTATTCTAAGTGAAAGCACGGCTTTCTCTAGGCAAAAAGGATTCCGTGTAATCTTAGACAATCTTAAGGGGTTTATTCAATGGATTTTAATGGAATATTTGTAAGTGAAAGCATGGCTCTTAAGTATTAATGATCAAACTATGTAAAATATGGTGGTTCTAGATTATAGTTTATACAGGAAATAAAAAGAAAGTTACTAGGGAGAAGCTAAGTTTCTCAAAGACTTGTTCGTGAATGTATCCAAAAAGTCTCAGATTAGAGCTTTTCTTCAACAAAGCTATCCTTCAGATTTTGGAGAGCTTGACGGATCGAATCTTCCGTCTGTCTAGAGTATTTTAAGCATATCAACCTTTGAGCGACTCGGTAGATCCTATGTATCTCATGGTGCTTCCCACAATTTTGCTCTATTCTTTTATTTTCCTGCCCACATAATTATGAACATGAGAGGAGAAAAAAAGTGAGATTGATTGTTTTTATGCTAGGCTGGTGGATGAGATACAAAAAGGGTTTGGGTTATACCTTGTTTGTGATCCTTGAGGTTATGGTCCTAGCTGTGTCAATCACTGTAGTTGGCAGACCAGCCACTTCGGCTAACAGAAGGCCGTAATGTGGAACATGTAGAGTTCCATCTCGTAGTTGAAACTGGAACATAAAATATACATTTAGCAGAAATAGCTGGAACCTGAAAACCCATACGAGAGGAACACAGACGGAACCTTGAAGTCTAAGCGGTTGTCTCTGATGTCTACGAAAAAGTGAAGGATCTTGACATTTGGGTAGATGGTTGCTAACTCTGCGAGACTGTCCATATGGGTTGCAAATACTGTATACCTGAAAGTTTATAGCCACAAAAAGCAGATTTGTAATTACTTATTAAAGAACCTTTTGAGGGTGGGGAAAACTCAATTAACTGCTTACGCTTTGAGCGATAAGAGATACTCGCAGCAGCTCCATGCCATAGCTAATCCGTCTGAGGAAGAAGTCGCCCTCCCTAGTTCATCCATGACTATCAAACTCCTACATTTGAGGCGTTAATAAGGTATGAAACTAAAGTAGGGAGTCGTTAGTATCAATTGCTTTCATGAAGCCTACCTGTTGGTGACATTCTGCATTATAAAAGCGGTCTCTTTCATCTCTGTCATAAACTGTGACATAGAAAAGTAAGAAATGAGGATTGCGATATCACTTCTCCACATGTAAATTGCTCTATTTGTAATAACAAAACTGTTGAGATTCATCAACAGGCCAAATCCTTGATAATTAGCGTATTGATAATGATCAACTACCAGTGTGGGAGAAGGGAGAATATAAAGGATTACCGTGCTTGAATTCGACTCAAGGTTGTCCATTGTCCCCATTCTTGTAAATATACGGTCAACCACCCTTATAGTTGCAAAGCGAGCTGGGACATAGCAGCCAATCTGAGCAAGGATGACTACTAGACATACCTGTTGAAGATATGTGCTCTTTCCGCTCCTTGAGATTAATGCAAATACAAACATGAGTTCAGATAATTTGAAGTAAAGGAAGAAAAGCAAGAGTTCCCTTACATGTTCGGACCCATAACTACCAACATGTTGGTTGCTTCTGACATGAAGATACTATTAGACTGCAAAAGAGATTTTTTTTGAGTTAAACCAGAGTGCACAGATCACACAATTAAAACAAAGGGTACATAACAGCTGGTGAAAAGAGCATAAACTGCAGAACACATAAATATGTAAATTCTCCACAGTTTTTGAACACATAAATAGTTTTCTTCAAGCTTTGTCACCAAGATGATTTGTCAGGTGATAGTATCATAAGAAATAGCACGCACAACTTACAACAAAGTCATTGTGTATACTTTCTAAGATGGGATGCCTTCCAGCATCAATTGCCAGAGGGCCACTATCTGCCAAACAATGTATAGACAAGTAAATTCCACATACAATGTTCCTCAATCATTTCACTTAAGATGTACTTGTAAAATATATTTCGCACTCTATCCCCTCTATTATATGCTTCAGTTTAATTGTTCAAGAATTATTTAGAGCTAGGGAATATGTGATGATACGATGGTCGGTGTTTGAGAAATGATAGCGAGAGTCAGCTACCTGTTAATTCAGGTCTAGAGTATCGATCCACTGGCTTTGTGGAAATTGTATGAGCAAATGAATTAACAATCATATCAAGGAGACATAAGGTTTCTGCTAGGAGTGTGAGGGCAGAGACATCTTCCCTTATAGAGTCAATTAGTCCTGCAGACATGCAACACGTTTCACGTAATATGCATAAATGAACCAATCCTGATAAGACTACTAAATCATGTTACGACATATAGTTGCGAGCAATGTAATATTTTAAACCTTCCAGACAAGTTTCTGTTCGAATGTAACACTCTCCAGTGGCAGACTTATTCCTGACATTCAACTGCATAATAGATCAATGTATGGTAGATATCAATGGAAACATAGTGTTTAGATTCCTGGATCATAGACATAAATCCTATTTGTGTTAGATTTAAGGGTTCATTGGTCTCATAACAAAATCCATGATGTTTCAAGTCTTCTCTGGAATAAAACTTTGGGGGAGGCGTACTGGTTCATTTAATATCATTTTCAGCAATAGCTATATTGTGATTCTGAACTATATCACTTCCTGAACAGTTAAAAACGATTAAGCAACAATATACAATAAAACGAGGCATCTAACATTGTGGTGATACAACTTACAGAAGCCAGTTCCAGACTCGAACAATGTATGTTTTTCCCATGCTTTACAACCTAGAACACTCCAAGTACCAAAAATTTAAGACAGGAAAATCATATCTATAGATAGAACATCAAGTTACCAATGGAAGTGAGTTTTTAACCTGAGTGAATTTGTTTGGAAGTTTTCCCTGAACATCCTTCTGCGGAATTCTGAAAAAGAAACCCTGCCTGTTGTTGAAAGGGAGTTTTAGATTTGGCAAGTTGAATTCCTCACGATACTTACTGGCCAGATTATGTATTGCTGTCGTTTTCGAGAATTTAGATTAGCAAAACAGATTTGTGTTAAGGGAAAATCAGTAATAATACAAAATGAAGCATATAATTGGTTCACCTTCACTAGTATCACAGAAAGTTCTCCGTGCAATATCCAGAAATCCATCAACTCCGGCTTTTAAAGCGAAACACTGCTGTGTGCGGGCAACGAAAGGAACCCGTGCATGGAGAATATCATCATCAATAACTTCTCCGATTCTGAAAAAAAAAGAAAAAAAATATTCTAGTTACTTCGAAACTCTATTTTTTAGCAAAAAAAATGTGACATCCAGAAACAAAGTGCACAACTATTATCTTCTAGCCAGACTCACTGATGGCGTACTTTTTTCTGATGGAAGCATATCTACCATTTTCACACACAGAGTTGTAAACATTAGTAAGGAGAAAACACTTTGCATCCTTTAAAACCTGCAATTTTACATGAAACAGGGAGCAACGAAGTTTACAGGTAGATCATATCCATAGCTACTGGATCAAGCCAAAAACTAAAAACAATATGGAAAGATAAAAACACCTTAGCAAGTAGAGGCAAAGCATCCAAAGCAGTCTTAAGTAAGATAATGCTTGCAATCATGTTTTGGCTCCTTCTGGTATTATCGAAACCTAGGACCGCTTCAGTGACTTTCTTTGGCTTGAAGCAGAAATGACAAAGAACCCGATCTGTAATTTTTGGGCGATAGCCAAAATATCTCTTACAAAGATGTGATTAAGAAGAATCAAGCTTAATATATTGAATGCAATGAGAAAAGTTCAGGATATTCCCACTTTTTCTCTTAATTACTTACCAGTCTCTTTTGGAAATTTACGTAAAACCTGTGAAAGCCCAAAGAATAGTTGTTCATTGCTCATCAACTCATCCTGCAGTTACCAGAAAAGAAATTTTGCTTTATCATTAATGAATCACCATACAACAGATATTTCCAGCTGCACATTGATCAAGCTCCGTAAATTAACATATTTAACACATAACAAAAATTTAATGATACTTCTTATAAAAGCTATACTAACCAGGCAGTCCAGGCGAGTGTTAATAGTTTTAATATCCTTCAGAGGCTGCAACAAATTAGCACGAAGAAGCCTAGTCCTGACCAACATATCAGGCATGAAATAAGATGACTAATGAGTTAAAAGAATAATGAAATCTGAAAATGTTCAAGAAGATTACTATAAAGATTACAATTCGAATGCTGACATGCCAAAACTTTATACAGTTTTTTTCACAAGAGACAAAGAGATCTCTATCAGTAATTTTAACTCTAAAAAGGGGTTTCTAGATACCCGCCAACTGTTTTTGTTGTCTTGAACATCTGGAACAAACTCCTCTTTTTGTTGCTAGTGCCCAAGAGAGCATTATGGAATGGATCAATGATTTCCAGATTCTCAACACTACAGTCAAATTAAGGAAACAATGAAACATAACAAAGTTCAACTTGTAATGCTAATATTCACTTTAATTTAATAGACTATGAACACGAGATCATAACAAGCTAATCGTACCTAGTTGCATCAATATTCATGTGATCAGACGATCCATTAAAAGTTACCTAGACATAGGCAAAAACAATTACTCTTTTGAAAAAAAATTATGGACTTACTGCATATACAACTTTCACAACCAGGTAATTGAGAATTGAACATAACCAAACGCATACAGTCAGTGAATGGTTGGTGACTATCACACCCTTTTCTGCCTCTATCCTGCACATGACACAACCAAACTCAGCATTTCAGAAACACCAAATAATGTACTGAAGCATAAGAGTCAGGATGTAGACACCATTTGATTGTAGCAGCCGCAGCAGCCAGTGATAGATAATGCTGCTTATAGTAAGTGTCTAAACCAAGCGCCAAAGGTTCTTCTGCAGCTAAGTTTTGTATTAGCACAGCACCCTGAAACATATAACCAAAAATGCATATCCATTTAGAATACATTACTACAAGGGTGAATGTATGTTTGTACTGCAAAAGGTTCCCGGATCATCAACCTTAGTGTCATCAAAACAGCCACGGGCAAAGACAACCTACAAAAAGGGAACTGGTAGTGAAAATTAATTGATTCTGCTATAGCTAAAAGACGTTCATATTCATAGTCCCCCAATTTGCATAAAAATATTATCCATGGCCCTAAACATTTCACCTTCCTAACCGTGCTGTAACATTTGTCCACCAGTTCTGATACCCCTACCATGCCATCGGCTGCCAATTTGTTTGGAGGAACAATTATCACAGAGGGATCATAGAAACACAGCAACGTCTCCGTGTTTTGATATGAGCTACTTGTCTCTATGTACTGGGATAGGTGCAGTGAAGCAGATCTTAAGTCAAAAGCAGCCATTCCAACCTGAACAGAGAAATTCAAAATTGAATCCAGCATCATAACTTAAATTTTTTGCGAAGCGAGAGCATTCTGAGAGTATGACATCGATCCAGAAATCACCGTTGAAAAATCGAGACCCTAAGGCTAAGAGAACACGAATCAGATCATAGTCTTGGCAAAACCGCGCAATGGATAATACTTACGTACCTCTTTGGCTCTGTTCTCAATTAGGCCGGTGATGAAGCTCGATCTCTCTCCCCCGCCGTCTTCCATTTTCGCTCTATGGATCAGAATTTGAAAATTGAGCAATCGGTACAATACAAGAGTACTGAAAATGAAGACAAAAGCGCGCCAGTACGTATTTTATTAGTCGGTTTGCACTTCGTGCCACTGAATTTTATTTCGAAAACCTGCTCATATTCTTTGGCTCGATTCCGGTTTAATGTTGTTATTTTTAAGAAAACTAATAACCAAAATAAAATTAAACCCTATGGTGCATTTTTGTTTCGGTTGGAATATGATTTTCAATCAATTACGTTTTGAATTTTCGAAAAATAAAGATTTTGTCCGTATTTTATTTGGTTCTGATATTTTGAATTCTTACAAAAAAAAAATACAAAGAAAATTACATACACACATCAATTTAGCCAAATTCAAATTTGGTTTGGTGTCAGCGGTTTTACTGGTTCGATACAGCTTGAATCCATTTGTATTATGTTGGAAAAGCTCATCGTACTCTATTATTGAGTACAAGGGACGAAACGACAGTGCTTTGAGTTGATCACTCTCCCTTCTTAGTTCTCACAATAAACAGTTGTATAGCAAACATACCAGATTTACAAAAGTCTATAATTCTATATTAGTCTGTTTACCCAACTGCTAGTCACAAGTCACAAAACCTCATTAATGTTTACATAGCGGCGCTCCTCAATGGAGATCTGTGCAGCAACTCCCATAGCAACAGCCATCAATCCGTCTTCCAAATCAACAACTGCTCTTCCTTCACCTCTGATTGCTGATAAGAAGGTTAGGTGTTCCAAGTAACTTGACCCGTGATGCAACCCTTCATATCTGAATAACCAAGCACCACGTGATGTCATGTAGGACTCTACATTGTAAGCCTTGCAAGAGTAATATATAGATGAATAAATCTTACTTTATTCTTTCATCCTCAGCTTTTATCGTTTGAACATGTTCTCTTCCTTCTGCACGACTGCCAAATCGAACTATGCCCTCTGGAACAAGTGCTTCCCCCTGCAACATGCTTGCCACGTCAGTTGGAAAGAAAGCAGAAGAATATATTGACCCAACTCAAAAGTCAAAGAAATGTGAACAATTCCAAAGAAATGGTCTCAGAACACTTTCTGCTCATCGTCCACTTATATGCAAGAGCTTTAGCTTCAGCTGATGGTTTTTGCAGGAGCATATAGATATGCCATGTAATTGGAAAGATACACTCTTGGGAACAACATCGAAGAAATCACTAAATTCAACACAAAAAAAAAAGAGGGAAAAGAAAACACCCAGCTCTTTTTTATCTCATTCCAGACCTAAAATCCTATCACGCCAAGCGCATAAATAAGGCACACACACGCCAAGAGAAAGGGCCCATATACTATTCAAAGGTACTCACCTTTCCAATGTCGCCAGTAACAGAAATTTCTTGCTCGTTTTTGCTTCCTTCAGCAAACATGCAAAGATCGAGCATCCCACGACATCCATTATCAAACTCAATTATAACGTAAGCGTTATCAATTATATCAGGCACCTATATTACGGAGAAACATTTGTATGAAACTCGCAGTACATTGACGGGAAGTAATTTGGGATTAAAATATACCTTCCCCTCATAAACTTCATCCTTGTGGTTCACATCCATGCCTCCAGAAGCCATCAAACAGACAGGATTAGCACCAGCAAAGAGCCTCATTAGATCAAAGAAGTGGCAGCATTTCTCCACTAAGGTCCCTCCAGTGTTCACGTTGAATCTATTCCAGTTGTTCACCTAGTGATATGTTCTCTCAGAAATAATATAAAATGGGATGTGTAAACACTACACACAGTTCAGCCTACCTTAACCAAGAAAGGGAATCTATGCTCTCGGATTGCTACCATCTTGACATTACCAAAATCTCTGCCTTTTACTTTTTCTATTAGCTTAGCTACTGGTGGCATGTATCTGTATTCTAACCCAACTTGAACCACCATATCTGACCTTTTCTTTGCAACCTCCAGGACCTGATTCCAGACACAGGTTCTATGAACTGACTGACGACTTAGATTCAGCAAGTTTTGGTACAAAAAAGAAGAAAAATGACCTGTTTGCAATCTGCAACTGTGGTGCATAAAGGCTTCTCAACAAGAACATGATGTGATTTTGGATAATTGATAATGTCCATCAAAATCTGATGATGAGTCATATTTGGAGAAGACACAACGATCACGTCGCAAAGCTCACTCTTCAGTAACTCTTCGTGTCCAGAGAAAACCTTAATCATAACAAGGGGAAAAGGCTCGAATCCTGAGTTTACCAATGCCTAAGGCTAAGCTCTTCCAGAATCGGATAAATTTATAAGTACAAAGACTACAAATCAGACAATCAGTCACATGAACATTACAACTTCATACGGATCAGCTCTAAGTAATTCTAAGTTTGATTATGATCGTTCCATGAAGCCAGAATACCTTGAGTTCCCAATCAAAAGATCGAGCGAGTTCAATGGCCAGGAGCTGTGAGGGAGGGTGAGGATCGGCTATAGAAACGACGGCGAGGCCTTGGTGTCTAAGATGGTGAAGATTGATGAGATGTTCTCTTCCCATCATACCAATCCCTACAATTCCATACCTGGTAATCGGTGAGTCCTTAACATCCGCCATTGACGAAGGTCTGAGACTCTGAGCTCTCTCTATCTCTTTCCCTTGCTTTGAGCTAAACGACGTCGTGGTGCCAAATCTCAATACAGAATGATTTATCTACTTTGTTTTGTTTTGTCAAATAGAATGATTTATCTACTTCTTCATTATTTTCACTGAGAGATTATTTTAAGGGTGAATTAAGGGAATATCCTATGTAGAGAAACTAATTAAAAAGTAGGACTTCGGTTGAACCATAGGTAACTGTAACAAAATAATGGATAGAAATAGGGGTGGAAATTAGATCCGCGACCAGTAAGTTTTATGGGTTTTGGTTCGTGCGGGATGGATATATGGTTATAATTTGGAACCCATTTTTTTGCAGAATTATTCTAAAAAATAAACAATAACATAATTTAATATTTTTATATAAAAATAAATATATAGATTACAATCACTATTTTAAAAATAATATTTTTATATTAATAAATGATAATTTTTTCTAAATGTAAACTAATTATTCTTCTTTTTGAACCATAATATGAATTATATATTTTTTTCTTAAATTTTATTATGCGTAAAATAAAAAATTAAATAACCGTAAATAACTTCGTTTGCAAACAACCTAAACAAATTCAAATATTCTTTTCAAAAGATATTGCAAAATGTCATTACAAACAAATATTTATTGGTAACAAAATAAATATATTGTTTGCAAATGACCTTTTTATTGCAACCTATCAAATCCATAAATGCATGAGCTAGATTGGCTAGAAGGATATGGCTACCCAAATATATATTATCGTAGAATTGGTCTATAGTTTCAAAAATGACAATGAATTAAGCAGTGTCCAATGGTTAATGATAAAATACAACTTTTCTTTTTTGTTTTTGTTTTTACCAAAAAATAAATATACAAATTGATGTTGTGAAAACAAAGAAACATATTCATGAAAAAGTTTGTGTAATATTTTATAAAATTTGGAATATGATTAAAATAAAATATAAACAAATTGTATGATAGTCTACAATTTTAAAATGGTAGAAAGATTTGTTTCTCTTTTTTGGGCTTAAGGCCTTCTCTTTTGTTTAGAGTTTTCATTTCTAAAGAAAGTAGAACACATTTGTGACAATCTTCATCAAAACACCTCTTTCTACGGTGGCTAGGTTTTCATATTGTTTATTTTCTGCGACAAATCGTTAGCCACTGGTTTTCTATTATTGAATTCTCGTTGTCAATTCGTAGCCTCGAAGACCTCAATGTCGACATCAATGGACAAAGCCTTAATGGCTATGTCACTTGAGGAAGATGATGAAAACATCCCCTTTCGGATGCCAGATCTTCCGCAATAGAGCTCCACCGAACAAACTCTCTCAGCCTAATAGGTCGCCTCTTGAACCCTGCGCACCAGAAAATGGCTAGCCTCATCTACGACATGCCAAGGAAATGGTAAAAACAGGGACGAGTGAAGGGCATTGCTCTCTCTTCCGAAAGATTTCAGTTTATCTTCACCACAGAGCATGATCTACAGGAAGTGTTGGACAAAAGATTACACACGTTTAATGAATGAGCGATAATTATGGAAAGATGGTCTCTTTCCCCCGCCTCTGATTCTCTTCAACATGTTCCAATCTGGGTGCAAATCCGCAACATCCCAATGAACTATTACACAAAAGAAGCTATTACGGTTCTCGGCGAATTGGTTGGCCAAGTTATTGAAGTAATTTTTGATCCATCCAAGCCTCAAACAAGAGACTATGTTCGTGTCAAGATCAAATTTGATGTAGCCAAACTACTGCGACAGTCTAAACAAATAGTTTTGCCCGATAATCAAGTTACCACTGTGAATTTCTTTTATGAACGAGTACAGAAGCGTTGTTACGTCTGTCACTGCCTCACTCATCAGAGAGATGTATGCCATGTATCTTTCAAAAGGAATCAAGACAAAGCAATTGGTCGAAAGATGGGGATCAAAACTCCTTCTAAACCTTCATCTTCACTCATCAAAGAGTCTGATCCACTTTTTGGAATTTTCTCCGAACATCAAGTTGTCCCTCATCATGTCCTAAATCGCCCCAAAATTGTCTCAGACGTGCTACAAGGAATGCGAGAATATATAGCAGTGGCTTCGAGAGATGAAATGATGACGAGAAAAAACAGAATCAAGAAATTTGTTTCCGAAGCAACAATGGACCCGTTGAAGGAAAAATTGTTCTGAGATTGGAGCCCCTCCCTATTGTTTCTATGGATTTAGACAAAGGCAAAGGGTTGGTCTTCGGGTATGACACATCGGAATCATCAGCATGCTCCCCCGTTACTAGAACACCTCCTAAAAAGCTTCTAGCAGATGCGATGAAAGATGGTTCCCTCTCATCCTCATTCGATTTATCTTCTTTACCATGTCCAACGGGTAAAGTGACTCATTCACTCGATGGAGATACTTCTGGGACTAAGGTTTCAAAGAATCAAGGACGGAATAGGCCTCGTAAATCTAAGAGATTTGTCTCTAGAGTAACCATCTCTGCGGAAGGCGGGCCTTTCCCAAGGAAGATAGGGGTATCAGAAGGTGTAATACCAAAAAGAAAGGAAGCAATTCATACAGTAACAGAGCAACAACAAGCAAAAAAAGCAAATACTAGGATGATCCCCGAAGTGGGATCGTCCCACGATTAATGAACATACTCAGCTAGAACTATAAGGGCTTGGGGTGGCTCCAGGACTTGACAGTTCTCCGTCTCATGGAAATATGTAAAAAGTATTTCCTTGAGATCATGTTCCTCATGGAAACGATGAATACTCGCGATATTTTGGTGGACCTTCAAGAATAGCTTGGTTTCGAAGGTGTACATACAGTTAATCCTAGTGGTAGGAGTGGTGGTCTCGCAATTTTTTGGAAAAAAGGAGTTAGTATAGATCTCCTTGTAAATAAAAACACTATGGATGCTCGGGTAATTATCGGAAATCTCTAATTCTTTTTGACGTGTACTTATGGTAATCCAAACCTCAATTAAAAACATCATGTATGGGAAAGAATCTCTCGAATTGGGGTTGAAAGAAAAAGCAGTTGGTGTATCCTTGGTGATTTTAATGATATTCTCCATAATGGAGAAAAGATAGGAGGGCCTCCTCGTGCTGCATTCTCCGTCACCAACTTTTGTGAAATGTTCCATACATGTAACATGGTTGAAATGAATTCCTTTGGTAACTCTTTCACATGGACTGGTAGGAGAGGAGACTTATGGATTCAAAGTAAACTAGACCAAAGTTTTGGTAATCCACTCTGGTTTGATCAATTTCCCACTGCTTCTCAAAATTTTTTAGAATTCAAGTGATTAGACCATCACCCTTTGATCCTAACTCTCTCCACTCAGCAAGAAAATTTTAGAGGTACTTTCAGATTCGACAAAAGATTCCTTAACCAGCCTCAAGTTAAAAACGCATTCTCCAAAGCATGGTTGCACACTGGAAGTCACCTGGACCTCTCGGTTTCAGATCGTATCGGTAACTGCAGGAAAGCTTTAAGCCTGTGGAAACGCCAGACCAGTATCAATTCTAAGGAAAGAATGACTCTCCTTCAAAAATAGTTAGAGGATGAAACTTGTTTAAACCTTCCTTCATTCACGAGACTAACCACATTGAGAAAAGGGATGTTGCAAGCTCATCATGATGAGGAGGTTTACTGGCAGCAAAAGAGTATACACAAATGGCTCAAGGATGGAGATTGCAACTCCAATTTTTTTCATGCCTCAGTTAAAGCCAACATGTCAAGAATTAGTCTAACCACTCTGGAAGATGAACAAGGAGTGACACAAAGATCAGAATACGACAAAGGTGTAGTGGCAACAAGATTTTTTCAGAATCTGTTCACCTCATCCTCCCCACAACTGCTTAACTCCTTCTTTGATGGCCTTAATTCGACAGTAACAGAGGCTATGAATGCCTCTCTTGTCGATGATATTACCGTAGAGGATATATGTAGTGTTGTGTTTTCATTAAAAGGGACAAGTGCTCCTGGAGTGGATGGTATGACCGGCCTATTCTTCCAAAAGTATTGGGATATAGTGGGCACAAAGTTCTGCCAGGAAGTCATGTGTTTCTTCTCTACAGGCAGTTTCGATACAAAATAGAACTACACATTACTATGTCTCATTCCCAAAAAAGTCAACGTAGATCGAATGTGTGATATGAGACCTATTAGTTTATGCTCCTTCATGTACAAAACCATTTCGAAGATTCTGGTATCAAGACTAAATCCCTTAATGCCACTTCTGGTTTCACCAAATCAATCTGCTTTTGTGCAGGAAAGGTTAATTTATGATAATATCACAATAGCACGCGAGATCATAAATGGGTTGAGAACAAATCAGAAGATATCCAAAGGATTTTTTGTCCTAAAATCAGATATGTCCAAAGCTTTCGATCGTGTGGAATGGGACTATCTTCAAGGTCTTTTATTGGCAATGGGCTTCTCGGAGATTTGGGTACATTGGGTTATGAAATACGTGAGAACAATTACTTATTCTGTCCTGATAAATGGACAAAAACACGGTTTTCTTACACCGCAAAGGGGCCTCCGCCAAGGTGACCCACTCTTTCCCTTCTTTTTCATCCTTTGTTCTGAAGGTCTATATTTCCTCTTGAATAGATCAACAACAAGAAACATGATCGAAGGGGTAGCTTTCTCATCAAGAGGTCCGATGATTCACCATATGTTATTTACGGATGATTCTCTCTTATTATGCAGAGCTGATCTTGAGCAGTGTCACGTCCTTAAGAATGTTTTATCGCTCTATGGATCGCTTACATGACATGTTATCAATCCTGATAATCGTCTTTGACCTTTGGTAGACTCATTGCCAACAACACTAAGAGGGATATTAAAAAACTTTTTGGGATAGTTAATGAAGGCGGAGCATGCACATATCTAGGCCTCCCTGAATGTTTTAGTGGGGGTAAGAGGAAAATGCTTGCCTTCCTTCATGAAAAACTGCAGAACAAACTGTCCAAACTGGTTCACTAGGCATCTTTCTCAAAGAGGCAAAGATATACTGATTAAATCAGCAGCTATGGCAACGCCATGTTAGTTTTTTAAATTGCCAAGAGCCACTATCAGAACAATGACTAGTGTCATATCAGCTTTTTGGTGGAATGTAGATGAAGGACACAACAAAATCAGGTGGGTATTTTGGGAAAAGATGTGTCTCCTTAAACATCAAGGTGGACTCGGATACAAGGATTTAGGTATATTCAATCAAGCATTATTGGCAAAGCGAGCTTGGAGGCTAGTGCAAGAACCTAACACTATATATTCTAAATTGTTGAAAAGCATATATTTTCCCAATGTTGACTTCATGAATGTACAATTGGGAAACAGACCTTCATATGCGTGGCGAAGCTTATTACATGGTAAAGACCTTTTAATCCAAGGTATTAAACCAATGGTTGGTGATGAAAAAACTCTGCGTGTCTGGTCTTCCAACTGGATTCAAGATGTGGAAATCAGGCCTCCAATCCCACAGCTCGTCCATCCAGACTCCACCATGACTGTTGATCAGCTGTTTTGGCCTAACTCTTACCATTTGGAACATACATATTCTGATTGATTTGTTCAGTCCTGATGATGTGGCCCACATTCTTAGAATCAAACCAACACCCTTATCCCACGATTACTGGAGCTGGAAATTTAATAGGTCGGGTGACTAAAGTGTTAAATCTGGTTATTGGATGGCTTCAACGCATCAAAAAGAAGAATTGATCAGAGAAGTATCCCAAATGTCGTCCATTAATTGCATCAAAGATATGGTTTGGAGGATTCAGACCCCTTTGAAAATAAAAACCTTCTTTTGGAAATCCCTCAACAATGCAATCCCTGCAGCCTCTAACCTGATTAAGAAAGGTATTCGCATTGACACGAGGTGTCATATCTGTGGGGAAGAAAATGAAATAATTAACCACTTGTTGTTTCTTTGTCCCATGGCTAGCAAATTTGGGCTCTCGCTCTAATCTCCACTCCACCTGGTGGTCATAACGGACATGGATTATATTTCAACATTCATCATGTATTACAGGTTTCGAAGAATGCATATGTCTCGCAACAAGTAAGACGTTGTATTCCGTGGATTCTTTGAAATCTCTGGACAAACAGAAACAAGGTGATCTATGACGGCCACAAATTTCAAGTGGGAGACTTTCTAAACAGAGTTCTTGAGAACACAGCATAATGGTTTCAAGCTCAAGAGATTGAGACTTTATATGAAAGAAACCAAGCTATCCAACCGCCCTCTCCGACTACTAGATGGAGACCTCCACCAAAACCATGGATTAAATGCAACATTGGAACTTCTTGGAACAAGCAAACATCTATGGGTGGTGCAGCTTTTGTGGTAAGAAATGACATCGGAAATGTACTATTGCATGCTAGAAGAGCTTTCGCCTTCATCCATTCTCAATAGGAAGCAACTGTGGAAAGCTTGAAATGGGCAATAGAGAGCATAAAAGACTTAAAACTGCAACGGGTCATTTTTACTATTGATAACAACGATGCGATTAGAATGATAACAAGACCAAAGGCTTGGCCTTTATACAGATCCTTCTCTTTGCCGATAATTAAGGTTTTGGAAGACATCCCCTTTTGGAAACTAACATTTGAAACGAGTAGAACTAACAAAGGAGCCTCTAAAATAGCTCTTTCTGTCACTCGTGAGGATCGACGGCAATCATATATAGCTACGGGGCCACCTGCTTGGTTACGTAATCTCTTTGTCGAAGAGGCTAATGGCCTCTCTATGTAATGCTATTATCATTGATTGAGGTCGATCCTGATGTAAGGTAACTATGGTCAACTCTTTATATATAATACTATCGGCCTTTACGAGTTAAAAAAAAAGATAGTCTCAATTTTGTTTAATACGATGAAAGTGAAATTCACTGATAGAAGTCACTCTATTATTTTGTAGCGACTTGAGTAAAAGACTTTAGCGCTAAAATTTCAGGATGATATGTGAATAACAAACACAGAGATCAGACAGAACACAGAATCGAAAGATAAAGAGTTGGATAAGTCAGACGCGGCAATGATACGAAGAGTCTCCACAAGCTCATGTCTCTCCGCCACAGCATTTAGATCATTTACGAAATGGTCCTTTCAATCTTCTCAATTTCACGGCGAGTCCCTCGATTCCTCTGTTTCACCCGTTCTCATTCCCGGCGTCCACGTCTTCCATTGTCCGGTACTTATATTCAATCGAATATGATGTTAGTCCTAAATCCAATGGTGTCACTAATTGAATCCTAATATCTCTTTTTGAGTTTAGGATGCCGTTGGGATTGTTGCGAAACTCTCAGATTGCATTGCTGCAAAGGGCGGAAACATTCTTGGTTACGATGTGTTCGTTCCTCAGAATAAGAATGTCTTCTACTCTAGAAGGTATAGTTTTCAATTTGCTACTACTTCAAAAGATTCTCTTGGTTAATTTCTAAACCAGTGTCATTGAAGTAGTGAATAGTTGATGCGTATTTTGATTTCTATTAGGCGTTTACAGATTAGTGTAGTTAAAAAAGGTTTCTATTTTTGGGTTTAGCTGTGATGAAAAGGTGATTTCTTTGGGCAGTGAGTTTATATTTGATCCAGTAAAATGGCCAAGGACCCAGATGGATGTAGATTTTCAAGCTATTGCACAAAAATTCAGTGCTATGAGCTCAGTTGTACGAGTCCCCTCTTTAGACCCCAAATACAAGATAGCTCTTTTACTGTCGAAACAGGTAAATTATATGTCATGAAGATCCTTTATTTTGTTTCCTCTTGTTACATTCTCTTGAAATTGTGTGATTCTTTCACCTGCAGGATCATTGTCTGGTTGAAATGTTACATAAATGGCAGGATGGAAAACTTCCCGTGGATATAACATGTGTAATAAGGTTTACCTATACAACTCTTTGCAATGGACTGAATGGATTTATTAGGTATACATATATGACTAGTAATTTAGGAACATTTTGTGTATCAGTAATCATGAAAGAGCTCCAAACACCCATATTATGCGGTTTCTCCAGAGGCATGGCATTTCTTATCATTATTTGCCAACAACCGACCAAAATAGAATAGAAGAGGAGATTTTGGAATTGGTTAAGGATACCGATTTTCTAGTTCTCGCTAGATACATGCAGGTATATCAAATTTTAAGCTCCATCCTAAGCTTGTTTCTGTATTTACCAAGATTCTGAGGAAATCATTGTCTGAATATTCTCATGATACTGTTTTTTTGTTTCTTCTCTAGTATAATCCCCAAAATGATACAAATTTACTCCTCAGACGGTTCTTGCATAGACTTCATGCTTCTCTGTAGGAACATGTTTATAACAAAACAAATTTCACAGATTTGTTATTATTTTGACAGTTACTATCCGGTAACTTCTTGAAAGGTTATGGAAAAGATGTAATCAACATCCATCATGGCCTCTTGCCATCATTCAAGGGGCGAAATCCTGCGAAACAGGTTTCTGAGTTCTTTGAATTCTCCACCTTGCATGAATTGTGTATCTTATTAGTTCGTCCTTATCTCTCAATTTTTTGGCCATGTCTCTTACTGTTCTAGATTCTATTGGTAGGCATTTGATGCAGGTGTGAAATTAATTGGTGCAACAAGTCACTTTGTTACAGAGGAACTTGATTCAGGTCCTATCATTGAACAAATGGTGATTCATCTCCCACATAGTTTATATTGTTCTTATGACTGCGTTTTTTTCAGCAGCGTGTTAAATTTGAGTTTTGCAGGTTGAGAGTGTTTCTCATCGAGACAATTTGAGGACCTTTGTCCAGAAATCAGAAGACCTTGAAAAAAAGTGCCTCATGAAAGCAATAAAATCTTACTGCGAACTGCGTGTATTGCCTTACGGGACACAAAAGACTGTCGTATTCTAATACGTGCAACATGAAAATCTCTGACATGTCTCTTACCTGATTCTTCATATAAACTGCTCAGTCAAGCAAAAATATACATGCCACTTCTGGATAGATATTTCGATTCTTTCTAGTTTACACGTCAATATATTGGCTTAGCAAATTAGAATCTGAATAATTGGAAACTAAAGGTTCAATGGAGATCCATCATTCTTCTGATGTCTTTCTGTACATAGCATTGTTCCTACCACTTGTTGTGATCATTTGAAAAAGTTACAGAGACTGATATTGTACATTACCAGGTTTTGCAAATACCTCATTACAGCAAAAATGTGGGTATTAGATATATATATATGTGTAAACAAATATAAAGGGTCCTGTTTCACGTGTGACCAGTGAGACTCAAAGATCCCAACGAGCATTTGGCAGCCTCGAAGCAGTTTACTTGGCGGAGAAGAGACTGAACCCCAGCAACCCATCTCTGCTTGTGAGTTTTACTCCTGCACTTGAACTCCAAAAGACCTTGTCCGGTTTTCAGACCAAAGTAGACTTCTTCTGAATTATCCCTCTCTTTCCTGTATGGCCAAGCTGATTTTTCATCGCAAACTCCATAGACGACGCCTTCAGAAAGGAACAACACGTTCAGAATCTCTTTCAGGTAATTTATCTAAACTGAAAGATTAGTAAATGCTTACATTTGATCTTTTTGGAGAATGCCCCTCCAACATGTTTGCTTTTTAGTTTGATCATTACCTGCAAAATCATAAGTAGCATAATAAGCATTGGCTGAGAAGTGAACTGAGATGTGTTGTGTATTACTGATACTAATCAAATCTGCTGTACCTGAGACTTTTTGTTGATATAGATACAGACACGCTTAGTTCGTTGCACTCCTGCAAGTAAAAGCATAAGGAAGAAGAGTTAAGCTCTCTGTCTTATCTCAGACCCAGTGAACTCTTCAAATGATCAAGTCTCACAGACAGGAGAATTACCATTTCGTGCGCACTGCATCAGTTCACCTTCAAATGGAAGATTTGATTCTTCCAATCTAAACTGAAAATTTGCAGGCCAATGAGAGTCAGAGAAGCTTCTCTCAAAAGGAGTAATAGCTGCATTTTTCCTTGCTTCCTTTGGCTGCCTCGTCTTCAGAGCCGCTTCTCCTCTCAAAGCTAGTGTCATTTCAAAGAAAGTCAGACCAAGTGCATATCAACGAAACCAGAAAAGCTTTGTCAAGCTGCAACGAAGCCTAAACTTTTAAATAATAGCCTTACCAGTTGCAGCAGCAGCTGTTAGAGTCATTAGATCACCGGGACTGTGTATATCCACAGACGATCTAACAGTGGAAGCAACACGTGCACGGTCAGCACCGGCTCGCTCAGCCATCTCAACACAGTGTGAGGCCAACAGTTCAGTGGCTGAGGCTAAAGCCAGTGCCATCGTGGAGCCTGACTCTTTGCAATTGCTTGCAGATGTCACAGAGGCTAGACCTGCAGCCAGAGCCGCTATAGAGACGGCAGAATGCACGTGAGCGTTCTCTACACGTACCTTGTCTTTCTTCTTGAGACTGGTGGGTATGCTGCTGCTGCTGTGTTCCTTGTGGTGATGAAACCATTTCGATAGTGGCCCTGCTCTGCGTGTGCCAATCGAGTTCATGATCTTCCCAGCCTAAAAAATCAAAATCCCAGAGATATAAGTTAGGAAAAGTCTTCACAAATTTTTTATCCATTCCAATGCCCAAGAACTGTGTTGGGAACTGGTGAAATGCTGTATACAATAGAAAAGTTTCTAACTTTTAATGGTCGTTGAAAAATGAAAAACTGGGATTGATAAGAATTGGGAAAAGGAATACCACGAGTGGATCTGCAGCAGCATCAGGGAATAAAACAGGGGGACTGTTCTGGCCAATACAAAACTGCTCTTGTTGCTGTCTATGTTTGAGTGCAAGTGCTTTGGAGATTTCTGAAGTTGAGAGGCTCCAAGATCTGGACAGAAACTCCATTGGCTCTTTTGGTGTCTGAGGCTGAGGAATCGATGAAAAAAGCTCTTCAGCTCTGAGAACTCCGTCTTCCAATTCTTCCTCCATATTCTCTGATCCAAATAACGAAGAAGAACTGTCTTTCCAATCTGAATAAAACCCATTGTCCATTTTCTCCTACGTAAATCACTCGAAGATGATGAATCCCCCGATTGAAAACAAAGTTTTCTCAAATATGAAGAAGATGACGTGGGATCACAAGAGTTATGTTGCGATTGAAACCATGTGACCTAAACAGAGAACCAGCTCTGACTTTCGGAATACAAACTTGGAAATGAAATGTAAACTATTATCAAAATTTTAAAAAAGGAATTAACTTTTGTAGATGAAAAGGATGATGTTGACTCTCAGGTGGAAGAGAAGAGGAAGAGCATAAACCAAATAACAACGATAAGAGAATCTTTCTTTTTCTCTTTTTTTATAAGCTGAGAATTATTCAAACCATAAGTCCCCAAAGTACGTGCGGACTAACAAATAAGAGAGAGTTCAAATCAAACAAATTTTTTTCTGGATGAGTGTTTTAATAACTGTAAGAGTCTTAATAGATTTAGGAACTCGTCTCCATGTTCTTATATATGTGTGGATAAAGCTAAAAGATAGTATTAATATTATGGTTAAGACTTAAGACCATAGTCCATGAATTCAGGAAATATCTTAATCTGGTGGGGCGGTCCGTGAAACCACAAAGAAGCGACCAGACAAATGCATTGGTTTGAGAGCATCTTGTCTTTTGAATGGACGGCTCTCATACAATTCATTCCCCCACAAACCGACCAGCTTCCTTCAAATAATAATCATTCGTAAAAGACACCAATTTTCCGTTTTTCTATAAATGTATTCTCTATTGTTTTGAGTTGTTTTCACTTACTTACTAGCATCACTATTTATCACTTGAGTTGAGTATTCAGAAGAATAATTTAACAAAATATCACATTGTAATTCGTGGAACTCCGCTTTTAGACGGTCAGGTCCGTTCCCGAATCGAAATTAGATTTCTTGTCTGATACTCCTACCTCGAGAGAAGGAAATTAATTCACTAGTAAGTCATAGTTGTGTTGACTTTTTGGAGTCATTTTCTTGCGAATTACTGTAGCTGGCTCTTGATATTTACCATCTTTAAAATCTCTACATTCCCTTAACATTAAAGAAGATTGATTTACCACATTCACACTCTGTCTTAAATTTACCTAGATGGGTAACATAACTATCTAGATTCTAGAGTCACAACATAGTTTTTGCCAAGTAAGGTGATGATCTCACGTACCGTAAATAGTCACATTGGAAAGCATTAGCAAATTGTCCATAATCATAAGGATCATGTGGTCCATATGAATGTTCCTCGTGGGCATCTCTTAATTTGTTTGGGATTCCACTAGCAGATGGATACATAGCCCATACTAAGCCCTTACCTAATCCAATATATATATATATATATATAGTCACTGATTATTATTATTATAAGAAATCCAAAATAGGGTACGGTTGCAGAATACAAAGGTAAATACTTGAGCCGGCAAAAAACATATATATCCCCGAAAACTAAGTCCAAAAGAGAGAAACGATAACATAACTTGAAAAAATAACTAGACTAAGACACAAGATAATATAGACTCAAAAATTGCTACCCCGAATTGAAAGATTGACACCACTAGTGGCTAACCAAATCCCCAACTAACGACGAAACCTACTATAATAAATATGAGTATCTTGCAAATAAAGAAAGAGCTGTTAAACCGGAATGACAAACTGTGCGAAGCCACCTAATCCAATATATATCCTTTGTAATATTAAAATCCAATTTAATAATAGCATAATTCAAAATCTAGGAGTGAGCTTCTTCCTTTATTACTTATTAGGAGTATACATTTTTTGGCTCAACTTTATTAGTATGCTCTGTTAGACTGTAGACTTTGTAGTACCCTCTCCTTGTTGTTGCCAATGACGGAGAGGGAGAAACCAGACATTTGTTCGGAAAGTTTGAGGGAGAAACCAAACATTTGTTATCAAGTCCTAAATCATAATATGGAGTATGTTTTGAGATATTACTCCTCTGTCTTTTTTGGTTGTAGAGGAGCATAATAACTATGTCAAAACCAAATGAGATCCAACAACTTCTTATACAATTCTTATTATCAACCAACAAAATACAACCATGATCCATTTCATCATTCATTTACGGAAAAAACTGGACCAAACATATCACACAACAAAAACCAAAGCCAAACAAATTTAAACCATAGAGGATTGATCAAGGGTAGCTTTCTGTAGTTGGTGCTGGAGCGTATGAACCAATGAAAACATCTCCATAGATGAGTCCAGCGAGTGCACCACCGACGAGTGGACCAACCCAGTAGATCCATATCTGAGAAAAGTCACCACTAACAACAGCTGGTCCAAATGACCTAGCCGGGTTCATTGAACCGCCACTAAAGGGACCAGCGGCGAGGATATTGGCACCAACGATGAAACCAATTGCAATTGGAGCGATGGTCCCGAGTGAACCCTTCTTTGGATCCGCAGCTGTGGCGTAGACTGTGTAGACTAGAGCAAAAGTCACCACAATCTCCATCACTATTCCTTCAACAGCTCCTAAACCGGCTGCTACTCCATGGGTCGGCACGCTCTGCATAACCCGAAATTTAAACACATTCTCGGTTAATCCATATATACCTTCTAACCCAAACCGAATATCGAGATCATCATAACATATTTTAATCACAGTCGTTTGACCAAAAAATTGATAATCAGAAATAACTGATGAATTAAACATATGAAATTGAAGAAAATTCTAATGTCGTTGTCACACCTTGCCATTGGTGACGAAGACGAGGAGAAGACAAGCGACGATGGATCCAAGGCACTGAGCAATCCAGTAGAAGAAACCAGTGATGACTGTAATATTGCCACCTACAGCGAGGCCGAGGGTCACGGCTGGGTTGAGGTGTCCACCGGAGATGTTAGCGGCTATAGAAACACCGACGAATAAGGCAAAAGCATGAGCCACAGCCACAGCGACAAGACCAGCTGGGTCCAAGGCTGCATCGGATGTGAGCTTACCAAAAGCAACAGCAGAGCCAACACCAGCAAACACAAAGAGAAGTGTTGCGATAAATTCAGACAAATAAGCCTTAAGAGAAGCCACACTAAAGGAATCACCTAAACTTCCAATCTCAATCTTCACCATTTTTAACCCGACTCGATAACTCTGGTCTTTAAGTTTGGTTAATTAATTACAAGCTAGTGCTTTTTCTATTTCTGTGTGTTTTAGGACCTGTTTATGATCTTCTTTATATAGCAAAGAGGTAATGAAGTTGTTGGTCCTACATTACGTGGCATGTTATCATTGGGTACCGCCCAAACCGCCAATTGTTTAGACGATTCAGTTTTGCAGGTTAGTGACATCGAACATGATTAAAGACGCCTAATAACAATCAATATAATGCTAGAAAATGATGGGTAAGGTATTTCATAATATGTGGAGATAAGAGGTTTCGTAATCATTTTAGTATCTTTCATTTAAATTAATGGGTGTCACACCAATTATCATAAATGGTCATATTCCTTTTGGTTTTGTATTTTCTTCTTTTTTAGTTAGTTTGGGAGGTGCTAAAGGTCTTAAACTATTAATAGGGGCTTAAATCAAATACCAAAGTTGCTTTGTTTAGAGTTGGTGTGTTAGGTTATTGTTATAAAATAAAATTACAATAAAACATTTGTATATAAGACATTAATATGGGAAATTTTAAAATCTTAGAAAAGTGATCCACAACTGATGATGCTCGATCAATCAACTAGGGTTAAAGGAACTATGAACTAACAAATTCAGGAGTTAAGAGATTAATGAGCTGATTTTATTGATAGACAAACTCGATTACAAGAGTTGAATAACAAAACGAGAGAATTCACTTATTCTAGTCTGCTAGGGTTTTTCTGTGTGTCTCCCTTTCTTGCTTCGCTTTGTTTTTATATCCCCACGACTTAAATTCGGCTCTTTCTTTTTCGCCATTCAGTTCGCCTCTTCTTCCGCTAGCCACATTACGCTAAAAAGGTGTGTTTCTTATTCCAGCGAATTCGCAGCATTGATCAAATTTTAGTGGGCATTTCTCACTTTCAGTCTACTAACGTTATATACGCTTCATATGCTTAATGAACCTTAGCAGGCTGAGTTGTGTGAGCCCTGGTATCAACAACAACAAAAATGACATTAAACAAAATTGGGTTGTTTATATTACTTTCTCCGGCTCGTAATATTTTTATTTCAATGGTTCATTGTTAATTTTGTTTATTATCATGAGTTTACAATAAGCACGAAGTGGGATGCACTTTCCTAGATTAACGATGCAAATTAAGGACATATATGATGTTGGAAGACAGAGCAAACTTTAGTCATGGTCTGCTTTACCCGAAGGAAATCCATAGAAAGCAAATACGTAAACTTATTTATGTAGTGAGAAAAGGAAATGCGTATTAACAAAATCATAGCGTCGAGGACATATTGAAGGCCTTAAGAAATGTTTTTGTGAATTGAAAGATGTATAAAGAATAACTTTTTTTATTACCTTCAGAAAACTAACTCAAAAACTCACATTTTATGTCAAACATTGTCATCCTCTATATAATAAAAAATATAACTTTTTAAATAAATAATCTTAGTATGATGTGAGGTATTACATGTCATTGAAAATTACTCTTTTGTTTAGAGATTTTATAAGGATAATTTCGACATTCTAAAGTAAACTCTAATTATAACATTGTCGATAGACTCTAAAATTAACATAATTCGAAATTCACCAGAGTCATGTGTTGATCAAACTTTCTTTATGAGAACTTGAATTTGATCTCAATAAATTGTATCCTTTTTAGTACTTTAAAAGATATCAGACACTAAGAGATATTAGGAATCTTGAAGCTCTTTACATGTTGGATATAATTTGGTTATTCCATTGCGAATAAAAAAAGGAAAGACTCAAATTATTACATGAAGCTTCTGAGAAAGAAAAGGGTATTACAGATGCCAAGTATCTTTATAGTGTCACTCTATTATGCATTAAAGGAACATGTAAGGTTACAAAGAAGAACAAGTCATGTTCCAATAAATTTGTCATAAATGCTTAGGTAACATATTTGTTTTGTATTTTAAATTTTTAAAATTAATTCTTTGTTTCATGAGATTTTGTGTTTATGTTATGTGTTTTTTGATTTGATTCATATATATGGTGAGAATGTAAAAGAAGTAGCAATGATGGATGACTAGAAATGTCCACACATTACAGAGACATTTGCAATTGCAGTTTATGAAAGGTAATTACAAATATATAATTGATTTAACAACATTATTTTTTTAAATGAAACTATAATTCCAAATATTTAGTTTTGAAGGTTAGAACATATTATGAATCTTTCGAATATTTCATTTATCATATGGAGTTTTTAATATTTAGTTTATCAAGGTAAATAATTTTATTTTGTTATTTATTTTACGTTTTCATTTAAATAATTTTATAATCTAATAATTCGAATTATACTAATTTTAGAGTCTATCGACAATACCATAATTAAAGTTTATTTTAGAATGTCGAAATTAACCTTATAAAATCTCTAAACAAAAAACTAATTTCCAATAGCATAGGATGTAATATTCCACATCATAATAAGGTTATTTATTTAAAAAGTTACGTTTGTTTTTATTATATAGAGGACAAATTCGAATATTACATATTAAGGTTATTTATTTAAAAAGTTACGTTTGTTTTTATTATATAGAGGACAAATTCGAATATTACATATTATGGACCAAAAAAAAAATTGAAACTTACTTTTCCTTAATATGCTTCTAGATAAGAAGCATATTCCTTTTTCAAAACTGAAACTCTTGACCCATACTACCTTGCTACACCCATTGCCTTTCAATCGACACCATAACTTTTTCATACTTTTTTCTTTCTTTCCCTAACATCATGTCATATTCTTTGAGTCTTTTACCTGATGATCTTCTAACCTTAATTGTCATTTTTTATGATTCATTATCTTTGTCTGCTTTTCTTAACCTAAGATCAGTTTCAAAGAAATTTCATGAACTATGTGACTAGAGTCATGTGTTGATCAAACTTTCTTCAGGAGAACTTGAATTCGATCCCAATAAATTGTATCATTTTCAGCACTTTAAAAGATATCGGAAATTAAGAGATATTGAGAATCTTGAAGCTCTTTACAGCTTTACAGGTAGATATAATTTGGTTATTCCATTGCGAAGAAAAAAAAGAATGACTCAAATTATTACATGAAGCTTCTAAAAAAGGTATTACAGATTTCAAATATCTTTATAGTGTCACTCTATTATGCATTAAAGGAACATGTAAGATGACGAAGAAAAACAAGTCATGTTCCAATAACTTTTGTCATAAATGTTTAGTTAACAGGTTTGTTTTGTATTTTAATTTTTTTAAATTTATTCTTTGTTTTGTGAGATTTTGTGTTTATGTTATATGTTTTTGATTTGATTCATATGTATGGTGATAAAGTAAAAGAAGTAGCAATGATGGATGACTAGAAATGCCACATTACAGATATATTTGCAATTGCAGTTTATGAAAGTAATTACAAATATATAATTGATATAACAACATTAGTTTTTTATAATGAAACTATAATTCCGAATATCTAGTTTTGAAGGTTAGGACATATTATAAATCTTTCAAATATTTCATTTATCATATAGAGTTTTTAATATTTAGTTTATCAAGGTAAATAATTTTATTTTGTTATTTGTTTCACTTTTTCATTCAAATACTTATATAATCTAATAATTTGTATAGGATCAGAAGATTCACTACCATGTGAATGTAGAGCTTATCAATAATATGGTATTCAATTTCAACAAGAAAACAAAAAATTTATAACTAATTTTGTTATTTGTGCTCTGAACTGTAGTTTAAAAAAAAGGTATAATATGATTATTTAAAATTACATTCAGATTAGTAAGAATGACTGATATTACTATATCTATTCTGAAATCTAAATAAATAAAATATGTTCCAATCGATAATATAACACATAAAAATTAAATATGGATCTAAAAATCATGAATAAGGGTTTAAAACCCTAAAGGAATGCAAGTTTAAAAATTTAAATGAATCTGGATCTAAAAACTTAAATTGACATGAGTCTAAACATCTAAATGACAAGAGTCAAAGTAGTTTATATATGAAAGTTGAAATGCATCAAAATCTAAACTACGGAGATCGAAAAATATATTTTGTGAGCAACACCGATCATCATAATAAATTAATTTTTAATATATCAACTATATATTAAATTAATGAAATTATATATACAAATCAAACCATAAAATAAAAAAAAAGAAACAAATATCACATATTATAAATAAATAAAAATAACTGTAAATGCATATTGATTTTTCATATTGTGCATCATAAAACACATAAAGATTAAATATATCTATAAAAAAAACAAAAAAAAATATGTAATTAAGTTACATAAATATTAATCATGTGCACTGCATGAGTAATCATGTAGTCTCTTTATATTAGGGGTGGACATTTCGGTTTAATTTCGGGTATGGTTTGACTTTGGTTTGGTTCGATTAATTTGGTTACATAAAAACTCTAACAAAATATAACCAAACTTAGTATGATTTTGTTTTACTTCAAATTGGTTTATATTGGTTTGAATCGGTTTAATTTTGGTTTGATTTTACTATGATTAAATAAATATGAATTACTAAGTTGTTAGTAAATCACTGAATTGAAATTCAATAAATATTGCCTTTGAATAACGTTTATCGTCTTTCACTATTAATAAGCTAAACATGTCACTCTGGTTTTCGGTAAGGCTCACAAATATAATCAAATAAATTGATCTAAGCACTTCACTAAAGAATCAAGCCAGCCAATAATTCTAAGAACAATTTATAAGGAAAAAACAATTTTGAAATTGAAATATAACAATAACGTGAAGTCAAGAGATAACTATTTTTCTTGAATCCAAAAGAGCTCCCTTAGTGAGATTTTAATTTGAGCCTTTGAATCCCAAAATATAATCACGAATAAAATTATAAAAGCTTCACTCTTTTATAGAATTTACAAACTAAAAGACTTTACACTATACTCTCTTGAAAAACAACTAACAAACAAGGTGAGAGAGAGGTAAAGAATCGTGTATCTCACCACAAGACCAACAGTCATGTTATATAGCGAGTCAAGGTAGCCATCTAAGGCAAATCTTTTTGCAACTAGTGCTAGAAGTTAATGAGACAATCTTCCCCATCAATGGACTGATTCTATTGTTACTTTCATAACACAAAATAAAAAAAGACACATTAAAGCAACTTTAGGTAAATGAGCCTCATGGATGATTAAAGCTTTAAGCCTTATCATTGTTTTGATTAAACAAATCATAGCCCAATTATACCAATACAAATCGAATAAGTATGTTTCGTACTCATATTTTTTGTTTTTCAAACTGCTATTTTTGAACTCTATTTTTCATTCAACCTGATTTCGAATTTCCTAAGTAATTACATCACTATGTAGTGATCATTATTAAGAATCCAAAAACTTCAAAACCTGATTATTCCGGTGTCGAACGTTATGTTAAAATTACACCGAAAATTTGATTCAGAGCCGTTATGTCAAAAGTTAAAGTTCTAAAAATCCCCCATATGAATAGAAATATGACGCATTATAAAAAGAAGCGACGAACTCTGTAGAAGCGAAAAATAGATTGACTCAAAAGACTAAACTCGATAGACTGAATAAAAATGACCGACGATAAGACGAAAAATCATTGTGTTTATGCTGGTAGTATTTTTCAACCTTGAACCAATCATCGTTAATATCAGTTGGGTGTACTTGGCTAGAAAATGAACATGATGTCTTGAGCTTTCCAGATTTCTATGTAAATCGGGACAACAATTATAACACAATGTTATTTCTAGTAGAGTAGTAGGTTCTCTATTGTGTTCATTGTGGCATTGAACTTGCCTGATAATTTCATGAGTGGACTTAGAAAATTTTGTCGGGATAAATTCTCCTAGAAACGGTCGCATTTCACTCACTAGGTGATTCATGTAATAGTTTTGTTTTAAGAAGTAGCATTTGCGACTCCTTTGATATGTCAAAGCTATTATGGTCATTAAAAGCATCACTTAACCTTAGTGTTTATTGCTAGGCCCGACGATTGTCGTTTATAAATGGTAGCAACGTGTTTTGATAACAATCTATGTTACTTAGTTGCCCCATTGAACCTATCTCCTAGGATTGCCAGTCGTATAAGTTGGGTATCCATCATATAGTTGTTGTGTCAACATGCTTTAAACCCCTTTAGACGATTTCAGCACTTGGTCTCTTGCAAAGCCTTTTATGAATGGATCTGCTAAATTATTAGCAAACTTAATGTAATCGATTTTGATCACACCACTCGAAACCAAATGTCTGATGGTTTTGTATCGTCAACAAATGTGATAAGGCTTACTGTTATATGGAGTATAGTGTGCTCGAGCAATAACTGATTGGCTATCCCTATGTACTCTAAGAGCATGAACTGGTTTTCTCACATAAGAACATCTTCTAGGAAATTGTGTAGCCATTCTGCTTCTGTAGCTTTGTCTAGAGCAATAAACTCTGATTCCATGGTTGATCGAGCTAACAGAGTTTGTTTTGAAGATTTCCAAGATACCACTGCACCGCCTAATGTAAATACATATCCATTTGTGGACTTAGAATTCTTGGAATTAGAAATCCAATTGGCATCACTGTATCCTTCAAGCACATCCAGTTCTTTACCGTAGTGCAAGCCATAGGTTTTAGAATATTGTAAGTAATTTAATACTCTTGTTATGCATTTCCAGTGTTTATGACCATGATTACTGGTATAATGACTCAATACGTTGACTGCATGTGCTAAATCTGGTCTAGTACAATTAGTCAAGTACATGCGACTACCAATGATACATGCATACTCAATTTGTAAGACTGCTTCACCCAAAGTTTTGGTTAGGTAAGATGAGGGTCAACTGGAGTTTTAGCTGTACCTTTTGTGTAATTCTTAAACCGTTGTTGTATTTTTTTCTGCATAATGAGTTTATGACAGAGTGTAACCATCAAAGGTACGTGTGAGTTTAATCCCCAGAATGATACTTGCAAGACCCATGTCTTTCATATCAAGAGGGCTCGGTTCTTTACATGGCCGTTTCAAGGATTGAATCAATTTACATGGTAAAACATCTTCGAAAAATAAAGCATTGCGGGACTCCATTATCGTATTTTTGTGGATATCAGAAATATCTTAATGCCATACCAAAATTCGATAAGCACTACTATTGTGTGCATACCCGAGGAAAATACAATCCATAATTTTCGGACCTATATTGACCTTTTTAAGAAGTGGTACAGAAAATTTTGCGAGACACCCCCACACTTTAAGGTATTTGTACGAAGATACTTTACCTTTCCAAAGCTTATAAAGCATTTTTCCCGTAACTTTATGTAGTATTTTTATTCAAAATATAGTTTGATGTGAGCAACACTTTCCTCCACATATTATGGGGTATACCATATTCCTGGAGCATAACGTTCATCATCTTTTTTAGAGTTTGATTTTTGCGTTCCGTAACACCATTTGACTCTGGTGAATATGGAGCGGTGGTTTGATGGATAATGTCATGTTCTCAACAAAAAGTATTAAACGAACCATCGTATTCGCCTCCTCTATCACTACGAACAATTTTTATAGTTTGTGTTAGTCGATTTTCAACTTCAAGCTTGAATTCTTTAAATTTTTTAGAACTTCGTCTTTATTATGTAAAAGATATACAAATCAATAATTTATGTAATCGTCTATAAATGTTACAAACTATTTCTTTCCGCCTCGACTAGAAACTAATTTGAGATCACACAAATGAATGTGGATTAGTCAGAGAGGTTCGGTATTTCTTTATACTTAAGGTGATGGCGTTTTAGTGAGTTTTACTTGAACGCATATTTCACATTTTTTTTGTTTATTGGACATTTAGAAATTAAATTAAATTTTATTAATCTTTTAATGGATTTAGAATTTATATGTCCTAATTGCATGTGCCAATTATTATAAGACTCAACCACATAAGTAAATGAATTCTTATTATTATCGGAATCGGTTACAACACTTTTGGAGGTTGAAGCCTCATCCTTACGGTAGATGTTCATTACACTCATTTTGACTAGTCCTCTAGAGACATAACCTTTCCCAATAAACACCTCATTTCTCATAAGGATAATTTGATCAGATAAAAAATTGATGTCGAATCCATGCTTGCTCATCAACGATCCCGAGATCAAGTTCTTCCTCATGTCGGGTACGTGCTTCACGTTGGAGAGAGTAACCTCCATGCCCAAGGTCATCTTCAAGACCACCTTGCCAGCGCCTTCGATCTTGGAGTGTGAGATGTTGCCCATTAAAAAAATGTTCGTCGGTTGTGTACTTCTTGTAAGTACTAAACAAGTCACGGTTGACACATATATGCGTCGTAGCACCCATGTCATACCAACACTCCATTGGATTTTTTTCAGCCATGTGCGCCTCTATGACGACCTCACACAAATTCGCCTCTGAGAGGTTTGCTTGGTTTTGCACTTTGAGACAGGAACGACTATCAGCCGTCTTGTATGCAAGCTTCTTGCAATAGTTGCATTTCCCAACAAACTTCTTGTTGGTCTTCTTGACACTAAGAGGGGCCTTAGATCCGGATGGTTATTTACCACGTTTTGGACCAACATGAGGGGGCCTGGATTTCGCTTTACTTTTTTGGTTGTACTCGGCCATGTTGGGATTGTGAGCCACCATAAAAGAGTCCGACTTCTCACGTTTAGAAGACTCGTTTGAAGCCGTGAAACCAAGTTCGACAAGGTAAGTTATTTCTGCTTGTAGTCGAGACACCACTTGATGTCTATCCAGCTTAGCAGTAACTCCTCGATGAAGCAATTCACAACGAAAATCTCACATATTTTCATCCCCTCTTTTGCAAGCTTGCGTACAAACATTTGAAGCTTATGGACTTGTTCCATGATTGGTTTTGAATCCACCATTTTGAAGTCTAGGAATCTGCGGGTAGTAAATTTCCTAGAGCCAATATTGTACGACTTATACTTATCTTCCAAAGCCTCCGAAAGAGACTTTGAGGTTTTGTACTCTTGGAAGACCTTAAAAATGGATCCTTCCAAACAGTCTTGATGTACTTATTACATAGGTAATCTTCATAGTCCCACACATGTACCCTAGCTAAAGCATGTGGGTCGGTATTATCCAGCGGACACACACGTCTATCCTTGGCTAAATACTGTGCCAATTTTAATGTTGTTAAAAAGAACAACATTTTATCTTGCCATTCGTTCAAATCCATACCATCGAATTTATCAGGCGTGACAATGGCATTAGGAACCACGCATTCTTGCACAATTAATGGCAGACCACTTTCAGGGGTGTCAACTCATTAGTTTGCTTAGGTGCAAGGGGATAGATGTCAAAATCGATCATATGGGTATCGTTCGTTATTCGATGCTATAATTTTTTGTGAATTAACATAAACTAATAAGAATTAGAAGGGAAAGACGGATATAATAAAATTGAAGAAAATAAATGTAACTAAAAACGTACCAAGAAACGTAACCAAAAACGTAGTATGAAAGCGTAATCAAAAGGCAACGTAAATATAATACTACTATACGTAAAAACGTAACTGAGAAAACGTTTTGGTTTGAAGAAATGACAAAAGAGTGTAAATGGTTTGAAATATGTTTGTGAAATAGTTTTTGCTTTTGTGTTACGTAAAAAAATGAATACGTAAACGCTAGAAAAAATAAACAAAACTGAATTGAATTGGTTTATGAAACCAATCAAAATCAATTAGAACCGAATCTGAACCAGGAGTAATTGAAATCAATTTGAACTAGGATTTAACCATGTTTTAAAAATTAATTGATTTGAACCGGTGAGAACCACAATTGTCTTTGGTTAAAATTGAAATCGATTTGGACCAGAACAGACTGGTTCACTTAATTTGGACCAGGATTTAACCTGGTTTAAATATCAAATCGATTTATACCAAAAAGTGTGGTTCACTTAAAACGAACCAGAAATTTAGTGTGGTTTGAAATATGATTTCTACCAAAACTTGGTTTAATAAAACGTATCTTGCTTTTGTAAATCAAATTGAACTTTTGAAAGAAATCAAAAAGTAACTTCAGCGAAGAACAACGTCTGGAATTTTGTTTTCCTTTTCAAAATCGAAAATAAAAAGATTGATTGATCTGATTCTCAGATTTTTTTTGAATTCAAAATCTTAAGATCAAATAAATGGATCTAAGCACTTCACAAAAAAACCAAACCAACCAATAATTCTAAAAACAATATATAAAGAAAAAACAACTTTGAAACTGGGCTGCTAGTCGACGAACATAACTTTTAACCACAAATTGACGAACGTAAGAACTAAGAAGACTAGACTTGACGACCATACAATTGAACAACTCTAGTTATCACTTGACGAGCCCAAGCACCCGAGTGGTGAGGCTTTCGACGAGCACGAATACACAGACAATTATCGACGAGCGCAACCAACAGAGGAGCTTATCGACGAACGCATCTCGTACTAACACCCTAGCGGTGACGTACAGTGACAAGCGCGTCATATCGACGAGCGCAATCCTTCATCCCAGAAACAACATCGACGAATAGAGATCGATTTAACCAAGCACCTCGATCGACGAGCGCCAGCCAATCTTCAACAAACCACCTGAGACTCATTACACGAAGGTCTCGACCCACGAAGAATCTTGATCAACTCATGATCAACTGATTATCAGAACTACGAGCAGGCTTGATTCCTCATCGGATACGTAGGCAGCCGATCAACGGTGCAGCCAAAATAACAAAACAACGTTCGCGTACCGAAGGCGTGCTAAGACCGGTACGAACAATTGACGCCGTTTGTGGGGACCGAGAGAATCTTCTAGACACCCGTCAAGATGGTGGGCATCGAACCAAGGAACGACGCTCAAAACAGTGACGAACAGTCACTGCGAGCTGGAGACATCAGCAATGGACAGACATTAAGAAGAGAGGCAATCCCCCTCAATGAGCAAGACCACGAACCGATTCGTCAGGAAGCCTTGCCTGCATCAACTGGTGAACAAATGGACATTCCCAAGCTCTTTCAAACTCTTTTCAGAAAAACGGAGGAAGCCGCTCGAAGCACGAATCAAAAGCTCGAGGAATTCCGAAGCAAAATCACGACACTTGAAGAGGCGCAAGCAAGGGTAACCCCTTTAAGTGCGAATCATTCGTCTCACCAAAGAGTCCGAATTGAAGAGTCACCAAATTCGGACATACGACAAAACCAGCCAACGATCGAGTTGCAGGAAGAGCGGACAACAAATAGGCGCGTCGAAAGACCTCAATATCAAGAATTACGAGCAAGTCCGATCGAGCCATCATATCTGGTACTCGACCGTTTGGAAGATCAAGCCTTAACCATAAAAGCAATGAAAGAAGAAATGGAGAAAATGGCATCGCGGCTCCATAGCGCAACCAGTTCGGCACCAGAAATCGACCAAATGTTGACTCGAACGCGAAACTCGCCATTCACTAGACAACTATTGGCAGTTAGAGTTCAACATGCCGTAAAAATCAAATGCCCGACATACAACGGAAAGACCGATCCAAACAGGTTTCTCACTGCTTTCGGGATCTCGATGAGCAGAGCACAGTATTCCCCGCAGGAATATGATGCGGGATACTATCAAATGTTTGTGGAAAGCCTAATCGGAGATGCACTAGATTGGTTTTCCAAATTAGAATCAAATTCTATCGATAGTTTCAAACAACTATCGAAAATATTTCTCAAACACTACTCGATGTACATCCAGCCTGCGACAACAAGCGCGGATCTATATTCTATCTTTCAAGGACGAAGAGAGAGCCTACGATCGTACATCGAGCGATTCAAAGCCATTGCATCAAAAGTGGCTGTATCTGACGATGTCGTAATCCCAGTCTTCGGAATGGAATACGCGAAGATTCAAATTTGAAAGACGATTTGCATATCAACACGCCACAAACCTGGGAAGATGCCCTGCATCGAGCAAATAAATTTGCCGAAGTCGAGGATTGAAGATCTCAATTTGCTAATCAACCGGCAGTTAGAGAATTTCGCAAAGAAGAAAATTATAAAGGCAAAGAACCTCGACGGCAGCAATACAAAAGGAACTATGCTAGGAACGATAACGATACAAATGCATTCAACGTCAATTCATCATCTTGCGAATCGACTCAGAAGAATGCAAATTCTCGTTGGAACAAAGGCATTGATATCAATGTTCCAGACATGCAAGCATATTGCGAATTCCATAAACGATATGGGCATCTAACTTCACAATGTATACAGTTACAACGCATGCTGCTCGAGAAATACCAAAGGGAGAACCCCGATAAAGGTGGCTTGAACATGGGACACCGCGAAAAGGATAAAAATAATGCGGAAACATCAAGAGAAAATAATCAGGAGGTTCGGAAGGAACGCAACTCATCACCAAAGGCAAGAGTTTCGGCAAACCCGTCTAAACAGTCCTATGACGACGGTAAAGACAAATTGCCGCCAGCAAGGAAAAGAATAAATATGATAATAGGGGGATTTGTCGCTTGCAAAGACTCTGTCTGCACCATCAAAGTATACGAACGAGAAGCAGGAGCGGCGCAAAATCATCGGATTAAGGCCGACAAGAACAGACAAACAAAGTGGGATCCAATTCGAGACATATGCTTCACGAATGAAGACACAATTGGTCTAGCTATACCGCATAGCGACCCGCTTGTGATAGAGTTAAGAGTATCGGATTGCGATGTGTCTCGAGTATTGATCGATACCGGAAGTTCTCTCGATCTTATCTCCCAAGAAACTCTGCGACGCATGGATTTGAAAGATGCAAAAGTGAAACACTCGGTTCGACTGTTGACGGGATTCGACGGAGATACGACCATGACTATTGGAACAGTAAAATTACCCGTCTTCATCGGTGGAACAACCACTTGGGTGAAGTTTCACATTATCGACAAGCCAGCTATTTACAACGTCATTTTGGGTACTCCATGGATTTACGCGATGAGAGCCGTGATCTCGACATACCATCAATGTCTGAAGTTCCCGACCAATGGCGGAATTTGCACCATTCGAGGAAACCAACAAATGGCGAGAACTTGTTTCATCACGGAGCACAAGCTTCGAAACAAAGGGAAAACCTTTATGATTACAACCTCGACGCAAACCCAAGATAGTCGAAAACTTGAAATCAATATCTTGGAAAAGATCGAGCAAATTAATATCGATCCTTCTGACGAAAAGAAGTGTGTCGGAATAGGCTCAGAAGTCTCAATAGACATAAAGATCAAATTCATCGAGTTTCTTCGCCAAAATGTCTCAACATTTGCTTGGTCAACAGAAAACATGCCGGGAATAAGTACGAAAATAATATCGCATGAGTTGAATGTTGACCCGACATTTAAACCAGTCAAACAAAAAAGAAGGAATTTAGGCCCCGAGCGATCTCGAGCTGTAAATGAAGAAGTTGATCGATTAATAAAGGCGGGATCGATAATGGAAGTACGATACCCTGAATGGCTTTCGAACCCGGTCGTCGTAAAAAAGAAGACCGGAAAATGGCGGACATGCGTTGATTTTACCGATCTAAACAAGGCATGCCCAAAAGATAGTTTCCCGCTACCACGCATCGATCAACTAGTGGAAGCAACGTCAGGAAATGAACTTTTATCTTTCATGGATGCTTTCTCGGGATACCACCAAATCCAGATGCATCTCAGCGACCGCGATAAAACGTCATTTATCACGGATCGCGGAATATATTGCTACAAAGTTATGCCATTCGGACTTAAGAATGCCGGCACGACATATCAACGGTTAATCAACAAAATGTTTAAAGACCAAATAAGCATAACCATGCTTTGAATCGGCAAAAGCTGAAAACCACTTGGATAATTTGAAGACATGCTTTGAAACTCTCAACCAATATGAAATGAAGTTAAACCCGACAAAATGCACATTCGCTGTAAATTCCGGGGAATTCTTAGGTTATGTGGTGACGAAGCGGGGTATCGAGGCCAATCCAAAGCAAATTAAAGCAATAACAGATTTGCCCTCACCAAGAAATAAGCGCGAAGTCCAACGGCTTACCGAGAGAGTCGCCGCGCTTAATCGTTTTATATCACGATCTCCGGATAAATGTCTCCCCTTCTATAAGTTACTCCGCAACAACAAAAAGTTTGAATGGAACGACGAGTGCGAATTAGCGTTTGCGGAGTTGAAAAATTACTTATCTACACCACCGATATTGGCGAAACCTGAAGACGGAGAAACACTATACTTCTATGTCTCGATAACTCACGCAACAGTTAGCGGAGTATTAGTTCGGGAACATCGCGGATTACAGAAGCCGATATTTTACGTCAGCAAGTCATTGAACGATGCCGAGACAGGATACACGACAACAGAAAAACTTGCTCTGGCAGTCGTAATTTTGGCAAGAAAACTACATCCGTACTTCCAATCTCACGCCATAACAATCTTGACTAACCATCCATTACGATCAATACTGCACAGTCCAAATCAATCCGGAAGGTTAACCAAGTGGGCAATCGAGCTAAGCGAATACGATATTGACTTTAAAGGGAGAACAAGCGCAAAATCGCAAGTCCTAGCTGACTTTTTGATAGAGCTTGAACCAGAATTGCGAGAAGATGATCACATTGAAGAAAAATGGTCGCTATTTGTAGATGAATCATCATCCACGCGCGGGGCAGGAGTCGGGATACAACTCGTATCACCCGAGGGAAGCATTATCGAACAATCATTTCGACTAATGTTTGTCGCATCTAACAATGAAGCAGAATACGAAGCTCTTATTGCTGGACTACGACTAGCCCAGTCGTTCGGGGTCCAGAAAATCAAAGCATTTTGCGATTCCCAACTCGTGACAAGTCAATTTAACGGAGAATTCGACGCAAAGAACAAGAGAATGAACGCATATCTTAAAGTGGCCCAAGAACTAGCAAAGGAATTCTCAGAATTTCGTTTAACAAAAATTTCACGTGGAGAAAACACTTCCGCCGACGCATTAGCTGCATTAGCTTCGACATCGGATCCCAAGCAATATAGAATCATTCCCGTCGAAGGCATTTCAGCCCCAAGCATAAGCCTAACAAAGGGATGTTGCTTAAGTATAGCAGAAGAAAATCAATCTGTCGAAGAAGTCCCCGAAGGAAGTCAAAACGACAACGATCATGTGGATTGGCGAAGTGACATCAGAGCTTACATAGCCGATGGCATCCTCCCAGAAGATAAATGGGCTGCGCGACGGTTGAAAATCCGAAGCGCACATTACACACTATACAAAGAACATCTATTGAGAAGAAATGTCGACGAAACCTTATTAACATGCATTTACGGAAACGAAACGATGCGTGTAATGCAAGAAGTTCACTTAGGAGCCGGTGGAAACCATTCGGGCGGACGATCACTTGTGTTAAAAGTTCGGTGGCTAAGATACTTTTGGCCAACAATGAATTCAGATTGCGAAAAGTTTGTCGTAAAGTGTGAAGCATGTCAACGCCATGCAACAATCATTCACTCACCAGCAGAATTCCTCGCAACAACAACCATGCCTTATCCTTTTATGCGATGGGCAATAGATATCATCGGGCCATTGCCCTCTTCTCGACAAAAACGCTTCGTATTGGTCCTCACCGATTACTTCACCAAGTGGGTCAAAGCGGATTCATTCGCAAAGATTCAAGACACAGATGTTCGAAAGTTCGTATAGAAAAATGTCATTTGCCGTCACGGACTACCATACGAGATAGTGACCGACAATGGTTCACAGTTCATCTCCAACAAGTTTGAAGACTTTTGTGCGAATTGGCGAATCCGGTTAAGTAAAGAAACACCGCGAAACCCACAAGGAAATGAACTTGCCGAAGCGTCAAATAAAGTCATCATCAATGGGCTTAAGAAACGTTTGGACGATAAGAAGGGAAAATGGGCCGACGAACTCGACGGCGTACTATGGTCATATAGAACAACCCCTCGAAGTACGACGGGAAAAACCATTTTCTCATTATTGCATGGAACTGAAGCCCTAGCACCGGCCGAGGCTAGTGTCCCAAGTTTACGAAGAACGAAGCTTCCAGAACAACAAGAGCTAAACAACGCAATGATTAAAGACTCGTTGGATCAAGTCAAAGAATTGCGAGATCAAGCTCTACTAAAGCTCCAAAATTACCAACAAAAAGCTGCAAAATATTATAACGCCAAAGTCCGAGGTCGTCATTTTGAAGAAGGAGATTTGGTTCTGTGCAAAGTGTTCAAAAACATTATGGAACCAAACACCGAAAAACTTGCCGAGAATTGGGAAGGTCCATACATAATCTCAAAGATCGTCAAGCCTGGAGTATACAAGCTTCTGAGAATGGATGGAACAACAATCCCTCGAAGCTGGAACGCAATCAACCTTCGACGATATTATTACTAAAACAACCTGGACAACATGTGCTATCACACGAAAGCTGCACTATTTTACTTATGAATATCGGTTATAAGAACTACGTTCGGCTTGATCCCATTCTAAGGGTACATAGGCAACCGAATACGGTGCAGCCACTTGTAAAAAAAATATATGTGTTTTGATGAACAGATTGCAGGTTCGTTAAAACAGAAGAATGTCTAATCAACAATGGCTAATGAGTTGAAGACACAAAAACATTGTGCCACGTGTTGAACGAGCCTAGCCTCAAAACACAGTGCCAAGTCTCTCGCTGTGTAGACGAGCCCAGTCTCGAAACACAGCGACGAGCACAAAAACCTTGTGCCACGTGTTGAACAAGCCTAGCCTCAAAACACAGTGCCAAGTCTCTCGTTGTGTGGACGAGCCCAGTCTCGAAACATAGCGACGAGCATAAAAACCTTGTGCCACGTGTTAAACGAGCCTAGCCTCAAAACACAGTGCCAAGTCTCTCGCTGTGTAGACGAGCCCAGTCTCAAAACACAGCGACAAGCACAAAACCTTGTACCACTGTTGACGAGCCTAGTCCTCAAAACGGTGCCAAGTATCTCACTGTGTAAACAAGCACAGTCCTCGGAACACAGTGACGAGCATACGCACCATCAACCACTATTGACGAGCTCAATTCTCAAAACAGTGCCAAGTTTGTCGCTACATACGAGCCTAGTTCTCAAAACGTATCGACGAGCATAAAGTCTTACAATGCCAGGACGATACTCGGTCTCTACGAACAGACAAGCCTAGTATCTTTTCATTATTTCAATTATCATGAAAATTGGCCAAGTCTTGCAATACTAAGTATGACACTCGCTTTCTACCAATAGACGAGCCTAATCTTAGCAAGACAGATTCATTATAATTCGGCTAAGTACTTTTTAATCTAAGAGTGACGCTCGGCTTCTACAAATAGACGAGCCTAATCTTTGTTTAAGTACTTACTAATTCGTTCTCTGTTTTAAAAAAAAACAGGAGAAGAATGGACGAGCGTGTGAATTCTAAACGACTTCATTGATATTTACAAAGAATATTAGACGAACGTCAAAATGACGAACACCTTACAATGAAGTTAACAAAAAATATATTATATCTACAAAAGATAAGTACAAAAAAAATCTAAGTACAAATCAGCCTTCGGCTCGGCTCAAAGGAGTCTCCGCGTTCGTCGGAGCAGCTTGTGTCGCAGGCTCGCCTTCACCCGCGTTCGCCTGGTCATATACTGGACCATCTTTGTTCTGGGCTTCAGGATCGACGAGCCCAGTCTCGTCTTGAGGCTGCTCGCCAGATCTATCCACTTGAGTAGGAGCAGGAAGTGGAAGGAGGTCTTCGTCTTCAATGACGAACGGATTCACAGCGTTTACTTCTCGACCCTTTCTTTTTTGAGCTCATCTTTTAGCTGCTCGGCGTCTCCATTACGCTCTAAAGCCTGACGAATGGCCGTCAACTTGTCTTGATAATCGACGACATCACTCTACAAAGAAAAGCGACGAGCGTAAGTAAAACATAAGCAAAAAAATACAAAGGAAATGGTAAAGTAATTACCCGAACTCACGCGCGAGCGTAGGTTAGATAGGTCTCATTCTCCTCCAAGTCATCGAGCTCAGGGAATGCATAATCCGTGTTCCTCACGGAATAAACATACTCTCCACACGCTCGTCGGTGATTGATGAACGACGTCTCCGCATCATCGTAATTGAAGTCTATGAAGTTTGAACGAGCATAACTGGAGGGACCAGCTTGGCTCGACGAGCGAACGGTAGTTTCTCGTCTTTTCTCCTTGACCAGATGCTTGTTGATGAGCAATCGCATCCTTTTGGGCCTTAGCGCGACGAGCAGGATCGTCATGACGAGCAGCTGGAGGACGAGCAACCGATTTATCTTGTGCTGCAGGTTTTGAAAATTTACGAGCGCTCGACTTCGGAGCGGCTCGCGTCTGATCAGGAGTCTTCTCTGCTCATGGTGTCGTCTGTTCGTCGAGCCTCTGCTCGACGGAAGGTCTCTTGGGTGGGCTCTGACGAGCAAACGCTTCGGCCTTTCTCTTCCTGGCTATATCTCAAAGACGAGCAGAATAATCCCTGTCTTCAGATCCTGCAAAATTACTAAGTTAAACAAAATTCGAGGATAAGATAAAACATGCTCGTCGAGAGGTTTACCTTTATCTTGACGAACTGCTCTTTGGCGAAGACGAGCGTCGAGAATAGCTGGAAAGTGCCGGTGAGAAAAATCTCCAATCCTGTCGACTTCTTCTCTGAAGGTTGCTCGAAGCGGTCGACCAACTGGATGATGATCTGCAAGATAGAAAAATTATTAAAGCAGTTAGAATCATTAAAGAGAATAGAGAAGATCAAAAGTCAGACCAACAAGGGCACTCCAACGTCCTCGATAGGGTCGACGAACGTAGAGCACATAAGCTTCATTAATCTTCACATAGAAGAATCGACGCTTCCATTTGTAGATCTTGTTCGGCGACCCACAAATTACTTCAAACTTGGTCTTTATACTGACGTAGTAGGCCCCTGGGTAGTCCGTACAACGAGCAATGGTCGACACTTCTTCAAAAAAACGAGCGTCGACCTCAACTCCGCACCTATCTACCATCCAGGCGAACGTCAGCAGGTTATGTACAGAAGTGGGAGCCAGCTGTGTGAAGGCAGCGTTGCGCTCGTCGCAGTAATTGACGAACAGCTGCTGAAGTGGAAAGCGTAATCCACAAGTGAAGAAACTTTCGTAGACAAAAAAGTACCCTTCAGGCGCTGCCATGGACGATCAGCTGGTTGAGGAATCAAGAACTCGATATTCCCCAATTGACGGCTCTCTATCAATTGAAGAACGGACGCCTCGTCACACATCGACGGGAGACCCCGCAGCGAATCCAGCCACTCTTGTAAATTCTTGATCGGCCTCGGCATAGAGGAGCAGACCTGCAGATGCTCGTCTCTAGGAGCATTATTTGAATCGCTCCCCCAAGAGCTGCTGGAAAGATCGACGAGCCTCTGGCCCAGAGGAGACACGAGACGCTCCTCGTCGCCAAGCGTAGGAGTCTACATCTCCCTAAGCATGTCTTCCACATTCGACTCCTCGTCCAAAAAAAGCCTCTGCTCGTTCACACGCCTACTCGCCTCGACGAGCCCTCTATGGTATCCTCCTGTAAACGGGATAAGGGCGCGCCGATTGGGATCGTCGAGTTCCTACTCCATTTCATGCTCGTCTCCTACCGATGGGTTTCCCACCCCATCGCCGCGACGAGCAAATTCATGCTCGTCGATTCGCATCTCTTCGATTTCTGGACATTGAGCTGCTTCACCCTCAAACGGCCTGGACGACGAGTCCACTTCGTAACGACGAGCATGATCTTCATGCTCGACTACCCTAAACGATCCACCTTCTTCTGATGATGAGTCGACGAGCGCATATCCAGAAGAAGCAAAATTTTCACGAGACATTTTTGTATGTTCCTCGCCGAGCACAACCAAAACCTGCAAAAGAAAAAAAGCAAAAACGGAAAAAAATTGAGAGAAAAAGTACCTTGAGAGAAGTTGCAAATAGGACAAATGAAGAGAAGAGGCCCTTATTTATAGCCTCCTCTTGGCGACCGTTCGGCTTCCTCGAAAACGCGAACCGCCCATCGAAGTTGTGATACGTGGAGCACTTCAGTTCGTCGAATCGCGTTGGGTCACATTCAACGAACTTGGGGGGGACTGATTGTATGGGCCCAATTAGGCTCAGCCCAATTAGATTCGACCCATTTACCTTCGACCCAATATTTTGGCCCAAATCTGCTTAAAGCCCATCCAGTTCGAGCCCATTACGAGAATTGGGTCATTATCTCGCCACCTGCACGCGATGACGAGCAGGTAACGAGTCATAAGCAATGACGAGCAGGCGCGTGTAACAGAGCCAACACACGGCTCTTCGACGCACGCATGCAGGCTGACACCTGTCAATGAAGAGCACCTGCTCATCATTCTCAACCACTATAAAAGGGAACGAAGGGCATTTGAAGAAGGAGGAGAAAAATCTGAATTCTGAAGAAACACTTGACGAACATAAAACTGAGCTGCTAGTCGACGAACATAACTTTTAACCACAAATTGACGAACGTAAGAACTAAGAAGACTAGACTTGACGACCATACAATTGAACAACTCTAGTTATCACTCGACGAGTCCAAGCACCCGAGTGGTGAGGCTTTCGACGAGCACGAATACACAGACAATTATCGACAAGCGCAACCAACAGAGAAGCTTATCGACGAACGCATCTCGTACTAACACCCTAGTGGTGACGTACAGTGACAAGCGCATCATATCGACGGGCGCAATCCTTCATCCCAGAAACAACATCGACGAATAGAGATCGATTTAACCAAGCACCTCGATCGACGAGCGCCAGCCAATCTTCAACAAACCACTTGAGACTCATTACACGAAGGTCTCGACCCACGAAGAATCTTGATCAACTCATGATCAACTGATTATCAGAATTACGAGCAGGCTTGATTCCTCATCGGATACGTAGGCAGCCGATCAACGGTGCAGCCAAAATAACAAAACAACGTTCGCGTACCGAAGGCGTGCTAAGACCGGTATGAACACAAACTTCACTTTTTTATAGAATCTACAAACCAAAATACTCTACACTATACTCTCTTGAAAAGCAACTTACAAGGTGAGGAAGAGGAAAAGAATCAGCATATCTCATCACAAGACCAACAATCATGTTGTATAGAGTGTCAAGGTAGCCATCTAAGGAAAATCTTTTTGCAATTAGTGGTAGAAGTTAATGAGACAATCTTCCCCATCAATGGAGATGATTCTTCGTTACTTTCCAAACACAAAATCAAAAAGACATGTTAAAGCAACTTTAGCTATATGGGCCTCATGGATGATTAAAGTTTTAAGCATTATCATTGCTTTGATCAAACAAATCACATCCCAATTATACCAATACAAATGGTATAAGTATGTTCGTACTCATATTCTTTGTTTTTCAAACTGCTCTCTTTGAAATCTATTTTTCATTCAACATGACTTCGAATTTTGTAAGTAATTATACTACTATGTAGTGCTCATTACTAGAAATCTAAAGACTTCAAAATCTAATCATTTTGGTGTCGAACATTATATTAAAGTTACACCAAAAAATTGACTAGGAGCCATTATGTCAAAAATTGAAGTTCCAACAATTTCGTATACTAAAATTGAAATAGTTGTAATTTTATTGTTAAGATGTACAAGTTTAAGTTAAAATCTTACCAGTCATTATTAGGGATAATCACAATTAGATCTTGTAAAGGAAAATGATCAAGGAGAAAAGAGAAGTTATGATGGTTAAGAGAAGAGAACAAATGTATAGAATGTTTTTTAGTTTGTTTCTAATGCTTAGGGAATAGTTAATAATGTGGCTTTGTGGATTTGAATTGTATTAAAAATCAAACGGCTTTATGGGTTTGAATTGTATTGAAAATCAAACGTGCGTTAAGAACTTAAGCTAAGGTAATATATATGATATAATATGATAAATAAACACATTGGTTTATCGGTTTGGTTTGGTTTCAAACCGAATTGAACTGAACCATTCGGGTTAAGTAGAATCTTAACCAAATGGTTTGTATGTAGACTATGGTTTGGTTTAGGTCGTTTTAACTTTGGTTGATTCGGTTCAGGTTGATTCGATTCAGTTAAAATACCCACCCCTACTTTATATAAACTAGACTATTTCCTAATTATAATAGAAAAACATTATGTTTTAGATAACTTCCTAAAACATCTCAACTATGTTTTGGATAATTTTCTAAAATATCTCAACTAGTCTGGTTTGTTAGTTTGCAGCTCAAAGCTACTAACTTCAGGCTTACTCCAATATTCTCCCCCTTAAGCTTGAAGTCGATTTTTTCAATGTCTTTAACTTCAATGAAGTCTCTCATTTCATTGAACTTGATCCTTGTGTGTATATGTTTACTTTTTCAATGCCATCTAGTAGATTTGCTTATCTTAGCAAGATGTGGCTGTGTAGTTTTTTTAGTTCCATTTGAACCTTGTAGAGATGATTTCTTGATCTTTTGGCTCTAATAAGCAATTTTCTATCTCGATCATGCATTGTTAGATGATCTCCTTTCATCCTTATGTCACAACCTGATTTAGTGGCTTGTCCAAGACTTATTATACTACTCTTAAGTTTGGAATATAATACACATATGTCATCTCTTTGGTATCTCCATTATGATCAATGAACGATATCGAACCCTTTCATTTGATATCGATTCTTGAATCATCTCCAACCCTCAATTTCCCGGTAGTTGAGTAATCAATCTTGGTAAAATATCTCGTATATCCAGGCATATAGTTACTAGCACCATTATCAAGATACCAAGTATTTTCTTCTCCATTGTTTGCCTCAAACTTACTTGGTATGCAATTCTCTTCATTCAATAAAACAACCTCATGCATCAAGAAATCATCCACTTCTTGTGTGTCTTGATTGCTATTGTCTTATTGTGCTTCTTGTAGTTTTAGCAACCTATCCGGACACTTAGAAGCATAGTGTCAATACTTATCACATCGGTAACATATCACCTTTGACATGTCAAAGTCGCCACCACCTTAGCCTCTTCTTCTTCTTCTTTAACCCTTTTAGCCCCCATATTACAAGTTTTGATTGCTTCCCATATTTTCTTTGTCGTGTCTAACTCTCCAACTTGCAAGATAAGGGCTTCGGGTATTGATTGGAACAACAGAGCCATTGCCGTATTATTCTTCTCTCCATCGGATTATTCAGTTTCAGTCACTTCCCAAACCTTGAGTACTTTAAGGTAAACTTTCATCCTCATGGCCCATACGGTGTAGTTAGTTGCACTTAACATTGGACATTGTATAGAAGAAGATCCTCCTTCTCCTTTTGCTTTCTCCTCTAGTACGGTGGGAAGATCGTTTCCCATGGTTTCGATTTGTTTTGATTAAACCTCGCGTTAATCCCTCCTCGATTAAGACTCCCTCTTAATCGTTCTTCTTAGGCTCTGATACCAATTAATGGCCTTAAGAAGTATTTTTGTGAATTCAAAGATGTATAAAGAATAACTCTCTGTATTTGCTTTAGAAAACTAACTCAAAAACTAAAGCTCTCAACAATGAACTCACAACTTATGCCAAACATTGACATATCTTTATATTGACTAGTTGGATAACTTTCTAAAGCATGTCAACTATGTTTTGGATAATTTCCTAAAACATCTCAACTAGTCTAGTCTATTAGCTTGTAGCTCAAGCTACTAACTTCAAGCTTACTCCAACACATATGGCTAGTGATAATGTTTTCTTTACAAATCCTCTGGCACCCAAGTTTGATCATTTCCCGTTACAAATGGTAAAAAATAGATTTTATAGAGTGAACTTTGGTATATAAATCGAGCATTGTCGATTCAATTGTTGACAAAAAATAGCAAATAATCCTATTTAAATATAGAATCTAAAATTCTATTGGTATCAATACCTCACATCACCTTTCATCATCTCAGTTATTCTCAGTATCATGATTTAAATAATCCAGTTAATGAAATGACAATAGAAATTTGCTTTTACATACCACAAAAAATAGATTAAAAAGAGTTTGAAAGAATGATCTTTGTGTTATTTATGTTGTATTCAATTGTTAAAAAAAAAAATATAAACTAATATCTCCACCATCCAAGATTTGTTCACTCAAGAATCTTTTTTTCATTACCTATGCAATTTTTTTTTATCTTAATATTTTATTATGGAATTTAACTAATCTGTTGATGCACAATTGACTTAGAAACTACAGTTACATTCATATGTGACTGTTTCTGATAAATCATAGAAACTAGCCATATGTTCAACACTTAACATTGTTCACGAGTTGAGTCCTAACAAGTTGGCATCGACTATGGTTTGTTTTGGATTTTGGTTGACTTAGTTGGTTCAGTTTGGACAAAATGTCTATTCTTATTCCGAATCGTCTAGCTGGTATGGGCCATTTATAGAATAACATATATATGGGCCTAGGCCCATATTAACCCTATGTGTTTCCATTTGGTCTGATGGTCCACCAAAACTATCGTGGCCGTCAACTGCAAAACACAGAAGACCCTCCCCATAGTTACTTACGTTGTTGTGACATTTGTCTATTTTCTGGTTTTATCCCTATAACACTTCCATTTCCCTTAGCCAATCATCTTCATTCTTCCCATTAACCAGTAGTCAGTCAATAGTCATTTCAACATTAATCTTCTTTTACTTTTACCTCTCCGATCGTCGTCAAACCAAAGACTTTCTTCTTACCTCTCTGTCATTAAATTAAAATTAACGGAACTTTACCCAATGAATCTTATTGTGCGTTTTAAAAGTTACTAAAAACCATTCTCGTTGAGTTCAATATTAGCCACACGATCCAGGAAATTCGACACGTGTCAATCTGGATTTAGCTGCATCAGCATCCAACTTTTGTTTTTATAAGCGTTTTTTTATTTATTTAATTTGGGCTTTACTTAAACCAGACTCATTACATTTGCCGAGAAAAGCGAATATAATTTATCGGGCATTCTCTCTCAACTTGCTTCACTCGCCAAACCTTGTTTCTTCGCCGGAACCCTAGGTCTATTCCGTCAGTTTAAATTTTCCGGTGAGTTTTACTCTTTTACCGGCGTTTCAATTTTACTTTTGTGTGAATTCACTTAGTTAGGTTTTTTTGACCTTCTGGTTCCCTTGGATGTGAGAGGAAACAAAATTGATGCGTATTGGTGTTGTTTTTGGTGGAGCAGTAGTAGATGAACGTGCGATTAGGGAACACCTGAGGTCTGACGGCCAGGTTTTTGTCACCGAATGGAGGGAGGTAGCGTCTTCATACACTCTTGTTTCGGTACTTTTCATTTCTTACTGTTTATAGTGAGCAGAGAGTTTTTTTTCTTTTCTTTCTTTTTCATTTTTATGCTTGATTTACAATTGATTGTATCTGTCACCAATGTCAGGAATAAACCCATGGATTATGATGACAATGACTTTCAAAACCAGAATCTCCATTTAGCTGGTGAAGCTAACAATAAATTTCCCCCAGTTTTACAGCCTTATGTTCTTCCAAAATTTCATTTTGATGATAACCTCAACACGCATCTGAGGTTTGACAGTTTAGCCGAAAGTGAGGGTTTTCTTGGTATTGAGGGTAACGAAGATAATAACTGGATTGAGGATTTCTCTCGTGGAAGTAGTAGTATAGTGTTTAGTTCGGCTGCAACGGAGTCCTGTGCCATTTCAAGGCACAATAATGTTTGGTCTGAGGCTACTTCATCGGAATCTGTTGAAATGCTTTTAAATTCAGTTGGACAGGACGAAGTAATTGTAAAAGAAGAAACTATCAAGAAATCTGAAAATTCTGATGCACTAGGTTGCACAATTGAATCTATGGAGACTGGTCAGACATACCTTGAGAAAAATCTTTCCAAAGAGGAAACACAGAACTTACAACCCATCCCATCTGTCGATGATGCTCCAGGAGAGTCTTCTGTAGTAAAGACAGATGCTGGACAGGAACAGGTTGTGGTGAAAGATGACTCATCACCTGTTGCAGAAGAGGCATCCGTGGAGGAAAAGAATGCCATCTTGGATTCAAATCTGTCAACGATAGAGGATGTGGATACTGATGGTCATGATAAGATACAAATTGAAACGACTGATAATATTCTTGACCAAACGGAAGACAAAGTCAATGCGGAATCAAGGATGGAAAATGATTGCAGCGACAAAACTCGACCAGCTGTTGTTACTTGTAGTGCTGAGTTGTATAATCAGAACATTTTGCTTCCAGAGACTTTCACTGATGATTTGACTGTAGATGCACAGACAGTTTTGGTTGAGGCTCCTTCTAATAGCTTTATAGGCTTAGCTTCGGAAGTTGAAAATGTGGAAGCTGAAAATTTTGGCAAAACTGCAAAGCCTGACTTGAAGGAGATGGAGCTATCTGATGAAACAGTAGTAGAAAGAGGAGACCAAGCTCTCTCTACTGATGAGGTAGATGGGCAAGATGTTTCAGGGACCCAATGCCAAGATCTCCTTGACAACAGTGTTCAAACCAGCAAAACTGTTGAAGCATCTTTGGAACTTGCTGGGAAATTGACAACTCTAACACGCAGTGTCTCCATTGAGAAGTCTGAGTCGCTTAGTCATCAACATATGAAAGTTACTGCAAGTGAACATGAGTCTGCTATAAAGACCGAGACTAGGACACATACACAGATACATGTAGAAACTTCGGAAAGTGTTTATGTTTCACCTATGGACTCAATGGTTGAATTCTCCAAAAGGGGTGTGTCTAAGAAGAATCAAGGTAGTGCTAGCATTTCTAATCTCAAGCAAAGCCTGGGTTTGGCTGTTAATGCCAATGATAGAGATCAGGACGTCAAGAGCTCTCACATTCTGTCTGAAACCGTTGTGTCCGAGAGTGTTGGTTATGTTTCAGGAGGCTCTGCTTCCAAGCTGGCGGAGTCAAAATCTCAGTCTGACACCACTCCAACAGAAAAGTCAGGTAATACTACATTATCTTTCTGTGGGTATATTGTTTTTGCGCTCGTGTTCTCTCAGTAGCCCTTGGTCTGTAACCTTTTTTTCTTTTTGGGTTCTGTAGTGTTGTTTGCTGCAAATAATATATCATGGTTCATGATTACTTGCTTGAAATCCCTAAATGTGTATGCGTATACATCTTCTCCCACAGGGACTATGGTTGATGGTCGTATCAATCCCAAAGAGTTACAACATCTAAGCCAAGATGGAGCAGCTGCTGTCAGTTTCACATCTTCTACAGATATACATATGGTAAAGACATCCTCTGATGTGAATGAGCAAGGCAGCTTCTCGGAAGCTGATAAAATTTCATCTGGTGAACCGGAAAATGATCAAACAGTTCGACCTGTAGATGTGAGTAGTTCAGGGTGTCAGATGGACCAACAAACTGGGAAACGGACTGAGGATACTCAGCAAACTGAAGATAATCAGCAAACTGAAGATACTCAGCAAAGTACACAACTTTTTGAAGGCTATGCTGCTTCTGAAGGGTCAAAGGATGCAGTAGATGCTGATACCACTGGAAAAGTTTTGCAGCAGCAGTCTGAGGAAACAGTTTTAGAAGAAAATCAAGTACCAGAAGTTGTAAACAGTACTGGTAATTGTTTTCTATTTTGGGCCATAGTAATCTCATATGCTTGTTTCTTTGTATATGGTTATTCAGTGAAGGCTTTAGTAAATTTGTTTGCCTTTTAGTAGGTTGTTTTATTTCTTATCAATTTTTTGTTTTTGCTTCGTCCTCCTCAGAGACTCAGTCAATTGTGGACAAGGAGGACAAAAATGAAAAACCTACTATTAGTTCCTTGTCTAATCTTGGGAGTGAAGCTGCAAAAGATGGCCGGGAAGAGGATACGACTGCTGCATCTGGTGGGATTATGACAGCTGGGACTCCTGTTGCACACCCCACAAGTGAGTTTGTATGATCTTTAGCTAGAAACTTCCCTTTCTTGCACTTTCTTCTGATTTCCTTAGTAAGGTTTATTAAGGAGATACAATATAGGTGTATGGCTACTTTAAAATTTCATAATAGAGTTTACAACCAGTGTAATATTTATGTAAGATAGGCTCTTTATCGAAAAATATCTTTACTGAAAACTTCTGACTAAGTACGACATGTCTTAATCTTGGAATGGCCAATGCTTTTCTTTTTCTAAATCTGTAAAATTAAGTTCATGCACTCGTCAAAAATTTTATATCTGTCTTTATGAATATTGCAGGTGATGCAACCAAAATAGGGGACACTCGTTTTTCTACATGTTCTGAGCCATCTCTTAAGTCTGATGTTACTGGAACAGAAAGAGCTGCCACTAATCTAGAGAGTCCTCCTAATTCTTTCCCCACTGTTAAGACTTCTGAGCTTAAACTTAACAAGTCAGAGACAATCAGTGACAAAAAGGTGGAAGGTCAGAATATATCGAGTTTCATGTCTGCCGGATCTCCGATCTTGAATAGAAATGAGGTCTTCAGCAGTACGATGAACTTAACTTCTGATCTGCAGAAAGCAGGGGAAATTTCCAAAGCTGTTAGTTTTTCACAAGCTATCCCAGTCTCCCCGGTACCTACTATTTATATCTTAATATTTTTGCATCAGTGCTGAAGGAGAATTATGCGGCACTAGTGTTTTTACGTCCTTACGTATCATGTGTTTTTGTTTATCTAGATTGTGATGGGATCGCCTTCAACATCTAGCTTAGAGAAAACAGCTGCAAAGTCTTCCAAAATAAAAGCTGAGCGCAAACCCAGGCGGACATCTAAATCTGCAGGAAAAGAGACTTCTAGAAAAGGAACTGGTGTAAAAGGAGCTACACCTTTTCAACCATCTCAAAGTAGGGGCACAACAACTGCTGTTAATCAAAGTTCTGCTATCCAGATCACACAATCTACTGAGAAGCAGCAAAGTCTTCAGAGCCCTGCTTTAAAAGCTTTTGGCACCCTCTCAACCCCCACAGCAAGTCTACCGGATCTAAATTCTTCTGCTCTCTCAAGTATTTTGCGTCGACCTTTCACAGACTTGCAACAAGTGCAATTACGTGCACAGATTTTTGTTTATGGGGCTCTGATGTAAGCTCTTTCTTAGTCTTTACATGCTCTCAAGTCTTGTTGAGTTAGTGAGACTCAACAAACAGAGATTCTTGGACATCGTACTCTCTCGCTAAAGTTTAATTGTTATATTTGTTTATTTCTGATACAGCCAAGGAACAGCACCCGATGAAGCTTATATGATATCTGCATTTGGTGGCCCAGGTAAGATTTTTATATTTAACTTCTATGTTATTCACATTTGAGAAAAAGTATATCCACTCTGCAATTCTGTAGATGGTGGGAAAGGCAATTGGGAGAAAGCATGGCGTGCTTGTGTTGTAAGGGCTCAGAAGTCGCATGTTGCTACTCCTGAAACGCCGTTGCAATCGCGTGCAGGTTTCTATGTTGATTTAGTCCACATTTCAAATTCATATTGTTTGCTTACCTCTTACAACTGCTGCTGTTAACACTGACTATCTAAATATCTAAAATTACATTTTTAGGGAAGACGGAGACTCCATCAGCAGGCCACACCAGTAGCAAAGAGAGTTCAGCAACAAACCCCATGATTCCGCTCTCATCACCTTTATGGAGTTTATCTACTTCCGTTGATACTTTACAGTCAGGTAGTGTTCAGAGAGGTTCAGCTGCTTCCCATCAGCCATTGCTTTCTTCATCACATGCTCACCAAACTCCACCTACTACAAATATGGTTGGACATAATTCCCCTTGGATGTCGCCTCTACCTTACCGTAGCCCTTGGCTTGCTTCTCAGCCAACCAGTGGATTTGATGTTGGTTCTCGTTTTCCTGTTTATCCTATCTCCGAATCTGTTAAATTGACACCCATGAAAGAAGCATCCTTGCCTTACTCTGGCACTAAGCATGTTCAGGGTGGAACTTCTGGCAATGTGTTCAAAATGACACCAACACTTGAGACAATGAGTTCTGTTGTACAACCTGCTCAACATTCCACTGGGACAAAACCAAGGAAACGGAAGAAAATGCCAGTCTCTGTTGAGTCTGTTCCAAGCATTTTGAATACGCTGAAGCAGACTGAATCGGCTGTCTCACCTCTAGTTTCTATATCGACAGCTGTGCCTTTTACAATTGCTCCAGCTAATATGGTTTCTAATGCAGGCACCATGCCCAATGTTGTTTCTGTCACAGCAGTCCCTATGAACCTGGTATCTACATTTCCCGGGAAGAAAATCAAATCATCTTTGCCGTCTCCGATTTTTGGTGGTAACCTTGTACCTGAAGTTAAGCAGAGATATGTCTTGTCAGATGATACCATTGATAAACTTAAGGAGGCTACAATGCATGCAGAGGATGCATCTGCTCTTGCTAGTGCAGCAGTTAGTCAGAGTGAATATGTGTGGAAGCAGATAGAGCGACAAAGGCATGCTGGCCTCCAGCCAGAAAGGCAAGACAGATTAGCTTCGGCTGCTGTTGCAATAGCTGCTGCTGCTGCGGTGGCAAAGGCTGCTGCTGCTGCTGCCAATGTCGCAGCTAATGCTGCAGTACAGGCGAAGTTAATGGTTGAAGAAGCATCCCTTCCAAGTGCTTCTAATCAGGGTAATGAACTCTATAAGTCGAATGAAAATATAACTCCAAGCCATGGTACCCCTGCTTCTATTTTGAAGGGGGAAAGTGCAGTGGTGAGCTCCAGTTCGGTTCTTATGGCTGCGAGAGAGGCGGCTAAAAAGAGGGTTGAAGCTGCCACAGCGGCCTCCAAGCGAGCTGAAAATATGGATTCCATTGTAAAAGCAGCAGAATTGGCATCAGAGGCTGTTTCACAAGCTGGAATGCTTGTGTCAATGGGTCAGCCTCCGTTGCTCGATAAGTTGGTGGAGGCAGGTCTGAGTAATTACTGGAGGCAGGCTCAAGAATCGCAGGGAGTGCAGCCCTATAAAATTGGTGTATTTGAAAAAGAAAATGTGGCTACCGGTGAGGGAACTTTTGCTAGTCCCAGAACTGTGCAGACTGAGTTGGGTGGCTCTGTGAAACTGGCAGATAGTCTGCCCAGTACAGTTTCTGCCGCTGGAAAGAAAAAAGGAAGTGATAATGGTGCAGATTTAGTCAAAAACGATGTTGTGGTTTTAGAACCAGAAGTTGGGTCAAAATCTTCGATTGACACCCAAACTGAAAGTCAACGGATTATGAAAACAACAAATGATGAGGAAATCAAGGAAGATTCTAATGTCGAGGTTTGTGCTACATTTGCATTAATTCACTGTCGATAACTACTGCTCCTGCTTCTCTGTGACGGAGATATGATTTCCTTTGCAGGTTTTTAAGGAAGAACCTGGATTAAGAACTGCATGGTACTCCGGCAATGTATTGTGTTTAGAGAATGATAAAGCTCACGTAATGTTCAATGACCTTTCTGTAGAACAAGGTTTGTGTATAATCAACAAACTTTTACTTCACAATTTTGTCAAATATAGATAAAAATGTAATCACTCACTTTTCATTTTTTATTGTATGCGTGTGCATTTATTTGAAAGGATGCAGAACTGATTACTGAAGCTCGTATGAAGAGGTCGCATTGCTTTATTAGTTGATTAGTTGATCCTTTTGCATTATCTTTTATCAGGAACAGATAAGGTGAAGGAGTGGGTTGCCCTCAAAGGTGAAGGTGATGAGGCCCCTAAGATAAGAACTGCTCGTTCTGTTACTGCCATGCCGTATGAAGGAACTAGGAAGAGACGTAGAGCTGCCATTGGAGATCATGTTTGGAAAATTGGGGACAGGGTAGACTCGTGGGTGCATGACAGGTAATCACTGTCTCAATTAGCCGTTATTTTAATGCTTCTTCTACCAGCGATCAGCCGAAACACAAAATATGTAAACCGTTTTCAAGTTTCCATTTTGTGAAATGCTGTGTCCCTTCCACGAAGTTTGGAAATTTGGTTGATATTTGGTATGTTTTCCTTCAGCTGGTTGGAGGGTGTAATCACAGAGAAGAACAAGAAAGATGATAATACATTGACTGTGCATTTTCCTGGTACGTAAAGACACCAGTGTGCTAAGATATCTCATTTTGTACTTTAAAGTGTTATCCGCTGTGTACAAAACTTTCTTTTTTGTAAAACATAATTTTTGCAGCACAAGGAGACACTTTGATGATCAAAGCTTGGAATCTCCGTCCATCTCTTGTGTGGAAAGATGGAAAGTGGATTGAATGGTCTAGTTCAGGAGAAAACATCAGCTCGTCACATGAGGTATTTTTAATGGATCTATAGGCGTCGCTTTTTTGATGCTTTGGTTGTTTTGGAAGACTCAAAAATTTGAATTGCAGGGTGATACTCCAAATGAGAAGCGGCCTAGATTAGGAACTCCGACTCTTGTGGCTGAAGTAAAAGACACAAGTAAGAAAGTTGTTGATGATCCAAACTTGGGGAAACCGCCTCAGACTGGTGTTCTTGACCTCGGTGTTTCAGAGAATACATTTAACATTGGAAAGAGTACCAGAGAGGAGGGCAAACCTGATTCACTCCGAATGAAGAGAACCGGTTTGCAAAAGCAAGGATCAAGAGTGATTTTTGGTGTCCCTAAGCCTGGAAAGAAAAGGAAGTTCATGGACGTTAGCAAACACTATGTTTCAGAGGCGAGTACTAAAACTCGGGAACGGAAGGAACCAGCAAAGCCTGTCAAATCAATTGTGCCCCAAAATTCAGGAACAGGGAGCTGGAGAATGCCTTCAAAAACTATTTCAAGAGAGAAGCAGACAACGATACCCAAGCCCAAGACTTTCAAACCAACGCCCAAGCCCAAAGAGAAACCGGGTGGTGTAGCTAGGATAATTCCCCGTAAGGACTCGCGTAATACAACAGCCTCAAATATGGAATCTGATGAAGCTGCTGATGAAAATGCAGAGAACAAGAGTTCTGCATCTGAAGTTCCATCCAAGGGAACTGTGGAAGAGCAAGCCACAACATCCTCCTTAGATTCCATTTTGAAGAACAGTTCCTCGAGCACTAGTAAAGGGAAAGTGAGTCCTACCATGGGGAGGTTAGCCAAGATCAAAGAGGATAAAGCTTTAGCCGAGAATTCAAAATCAGATGGAATGGAGCCACGCAGATCTGTCCGTAAGATCCTGCCAACTTCTAGAGTAAGTATATGGGAGATATACATTTACATTTGGAATTTTGCATAATGTCCCTGATTTCTGTTACAATCTTTGTTGCTTTGCAGCTACTTGAAAGTATACAAACATCAATGATGACCTCGAAGATTCCTTCGGTATCGCACAACAAAAATCAAAGCAAAAAGTAACATTAGAGGTGATACTATAAGAGTGTCCAATAGTGAAAAACATGGACGCAAATGATATTGAGCTGACTTTTGATGATGTTGTTTGGCAGGCAAGTGAAGGAGGAGAAGCAAGTGCACATAAACCCCAAGTGAAGGAAACAAAAAAAAAGAAGCAGTCTTTGCTGCTATTAGGTTTTTAATTTTAGCTCCCTTATAAAAAAGAAACAAACTTCTTTGTTGGTTGGGCAAGACTTAAAACAAACGTAGGGGAAGAGAAGAAATGATGATGTTCTTCCTACTGTAGGTGTGAATTATTTGCCTTTGATTATTTAGTCAGATGTTCTTTCTCTCTTTATGTCTCTCTCTTACCACTGGATGTGTCTCAGAGATATTAGAAGTTGTACATGTAGTTTGATTATGCCCAATTATTATCTATCCAAACTCCATTTCCTCCAAAGGATTACCCTCTTTGTTCGTTTCTTCTACATCATCCTATGATAATGATTCTACATGATTCTTAGTTGTTTTTGTTAATATGGTTAGCTTATGCAGATTCACAAACGCGAAAGGGCAGCTTTTGAAGGCATTTCTATACTTATGCCTTCAACTCTTTTCCCACCAAGTCACGTATACTACTAGACTGAGCGGTTTGATCTATGAATGTAGCGAACTGGGCCTCGACCTGACCATCTGTTCTCGTGTCAAGATGGGTGAACATCTGGACAAGTTTGTCAGAAGGAATATAGATGAAAAGAGAGCATGAATCGCTTCACTAAACTCTTCCACTGAGATCTTGCCGTCATTATTTTTGCCAAACCTCTAGTAGATATCACTTATAGGCATCTTCATCGTAGTCATATCAATGTACATTGTTTTGAAACTCAAGAGAAATGCAAAACACTGCCCTTATTTATACGATACTAGTTCAATGTATTGCCTAACTAGTTGGCCACGTGGAATTTTTGACAGACCAGGTTTCTCACAGTAATCATTAATCAATGTGCAAAAGACTTGGGTAGGAATTACAAGTGATTTAACCACGAACCAGAGGAAAATAATCACCTCTTTATGCAGATTAATCCTTGCGTCAAGTCTCAACATCTTTTGATCACATCGAGGCTTTATCTAAATTGTATTTGTTTAATCTTTTTGCCTCCTACAGCTTGCTTGATTTGCACTATACTAGGGATATAAGCACACAAATGTTGCCTACAGTCTCTGATGTCTGCAGATTCTCCAAGGTTTAGTTCTCTAAAGAATCCAGACTCTCCAATGATGATAATTTTGTCATTAAAACAAATGGGGAGTTTCTTTTCCTCGTCAATGATAAAACTCTCAAGTGTGCATGAAATTCCGGGTCTCATATTCACTGTCATGAACTTGCTCCAAGTCAACTTTTCAGCCTCAATCGTAGTTGTAATCCATATCTCAACCTCTTGTAGATTTGGTCTGACGTGCTGAAGTAAAGCCGCAAGCTTCTCTTCTCTAACACAAGATAAAGTCACCCTGTCTCCATAAACCCTAGCATTAAACGGCAGACGCATAAGCTGTCCAAATCTCTCTCTTGTAAAATCAAAACAGATTATGTAAATATTTCCTGCAGACCAGTATGTGTTTCCCTTGACAGAAACGCCAAGGTCATAAAACCTTATAGACCACAGTGGAGTTATATCAAAAGTCGTCCATGAATCACACTCCAAATCATAGATTCCATAACTGAAAATTCCTCTTAAGTAATGATTGTCTATAAACCTCAAGATTTTATAGCTACGACGACAAGATTTGTTCTTCATCTTCTCCACGTATCCGAGACCATAACCGTAACGGTAATTCAGTCGTGTGTAAAAGCATCTAGGTTCGAACCTTGGTGCAGGCAATACGGATTCCAAACCATAAGCTTAGTGTTTTTGTTTTCTTGCAAGACGCATAACAACAAACCTTCACAGTTAAAAACCTGAGATACCTTGGCTTGTTCGGTTAAGGAAGTAAATTTGCCTTTAAGCTTTATAAATGGATCTCCATTAATGTAGACACTCACTAAATAAAGCTTTTTATTCATCATCACGATCATCTGAGATTCTCCTTCCTTTGAGGAAGCTTATTTATCAATGTGCATCTTTGAAAAACTCGGATTTTTGGAAAGAGTGTTCCTGTTTTTGCAAGTTAGTCGCACTGCTCTTATAGATTTCAAGGGTACTCTGGAGAGAATATCCTCTACCACATCTCTTGGAAGATCGGAGATCATCATAATCGCTTTAATTTTGCAACCTTTCAAAAAACTCTTTAGATTTTCCTCTGATTTCTTGCGGCCAACGGTAGCGGCAGCATGTATATATATAGCAATTGAAGAGGAAACCCTAATTGAAGTTGGGCCATTCGTGGGTCAGTCTTCATACAGTATAAATCTTCTCAAGCCAGAAGACATTCCCCATCATAATTATGTTCCAATTGTAACTCAAAATACACTTTCATATCCTCTTAATATTTGTGAAGTTTACATCTATATACCATTTGTAACTTACAGAACATACAAAAGTCTAAAAATCAATTATTTTTTTTATTAAAGGGAGAGTATTACATAAAAAAATTTATATATTTAGATATGAAACAAATAATTATTTCTTATGATGTTTTATTTTTCGTCGTTTATCTCAAATAACTAATGGCACATAAGAGTACAAGAATTTGGAGAAAAATGTATATAGCAATGGGGGATCAGAATTCGGCTGAGGCAGGTGTACGCGGGAAAGGAATAACGTCTCTGATATTGTCAATTCCGGTGACAAATTGGACCAGCCTCTCAAACCCTAGCCCGAATCCTGCATGAGGAACTATACACAAACAGAATAACAAAGGCACTTACTTCATCAGACTCACAATGTTTCTATCTCTTGATTCAAAGAAAGAGAAAAAGAGACCTGAACCATAGCGGCGAAGGTCGAGGTACCACCAGTAGCTCTCTTTGTTGAGTTTCAACTCATCAAGTCTGGCTTCCAACACCTCAAGCCTTTCCTCTCTTTGGCTTCCACCTATCAGCTCTCCTATCTTTTCAAACCACAGCCCATCATCATCATTCACTATCAACAACTTCTTATTATCATCAACAAGATTTTGTATTATTTTAATCTTACCCGAGGCACGAGCATATCCATTGCTGCCACTGTCTTCCCATCATCGTTCTCCCGCATATAGAATGCTTTTATCTCCTTTGGATAGTCTCTTATTATTACAGGGCGACCCCCAAATGCCTCTTCTGTTATGTACCTTTCATGCTCGCTCTGCAGATCTAGCCCCCACTTCACCTGCAACATGCTTTTCTATTAGACACAACATCCCCTATGTGAGTGGGAAAAGGAAACGCATGAAGATATCCTTTTTATCACGCCACCCACTAAAACGAATGTAGATTTACAATTTACTTACAAAGAATATACCAAAAACACAGTAAAAATACTAGCTACAAAGCCAATAGCAAAACTTCTATGACAAAAAAAAACGCAAAAGCAATTTTGCATATTTATTCCAAGATTTGCAACTCAAATATACAGAAAGTAAAGCTTTTACCGGGTAATCAAATTTTTTGTTGGCTTTCAGAAGAAGTTCAATGGCATCAGTGTAACCCAGCTGTAGAAAATCTTTCTCCACTACGGCCTTTACAAGTCAGTTTGTAAAAGAATAACATCAGCTAGTGCAAACAGCAAATATTATTTTACTGATCATATTATGAGAACTAGAGGGCATACGCTCAAGCGACCAATGATTCCTTTCTCGATCCATGTATCAAAAAACTCCATGTCTTCTTTGCAATTATCCAAAACATATTTTACCTATCAATATATAAAGCAATCAATTACAATCAAATTATGTCTTAATGACATTATAAAAACGACAAGCTCATATATAGTTTATAGGAAATATTAAGTGAAAGAGCAACATACTACGTACTGGAGGTAGGCAGTGGCACAGGCCATGTCATCATCCAGGTCGGCAAAAGCAAGTTCTGGTTCAATCATCTTATATGGTAGAAAGAGAGGTCCTCAGAAAAATGCACTTATGAAAGAAAAATTCAATTGTGAGGATGAAATAATGCTGACCCAGAATTCGGCTAAATGCCTGGAAGTGTTGGAATTCTCAGCTCGAAATGTAGGACCAAATGTGTATACCTGTTAAGTCATACACACGAGAAAGTTAAGATATACTGACCAAAATCTAGGACAAAATGACTTGAGGACGTCATATTATACATCTGACAGAGCAGTTGCATAAGTTTCTCCATTGAGTTGTCCAGAGACGGTCAAGAATGCTGGTTTCCCAAAGAAGTCCTGATGATTGACACAGCCATGTAAATTTGTTACAGTTACAGATTAATCTCTTACTATTCTGAAGATACAAAAGATAAAGAGCTAGAACACACCTGAGACCAATCGACTAACCCTTCCTTTGTTTTCGGAATTGCATCAATGGAAGAATCGGTAGTCTCATGGGAGCTGGGAATCTACAAATTGAAGTATATTTAGGTTAATTTTATCCTTTCATCCCTGTAAAGTTGAGAGATGCATTTTGGAGAAAACATTCAAGCTGTTAACGGGTTTATTACAAAACATTGAGATGTTGAGAGCTAAAGGTCCTCACGAGTGTAGTGACACAGAACTGTTCTCCCGCTCCTTCACAATCTGATGCTGTGATAATTGGGCTTGCCACCCAGACAAATCCACTTTCTTGAAAGAATTTGTGTGTAGCATAAGCCAGAGTATTCCTCACTCTTGCCACCTGGAACAAGATGTATTGCAGTGTTTAAGAACATACTATTCGATAATTATCACAAGCTATATTCACTTTCAAGTTTCAATAAATGTTAAACAGATAAGAGGTTCGTGAAGGAGGGATAACTGCATAAGCAGTAGACGAGATATTCAACATAAATACACAAACAACAGTTCTTACTACGAGCCATGTTTCTGTGTGAAATAACACATCAAATTACCGAGAGGGTGACAACCGACAAGAGTCGTTTGTGCAGTTTCATAAAAGTATATAAAGTAAAGGAAAAAGGAAACTTACCGCCCCAAAAGTATTGGTTCTTGGACGAAGATGAGCCTTGGTTCTCAAGAATTCTCGACTGACCCTTTTCTTCTGGATCGGATAAGAAGAGTCACACTTTCCAACCTAAAATAAAAGTGGGAGTAAGTGAAGTGAAACATATTCAGAAAGTCATAATTGCAGTATCAATTCTGAAGGAGCTTAAGTTTGGCAAAGACGTACCACAATGATTTTCTCAACCTTCAGTTCCACTTTTTGCTTTGTACCCTGGCTAGCAACAATAGTACCTTGTACAGATACGGATGCTCCAGTCAAGATCGAACCAGATTCTACCTATTATTCCACCCCCAATAATTTAGTTCAAAATATAAAAACAGAAGAAAGAACAGGACTAAGGATTATAACAGTGTTTATATATAAATTTTAAAAATTTAAGGTTCCCAAGTGCTAATCATTGTTCTCAGGTCATAGTGATTATTACCTGATCATACCCCTCTGCATCCGAATTCATCACACATTGCAAGTTCGATAAGCATGAACCATCATTTATCTTCACACAAAGAAAAAACCACAATTTTGTCAGCAAAGGATACATTTGGGAACACAAAGAATCTAGAGATTGATGCAGAAAGATAAACAAAGATTGATAATTACCTCGATGAATGTCACACTGCTCTGAGATCGAAGTGTCCGAACCCAACCCATAATGCTGAGGCTCTGCCCAACGCGACTCAGCCCTTCTTCAGGTCCTCCTTTCACTTCCGCTATCTTCAACTTCTTCCTAAATTCTCCAACTTTACTCCCAAATAGTTTATCGTAATTCTCTATTATCTTTCCATCTCCAGAGCCGAGAGATTCGGAAACAGCTGTGCAAAAGAATCTCCGGTGAGGGTTGGCCGGAAATGTATCGAAACGCGGGAGAACACGGCGGCGTAGAGGGCGTAAGAGAGAGTAAGAAGAATTAAAAATGGGGAAGAAGGATAAGAAGCGGAGAGTAGAGTATGGAGTTAGACGGAGAGAGGTCGCCGGAAGAAAGGCGGCCGCCATTGTTAGTCGTATCCTTCACTGTTTGGGATTATGCGACCCAATTCAATGTCTCTATATGGAGCATTCATTCATTCGACCCGATTTCGTATTGACCCGCCCCGTGAACCTTTAACTAAAAGAAGCCCATTTAAAGTTCATGGGCCAGGCTTCTACAAATGCTTGCAACTATGAACTCTATTACGAAAGCCCATCAATTGGCAAACAACAGTTTAACACATAACTCAATATGATGAAAGAAGAAAGATGCTCAGTGACGGTGAGTTATGATAAAAATGGAATTCCCAAGCAAAACAGAGCGAAGACATAAGTATGAAATGGAGGAAATAGAAATTAGCCAGTGAACAGATCTTTTACCAATCTGCTCGACAGAGACATAAATATAAACCGTAAATTTCTGGTCTCTCCGACAGTTTTGGACAAAAAGAAAGAGGGATACTGAGAATTTACCATTTTCAACTGGAACTCACAATAATGAGCTGAAAACAATCACATAATGAGCCTTAGTAGGTCCACAATGCCACATCATAGATTTTTGAAAATTATAAACTAGTTTTCGAAGAAATTATATGAAATCACAATGTTAACCTCAGAGGTTCAGTCAACAAGGAATTAATAATTGAAATGTATTACAATGTGTATTTTAGTTTTTTTTTTTTTTAGGTCATCTGTATCTAGGAATTTCTAGAAATGTTAATAAACATTAAAAATGAAGAGTAGAGACCATAATTCACCAAACAATCTGTCTTGTAGTGGCTGTCATGTGTCAAATTCGATCATAAGTGTATGGAGACATACTAAATGCTTAGTACTATTGCAATACATAAAGTAAAAGACAATATATTTGTTAAGTTATTGCAGAATATGAGATTCGTATCCTCATCTAGAAATAATAGCCCCGTTACGGTTGGCTTTTTCAATATATTTTAAATTTTAGTTTTGAAAATTATGTACAAAAGGTCAAGATGGCCGAGTTGGTCTAAGGCGCCAGTTTCAGGTACTGGTCCGAAAGGGCGTGGGTTCAAATCCCACTCTTGACAAAACAAAATATTATTCTTTTCCCTAATGTATTTTTTTTTACTTAAATCGTTTTAATGTTGATGACTCAACTCACAGAGAAAAGAGATATTGGATGTGACACATAAATAAACAAAGGCTTGACCAGGAAAACAATCTTTACAGTGACACGTGGAAGTAAATGGGCCCAACATCCACATGGAAGCAGTTGAGTTTTTGACCAAATGAGCATCAAACTCTTTCATAATCCAACCAAAACCACTTGGCATTTGATCTCTCATGAACCGGTGAGGTTGCTCACCTGCACTCGTTCATGTCTTGTCAGTTTGTTACTATACTACAACATTAATCTATGGTTCCAAATCGTATCAACGTGTATAAAGACAATTCAATAACACAATAAAACAAATTAAGTACTAATTTCAAACTTTAAGTTGAAGATGCTACCTGATAGTAGTTGTGATTTACTTACACATAAATAAAGCGAGAGAAAGAGAGAGTTTGGTAGAAACAAAGGCAAGCAAGACAGGTGTGAATCGGTTGTTGTTGACCCTCGCCATCATTATTAACCCTATTCAATGGAATTATTACCAATCTCTAAATTACTTCTACTACTTTAGTTTTGTTCTTCAATTTTCACCTTACACAACTCTGCTTTGTGTACTTTTAGTCAACGAGCATTATTGCTACATTTCTTGGGAATTGAGCAATTAATTTTAGTGCTGTATAGATTAGATATAGCTCCCACTCGGTCAATTATTCGTTTAAAATAAACAGAACATTTCCATACACTACAAACAAACAAAACATACTAGTTAGTAATAGCAGCTAAGCGTAAATTAGATCAATATATGAAAAGAGAAAAGTTATGATGATACAGCTTAACCAACAAAGCTAACCCCAGTCTTCTTCTTCATATTTAATCTCTCTATCTCTCCTTCTTTCTTCTTCAACCATCTTTTCTTCTTTTGCATCTGAGTATTCTTCATACGAACCCTCTGATCCATGAGAAATCATATCTCAACGATGAAGTTCTTGAATAAAATCCTCTGTCTTTCTCTTCTCCTTTCTGTGTTTATGACTACTCTGTCTTTTGCTCAGACATGTTCTAAGTACAAGTTCTCAAGCAACAGTGTCTTTGACTCCTGCAACGACCTCCCTTTTCTTGATTCCTTCCTCCATTACACTTACGATTCTTCAACCAGGAGCCTCCACATCGCTTATCGCCACACCAAGCTCACCTCTGGCAAATGGGTTGCTTGGGCCCTGAATCCGACGTCAACAGGAATGGTGGGAGCTCAAGCCATAGTGGCTTATCCACAATCAGATGGCACCGTGAAGGTTTACACTTCCCCCATCAGAAGCTACCAGACTAGTCTACAAGAGGGTGATCTCACTTTCAACGTCTCTGGGTTGTCTGCAACTTATGAGAACAATGAGATAGTTGTCTTGGCAAGTCTGACGCTTTCAGCGGATCTAGCTAATGGTGGAATCATTAACATGGTGTGGCAAGATGGGTCAGTGTCTGGGAACAGTCCTCTGCCTCATCCAACTTCAGGTAACAATGTTCGCTCCATGTCCACTCTCAATCTTGTCTCTGGTGTTTCTGCAGCTGCCGGAGGAAGTGGAGCAAGCTCTAAGCTCCGCAAACGCAACGTGAGTTGAATCTTTCGTGGACATGTCTCCTTAATTTTTTAATCTTACAACAGAGAATGATGATTGGTTTCGGTAATAATTGGGAGGTGCAGATACATGGAATACTGAATGCAGTGAGCTGGGGAATAATGATGCCAATAGGGGCAATCATTGCAAGATACTTGAGAGTCGCCAAATCGGCAGACCCTGCTTGGTTTTACATGCACGCTTTCTGCCAGGCTTCTGCTTACATCATCGGCGTTGCCGGATGGGCCACGGGTCTCAAACTCGGCGGCGACTCACCAGGGATTCAGTACAGCACCCACCGTTCTATAGGCATCGCTCTCTTCTCTCTAGCAACAGTTCAGGTACATTACACACTCGCAAACATAAAGCAAACCAGTAATATGTTTAGCAATCTAAATTGCTTAATTGTTTGTGAACATTAGGTGTTCGCAATGTTTCTAAGGCCAAAACCAGAGCACAAGCACAGAGTCTACTGGAACATTTACCATCATACGATCGGCTACACATTGATTATCTTGGCGGTCGTGAACGTTTTCAAAGGGCTAGACATTTTGAGCCCCAAGAAGCAATGGAAAAACGCTTACATTGGTATCATCATTGCTCTCGCCATTGTGGCCTTCCTGCTCGAAGCCTTCACTTGGTATGTAGTCATTAAGAGAAAGAAACAAGAAAAATCTGCTAAAACGGCTCAGCATGGAGCATCCAACGGAGGTCGATCACAGTATGCTTAAGATTAGCATTAGACTTGCTTCTTTTGCTCTTTGTGCATAGAGAGAAAGTGACGTTTTCATTGTTTATCTGCTTCATCTATCCATTTTCAATAGGTTAATGTCGGATTCCCATATTCATTTACGTTTTTACATTCAGGATGTAGGATTTATAATGCCATTTTTACTTTGATCCGACACTAATTGAGCGTACATGTGGATTTATATCATCTAATATATCCAGACTAGTCCAGAGCTTAGACACAGAGTTAGAGCTGAGAGAGTACCTAATAATTAACAACAATCTCTTATGCTCCAAAAATGTCTTTCAAGGATTAACCAGAGAGCATGCGCGTCTTTGTATCTGTGCACGCTCAAGCAAGATTTCGTGGCTTAAGACTTGCTATCTCTCTCACCACCTGAGCTTTGTCCGCTTCAAACCTCTCGTCCTCTGCAACAAAACAGACATGAATCACAAGCATAAAAAAAAATTTACGGTGAGAAGAATCAGGTCCATTCTCTGGTGGTAAAGGAGTCTCATACCTTTGTCCGGCTTGATATCAGCCAACAATTTCAGCAGCTTGTTTCTGTTAGCCACCAGAATGTTGATGATGTCTGAAGGCTTGTTTTGGTTCGCTACAAATAACTGTACATAACAGCAATATGAGTGAACTTTGGCTACAATCTTTATCATCAATACTCAAGACTACAATAATTAAGCCCTCTGACTTATGAATATGTTTAACTTTATAAACCTACTGTCTTTAGGGTACAAGAAAGATACCTTAAAAACATGGAAAGCGTCTATCTGAATGGTTTTGCTTGATTCCTGCAAGAGAATTTTCATCCAAAGGCTCAAATTTATTTCCAATAGTAACTCTGTTTGGCGAGCCAGATATTAAGAATTAAATCATATGAGTCGGGTATAGCATCGTACTCTGAGAAGATTCATCAGAATCCTTAAGTTATCCATTGAGCTCACATATTTCGTCATCACTGCCGAATTTGATCGATCTAGTAATATATCACCCAACAACTGCAATTATTACACATTAAAATCGATTAGAATGCTCTGTTACTGCCATCTTTTTCATGATAACCAATTTGTGATATCACCACTCCTCTAAGTTAGTCTACCTTAATCGCCTGCCGTCTGGTTATATAATTACTGGATTCAAGAAGCTTTGAGTTGTAGTCTGCAAAAAACTGTAAATCATAACAGCTGAGAATCATACTAGATCAATCGACACTGTCAGAGATGAAACAGATACAGATGCTTTCATGCAAAATTGTATTATCTGGTACATTGTAAGATAACTTACCCAGTCTTCATTCTTGATAAGAAACTCAGCAACTGTAGACTTGTGCCTTGTCATAAGTTCCTGCAAGAAATAATAACATAACCGAAGTTATGATAGCAGAATTTAAGAAAAAAGTTTAAGTTGTGTGTTGCAAGGGATTTTCAAGTATGTCCAGGAACCTTAAAAGTTGCAGCAGCATCAGCAGCAATGTCGAAATTGGGAAGCTGTATGTAGTGAAAAAACTTCTTCACGTGCTGAGAGTCCAAAACATATCTGCACCACAGAAAGAGAAGCAGTTTCCATTATAATATGAAATTCACCACTAATAAACTGTTCTTCAACAAAATTCAGTAGAAGATTATCTTCTAATGTCGAAAAACATATAAGATGCAATGTCGTAAATATAAATTAGCTCACTTTGCAACAATCTGATGACGAATGCACTCTCTAAACATAGTACCGTAGTGTAACGCCATATCTGTGTTTTCGAAGCTGAATGAAATCACAGAAAACCCATATGAGTGATAAAGTGAACCACATCATCAAGATAATGAAAAAAAGACTTTAAATTCCGAAGCCATTAAATAAATCTTAAGGAAACATCAACCATATCATTTCATCTCCTGAACTCACCCATCCACTAGAAAATCCATAAGATCAATGTTGGATTCAAGATAATCAGATGCAATAAGCCGTGAATTGACTTGTTGCCTCTGAAGATTTGCAACAACTTGTGTAGCATCTTTCCTGGCCTAACAAAAAAAAAAAAAGGGATTCTTGTTCAAGTGTTGCATACCGTCAACTTCAACTCATGTGGCCGTCTTTCTTCGGATTTAAATCATAAGACACAATGTTACCTCCAAGTTCAAATGAGGAAGAGATGTGAGCAAGCAGCGAAGAGTATCATCCTTAAAGAATGCCTGAGTCAACTGGGCACAAGCTTCAGCTACAGGTTCAGCCTCGCTGTTTCCATAGAGAATTAACTTCAAATCTCGTAAGCTCTTGCTCAGTTCCGTCAACTGGAAGCAATTAACACAAATCAAATCAGGGCATGTTCAGGATTTGAAGAAAAATGTGCAGGATTTCATCAATTGGATCTCGAGATATCTCAGAAAGATTTCTTTATAGAAGAAATTTTTAGATAATCAACAACGATTTCAAGGGAGAAAATTGCGGAATTGAAGTAAGAAAGGGATGGAATAAAAAAAAGTAGACCTTTTCCTCGCGTTTGGACTCTCGAAGGTCAGGGAAGGAGTTGGATCGATCGGCGTAGAGGAGGAGATCACGAGTCTGTCGAACAATGTCAGCAGGAGTCTTCGGTTTGGATTTGAAAAGACCTTTCATGTCCGCTTAATCCGCCGCGTCTCCACCAGAACAACCAGAAGCGGAGACAAATCTTCGGCCAGTCTCAGCAGCAGCACCTCCTTTAGACACGCACGATCTTAACGTAGTTGTATTCCCTAGACCTAAGCTTTAATAATGAACAATGGAAGACAAAAAAATCTATATCTACAAATCTCTCTCTCTTTGGAATCCACTAGGGTTTCACCATGCTTCTCTCTTCTTCCCTCACGTCCTCCATTTTTAGCTTTGAGATGAGCGAGATCCCTTTGCTTATTTCGATTATCAAAACAACTATTAAGAGAATTTTAAGTCTCATAAATAATGATCACACACATGAAGCTTTAAAGTAATCATTTTTATTAGAAAGAAAACCTGAAAACCTGAAAACCTGAAAAGCCAAATTTTTCACAGCATTGTTTCTTTCTGAATTTGATTGACATGATCAATTTTTCACATTTGTGACTCTAAAAATTGTGCTGAATCTCTTTTATACTCGCCTCTATTTTTCTCTTTCTTTTTCTTATTTAAAACTAGGATATTTTGGAATTCTAAAGAACTCAAAGTTGGGGATCACTCAGCATGAACAAAAATTTACAGAACATATAGAAATCACAACCGTCGTGGGAAAGTCATAGTTTCAACATAAGTTATAAAAAATTAAAGCAGAGATATGCGATGTTCAAAGTCCCAATTGACTCTGCATCTCCAATATAGTCTTTGCCGATTTCTGCAGCTTCTCGGACTCTTCATCAGTCATATGCACATTGGTCACAGCGATCACGCCGTTGCGTCCAAGCATAGCCGGGAGGCTGAGAAAGACATCACCACCGTCCACACCATAAAAGCCACGAGCAAGGACCGTGACAGGGTGGATCTTGCGCTGGTCACGGAGGATTGTGCGAGCCAGATTAGCAGCAGAGTAGCCAATGGCCCATGAAGTGTAACCCTTTAGTCCAATGACTTCATAAGCACTGCCAACAACGGTTTGGTGGATATCTTCAAGGGTTTGTTTCTCGTAAGCAATCTGATTCTTCTCAAGGAAGCTTAGGACAGGTATGCCTCCCACACTTATGCTCGACCACAATGCTACTGAGCTGTCTCCATGTTCTCCTACTATGAATGCCTGCAACAACCAATCAAAACCCACTTTTGTTATTCAATTGATCGTCTCAACAACACATCACATTATCATCGGATCTCTTATATCACCTGATCACTCTTAAGTTGCAGTGTTTAACCAAAAGTACAGTTTGTTGTCATTAATTGCAGTTTACAGCCACCAAAGCATAGATTTTTATCATACTTAACCATTAAATCCAGCTGCTCACTCCTTAATCGCAGTATTTAGCTCCCCAAAAATCACATTATTGAAGACTAAGGATCTCTTACAAATCTAAACCCTAAACCCTCTAAGTGATCAATCTCAACAAGACACCATTACCATTGGGTCTATCAAATTAAACTGGCACTGATTTGGTTGGAACTAACCTGTACATCCTGAGCATTAACGTCCAGATGATCTGCGATTAAGAATCGGAATCGAGAGGAGTCGAGATTGGTACCGGATCCAAGCACTCGATTCACCGGGAAACCAGAGAGTTTCCAGGCAACGAAGGTCAAAACATCAACGGGATTAGAGACGATTAATAAGATAGCATCGGGAGAAGCCTTAGCGAGTGGAGGAATAATGTGGCGAAAGAGAGAGACGTTTCTCTGAAGCAAATTGAGTCTAGACTCGCCTGAATTCTGTCTAGCCCCGGCGGTGACGATGCAGAGATCGGAACCCGCGGTGACATTGTAGTCAACGGAAGCAGTGATCTTGGTGCGAGGCAGAAAAGCAGCAGCGTGCTGAAGATCGAGCATCTCACCTCGAAGCTTATCAGGTTGGACGTCAACGAGAGCGATCTCATCGGCTAGATCTTGAGTAAGTATGGTTTGAGCTATGGCCATTCCGACATTTCCGACGCCGACAACGGAGACTTTGGTACGGCGATCGGAGGGGAGAGGAGGAACAGAGTTGTGGATCGGCTTGAAAAAGGCACTGGTGAGATTCAATCCACTCGGACCCAAGTCACTCAATGATGAACTCGATGCGTTTTTCTCCATTGCAAAGCTTGTTTGTTTGTTCTTCTTGTTGTTCTTCTTAGTTATTCCTCTGAGTGAGAGAAGTTTACTTATAGGGGAAATGAAGAAAAGAATATGATCGGTTTTGACTAGTCCGACAAGAGCATAAAGTGACGAATTGTTCCGAAACTGGAAACAGCCCACTGTTTAAGTCTTTAGTTTTAGAGTTATTATTTTTCTCAAGATGGTTTTGTAATTTAGAATCCTCTTAACTTTGACAATGCTTAAAGGAGAAAAATTCAAAAGCAAATAAACAGCTTTCTTTCACATGGTTTGAAAGTACAAATTTATATCTTAAAGGAGTATTTTGCATCGGTTGGTGAGAGACTTTGTCTCGAGAAGATCTAGGAGGAAGAAGAGTCGTTTTGTCTTGTCAATAAAGGAAAGTTGACGACAATGATACTTACACTTGTCCACCATCTACTGGCTGCAAAAAATATCTCTCATATTGGATTCAATTCATCTATTTTTATTCGATTTCTATCCATATATAATATATTTACAGAGAACACAAAAACTCAAACTTGACAATTTGTTAAAATATTGATAATATTATTTTTTTCTTTTGTGTAATTATTTTTAATATAAAAATATGTGTATGGTTATCCTATAATATAGAAACTGTTATAAATGTGTATGTATGTTTTTATATTGTTTAATTAAAAAGAGAAGTAAAAGACTTACGTAAGTTGCTATGTAAAGTGAAATGAACAAAGGAGAAAGTGGAGCACTTCTTCTATTATCAAGATCTTTTTGTGATGCTTTTACTATATGTGTGTACATTCACAAACTGGTGGTAACATCAACTTATAAGCAAATGTGAACAGGTAAAATAAGAAAACTAGAAAATGGATGATTACTATATGTGGTACATAGTATATATATACGCGTAACACTTCCCTTAATTATTTATTAATGTATTACTCATTGATTCGTTAAAAACTTTTCTTGTAAAACCCTACGGAAAAAATCATAGAAAAAGAAAAAGAATGCAATAGCGAAAACTCTCTTCTCGAATAATGATGATCAGATCACATCTTTACACATTACTCAGATGTCGCATTTCAATGTTGTAAACATGGATCGCCGACTCTACTGTCACATATACGATTTTGGACTATGAGAGGTAGTTGGCATATGCAAAGGACGAGATGGCGACTTACCAGCAAAATGTGAAGCAAGAGATGGCGAGTTACAAGGATAACATCACCTTTATGAAGCAACAGAATTTCGAGCTCCTACAGTACCTAAAAGCGAAACATTCGTCTTTCCCTTCTCACTTGACTATGATGTCTCCTCCTCCACAGCACGATGGTTCGGGGTCTTATTCTGCAACCAGACCGCCTGACCAATTCCCAGATTTTTCACACATGTTCTGATTTTCTTTCGCTTTTGAAACATTTTATGTATTTTAAAATTCGCGTTTCATAACAATTCTGTTTCGGTACTATAAAATTTATTTTATAATATAATTTTATTCAAAATTAAAATAATTAAACAAATTAAATTTTTTTTAAAAAAATGGAAAATAAAATAAATGTGTGACTCATCTGCAAGTGCAATATTCAACTTATCTGCAACTGCGCATTGCGACTGATATGCAACTGAAAAGTGCGACTGATCTGCAACTGAAAACTACGACTGATCTGCAACTGATATGCAACAGCAAAATTGCGGCTGATCTGCAACTGCAAACTGCGACTGATCTACAACTGCAAAATGTGACTGATCTGCAACTATAAAGTGCGACTACTCTGCAACTGCAAACTGCGACTAATCTGCAACTGCAAACTGCGACTGATCTGCAACTGCAAACTGCGACTGATCTGCACCTACAAAATGCGACTGATCTACAACTACAAAGTGCGACTGATCTACAATTGCAAATTGCGACTGATCTGCAACTGCAAATTGCGGCTAATCTGCAACTAGAAAGTGCAACTGAAAATTAGGACTGGTTTGCAATTCTGTGTGTGCGATTGATCTGCAACTGCATTTTTTTGTAACTGAAGTGAGACTACATATTTTGTCACTGACCTCAAAACACTCACAAAGTGAGACTATGTTATTAGTTGCAAAAACAATCGCACTTTGAGATTGACTATTAGAGTCTTAAATCAGTCGTAGTTTTGAGACTAAAGTGCGACTGATCAAAAGTGCGACTAACGTTTTGCGACTGTTTGAGTCAGTCGCACTTTAGTCTCAATATGCCAAAGTGAGATTGATTGTGTAGTCGCAAAAGAAATATTTTCTTGTAGTGAGGTCCACATATATCACTTTGAATACGTTCAAGGAATTTTGGTGATTCAATATCTATTTTGGCTGGTGTTGGCCTTGTGATCAACTTTCTAAGAGAACATGCATCACATGTCATTTTATTTCCCAAACATATTTCATGGGGTTTCAATGTATGACTATATGAGTTTTCTATCATTTTTGTTGATCTTAAACTAGAGAAGTATCATTTGTTTCTCAGAATAGTGTGCGTTGTTCCACTATCTGGTATACAAATTTTTCTAATTGTTTCCTTAATTTCGTTCCCTTTATATCATGATCCATTTTTGTAATAGTCATTTATAAAAAACATAGCAAACTTTATTTTACCACAAGAACAAGGCAAACTTTATTTTACAAAAAAAACATAGCAAACTTTATTTTACAATAAAAACACACGATAATTATACATTAGTTTTGTGAAAACATCACTGCTAAGCAAACAATTGAAAAACGTAATAATTTTAAAACAAACAACTTAAGATGTGATAGTTAGTCTGCCAAACAAACAACTTAAGATGTGATAGTTATTCATGGCAGACTGAAGATTATTTAGTAACTACAAGCATCTTAGTTTTCCTCATAAGTGGTCTCGTCGAATTCATTAGCAAAGTCAGAAGCATCGAGGTGCGTTGATCCCTCAAAGTGTTCCATAAGATTTACTTCTTTTCCTTTGCCTTTCAGTAACTCTTTGTATAGTTTACAAAGGTGTGAAAGAGTCCGACATAGTTTGGACTAATGCCCTTTTGATCCGCATTTGAAACATATGCCATCACGCTTGGGTGACATTCTTTTGAATTTCTTTCCCTTTGGAATTTTCTTCAGATCGGACCCACTTAAACTACTTTCGTCCTTGTGAGTTGTAATACCTTTGACGTCTCCGATGATATTGACAACCACGTCCCCGATTCGTTTGACTTTCTCGTTCTGATTTTTTTTGCGTTTGTTGCATTCATAACCATTTCGTTTCTAAAATAAAATAGAATTTTATTAAATTGAATTAAAAACCATATACATTGTTGTATGAAGCGAAACATTTTCTTTCAAATAAAAAAATAAAACAATTTCATGGAAAGAATATGAAATTTTTTGGATAAGTTAAATGAGTGAAAAATGAGTATTTAAAGATTGAAAATTACATCATGACCGTTAAAATAGTCATTTGAGAAAGTAGAAAATTTTGAAATTTTTTCTTCATGATCGTTGGTAAAAACTGTAAAATTATAAATTAATCTAAAATTAATTATAATATAAGCATCACATAATATATAGACGTTAACTACCAAATCTATATAATAAGCATCACTATATATCACTATATATGTAGTAGGTTACATACGTATATATAAAAATAGTAAGACAAAAAGATGAGTTTAGGTAAATAACTCACGCTCAACTATTTTCCTTTGGCTGCATGCATGAATAGTTATTAGTTAAAGTGTAATTTGTGCTTCGTTTTAACAACACATATAATTTAATAACAAAATCATCTCTTATATAATAAAAATTTAGTATTAATTTAAACATTGTATTATATTGTCTTTTTTTATTCTATGAAGTATTATGACAAATTTGTTAATAGAAAATAATAATCACATAATATTTATATTTTTTACAATAATAAAAATAACTATCTCTTAATAAAATTCTATAATTGATTATATTATCTACTTAAAATAGATAGAAAATTGAATTCCTATAACTGATCACGTTTTAAACTTGATGTCGAGTTATTTTATTCATAGGTTCCTACAGTGAACGTCAAAAATGAATTTGTCCCCAAACAATATATAATTATTTTGCAGTTTTGCAAGATAAAAATATTTAGATGTATATATATATATATATATTGTCTTTAGTATTTCGTTATTTTAACTAATTTTTAATTTTAAATATTGTTTTTTCTAATTTTTATTAATTTATTTCAGATATCATAATTAGTTCTAATAGTTATAAGTGTACTCAAATCTGGTTTGATAATGAAAAAATTTCCAAAAGTCTTCAACTTGAGTATATGTACTTTGAAAATTCTATTTTTTTCGTTAATTTTTATATAAGAGATTATAACTCATAATATATACGAAGGCTTCCTAATTATGATTTGCATATTGAATTGACCGATCATATCCAAAACAACGAGGAAACATCTTTATGTGTTCGTGAAGAACTTTTAGAAACAAAAAAGGTAAATATTATCCAGAAAAAAAATTAGAGAACTTCTACAAACAAAAAAGGTAAACTTTTTTATATTTATTCTTTGGATAATATTTTTGTTAATCTTAAATTGAGTTTTATTTATTTCCTTTAGATTGGTTCTTATGTTACAGTGGTTACAATTCTTTCTATTGATGCTGACTATGGATGATGCTACTTAACATGCAAAGTATGCAATAAATTTTTTTTTCTAATTGATTGTTTTGAAGATATAAGTAACTTTGAAGATCTTTCAATTGTTAAACGGATGTGGAATTGTTCAAATTATAATTTTAATGTGACAGATGTGATTGTTGGAAATCATAAAGCTTTGTATAGGTTAAGATTAATCTGTTATTTTTATGACCAACATAAAGATGACAAACTAAAATTGCTTAATGGAACTTCTCGAGCTAATTTCTTTGACGCCATATATCTTTATGGTGTTATTCTCATATGTATTGGAGGTAAAGATAAACTAAAAGGTTTTAAAATTTTGTCTTCTTTTCTCATGCCCCAAATGTCAAAAATGTTAGAGAACCTTGAAAGAATTTGGTTTCGAACTGACGTACATCTCGGATCCAATATGTATGATGTATGTTCAAAGTTGAAAACATCTTACATCAAAGACAAGTGTAGTTGTGATGGTCGAACTACCAAATTCGTAAAGTACAATAATATTTGGCATCGTTACGATGTTGATAATGACATGACTAAATCTTTTGTGTGCGAGATTTGTTTATGGGATCATGAAGTCAACTTTTGCTTTGCGGTTTTTACTTTTAGAAAATTCTTCTTTTAATTTGTTATTTTTAAAAAGTATTTATTGTTTTAGTTATTTATTTATTTTATTTTAGTAAATATTATTTCATTTGATCGAAATTGTAATATTTATCACACAAGAAATATTTTTTTTATAACGCAATTAAGAAAATATAGACACATTTCTAATAATCTAATTATATTCTTATACATATGACAAAAATACATATATATATATATATATGTATATGCCTATTATTAACATAGGTATAGGTATATATACTTATTACTAATTTAGATATATAAAAAATAGAATCTAATATTCAAATTTTTAATAATTTACAAATGTATATCAAAAAAAAATTTGTCTCATGCAAAACACGGGATTTATCTAGTAATAACATAAAACAGTAAATAAGATCCTACAAATAGATGATAAGGTGGTCAAGCCGTCTATATACATAAATTGTAAAGGGTCAAACCACATATATGATAAGATAGATAAGCCTCCCATACATATATATGATAACGAATCGACCATACACATATATGATAAGGTCAATAGACGTTCATACACATATATAATAAAACACATAAATTAATTATCACAATATCATATAAAAATTAAAAATATATACGATCATGCTAATAACGTGTTATAAAATACTTAGATATATATATGCATGCTTTTATATTGTTTAATTGAAAAGAGAAGTAACAGACTTACGTAAGTTGTTATGTAAAGTGAAATGAAGAAAGGAGAAAGTGGGAACACTTCTTTTGTTATCAAGATGTTTTGTTATGCTTTTACTATATGTACATTCATAAACCGGTGGTAACATCCATTTATAGGCAAAGGTGAAGAGGTATAAAAAGAAAAGTAGAAAATGGATAACAACTATATGTGGACACATGGTATATATGCGTGTAACAGAAACAACATATACCATCTACATTTTTCTCATATATAAATACTAAAAGTTTAGTGGTTGAAGGGTTTTAACGATCTTAAATAGTTGAAAATATTTGCATACAATTAAAAATCTTTTAAACTAAAACCTTGACAAAAACTAATATGGGTAAAATATCAATAAAATCCCGAACTTATCAAAAGAGAAAAATCAAATTCCAATTTTCTCGATTCTAAATTAACTTATAAATTATATTTAACTTTCAAACTAAACTTCCAATTTTAAGTTGAATATGCCGTATTACCCAGTTTTAAATCGTTAGTTCTTTAACTAACAGAGACCAATTAACAATCTTAAATAGGGTTAGTAATTAATGTTTAATGACTTGGTAATACCAATTGGTAACTTAAATTAAGGGTTTAATTTAAAGTTAACCATAATTTATAGGTTAATTTGGAAACAAAAGAATTGGAAGTTTGATATTTTTTTATAGTAAGTTTGGTGTTTGATTAACATTTTTCCCAAACTCTAGTATAGTTGACATTATACAACAATTAATTTGCTTCTGTGTAGTTGACATTATACAACAATTAATTTGCTTCTGTGTTGATATAAAACTTTACATGGTGTCATCACAAAGTTTATTGAACGTATAAGATTGTTTTAAAAACATAAGCCCGAAGTAGGCTTCAAATGATTTGGTTGATGACATAATCACAATACAAACCGAAGGATCTCATCTATGGCTGCACATAATATGAAGTTCCAATATCAAAATCATCCATTGCTGCCAAAATGTATATCAAGAATTTCACTTTTGGTTCCAAGAGACACATGTCTCTTTTCTTAATTACAGCAAAAGCCAACTAAAACAGCCATGGCTTTACAATCCTACAAAATCTGCTGTTAATCCTACAACAAAAAAGAGCATAGCTTTCTAGCTCATATCTCGCACTAATGTCTCCATTTCCTTGAGGGCTTGTTCCAAGGCGTAGATCACCATCTTCTTTATCTGAATTCACATGGTAAAGATTGAAAATAAAAGAAAAAGAGGATTGGACAGTAAACACAATTATACATATAAGACATCGTCAAAGAATCACCTCAAGTTTGTCTTCTCTGGCTTTGTGGTTCTTAGGGAGTTGTCGAAATTCACCAGTCAACCGGAGACACTCATTGATGTTCTCTGGTGAAACAAAATCAACAGCTACCTTTGTGCAAGACTGTTTCAAATCCGATTACAGAAATCCATCATACAAAATTGACAAAAAAAAATTGAGGAAAGTTAATCAATAAAACAGAAATCATTCAACTGAGAACCTTGAGATTCCGAACTTGATGAGGGCAACCCGCAGGAATAAAAACTGCTTCCCCTAGCTTTTGCACAAATGTCCATGGCTCAATCCCTTGAATTCAAACAAACAGATATGATAAAGTGTCAAATAATCCTTAAAGTGACAACTATTACAGTTACAAGTTACAAGTAACCATACCGAGTTCCGCTCTGAGTTTTCTTTTATGGTCCACGGTTAAGTAACAAGACTGGTCATGTATCGGATGATACACCTAACAAAATTATCTATTAATACAATTACACAGAGCTCGGAGATGAAAAGGTTTGGCAGATTATAGATTTATTACCTTTGTAACAGGAGAACAAAAGGCATGTCTGAATTCTTTGCTGTGCTTTCTTAGATACTCTTCAAGCTTAGGAACATCTTCCCTTCTAAATATGTCCCAAAGCGCACCACCTGTTTCATCATGAGCTCCATTTTCATCAATCCCAATCTCTTCAGCAGCTAAACCATTTTGTACCTGATGTTCTTTCTCATTCTGTTGCTTGTGTTTTTGTTTCAGAGCTTCAATTGCAGACATTTGCTCTTCAGCTAGTGTTACTTCAGCCGTATGCATCAGAATATTAACCTACGAGGAAAAACCTTTCAAATACCTGAAAACCAGTATTATTTGACTACCGTGTAATAATTTTAAAACGTACTGCATCTGACATATCACAGTGAAGCTTAGTGACTGAATCCCCTCTACCGAGCTCCTCTAACATCCCATATGCAATATAAGTTTTTGGACCAAGATCTGGTTTAAGAATCCCTTCAGGAAGTTTTGCAGCAATATTGAGAACACCAGATCTAGGATCGCTGTATTCTTGAAACGGTAATGCGGAAATGAACTCGTCGCAGTGACGAGGTAAAAGCTTTTCAAAATCGTCTGAAGGAGGCCAATCCTTCAGCTTCAGCATCTCAGGCCAGAAGTTACTGTATTGTCTTCCTTTGCTGTATCCTATAAAGAAACATTGTGTATTGATCTCCACCTGACATTACAAGAAACAGAAATGGTCTTAGAACCTATGGCTATGGAACACTTTTAGAAACCAGAAAAAAAAAGATACATACCTCACAATTAGCTAAACAGTCGATAGCTTTAACTTTAGACATCTTAGAGCTAGTTGCTGAATCAACATTCTCGCATAACGCCCGCCACATTACCATTGGCTCCCAGCTTAAACCAGCTGTGTTGTTAAGAGCGTTACGAACAATAACTGGTTCACCTTTGGACCAATGCTCTTGGAAATGCAGAAGCTCTTCTTGCTTCAAGACATCAAAAGAATCAGGAGAGTAGAGATAATTGTCACTGGATCCATCCCTCGACGCTGATCTCCTCACCATACTGGTCTCTATATCAGGAGAACATCTGCACTGTGACGTTTTAGGATTAATACTATAAGAGACTAAGAAAGTCTCTGCCTTCTGCTCCAAATCTGACATCCAGGTCGACGGTAAGATCCGCTTAAGTTCCAAAACACAATCCCCACAACCGCCTAGTTCTTTTGGCGCACATGTTATGCTTCCATTTTCATCAGCATTCCACTTAATGCATGGATCTTTATTTTCATCCTCGGAAACAGAAGAAGAGCTTGGTTCTGCATCTTCACCATGTATATATTGCTTTCCTCTATTCACAAAGTGTAACTTAATTTCCGGGCGTTCTGAAAGCCTTCCTCCACGGACCTCTTGGCAACAACTTAGACAGAGTTCATAGGAGCATTGTGGACAGCTTCGATGCAAATCCGCAATTGAGGTTGCACAGTGGTTACTACAGAGAAAATGACATTTCACTTATAAAAATAGATGTTGCATAACTCTTTTTAAACAAATATAAATGGATGACACTTACCAGTAGACACGCTCTTCATTTGAGCATAGAGTCTCAGATATAACAACTTCAGAAGTGGCTTTTCCTACATAGAACAAATAAACTATGTAGGAAGAGAAAATCTTGTCTTAGTAGTAGAAGAAGACCCATATATACCTTGAACCTTGGCCTCGGTTTCAATTTCCTGATCTTGTGCTTTGCAAAACATTTTCAGGAAAGGAAGCATTGACCCAATCAAGTAACGAAGATGACGAAATCTTTCGTAATTACTGAGCTTTCTCTTTGATGTCTGTAAGAGAAACAAATACATCAATATTCACAACAAAGCATATATCCATCTCGCAGTTCCAAACATCTTTTGTTAAAAATACAGTTGTATACCTCGATTAATCCACTTGAGTGCAAACAAGTGCAGCAGTTACAAATTCCACGACAAAAAGGACATTTTTCTAGGACATCATCCTTAGACAAATTGGGATACCTGAGAGAAAGCACAAGATTGTATCAACGATAATTGAAAACTACAGTTAAAAGAAAGGATGTATAATATATTATATATGAAAAAGCAAAAAAACTAACCATTTCTTTATACATGGAAGACAATACAACCTCTCTTCACAAAAGGTGCAAATGAAAAGAAATCTTCTTCCCCCTTTAAAGCATTGATGGCAAATTGCAAGCTCTCCCAGATCTGACTGTGTAAGGAAGAAACAAAAAACATGATTTCAGACAAAAGTTAAGAGTACAATTTCATCACATCATGTTTTCTCATTGTGTAAGAACAAATGTTACCTTTAAACTCTTTGTCATGCTTCTGCAGTCACTAAAATTCCCGCTATTCAGATGAGAATCCGAAAGTTCAGACTCAGAACGAGAACAAGAAGCGCTAACATCTGTCTCGTTTCCAAGAAAACATATAGAATCAGTCTCTGAAGTCTTTTTACTTCTACGAGATGTTGCCTTCATGAAAGAAAATACTCTGAGTTCTTCTTCCCATTCCTTGTCATCGTCAACAACTTCCGTTTTAGCTCTCTTTTTCACAGAGCTCCTCTGCTTCTTCTCTTTTTCGTCACATTGCCTTTCATCATCACCACTTCCCCCTCTACATACATTACGTTTCTTTACACCTTTCTTCTTCCTTGAAAATTTGGTTTTATCTGATTTTACTTCATCAGCTTTAGACTGTTTCCGTTTTCTATTAGACATTCCCTTCGAATAATCCACACTGCTATCTTCTCCAATGTCAGAACCACTGCTAAGACTTGTTGCCTCAACCGGTATCTTCTTCTCCGGCCAATAACCTTGTGCTGAACTCTCCATTAGACCATTAATTATGCTTGAGATTTACTCCACTAACAGCAACTACACCCTCCATTTGAATTAAGAAAAAAAATTTCAAAATCCTTTTTACGGTGTTATTAAAATCTTATTATAAAGGTTTTCAACCTCAACATTTGAAAAGCAAAATCAAATGTGCATAAACAAAAACAAAACATCAAAAAAACAAGAAAAACAGAGTCGTACCTCGAGTGTTTCACGCAGAGTCAAGCTTCCAAGCAGATTCAAAACCAAAACGAAAAGAGAACATAAAGAGAAAGTCAAATACATAAACGATTAGAAACCCTAAATATAACCTAACCAAATACCATGAGGAAGAATAATTTCAGCCGATTGTAGCTGTTTTCACACCGAATCAAGCATCCATGTACCCAAAACCCTAAATTTGTACTACATAAAAATAATTATAATATCCTAAATCAAATTTGCGATGTATAGAAAGCAAAAAAATATTTCTTAGAATTTATGGAAGAGATCTCCGAGAATTTTTGTGAAAAAGATGAAGCGACTGAGTGAGTGTGGGAGAAATATTTTCTCCGATATGATTTTATGCAAATTTTGCGTGAGATTCTCAAATATTATAATTAAAATGGGCCTATACCTGGCCCAACGGCATATACGAAATTTGAAAATTTTGAATAACAAGTCATGGAAAATGCTGAACCATTAGATTGGAGTTTCTAACTGATGAACGATTCAACATCGGTGTTAATGATATTGTTGATGATCTTTCATTCACTAGATAATCTCATGGAACAAAACCAGCAAAAATTACGTGGATTAGTAGCTAAACACAGATGTTAATTTTGTCATTTCTAATTTTATTTTAAAAAGAGGAATCCCATGAGGTTTAACCACTGAATCTGCCTATCTTCTCTGTAACCGGAACCCAAAATCCTGCTATTCTCCTGCGATTTCTCATCTTCATGGTTGGTCGAATCTATGGAATCAGCAGATTGAAAACTTAATCAACTACAGAGGCATCAAACATATGAAGTACATGGTCCTTCTTCTATGACATAGCGTCATCATCCACGAGCCGTGGCGAGAATGCCATGAGCGTCTCCATCGCCAAACACATAAATCTATAGATTTTATTGGGTATTAGTGTTAGAACTTGACAAGCGAAGAAGAAGAAGAACAAAAGGATGAAGATGGCAATTTGATTGTTAAGTTCTAACAATCTTGAGCGTTTTAAATCTAGTTGGAACTTGAGGATGATGAAGAATATAGTGATTGTGTTCATACTCAGTTGGAGAAGGTTAAGCGACAAGATCTTTAAAAGATTCAATACCTCACATCTTCCCTGGGAGAAACACATCAGAGTTGAGTCATCGATCGTTTAAAGAAAGACTTTCAACTGTTATCCTAAAGAAGATGCATCGCCAATGGGATTTGACGATTACGGTGAAGAAACATCTCTTGGCTCTGGGTTGGTGTTTCTTCTACAATCAGAAACATGATAAACGTGAAATTACGGTACAAATTTTCTAATAGTAAAGTTTTTTACTCTCTTGCTATGACTTATGTCTCTTGTCGATCTAGGCCCATATACATCAACTTCAAATTGTTCCTATATTTGAATTGACTTGTTCTTCAAGTGATCTTTGTTAAAAATCCAGTCGTGATGCATCAAAGCAAAAGAAGAACAAAAGAAAAGCGTTTTATATGGAAGAGAAAGCAATTTCAGTTCTGCGATGATTAGTGTTTCATGAGTCAGAGGACAAGAAGAGACATGGTTTTGATCATGGACCAATAACGAGAAGAGACAGAAACTATTCTGAAACCAAGAAACTTATGAAAGTTTTAACATATTTTAAATGGCTTATTTAATGATTTAGTGTTTGTCAAAGTATATCTCAGATTTGGTGTTGAGACGAACCAATTAGACTTAAGGAAGAGTAAAGCGTAACACAAATCGGAATGAAAGCTGAAGAAACGACTCTTTGAAATTCAGAGTTCTTTAATGGCTAGGTTCAGCAGTGGATTCTGAAAGCCATGTTGATCTATTCAAGCATACGAGATCAATTGTGGTGGTGTCACATTAAGGTAAGTTTATTGAACTTCAAATGAGTCACAATGGGTTCTAAAACCATAAAAGATATGAATTAGTGGAACATACTTGCAGCTTATATCTGATGCTTGTCATTTAGAACCAATTATTTTCAATTTGGTAATGGTCTGTGCAGGTGATTTGTTAAGGTCACTTTGTCTAGCATTGGTAGATGTGATAGTGGTTATGTCACTTGTAGTGCTGCCTTAAATATTTTCATGGACGAAAATTTACAATGGCCAAAGAAATGAAAATCTCATTCCTGAATTAGATGAATGCGTGTTTTACGTGCTCGTTGGTCTCATTTCAAGTGATGCTTGTGTAGACGTACGGTCTTGGATACAACAGCTGAGATGGATCTTAGATGACTTGAGTTTAGTGTTTTCTAGGCTCCTTACTAGATGATTTATTCACATAAATCCTTAGTTCAAAAGGTCAAACAAAGGAAAACATTAAAACTTGTTTGAGTCATGTAAAAGAGTTGATGAAAACCTCAGTTTGAGTGTTTAACTCAATTGTAAAAAGTGAATTGGTTTTCACTTGTTTTAAAGTGTAAGAGAGTCAAGAAGATAACCTCTTTGAAACACTTGATTTAAGTGAAAGAGAGCCAAGAAAGTGACCTCTTTGAAACACTTGTATAGAACGTAAGAGAGTCGATGAAAAAAAAAGGGGACCTCTTTGATACGTTTGGTAAAGTGATTGGGAAGGCTTTTAGAAGCTGGACTCTTATTATTTGTATATCACTGACCCATTGACTAAGGCATTATGTGGACACAAAGTGTTAGACACAACCTTAGATGGGTTTGAAGTGACATTAGAACAATACCTTTGAAGGTTACCACTGTGTGACCCTATATTATAGATCATCAGTTCAAGGTTCAAAACTATAGAAGAGTGTTGTTCTAGATAGTGTCATGTTGTACAAAAGTTGAGAAAAAATCTGTGTGACTGAGTACGAGAACTCAAGTTGTAAGTAATAACAAAGGATCACTTGTAAAGATTTGTTTCATTTTAGTACATGTAAGTTTTTGAGCAACTCAAATTGCAAGTTTTGAGCAATTCAGATTGCAGCTTTTGGGTTCCTAAAAGAGTACAAATTGTATGTTACAGGTTTTTAATAAGCTAAGAAATTTATGTGATCCTTACTAGCTAGTCTGCTCACCTAATCTTCTAGTTTAAAAGGTCAAACAAATTAAGAGAACTTTAGAGAAGCTTGGTAAAGGTCGTGCAAAGAGACTAACAAAGTTTCAGTTCTAGTGAATAGCATGTATGAATAAGGTATAAACCTTTACATGTAGAGAACTAGTAACGATCTTAACTGATGTTAATGTTCTCATGCTTTTGGTAAAATAATTCAGAAACAGAATGAAATGTAACATTTCTGTATTCTTGTGGTTTTTTGTGATGTGCAAATCTCACAAGATAAGTTGTTAGTAAAATTTGAATTGTTCATAACAATTGTCGCATAAGCTCTCGATTCATTGATTCAAGTTTCATAGACATCAATGGTTTAGGTATGTATCAATTTAAGAAGTAAAATGGGGGATTGTGGATGTTTGTTCTAAATTGAATCTGAGAATCAGTTTTATAACAGATTAAAACAGAGATTAACTGATTCAGTTAATAAGCTAAGTACATCTCTATCTCTCATAAGCGTGAATCTCGGATTGGTACATAACCGACTTTGATATCTATATAAGCAGATAAGATTACATAGAAGAGGGTAGGAGAAAAGAAATTTTCTTTGAAAGCAGAACAATCTCTCTCTCTCTGGGCTCTTCTCTCTGTTTTGGATATTGCTTCGGGAGCTTTGATCTTCATCAACGAGAACATTCTTTTTGGTGAAGCCATAAAGTTAAAGCTGAGAGTTTCCATCCTCGAAGCCTAGGGTTGAGGGTGTCGCTAAAGTTTAGAAGAAATCTTTCTTCGACTCTGCAACAATCAAATTGCCATCTTCATCCTTTTGTTCTTCTTCTTTGCTTGTCAAGTTCTAACAATTAGTATGGACTAACTTACTCCCAAAAGCTAGCTCAAGAGAGGAGGATTACCACATATCCATATAAGAATCTTTTACCTTTCCAATGTGGGACTTAAGACACTTTAACATCTGAAGCTAGCTTTGTGAGACTGGACATCTGAAGCGTGAAGTTTGTGGGACTGGACATCCACGAGTGGTCCAGATTGGAATTGGGGCAAGCTCTGATGCCATATTAGTATGAGCCTAACTCACTTCCAAAAATACCTTTAGATAAGAGGATTGCCACATACCTATATCCTAAGAATCTTTTACCTTTCCAATGTGGGATTTTAAACACTTTAACACTGGAACCTCAATTCGGCTGTTGTTCAAAAATAGGATCTCATCATTTAGAGCACAAAATCCCAAGGCTGCTTCGTCCATCATGCAACTCTAGCTTTCTCTCTGCTAGCTATCGACGAAGATAGGACTCTTCATTAACGCTATCTCTTTTCTTGGGCTTGACTTGGCTTACTTTTCTTAGACTTCACTTAGATTGCAACAATTAGGTTCACTTAGATGGTACGATTTGGGCTTTATTTTTGGGTGTAGGATACAACTCTTTTTTTTTTGTCGTCAAAAAGTTTTATTGATAATAAACCCAAATGGGTAAACATTACACATGACGAAAACAGAGAATAAAGGAGAAAAAGTAGGTTGTAACTCAAATGGGCCTGAAACCGAAATAACTATGGAAACTAACGAGGCAAAACAGCAACTCCTTCAGCGCTCAAGCCACCATGTGTCATCAAGTGGGGAGATCTGACATGCAGATCATCGGCCGATCATCAAGGAAGTCGCCACCAGAAATTCAGCCCATATCCTGCTTTTTTCTCCAGTTTCTAATCCAAATGTTGATTGCATCGTGGTTCTCCATTTCTCACAATTCGTTCTTCTTTTTTATGCTTCCAGAATCTCGAGAATGCGATTGGGTTATCAAAAGATCCAACGAACAACGATATTAGCACATATTACCTTTCTCTCTCTTCGACCTTTTATATATCCTCTCTCTCCCTTGTAGATGTTGCCGTTAATCAACGTTCCCCTTTTTTGGCGGTCAATGAATCTCACAGCCGTTATGAAAAGGAGCCCTTTCTCTGTCTACCTCCTCTGGCACTTTACCACCGGTCCTTCTCTCCAGATGCGCTGCGGTTTAGGCTATCTCTGCTCAGCATGGATTCTCAGATCTATGAGGATAGAATCTGCAGATCCGTTGGGTTCAAGGGTGTTGTGAGGCGGTCATTTCACGTATCTTCTCCTTGCTTGGGTGATGATGGCGTCGCAATTTTTTTGAGTCCATTTGAGGGGTTTGCCAGCTCTTTCATGCTCACCGAAGTTGTTGCCTGTAAACCTCATTTGCTTATTCTCTTTCAGCTATTGTGGTAACGGGTTTGCTTGATCTAGTGTGGGCTTGAGGACCGCTCTTCTAGCATTGGTGAGTCTGTGGCTGAGGATTGTAGTCAAGGTTAGTTTTCTGGTTAGGCTTCCCGTGGGTAATTCTCGTAAGTGTTTCTAGTTTGTGTGGGCTGGTGGTTCCCGTTGTTGTCCCATCTTCGTCGATAGCTAACAGAGAGAAAGCTAGAGTTGCATGATGGACAAAGCAGCCTTGGGATTTTGTGCTTTAAATGATGAGATCCTATTTTTGATCAATAGCCAGATTGAGGTTCCAATGTTAAAGTGTTTAAAATCCCACATTGGAAAGGTAAAAAATTCTTAGGCAATATATATGTATGTGGCAATCCTCTTCTCTAAAGGTAGTTTTTGGAAGTGAGTTAGGCTCATACTAATATGGCATCAGAGCTTGTCCCAATTCCAATCTGGACCACTCGTGGATGTCCAGTCCCACAAACTTCACGCTTCAGATGTCCAGTCTCACAAAGCTAGCTTCAGGTGTTAAAGTGTCTAAAGTCCCACATTGGGAAGGTAAAAGATTCTTATATGGATATGTGGTAATCCTTCTCTCTTGAGCTAGCTTTTGGGAGTGAGTTAGCCCATACTAATTGTTAGAACTTGACAAGCAAAGAAGAAGAAGAACAAAAGGATGAAGATGGCAATTTGATTGTTGCAGAGCCGAAGAAAGATTTCTTCTGAACTTTAGCATTTTAACACCCTCAACCCTAGGCTTCGAGGATGGAAACTCTCAGCTTTAACTTTATGGCTTCACCAAAAAGAATGTTCTCGTTGATGAAGATCAAAGCTCCCGAAGCAATATCCAAAACAGAGAAAAGAGCCCAGAGAGAGAGAGATTGTTCTGCTTTCAAAGAAATTTTTTTTTCTCCTACCCTCTTCTCTGTAATCTTATCTGCTTATATAGATATCCAAGTCGGTTATGTACCAATTCGAGATTCACGCTTATGAGAGATAGAAATGTACTTAGCTCATTTAGGAAATATCGAGATCGTAAGATACAATACAATAAACAACGTGGCCAATGAATGAGCTTCCAGAGATGGTTCGCTAATAGGGCTTGATTGAATTGCCTCAGCTTCCTGAACCCTAATCCCTTTTGTTTCTTGGAAATACTTAACTTTGTCCAGGTAACCCAAGATAGTCGTTTATGATTCACTGTTGATCCAAACCAGAATCGACCAAGCATACTATCAATTGACGAGCATAATGATACTGGTAATTGAAAACACATCATTGTATAAATGGGCATAGCATAGGAAACCGCTTTTATCAATATCTATTTCCCAACTTGCGACAAAAACTTATTTTGCCAACCATTCAACCTTACCAATACACTCTCCTCAATGTATCAAAACATATCTCGTTTGTTATGACTAAATTTCTCAAGTAAGCCAAAATACTTACCTCCTCCTCCAGTTACTGAAATACCCAGAACTTGACAAATCCTATCACGTGTATTTTGAAACACCTTACTACCAAAGGTAATCGTTGATTTGTCATAGTTAATTATCTGACATGAAGCCTCTTCATATTGATAAAATATTCGTTTAAGGTTCCTTGCATTGTGTACATAAGCCTGTGTGAAGAATAGCGAGTCATCTGAAAAGAAAAGATGTGAAAAATTTGGTCCTTGTGAGGTTAATTGAAACCCGCTTATACATCCACCAAGTTGCACCTTATCCAGAAGACAACTAAGGACGCCAGAGCAAAGTATATACAAATAAGTAGGTCTCCTTGACGTAAACCACGTTGTGGCTGAAAGCGTCCATGAGGAGAACAATTCACCAGGACCGAAAACAAAACCGAACTCACATAATTCATAATCCAAAAAATCCATTGCTCCGAAAATCCTTTTTTACGCAAGACAACTTCCAAAAATGACCACTCTATACGATCATAAGCTTTACTAATGTCTTTCTTGACCGACATATACGACTTAGAGCATCGTTGTTGTGTTCGTAGGGCATGAAAAGACTCATGAGCGGCCATCACATTATCAAAAATATGACATCCTTGTATAAAGGCAACCTGATTTTCAAAAGCCAATCTCAGGAGATACTGCTGTAAACGCTTAACCAATACGTATTTAATATAGCTATTTGTAGTGACATTCTCTTATGAATAAATTTATATGCTATTTAACCAAAAATAATAATAATTTATATATTTTTCTGGAAAAAAAATATTTTGATTCCATAGATCAAAATCTAAGCTCCGCCACTGTATACCCACTCGATTCAGCCAAATCCTTTCGGGAACATTCTCTATGTCATGTTTCATCACGCGCCACCATGATTTCTCCACGACGAGGTCCATAAGTTTATGCATCAGAAAATGCTTCTCAATTTTACATGCAAACACCAACTATTGCTTGATCTCCAATTAATTAACTTTTCTAGCTAAAAATAGGTGATCGGAAACTCCAATCTCTACCAAGACGATGCAGATTAAGTGTGAGAAGGAATTTTTTTTTTCTTAAGAGATTTTGAAGTGATATGGCGTCAGAAATTCAAGAGGAAGAAACTGGAAAAAGATCTGGGAGATTTATGACCAAAGCCGAAAGCGAAACATGAAGAACTAAGAGATTTTATGATTTCTTCCTCTAAAAGATCGGTGTGTGAGAAGAGGGAAAGAATTTTGGGAAAATTGGAAATAAAAGATGTTTTTTCTATGTCTTTGGTAATCTATACATATTTTTCTCTAAATTTGTTACAATAACTTTTATATTAATAATAAACTAATTATACCCTGAATCTTTACCACGTTATGTCCTCCTTTCATTTTCGTTTTCCTCAACGCTGATTCATCGCTTCTCTAATCGCTTCTCTGACGAAACCAGAGCGTTGATTAATACTCCAACTTCGTCGGATTCGTTGCCGGAGAAGCGGAGCTTGGAGTATTATCAGTTGCTCGCGAGAAATGATTTTCGAAGACAGAGAATGAATCTCGGTTCTAAGTTTCAGTCCCTTGTTCCATCAGAAGGAAGCAAAATGCTTTCTTCCGTAGATGACTTTGGATGGTAACTTTTCTTAATTTCACTCTTAAAAAATAAACAATTCCTCTTTCTATTTTGAAGTTTCGAAATTTCTCTCCGTTAAATTTGATTCCGAGGAAAGTCACATTTTATATTGTTAGAAGCATTGTCAATCAGTGCTGTGTTTTGAGTTTTGACTAACTCAATCTACTTTGTAGATTAGTAGTGATTTGTTGCCTTATATGAATATTGGGTTTGACGTTTTTACTCAGGCTACACTACACATGGATCGACATAGGGACTCCAAATGTGTCGTTTCTTGTGGCTCTAGATTCTGGAAGTGATATACTTTGGATTCCTTGCAACTGTGTGCAATGCGCGCCTTTAACATCCACCCATTATAGCAGCCTGGTATGTGATAGGAGATTAGTAGCATGGATCTTATCTATATAGTGAATGATGACCGGTTTAGCGCTTATTTCCAATTGATTGATTGGCAGATGCTTCCTCGTCTTTGGGGGCACATATTCTGCAGGCTACTAAAGATCTGAATGAGTATGATCCGTCAAGTTCAAGCACCAGTGAAGCTTTTTTGTGCAGCCATAAGCTTTGTGGATCAGCTCCAGATTGTGAGAGCCCGAGGGAGCAATGCCCTTATACTGTTAACTACACTTCTGCAAATACCTCGAGCTCGGGATTACTTGTTGAAGACACCTTACATCTCACCTCTAGTACTAACAATAGACCGATGAAGACACCTTTCTCTCGAGTTCGTCTTATCAGTTGGTGATTCTTTTCATCTGGGACCGAGTTAGATTCTATAATGGCTTTCTTGTCAGGATTGGTTATTTAAGATTTTGTTTAATGTGCATTTTTGAGAATGATGGTTAACTTGGTGATATGAGCTGACTGTTTTCATCATCTGATTGATTTGGAAATTCACAGGTGAAGCCAGGTTCTTAGGAGGTGTTGCTTCCATCAAAGGAGTAAATGGATTTAATCCGGTTGCAGCTAAAAAGAGGTTCTTTGAAATATATCTTGATAAGGTGATGCTTTGTTCATGCTTAGGAGGGAAATTAACTTTACTGTTTTGATTGTGTTTGAAATTTTATCTTTTTTCTATCAAATGTAGTACGCAAAGCCAGAATTTGGGATTGGCTTCCCTGGAGCACTCGAGCTTGTTACTGAGGTGAGGAAAACTAAAGTTGTAGAACAATGCTAGTGTTTTGGCTTGGTTATTATGATTATCTGTGAAAATTGGCTGGTGCATCTAGCGCTGATCGTATCAAAGTTGATGCAAACCTGAAAGCTGCTGGCTTGTCTTTGACAATGTAAGAACAAAACGAATCTTTTATCTCTCAGGATAATTATTTCCTTATTATGTTTTAAAGAGGGTTCTTTGTTGTATATATTATCTGCGTATTGCATTATGTAAGTCTATAAGACACAAATTAGATATGTTCTTTACATTTTAAAGAAAGGGTTCTTGTTTTAAGAGCTAAATGATAGAAAGATACTTGCGAGATTCTATGGCAACAATTTCTTAGTGTTCTTCTCCCTGCTTAATTATTTGTGATATAGAAAGAGTCAATGCAATTGAAATCCTAATATGGAACTTTTAGTTACAAATATCCACTCCAAACCAAAATTGATTATTTTTGGTCATATTTGTTCGGGTGTTTGGTTACAAACAACCAAATTTTCTATAGTGTTATATTACTTTTGGATGCAATTAATTATTTGAAATCGAATCGATTGAAAGTCAAAATTATTTCAGGTCTAGTTTAATTCACATTTCAAATTATTACAAATCTAATTTAGACATTTGAGAGAAGTCTTTGCAACGAAAAGTAGTGGCGACTAGTTTATTTTCAGAATGTAGTGGTTATGTATCATCCATAGTTCATTAGGCGTTTGGTTCAAGTCGGTTCTTTCAGATTTCAATTTTAGAAATGCAGTAACCAATAGAAATGCAGTAACCAATATGTACCGAGTAAAATTTGGTTCGGTTCTAGTTCTGAAAAAAAAAAAAAATTACACCTGAAATAATATTTATTCGATTTCGAATAATTACTTTTAACCAAAAGTAACCAAATACCCAGAAAAATATGATTTATAACCAAAATATGTTTAGTACTAATTAGTTTCCGTTCTCGTTTGAAACCAAACGGTACCCAAAAACGAAGCTACTTAGATATTGGAACCAAACGGTTCTTTGTCATGAACCAGAACCAAACCAAACCAAAACATTTGATTCGGTATTATGGCTCCGGTATTTACGTCCAGGACTAGTCCATAACCAGTTATTTAATAGAGTTCAGAATTCCATGTATTCTTAAAAGAATTCAAGCTAACGAATACAATTGGTAAAATCTAACACAATAATGTGATCTTCACTGTAACACGCAGAATTCGAGAACATCATTTCACATGTGTTTACCATTCGCCAAGGGTTTGGTTACATAACACACAAAAAATTCATTCAATTTTGAGGATGCATTATAGAGTAATCAGTGGTTGGTGTAGATTGAGATGTTCGTATTACATACACACATGTCCATTGATCAAGCAATACACAGAAAATGTTTCGACAAACTCTGTTTTTACCCAAAATTGTTCATTCAAGATTCAAGTAAATTACTACAAAAATCTGCAGGAGTCTCACCTATGTTCAAACTAAATATGTTCATGAAACTCCTCCAAAATGTCATTTTATAAGAGATAACAAGTGTCTCAAAACACACAATACAAAATTCTAGAATGTCATTTCACATGTTTTGAATGATCATAAAATAATCATACACACATATGAACCCTTAATAGGGTACAACTTATTATACACATACAATATTAACTCCAAGAAGCAAAAGTCACCAGAAAAATATAAAAAGAATATTGGACAAAGAACTTTGTGATAAGATCAGAGAATCTATTCTACATACACTTGATTTTGACATCAATCATAGAAAAATTTCAACAAAACAAAAAACAGGGTAGAGAAATCAAGAAAGATTCATTAATCTAAGTGATTCAAAAGATTTCAAGCTCCATCAACTCTATAAGACTAAGGGATATACACTAATACCATAACATAGATACTTTTAGTCATTGTACAGTAAAAACGTTTAGCTAACAAGTATAACTGTAGACTCTTACACAGTAATATGATGCAGAATTCCAGAATGTCATTTTGTATGTTTGCAATGATCGCTAAGGTTATACAGCATAACACAAAAGAAAGGATTCGATAAGTCTACATGACTCTGACCTATGTTCAAAATATGTATCTACACAAGACTTCTAGATACATCAAATTAGTATATCACTCTAATAGTTTGATAATTAAGTTTGTATAATTTGGCGGGGACTATAGGTCAATGAGAGTAATTTTGAGAAGACAACAATTTAAGATACATTGTTAATGAGACTATGGATTGGTTTTAGACTTGTTGCTAAGGTGCTTATATTTACATTTCTAATTTCACTACATTATGTGTATATATAACTTAACTTGATTTGTAAATTTGCACATGTAATCTTATTACAAAAGTATAGAAAATATACCTGGTCGTAAAATTGTTCCTGCAATTGAAAGTTTAAAACAAACACATGAACAAATCAAACATAGTATTTATTTCAAGTATGCATCTTTCGTGGTTTTCATAAGTGTATTGACTAACGACAAACAAATTTGAAATATACATACCTGTCAAAGAAGTCAACTGCACTTATAAATATCTTCGGAGTAACAATTGGAACACCTGAAGAAATCAAAATTAGTTAGTTAGTCTTCATTTCATGTAGATGCTCGATACTTACCTCGTGGTTTTATTACCAGGATCATGAATTGATTATTGATTTGTAGTCTTTGAAGATGTTAGTCATAAGACTTTTAAGCAATCTGACTGTGTTTCGAATTGCAAACCGATCACTAGACTTTTCAGTCCACAGTCTATGTCTTAAGACTGGTTAAACACAATCTTTGTCTAAATATAGTCGCGACGTAAGGAATTGTGTATCTTTAACCCATTGGTAGCTTTAAGCCGTGGGTATCTTTCAACTGTTTGTCAAGTATTTTGTATTTTTAAGCTGCTGTTGGTATCTTTAAGCCGGTGGTATCTTTAAGTCTGTCAAGTGTTTTGTATTTGTAAACCGATTTTGTACTAAGCCATTGGCATCTTTTTTTATCCCATAGTATATTGACTCTTTGTCAAATAAAGTCTTTATTAAGTCAATAGCTGTACTCTATTGTTTTAAGCCGTTGGTCATATTCTTTTCTCTGTGGGTTATATTCTTTGCTTAGAGTTTTATAAACTGTAAGACCCCATGGATCATATTTACTTCTCTGTGGGTCATCTTTGCCTTAGAGTTTCATAAACTGTAAGACCCAGTGGGTCATATTCTTTGCATCAGACTTTTATAAGTCATAGTCTTTTGTCTTAGAGCTTTTGTCTTAGAGGTTTTGTCTTAGAGCTTTTGTCTTCGAGCTTTTGTCTTAAAAGACTTTCATAAGTTATAGTCTTTTGTCTTAAAAACTTTATAAGCCGTGGGGTCATTCTTTGCCTTATGTCTTCTCCACATTCCATCCAACATATCGATCCATAGTATTTTTCCCACCCTTTACAATCCTGATTTGGCATGCACTACCAGCCTATAGATCGATTCACTTCGCAACTTTGCTCGGGACAATGTCCCCCAAAAGAATCTAACATAACACTATTAGATTAGTGTCTGCTCATCATCTTTTGGGGTTTTATAAGGAAAACATCATTGAAAAAGCTTTTCAAAATCTCTTGAGTTTGATAAAACAAAAACCAAAACCAAAAGGTTTTCAAATTTTCTGGAGTTTACTAAAACCAAAACCAAAAGGTTTTCAAAACCTTATTATAATCTGTATTCTTTCAGTCGTAGAGAAATAGAGAGATAGAGAGAAAAGCAATTATCTGAACCCTACTTATTCGCTATCGCCTAAGCTTTCCAAATTGAAAAATGGAGATTAGAAAGCATGATCAGTAAAAAATAAATCTAGTCGTCAGATTTATCGATGGATCATAAAACGATCAAACTATACTTTAAAAGCGATTGTTAGAACCCATCAAAAATACAAACAAACAAAGATACTTCACGAACCAGTTTCCCAAATTTTGGTTTTCTGGGAATAAGAGATCGGAATCAAGAAAAAGATTTTCAAAACCAAAAGCAAAAGGATTGCACAATCCTTTTTTAACGATGCTTTTAAAATCTTATTCTAAAGGTTTTCAACCTCAAAATTAGAAAGGAAAAATCAAATGTGCATAAACAAAAACAAAACATCAAGAAAAGAAGAAAGACAGAGTCGTACCTCGAGTGTTTCACGCAGAGTCAAGCTTCCAAGCAGATTCAAACCAAAACGGAAAGAGAAACCCTAAAGAGGAAGTCAAATACATAAACGATTAGAAACCCTAAATATAATCGTGAAAGAGAACGAAGAAATTTAACCGAATACCATGAGGAAGAAGAATTTTAGCCGATTGTTGCTGTTTTCACACCGTATCAAGCATACATGTACCCATCCAAGAGAAAACAAAACCCTAAATTTGTACTACATAAAAGCAATTGTAAAATCCTAAATCAATTTTACGATCTAAAGAAACCGAAGAACTGTTTCTTAGAATTTTCGGAACAGATCTCTGACTTGCAAGAAAAAATTGATGGAGAGAATTAAAAAAAAAAAAAAAAGTGGAAGCGACTGAATTTGGGAGAAAATGTTTTCTCGGATTTGATTTAATTTATGCAGTGATAGATTCTCAAATATTATAATTAACATGGGCCTATAATTGGCCCAACAACATAGCTATAAACGAAATTTAAACTTTTTTGAATATATATAATTACATTTAATATGCCATGGAAAATGCTGGACCGTTAGATTGGATCTTGCGTTGGTCACGGAGGATTGTGCGAGCCAGATTAGCAACAGAGTAGCCAATGGCCCATGAAGTGTAACCCCTGAGTTCAATGACTTCATAATCGCTACCAACTACGGTTTCATGAATGTCTTCTAGGGCTTGTTTCTTGTAAACGATTTGATTTTCCTCCAAGAAATTTAAGACAGGTATGCCTCCAACAGTTATGCTCGACCACAATGCCACCGAGTTGTCTCCATATTCTCTCACTATGAATGCCTGCAACAACCAATCAAAATCCACTTTTGCTTTTCAATTGATCGTACCAACAACACACCATTACCATTGGATCTATCCAATTAAAGGAGATCATAAATTTAGACTACTATAGATTGAACTGACCTGTACATACTGAGCATTAACATCGAGATGATCTGCGATTAAGAAACGAAACCGAGAGGAGTCGAGATTGGTACCGGATCCAAGCACTCGATTCACCGGGAAGCCAAAGAGTTTCCATACAACGAATGTCAAAACATCGACAAGATTAGAGACGATGACTAAGATATCAACGTGCATTGGTGTATGAGACTTGCTATTACAAAATGCAAAAATCGATAAGAAGCATACATGTTTTGGAAGAGTAATTTTGGTCTGTCAAGAAAGCAATTTGCAGGGACTTTGATACTTTAACTTGTGCATCAACTGACAAAACAAAGCTTCATCAGCTCTTTAGACTTTACATTAAGTGTTAATCTACGGTGAATGGGTGCTTTGAATCTATCAACAAGGCCACTAGACGAATATTTACTGCAGAAAACCCATTTGCGAACATCGATGTTCAGATGAAAACAGGAGAACAATTGACCATTCTTCACTGCTTCAAACTTTTGAGTGATTGGTTTTTATCATTCTCTTAGAATCATCTAACAAAGAATCCTGAATATTCAACAATGCTCTAGAAATCAAAAATCAAAAGCTGCTTTTGTTGACATGATTGTTAGATCATCACTTGCATCAGTCTGAGAGACTTGCTACAGTCAAAATCCACAAAAAGGATAAATCCACAAAGCAAAGCTGATAGGTTGACTAGTGAATTAACCGACAAAGAAAACATATTATCTTTTAATTATCATATACATGTACTAAAAAAGTAATAAACTTTCTATAGCCTTTCACATTATGTCAATCTATTTCTAGGGCGATAATGAGTTCATCGGTGGTACACTGATTCGAAGGATGAGTGCAAGATATGGATTTATTGTTCCTATAAAACTCTCGCCATTCATCAATCTTTGCCACTTCGTGATGAGACAAATCAGGCATGCATCTTCTGTCCACGATCTCAAGTATCTTCTCTGTTCTTCCCAGATGCATTGCAGCTCCTCTCACTGCTGCTTCTCTCACTTCTACTGCAGTGACCAAACACTTCATTCCTATTACCTGTGCTGTGTTACAAAAGCATCCTGCTACTATATCCGATATCATCGTTTTCACATCTTTCAAGAGAGTCTCCTCTGATTCAATGTTCATTGATTCGTACTTCAACAAAAGGGTTTGGCTGATTCTGTACATCGAGTTTGATGCTAGAGTCTTGATGGGCCAGTGTGAGGGCTTATGTTTCATGCAGTATATCAGATTTTTCTGCCATGAATCTGTAAACTCCTTCTTCGCTAGATCAACCAGTTCTTTAAGAACTTCTTGTGGTGTTTTTCTCGGTTGCTTGGATAGTTTTCGAAGATCCACGTTGAGCCATTTGTGGTAGAGATCAACTCCTAACCATACTACCTCTGCTGCTTTCCTGCTGTTAGCTAACTCTCCTTCAATGTCAAGGATGTTTTCGAACTTGTTGACATAGCACAATGCCTCGTTTACAGCTTTCACTAACTTCTTCACCGAGCAAGGATTTATGTTGGGAAGAGCAACGATGATACTCGTCAGTGTTACTAATGGAAGGGACCAACTATTAGGTGGCTCTCCAGAGGCCAGAGAAGCGACCTGGTCGCTATCAAAATCTCGAATCCCTTCAAACCCTTTTGACATGGGAGTTGTTGCCTCCAAGAGTTCTATCAAGTTTACAGGTTGTTTCTTCCGACCCTTTTCTATCAAGTGGTTTGTAGCCTCACGGTTACTCCGAGCCATGTAATCCACCAGCTCCTCCTCTCCTTCAAGATGCAGAACATATTGTCTCGTTGATTGATTTGAACCGGAGGACTCAACGTTTGCGACAGTAACAGTGTTGGAGAAGAGATAAAAACAACACAGCAAGACTCTACTCACACAGTAGACTGTGAGGAAACGGAGGAATTTGCTTGCCAAAACTATCCCATACTGTGTTGCAATACAAACATCAAGCACCCTTCGGTTTAAGTCGTGTGCAAGCTTCCTGCTGCGGCGACCCTGGAACATAAAAAGGTTCAAAGGACGTTCTTTTTTCTCAGCTAGACACTCTACCCAATAACTCTCTACTCTCAACTCTTCTTTTAAGGATTTGTTTAGTTTAGATGGACACCTCAAGTTTATTGCCTTAAACCATCTGCTCGCTGGAGCAACGGTTCCTATGGCTACTGCAGCAGCCTGGGAGACAAGAACCAAAGTAGTAGACCATTTGTAATCAGAGTTTCCATTGCAAAAGTCGAGTGACCGGGCTTGTAGGAAGTAAGACCGGAGCATGGCTTCAGCCAACGTCACTGCACTCAGGAAACAGAGAAAACCAGAGGTGGTGCTGGTTACAGAGCGAGCCATCACGAACTGAGGGCTACAAGTGTGAGCCATCATCCAAAATCTCATCAGATCTTCTTTAAGCTTTGGAAATCCTCTTCTTCTGTCTGTATACGAAGGACACTGCTTCAAAGCGAGCTCATACTTTTTCTTATACTTGAGCTCCAAGTAACGCTTTGTGACTGGGACTGAGATAGCAGAAAAACTCGAAATCATAAACATCAAAAGCATAAGAACGATAACAAGAGCGTGTTCTTGAGGGAAAACGTAGATAGCTCCTGTTCCCAATTGGATACAGATGTTGACAATATCGGTACAAACCAGAATCCCAAGAGCCAGGAGGTTCGTGAGGAGATCTTGTGTGACCATGAAACCAAGAGAAGGCATGAAATTGGCCATTACAGTGCAGACAAAAACACTGCTGCTGAGTTTAGCTAACTGATCTTGGCGACTAGGCATGGCGGTGTTGAGATCTAAAGAGAGTTTGACGCAGACGGAGATGAAGGTAAGAGTAGTGGCGTTGAGGGAGAAGAATTTGCATGGAAACCAGAACTTACGGTGGCGAAAGCCATGAAGAAGATCGGCAAACATGGAAACTCCACAGATCAGTGAAGCAGCAGCCACGTATACGCCTATCGTTGGCAAGGGCTTGCTGAACTCTGCGTCGCTCAGATTGCCATGGGAGTCGCACCCCATAGTCTCACTCTCTCTCTCTCGATTTTTCTGTTTCTTCGTCTTCTACAGGAAGAGAAAGTCTCGTGTAATGATATTAATAAAAAAAACATTTGTTTATGAATCATCAGAGAAATTTCTAGTAATCTGTCTACTCAAAAGTTAATAAGTTTTTGACTCGTCTCAAGTTAGACTCAGTCACAGTCTCACAGACCAATTTGATTGTATTAACAAGAAAACCAAAAAATCAACAAAAACTTTTGGTTATATTCACACAATGATACACGGCTCTGATCTAACGAGGCCCTTCTTATCGACATACGTGTACGTCTCTCCACCACACGATCTACCCACAGAAGAATCTTCAACAGAGGCTACTTTTTTGATAACAAAGACACATGAACAACTCACATTGACGCATTACACATGACAAAATTTTGTTACAATCAGCTTATTTTTTGAAGCATTGTAGTCCATTGGAGAAGATACTGATTATGTTTGTTCAGTCATCGTCCCCTTTGACTTCATCGCTTCATTGTTTTTTTAAGCTTGACATTTCAGCAAAAGTTAAAAGGTTAGAATCGAAACTAGCCTAGTCTTGTCTTCCCATTCACTCTGGTTAGGATAGACTTCACCTGGGCAGATGCTGTTGCTTTCTCTGGCTTCTTGTCTTCTAGTACTTGGACCAGACGAGATAGATCTAGAGATATTCCATTTCAACCAATGAAAAAATGAGATTTGTCAAGTGCGTAACAATTTCCGGCTCAACACAAAAATCAATCGATCATCTCAATGGTTTATAAGAATCTTCAGATGGATTCATAGTAAAAAGAATAAGACAGATAATGTCAAAGCTTATCAGGGTCCACTAGGCCGATACCTGCACGAGACGCATGGCTAATTGTCAAGTCTAATTCGCATTAAATAATATTTTGCTCATTTTATGGTCCTTAAACATCACTTAATAAAACATCTTTTTCCATTATCGTCACTTCTCCATAGAAAAGTCCACATTAACTAAGGTCATAATTGTTTCTAGAGGATGCAAGATCAAGATCAGTTTGGTCGGAAACTAATTATAATAATTTCTTATTCTTTTATATTATTTTATTGATGAGAGATTCTAGTAGGTTGACAAAAAGAAGATTCTAGTAGAGACTCCCAATACAGATAGCATAAGAGGGAAGTGTTTGTTGATTCAAAATTATATCCTCTACAAACGATGTTTTGATACATCTAGAAATTCACTAATAAAGACATTGGCACGCACTTGAATTTTTCTTCTATTGTCCGAATCATACGATGCCAATGAAGTTAATGTAACTCATTCCACTTTTGTTTTTTTTTCTTCTGGCCGTCAATACGTATTCATTGTCTTATCCAATAACATTTCATTTCTTTCTTATCCAACAGGTGAGAAGTTAACACCATTCAATAACTCGCATTTTTCAACTCAGACATTCAAAGCCGTTGGTCCCAGTTTATATTCTTGGCTAATGTTTACCATTTTGCTTCCTACACATATAGTCTTTTGTTTTGCCTTGTACATGATGATGATTAACGTAAGTGGCTTTATATTAACTTTCAACGTGTGTGAAAATCTTATGATTTCATGGAAAATTATTTTTAAAAAACGGCAATAAGGTAGCAAATAAATTAACTTTGAAAACATGATGTAGGTTAAGTATGAGGTTGACTATGGATTATTCGATATTGGTAAGCTCTGTGAGTGAAGTTGAGGTGGAGAAGAGAAGATACTTGTCCGGAAAGTGGGACAAGAGGAGTGAGAAGAGGAGAGTCACTTCTGGATACACTGAACATGGAACCCATGTTTGCATATATCCAACACACGGAGAATGTCACCGTCCTGGAATTCAGACAAACAAATGATGCACTCTACTTCATTGCCTGCTAGGTTCAAGCCTGGGGAGTAAACAAGTGTCGGAGGAGCTTCCTGTTGGGATGCCTCCGGTTCAGGCTCAGGTTTAGGGTCATGTTGTTCGACTGGATGGAGGCAACAACGGAGAGCAGCGTGGAGAGAGAGGACACATACGAGAGAAGAGAAGAGGATAATGAGGAGGAGAGATGCGTTAGCAACAAAGTCATTGGAATGAGAATAAGGCTTCCAACTACAACTTTGGGAATTACATGTAGAGATAAGTTGAGGTTGGGGATCAGATGATAATAGAAACCGCATTGGAACTCAAACAAGTTCCTAAAAGAACTCATGTCTTGTTGTCAGTTTTATAGAGAAGAAGACACCAACCAGATCAGAGTTAAGCTTTTGGTCTTATCAGTGATGAGGAAGACGTGGATGGGTCGAGAGAAAGGGCCACTTGAGAGTTATGAAGCAGTTTTCCATTTTGTATTTGTGAGACCAGATTAATTCCTCATTTATAATGCTTTAACCTCTTGCCAAGGCAACTCTACAGTTCCAGTTTTCTTCACTCTTAAATGCTCGTTTAGTTTCTATCTTATCCTAAACATTTGTCTTTGACAATGTATACTGTAAGAATCAAAGATTTGATTTTCTTAAAGAGATGCTAATCCAGTTACGTGTTTAATTTCACATTAGGTCTTATTAATTAATTAAGAAATTATTATAGAAACAAGACCTTTTTCTATTGTACGGACGTGTTGAATTAGGTCTATCACATTAGGTCTTATTAATTAATTCATGATTCTAATTCAGTATTTAGAAGTGGAGATCGCAACCGATTGTACGGATGTGTTGAAGCTATTGACCCAACCAGAGGAGTGGCCGTCTTTTCAACCCTATCAGGAGGACTTTCTCAGGTTAAAATCTCTTTTTCGTGCATTTTCTTTCTATGTAATCCCGAGATCTCTAAACTATAAAGCTTATACTTTCGCTCGTTCTATTAGAGAGTCAGCTAATAGGTTAGTGTTGTAAACTTACTTTCACTTTCTGATGATTGGTTCTATGAATTATTAAGTGGTTGACAAAAAAAAAACAAGACCTTTTTCTAGCTATCTTTTATTAAAATTATAAGTATATAAAACAAAAACAAAATTGACGTCACAACAATTTGTTTATACTTATAATTTGAATCAAGATATATTTGATGTTATTATATCTTCTCGTAAGCTATTTGATTATTCTAATAAATTTAATCCCAGGCTTAACAACATATAATATTTTTATCAACATTAGACTACAATTGGTCGGGCTATTAGCCAATTTCCTACATAATATAGACAAATGAGACTCGATTTTTGGATGTGAGATAATGATTGCCTTCAATGAACTTACCACATGCCACTAAACCAAGATCACTTCACAACAACACCTAATTTAATCACGACCAATAAAACACCTAATTTAATTATGAAATTCAAATACATATATCATAGAAATTGATTACTGTATAAGGTTAGTGAATGGCCCCTAAAATTTTTTTCCCAAATAGATATGTATAATTATGTTCTTGTAAAATTTAAATAAAAGATAAATATGGACAAAACATGGTATCATTGTACCATTTTTTAACTAAAATGGTTAGTTTCTTTTTCTAAAACTAAAAAAACTGGTTTTCATGAAGCAAATGGTGAAGTTTTGAAAATTTCTGTTGCCATAGATATTGAACTTATATTTCAGAAGAAAAGTAAGCGACTTATACAAAGAAAAACACATTTTGATGAGGAGCCACAGAGAAGTGATGATGCTAACTCCATTCTAAGTTTGTAGGAGGATTCCAAAATTAATTATTGCATCAAAATCGTTGATCAAGCTTTTTTTTCTTTTCCATACAAAGTTAGAACAATTTCAAGAGGATGAATGTATTTTTGGATTTTTGTTCAGTCTAGAAAAGTTAAAATCGACAAGTGATGATAGTTTGAAAATATCATATACTAAGCTTGAAAAAAAATTTAAGCACAAAGAAATTTTAGATATTAATGAGAATGATTTACTTATGGAAATCAAAGTTTTCAGATAAATTCTATCAAAACATTTAAAATATTTGATTCTTTTAAGAGATTCAAAGATTGTTATCCTAATGTATAATTGTATATGATGCATATAGGATAATGTTCACCATTCCGATTTCAATTATTTCAGCTAAAAGAAGTTTCTCTATTGAAGTTGATAAAGTCTTACATACGACCGACTATATCACAAGAACAAGTAAATTGATTGCTATGCTATAGATAGAAAAAAAACATACTTAAAAATCTTGATTATGCAACTTTGCTGAATGATTTTGTAGAGAAAAATACAAGAAGAGTTATTTTTCAGAAACATAGTTGTTAACTTGTTATTTTTAAAATTTATGATACCGTTTTTTAACAGAAATTTGATTTATTTTTAATTTTCTACTTTATTGTTTATAAATTTTAAATGGGACCCCGTAAATTTCAGGTATGACTCTGTATTAGGTATAACCACCACTCAACTATTTTATTAGAATGTTTTCTTTGTCAACAAGTAACTATTGGATCGACGAGACCCGAACAATATTCTAAGTTTTCCAACTCGAACAGGATGAAATTTAAACTCACCACTTAGTACCTACCTAAATCAGGGGCAAGTCAACTAGACTATATGTTACTTGGCATTTTATTATAACGCTTGATACGGGTTTTTTTTGGTAGTAATTATTGATACAGTTTTTTGTTTCCACACTGTTAGTATGATTCTTATAAATGATCAGTTTTTAGAGTTTAAAACTATAAGTGTCCTAGCCTAGTCTTGTCGAGTTTTTATATTTTAGCTTCCCTCTTTTGGGTTTTGTTTCCAGAGAAATTTCGTCTTCTGTCGGCTAATGTATTCGAACAATGTATTCTACCATAGTTTTAATATAACACTAAAATCATGTCTAAGTGACTATGAAGCTATATCTGGTCAATGCATTAACTACTCCAAATCAGCTATCAACTTTGGTAATCATGTTACCTCTCTGAGACAGGGTTTAATTCGGAACATACTTTGTATTCACTCGGGACATGAGATGAACAATTATTTGGGTCTCCCTGAATGTTTTAGTGGCTCGAAGAAAGATTTGTTTCAATTCATAACATAGAAGCTAAAAGCTAAAACAACTACCTGGTACAACAAAACACTGTCACTCAGAGGAAAGGAAACTATGCTCAAAATTGTTGGCCTAGCACTTCCGATATATGTTATGTCCTGTTTTAAATTGGACAAGAATCAAATTCAGAGCCTAACAAAAACAATGCGTTTCTACTGGTGGAATTCTACAAAAGATAAACAGAAGCTACCATGGGTTTCTTGGAAACAACTATGTAAACCTAAAACAGAAGGTGGCCTCGGCTTTCAAGAAATTGGTTTATTCAATCAAGTCTTACTTGCCAAACAAGCTTGGCGGCTGCTTAATATTCTAGAAACATTTATGGCCAGCATTTTCAAATCCAGGTATTACAGGAACAATGATTTTCTAAATACCAAGGAGTCTTGTCCATACCCTCTTTTGCTTGGCAGAGTATCTTATTTGGCAGAAACCTATTGCGGAAAGGCTTGATCAAACACATTGGTAATGGACAAGACTCCTTGGTGTGGACCACCAATTGGATAACAGATACATACCCTCAGCCACCACTCAACAAAGAATCACTCTTTAACGTATGCCTAAAAGTAGCAGATATGCTTGCATATACAGGATGGAATCGAGACACAGTAATGGACACATTCCATCCACAAGATGCTCCGAGAATTCTGAACATTGCACCAAATCTTACTGAGGCCGATATATGGATCTGGAATTACAACTTCTCAGGAACATACATAGTGAAAAGCGGTTACTCGTTAAGCACCCATTTGGCCATGTTTGGTAACTCGCTTCGTATAGCGGCAAGTTGATCATGAAACAGTACTAAAAAAAAAATTATGGATGATTCCTGCACCACCTCGTATCCTCATCTTTCTCTGGAGAGTTATCTCGAGAGCTTTAGTAGTTAAGAATCAACTAAAGAACAGAACCATTATTGATGATGACATATGCACCATATGTGGCACTGCTAGTGAAACAATCAATCATATGCTTTTCTTTTGCATTCCTGTCACACAAATTTGGGTTCTATCTAATTTTCCAAGACCACGAGAAGGGTTCTTCCCCACATCCTTAATAGCCAATATGTCTCATATCTTTTCAATAGAGCCAACAACCCTCAGATCCCAACTGAAATATGTAAGTTTTTCGTGGATCCTATGTAACATTTGGAATAACAGGAACACATTAGTGTTACAAGGCTTATCTCAAGATTTAAGACTTGTAGTTAACGAAAGTCACGAAGACTTAAAAATATGGCATGATTTGAACATTGGTCAACGCATTACCCACAAACAGAACAATGGACAACAACGACGTGTGCTTAAATATGGTGATGGCACAAGGATATATCACATGATTTTTTGGCAAATCTCTTGGGGAAGATCACAGCGGGTTCATGGTGGAACTTGGATACTCAAAAACATGAATGACTTTCTTACCTACATGCTCGACACACATTTCCTCAAGTCAACTCAAAACTCACTTGAGCTTAAAGGACTCCATTGGGTTTTAACAAGCCTATTACAATTACGGGTAACATCTGTCGAGGTTTTTCTTAACTCCACGTCAATACTCAAGATAATCGAAAAACCATTTCTTTGGCCCAAGAAACAAGTCTGGCTCAAGTCCATTCAACAGACATTAAGAGAATTTCATGCCATCTCCCTACAAACCATTCAGCCACACCACAACAAGGTTGCAACGACCATTGCCAAAAGTATTACACAAGACGGAAGATACAATGATTATATAGCAACCTGATTACCGGAATGGACCAGATATCTATGGACAGACCCCAATCAGGTGCAACATTCCAATTATCTCCTCTATAATCATCAATGATTACCTGTTATATCAACACATTAATCATTTCATTCTCCTTAACATCATTTACTATCTTCAGATTTTCTCCATTTACTCCCATTATTTACCTCGTATTCACTTAATACCCTTATCCAATTTGATTCCATTACCCCCTTCACCATAAATACATATGATTGCTACATTAAGTCCCTTCACCCCACGCTCAATCCTCATGTTGCGTAACAGCCGAACCAACCTTTTCTACTCTACTTTTCTCTCTCTTTACATCCAATTATAGCCTACTCAACCCCAAAATAATAGGTAATCATTGCTTTTATATAGAAAATCTTTGTCTTTCCAATTCATTAGATGCCATGTGGCGAGACCCGCAACCCAACACCTCTCTGCAACGTTAACTTCTCAATATTCATAAGAAGATTCTACAAAAGATTTAGGCGGTGGGAGTGTCCAAGTTTTATGACATGCATTGGCCAATTTCTATTTCAACAATCAACTCCTATCACATCCTAACATGTGGACGCTATCAATGATTATCCTACGAGTTACAGCTTGTTAAATACATGTTCTTCAACTGCAAATGGATCCATATTCACCTGCACACTACTTACAAAGATGGCTCATAACCTTTGGAGTGTTTTAGGCAATTCCTCCTCGGAAGAGCGGATCTAGACATAACCATTCCTTACCACAACTACGCTTCAACTCTCACAAAACCCTCTGGAGATGGCTGAAGAACTTGCCGCGAATGGGGTATGGAAACAAGGGTTCATGGACGTGTTATCGATCAAGATATTGTTCAGTTCATGTTCAGAACTGAGGTGGATCTACTGGCGATTCTTCGTAGCCAACCAATCTCTTATAATGTGTTTGTATCGGTCTTAGCACGCTTGTTAATGTACAAACGTTGTTTTTAGATTTTTGACTGCACCGTTGTTTGGGTTGCCTACGTATCCGCGAACGGAATCAAGTCAATTCGTAGTTCTGATTATTCGTGGGTCATGTGCTGAGGAGAATTCGTGGGTCAAGATCCTCGTGTGTGTAGTCTGATGATTGTCAATGACCAATTCTGTTCGTCGATCACTTAGGGGTGATGCTCGTCGATCAGAATGCTCGTCTAACAACTAAAATTGGTCGACTAAGTTTCTGCTCGTCGATCACGTATCTAAGTAAGGGATTTATGTTCGTCAATGTAGTGTGTTCGATGATGTATGTCACCACTAGGGTGTTAATACGTTCGTAGATTAGGTACGCTCGTCTATGTATATCACTACTTGGGTGTTAATACGAATTGTGCTCGTCGATGAGTTTCTTAGTATTTATGCTCGTCGAGTGCCTCACCACTAGGGTGCTTAGGCTCGTCGATCGATATATTTAGATCACGCTCGTCGATGACTAATGAAAGGTTGACAATTTTGTGTTCGTTGTCCCTTTTTAATACTCACGTTCGTCGATCCTCTATTCAGTCCTTACGTTCGTCGATTGATTATCTTAGGTTTGATTTAACTTAATTCGAAACACTTATGTTCGTCGAGAAGAGGTTTCAACTCCGTGTTCGTCAATTACTTCTTGTGCTCGTCGAGATTGCTGTATTCCCTGGTTTTTCCAGATTTTTTCGAATGGATCTTTGTTCATTCAAGTTCCCCTTTTATAGTGGGTTGATGGTGATGAGCAGGTGCTCTTCAATGGCAGGTGTCAGTCTACATGTAAGTCTGAGGGACACGTGTTGGCACTGTACGTTCGTCAGCATTCTACAGGTATCGCCTGGGCCGATCATGGGCCATGCGCATTTGGGCCTGAGCATAAATGGGCTCTTCCTCTTTGGACTCTAATTGGTTTGGGCCATGCAATTGGGCCTGGCCTAATTGGACCTATACATAATGGTTGGTTAGTGGCTCTCCAGTGTTGGGAAGACAAACCTGACACTAATTTCCTTTCCTCTGTTCCGGTCTAGATTCAAATTCACGAACTACCACTACAATACGCCTCATGCTCCACTATTCACCTGATTGATAGAACCCTTGGTGAGGTTATGGAGATCGATGTGCAAGAAACATCCCTAACTCGTGCAGCTTTAGTAAGAGCAAAGATCCGCATTGACATTAACTCCAGACTCAAGTTCTTTAAAACGGTACGGTTCCAAAGTGGAGATAGAGTTCATGTGTTTTTCCACTATGAGTCAATCAACAAATTCTACCTCAACTGTCAAAAGTTCATGCATTCGACAACCTCATGTACCTACATTCCTCCTCCTTCGAACTACTACATTGCTCTAATCATCCCAGAACATAGTGCAGAAACATCTCCAGTCAGTTTTGCTTCAACAACTCAGAATGCCCACCAATCCCCTTCTGGCTCAACATCTACTCAACAAGGTGCGGTAGCTGATCGGGTCGATGGACTGGTTCCACTGGATGTGACAATTCAAGACATTTTAACTCAAAATCTGAAGGTTAACCACTTCTCTGCTATTCTGGAACTGGATCTGGCAACCAACTCGAATCAACAAGACATTCAGGTGGTCCTTAATCGAGAATCAAAAAGGAAACGCTATCCTGATTTTGAAGATGATTCCTCGACCAAAACTCGCAAAACCTTTTAATGTCCCTTTCGCTTTTGGCCATGAAGTCGTTTACTAGTTTATGTTTTCTAGTTATATTTACGGAAAATCAGCGGTCTTTTGGTCCTTATTTCTCTTCCGTTGATGTTAGATTACATTTCAATGCCTTAGTACGTAATAGATCACTTTCGACCTTCATGACTAATAACCACCAAAAAGGCCGGTCAACTATTTAAGCCCATAATTGGGCCCAATATGGATGAAAATGTCCATTTTAGACAGAGACAGACAAGAAGCGAAATTTGAAATGAAGAGAGTGGGACATTGGGAAGTGGAAAGCTAAATTCCCTCTGCTTCTTCTTCTTCCACATTTTCAAAATCACACATCCTTCAGCGACATCATAATTCCACCTTATCGAGTCTCCACTCCAAAATGGCAGCTCGATACAACTCTTATAATTCTAGATCATCGTTAACCTCCTCAGTTAACTCAGATCTATCTTCCTCCGCTGAATTCAAATCGAACAAACCGTTTTATTCCAAGGCCATTGTCAGATCCAAGCCTTCCTACTTAACCAAAACAACGAAACCAGTCAAACCTGATAATCCTGGAAATCTCACTTGTATGATGAAGAAGCTAATGGAGATGAAGAAATCTAATTCCAAGAGCAAGCGGGTTGAGCTTGTAATACCCGAAGAGCTCAAAAAAACAGAAACTTTGAGAGGAGGAGGAGGGAAGAGCACGTTGGGAACACTCCAGAGGAAGCTATTTGGGAAGGAGAAGGTGAAGGCATTGACAGAGGTCAAGGGGAATACTAGGACTCTGTCTATGGTTCTGCGAAGCGAGAGGGAGCTCCTGAGCATGAATAAGGACCAGGAAGTTGAAATCGCTGAGCTGAAGTTTCAGCTTGAAGAAAAGAACCGAGAAGTAAGTTCTTCTTTCCCTTTTCTAAAGCTTGGTTTAGGCGTTTAGGGTTTTGGCATGTGTCTGTGAAAAAACAGGTTAGATTGATGATGAGATTAGCTGGATATAATCTAGAATTAGCTTTTTGTCACCAGAATCAATCAGAATTTTGGATTGAATTCAGCTGTTTTTGCAGGTAGAGAAATTGAAGGATTTATGCCTGAAGCAACGAGAGGAGATAAAGTCACTAAAGAGTGCAGTTCTATTTCCTGACGCTACGAACAGCCAAATCAGTCAAATGCAAGAGCTGAATCAGGCAAGGCAAATTATCCCAAACCTTCAAAAGCAGGTCATATCACTCAATGGCCAGCTCCAATGCATTGCTCAAGACCTTGCTGAGGTTTGTTTCTTTTCGCTGTCTTTAATTAGTGCATGTCATGTAACTTGGGGGACTTGGAATCTGAGTATAATGGAAACCAAGTTGTAACTCTTGAGGAAGTTTATTCACTACATTTTTTTTGGTTTTGTTTATTCACTACATTGCTCAACAACAGTCTAATGTTCTTTATAGCTCTGAGTGTAATGTAATAAGAATCTAAAATGATTATATCTTATTAGGTGAAGGCGAACAAGTACATGTCAGAAAGCTATTATTGGCAAGCACAGACATCATCCTGTGATTCACTGGTAAGTAATTAGGAACCTTGAAGAATTTGAGTTTGGAATCAACAAATACTGAAAAGGGTCTTACAAGAATTGAATGCATGTCAGGAATATAGCTCAGGCAGCCCTGATGGATTGGCTCTGGAAGACCTGAATCCATGCCTAACTCCTTATACTAAGAAGAAGCCCAAGGTACTTGCTTCTTAGCCTTGAGAGACAAATCTCAGGTTATTTGTTCACTGCTTCACAAGATAAGACGTGACTCAACACATTGATATGTTGTGCAGGAGTTTGAGAGGATGGACTCAGCAGAAGAGAGCTTATCAGGGAGAAGCACTGTAACAACATCAGGAGACAAAGCCAAATCGAGTTCAAAAAGTGTAAAGCTGTCTACGAGTTCAGAGAGAAAGACAGGGATGAAATCAGAAGAGAGCAAAGGGTGGTATAGGAGTGAGAGAATGTTTTAAACAAGTGCCTGAAAAGGTAAGCATGGTCCATTAGTTCCACTTAATGTGTTATGTCTCTAGCTCTCAGTCTCAGAGAGTAATGTGATTTTGGTAGAATCGTCTGGAGCTATAATACATACGACATTGAGTTGAATAAAAAGTGTTATGGTAAAGTAATAGGTGAAGAGGAAGCAAATCTGCTTTCTTTGCATCTTCTCCTCTTTCTCACTTAATGACCTCATGATTAAATCATCATTAGCAGTGTTGTTATTAGAGATAATATATAATATAAATATATTGCACTATAGAGCAATACAAATGGTGATTACTAAGTAAGCAGTATTCGGATTTTATTGTTCAAAGAAACAAAATTCAAAAGGAGTGTAAAATGGTCAAATTTGTCTTCATTTTCTTTTCCTGTCTCCTCTTTCTATCTACAAATCGTCAAATCCCAATGGCCCAATCCTTTTGTTGTTTTCTTCTTCTCAAATTCTCTTTCTATCTACAAATCACCATGCTCTATACTTCATTTCAATTTATTTATGTTTTCACAGTAATGTGTTTTCTTCTTTTCTTTTATCTCTTATCATCATTAACATTAATTTACTTAAATTTCTCATGAGGTAGAAGATTATTTATATGTTGGAAATCCGAATTCTTAAATAAACCTCGAACACTAGAAACTACACATAAGTCCGTAAGAGGTCAATATATATTTGTTATGCAGAGGTCCAAATAATTAAGTTAACATTTATACATGGTCAAATTATTATAATTGAAAGTCTATATTATATAGTAACATATTATGCATCATAGATATCGCCAAAGACATTAAGCCAAAAACGTTGTTAGAGATACATTAAAAAATAACAAAAAACAAAAAAATGCTCAACCTTGTCAAATATTTTTCCGATAACCTTGATCATTATTTTACTAATACTTAAAGCTTAGTATATTTTCTACTTGCTATTGCCATCTGCCTAAATAAAAACGTCTGCATTGATCTTTGATAAACTATTGGCTTTGAACGGTGAATCTAAAAAAAAAATACAAATAATATAAAACATATACATATTCATTATGCAAATCATATAAAACAAAAATAAAATTAATTTTTTTATAATAAATTTACAATATTTTCTTTTATGTTTGTCATTCAAAATTTAATATATTTGTATTTTTATTATTATAACTAGACAATAAGCATAGCACTCGGATCCGAATACCCGAATTTAGAGTTGATCCGAAAAAAGACTCAAATTTGAACCCGAACCACCTAAATATCCGAAAGGTCCTAAATTTTAAATCTGAAGACTCGATATTATGGTATTTTTAGAGTATTTTATTAGTTTTTTTGGTATTTTTAGATATTTTTTGAATATTTGAGTACTCAACTATGTTTTAATTATTTTTTGGTATTTTAAAGGTATTTTTTTGGGGAAAAATGCCAATTTAACATTGTTGTTAATTCCAAATCAAAATTTTCTCTGAAATCAAAAGTCAAATCGATTTTGGAAGTTTGGTTCAGTTCTTATTTTCGTTCTGAATAACTCTAAGCTTGATTTTCTCTTTTCTTTCAAGAATGAGCTCAAATTTGTCGATTTGAAATGTTATCTTTGATACTTTTATGTATCATTCTTGAAAGAAAATAGAATTTTAAGCTTAAAGTTCTTCAGAACGAAGATAAAAACTGAATCGAACTTCCAAAATTGATTTGACTTTCGATTTGGGATTAACGACAAGTTCAATTTGCCTAGTCAACGCAAAATTTAGGGTTTTTTTCAAAAGTCAATAATAAATTGAATGTTTAATCAACCATATCCAAAATTCGATGTTAAATCAGCGAGTTTTGGTAAGTATAGTGTTAAATTGATATTTTTCTGTATTTTTTGTACCTTTAGGATATTTTTTGGGTATTTGTGATATTTAGGTAATTTGTGGTTCTTTAAATTTGGATTTGAACCCAAATAGAATCGATCTGAAACCAAACCAAAATAGTAATTAATAGGTAACATGAAAAATAGAATTATGTACATATTATTATAGGAATTAGTGAAAATATTTAATTAATGTTTAATTAATAAATCTAGTATGATAATCCAGCTAATGACTATGATATCTAGGGTCCGATTCCTCCCTTCTACAAATTGGTAGATTAAATAAAAAAATTTAAAGATTAAACTACGCTATGAATAGATATTATCGATCCAATGTTGATAAAAAAAAAATTTTAGTAATTTATTTGCACATAGATAAGAATAAAAGAAGAGAAAAAAAAAGACTGGCAAGTTGAAAAGACAATATGGCAACATATCTTTTTTCTCTTTTATTTTGATATGCATCATATTATTTATTATTTTATTATTATTTTTTGAAATATTTTTTAGTGTTTAAATGGTAATATTAAGTGTAGGTGAGCCACACCGCAAATAATCTATATTTAATTTGCTAACCATTCAAAGCCGTTAATTTAAATATTCTCTCTGTTTTTTTTATCAACTTAACTCATAAAACAATACAAAATCTAAAGAAAAGATATGATGTACACAAATGCATGAGACCGAAAATACTATGTGTTTTTTAAATAATGTAATTCTAATTTTTTTTACACAAATTAATAAACAAAGCTAAAAGTTTTTTATTCTTTAATTATTATGGGTAATAATTAGTTAGATTTTATATATCTAATTTTGATTGGAAGTTAAAAATTAGAATTATTTGTAAAAAGTTGTATTGGAAAACTAATGACATTCTTTGTGTATTATTTTTTTTGATAGAATGATAATTTTTAAGAAACCGAGAGTAGATTATGAAAGTAAATAAATGAATAAGTAATGGTGTTTGTAAAAAAGGAAGAAAGGAAAGAGAATAAGCGTGTGTGGTGGGGACAATATGATTATTACGTCTTCTTCTCGTACGTAAGCCTTTTCTAAATGATTGTAGCTTCGTAGAAGTTTGCTTCTCCCACTATTTTACATTTGTTTTTTTCTTTGTCTTTAGATATTTTTGTTTAGGACCCAAACGATGACCGACAAAGTGATTGAATACACTACTCTATGCCTCTAAGATATATTTATATTATTCCTATTCGTATTCATATTTGTCATATTCGGTATTTTAATATTCATATTTGTATTGAAAAATATGGATATCCAAAATACGAATATCAGTAAAAAAAATATGATATCTGCGGATATCTATATCCATATTCAAATTTTGTAAAGAAAAAAAAAATTAATTTTTTTCTCTAAAACCGTAAAAATAATATTTTTTTTCAAAAAAATAAAATAAAAAATATTAGAAAAGAATAATAAAAATAATTAAAAAAAACAAAATATAGTATTTTTGGTATTAAAAACATAAAAAATACAAAAAAGAAATTTATACGGATATCCAGATCCAAAATCTGTATTATTTGTATTTGTATCCGCCAGATATTAAAATTTACTATCCGAATTCATACTCGTTTTGGCCAGATATCCTTTTTTTGGATAAAATTTCAGATACGGGTCTGGATATCCGGCGGATACATATATTTAATCTCATACTTACACTACTTTTGTTTACCCTAAAATCTTCTATATAATAAAAAATTAACTTTTTTAATAAATAACTTTAAGATGATATGTGATATTACATTATATACCACCGAAAATTAGTTATATAACTAAAAATTTAATAGAGCTAAATTGGCCTAATTCCGAAAATTTAGGGATCAGTTTAGGATATATTGTCATTGGAATATTTGTGTTATTTAAGGAAATAGATTACAATATTTATATTTGTAAGAATTTATTAAAAACCATACGTCCAAACTTATTATTTCTATAGATTAGGATTAATAGGGATTGATTAATAACCAAAATTCTAATTTATTAGTTCATAATTCAATATGAGTAGTTTTAGAAATTTATGGCATATTCGTTTGCAATAAATTTATGGTTGTTTTAATAAATTTAAAATAAACCAATATACCATCGATGTATTTTTCAATTGGATTTATATATACTTTTCAATATTTATTCTTTTAATGTTAGAAAAAACTAAATTCACGTTTAAAGTTCACATCATAAATTATGAATTAATAAAATTCATGACCAAAAAAAATTATAAAAGTAAAATGACATAGTTTATTTGTATATATAAATTTTATTTTAATTAGTTATAAATATTTTAACAAATATATGTTTATTTTAATTATTTATAAAGATTTTAACAAGTATATGTTTAGTTATATTAGTCATTCGGATTAGTAAGAATGACTGATATTACTATATTTATATCTATATTAGTAAATACTTAATGAATAACTTAAAATATATATAAATTAAAATAGGTTTCTATTGATAATAAAACACAAAAAATTAAATATGAATATAAAAATTATGAATACGGGGTTAAAACCCTAAATAAATATAGATTTAAAAGATTAAATAAATGCGTGTTTAAAAAGCTAAATGTAAGTGAGTTTAAAAATCTAAATGACATGAGTAAAAAAAGTGTATATATGAAAGTAATAATGCATCAAAAGCTAAACAAACAAATATCAAAAAATATATTTCGTATATAACATCGGTCATCATTATAAATTGATTTTTAATGTATCATATATATATATATATAATTAACAAATTTACATATATATATATATATATATCAAATCATGAAATAAACAAAGAAAAACAAATATAATATAGAAAATATTATAAATAAATAAAAATAACAATAAATACATATAGATTTTTCACAAAAATATATTCTATGTATCGCATATGTAATCATCTAGTATATGATTAAATAATAATATCAAATGAAACATATATGAAAACTATGGAGAAAAAGAGGGAATTTATGTTAGAGTTTCCTTTAATGAAACATTTTACAATCTTCTGATACTTTATTGTAAAATTTGTAATTGAGAAGCTATTATTGTTTTCTTTTTTATTGTCGACTTAACTTAATTACGAAACAAAATATATCTAAGGTGAGGATACATCATTCATAAAAGTTTAATTCCTAAATAATTTTTTAACACTACGGGCTAGGAAGTTGGTTTTGTGATTTAACGCTCGCGAAACCAAAACTAGGGAACAAAGGCTGAAGTGGCCCCTCAGTCTTGAGAAATCTTCAAGATAAGATAGGAAGACTGGCCAATCAGAAGAAGCACCAATCATCTTCACAAGCTCTGAACAATATGTGACGAACTCCACCTTCGATCAGAAACAATACCATCCTCGGCCGGTGAAGAGATCATAATCCTTCCATGAACCGTCAACCATACATTTATATCTGACAAACGCCAAATTTACAGCAAGAGGCCTAGAAATCATTCCTTCATGGTCTTGTGTGAAGACGACATTACTACCAACATTGGCACTGTTTCCTTTCTGAATCAAATCCCAAGCCTCTGCCTCTGATTATGCTGCCAGTACTAGGTCTCGGGGATCTTTATCCTTGTTGGTAAAAATCTTCGATTTCTTGCCTTTCATAGATACCATAGAATCCAGGAAAAACATCTAAATTCATCATTTTTGGGTAATCGCCATATTAGGTGGTCGATATTCGAGTAAATAGAGGACCCTGAAAAATTATACCTAGTTGGTATTTTAGATAACACCCAGGCTTGTAAAGCTAGAGGGCATTCAAAAAAAACATGATTTATCGTCTCATTATCTGCCCCCACAACAAGCGCATCGTTCATCACATTGGATACCTCTTCGTACCAGATTTGATTTGACTGCTAATTGGTCATATAAAGTGTTTAATTTTTTCTGGTGCCTTGACTTTCCAGACCTGAGATTGTAGATCTTGGATATATGGTCCAAAAGAGTCCAACGAATATTGAGATATATTTCTTTCCGCCCAATATCCTATTTTTACTGTGTAAAAAACCCGTCTTGGTAAAATGCCATCTTAGGCGGTCAGAAGTAGAATATCTTGGTATATGGATCCCAAGTATTAAATCGGCGTCTCTTTGGATGAAAAGTTATCTTCTCAAAACTTTTCTCCATAATCGCAAACTAGGCTCTATCAACTCCGATACTCTTAGGTTTTGGTATATTTTTGGACCCGCTCCTACTGCTAATCTTAGAATACTATCTGGAATCGATGGATCATTCCAGACACGGATGATATCACTATTCCCCACTCTTTTGATAAGACCTTTCATCACTAAAGCACATGCGGAGATAATGCTTTTCCACCCATATGAAGGTGAGTATAACCGCCATAATTGTTAAGCCAATAGGGCAGAATTAAATTCCTCAATTGATATAAAACCTAAACAACCTTTGGACTCAGTTTACAGTGTAACAAAGTTGAGTAGAGTTAGTTTGTAAACTGGTAGAGTTTAGTAGATATTGTATTGATAAGTACCTTAAGAGGATCCTTTCTAGTGGTTCAACCCCGATGATAAACAAAAGCATTACCACTATTGCTCATTAGAGAAAATTTCAACTATGGGGAATTCTATTGGCGATGATGCATTCCTTGACAAGAGGAATTCTTTAGTCGGTATCATTCTCAAGTTTGCTAGTGTAGGGTTCACGTGGGCAGGGAGGCATATCCAACACCTTTTGGGGAATAAGCTTGAGATAGCTAAGCCATTTGAGATGTGGGTGTTGGCTGATGGTCGGCCAATGAGATTTTCTTTGCATAAGTTTGAGCATATCACGCAACTCAACTGTGGTTTGCCTGGTGCTAATGACTTGGAATTAGTGCAAGGAGATTTATGGAAAGATATGGGTTTAACCCATGGTGATGGTCCGATCTGGGCCGAGCTTGAGGCCACATTAGCTAAATGCATCGAGTGGCCACTTGAGAAGAGCAAGATGGTGGGTTTGCTGGTGATTATGTATATAAGAATTTACGGTTTACACAAAAATAGTAGGATCCTAGTCCAAGCTGCGAAATTGGTCATGGATCCGGAAAGATTTGAGAGGTATCCCTAGAGTAGAGTTGTATTCCAAGCCTTGGTTGGATCGATCCCTTCATCAGCCATAAGCGCTTCAACCTACACTTTACACGGGTTTGTGCATGTGCTTCTCATATGGGCATTCGAGTACATCCCACATCTAGAAGTAATGTGTGGAGGAAGAAGAGATGGTCTAATTCCTCTTATGTAGTGGGTGTCATGGTCCTCCCACTCTGTACAAATTAAGGAAGTCTTCGATGCAGATAAGAAGACAACCAAAGACAACAAGGTAATCTCTGAACTTGGGTAGAGTTTGATGGATACTTTGTTTTTGGTTGGCAGAGTTATGATGTAGCTTAGCCGAGGGTTAGTAGAGTATGGTGGATTCTATTCTAGCTTGGCAGAATTATGGTGGAGTTTGACAGAGTATTTGTTCAGCTTGGTAGACTTCTTGTAGACTAATGGCAAAACTTGGTGGAGTTAGATATACCATGGTAGAGTTATGACGTATGTTGGCAGAGTTTGGTATAATATGACATTTGACTTTGTTTTGTTGGATTTAGTAGGTTCGCGTAAGGCACCTATGTTCAAAGCCTTATGAAGAAATCTATCCTTCTTGGCCTAGAGATGTCGATGATCCGAAAGTTGATAAGATGATCTGAGACATACTTGATGGGTCATTAGATGAGACCTTTTGGGCACTCCCGGCTTCTTCCTCGAGTAAAGGTACAAAGAAGAAGGCTGATGTACCGCAACGTGAGCTGCGAAGCGCCAAGCAGTCGAGGGTAAATGAAGCAGAGAAAACAAAGAAAGAGCTAGAGAAGAAGAAGGCTATCGCCAAACAGAAGGCTCAAGAAAGTCGAAAGGAAAACAATGATGAGGAAATGGATGAGGAATTAACCTATATAACTTTGGCTGACTTTCAGAGGTCGTAGGAAAAAGAGAAGGAAAGGTGGGAGAAGAAGTAGAGAAAAGAATATGAGGCAAATGTTTAAGTCCATGAAGGAGGCGTTTGATGCGATGAGATCTGACCAAGTAAACATGTCTGAAAAGATTACGAGATTGGAGGAAAAAAAGAAGAAAGAAAGTAAACGATGCAGTGACAAATGAATGGCTTCGTAGAATTGAGCAAAGCATGGCACAACAGACCTTGATCAATCAACACCTCCTTCAAGCGTTGGAACCCAAACCACCGGAGGTCATGACCTTAGAAGGGACTAAGAACTCTACTACTACTCATAGTGAGTCTCATGGAAGTGAGACCCGAGAAGGTGCTGGCGCCCATCAGGCTGATGAGAAGGAAAGAGGTGGCGATGGCATTAACGCGTCATCTGTGTTAAAATCAGTACGTAAGAGTCTATTTGAGTGATCAAGGCCATATCGAAGACCTTGGTATGTTATATTCGATTTGAGTTCAGTTGTGGACTTTGTAAACTCTGTGGCAGATTTTGATGGACTTTGTTGATAACGTGTTATAAACATGAATAATGTTTAGTTCACAATGATTTGTTGTACTTCTTCGATGGTTTTGTTTTTGTGTGTTAGTTATTTCACAGAGCTGATAGATTTGTATTAGTAGAATATAGTAGAGTTTGGTGGAATGTTGGTATACTTTACTTTTGCGTTTTTTATTCCAGGAAAAAAAAGAACGTTGAGGAGTAGCAAACCTCACACCTATTGTCCCAAACATTACCACCATATACAAATCCAGAGGTTAGTTTAGTAGAGTTAAGTAATAGCATGATGGAGTTTGGTAGACTTTGGTCCAGTTTCAAAATGCAAAGTGCTTTAGTTGCGTAACCTTGCTAGGCGAGAATTGTAAGCCCACTGTTTTCTTTCTTTCTTAAGTAACCATTCAATACATTACTTTTGTTTGATCTTTACCAAAATTTGCAGGGATAACTCCTTTAAGGATGTCACTCCTTTAGCTGAGTTTTATCTTCAATTGTTCATGCCTAGAAAAAAGTGGCTAGTGACTCAATATGGATGGGTTACAGATCAGGTAAGTTGGGTTATATAAGACTGGTACACTTGGTAGACTTAGTAGTAGATCTTGGCAGCCTTAGTAGTAGATCTTCGTAGACTTAGTAGTAGATCTTGGTAGAATTAGTAATAGATCTTGGTAGACTTTGGTTCACTTAATATTGTTATTTTTCTGCAACATATGTCAAGCGGTATGAACCTGTTCCAGCGAAAAAGCATGATGACTCCATCTCCTTATAGGAGTGAGAGGATTGCGTTCCTCAATCCTCCGCTTTGTGCTTGTTAGTGTGGCGAATACAAGAACTTCCTGGCAAACAAGAAGCAGTACATGATTCCTGACTAGCCTGGGCATTCGGGTATTCGGGTTGGTTTCGAGTCTTTCAGGTATATGCATTATTCGGGTCAGGTCTGGTTTGGGTCCTTCCGGGTCCGGATCGCTTCGGTTCCATAAATTTCATACTCGTTTAAGAACCGAAACCAACTCGGTTCAATTCTGGTTTTGGTTCCGATTCTAACTTGGGTATAAAATTGTAAAAATAAAAATTAGGGTCTATATATACCCAAAAATACCAAAATTTTTTGGGTATTAGTGTACCGTTCGAATATTCGAGTACATATTTGAGTATTAGGGTATTTCGGGTACCCAAATACCAAAAATATTCGGGTACCCAAATACCTAAAATATTCGGGTACCCATTCGGGTATCGAGTAATATCCGGACCCGACCCGATAGTTACTTTTGCTTATGCATGAACCGGACCCAAACCCGAAATTTCGGGTCGGTTTCGGGTAAAATACCCAGGGCTATTCCTGGCTATTTATGCAAAATGATCTTCGGCAGAATGCCTCTATGGTGTCAGACGAACAAATAGTGGTATCGCGATGTTGACACCTTGTACATTGCTCATAACATCAATAATATCCACGGGGTTGCACTAGAAGTCGATTTGTTTAAGGGATACATAAGAATCTATGACCTGGCTAAGTTAGCTGTGCCGGAGGATGAATTGATGGAGTCAGTCATGTATGTTGGTAAAGTATGGTTGAGTTTAGTTGACTATGTCTATTTGGTAGAGCTTGGTTATCTAACTTTGGTTGATTTATGCTAATAGGTCGTACTCAAGTATGATTCCTCGGATGCTTAAGAGTTTCACATCACCTAATATGAAGAAACTTGTAAGTGCGAAGGCTTACACCGTCTATAAGCCAAAGCAGATTCCATTGAATCATCAATCCGATGATTGTGGCATGTATACTCTGAAGTATATCGAGTGTTTAGCCCTCAGACGCGGATTCAAGGGAATAGAAGATAAGTACGTCCCATTCATCCGCATGAAATTCGGAGTTGACATCATGGATGGGCTTCCACTTCCAGAGACAATTTCACCTATTGATCCCAATCTTCGTGAGGAAAAGGTTGAGAAGGAAGTCTTGATGTCAGCTTCACATGGCATGTTTTTGGGGTGGTAGAGTTTGGTATATTATGGTAGAGTTTGTATTGTTAGCAAAAAATCTTTTTTTGTTTTATCGCATAGGACCAATATTTGCGAACAAATGACCAATATTTTAGTAGATGATGGTTCTATGAGAATATTAATATTATTTTGTAATGAACCAAATAACTTAACAAACCAAAACTCTTGACATAAGAGATATAGTATAGTTAAAATATAATCTAGTAGAGTTAGGTAAATTTTAGTAGAGTTAAAATAAATTAAATAGATTTTGGTAGATTTGACATATAACATGGTGAAATACATCAAGATTGGACGTTTGCTCTATATGTTCGTGCATTATGTCCTACTCCTTTACATCTAGAACAACTCGTAACTTTCCTTGGGGGTTTAGACTCCAAAGAGCACTCAAACCAACTTTTAATCCACAAGTTCTTTGGCATACCTGGTTGGTGACGTACAAGAGGAGGTTTACAAAATTTACTAGCGACATCTTCAGGTATAGGAAGTGTTGCATCTCTTGGCATTACACATTTCGAGTACGCATTGTATAAGTAACTCATATGATAGTAAAGATGTGTGAGGTCGATCTTCGAATACTGCCATGCTTCAAATGCAGCTAAGGTATGCACACAGGATATTTTATCCACGTCAAACCATTTGTAAGAACACGTTAACTCGGTCATGTTTACCAAATGTGAAGATGATAAGCATGCGACAACAGCTTGATGATCATCTATGTCTTGCACATTGTATTGCATCGCTTCGAGAAGTTTATTCTGTATGGACAGAAAACATATACCGTACATAAATGTCGGCCTAACTCTACTACAAAAGATATATAACTCTACTAAACTCTGTTAAACTGTACTACAAAGGATTCATAACTATACTAAACTCTGCTATGATGAATTCATAGCTCTACTAAACTCTTCCATGAAGGATTCAAAACTTTTACGTCTTGCATTGTGGCCGTTAGAAGAGTCCCTTTCTATTTTTCTTGTAAAAACGTTCCATCCACAACAACAACCTTTCTTATATACGGAAAGCATCTGATGCTTGCATCGAATGCAATGAATAGAAACTTGAACTTATCATCTCTGCCTACTTTCAACTTGATAAGTGTTCCCAGATTTGCTCGTCTAATCATATACAAATACGCGGGAAGTTCTTTAAAACTATTCTCTGCAGTCCCTGTAACTAGAGCCCGAGCTTCCTTCAACGTACGATGTGCCTTCCAGTACTTCATCTGTATGAAATGCAACAGAGCGTCAAAAGTTATAATTGCCTCTACCAAGCTCTACTAAAGTAAAACTGCCTCTACCAAACTCTACTATGACTCTACTACAATTTACTAGAACTCTACTAAACTTTACTATAACTCTACTATAATCTACTATAACTCTATTAACATCTAGCATGTGCTATCTTAATTCTGTCAAAGTCTACTATAAAGGAATATTACCTTCAAACCAAAACGTTTATTCAGTGATTCAACAACATGAGTAGGAAGAATAGAGGGTCCAACACCACCAACAAAATCCAAGTATAAACAACCAAGTATATCGGGCGTTGCTTGACGTGTCCGAGATGACCTCTCTGTAACAAACCAAGTGTGCTCTCCACAGTAAATCCGGATATAGAAAGACAGACTCTCATCATGACGTGAAGCATGAACTCCCCAAGTGCAATTGGGAACCCAACATCTAACCACCAATAACATCTTTGATGAAGCGACAACATCGAAGTCAAACCTATGTAGAACAGAAAATGTCTTCAACCTCGTCTCAAGCTCGTATTTTGTGGGGTAAATTTGTCCCACATCTATTTGAAGTGATTCATTTCGATGTCTAAATACTCATCATCGAATGTTAAATCTCTCTTCTTAGGAGGTAGATTTCTTATATCATCTTCTTCTTTACACTTCCTGTGAACACTTATAAAGTCTTCATCACCAGAACTTGCACAATCTATATCCTCGCAGTATTCAAATCTCATTTTCGCTTCAGCATCTTCTTCAACGTAGTTAACATGTTCGTCTTCTTGTTTGACTGTCAGCCTAACACTACCAAACTTTGACGATTTTCTACCAAATGTTGACTCAAAATTTATCAAAAGAAGGCTTGCATTTAGGCTCAAATATTGTACCTTCTTCGATAGCTACATGAGATCTCTTAGAAATCTCCACACAAAGATGAATGGCCTCTCTTTGAAATTGTTGCACATACCCATGCAATTGCATGTCGTTGGTCACGAAGATAGGAGATGTATCTTGAGGTAGTGTTTGTATGAGTTCGTTTGATATGTAACTCAGTTTTACCTTATATATATGTTGATTTAGATCGGAATCTTCATGCACCATCCGCACAAACTCATCGTAACATATATCTTCACTCAGTCCAAGAATTTTACAAGCAAGAGAAATATCCACTAGAAAGAACTAATGATTTTGATCGAATATCCAATTCCCAAAAACTAAGATGATTTGATTCATAGATCCGAAAGAGAAATAAGCTCAAGCAAGCAAAAATGGTGATTTGTGTGCTTCAATGGTGTAAGGTTGCAGTAAGTGCGCGAGGAAAACGGTAGGTGATCTAATAATTGAGGGGTAAACTTGTCATTCTACAAACTAGGGTAAATAAAATAACTCTGTCCAACTCTACTAAACATTACTAACATCTGCCACACTATGTCTAAACTCTACTATATTATAAAAGTAACTCTTCCCAAATCTGATACATTATTTCTAAACTCTACCATATTATAAAAGTAATTCTTTCATAATTTGATACACTATGTCTAAACTCTATTATACTATAAAAGTAAATCTTCGAAAATCTGATACACTATGTCTAAACTCTACCATATTGTAAAAGTAACTCTACCAAAATCTGATACACTGTCTAAACTCTACCATACTGTAAAAGTAACTCTATCAAAATCTGATACACTATGTCTAAACTCTATGAACCTCTATCAAACTTTACTACAATGACGTGGCAAACTTAGTCGTGCGCGTGCTGACGTGACAAATTTCATTAATGATATTTTCATTATTACGTTTTTGTTTACACATCTGAAAAGAGCAAAATGACATTTTAGAATTTTAATAGAGTATTTGAATAATTAAAAATTAATACGAAGGGTTTGAGTCATTACCATATTAATACGAAATAGTCTAGCTAATCACTCTATATCAATGAAAACATGTGTCAGATAATAAGAAGTTAGTTTCTAGGAACGTTCTTCAAATGTTTTGGATTTATCCGATGTGACGTAAACGCGTTCTTCTTTTTACGTTGGTGGTTTTGCGATTGTAACCGTACAAACTCCGACGCGTCGCTTCCTCAATCCCGTCTTGATATAAATAGTTAGTTCTTGAGCAAGTGGCTTCTATAGCATATGGTAAGTCCACTAAATGTACTTGCACATTTATGGATCAAGTTTCATTGCTTAAATTATGTAGAAACTTGGCTAATAGATCGGTTAGTTGTAACTCAATGTTGATAAAAAAAATTAGTTCTTAAAAATTAATATGAGATTCTATTTCAGATTTTTGTTCTCCCAATCCGATATTCGATTTATCCACTAAAATAAACATAAACAAATAAAACTAGATAAATATCTATATTACTATATGGATAAAGATATGGTTGGAAAATATGCTTTAGAAATTTTCCAAGATCAGTTTTTTTCTTAAAATACTATGTTAACAAATGTGTTTTGGAAGATAATTACATAAACTATATATAAGTCAACTAATTTTAAAAAGAAATCTACAAACTTGACAAATAAAGAAGAAATGAGATCAAAATATTTAAAAATTGACCAATTAGTCTTAAACATTAATTCAACCGGAGTGTATGGGATGTACAATTTTTTTTCTTTCAAGGGGATGTACGATTTTTTAAAGTCTAGACTTTTACTAAATACAAACGAACAAAAAAAAACTTTGACTAGTATATACTTATATTATATTTAGTTTGTGGAAATTAAAGAAAATATGCTTTTATTCTAGGGGCAGGTAAGTCCATTAAATACAAATGCATTTATAAATTTATCGATTGAGTCATACTACTTATATTATATAGAAATTTGGTTAATGGATTAGTCGAATGTTAGAAAAAAAAAATTATTCTAAGTTTTGTTATCGGTTCATTGGATACAGTTTTCTCTCTTGGAATGACTAGCTAAACCGGAGTTTTTAATATTTAATTATGAAGCTAACGAGAAACTATGAGCGAATGGCACAATATTTTCTTTTGTGGACGTAAAACAAAATTAAACAAGCCAGTGCATAAATTTTACTAACGTTTGGTTTGATAGGTTTCGGTGGAGATTTCGATTTTCAGGATCGTGTTAGTTTTTCTAAATTTTAAAGTTTATTTTTCTTCATTCTTTTATATTTGAAATTTTGTGTCTCTTCATATTAAAGTTCAGTATTTTAGGATTTATTTATTTTGTGTCGACTTTTGTATCGTAATTTTACTTTAAAAAAAGAAAAAGAAAATTTCATTTTTTCATAAATTAAACGAAAATGATAAGACTAAAAAACAGATGGTCCAGTTGGTTTGTTCCTAATTTAGTTAGATATTAGGTAGTGAATCCGAATTCCATCATACTCCAATTGGATGAATTAAGCGATGGAACAATACCTTATTAATCTAATATTTACTTATTGACAAAAAAATAAAGGAAAACGACAAGAATAGAAAGTAGCCATGTGCATATCGGGATTCCTTTCCGCTCCCGTTTCGTAATTCCTGTACTTTTTGGGAATAGAAAATTCAAAATTCTCGTTCAGGTCCAAAAATAATATCCACACAAGTAAGGGAAATGGTCGGGAATGGGTACGGGAATTCCCTAAATTTCTTTTGGGTATTTTTTTACGTTAACAAAATGTTAAAATATATTGGATTCAAATATTACATATTTTTCAAATAATTAAGATCATGCTAATAACAATATTTAATTTAAATTTTCACAACTTTACAATGAATACAAACTATTCAATATGGATATACTAGTGTTTTTGATAAAAAAAATAATAATGTTGGTCATTTAGTTACAAATTCTAACACTGTAATTTTGTACTTTTTGTGTATTGAATATTGGTATATCTTTTATATATTATTATTTTTGTTATATTAATTATATAATTTATAGTAATACTCGTAATTTTTTTATTACTCGTATTTTCCAAACTATTTTTCGTACATGTACTACAATTTCCCGATTTAATATGACTTTGGGAATAGTTTGGGAAGTAAATTTTGAATCTCAAAATTTTCCTACCGTTTCCGATTCCCGAAATTCGCATCGTGTTATATAGCGGGAATTGTTTGGAAATTAAATATAATTTTCTAAACTAATCGTTCTTGTTTCATACCCGTAATTTTTTTGTCTCGTTTTCGGTTATGTAAAAAGTAAAGAACAAAAGTAGTTAGTAATAATCTAATCCTTAGTTTTTTGATGTTTTGAATGTTTATTACATGGTGATAATGTGATTAGTGGACATGTACATTTTCATTAATGACGTTAACAAGAGTAATTAATGACTAAACAGTGGTAAAGCAGCTCCTGCCGTCCAAAAGTAAAAGGTAAGAGTGGCATATAAGTAAAATCAGAGGAATAAAAGGGGCATTAATTAGCTCCAAGTGAGTCATGACAATTGGCACTTTTATATCTCTCCCTCTTCTTCCTCCTCAAGCTGATTCTTTAGTAAGCTACGAAAACTTCTTCTCTTTTGTCTCCTTCCAATTAAACTCTCCTAATCCACAAATTCCTTTCAGCCTCTCTCTTCAAGGTTAGCTTTCTTCGTGATTCATCTATGGACTCTTTTTTTCTCTTTTAGTTTTATTCTCAGTACTATTTCAATTCCGTTTGTTTTCAAGTTTGAAGATTGCTTTTCTGGTTCCCCTAGATTAAGCTGTACTCTTATCTTGTTTTAAGCTTTTGATCATAAGTGTTTGGAATCCTAGTTTTTATTTGCCTTTTGATTGTTGTTTTTGGAAGGATATGGCTCGTTTGATTTGGGTTTAAGTGCAAAGTGATTGATTATACGCAGTAACTAAATTCGACTTTTCTAGTATGAGATCGTCGCCTATTCTGCTTTTGTATGGCTTGTGTTGAGTTCAAAATTACAAATTTTTTTAATGATGAATGTATAAATCCTTGACGCAGAGGCACAATTATATCTTGTCAATCAAATAGTTCAGTCTGATTTACAAATCTGCTGATAAATGAAATTGCTCTAGGGTTTCGTTTATTTCTGTTTTATGGTAATAAGAATCTTATGGCAGTACCAAAACTGATCTCTGATTTCTGAAAGATGTTAGATCTGTTTTCTGATGACCCTATGATTGGTTGAGATTTGCTACTGTATTTGCTAAGGGGTTTTAGTACATTTTTTGTCCCCTAAATTTGAGAAAATTTCACCACCAGGCCCCCTAATCTTCATCAGAAATCAAAGTGTTTGTATTTAATTGCTTTACTCTGCTGTAGCTCATTGTCCTGTTTTTCCATTTATGGATACAGATAATTATTTTGCTTGGTTTGAACAAGAGACCCAGTAGAGTGAGATTTGGGTAAAGAAGATCGATCCAGGAGGTGCATATAGCTGGGTTTTTCTCCAATGCAAACGTCTCAGAAGCATCACAGTGCGGCTGGACTGCACATGCTGTATCCTCAAGTCTACTGTTCACCTCAGTTTCAATCGATTGACAAGAATGGTTTCTCTGATATCCCTCCCAAAGAAAGCTTTTTTACTCTCGAATCCTCCACTGCTTCTGGTAGTCTTCCTTCGTACGACTCTCCTACTGTGAGCATTACATCTGGCCGGAGCCCCTTTTCTCCTCAGGGCTCTCAGTCATGCATCTCGGATCTCCATCCCTCCCCTGACAACATCCATGGATCCCCTTTGAGCGGGTTGTCTACTTATACCTATGATGAAGCTGGGTTCAAGAGTAAGATTCGAGAGCTTGAGGTCTCTCTGCTGAGTGGTGACTCAAAAGTTGAAGAAGCCTCAAGTTTCAGCCCTGCTGCTGGGAATTCGTGGAACTGGGATGAACTCTTGGCATTGACTCCACAGTTGAACTTGATAGAGGTGCTGGTAGAGGCAGCTCGGGCGATCGCGGATGGAGATTCCGCTACAGCGTATGGATTCCTAGATGTCTTGGAACAGATGGTGTCCGTCTCAGGCAGTCCGATTCAACGGCTAGGCACATACATGGCAGAAGGGCTAAGAGCAAGGCTAGAGGGGTCAGGGAGCAATATATACAGAGCCTTGAAATGCAATGAACCATCGGGAAGGGAACTCATGTCTTACATGGGTGTTCTGTACGAAATCTGCCCCTACTGGAAGTTCGCATACATGACAGCAAATGCTGCGATATTGGAAGCAATTGTTGGGGAAACTAGAGTCCACATTATTGATTTTCAGATTGCACAAGGATCACAGTACATGTTTCTCATCCAAGCGCTTGGGAAACGCCCTGGTGGGCCGCCATTGCTGCGTGTGACGGGTGTGGATGATTCACAGTCCACATATGCTCGTGGTGGAGGGCTCAGCTTGGTAGGTGAGAAGCTCTCAAAGATGGCACAGTCATGTGGTGTCCCATTTGAGTTTCACGATGCTGTCATGTCTGGGTGCCAGGTACAACAGGAACACCTCGGGGTGGAACCTGGCTTTGCTGTCGTTGCGAACTTCCCATATGTATTGCACCACATGCCTGATGAGAGCGTAAGTGTTGAAAATCACAGAGACAGGCTGCTGCATCTGATCAAGAGCCTATCCCCGAAACTTGTGACTCTAGTGGAGCAAGAATCCAATACAAATACGTCCCCTTTCCTGTCACGGTTTTTGGAAACACTGGATTACTACACAGCGATGTTTGAGTCAATAGATGCAGCACGGCCACGGGATGATAAGCAGAGGATCAGCGCAGAGCAACACTGTGTGGCGAGAGACATAGTAAACATGATAGCATGCGAGGACTCAGAGAGAGTGGAGAGACACGAGGTGCTGGGGAAATGGAGGGTTAGAATGATGATGGCTGGGTTCATGGGATGGCCAATCAGCACAACTGCCGCCTTTGCAGCCAGTGAGATGCTAAAAGGTTATGACAAAAACTACAAACTGGGAGGGAACGAAGGAGCGCTCTATCTTTTCTGGAAGAGGAGACCAATGGCTACGTTTTCCGCGTGGAAGCCAAACCCAAACCAGATTGGGTAGACATTGTGGTGGTGAGAGGTGATTGAGTACAACAAAGACACATCTGTCTCTGTAAATTTTTGAGGATGTGCAATGCTGTTTTAAGTTGTAACACAACCTAAGTCAAGTAGTTATATATATGTATACAAACCAAACCTGGTGGTTGTTTTTCTCTTGTAATTTTTGTGTTATTGTGGGTGGGTACTACTAATGAAATAGAAACCAGAACATTGATTAGGTTATAATCTTCTATATACCTGTATGAGTCAATTGGCCGCTGACCAAAAGGGCTGTGAGGTAATAGACATATTAAGACCAAATCTACAGGTCAGATTGTGTTCTGATAGGTCTCAATAAGAGATTCACCAACCCACAAAACCAAGGACTGAAAGATTACAGGTCATAGCCTCCATTTTCTTCTTAACTTTTATAAGGTTCAACCTTTCTTTATGCCTTTTTCTGAAATATACTAATATGTATTATTTACACTCAAATGATAAAAATTTGGAAAAGAAATAAAGAAAATAACAATGTAAAAGAAAACTACTACTGGCCGAGTTCTTCTCAGTATGTTGGTTAGGATGATCCAGCTAACGATCATACATCTAGGGTTCGATTCCCCCTCTACAATTGATAGATTTAGTAAAAAATTTTTTTTTGTCAACTTAACTCATGCCAGAACAAAATAATCTAGAGAAAAGGTACAATGTTCATAAAAAAGCTTGATTCCTAGAGAATCTCCTAACAGAACGGGTTAGGTGATCAGCTTTGTGATTCAGGACGCGTGGAATCCAAACTAACGAACATAACTTGAACGAACTTCAAAGACGTGAAAAGTTATCCAGATAAGGTAAGAAGGCTAGCCAGACATTTTAAGAAGTGGACATTAGGTTATAGATCAGATTTTGTCGATCCAATGTTAAAAAAAAACTATTACTGAACTTGTCTACGTACGTTAATTTATTGTTTATTACCTAACTTCTATTCTAAATCTTGAAATTTACCCAATTGACTCTCTATTGTTCTTACCAAGTGTTATTTTTCTAGATTCTCCATCATTGTTTCATCAAATAACCAAAGTGTAAGACTTGGAAGCAAATATGAGAGGAGTCCCAATTATTTGAAAAGAATTTCTTATTTAAAATATAAATAATATTCAAAGAGAGATATTGAGTGACTTCCACTAATACAAAGAAAGCTTGGTTTGTGCAATATTTTGCGGTTAAGCTATTAATTGCTGAGGCAACACCTTTTCACCCTTTGCTTTCCTTCTTGCAAGTTCTAACCTTTCTTCTATCAATTAAACATTTAGATGTTGATCTAATTAGGCTAATTTTGTTTCAAGATTATCATAGTGAATATATGTTACCTACATTCATATAACCTTATCAAAAACGAATAAAGACAAAAGGATCACAAGTGATATAATATGATTTACTGGTTATAGCTATATATTAAAAATGAAAAGAAAGAGGGTTTTCACCAAACGAAATAGTTCAATGATTTAAGTTAACTTTTTCCCTATGATTAGTGTCTTTATATCTGTCATATGCTGCCTCTTCTTCCAACTTCCTTTGGATTATTCTCTTCTTCTCTTCCTTACTAATTTTTTGTTTATTTTAATTTTCCATTTGAGTACAAAGCTTATCCCCTGTTTATATTAATTTTATTGATTTCCAAACCGTGTCCCCTTAACATATTTTTTAATTTTACCTAATATGTTGGAATATGAAGTCTTTTTATCTGCCATAATTGTGGTAATTATGATGATGTAACCACTAAGGACAGTTAACTGATACTATAACACATAGTAGAAATTCTATGTAATTGAGGAGATAATTTGGTAAATAAAAAGTCAACAACTTGTAAGCATTTTAGGTTTGAAAATTATGATAAGAGAGGATAAAAATGGGTAATGAAAGTGAAAGAAGAAGAGGGAAGGGTTGGTTACTGTCAAGGGCTTGAAATAAAGATGGTTGCTTGAGAAAGAGGAAAAAGAGTTAGTAAGTTTAACTCTTTATCTCTCTTTTTAACGTCAATTCCTTTTAAGGAATGGACTCTTCTCTCCTCTCTAAAAGTGTGAGGGTATATATTAAACGTTTGAGTTTCTTCTCTGCATCATTCCTTTTAACTGCTCTGGACCAAAACTCAAAACTCATATCTGTACTGCAACAAAGAAGGAGGGAGAGTCGAAATGACTGCAGGAGAAAACCCTTTTGTATCTAATACCTCTTCTTTGCAAAACCAGCTCAAAGGTTTTTCTTTTCTTTTCTTTTCTATTTGCTCAATGTTGAGGTTTAAGTAATACTGATGTCTTCTTTTGATTTCTGTCTGCAGAAAAAGAGAAAGACCTTTTGGCTGCTAAAGCTGAAATTGAGGCTTTGAGAACAAATGAAGAGTTCAAAAACAGAGGCTTTGGGGAGGTAATCTGTTGATACCCATTTGAATAGATGAAATGATCGTCAACTCTGTTTTTGTCTCAGTTCGAACATATTGCGCTCTGCTGATGCTACTTGGTTCTGTTTCAGCTTAGAGAAAACGTAAGGAAGCTGGAGGAGAAACTTGGAACCACAGAGAATCTTGTTGAACAGAAGGTGAGTTGTTTTTGTTGAAAGACTAACTCATATCAAAACATAAAACATGATTCAGTCATGAAATGAGTTAATATTGTGATATGATTGTTAGGAGGTAGAGATTAAAAAGCTGGAAGAAGAGAAGGAAGATGCATTGGCGGCACAAGAGGCTGCAGAAGAAGCACTGAGGAGGGTTTACACTCACCAACAGGATGATGACTCTCTACCCCTTGAATCCATCATAGCTCCTCTTGAAGCTCAAATCAAGTTTCAAAAGCATGAGGTCCTTAAATACAAACTTCTTTCTTGTATAAGTGTGCAAAGCCGAATATGCTTGTGTTTACACTCAACCGTTTTACAGATTTCTGCACTTCAAGAGGATAAGAAAGCGTTGGAACGTCTGACAAAATCAAAAGAATTGGCGCTACTTGAAGCAGAGAAAATATTGAAAAGTGCCCTTGAACGTGCTTTAATCGTTGAGGAAGTTCAGAACCACAACTTTGAGCTTCGACGACAGGTTGAAATATGCCAGGACGAGAACAAGTTTCTTGAGAAAATCAACCGCCAGAAAGTGTTGGAGATTGAGAAGCTCTCACAAAGTATTGGAGAATTGGAGGAAGCAATCTTGGCAGGAGGATCAGCCGCTAATGCAGTTAGAGATTATCGTCGCCAAATCTCCCAGCTTAATGCAAGTGCCCTGTTAGTTTCTTGTATTCAATTCTTACATTTGTTCTTAAGAAGAGGCTTACATGATTTTTTTGAACATTAACAGGAAGAGAAGAGAACCTTAGAGAGAGAGCTTGCTAGAGTCAAAGTGTCAGCCAATAGAGTTGCACTTGCCGTTGCTAATGAGTGGAAAGATGAGAATGATAGAGTAATGCCTGTAAAGAAATGGCTTAAAGAGAGAAGGCTTCTCCATGTACTTACTGCTTTTCACTTACACAACCAATTGAATCATTTATATGGGAAACTGAGACTTGAAATTTGTGTTTGTGTGCAGGGAGAAATGCAGAAATTGAAAGATAAACTTGCTGTTTATGAGAGAACCGCTAAAGCAGAATCCCAGCTAAAGGTGATTTTGCTTATATTGTTAATATCTTGTTGGTAAATTGTGTAGCTTATAATGCAAGTAAACAATACAGGAGAGGTTGAAGCTGAGGCTGAAAACCATAGAGGATGGCTTGAAGAGCCCAAATACGTTTTCTGTCTTTCCAACTTCAAATACTGAAAAATCTGGCAAGATTTTAGGATTTTTGACTAGCAGTGGTGGATCAAAGAAAATGTCTAATTCTCAGCTACGAGGCTCAGTTACAGGCAGAATCCATGCTCTAAATCAGCCAATTAATAGAGTTGCAGAAATTGGTGAAAAGGAGAATTCAAAGATTACTGCAAATGGAAAAAATGATAAACATGAAGAAGATGGCAAAAGGAAAGCTGAGGAAGATGGTAATGTAGATTCTGAGGATATGGTTTCAGGCTTTTTGTATGACAGACTTCAGAAAGAAGTAATTGCTTTAAGGAAGATTTGTGAGAGTAAAGAGAGTACTATCAACACCAAAAATGAAGAAATCAAGGTAAGTCTTTTAGTTATTGTTTTATTAGGTCTTCAACAAAATGAAATCTTACTTATGGTGAGATACCTCTGTTCTCAGATGTTGTTGAAGAAAGTAGATGCTTTAACGAAAGCCATTGAAGTGGAGACGAAGAAGGCAAAAAGAGAAGCAGCAGCGAGAGAAAAGGAAAACGCATTGGCCTTGTCGAATGAAGACTCAAAACAGAGTAGAAGGACAAGCTTATCTAGAAGGTTTGGTCAATATTTCTCTCTGTTTTTTTTTTCTTCTCTTGAGAAATACACAAAGTCAAACATCAAGACAAATTTGGTGTTTATGTTGTTTATACTTTGTTTTGCAGCCGCATACCCAATCCACGTTGCTAGTAGAGGAAGAAGAAGCTTCCGAGATTGAAGATATTGAAGAATATGGTCTTAATTTAGGTTGTATTGTACATATTGAGTGTTGGATGAAATATACGAAAGTAAAAACTAAAGCTCTAATTAAAGAAGTGTGTGCGTGTGTGTGTTATGTCTTATGGATTGGAAACCATGTTTTCAGATGATGAAACAAATTTACTGTAGTCTTCTCTTATCATAAGTTGAATGTTAGCAATTACCTTGAGAACCTAAACCATATTCTCTTAAACGCAATAAGCTTTGCATAAAATTTATATATACAACAAATAAGAAGAGCATGAAAAACAAGATATACCTAAATCTCTTTTTACATAGTCTTCTGTTGCAAGGTGATGTTTCCGGCTGTATAGACACGTGAGCCATTAGAAGCGGAGAGAAGCTTTATACCTCTGTGAATCTTTGAAGAGCATCGATACTGTTTAGGAACAGAGAGTAGTTTGATGAAACAAGCCTTATCCAGATCAGGAATTGCGTGTAGATGAGAAGGAAGATCAATAACAAATTGCCCCAACTCATTAGTCACAGCTTTGATCCATTTCGATCTTCTCTTATATCCAGTTTGGCATATGATACCAACTCTAACACCTGCAATACAATGATGATGATGAGTAAGAAAATCTAAAAGGAGACATGTATCAGTCAATCAGTTTCTGTTTCTATACTTACCATGAATAGGAGAAGAGGAAGAAGAGAGAAGAGAGGCAGTGAGAAGAACAGAGGAGAGCTTGTGTTCTCCATAACCAGCCATCTCCACCATTTCCGTTCTGCTCCATGTCTCCCTAACTGCTTCCCCAAACACAGCCATTAATACCAAAGCCATGCTCATCAACAAGAACTTCATCTCTACTGAATGTGATAGACTTATCAATTGGCTTGGAAATGGAAGAATCAAGGATGTGATATATATACACAGAGAAAATATGAATGGATTGGTTGTATAAGATTAAGAGCATATGAGACTCTTAATTGGCCTTATATATATAATTTTCAAGCCTCTTCCCTAAATTGACTTTTATTTTCTTAGGTCAAATTACTTGACTCCTTATGAATCGTAGCGTACGGACAGAAATTCATAGCAATTACTTGTTTGTCTAATCTTCTTTTCTTTTTTATTCTTCTTTTTTTCCTTTTTTAATTAATAAATTGATGAATGTTTGGTTGAAATATCTGTTTGGTGCGACGTTTCTCCATTAGAAATGTCTGTATTCATTAAAATAATATTATGTTTCAAAGTCTAACCTAAATTTGGAGGGATGGGTCAGAATTCACAAATAATCAAGCCTGCCCCAACTGTTTTATTTCCTTATTCTAGAAAACAGACATTCGTAATTTTATCATACTAATGGGAAGGTTTTGTGTGGGTTGGTTATCAGTTATCCCTCCAAAGAAAAATACAAATATGTTTATTTCCATGATGTGTCTGTGTTGACGTATCAATATTATAATTTTATTTTTATTGCATTTGCTCCATTACAACTAACTACACAAAGGTCACCAATTTTCGCATTTTATATAAAATATTTTAGTTTATAAAAAGTTGAATATTAACCTAGGAATTCTGGGAATTAGGAAAAGTTTGTCCTCTCTTTATGTCAAGTTTGAAGCAGTGCTTTGGGGTATATAATGCCTCTTTTCTCTCCGATTAATCGAAATGACATCCGATTGTTTTGAAGATGTAAAGATGATCAAAAAACCTGATGAGTGACCAGTGTTTCAAACATAGAACATATTTTTTGGTTTGTAATCTTTGGGACCTATCCAAAAATTTGTCGTTTGTAACTCGGTGCTGACCGGCTCCTCTTTTTCATTGATTAATGAAGGTAAGTTATAACAAAAATTAAATATTATCTATACAATAAAAGCGTAGAAGAATTTTAGTATATATAGTCATATATGAATATTTCATCTTAATATATCTATATGTGATATTTTGTTAGAGAAAATTTTGAATTATACCATAACTCAGTTTTTAATTGTGAAAAATACCACAAAAACTAAATATCTTCCAAAATGTCACTTTGATCAATTTAAACTTTGATTAAAAGAAAAAAATACTCATTTCTCTCTTCTCCCATTCTTTCCTATTTCTCTCTATTCATTTCTCTTAATTTTTTTTCAATTTTTGATTCTAACTCATTTACTTTCTTATTCTCTTTCTTTATTTTTGAAAATTTTCATTTTCATGTTTAGGAATTCATGTTCATGTCTATAAATACATATCCATGTCTATGACATTAAATGCAATTAATGTACATGTCTATGACCTCGTGAACTTCTTTTCCGTTTCACCATATATCATCTCCATGTTGACAACTCGATAATCTCTGCCAGATGTAATTATAAAGAACAAGAAAATGTTGGTTTGATTTTTTCAACGAATTCATGTCCATATCTATGATTTAGAAGGCAATTCATGTCCATGTCTATGACTTTCAAAATATCTTTTTCGTTTCACCAATTGTCATCTCTATATTGACTGTCTAATTTTCTCTTTGTCACATGTTGTAGTTACAAATGATTAGAAATGTTGCTTTGATTTTATTAACGTATTCATATATTCATATATAATTGAATTCATATCTGTCTATGAAATTATGTCCATATCTATGATTTCATGTCCATGTCTATGAATTTATGTTTATGTCTATGACATCAAAATTTGTGAAATTAAATCATTGGATAAAATGTTTGACTTGTTGACTTTGAATTGGAGAGGGAATTAATATATGAGCAAAATGCTCATATGTTTAAACCAAAAAACAAAAACAGTGGCATTTTATATAATTTCAAAACTTAATGGATGGGAATGTTGTACACAATTTTTTTATTTTGTTATTGGATTTATTTTGTTAATCCAAAATTCAAAAAAAAAAATAGTTGCATCACTTTAACAGTTTACTAGTAAATTATTACAAAACATATCAAAGAACAACAATTGATAACTTCATACATAATAAGAAATAAGAAAGAGGAAAATAAATCTTAGAGTTTTGTGCAAAAATATCTTCCAAGGGACCACATATTACAATTTAACCCTCCAAATAAAATAAATACAATTTAACCGTTATATAAATTTAAGAAAGGCTTTACGACTACATACGACATATTTTAAAAACTTTAAGGATAGATTTGGATTCTTTATCATCAAAGGTTCGTATTGATATATTATTTATCATAATTTTAAAAATTTGATAATAATAACGCAAAGTTAAATTACATTGACTTTAGACTTAATAGATTAATTTACATTTATTTTATTTGGAAAGTTAAATTGCAATCAACAGCCCCTAAATCTTGTAAAAAAGTTAATATCAGCACATACAAAATACATTCCAATGGTTTTCAATCAAACCTTAGTTAATTTACTTTAGTGATCAGTTGTCACAACTATAATAAGCCTTTTATTAATAAGTTTGATTTGTTAAACAGTTTTAAAAGTGTACACACACAAAACAAAGTTCAAAATGGAAGGAAATAATATAATTTAGAGCATTAGCCACGTGGGATAACTAAGCAAGGGGTTTAGCTGAACCTTAATTAATATACAATTCAATTCTCTTTCTTCACAACCAATCCATTCCATTCGTCTTCTCCTCTGTCAAATGTTATAGTTTACATGTGAATTGTGTAACGCTAAGTGATTGTATTACCTTTTGGTTTCAATGACAAGTGAGGACTTGGACCATATGAATGTGTGTGCATGCAATTTGTTTATAATAAGAAACCGATTACACTGTTTGTATAGATGTTCTTATTTTAGAATTCATGTGGTCAAGATTTCCAATGCCCTAACAAAAGAAATTAATATGATTCTCAACAAATTGAAAAAAATACATGGAAAAGGAAGAGTTGGTTTTCTAAAAATAGAGGGAAAAAATAAAGGAAGACCTTAAGAGTGACAAAAAGACGTGGCCGCAAAACATGGTGACCCTCTGCTTCATCATTTGGAAGACAAAGATTCTAAGGATCAACGTCAAAACTCAAACACATTCTTCTCTCTACCTCTCTTCCTCTCTCTTCCCTATGCTTCATTACGTAAAATTCTGTGTTGAAAGAATCGATGGCGAAGATCGAAACGGCTACTCCGGTGATGCCTCCGGAGGCTCCTCGGAGCAATGAGGTCGGAGAGGTTGACACACGAGCTCCCTTCCAATCCGTTAGAGACGCCCTTAGTTTATTCCGTCAAGTTACCTTCTCGAAGAAGCAACCACCTCGTCTCTCTTCCTCCACCTCCTCCTCCTCTCAGGTGTATTCATTCATTCATCTTTGGTTCTGTCTCTCATCTCCATTCTCCATTTGTTTAGATATCTCTCTTTCTTCTTTTAGGACACAGCAGATGTATCGGATAAGGAGGCACAACTTCTATTGGCGGAGCAAGAAATGGATAGCGTCAAGCTTTGTCTTGATGGCTCTGTCGCAGCTAAAGCACAAGCTCTCTCTGATCTTGACTCTGCTCAACAAAAGGCTGCTGATTTGAGGACTAAACTAGAATCCATCAGACATCCTAGGAAATGTGCCATTTTGTCCAAAAACAACCTAAATCAACGGTTAGAGCAAGTTCAGTCCGAAAACCAAGAAACAGAAAGTGCAAGAGAGGATTACATTTTAGTCACTGCAGAGCTATTCATGGCAAAATCCGAGCTCGCAGAATTAAAACCAAGAGTTTAATATCTCCATGGAGGAAAGATTAGATGAGCTTCACAAGGCAGAGGAAGCAGAATGTGCATGTATGGATAACTCTCAAAAGATCAAAGACATGTCAGAGGAGATAGTAGAGATGCGTGATGCTGTTGAGAGATTGAAGTCCGATGCTGCGAGGAAAAAAGAGGAAGAGGAAAAGATAAAATGAAGAGAACACTGCCGCGATAGAAACTTATACGGAGATGAAACGAGAGGCAGAGCAAAGGCTAGAGGAACTGAAGCGAGATTGGATCCTGAACTGAGGAAAGATATGGAGGAGCTAGCGGAAATCTCTGCAGAAAACGAGTGCTTACAGGAAGAGATCAAACTTGTTGGTGAGCTCAAAGAGGCCAAGAGTGCGATGCAAGGGATTTGTAGTGAAGAAAGTTCATACAAAAGCTTAGTAGGCTCACTCACGGTTGAATTTGATAAAGTTCAGAGAGAAAACAGAGATTTGAAGGAAAAAGAAAAGGAGAGACAAGAAGTTGAAGAAGGAGAATGGAAACAAGCGAGTCGTAAAGTTGATGAAATCATGCTTGAATCAGAGAAGACAAGAAAAGAAGCAGAAGAGATGAGGAAACATGTAGATGAACTCAGGAAAGAAGCAGCAGCGACACATACGGTGATGGGTGAAGCAGTGAAACAACTCGAGATAGTTGGAAGAGCAGTAGCGAAAGCGAAAGCTGCAGAGAAAAGAGCTGTGGAAGACATGAAAGTTCTTACTGAGAAGAAAGAAAGTCTGACACTTGATGAGCCTGATAAGAAGATTAGAATATCATTACAAGAGTATGAGGAATTAAGAGGTAAGCATGAAGAGTCAGAGAGAATGGTTCAGTTTAAAGCAAAAACAGTTGCTGCTCAATTGGAAGAGATCAATAAGAGCAGAGTAGAAGGAGAAAGAATGTTGGAAGAGATGACGAAAGAGATGGAGGAGTTAAAAGTGGAAATTGATGATGCGTTGAGAAAAGCAGAGATTGCAGAGGAAGCACACTCTATTGTTGATGCTGAACTTAGAAAATGGAAACCAGAAGAATTGTAGCAGAGATCAATGTTCTTAGGTGATTAGAGAACTACTAGAATGTCCATACCAGTATATTGATGATTCTCCATATTTCTCATTTTTACAGTAAATACATGGACTGCTTTACGTCAATAGAGTAATAATCATCCATAAAGTTTATCTATTTGCTTTATAGGGATCAAATAACTTGACTTGGAGATCAAATTCCATTGAACAGACCTTAAAAGTTTATCATCATGAATCCAGCTGAAAACTGTTTACTTGCTGTACAAATATCACATCTTTGGGTTAAAGATTCCACTTTTTACAAGTACACCGCAAAGGAACTCAAAATTTCATCTGAACCCTAATGAGTATCTCCCCTACTAATTTGGTGAAAGATCGGACATCGTCGTCGTCATCCCTAGAAGCTTCAACAAACAGAAACAAAACAGCTGCGTGAAAAATTAGGGTTTGAGTTTCAGTTTTTACTTTGTTATTTACATTCTTCACTCTTATAAGCAATAAGGCATCTCTAATGGTAATATAATGGGTATTACACCAATAAAATATTATAAAACAATAAAATATTATAAAAATTTGTGTGATATTCTATTTTGAGTCTCTCATTTGAGATATTGTATTTTGAATCTCTCATTTGAGATATTCTCTTATGCCTTTTTCCTTGAGTATCTCAACTTTAAATTGGACACATGTCATGATTAGTTAAATTGGTTTTTAGATTATTATAGTTTAAAATATTATATAAATAGTTTATATGTTCTAATTTTGAAATTTTGATTTAATTACAAAATATATGATGAAATTAGCTATTTATCAAGTTTTATTATGCATATCTTTATATTATATTTATTATAATTTTAGTTAGAATATAAAATAAAAACAAAATATTATTATTATTTCTTTTCTAAAATTAATATTATTTCTTTTAAAAATTAATATTGGTTTTTAAACAAAAATTATATGCATCCTCGAAAGATTCGAATCTTTTTACTAGTTTAGGTTGGTATTGTTATCCTGATGGCATTACAAGGGCAAATTTTGAAGCGCAAAGGATAAGGTGTAGTCTCTCATCACTCCACGCGGAATTAGAAGCGCTCCTCTGGGCAATAATTTGTCTTAGATCTCTCGAAATTTTGGAGGTAGAGTTTCTTGTTGACTGCTCAGAAATTCTGAAGATGATTGAAGATCATACTGCTTGGCCGACTTCCCTAACCATACCTAAAAGATTTTTCGAGAGTTTGGAGTTTTTTCATAACCTTCTCCTTAGTCTGGATTTCTCGAGCACTTAACCACAATGCCGATTATCTAGCCCGTCATGTTCGGAGTTTTCTAGGAATCACGTTTTTGTGAAGAATGTACCTCATCTATGGTCTTATGATTTAAGTTGACAAAAAAAATTATATGATTTGAAAAATAAAAAATATATTTACATATTTATTTAAAATTATATATGATATTATTATTAATATTTTCTATATCATTTATAATGGTTTATACTATTAGTATTATTTTAAAATTTTAAGTTATATATATAAATATAATTGAAATATCTGTAATTTAAAAGTAATATTATGGAAATATTAGAAAATATTAATACAATATTAGTGAGATATTTATGTGGGTATCTCACCAATGTAGGTGAAAATTAAAAGTGATAAAATAAAATATATTATATATATTAATATTATAATGCTAAGAGTGGGTATCACCCATTGAAGATGCACAATGGCCTTAGTTGCCTCATTCAAAATGGACAAATGGGCTTTTGTGGCCCATTAAAGAGGCAATATAAGCTTGATCCTCTTCCTTGATCCTTAACAATGGCAGATCTGAAATCTACCTTCCTCAACGTTTACTCCCATCTCAAGTCTGATCTGCTTGAAGATCCTGTCTTTGAATTCACCCACGAATCCCGTCAATGGACTGAACGGGTACTTTCCCGAATCACTTCCATTTTCAGTTTAATTCAGATCCTTTGAATCAATTAGCTTCTGCTGAGTGGAGCCTCTCTTTGCAGATGCTTGACTACAATGTACAAGGCGGTGAGAAGAGCCTCATTCAGACATTACATCCATACCGAATCAACTCATATCAAACACTTGTATGTTCTGTTCTGCAGGGAAGCTCAATCGTGGTCTCTCCGTGGTTGATAGCTACAAGCTGTTGAAGCAAGGCCAAGACTTGACTGATAAAGAGACTTTCCTCTCAAGTGCTCTTGGTTGGTGCATTGAATGGGTATATTCCTCTTTCACTTCGTCTTTGACTTTCTGCCTCCCTTTGTCTTTGATCTCAGTGCTCATAATGTATTCGCAATTGCAGCTTCAAGCTTATTTCCTTGTGCTTGATGATATCATGGACAACTCTGTCACACGCCGTGGTCAACCTTGCTGGTTCAGACAGCCAAAGGTTGGCATGATTGCCATTAACGATGGGATTCTACTTCGCAATCACATCCACAGGATTCTGAAAAAGCACTTCAGGGAAATGCCTTACTATGTTGATCTCGTTGATTTGTTTAACGAGGTTTATCTCCTTAATCCTTCTTTCTTAACTATCCTATTTACAATTATCGCCAGCTTGTTCAATGTTCCTTCACGTTTTAGGTAGAGTTTCAAACAGCTTGCGGCCAGATGATTGATTTGATCACCACCTTTGATGGAGAAAAAGATTTGTCCAAGTACTCCTTACAAATGTGAGAGATCTCATTTTTTCTTAATGGATGATGCAGGGATATCGCGTTAGTTGTTCTGACTGATGGTTACAGTTTTGTAAAATGTGCAGTCATCAGCGTATTGTCCAGTACAAAACAGCTTATTACTCATTTTATCTTCCTGTGAGTATGGATCCTTAATCCCTCTTTCTCTTTCTCTGGACGTAGATTCAGAGGCAGCAACATAGATATTGTTGTAAACTGGACCCATGTTTGTTCGACCAATAAAATTGAATGTAGTAAGATGATCTGTTAAAACACTACTAGACATGTCCATTGATACATTTTCAGAATATCAAACGTTTTTAAGTCTTGTGGATATAGTTTCTCATTCAATCTTGTACTCAGGTTGCTTGCGCATTACTTATGGCGGGAGAAAATTTGGAAAGTCATACTGACGTGAAGAATGTTCTTGTTGACATGGGAATTTATTTTCAAGTACAGGTAGTTATTTAGTTACCGATACATGAGAATTTTTATAATGGGCTCATTTCAGGATCCACAAGAGCAATATTAGCAAGTTGATATCTTTTATTTTCCATAGGATGATTATCTGGATTGTTTTGCTGATCCCGAGACACTTGGCAAGGTGAAAGTTTATGTCAACAAACTTTGGGTTTTAAAAGCTGATCTTATTGTATTTTGGTGCTTATCTGATGGGGCATGCGTACTATACTGCAGATAGGGACAGACATAGAAGATTTTAAATGCTCTTGGTTGGTGGTTAAGGCGTTGGAACGCTGCAATGAAGAACAAACTAAGATACTATACGTGAGAATCAGTTCCTATCTCATGCGCATAGATCATTTTTCAGCATGAGATTTGTATCTTGTTTTGAAGCAGGAACAGCACGTTTATCAGACTGAATAATTTTTTATGTCGTAGGAGAACTATGGTAAAAGTGAACCATCAAATGTTGCTAAGGTGAAAGCTCTCTACAAAGAGCTTGATCTTGAGGTTTGGCACTAAGCATTAATTTATATTTTTCATTTGACATGCGGAGTAGAGAAAGAAAATGTTATCAGTGGTTCTTAAAGTAGAGAACGTCAGAGTTGTAATCTAATATGTAACATAATCTGCGGCTGATTTTGAATTTTCCATAGGGAGCGTTCATGGAATATGAGAAGGAAAGCTATGAGAAGCTGACGAAGTTGATCGAAGCTCACCAAAGTAAAGCAATCCAAGCAGTGTTAAAATCTTTCTTAGCTAAGATCTACAAGAGGCAGAAGTAGGGACATTTTCTGGCCTGTGTTTTATTCTTCTGACATTTATATGCATTGTTTCATGACTTGTTTTAGTCTTTGATCTTTTGTTCTCGTCCAAAAATTTGAATTTGAGATCTTGTTGATGCTTTTGAGTATAGAGACTAATAAAATGTCTTTGTTTCTTCAAAATTTTGAACAAAAAAGATGTGAAATAAATGAATCATTATACTTGCAAACGTGACAAAATTTTGGGTCACATGAGAATGCAACAGAATTTTAGGACAGGAGGCTATTTGAGCTTACACCACCTTGCTACATGGAAACACGGTGTGAAGGAATCTGGCCCTATGTCAAAGAAGACTCTTTAGGAACAGGTGTAATAGCAAGGCTCCAGAAAGCCGTGCAGAAGTTAAGACACTGTTGATAAAGACGAGAAGATAACGAAGATGATGCTATAGTGATCATCACAATCTGTTTGGCAACTGATTTGAGTCTCATTGTAGACGCTACAATGACTACAAAGGTACTGCAGTTCAAGTGTTTCTGATTTTCTAATATAGACCTCAATAACTACAGAGATAACATTGGTTCTGCTTTTCAGCTTATATGCTGAAGAAAATAGTTCCAAATACTATAAAGTAGATCTGACCCTCTATTTTTATGTAACATCTCTATACCGTATCTACTATATCACTCAAAAAAGTAACACTGAAAATTTCCCAACTTTACATAGTGAGAGTCCAGATCACAGCTCCAATACAAATGTGGTAGATAGACCACTTTGCCATTAGCTCAGCAGTTGACGAAATGCTTTTATCAGTGACGCCCACAAGAAATTTGCAATCACCAACTGAAGGGTCTAGGAAGGTGACCATGCCAAGTCCGTCAAAATCGCAGCTCTTTTCATTTTGCATCTGCATCTGATAGTAACTGTTAAAAGCATATGAGATATTCTCCTTTTCACCAAGCTGGCTGCACGAGCCCCCCTCGTTGAGCGTTGTGCAATCGGCTTCACTGCAAGCAAGCCTGAGGTGGTCTCCAACTCGGGTCATGCCTCTTGATGGGTGAGCCACACACCACCTGGAAGGAAGGTACTCCACATTTTTCGCATTCTTGAGTCCTTTGTTGCCTACTCCTAAGTTGAGACGATATTTGGCCTGTCCATCGAAAGAGAAGATTCCCAAGTGCCTCTCAAAGTTACCAGGCATTGTGCTTTTTGCTCCTTCGTCAAGCAAACCGAAAAGATAAACATCCGTAGGAGGGGAGCCTGGTCTGAGCGGTGTCCCTTTGTTGCTCAACACATGATTAATGAGCCCTTGATTGAAAACCCGAGCAGCTGTGAGGTTAGCACCAACTGCCCCATCTGTAGGCCAACCAATCTCACCAATTACTATAGGCATTTGACCATATCCAAGCTTGGTGAGAGCAGAAACAAGAGTGCCAAAGTTTCCATCAAATGCATTATAGTAGGCATTAGGCCCATCCAGAACCGGATGACTACTACCCTCGAAAAAAGCATAATCTTGTGGAAAATCTGAGTTCGCATAGAGACTAAGGAAAGGATAAATATTGAAAACAAACGGAGAGCCATTGGAGTTGAGAAACGAAACCAATTGAGTCCTTATCTGTGTGAGATCAGGCCGGAATATCCCCTGAGAGGGAACATCGGACTCATACGCGTCTGCATTGCAAGGAACCACTACCTTCACGTAGCCAGATAGATTTGCTTTGGCCAAGGATTGTTGCAGGTTAACCATTGCTGGGACTACATTAGTTCTGAAACTCATTACCGTAACTCGTCAGAAACGGCTCATTCCCTACTGCAACATACCTGTCTTGACAAGATTCAGGCCAGAAATTGATGAATTTTCTGCGTGAACGTAGCATAAATCCACAGATACCCGAGGAAAATGGTACCTAATATCAGCTCCGCCTTTCCCCATGATGCGAGAGATATTTTGCTGGACAAACAAATCAGAATTGAAAGTTGCGAGCTTCTCGTTGTGAATGCCAATCATCACTTGTATACCACTACCCATTAGAGCTCGAAGAGCATCTGGATCTGAATCAAAGAGCTTCACTTTAGTAATCTTGTTCTCCTTGAGAAGATCCACCACAGTGGAAGGTCTCAGCTTGTGAAACGACATCGTTCCCCAGTTTACGCCGATCGCCGAATCCACTTCATGGGAGACGAGGAGAAGGGAGAGTGTCAAGAGAGCTACACCGATTCCCATCTTTTTCACTGAGAGCTCAGTGACCGACATAGATTAGCAACTTTCAAAGGTTACCACCTTTTTCTATTTCGTCAGGGGACTACGTGCTATCTTTTTATTAAAAAACGTCTCGTAGTGTATAAACCAGATATGGAAACGACAGATGTTTTGCAATGAACGACAATACAGGTTGATGCTTCGCTGGATTTGCTGGAAAAACAAACCGTCCTTCTCCGTCTTTATAGAGTAAGAGAATCTCTTTCTCGTCTCTACGTCTTCAATCAGGGGAAGAAGGGATTCGATTTTGCCCTGAATTTTCGGATTTCGATTCTTCCATCTCAATGTCTTATGCTTATCTCTTCAAGTATATCATCATCGGCGATACTGGTAACTCTTCAGTTTCGTTTTTTTTGTTGTTGTTTCTTTCAATCCATTAGGAACTGAGATGAGCCATGATCTATATATATGTTTCGTCGCTAAAATTGAAAAGCGATGTATCTGAATCTATCCTGTTCATATCCAACCTTTTTGGTGGATTCAGGGATCAAGGTGCTGTGATGTTGATTGTGTTGTATTGATTATGATTTACAGGAGTAGGAAAATCATGCCTTCTGCTTCAGTTCACCGACAAGAGGTTTCAGCCTGTGCATGACCTCACTATTGGTGTTGAATTTGGGGCTAGGATGATCACCATTGACAACAAACCCATCAAACTCCAGATCTGGGATACGGTCTGTTTCTCCTTACTTCTTGATTTTTAACGATCAGTCCCCTTTTCATGAAATACCTGGATTGATTTGTGCCCATCGTCTTATTTGTATCTATTGATAGTCTTTGGCCACATCATACTTGGCTATTTTGCAGCTTCATAGCCTTTGCACAACGATTTCATGCCTATTTTTTCATGGGATTATAGTAAGAAGAATTTGTGTAACTCTGATTCTTGTTTGGGCTAATTCTTTGATATGATATGGGCATGGCAGGCTGGTCAAGAATCCTTTAGGTCTATTACAAGGTCCTATTACAGAGGGGCTGCTGGGGCGTTACTTGTCTATGATATCACAAGGTAAATCACTTGTTTCTTTCTTCTTCTTTTTTTATCAAGAATTGCGATGATCATGGAATTGATTTCGTTTTTGTGGTGTTAGTAAGTAGATGTTGAGCATGTTCTTGATATAAAACTTCACCTGTTTTGGTGGACATTATTCTTCTTTTCTATAAGGGACCTTGACACCTAGAAATCAGAATCAGGCTTAGATTTCTATATGTGAAAAATGTAACTGTTTCGGTGCAGACTCTCATAATATTATTATCTGTTTTTGCAGGAGGGAGACATTTAATCATCTAGCCAGCTGGCTAGAAGATGCAAGGCAACACGCAAATGCCAATATGACGATAATGCTCATTGGGAATAAGAGTGATCTTGCGCACAGAAGGGCAGTGAGTACAGAAGAAGGAGAACAGTTTGCAAAGGAGCATGGTCTTATATTCATGGAGGCTTCTGCCAAGACTGCTCAGAATGTTGAAGAGGTAAGCTGCATGCATGCGTTCTAATCTAGTTGTTTAGCCCTAAATGTAGATCTCTAGAGCGCATTTTTAGCTTGCACAGAATACTATAATTAGATTTAGGCGGTGGGAGACAGCATAACACTTAGAGAGAGGAGAGAGCAACAAATAGAATTTGGTCAAAGTTGTTATATCTGCCAATTATCTAATAATACCAATCATGATTCCGACGTGTGCGCTGTGGTTTTTGAATTTTTGCTAGGCATTCATTAAGACAGCCGCAACAATATACAAAAAGATTCAAGATGGTGTGTTTGATGTGTCAAATGAGTCATACGGAATTAAGGTTGGATATGGAGGGATTCCAGGGCCATCAGGTGGAAGAGATGGATCGACCTCGCAAGGAGGAGGGTGCTGCGGCTGAGATGTGAAAGGTGTCTATATCATCATGTAAAAATGATCACATATGATATAGCAGCAACAAAGGTCTCTGCTTCTTTTTATAGTTGTAAATCGTTTTGGAGTTCAATTTGGTGACTGTATTGTGGTGGGTTTCGGTTCCGATTGACTATTCACGTGTATGTCTATTCATATATTTAAAATTAAAATGTGTTTTGCGTATCTAAGGATATAATGAATATAGGAATGCAGCCAATTTGAGTGACATTCGAAACAAAAGTAAGAATATGATGAAGCTAAATGCAGTGTTCGCTGAGAAAATAGTAATGACTACGAAAATAGAGCCAGAGAATAGAACAGACGACAATGAACCTGAAGAAGGGAAATTGAGCTCAAGCTAATCAAACATAAGCTTGGGGCAGAAAAACAAAATGAGAACAAGACCAAAAGTCCAAGGCACAAACAAAATGACAAGAGGTTGCTTTCTCTGTAAAGGACACTGAACTACTTTATACAAGGGTTGTCCCACAAAGCTATTTAGAGGCCCAAGGCAAAACTGTCTTCCTCTTTCTATATATAGAGCTTCTGGATAAACATAATCAATGTTTTAGTTTTCAGTTTTAGGATATTTTCTCCATTTTAGGATTTAAATCATGAAAACAGTATAGATTGATTGACAATTAGTTAAGATGTGTTTTGTGTATTTAAGGAATGTAGCCCGTTTGCATGACGTTCGACACAGTCAGTAAGGACATGATGGAGGTAGAAACTAGTAATGGCTGCAAGTGGTTCCATTTGACAAGTCGAAGCAGAAAGTGTACATTACAAGAGTCAGAGAAGATATACAACGAATGAGTCAATTTCTTCAACTTTCTTTACGATGGACGGTTTCTTCCATAATTTACTCTGTTCATGATGCGATCCCGCAATCGTTTGCTAAAGGCCTCCAATCTATCGCGTTTACGCCTCTTCCCATCTGTTTCACCTCCTTTCTTAATTTTCTTCTCCTTCCTCTCATCTTCTTCTACTTTAGTAGAGTCTCGTAGTTTTTCTTCTGCGTTTCTGACAGCAGTTTTCTCGACCTGGAAGGCATAGGTCAGAAATAAAACCCACATCGCACCAAACATAAAACTGTTTCAGAGAAGTAGATTAAAGAACATCAACCTGATCACCCTCGCCAATGGTCAAGCTTTCATCTTCTTCAGTTCCTCCTAGTGAAGAGCATCTCCCCCAGCTTTCCCTGTTAGAGCTTGTAAATGAGCAGCCTTCCTCAAATTGATCGATAGGCTTCCCCTGCCAAATAACAGTGAAAATACATACTGTCACTAAGGCTCGTAAGGCAATACTTGAGCATCTATAACAAAAGTTCAACAAATGGTGCTGCTTCACCATTTATTGTGGGTTTTCCACATGCTCCAGTTACCTCAAAGTTTTCAGGGTTATCAATGTTGTGACCATCACCTTCTACAAGGCTGTCATCCTGTTTCATTAATGAATGATTATCAAAATGCATAATCAGAGTAATGGAGAAAAATATTCACGCAAATAAGAGAATATATATATATATATATATACAGTATCCGTAACGTGCATGGCCTCTGAAAGGAGTTGATTTGTTGGTTTTGTGGTTACAGTGGCAGGAGGTGCGGAAGAAGAACTTGCGACATCGATACATGCCGAATGAAGACCAGAGATGATCTCATACAGAAAACTCTGGCAGTACAAAGTAAACCAAGCAGTTAGATTCTTGTGCATGATTGTTCACCATGCTAAACTGTGATGGAGACTAATTTGAATTTTATGTTGTGTGAGATGACTACCACGACTTCTCAACTGCCATATACATTGAACTATCTCCAGTGATTCTAATAGAATGTCTAGGAAATGTCTATGTTCTATGATACCTAAGTGCAGACAATATTACAGACAGCAACACATGATAGGATATTGTAGTTACGCCACTCTGCAGTGCAAATTACCTCATCTAAACCAGCAGCGCCGTCGATATTTCCCAAATTGTAATAACTCTCAATTTTAGATGAGCAAGCTGTAGATATCTGAGGTGGGCGTAGTACATTGTAGAAGAATATTAACACAGAATCATAAAAAGATTGCGGCCGCGAAGAGTTGTGATCACCATCAAACTTGATGATATTTTTGTCTCCCTGCAGAGTTAACAGAAGATAGGTACATTGTAATGAAAAAGGAAAGATCTGCTTAGACAAAAGCAAAGGCCACAATTATGTAACTACCACATAACACTTGAGAATGAGGTCAGAATGATGAGATTGGATGAATTTGTCTCCGCTTGCATGCCCAAATAAAGCTGGAATAAAAGTCTTGGGTGAAACCTGGGGGTCAAATAAAAAACTTCAGTAAAATGGTAACACACAATCTTACTTGGAGAAAATGTCAAAGAAAAAATAGAGAGAGGTTATATAACACCTTGAGACAATTGAGATCCATAATATTAAACTTCGCCTTTTTTTGAATTATTCGCCGCATGTACTGCACAGCCACTTTAACCTAATTGAAAAATGAGATAAATTTCACTGCAAGCATAACAAAATGTCTAGAATATGCTACCATCTATTGATATGTATAACTATGATAGACTCTTGTGGCCATGCGAAAACATGAGCCATCTCGCTGTGAAACTTTTCATTCATATCTTTTCCAATATTATTAGCAGGTCCAATCCAGTACTTATGTGTAGAGTAGTTACCACATGAATACAAAATCCATTGACTTGATCCGTGTACAACCAAAGCAGTGAATAAAACTCGTCCTTCATTTACTATTTATTAATTCAGTGTCCAGGTTCAGCCAGTATATACTGCTATCAAGAATATAAGTTAGAGAAAAAAAGGAGTAGGAGAGCATACTGTGAATTTTGGAAGTCGGATTTTGTAGACATCGACTAGTTCCATCATCAGATCAAATAAGTTTGAGAATGCACTGTCTAAGACCATTCCAGCAATTGAAGGATCTTCTGCTCCATAAAGAAGGCTGCACATTTTACTCCCCGCTTCATTAAATGATGGAGATAACAACACAAGGAATGTGGAGAGTTGACACATATTTTCAGATCATAGACCTTAACAAAGCTGGTGAATCTATAGTCAACACAACTACTAATACAACTTGAGTGTGACTGAGAACTAGTTCAAGAGATAACCTGGTAACTGCACCCATAGATCGTCCCCATAGTCCAATACGAGACACTTGATTGCTGTTTCTCAGGTAAGACACCACAGTCTTAAGATCATCTTTCTAGCTTAAGTATAATAAGAAAAAGGTTAGATAATCTGAAGAGAAGAGGTGCCTGTGAAACTATGCTTGTGAAAGTAAGACACGAAAACACACCTCATGCCAGCCAAGGCTTACATAATCACCATCAGATAAGCCAGACCCCGAGAAGTCTAGGGTGAAAACAGTAATGTTAGATGGAAGGAGAACCATAACTGCCTCATTTGCATCAGCCCTACATCCACTGGTCGATTCCAATGCAAAGAAATTAAGTTCTTAATTATTCAACTAGTCATAAACAGTATCCTAGACGAGAAGTGCAAGTTTCTACTTACCTATTACCATGACAGTATATAACACAGGGGAGAGGGGTATCTTCTAGAGAAGATGAGGGAACATAATGACTGCAACGTAAGGTGTGACCTCTTGAATTTGTAAGCTATCAAAGTACAAAAATAGAAGACCTGTTAGGTTAACCTCAGGTGGAGCCAGCATTTGAAGAGGACAGTTGGTAAATAAAAATCTCAATCATTTGGTGCCCATACTTGCCTCCAAGTCTTGTCTTTTACACTTTGTGCCACCGAGGCTAAATTCCTTCTCCCACAAATACTGATCAGGATCATACTCAGCTCTGTCAGAAACCCAACAGCTATTCAGTTGAACGCAAAAAGGTTAGGACTTGAGAGAGCAAAAGAGACTGGAGGAGTACCTAGGTGGGCGAATTACAAAGTTGATGAACTGATCAATCATCTTGATTCCAAGTACCAATGAACTCATAAGCTAGTAGTAGTACTCTTCTGCCTCTTGCACCATGCTTCTACAGACATTGTTTCGCCTTTAGCAATCAATCCCTAACATATTGCAAGTGACGACACAAGCATCATGCTTTCGAGAGTCCCATTTTGCATATAATCTCTGAGAAATGCGCAGATCCCCAAAGGCCAGAGAAGAAAAGAAATCTCTCAGCTTTTGCTGAAAAGCAAGTAAAGCCACCCAAAATTATACCTACTCCGAGCAACTGACACAAAAGGGTATATATAAATAGAAAGAAGAAAGCTTTTAATAAAGAAATGACGAATGCCAGATCTTGAAACGAGTCCACTAGAAAACCGAGATTGAGAGGACGATAAAAAACTATTCAAAGCCACGACTTTTGAGGAAGAAAATAAAAGGTAGAATCCGATTTCAGATCTCGAGGTGGTGAATACTCGAGAAAACAAGAAACGATTTTTATACTTGTGAATTTTGAAGGTTCGAACTCTGATCCTTCTGGTCAGTGTCATCACGAGGCTCGTCCCTTTTGGTTCATTCTGAGTTTTGCTGTTGCTTTCTCTCCAGCTCACTTGGTGACCTGTGACCTGATAGTGATAAATGGACCGGCAGAGTTTTAAATATACTGCACCTAAGACAAATTTAACTTAAAAAAGAAATTAGAGTTAACTAGGTGCATATAATTAGTTATTTGGTATCCAATAAATATAGGATTATTGATCTAATTCTATCTCAAAACTTTCATATAATCATAGATGTACACAAACTATCAGTGTCTATTTAATTACAGATAATTTTATGAACAAAATTTAATTCCACACAAAGTTAGATGTAATAGAGTAATTACACTTGAAGTTTAATGCAATGGTCGAAATACATAAATATGAAAAATAACGGTTTACTGTTTGGTGAGTAGCCATGATCAAACCATTACCCGGTGTAAACCAAAATTATGATCCGATTATTAACCTGATTATGACATGAGTATGAATTTGATTATGACCCGCTTTCATTAACCATCGCAAAGAAAAAAGTTTTCCTTTCTTCGAACCCTAGAATTTCGAAGAAAGAAATTTGAAAAATTGGAAGAGCCGATTGATAGAGAGAGGTGGATTGAGAGAGATAATGGAGATAAACTATGGTTCGCTTCATTTGGTGCCGGTTGAGAAGGATTTCGTCGATGAAGACGATGGTGAAATATCCGACGATGACGAAGAACATGAAAGGAAACTCAATGAACTGGAGCTTGAGCTGCTGGAGTTTCGCGAAAGTGACGATGAAAGCGGCTGGATTTGCAGAGACATGAGACAATCTATGTCTTTGTAAGTTTTTGAGCTGGACATAGGATTTGTCTGTCATCTTCTCAGTTAATTTGACATAATGTAAACAATCCTTTTGGTTTACAATAGAAATATCAATCATTGTTGTCAATGTTTATATTGTGTTGTGTTGTGATTGTTTCTTTATGGTTAACAACGAATTATCAATCCAAATTAATACAACGAACACCAACAGAGGCATTGAACCAAATTCATTGAAGCTTGTTTTATACATTAAAGATTTTTTCATACATTGAAGCTTGTTTCAAGAACATCAAAAGATACAAAGACTACCATAAAACTACCATTAAGACTACAAACTACCAGAGACATTGAGACATTGAAACAAGCTTTGACATTGAGACATTGAAACAAGCTTTTCATGCTAGAATCTTGAAGCTAATACAACCAACTACAAATCCTTAAATCGGAGAACAACCATCTTCTTAACCCAATTCTTAGCATCCATTAAAACTATTTCAACTCTTTTTAATATGTCACTCTCAAACTCTCTTTGCATCTTCTCAATTTCCAAGCTTGAAGTAATGAGCTTTTGATGTAGCATCTGCATTTTCGAATCCAAAATCTCAATTTCACTCAGTATTGCTTCATCCATCCATATGAAAATGTGTTTTTCGTCTTCAAGCTACAACCAACGTCATTCAATTCACTAATCAAGCTTGCCTATAGTTACGAAAATTACACATGGAAAACCAATAAATTTGAAGAATTATTTAGGCTTACCCTCTTAGTTGCTTCATATGAACATCTGAAGAATCTCCGGTGAGGATTGTTTTGGGATTTTGAGAGCTTCAACTCAATTTTTTCACCGCACCAACAACGACGAGGAACACTATCTACCCTACTTGCACAAGCACATGAAGACTTAGTCGTTGTCCTTGAGTTATTGCGTATATTCGATTTGAGAAAAAATTTCCCTCTTCGATTTAGGTTTCGTGACCTGAGAATTTTTTTTCCCTTCGTTTTCTCCGACGACAAAATATATAACAATCGACTTGAGAAGAAATGAAAAAGGGTCATACGGTGTAGGACCAAAATCATATACTGGTTGGGTTTTACGATTGTACCGATAACCAACACAAAACCCACGAATCTGAACCGTGTGCTGAATTCGAATGATACGACCAATTCGGGGTGCAGTTGAATAGACACTGATAGTTTGGGTACATCTATGGTTATATGAAAGTTTCGAGGTGGAATTAGACCGATAACCCATAAATATATGGGAAATTGTAGTGTCTCCCAAAATATAATTTCAAAATTGGTAAAATGATAAAGAGAAAAAAGTAGGTCACTGTATACAAATAATGGTGACAATAACTCTACTCTATAGCATGTGCGTGTAATAACACATGCCTTTTCATTATTTGTTATTAAGAAACATTACTAGCAATATTATTATCACGTTTTTATTTGTGTTGTATGTTTATCTTCAAATTTCTAGGGTTATATTTATAGTTATCGTTGTAAACTCTCCAGAAGCCCCTCTTATTCATCATAACTAGATTAATATCCGTGATACGCTGCAATACTTTTTGAATTCTTTTTTTGTAAAATGAATAAAATGGAAATATTTAGAATATTATACAAAAAAAAATTAGAGTACATGAAATATCAAGTAGCCGTCTCGTCTCCACCATGACTTCAGAAAATTAAAAATGCAATACATAGACCCAACACAAAATTCCATAAACACCTTAACACCTTAACCGAGCAGTAGCATCGTCATCATCCACAAGCCAAATTCGAGCTTCTTCTTTAATGGTCGCTCTCTTCGATCTTCCTTCATGCAATTAGATACTCGCCTCTTGTCGTCCATAGCAACATCAGGTTATTTCTTGCTCTGATTTTCCTATTAGTTGTAGCTTTTTGTTATTAAAAATAGTCACATGAATAATATATAGTTTTGTTTCTATTTAAAGACAAAAATTAACATAATATCTTCAAAATTATTTACCAAGATAAATATTAAAATAAATTTTTAGTTTTATAAAAGTATTTCCACAACTTTCTTTATCGCTTATCTAACAAATAACACAAGAACTGTTTTTTGTCAATAATTACATTGAGAAAATACCACCAATAGCGAGAATCAAACTCCTGATGTCAAAGTCATTAGCTAGATCATCCTAATCACCAGACTGAAAAGAATTCAACAATATCAACAACTTTTAAATTGAACTAATTAAATAGCATTTATTTTGTTCTTCTATAAATTCCTATTTGAATCTCTTACTAAACATTAAAATTTTGTTTCAGTTAATCACTCTTTATCTGTATTTATGAAATTCTCAAACTTCATATTTTTAAGTTTTTAATTTTGGAGCTAGACTTATTAACATTTAAATATTTCCACCAATAATAGTTATGTTCTCATGTTTACCTTATAAGTATAAAAATTTTAATTAGAAAACGTAAGGCATGTTTTATAAGCTCATATAATTTAGATTTTAAGCCCACCTAATTTCAATCCACCTTTAAATTAAAAAAAAATGTGTATGATGATGTGTCGAAATCATAAGTTTATGTGTGTTAATGTATTAATCTGATTGGTTCTTTTAACTTATGTGGCATATCTCCAAAAAGCTGATGTTTCAGCTGGAGAGGCATTGGTTTCTCTTTTATATATATATGGAACTTGTTATATGTACAAACAAAACATTATACTCCTAACTATAACATTATCAATACTCTCCAGAACTCCTCTTATTCATCCTGATTCTCTTTGTTATTTATACATATTGAACTTGTTACATATACAAACAAAACATTATACTGCTAACTATAATATTATCAAAACATTAGCTAGTGATGTTTTGCTTCAGCACTGTTTTGGATAAGATTAGTAGGGGTAAATGAGTAAACGAAAGTCAGATTGCTAATTTCGGTCTTGCAATTGTCATTCTGCCAATTTCATAATTATCTTTTGGCATTTGGCCAATTCACCCTAAATATATTTCCCCTTAATAAATTATTAAAAACATTTAAAATTTCATAATTAAAAAATCAGTTAATTAACTTTTGTTATGGTCAATGGGCCTATAGTTTTGGTGACTCAATATAATCATTTTTCGAGATCTGTTTCTTAACTTTCAGTTTTCACATGATATATATCATGGATGGATTCATGGGTCAACTAAATCAATATACATAAAATTTTAAGTTAATTAGTAAACATGTAAGAGAAAAAAAGTATAGGATATTGTACATGTTTTTATGAAAAAAATATCCCTAATACTAACAAAAACGTGTATTATATATATTGTGGGTTGGATATTGATTGGTAAATATAATGTTACTTGTATATAAATGTTGTTAGTGTCGTAAACATATTGTTACACGTATGTAGACATTGTTAATATCGTACAAATAATGTTATCCATTTATAGACATATTGTTACCCATATATAAATGTTGTTAGTGTCGTAAACATATTGTTACCCTAGGCTGCATGAAAATAGCTACAAAATATAGAAAGCATGAGACATATATTGTATGAGACATGATTGGATATTGTGTCGTAAACATAGTGTTACCCATTTATAGATGTTGTTAGTGGCGTAAATGTAGAGTTACTCGTATGTATATACGCCATTGGTGTGGTAGACATAAATGTTACCGTAAGGTTAAAAGGAACATTATCTTTTTTATGTTTGTTTCTAAACACGGGTAAAATAAACATTTTATGTGGAGAAAGAATTAGATAATAGGACCCATAGGTAAATTACCTATTGATAAAAAAAACTTATATATATATCAGTGGCGGACCCAATAAGGTTTTAGGGTAGTAACATAACACCCCTAAAATCAATAAAACTGTTTTAATTCATATAAGTGTTTAAAAAACCTTCAGTAGCTTTGGCCTCTGTAAGGAGATTTGACACTCTTGTCCATGGTTCAAGTCTCCACTTTGACATTATTTTACTCTATTTTTCAATGTATTTATTACTTTTTTTTTGAAAATTATGGTAATTTTTCTAAATAAAATATATTATATATTTTGGAAAAAATCTTTGACCGAGATAAAAAATTTCCTAGATCTGCCAATGGTATAGATGATAGTATTATTCTAGATTCATACCTCTTTTTGAGTTTAGACTTGTTTTGTTTTCCGGATTATATTTAAAGGACAAATATAAGTGCGCAAAAGTTTCTAAAAAGTTTGTCTTCGTTTACACAGGGATGGAGACTTTTGTTTTGTGTGATGAAATAAGGTTATTTTTTGGAAGACATTACATAATTAATGAAAATAGAGTCACCGTATAATTGACTAGTTTTCTCGTTTTATTTGAAGAATTCCTTGTCAATATATTCTTTTTTTTTTCTTTTTCTTTTATTCTGCATTTTATTAATTTTAAAGGTAACTCCCTAATTGTAATGTTAGACTTTTGTCACATAAGATGTGTTATGTAAACTCTCATCCACCTCCTTTGATTTTGATGCCTTATTGAGTAATATAAGTTTTGTGAATTTATTTAACTTTTGTTAAGAAAACGTACTGGTTCCTCCATAATAGATAATTTATTTTGTCATTATCATTTTAATACAAAAACATTCCAAAAAGGTAGATTTTAATACAAATCAATTAACAATGTTAAATAGATGTGATTGAACTTTAAAACGAAATTTTAAATTGCTAAATAAGGGAAAATATTCACCAGCAAATCAACTTTTTCTCAAAAGATATATTAACTTTTTTTATGAATTATTCATCATTATGATACGAGTCATTTTATGAGTTTTAGTAGAGCCTCATTTTGAGTATTTTGGTAGGTTCAAAGACTTGTTTGAGTCATTGAGTTATTTTGTAGTATTGTCTTTTGTTTTTAAAATTTTAACAGTTTATATGACACTTTAGAACATACTTAAGGAGTTAGAAGCCAAACTTATACGAGACATCAAAAACTCAGTCTATGTGCAAGAAAATCTTCTAAAAACTCAAATTGATCGATCCAACCCACATAAACTTTCCACAATCATATAACTATGAACGCTATTATTAGATTGATTGATCAAAATGACATAAGGTTTACAGAAGCCCATATTGGTCAATCCAAACCACATAAGACCTTATGATTTCTTTTTCATGTGTAAGTGGATTCTTAGAAGGATTATAGGATTACCATTTGGGGTTTCTAAAGCATAAACTCAATATGTATCAATCCGATGACATGAACAGTAGACGAAATATTTTCATATGCGGCATGATCAAATTAGAAAATGTAGACATGGACATAGCTGAATGTAAGTATAAAGACATGGATTGATTTGTAGACTATCTGATGACAAAACTGTGACTATATTCAATAGGTTAACTATTACCCGACTCGACATGGACAAATAATCCTGGAAAATAGACATGGACATTATAGTCTTACTACTTGGCATTGTCCTGCACCATACAAACAACATGAAACCCTTTTGACAAAGACAACTCACAAATTTATCAAAGTCTTTGTCTTTTCATCATAAATCAAAACCTAGTAGAGGAAAATTTTTGCGAAATATTTTTCATTAACAATACAAAAAAAAATGGATCAAAAACCAAAATCGATTTTACAGGAGACGAGCCCCTAATTCTACGAAATTCTTCCATGTATTTAAATCCAAAATCTAATCCTAGCATGTGGACACGAGATCTAACCCTTTTAAGTGCACATAACATATTCCAAGCCTTCAGAGGACAAATTATCACAAAATGTTAGAAAATCTTAGACATTGGAAGGACAATCCTCTGATGAACAAAACCAAAATCCTTTTTTCACCTCTACTTTGTCTCTTTCTCCTTCCGTAATCTACCATAGTGTTTAAAAGTTTATCTAATTTTTCAAAACTTCTTCAACCTCCGTTCTTCTCTTCAATTTTTTTCCCTTCTCTTCGTCTATACTTCAAAGAATTTACTGGGGGAGATTTTGATGAAATTACATAATGTCGTTGTCAAAATTTTTTACTTTCATCAGGTATTAAAAAGTCATGCCCGCTTCTCCACCCATGAATAAGGGCCAGCTCGAGGCAATAAAAATTTGACTCATAACCGCATGTTTTCAGGGTTAAATTGGTCTTTTCATCGTGAAAAGGGGCAGGCGGGAGAAGACATAAAAAGGGTATTTTGCATGAAATATTTTTCCAAACAGGGTATTTTACATGATATTCCCTAAAAGAAATGATCCTTTTTTTTTGTGGTTGTTGGCCACAACGATCAACAACATCACGATCAAAAATTTGCTTTTTTGTTTTTTTTTGGTTTTCACAGTTGCCGCAACTGGTCACTGGTTCAACGATTGACAAAAGATTTTTCGCAACGGCCAAAAAATTAAAATGAGCAAAACTAATAATAAAATATTAATACAAAATTTGCTAACTAAAGTAAGAAAAAAATTTAGTATAAATAAAAAAAGTTATATATTAATTTTTAATGTTAATTATCAAAATAGTATATTTTTATTTTAATGTTTAAATTTTATTTTATTTACAAATTATGTATGAATATTTATTCACAACTATTACAAAATTTTAACCAAATTTTCATGAACTTAAAGTTTTGTTCCTTTTAATTTTATTTTTCTTAATTATTTTAAGTTATCACCGAAGATAGGTGATCTAGTGATAGTGGTCACTTTACGAATGTTCAGGCACCGAGGTTAGATCCCTCTCCAATTACAAGTGGAAGAAAAAATGGACTTTAGGGTGTGAGCTTTACCTATGGATCAAGACTTGTCGATCCAATTATTGTTAAAAAAAAGTAAGGTTGACAAAAAGATTCTTATATTAGTTTGGTTAGCATATTGTATTTTTTTTTCATATTATTACTTTTTCTGTTAAATTAAAATTTGTTTTGTTAATTTTAATTTCTTTTGTTTGACAAACAAAATTGAAAAAATAATTTTTTTTTGCAACCGCTAGATTTTCATTCACTAAAAAATTTAGTCGTTAGTGATTGGTCACTAAAAAAACAACTAAGAAAAGATATATTTTGGTCGCGGTTCACTAGCGACTAAGAAAATAACAAAGCCAATAACATCAGTAGTGTGAGAACCTTTGTTTGCTTTTTTTTTTTTTCAACTGTCCGCTAATCTTTAATATTCTACAGTAAACAACAATCAAACAATTACTAAGTCGAAAGCATAAATTTTTTTTTCAAAGTTCCCATTATATATGGTTCTTTAATTCATATTGAACCTGCTGAATCTTTTATAGCTTGTAATTTTTTTTTTCTTTCTATTTGGTGGTTCTTGAAATTGCATGATCTCTCTTTTTCGTCACATAAAGGTTGACTTGATGTTCTGTCTATATGATTATTATTCCAACATGTAATTTTGTAACACAATATAAGTTATAAATCTAAGTTCAGAAAGTAAGAGATATTTCATTCTATATATTCAAAACATATATACTTATCATTGTAACATTTTTAAAGTGGATCTCATTGTGAAAGACCTATTACTAAAATATTCATGGGGTAGAGCCAAATAATGTAAATTGTACAAGTTACCAATAGTATAAATAAATAATTTGATAATAGATTTTTTTTGGCAATAATTTAATAATATGTTTAGTAGTTATTATTGTTTAGTTTCGATTAAAAATAGTATATTTTGATAATGTGGAGGGTAGAGTATTCAATTTCTTTCAGTCCATCGAGTTTATTTGGTAAAAAAAATTCTCCACCGCTTAAAATTATTTTCGAAAACTAGTTTGGATTCGAGTTAAATTTTGGTTCAACTTGGTTCTTTCGGTTTACTTTGGTTTTTATGCTAGTCGTTTTAAGTTTGGAAAAATTGTCATTTATGCCATGTTTAAGTTTTAAATTGTGGTTTATGCCACAAAAACTAAACTTTATGGAAAATGCCACTTTGACCAAGTTTGACTCGTATTAAAAGACAAAAATGCCAATTCTTCATCTTTCTTTCTTCTTCTTTCACACTTCTCTCAATTCTTTCTCTTTTTTGTTTTAATTGTTTTTCATTTTCTCTCTTATTCTCTTTCTTTATTATTTAAATTTTCTGTTTATGTTTTTCGACCACATTATTCTATTAATGTCCATGTCCATCATTTATGTATATGTCCATCGCCGAAAACTTTCTCATTTCTCTTTCCATTGCCACGTGTCGTTGATTCATTCGATCATGAACATGTCATGTCCATTTTAGACATGTCCATGTCCATGTCCATCGCTTATGTCTATGTCCGTTGTAGACATGTTCATGTCCATTTTAGACATGTTCATATCCATTTTAAACATGTTCATGTCCATCTCTTGTGTTTATGTCCGTTTTAGACATGTTTATGTCTAAATTATCTCTATATTCCTCAATGTCTATGTCCATCACCTATTTTCCATGACCACCGTGAAACACAGTTTTGTCGTTCTCTTTGCCACATTTCGTTGATTCATTTGTCTATGATCATATCCATGTCCATGATCATATATGAAATTATCTCTATATGTTTCAATGTCCATGTTTATCGATAACATGTTCATGTCTATCATTTATGGCCATATCTTTTGCCAAATATAATTTTCATTTATCTATTTCCATCACATGTCAGTGAATAATTACACAATTTTTTCTCTTTCTTCTTTTCTCTCCATTTCCCAACAAGAAATCTCATTTCTCTTTCCATTTTTTTTTTCTTTTCTTTCCTCTTTCTTCCCAATAAAAAAATTATAGAAAATATATTGAAGAGAAAAAATTTGTCATTAGTTATGCCACAAATATCATAAGGGATGACATAAACAAAAAAAAAAATGGCATTTTTGATAATAAAAAATTTATTTGGGTGCTGAACACAATTTTTAATTTTCTCTTTTAAGTTTTATGTCTGGACAATTGATCGACCAAACAGCACCGTCATCAACCTCGGATATTTTATAAATCCTTTTACTGAGCCGTAACTTCCCGAAGTATTCATGAGTCATGACAAATTCACAATTCCAACCTGCATATTGCGTGTCCTTGAGGAAACGATCCTCATGCGTCTCCTTTGAATCCGCTTCTTCTCCGATCGATATCTAGACCTGAAAATTTAATTCATTCCACGCGCTTCTTCTCTTATTACGCATCTTCGAAGTCTCCCAGATTACTTGATTTTGCTTTTTTTGCTGTGAGAATTTTTCTTTACAGAATCTGAAGATGTTGGAAGATCAGGTTGCGTATTTGTTACAACGGTACTTGGGGAACTACGTTAGGGGATTGAATAAGGAAGCTCTTAAGATCAGTGTTTGGCAAGGTGATATGAGGACTTTCTATTTTCTCGTTAAATTTGTGTTATCTCCGAGTTTGAGATTATAAATTCAACTGTGATATTCAGCATTGACCTTGAGTTTTGAACAAATGTGTGAAGTGGTCAGATTTTGTGGCTGTGACTGCGCTGTATTTGAAGTGCTTTACTTAAATTTATTAAACTGGGTTCTGTTCGAGTGTAAATTTGTCTAGCTATATACTGGCAAAGTCAATAGTCACACTTCTGGATTTTGATAGAAGAGAGGGAGTTAAATTCAATTTCTCTCGTGACATAAATATTAAAATGGCAGAGAATGTCGCTTTGCTTGCAGGGTTTATAGCTTTGTTCATGGGTTATGTTGACTATTCACTTCATAATTGTGTAGTTGCTTCTCCCAGTTGCAACCAAAAGATGACTGAATAAAATGAAGGATTTATCATAACAATTACTTTTAGTTTGTCACTCATTAATGTAGCTCTTGGTTTTACTTGATTTCGCAGGAGATGTAGAGCTGAAAAATATGCAACTAAAACCCGAAGCGCTTAATGCTTTGAAATTACCTGTGAGGGTTAAGGCTGGATTTCTTGGATCAGTGAAACTAAAGGTGTGCTTTTTCTTTTTGTCTATCCTATCTAAGCTAAAGAATATATATTTGAGTGCATTAGTCATTGTTTCGTTTTTCTACCCTATTTGCTCACAAATAGTATCACTTCTTGTCATTTCTGTATAAGTGATCTTACACAATAACGTAAAATATTATGTCTTCCAGAGTTAGTATTAATTTTATCGGACCCGAATCTCTTCAATGAATCGCCTTACAATACATTTTCCCTGTCAGTTAGACCCATTTATTAATACGTTTTGAAATCATGGTTTTAGGTACCATGGACCAGACTTGGACAGGAACCTGTAGTGGTTTATCTTGACCGAATTTTTGTATTAGCCGAACCTGCAACGGATGTCGAAGGATGTAGTGAGGATTCTGTCCAGGAAGCAAAAAGGAATCTAATACGGGTGAGATAGGTCGCTGATATAATGACCATATTCTGTTATCGAATTTCAGTTTTTGAATCAATTTTCTGTTTGTCATAAACAGGAAATGGAAACAAAATTAGTAGAACGAGCACGTCGACTACAGACAGAAATGGTGTGGCTAGTGCTACTTACACGTAGTAGAAAAATGGGGGGAGATATTGTACTAAACTAACAACCATATTTTCTTATTTTCTCCAAAGAACAAATCATGGATGGGATCATTGGTCAACACAATCGTTGGGAACTTGAAGCTATCAATATCAAATATTCACATAAGATACGAGGATCTAGAGAGGTAACTTGATTATAACAAAAAAAAATTCTTGTTCTCGATTCTCCACCCATTTGTATGATGGACAGCTTATGTCATAAGTGCAGCAATCCTAGCCACCCGTTTTCAGCTGGGGTCACACTTGAGAAACTCTCAGCGGTAACCATTGATGAGAGTGGAAAGGAGACTTTTATTACTGGCGGGACGCTGGATTCCATCCAAAAGGTATATATTTGTTCATTAATATCTGTCTGGCACAAGCTTTTCTGGCCTTATGGATTAGATTGAATTTAATGCCCCACAGTTCCTAAGTTTTGTTTCTTTTATGAGGGTTTAATGTCAAAATCTCTTGTATTTCTGCTTGCTTGTAGGTAAGTAGCTTGGTGTTTTATTATTGTAATCTAGTTCAGTAAGATAAGTTTATGTGGATATAGTAAGAAGCACCTGAAGAAGATTGACTTGGGCTATTCTTTAGAAGGGTTAGTGTTATGTGGTAGATCTTTATGTGGAAGTACTATCTCAATTGAATGCATCGGGAAATGAATACCTTTACCAAGAAACAAAACCAAGGATACTTTACATTTATATTTTCTTGTTATACTTATGTTTGCTTTTGGCCTTTTCTGTTTTTGCAGTCTGTTGAACTTGATCGGCTTGCATTTTATCTTGATTCCGACATGTCTCCGTGGCATATTGACAAACCATGGGAGGTTTTAACTCCTTTTGAGTGGGATCAGGTATTAACAAGCAAAGTTGTGTATATAGTGGAAACATATATTCATCATGTCCATCGTCTCTTACCCAATATCTAATTTTCTGTGCATGCAATTTTCTAGATTTTTAGATTTGGCACAAAGGATGGTAAGCCAGCTGACTGCCTCACGAGAAAGCATTTCTATATTCTGCAACCTGTCTCAGGGAATGCGAAGTATTCTAAGTCTCAAGCAAATGAATCTTCCAATACTGTTCAACCTCTGCAGAAGGCATATGTAAACTTAGACGACGTGATACTTTGTTTATCAAAGGTAAAACCAATTATTTGAGGCTTCTACTCGTTTCTGGATATGGCTGCCCCCAGTGGTCTTAATTGTGTTTTTCTCTTTTGTACTCAGGGAGGATACATGGATGTCATGAAACTTGCTGATAATTTTGCTTCGTTTAATAAGCGTTTAAAATATGCACATTATCGTCCATCTGTTCTAGTGAAAAAGGATGCAAAATCTTGGTGGAAATACGCATGCAGAGTTGTTTTAGAACAAATTAAGATAGCAAGGTATCCAACTCTAAATCTTTTTTTTTAAAAGTTTTTTTTGATGTTGGCTTTCTGCTGATTTGCATTGGTTGTGGAAACCACCATGCAGTTCCTTACACTAAGTTTTGTTTACATATTCTGAGATTGTTACTTTTATGACAGTGGGAGAATGTCATGGGAGCACGTTTTAAAGTACACTAGTCTACGCAAGAGATACATCACGCATTATGTTTCATTGCTGAAATCTGATATGAGTAGGATAGTTGTTGATGATGATGAAGAAATCAAGGCTCTTGATCGGGAACTTGATACCGAAGTCATTTTGCAATGGAGGTAAGCTATACTGCTTCGTAAATGATAAAATTTTGCTGCATTCTATAATCAATTAGGTTTCTCAAAGGTTTTGGTCTTATGTCGTTTCATTAGGACTGTTTCTTTTTTTTTTCCTTTCTCTGTTTGCCTCCACGGGCTTCTCTTTTTTACTTCCATATGTCATAGCACATGAGTTCTGCTTCATATGAAGTAGAATAAGGAGAGATTTGCAAATTATTATGTACAGCTAAGTTTCTTAAGTTTCTATAAAGGATGTTGGCACACAAGTTCGTTGAGAGGTCTGTCCAGGCAGAAAATTACTCGAAGCAACAGGCTAAAAGTTCGTGGTGGCCATTTGGAGGGTAAATGCTTCTTTGATTTTTTTTGTTTTTTGTTTTTCCCAATTGCCAAGTATTTGTATGTATTCCTGCAGGAAGGGTCAAGCGTCTGAAGATGAAGGAGAATCTTTTCAATTCACAGATGAAGATTGGGAACGGTTAAATAAAGTCATAGGGTATAAAGAAGGTGATGAGCAATCAATTATCAACAATGAAAAACCTGATGCTCTCCATACCTATTTGGAGGTACAGATGAGGCGTAGTGCTTCAAAACTTTATGATGGGGAAAAGAAATGCCTTGCTGAATTATCATGCGAAGGTCTTAATTGCTCCATCAAGCTTTTCCCAGAGACAAAGATCGCTGACATTAAACTGGGGAAATATCGCTTGTCATCACCAAGTGGTTTGCTTGCTGAGGTTTGTTCTGTGGAATTTGTTTTGCTGACTGTAAAACATTGTCAGTGGTATCTTAAACGCTTAAAAATGTCTTTCTTCCTGCAGAGTGCAATTGCCTCTCACTCTGTACTTGCTGTCTTCTGTTATAAGCCCTTTGATGCTAAAGTTGACTGGAGTCTTGTTGCAAAAGCTTCTCCATGTTATATGACCGTACGTGATCCCCCTCTGAGGAAAAATCGTTCAAGTATTTCTTTTTTTATACCATGTGGCTGATTGTGTTGCATCTGCAGTATCTAAAGGATTCCATTGATGAAATTGTGAACTTCTTCGAAAGCAGTACTGCTGTGAGCCAGACAATAGCTTTGGAGACTGCAGCTGCTGTACAGGTGTGTAAAGTTACCAAACACGAGTGCATATTAGGGTTATGGAGCCTGTTAACTATATTTGGTAGTCATCGTGATTAAGGCTATGACTGAGGTGGTTAATCTAGGATCTTAGGAAGCAAGCACTATCTGGTTTTTGTCAATATCGTACAAGACACATAGCATAACTCTGTTGGATCTATCGAATTTCATGAGACTATTTTTCATACTGGAAATCCAAGTTATGTCGGTGATATAGTATTGCATAACAGTGATGGAAATGGCAAAATTATTTGTAGAGCCTGCTACAGTTGTGCCTGGCAGTTTATTGAAAAACTGTTGAAACTAAAACTCTGAACCTTCTGTATATTTAACTGCTCATTGGGAACCACTTTATAAACAACATGCTTACCTTCTCAGTCAACTATCGATGAAGTTAGACGCACTGCCCAAAAAGGAATGAATAGAGCTTTAAAAGATCATTCAAGGTTTGTTTGTACTCTCATATGCTCTTTGCTCAGATTTATGTCATGTCTCTTATAGTAAATGACACTGTACAAAACGACTAGGTTTCTGCTCGACTTGGATATTGCAGCACCAAAAATCACAATCCCGACCGAATTTCGTCCTGATAATCATCGTTCTACAAAGCTTCTTCTGGACTTGGGTAATTTGGTCATCCGTTCCCAGGTATATATAAAAGTGTCAATTCTCTCAACAATATGATTTGTATATTTTTTATTGCAGGTGCTCTAATTTCTATGCATTTGATTTTTGTAGGACGACTATAAGCATGAACTGACAGAGGAAATGGATATGTATCTGCAGTTTGATCTAGTTTTGAGTGATGTGTCCGCTTTACTTGTTGATGGTGATTATTCCTGGAAACAATTATCCTCAAAAAAATCTTCTGGCTCTGGCAGGGAAAGCAATGTTACTTTCTTGCCAGTTATTGATAAGTGTGGGGTACTCTTAAAACTTCAACAGGTACAAATTATTGACATCTGGCGATTACATTTTTTGGTAAAAGAAGTATGTTTCAGACTGTAGATTTGTAGCAATATTGTTGCTTGTTTTGTTTTGCACAGATTCGTCGTCCAAACCCGTCATACCCATCGACCAGACTTGCTGTGCGGCTACCGTCATTAGGCTTTCACTTCTCACCAGCTCGATACCATAGGTTGATGCAAGTTGCACAGATCTTTCAAACTAAGGATGATGAGAGCTCTCACATTCTTCGTCCGTGGGAAGAAGCTGATTTTGAGGGGTGGCTGTCTATTCTTAGCTGGAAGGTCAGTTCCTTTCTGCATACATAATCAATTTCCTGGTTGTCAACTCTTTCTCTACATGGACACTATTTAGTTATTCTATTTTAAATTCATGAATAGGGCAGAGAAGCTATGTGGCAGCGGCGTTACTTATGTCTAGTTGGTCCTTTTATCTACGTGCTGGAAAGTCCTGGCTCAAAATCTTATAAGCAGTATACCAGGTCTGATTCCAACTTTTGCAATATGGCTCTGTAGTAGGCTTTATTGATTAGGTGACTGAATAGAATGAATGGCCTATTCAAACTCAAAGAGGACCAATACTCTTATATGTAAATGTTTGTGTGTGTTTAAGATTATCTTACATCTTGGAATATATATACGAGAATCAACATGTGTGAAGGCTATGGCAAGACTGCGTTATCTGTGCTCAATGTTTGATGTTATCGGAGCCATTTAAAAGTTAAACCAATTGTATGTTCTTGGGTGTTCTATTGAACAGGCTTATGTGGATCTCCGTTTCTCACTGAAATTCACTAAACATGTCATTGATCTATGTTCATGAACTCATCACTCATAATTATATGCTATTTCATTAAGTAGTTGAAGTTTCTATTTGTTTTGATTCATTTGCCTAATTCCATCTGTTTGTTTCTTTGTTTGCCATGTACCTTCTTATCTAATGATTATTTTCAAAAAAATTCTTAGCCTTCGTGGAAAGCATATATACAAAGTTCCTGTAGAGCTCGCTGGAGGGGTAGAGCATGTTTTGTCCATCCGTAATGCTTCGCGGTTCAATGAGAAGGTTAACATCTCATTTAGTTGATTGGAAGTTTGCTCCTGCTTTTTATTTTTACATTTGTGTTTTTATCAATGGATGGGTCTAAGATCTCATTATGTTGATTGTAAAATTCAAATGAAAATTTGGCTCTGCAGCTTACAGTTTTCCTGTTTCTAGGTTATGGAAGATGTAAATGCACTCATATTAATGTTTGATTCAGAAGAATCCAGAAAAACATGGCACAGCCGTTTGCAGGGTGCTGTCTATCGGGCTTCGGTAAATTTATTTTTGACTGCGGAGATGTTGAACTGCTTTTCCACTTATCAATATGGCGTCCTCCGTGAGACAGTTCCATTGACGATCTGTTTATGTAGTTGATCAAAGTTGTGAATTTCACTTTAATATACAGGGTTCCGCTCCCATAGCCGGGCTTTCTGATACTTCATCTGACAGTGATGAATCAGAAACAGAACAGAAAGATGTTTTTGATATGTCTATGTTGGAGAGTGTGTATGTAACTGGTGTGCTGGATGAACTGAAAGTATGTTTCAGTTATGGTAGTCAGGTAATGATAAACTATTCCTGGGTGTCAAATCTCATTTCTAGCCATTATCCGGGAAATACTTTGACTGAGGATATGTTTATATAGCATGGTGCTTCTTTCATGGGGGTGCTTCTTGCCAGAGAGAGTAAACTGTTTGACTTTAGGGCCATAGGTGGAAAGGTAATGGTGTGCTTCTTAATTATCTTTTTGTCATTTTTCTTATCCCTTTTGGTGAAAGTATGCCTGTATTCTTCAAACTAGGTTGAAGTTTCAATGAGAGGGAGTGATATGTTTATTGGGACTGTTCTAAAATCTTTGGAAATAGAAGATTTGGTGAGCCATTCTGGTTTAAATGAGCCTTGTTATTTGGCAAGATCTTTTATTCAGTCTTCAGAAGTGCTTCCATACTTTGAAGATGCTGAGAGCAGGAGCCCTGAAGGAAATGATCCTACTTCCAGTGAAGGGGAGGAAAAGTTTTATGAAGCACCAGAAATCTTGGTCGACTCCATTGACTACACATCTCTCAGGACCCCTAGTTTTAGTCGCATTGATGGATTGCTCCCTGTTGACAACAAAAATATCATTAGGCCAGGCAATGAGACAGTTGAGTCACTGGATAGTTTCGTGAAGGCTCAAATAGTCATATACCATCAGGCATCACCTCAATATAAAAACATCGATAACCAGGTTGATGGTTTTCTGCTTTTGCATTTTCCAATCGGGAGATTCTAATTTCTTATCGTTTTAGAGTGAAACCTTACTAAATCACTCAACTTTTGGCTGATGTATGCAGGTTATGGTAACCTTAGCTACTTTATCATTTTTCTGTCGAAGGCCAACAATTCTTGCTATTTTGGAGTTTGTAAATGCTATCAATGTTGAGGATCCAAGCTGTGAATCTTTTGAGGACAACTCTCCAGTAGCTGGAGAGCATCGTTCTCCGAAAAGAGATGCATTTGAAGATTCTAGGGATGCGGCTGTCAAGGGTTTGTTGGGGAAGGGGAAATCTAGAATTATTTTCAACTTGGCATTGAACATGGCTCGAGCGCAGATATTCATAATGAATGAGAATGGAACTAAGTTTGCGACATTGTCACAAGACAATTTGCTGACAGATATTAAGGTGTAATTATGCTCTTTGAATTGCATTTTAAACTATATTTATGATTCTCTTTGCTTCAGTATAGTGAATTTTCATGAGAAGTAGGCATTTCTGTGCTGATTCCCATTTGTTTGAAGGTCTTCCCGAATTCATTCAGTATTACGGCAAGTCTTGGAAATCTACGAATCAGTGATGACAGCCTCCCAGACAACCATATGTACTTTTGGATATGTGATATGCGAGACCCTGGTGGAACTTCGTTTGTTGAGGTATCGATTTTTTTTTTTTCACTTTTCTCTTTATGGAATGTGAGTGGATTGCTTAGATGAGATACGTACATTTTTTTCCTTCGTGATTTAATTATTTTTTTTTTTCCTGTGATGGTAGTTGGCTTTCACATCATTCAGTATCATTGATGAAGATTATAAAGGTTTCGACTACTGCCTCTCTGGACAGCTTTCTGAAGTGCGCATTGTTTATCTGAATCGCTTTATTCAAGAGGTAGTTCATTTTCTCTGCATCGATACAAGTAACTTTTTTTCTTGCTTCCTACAATCAGTCTTCGCAATGTAGGTTGCTGAATACTTTATGGGGCTTGTGCCAAGCGATTCAAAAGGAGTTGTCAAGATGAAGGATCAAATTACGGACTCAGAGAAGTGGTTTACGACTAGTGAAATTGAAGGATCTCCTGCTCTTAAGTTGGATCTGTCTCTCAAGAAGCCTATTATTGTTATGCCTCGGAATACTGATAGCCCTGAGTAAGTTCATGCTTGGATTTTGAACTTCCCCTATCTTTATATTTATTTCGTCACACATTTTTGCTATAACAATTACTGGTCCTATGGATTCTCAGTACTTATCAGAGTGGTTGATTTACGTTTTTTCGTAGTTTCCATATTTTTTATTTTTCTTTTTTTGCAGTTACCTGAAGCTCGATGTTGTGCATATTTCTGTGCACAATACCTTTCAGTGGTTTGGTGGAGATAAAAATGAGCTGAATGCAGTTCACGTGGAAACTATGAAAGTAATGGTGAGGACTCTCGTTGTTTGGCTGTTGGGATGAGCATAATTTATTTTGGTTGATGTCACTTTAATTAATGTAACCTTTTTCTTGGAATTTTCTTTATGACCCTTCCCTATTTTTGTAACTCTTTTTGACCCTGAAAACCTTTAATTTAGGTCATGGATATCAACCTTAATGTTGGTTCTGGGGCAGAAATAGGTGAAAGCATTATTCAAGATGTTAAGGGGGTTTCTGTAACCATTCACAGGTCTCTGCGAGACTTGTTGCATCAGATACCGAGCATTGAAGTTTCTGTTGAGGTAAAGGATAATGTTATTTATATACTCTGGAGCATAATACTTTCTTACTCATATATTCTCAAAATTTCTGCTTTATCAGATAGATGAACTTCGAGCTGCCCTCTCGAATAGAGAATACCAGATCTTGACAGAGTGTGCTCAATCTAATATTTCTGAGCATCCACATACCGTGCCACCATTGAGTGGTGTTGTTGTGGCATCTTCAAGAAACTTACATGAAACTCTTACTTCTGTGGAACCTAATGCAGCTCACACAGAAAAAAGTGATGCTTGGATTTCAATGAAGGTGTCTGTTGTCATCAATCTGGTGGAGCTGTGTTTGTATGCTGGGACAGCAAGAGATGCTCCGTTGGCCGCTGTACAGGTCCGCTTCCGTGTACCATGTTCTATTCACTTGTCTTATTTATCTAGGAGTATTTAGTATTCTTTTGACTTAGTCTGCCATAAGCTGCTCCATTTTTGAGGGATAGAAGCGAATACCTAAGTAGTGTTTGATGTCCAACTTCTAATGGAGTTGAGGACATATGCATATGTTATATTTTTTCTTGGAGAAAGCCTTAGCATATATATTTTATGAAAAGTTGCCTCACTCTGGCCCAGAAAGATTTTCTGAATTTGATTTCCGGTGTATTGAGCTTTTTCTCAGTCAACATGACATTATCAAATCAGCCATTTGCATAATTGCTGTCAAGTTTTGGGGATAGGCCATGTCGTTGATATTTTTTTGGTTCCCATTTCCTCTTCTCATGGTCTATATTATCCTAAGAATAAGGAATTTTACAGCAGTAACAACCTCATTGCACATTGAATTAATATCTAAACGTGTATGGTTATAGATCAATGGTGGCTGGCTTCTCTACAAATCCAATACACACGATGAGGGTCTTCTTACTGCAACGTTGAAGGGATTCAGTGTTTTTGACAACCGTGAAGGAACTGAAAAAGAGTTCAGACTGGCTGTAGGAAGACCTGCAGAATTAGATTTTGGTGACTCACATTCTGTGACTGATGAAGTTAGACCATTTCCTTCAATGCTCACTCTTGATGCGCAATTTGGTCAGTTGTCAACTTTTGTTTCTGTTTGTATTCAAAGGCCTCAGCTGCTTGTAGCTTTAGATTTTCTACTGGCCGTAGTAGAGTTTTTTGTCCCTACTATTGGCAGTGTGCTATCAAGTGAAGAAGATAAAAACCTTAATATGGTCGACGCAATTATCATGGATGAGCCGATTTACGAGCAAAAAACTGCTGAAGCTTCTTTTTCTCCCCTGGGCCCTTTGATCGTTGAAGATGAAAAATTTGAGAACTTTGTTTATGAGGGTAATGGTGGAACGTTGTACCTGAAAGATAGAAATGGATCCATCCTTTCTTCACCTAGTACAGAGCCCATTATATATGTAGGAAATGGGAAAAGGTTGCAATTCAGAAATATTGTTTTTGAGGTATAGAAGCTCTTATATTAAATTTTGTCACTCTTGTTAGATCTGAAATTCGATTTTGTTGTCCTTTTTATTTGTCTCACTATTTTTCCATATGAGTCCAGAATGGCCAAGTTTTGGATTCATGTATCTCTTTGGGAGCCTGCAGCAGCTATTCTGTTTCGACAGAGGATGGGGTTGAGTTGAAAGTATATTATAAAGCCCCACAACAAGACTCTGAGAAGAAAGAAGATTTAGGTTCTCAATCTCCTAGTACTACAACAGAGAGGTCCACGGAATTAATCTTTGAGTTCCAGGTTCTTATAGTGGCCAACATTTTTCTTTTTATGGGCATGATAAGCCAAGAAAAGTTCCATATTAATGTTTGAAGCTCGTTTTTGCTGCTGTAGGCTATTGGCCCAGAACTTACTTTCTACAACACATCAAAAGACGTAATTAAAACGCCATTACTATCCAATAAACTTTTGCATGCTCAGTTGGATGCTTATGGAAGGTTAATGACTTCTCTGTGATAGTTTTCTTGGAAATTAAATTTAAGCATTGTTAGTTGAAAAGACTTGATCAAGTCTTGCACATTTGGTTTTCATAACTCAATCGTCTTTGTTTTTGTTTTTTCTTTTCTGGTACAGGGTTTTCATAAAGAATGATGAAATTGAAATGAAGGCTCAGACGTTAGGTCTGACCATGGAGAGTGATGGAGTGAAAATTTTGGAACCTTTTGACACCTCTGTAAATTATTCGAGTGTTTCTGGGAAGACTAACATACATATTTCAGTTTCCAACATATTTATGAACTTTTCATTCAGCATCTTGAGACTGTTTATAGCTGTTGAAGAAGACATTCTGTCATTTCTAAGGATGACATCCAGAAAAATGACTGTAGTCTGCTCAGAGTTTGATAAAATTGGGACCATCAGAAGTATGCCAATTTTTTTTTTGAAATTTATCAGTTCATTTAACATTCGTTACATGGTACTTATTACTTGAATTGCATGCAGATCCCGATACAGATCAAATATATGCATTCTGGAGACCCCATCCACCCCCTGGTTTTGCAAGTCTCAGCGACTATTTGATACCATTGTTAGTCTGCCATTCTAGAGTATTCTATTTCTATTGTTGCTCAAGAGCCTTTACAAGTCAATTATTTGGTATATACATGGCAGGGACAAGCCACCAACTAAAGGGGTTCTTGTTGTCAACACCAATTTGATGAGGGTGAAGAGGCCTTTATCTTTCAAACTGATTTGGTCTCCTTTAGCTTTGGGGGGATTAGGTGATTCTTCAACGGCTGACAAAGATGAAAGAGATCATTCATGTTCCATTTGGTTCCCTGAAGCACCTAAGGGTTATGTGGCATTAAGCTGTGTGGTATCAAGTGGAAGTACACCGCCTTCACTGTCCTCTGTCTACTGCATCCTAGCTTCTTCTGTTTCTCCTTGTTCTCTCAGAGATTGTATAGCTGTCAGCTCCACAAATATGTATGCTGCTATAAACCTCTAACTTTCTATATTCATGGACACTATGCATGCATAAATTGAAATACATCGAGATGCATGTTCCCAATCATTATTTGTGTTGTGTTTGTTTCCAATGCAGTTCTCAATCAAGTTTAGCATTTTGGCGTGTGGATAATTCTGTTGGCAGTTTTTTACCTGCGGATCCCTCTACTCTCAATTTATTAGGAAGACCATATGAGCTGCGTCATATATTATTTGGATCCACTGGAGTCTTGCCAAAAGAATCCAGCTACTCAGATGTTCATACTACTCCTGATAATATTCAGCCGGCACAGCCACACCCATTGAATTCTGTTAGCTCTGGTCAGCGATTTGAAGCTGTTGCCACCTTCCAGTTGATATGGTGGAACAGGGGCTCAGGCTCGCAAAAGAAAGTTTCAATATGGCGACCAAACGTGTCTGAAGGGATGGCCTATTTTGGAGATATTGCTGTTAGTGGGTAAGTCATAATATAATGTACTAATATTATTTTAGTGCACCCTATTCTAGTAGCAAGTTGGATGTTAATTTATTATTGAGGTGATGTTGTAGGTATGAACCTCCAAACTCTTGTATAGTTCTTCATGATACAGACGAGCAAGAGGTCCTCAAACCCGCTATAGATTTCCAACTTGTTGGACGTGTCAAAAAACACAGGGGAGTAGAAAGTATATCTTTCTGGATGCCTCAAGCTCCACCGGGTTTTGTTTCTTTGGGTTGTGTTGCATGTAAAGGCATACCAAAACCATATGATTTCACCAAATTAAGATGTGCTCGTAGTGATATAGTAGCTGGTGATCATTTTGCTGAAGAGAGTTTGTGGGATACCTCTGATGTCTGGCAGAGGGTAGAACCATTTAGTATATGGAGCGTAGGCAATAATGAGCTGAAGACCTTTGTTGTCCGCAGTGGTTTGAAAAAACCACCAAGGAGATTTGCTTTAAAACTAGCAGACCAGGGTTTGCCCGGCGGAATCGATAACATGGTCATTCATGCAGAAATTGGGACCTTTTCTGCTGCGCTTTTTGATGACTATGGGGGACTGGTAAGAAAATCTAAATATGTAAGTGGCATATTTGCCAACGTGGAAATAATGGTATATTTGTGGGCTTTGCAGATGGTTCCATTGGTTACCATATCTTTGAACAATATAAGTTTTGGATTACTTGGCAAAACCAACTACACAAATTCAACCATCAACTTCTCCTTAGCGGCTAGGTCATACAATGATAAGTATGAAGCCTTGGAGCCTCTCATTGAGCCTACAGACGGATTTTTGAGGTTATTTTTCCTAATTCAGAGTCAATTTCATACTCAGTAGTGGAGAAATTCGATCTCTAAAATCCATGTGGGCAGCACAGATTAGCTCTGTGTATTCTGTTTGTTATATTTACCAACAAATATGGAAATATTTGATATAATGGCTGTGTTCCATCGGTTTGCAGGTACCAGTTCAACCCTAGATCTTTCGGTGCTGTTTCTCAGCTTCGCCTGACATCTACCAAGGACTTGAATGTGAATATCTCGGTTTCAAATGCTAATACAATTATCCAGGCATATTCTAGTTGGAACAGCCTTAGCAATGTCCAGGGATACCATAAAGAGAAAGTGAGAACTTCTTCTTTGGTCTTTCTGTGCCACTTCCTTGTGAAGCAGGCTTATTTGAATTGATGTTCTCCTTTTAAGGAGTCGTGTTTTCTTCTCTCTTGATCTACATTTGCTACTTCTTACAGGGAGCATTTCCTCTAGCTGACAATGGAAAATCCGTCATTGAGGTGCATCAGAAGAAGAACTATTTCATAATTCCACAAAATAAGCTTGGGCAGGATATATATATCAGAGCCACCGAAATCAAAGGATTTAAGGATATCGTAAAGATGCCCTCTGGGGACATGAGACCAATAAAAGTTCCTGTTTTGACCAATATGTTGGATTCTCACCTCAGAGGAGAATTATGCAGAAATCCTAGAATAATGGTTACAGTTATTGTGATGGATGCCCAGGTATCTTTCTGCCTAAAACAAAGGTTACATTTGTTGTGGCCCCTATATACATATTTCTACATCCATGCTCTCCTGCGTGTCCTATTTTTCTTCTTCTATTACTTCTCTATGCTGATATTGAAAGGACATGAGTTTGTTTGTTGCCTTCTTCTTTCAGTTTTTATTGTCCTTTATGGCTTGCGCCCCTAGTGGCTTTTTCTACTAAGCTTATGAGTTATTTGATCTACAAAGAAGCTTTGGAGAAGGTGTTATGTGGAGTAACCATGTTTTCTTACATCGATTATTTTCATCTGAATGTAGCTTCCACGAACCTGTGGACTGTCTTCTCATCAATACACTGGAGTTATACGTCTGCTTCCCAAACAGACCTCCCCAGCTGAACCAGTTCTTTGTCAGCAAAGTGCACGTACTTGTGGAAATGTCTCAAATATGTTCTCTTCTGAGCTGGAAGTGGTTGACTGGAGTGAAATTTTTTTCTTCAGAATTGACTCCCTGGTATTTACTCCGCCATGACATTTAATATTCTTTTGTTGGCTTGAAACTACGTTGTAGTCCGTAAATACTGCTGGATTCTTCAAATGATTATGTTCCTCTTCTCTGTGGATTTTCATGTCCATAGCCCAATCTATTTTATTTTTACTATAGATCTCACAGATTGATTGATCATACGTCTTTAAATAGCCGAGAAAAAGCGTGCTTATCGCTTGGCAAGTAGTACTTACTAATTTAGATTAAATTGTATCATGAGTCTTTTTTGCTGGTTATTTTTGGTGGTCTGTAAGACCAAGGTTGCAGCGGTTTATTGTTCTTTTATTTTTTCAGGATGACTCTATCTTGGAAATAATAGTGACAGATGTCGGAAAAGGTACATTTGTTTAACTATTTTATATTACGTGCAAATATATCCGAGTTGAAGTGTTTCTTTGATTCTTTCATTTTCGCGTATAAAATGGAGTTGTTTTCACGGTTTAGGGTTGCCAGTTGGGACTTTTTCAGCTCCTTTAAAGCAGATAGCACGGCGTATGAAGGAAAACCTATACCAGCACAATTATGCTAATGACCTTGTCTGGTTAGACTTGTCTACAATTGAAACCATGGTAAAAACCCTGTAGTTGGCGTGCTTTTCGTGTCAGGATATAGTTACCGTTGTGTAAAATATGATATTTATAATGTATTATCAATACATGCATGTAAAGGATTTCTTGGCTTTCTGGTTTCACCAACTGCGATAGCTATCCTAATATGGGTGATGAATTGCTTGTCTGTCTTACTGCAGAGCATGAATCAAGGGGATCAAAGAAAGAAATGTGGAAAAATAAGATGCGCTGTACTGTTGCCAGCGAAATCGAAAGTGGTGAACCAAAGCAAATCCCCCGGTGAAAAGAAATCTGGCTTTCTTCAAGTAAGTCCTAGCATTGAGGGTCCTTGGACGACTGTGAGGCTGAACTATGCTGCACCAGCTGCTTGTTGGCGGTTGGGAAATGATGTGGTTGCAAGTGAAGTTAGTATGCAGGATGGCAATAGATATGTAAATATCAGATCTCTAGTCTCGGTGGAGAATAATACTGACTTCCTACTTAACCTCTGCCTACAGTCTAAAGTCAATGCAATTCCAGATATTCCAGTTGGGATGCTGAAACCTGGTGATACGTTGCCAGTTCCCTTATCAGGATTGACACAGTCGGCATCCTATATTCTTAAGCTGAAGTGTGTATTGCCTGATGGTTCTGAGGAATATTCTTGGAGTTCTGTAGTTCCAAGGCCTGGGGGAGCAGAGTTTGCTTGTGAATCAGACTCTGAAATATGTGTATCTGCTCTTACGGAATCTGAGCACTTGCTATGTTGTACTCAGATAAGCAGTAGTTCTTCCGGAGTTAATCAAAAGTTGTGGTTCTGCTTGAATACCCAAGCAACAGAAATTGCAAAGGATATACGGTCGGACCCTATTCAAGACTGGACTATTGTAGTCAAATCACCGTTTTCTATAGCAAACTGTCTTCCATTTGGAGCTGAGTACTCAGTACTAGAGACACAAGCCACTGGTCATTTTATTTGTCGCTGTAGAGGTGTCTTTAGTTCTGGGGAAACTGTAAAGGTGTATAGTGTTGATATAAGAAACCCTTTATACTTTACATTGCTGCCACAAAGAGGATGGCTACCAATGGATGTAAGTTGGAAATCAAACCTGGATTCACATCACCTAGGCACACAGAATTTTCGTTCCATCTCTTTTACTATCCCTTGTATATTTATTAGGTTTATCAAATTTGACAGGAAGCTGTCCTTATATCTCACCCCAATGGTGTCCCTGCAAAGACAATTGGGCTAAGAAGTTCTGCCACTGGAAGGTTTTACTCTTTCTGCTGAGATGTTACAATTGTATGTGTTTTTGTGGTATGGTCTCACACTATTGAAATTATGCAAGCAGGATTGCTCAAGTAATACTGGAGCAAAACTATGATGAACAGCAGATAGTTTTGTCGAAGATGATTAGAGTCTACGCACCATTCTGGTTTTCGATCGCTAGGTGTCCCTCGCTTACACTTAGACTTCTAGATCTGTCAGGGAAGAAGCAAACAAGGAAAGGTGGTCTTCCATTTCGAAATAAAAAGAATGACGAAGAAGCTGAGGACGTGGAGGTAACTGATGAGGAAATATATGAAGGTCATACAATTGCTTCTACATTGAATTTCAAACTTCTGGGCCTGTCAGTGTCTATATCTCAATATGGCAATCAGCAACATGGTCCTGCAAAAGATCTTTCTGCTCTTGGAGACATGGTCGGTTACATATGATTTACTTTGTTTGCTAGACTAGTTTTCGTATACTTGGTCTTTGCTGACCGTTGCCTTTATTTTAATAGGATGGATCATTGGATGTGGATGCGTATGATCCTGATGGAAAATGCATGCGCTTATTTTTGTCTACAAAACCTTGTGCTTACCAGTCGGTTCCTACAAAGGTAATAAGCAGTTTATTTTCTACGTCTTCTTTGTTATTACTTGCTGACTCAAATTTATTTTTCAGATCATATCTGTTCGACCTTTCATGACTTTCACCAATAGGATCGGTGAAGACATATATATTAAAATGAATAGTTCAGATGAACCAAAAGTACTCCATGCTTATGATTCAAGGGTCTCCTTTGTTTTCCAACCAAGTGGGAGAGATGAACTCCAGGTGAGCTGTCTAATGTTGCAGAATCTTCACCATTAGCTATTTCTTCATATCTTTGCTTTAGTCACTGAGTATGCAAATTTGAGGGACAAAGAGAGAGGATAAGCATGTAGGATGATATTATCTCAGTCAAACCAGTGAGGCTTCTAGAAATGGAGCAGTAAAATAGAGTTTCAACTTAGCCGAAATATGTTTTATATTGTTAAAGGGTTCGACATGTGCATATTTTCCCTGGGCTACCACATATGTTTTCATTATGAGAGATACCAACATCTCTCGTTTGATATTGATGATTTATCATCTTATTACGTGGCCTAATATCAGGTTCGATTGAGAGAAACAGAGTGGTCATTTCCCATTCAAGTTGCTCGAGAAGATACAATTGTTCTTGTATTAAGGTGTCAAAATGGTGCGCTGAGATTTTTGAAAGCAGAGATACGGGGATTTGAAGAAGGGTCACGTTTTATAGTTGTTTTTCGGCTTGGGCCAAACAATGGTCCTATGAGGTATTCTCTTCTCTACAAGCGACAGACAAATGCTTGTGAAACAATCACTAATTTCCTAATCTTTTTTAATTTCTTTTGTTAAAATTTTCAAACCAGGGTTGAGAATAGATCAATTGTCAAAAGCATCAGTGTTCGACAATCTGGTTTTGGTGAAGAATCATGGGTTCTGTTGAAACCTCTAACAACAGCCAATTTTGCTTGGGAAGACCCTTATGGTCAGAAATTCATGGATGCTAAAGTTGAAAGTGATCTCTGCTCTGGGGTTTTTAAAGTAGACATGGAAAAAGGTGTAGCGGATTCTGAATTGCTTAGGGAGCTACAAGTGAATTTTCATGTTAAAGAAGTTGGTGACATCAAGATTGCTAGATTCAGCGATGGTGACAGTACTTCACAGTGTCTTAACGAAATCATATCGCTGACATCCATTGGGGATCACAGATATTCTACACCTCAGACACCTACAGAACATAAAACCACTACTCTGGAGTTCATAATTGAAATGGGACTAGTGGGGATCTCTCTTGTAGATCACATGCCGAAAGAGTTATCATATTTTTACCTTGAAAGAGTTTTCGTATCTTACTCCACTGGGTATGATGAGGGAAGAACTAGCAGGTAAAATCGAACACTTTTATGTACTTGCTTATCTTTGAAAATCAAGAACATGGAATGTAGTTTATACTAATAAGTAAAATCTCGTCAGTGTGCTAATTTTAGGGCAGGATCATGTTATCTTACAGTAGTGGTCTTCTATTAGGAGATGATGCAAGTGCTCGGCTTTATTTTATACGTACTTGGAATACGTGTAAAAGTTTCAGTAGAAGTCAAATGTGTCCATATTTGAAGATGATGCAACTGCTCTGCTGAAACTTACATGTACTTAAACTAGCTTTAAAATCTGAGCATGCAGTTCTTTTTCATGGTTTACCAGGTTCAAAATCATTCTGGGTCATTTACAGATTGATAATCAGCTACCTCTAACCTTAATGCCAGTACTATTGGCACCAGATAACACTGGAGATAATCATCAGCCAGTGCTTAAGATGACAATTACAATGTGTAATGAAGAAACTGATGGCATTCAAGTCTATCCATATGTATATGTACGGGTATGTATTCTAGTCACGTTTAACTAAATGATTCTCAAATGTAACTTCGACATACTTTCTGAAGTACAAGCACATGGTTTGCTATTTGTTGACAGGTGACAGATAATACATGGCGACTAAACATTCATGAGCCTATCATCTGGGCTTTGGCTGACTTCTACAATAAGCTTCAGATGGACCGTCTCCCCAAAAGTTCTAGTGTCGCACAAGTTGATCCTGAGATACATATAAAGTATTCTTGTCTTATATGGAATTTTACCACTTCAGAGACGAAGTCCATATTATTTGGGCATTTTGGCATGTATATCCAGCAAATTCTAAACTTAATTTAGGTATGATTTTGTTTGTGATTTTCAGCCTCATAGATGTTTCGGAGGTAAGGCTAAAGGTCTCACTGGAAACAGCGCCAGCTCAGAGGCCTCATGGAATTCTTGGTGTCTGGAGCCCCATTTTGTCTGCTGTTGGAAATGCATTCAAAATTCAGGTTATTGATTTTCCTTTGTAATTACTCTCATATATGAAATGGAATTTTGATTACAATCTATCTTTTGGCATTACCTCTTCAAAGTCTAGTAATATAACTAGCTCTTGGGATATCACGTTCTATTTCATGGGAATCTAGTTCATGTGAGAGCTAAGAACGTGGGTTAAAGTATGAATTTGCATGCGTTTTAAATCTATCTTCTTTCTTGAGTCCCAATATGGGATAAGTAGCTCGGAAAATTTCACCTTATTATCAAGAGAAGCCTTTTTTCCTTAGGTTTTCATGGAATAACTCGAGGCTAGAAAGCCTTTCTAGTGCCTGACACCACAAGTTGGAATTTAGTGCTGACAATCAGAGAGCGAAAATGTTGCTAATGCTTCAAAATCATGTCTACATTTAGGTTCATCTAAGGAGAGTAATGCATAGAGATCGGTTCATACGAAAAAGTTCAATACTTCCAGCCATCGGGAATCGCATATGGAGAGATCTGATCCACAATCCCTTACATTTGATTTTCTCGGTAGATGTTTTGGGTATGACTAGCTCGACATTGGCTTCTCTTAGTAAAGGGTTTGCCGAGCTTTCAACTGATGGTCAGTTCCTGCAACTGCGGGCAAAACAGGTATATCTGTCTTTCTATTGTATTAAATTTATCACTTTGGCAGTTCTCTTAGAAGAGGTCTACAACTGAATCAGGTTTGGTCAAGACGGATCACTGGCGTAGGTGATGCAATTGTTCAGGGAACAGAAGCCTTAGCACAAGGTGTTGCCTTTGGGGTATCAGGAGTTGTTACAAAGCCTGTAGAGAGCGCCCGACAAAATGGTATTTTAGGGTTTGCTCATGGGGTAGGACGGGCTTTCTTAGGATTTTTCGTACAACCAATGAGTGGTGCATTGGATTTTTTCTCATTGACTGTTGATGGAATTGGAGCAAGTTGTACCAGATGTTTGGAGGTTTTGAGCAACAGGACCGCCTTGGAAAGAATTAGAAATCCTCGTGCTGTTCATGCTGATGGTATACTTAGGGAATATGATGAAAAGGAAGCTATAGGCCAGGTACTGCCTCAGTTTTAATTGTCCTATCTACTCGTGAGACTGCATATTGAGTAATTTTAGAGCATATCCACGACCAAATTCAAGACTTAATTACAAGTTAGCATATCTAGCATTTTAATCTTTTAGTTTTACATTTGTAGTCTCCTTCTGCAATATAGTGTAAATTTATCCTGAGAATTTTACCAAATAGCCATGAACTTACATTCTTCTAGACATGCTTGCCACACATAACAAAAAAATTTCAGCTGCTCTGATTTTGGTTTGTTATCTGTCTTTTCAGATGCTCCTTCATCTAGCAGAAGCAAGTCGGCATTTTGGCTGTACAGAGATATTCAGGGAACCCTCGAAATTTGCTTTGTCTGATTGCTATGAAGAGCATTTCCTTGTTCCATACAAACGCATTGTCATGGTGACCAACAGGAGAGTTGTGTTATTACAGGTTAAACCAATTACCGTACTATTTCACATGCAGGTATTCCATTAGTGTAAGATTATCTTGTCAACTGACTTGTTGCTTTCATTTAGTGCTCTGATCTTGATAAGATGGATAAGAAACCTACCAAGATCATATGGGATGTTCCTTGGGAGGAACTTTTGGCGTTAGAATTGGCAAAGGCAGGTAGCCAAAGGCCCTCACACCTCATACTGCATTTGAAGAGTTTTCGGAAGTCGGAGAGTTTTGCTCAGGTTATAAAGTGTACTGTGCCAGAAGAAGCAGATGGACTTGAACCCCAAGCTGTTCAAATCTGTTCTGTAGTGCGCAAAATGTGGAAAGCGTATCAGTCTACCATGAAAAATCTTATTCTCAAGGTTATTGCTATCCCTAACCTCAAGTATAGTTATTAGAATTTAAATATTTAAATCAAATTATTTTGGTTATGAATCTAGGGAGATTTACATTTAAAGTGATCCCAAGGTGCTTTGGTTTTTCTATATTATAATAGTACTGATATGGCGACATGTTTTAAGTTTTCTGGTTTATTTTTCACATATATCCAATGCAGCACATCTAATGGATTTTCTTTCTTCGCATTGCAGGTTCCTTCAAGCCAGAGACATGTCTATTTTGCTTGGAATGAGGCTGATGGAATAGACTCAAAAACGTACAAAAACAAGGCTATTATTAAATCGAGAGAACTTTCTTCTTCAAGTTCTGTCTCAGATGATAGAAAGCTTGTCAAACATAGTATCAACTTCTCAAAAATCTGGAGTAGTGAGCGAGAATCCAAAGGTCGATGTTCTTTGTGTAAAAAGCAGGTATTTTCCTTTCCATCTTTGAACTTAGAATGGGGTTGCTTGTGTCCAGACCTGCCAACTAAGATAGAATCTGTGTTCGTGTGCTTTGTCCTAAGTAATGCACAAGGTCTTTTTAAAGAATCTTTACCAGTTTCCACAGAGGATAGATGTGAATCAGGAATTATGATAAAATCTAGAGAATAGATATATATCAGGACGAAAGGTCAAAATATAATTTCCCCAGCCAAGAGGTAGAAGGTTTGATTGGGAGACCAGGATCAAATCTAAAAACCCTTGTCATCAAAAGTTCTCAATAATAATCCTTGACATGACTTTATGAGACGAAATCCTGATAACTCACCACCAAATGAGCCATTTTCAAGTTTGCTTACAATTATTTACTTTCAGGATTCTGAAGATGGAGGAGTGTGCACAATCTGGAGACCCAGTTGTCCACAGGGGTAAGTAAAGCCCAAAGAGCATTAAGATTCCAGAATACTATTATTAAATTGCTTATATAGTACTCTAACGGTGGTTTTAGCTGCATTGAACCGTTGAAACTGAAACAGTTTCCGTCATTGTTTTTCTGTCAGATTTGTGTCAGTGGGTGATGTAGCTCATATTGGTAGCCATCCTCCAAATGTTGCTGCTGTCTACAATAACTCCAATCAAGTGTTTGCTCTTCCAGTGGGTTATGATCTCGTAAGTATCTCTCATCCATTTATTTTAGCCTTAACCCATTGCATTTTAACTGCAAAATATATTAAACCCTAAACTCATTGTATCCAAATTGCGATAATATGCAAACTGAATCAACCTGTGTTTGTGTTTATGCCATACATGTATTTACTTATCAGGTGTGGAGGAATTGCTTAGATGATTACATAACTCCTGTCTCGATCTGGCATCCACGAGCTCCTGAGGGATTTGTCTCTCCTGGATGTGTTGCAGTGGCTGGTTTCGTCGAGCCAGAGCCCAACACAGTCTACTGCATGCCAACGTCTCTGGCTGAGCAGACAGAGTTCGAAGAACAGAAGGTTTGGTCCGCACCTGACTCGTACCCGTGGGCTTGTCACATTTACCAAGTTCGAAGTGATGCACTACACTTCATGGCTCTGAGACAGACTAAAGAAGAGTCTGATTGGAAAGCCATTAGAGTTCGAGATGATTACAGATCCATAAAATCTGAATCGGCAAAGTATTTGCGTATAGAATGAAACTTTTTCACTTTTGCTTCTGATAAACTATTGCTTCCTGCAAAGTAGACTAGCAAACAAAGTGACCTTATTTTGCTGCACTTTTCCTTTTTTTTGCTTTTAAGAGAGATTTTGTGTTGATATCTGTACACTTGTGGATAGAACTATACTTGTGCGTTCTAGGAAGGATGTACATTTACAATTTCTTGGTTAAAAAACGCAAATGTAAAGGTTTAATACAGCAGGAATGCGTCTTATTTTTATAAGACGATTGTAAGTTTAAATTTTTTATGATTTTCTCAAAGAAAAAAGAATATACCTCTATCTACATTTTTATTGATAGTATACTTTGCTAACACTTTATTTCGTGTAACCAAGGATACTTTAGTAAAACAATGAAAATGGACTTCCAATGTCATCACTCGACAATTGTACAAAAATCGCTAGCCCGGGCGTTTGGGTCAGTTTTTCGGGTCTAGAAATTTTATACTCATATAGGATCTGTTACTATTTTGGTTCAGTTTCAGATCAGTTCCATTCGGGTTCAGATTAGTTTGGGTCCAAATTTAAAGAACTTAAAATTTCTCGAATACTCATATACCAAAAAATATCCAAAAAAATTCTATTGAATATATAAAAAATACCGAAAAAATATATTTCAATACCTAAATATTAAAAAAAAAAAAAGACCGAAAAGTATTCGTAAAATACTCTAAAAATACCTAAAATGTATTATAAAATCAGGTATTCGGATAACTATTCACTTCAAGGTTCAGATCCGCGTTTGGTTCGGTTCTTCGGATCCTAAATTTTTTGACATATTCGAGTATTTAGACATTTCGAGTTCATATTCAAATTTTTTTTTGGATCGGGTACAAATTCTGAGTATTATGCTCTGCTACTCGCTATCATGTATTTGTTCTACACATATTCGTCTAATATTATGAGGATGATCTTTAATTGTAGATGAAGTTTAAAACCTTATGTTGTGGCGGGAACGTGCAAAGGCATATTCACAGACATAAACTATTAAACTTTACGCGCTACTTTGGCGCGTCATTCCACCGCTCATAATTGCATGGGCAAGCGATATTTTAGGATCATGCAATCAAATATTTACACAGACATCGAAAAAAAAAAGTCAACTAGCTTGCAAAGAAAATAAGAAAAGTTATTGATGCTGTTTCGGTATAAAATGAGGAGAATAACTTTTTATTAAAAATCTTTTTTTTTTCAAATCATGATAATTGAGAATGATCACTAGTCTTAAGTATATAGTATATAGATAATTCTACAACACCCTTAATTAAACTAACTAACTAGACTTCTATTTTGTGAGGATATTGTAAACTTAGCTATGACCCTTTTTACTTCTTTCTAACATATACGAATATGTCCAAACGAGCGAACGACCGTTAAGTAGTTAACTATGAGTCGTGAGAATTGGTGATTTTATAAAAATTAAAATAGTGTTGGACCAAAAAAATAAAATTAAAATAAAATTAAAAGTAAAATAGTGATCGTAGTCACGCGTTTATTTTGTGCGCGTGGACGGAAACTTCTTACTCTCGAGTCTCGACCCCATATGAGGGAAGTAAATTAGTGATACGTCTTTTATTCAACCACCAATTCAATTCTGGATCACAATTACAACACTCTCTTTAATCAAAAATATCTCTCTTTCCTTTCCTGTGAGTAAGACACAATGGAAGGATTGATCAAAGGTTTGGTCGACGCGACTCTCGGAGGAAACGAACGTCGCGGCGGAGACGGTGATCGTGACAATGACGAGAACTCGAGATCTAGATCTACTTGGGCTGATGTACGTACCTCACTCCTGTTCTGTTTTTTCTTTTTTCTTCTGATTTTGAAATTGTATATCTGATCTAGAAATGATCGCAGGTGGTTGGTGAGGACGAGGATCAGAATCGCGTGGAAGGATCGTCTCCGCCGTCGCACGGTAGACGCCAGAATTTAGAGGTAAGAAGTCAAAACTCAAATCGTTTTGGAATTTTAAACGAGTACAAGAAATCGAACTCAGAACTCACAGATAGCAGCTTCAGTAGCGTTTTCACTCAGAATCTGTTAAAGTAGAAATCTCTGGGTTTTGATAAATTTAGCTGAATCACACGATTGTAGAAGTGTATAGTCAATTGAATTTAAGCTACATCATTGGCGATTGTAATGTAGATGTATATATATTCGGGTTGCATTAATGTTAGATAGTTTTCGAGGAACTTCGCTCTCAACTGTTTCCAGATCATGAACTTATGCATCTATCGTCGTATTTTGGTTTCTCGACATAGGAGAATCAATGGGAGAACAAGGGCGAAAGGAATACCACAAGGCATTCATATAAGGTTTGAGATCATCAAACACCAAATTTTAAATAAACTATCCGAGTTTCAATGACATTGCTACTTGACGAAACAGTCTTCTCTACTTATAATAATGGAGATAACCAGTTTATTATGTTCTCTACATTACTTGTAAATAGAGAGAATAATTTTGTTGGTGGTATTTTAAGAAAATCTCTAAAAAGTTGGGTCTTAATTCATGTTTATCTCATTCATAAGAAATCAGCCTCTTTATCTGCAAAACAAAATCTTTAATATCGGCATTTTGATTTTCCCATGCAGGAGGACCAGGAAGAGAATAAGTATGCAGCTGAAGTAACCGAGCAACAAGGCCTCTCGGTGAGATTTAACTTCATTTAATCTTTACATTAGTTATAGATAACCTTGAAAGGAAGAATCACACCTAATGTTACTTTACTTTAGCATGTTATGGATCTAATGTTGGCATTTAATTCGAAGCACAGGAGGACCAAAAAGAAGACAATGACGGTTGGGAAACTGTGGGGAAAAAGAAACCTGCAAGGCAATCGCATAAGGTATCAGATTGGGAACCGAAATTGAGCCTAACTGCTGACTTTGACCCGTCTTTTCACTGATTTGATATCTGTTATCTCTCTTTCTCTTCAGGTCCAAAAGGAGCATTGGCAAGACTTTAAACACTCAGCGAGTGAACAACACTACTCAGACGATGTTGAAACTCATGGAGATCTAGAACCCTCGCAACTGGAGCTCTCTGGTCTATCCGAAGCTTGCAACAAACTGTGGGAGCTCGATGTCAACCGCCTTGTTCCTGGAAATGACTACCAAATTGACTGCGGAGATGGGAAAAGAGTTCATGAGAGAACCGATATGGCTGCAGGATTACTATTCTCTTGGGTGAGCGACGAAGTCTTTAGAAAACCGACTTTCGCCAGATTCTGCTCGTTGCTTGACAACTATAACCCACATGGGGGTTACAAAGAAGTAGTCACAGAAGAAGAAAGGCAAGAACAAGCGGCTTTCATTGAAGAAATTAGCAGAACCGCTGTGATTAAGTACCTTCACAAGTACCTTGTGCTCAAAGACGTGGCTCCTGGAAGCTACCAAGAGTTCAAGAGAATGCTGACAAGTCTCTGGTTCGATCTCTATGGCCGCGGAGGTACTTCTGGCTCATCTTCTGCGTTTGAGCATGTCTTTGTAGGTGAGATCAAAGAATGTGGTGGGGAACAAGTCTCCGGATTCCACAACTGGCTTCAGGTAAAACGCCTTTTTTTCCTCACCGCCATGAATCCAGATTTCTAGAAAGCCCAAATCAAAACACTAAAACTTGCATACGATAAAATTTGGGCTCTCTGCTGTTGTAGTTTTACCTGGAGGAAGCCAAAGGAAATGTAGATTATCAAGGCTATATATTTCCCAGGCGACGTGGTGAAATTGTAAGTACCAAGGCTTTGTTCAATGCTTTCTACATATTTCCTCCTCCCATATGACTATTTCAAAACATGCCACTAACCCGAGAAACAACACTCTTGATTCTATGCAGCCGGATTCAGAGACTCAGCTTCTAACGATCCAATTTGAGTGGAACGGTGTTCTAAAATCAGTCTCAAGTACTCTAGTTGGCGTAAGTCCAGAGTTCGAGTTAGCTCTCTACACAATGTGTTTCTTCATGGGCAGAGAAGAAAACCACATTCAGTTGGGTCCATACAATGTCAATGTCAAATGTTACCGACTTGGCAACAATCACATCGGCTCAGCTTTCCCTATAGCAGAATCTTAAAGTATCTCTTGATGACTCAGAACAAAATATCTGTGCATTGCGCAGTACTGTATTGAATTATTATTATTATTATTATTATTGTTGTCAGGATGTTTCCGACTACAAATATCTTCATGGTGATACTTCCTTGGATATTTATTGGAAACCATGTGTGTTGTATTGTCCTTTCTGAATTATTATTTGAAGCTATAAAGACGTGAGAGAAAATATTTTCTAATAATTTCTATTCCAACAGATATTTTATTTGGTTTTGGTAAAAGAGGTAAACTCGTTAGCTTATAATAGATGTTCACACTTATCACCGAGCAGAAAAATATCTTAGAGACAATGACAAAACCAAAGCTTTAAGTTGCTCAAGAATCTTACTTTTTGCGTTTCACATGTTCAACTTAAGCCTAGACCGTTGGCCTAACAACCATAACCAACAAATCATTCTACTTTGGAACTTAATTTCAGCAGATACTGTGATTTAGTTAATCTTCTTGCATAAAAAACAACACTCAAATTTTTACTACAGGGATATATATGTTTCAAGTGTATCAAATTGCTTAAGCTAATATTACGAAAATTTACTTACCCCAATACTCGTCTTCTCTAACTATGGTAAAATCCTCATATACTATGATGAAAAGACTGGAACAAGCAACAGTTCAAAAACAGAGAAAGCAAAGAAAAGGAGGTGTTAAATCATCCTATTTAACCATGGTAAAAAACAATTGCAATGCTAAGACACAAATGCCCAAATCAGAAGTCGACCAAACTAGATCAAACAGGAGAGTTCAAACTTCAAAGTCAGAAACTATAGTTCAAAAGAAAGAAAGGTGTGGAGGGTAAGAAAGTAGGTTACGTGGAAAGAAGAAATCAACATCGCAAGTTTGGATTTTTGCTGATGTATGTATGAAAAGAGGTCCACACGCTTTGTACTTTTTCACTATCGGTCCATAATAAAGCTCAAACCTTTCCGTGGACACAAAAAAATCTAGAAAAAGCACAAACTTGTTCACCTCACAATGAGATTTTTATTTACCACAAAAGCCAAAATCAACATCTACCCAATCTTTCACTCGTCACCATCATTATCTTTTCTACAATGCGTACCATAGAGTATTAAGACAAGGAGTCACAATAAAGGCTGTATCTTATTTTCAGTTTTTCGACCGTTAATGTCACAATATGCATATACCACATTGTTAACCAAACAAAACAAAAAACCGAGAGCACATGCCTTTAGATACTTAGCAAGATTGATCACTACTATAGTCTTTGAATCAACATAAGGACTAACGGCAGAGAATGAGTAGATATTCAAGAATTTATAAGACTCTCAGTTTCTTCTTACAATTCAAAGTTGTTTCTAATCGCGAAAAATACCGACTAAGATTCATAGTGCGTACCTGTTTGTCGATTTCCAATGTCGTCCCCCTTTCTTCTACATTGCTTAGCCTTGTGAATAAAAGCACAAGCCAAAATGAGAAGATGCCAAAGACGATAAGGATCAATTTCTACCATTCACAAAATTAATGGTGGAGAGTATTAGAAACGAGAGAAAACTACTTGATGAGGAAATAGCCAAGAGCGCAATCTTCGTCACCTGAATAAAGACCAAACTGTCACTTTCAGTGATTCAGCAAAGAAAAAGAGAGAGAGAGAATTTCTATATAGCATATTGCAGTCGACCAGCATTCTTATGCATCAAAAGTCATCTCCAGTAACAAAAGACTTAAAACTCACATGGCTAAAAATAAGATCAAAGCCTTAAGTATTAAGCATTACATATACTATTGTTCAACTTTTGACCAATGTGCTTAAGTAACATGGTATCAGTTTTGGTGAAGCATATTGAACACAACTCATTATAAGAGTTAAATCCATCTAAGTAATCTGTTGGAGATGAAACAGAAGGCAGCATTCAGGCAGACCAAGTATAATGTTTTAATGAAAAGAAGTTAATCTAATAGCTCTTAAAAAATTTACATAGAACGTGCCACTGTGAAAAAGAGGGCCATAGGAAGAAATTTCAAAGAAAATATTAGCTTTTATTAGAAATTTATGGGTCCATGGATGGATCTGTCTGCTGCTTAGTTGGAAAACAGGAAAGTCCAAGAAGAAGAAGAAGAAATCAGAGTTAATTGCTACCACAAAAATAAATCATACTAAAAAGAATCTTTGCACTTATCTTCTTATTCAAATTAAAATCTCGAGACCTTAAGAATTTTCAGCCACACGAACCTTATGCTCAAAGCCAAAGGTGAGTAGACAATATTATCAGCTTATCTACATTATGAAGAGAAAAAGCAAGATTAGAATTAGTGATTCATTGTAACTAAAAACCACAAGAATGAGTAAATGAATAACTTACCAACAAGAGAATTACAAAAATAATAACATCGTAATAACCTAAACCTGAAAATATCACAGATGAAATTGAAATATTGTACTTATGAAAATATCTGTGTTGTAAGTAACTAGTGATGTGACATTTACACTTTTTCACTCTGATAGGTGAAAGCGTGTGATAAGTGAAATATTGAATTAAGTAACCTTTGTGATATTTTCTCTTCACTTTATTGAATCACAGCCAATCAATATTCTTTATAAATGCAAACACATTAACAGCATCTTCTCTCAAACATCAACAACTCTTCTCTCCATCTTCATTTCTCAACAGAAGAAAGAAAGAGAGAATAAGCTATGGAGTTAACACTAAATTCTTCAAGTTCTCTTATCAAACGTAAGGATGCCAAGAATTCTAAAAACCAAGAAGGTTCCTCCTCTACCATGACCTTTGCAAAAATGAAGCCACCAACGTATCAGTTCCAAGCAAAGAACTCGGTTAAGGAAATGAAGTTTACTCATGAGAAGACCTTCTCACCAGAAAGTGAAACGACTGAGAGATGGGAGAAGCTCCACGTTCTTTCATACCCACACCCAAAGAACGACTCTGGCGTTCCGGTGTTTGTCATGTTACCGTTGGACACGGTAACAATGTCAGGGCACTTGAACAAACCAAGAGCCATGAACGCTAGTTTGATGGCTCTGAAAGGAGCTGGTGTGGAAGGTGTTATGGTAGATGCTTGGTGGGGATTGGTGGAGAAAGATGGACCTATGAAGTATAACTGGGATGGTTACGCAGAGCTTATACAGATGGTTCAAAAGCACGGTCTCAAACTCCAGGTGGTTATGTCTTTCCATCAATGTGGGGGAAACGTTGGAGACTCTTGCAGGTAATGAACCAACTACTAACTTGAGCTTCCTTTCCGAGTAAGAAAGATATCTAATCTATCACTCATATTCTCAAGCTAAGCTAATGCTCTATCTGGTTCTTTCTTAAATCTAGTATTCCCTTGCCTCCATGGGTGCTTGAAGAAATCAGCAAGAACCCTGATCTTGTCTACACAGACAAATCTGGGAGAAGGAACCCTGAGTACATCTCACTGGGATGTGATTCTGTGCCTGTCCTAAGAGGAAGAACACCTATCCAGGTCTACTCAGATTTCATGAGGAGCTTCCGTGAAAGATTCGACGGTTACATCGGAGGAGTTATTGCGGTAAGCACAAATCTTGACTACGTACTAAGGAAAAGAATTAACTTCATTTATGTAAGACCATGAGCAATAAATACAGCGTGAGCTAAGCAAATTGTATGATCATTTTACAGGAAATTCAAGTGGGAATGGGGCCTTGTGGAGAGTTGAGATACCCATCATACCCTGAGAGCAACGGGACATGGAGATTTCCCGGAATTGGAGAGTTCCAGTGCTACGACAAGGTATTTTAAACTCGCAGACATAGCCTTGAATTCATAAAGAAAAAACATTAGTCAAGATACTAGACAAAAACCAGAGAAGATGATGACCTATGCTTACTTATATGAAATGATACTTGTTTGATTGCAGTATATGAAATCGTCACTTCAAGCATATGCTGAATCAATCGGGAAAACTAACTGGGGAACAAGTGGACCTCATGATGCAGGCGAGTACAAGAACCTCCCAGAAGATACACAATTTTTCAAGAGAGATGGAACATGGAACAGTGAGTATGGAAAGTTTTTCATGGAATGGTACTCTGGGAAGCTATTAGAACATGGAGATCAACTCTTATCTTCCGCAAAAGGAATCTTTCAAGGATCTGGAGCAAAACTATCAGGAAAGGTAGCAGGAATTCACTGGCACTACAACACCAGGTCACACGCTGCTGAGCTCACTGCTGGATATTACAACACCAGAAACCATGATGGTTATCTGCCAATAGCTAAGATGTTCAACAAGCATGGTGTTGTTCTCAACTTCACCTGCATGGAAATGAAAGATGGTGAACAACCCGAGCACGCAAATTGCTCACCTGAGGGTCTGGTTAAGCAAGTACAGAACGCAACAAGGCAGGTTGGAACCGAGCTAGCAGGGGAGAACGCGCTAGAAAGATATGACTCAAGTGCGTTCGGACAAGTGGTTGCAACAAATAGGTCAGATTCTGGAAATGGATTAACTGCATTTACTTACCTAAGAATGAACAAGAGGTTATTTGAGGGTCAAAATTGGCAGCAGTTAGTGGAGTTTGTTAAGAACATGAAGGAAGGTGGTCATGGCAGGAGACTTTCAGAAGAAGACACAACTGGAAGTGACCTGTATGTTGGATTTGTCAGAGGAAGGATCGCTGACAAGGTTGAAGAAGCTTCTCTAGTGTAAGTTCTCCCTTAGGTACATATAGTAGTGGTTCATTTTCTTTGCTGTCTGATAAATAAATAGAGAGATAGGAGAGAAAGAGAGACAAAATTATCAAACCAGAAAAGTGTTAAAGCTATATAGATTTGCACAATTCTGGGACAGAACAAAAAAGGAGAAGCAAAATCAGGATGATGTACACTTAGAGGACAGTTAGAACTCTGTATCCTAAGCGATTTTTATTGTACATTCTTCGAACTCTTGTCTTGTCTCTCAAATAATATGCAGTTTTTCTCTTCACTGTCTTATCTCAATAAATATGAGCTTCTCTTATCATCAATCAAAATGCATCTCTCATCTATACAATAACTGAACTGTCTGGTAAATCTTCGTACCAATAACTCAAAAGGATTTGAGAACACATATATCGTTTATACAATAATTTCTCAGACTACAATGCAAGAATTTCTCATGAACATTTTGGAAATCGAAGTGACATAAATGTAATCTCAACAGGAAAATTAATCGAAATCCAAACTAATAGGAGACAGATAACAAAGAACCTCCAGACTTTGATCACTAATGGGGAGGAGAATCAGATTCCGAACCTCCACGACGGAGCTCTTCGATCAAACCGCCGAGCTCTTTTCTCGCGGATTCTCGGCCGAACATAAACCCATACCTGGAAAGCGATAAAGACAGTTTAAACCCTAAATAGAAAACACTGAAAGAGGAGAAATGAATAAACAAGAAGAAGAGCTCAAGATATAACAATAGTCTCACCAGCAAGAGACGGCGGAGAACACGCCGGAGATTGCCACAGTTTGGATCAATGAGAACGATTTCTGCATTTTAAGTTTGGGGAACTTTCCGGTCGTTTCTCCCAAGGAATAAAAACGACATGAGAGCGGGAGAGAATTACCTGATGGGCCTAGGCCAACATTTGAGCCTGGCCCATTTAAACCATTATGTGCATAGATATATAACAAAGTCTTTGAAGCTGGCCTAAGTGTTCTTACAAATTACAATCATATTCTAAAGAGTGGAGACTTGAAAAAAAATGAGGATCAAAGAGGTTTGTTAAAAGTTTTCTCGGTGTCTCTCCAACTCCGACAACTCTCTTGGTCTCCTTAATGATTTCGACAATCTTCACAACTTAATTCATCTCAACCTGATTTTCCCGAGTTTTCTCTGTAACTCTGATCAGTTTGATCTAACTAAGGAAAGTTACTCTGATAACCTCAAATTTGAGACATCAACTTCACCCAGCTAACTGACAATTTGCGATCCAACCAAAAAACTACCTCAACATCACTTCAAGATTATCATATTTAATAGAGCTACCACGAATCCTGTCTGATCAGCCAAAAGATAGAGTTCCTAAAAGAAATAGATAATAACCTAATCGAAGACTTAAGATCAATGTCAATCCAGAAGGACGCGGAATCGATCTTCCCAACTCTTGGGAACTATTCAATAGTCACTAATGATCAATACACCTTGATAGGTAAAATCCTCAACCTAAGCTCACAAAGCAATATAAAAATGATAATGGAGCTGTCCAAAATCAAAAGATGTGTGCTATGCAAAGAGGTCTTTCAATTCAAGTTTCAATCGGAAGAAGATCTACAAGAAATCCTTAAGTTCAGGTACTGGAACTTTGAGGATTAGGGAATCACAATTGCTAAACTAGATAAAAACTTAACAACTATACCTATGTGGATTCGGCTATCAAACCTTCTAATCGAGCATTTCACTGTGGATCTCTTCAGGGAAATAACCAACTCAATGGGAGAAGTCCTCGAAATTGATTTCGATCCGAACAAGTCCCAGCTTCTTAGCTATGTCAGGGTTAAAATACTCTTCAACACCAACAAACTAGTCAGGAAGAACAGAACCTTCAAACTCCCTTCTAGACAATCTATTACCATAAACGTGGAATTTGAAAGAGTCAAGAAGATTTGCATCCTCTGTAGAAAACTCACTCATAAGGAAGTGAAATGTCCAAACAAACTCCCAACTATGAACGAAGAGACGGCAACTCATGCTATGAAAAAAGGAAACAATGCCAACAAGATGACCTCTAACCAACACCACACTTTACAAAAGATCGCAGTTCACATGGGAAAGACTAACCACAACACCACAACATTGAATGAAGAGACTACCAAGAACACAACTTTTATGGGCACTAACCAAACTGAGGATAACCAAACTACTGGAACAGCAAACAACTCACAGTTAACCATTACAAAAACAAACCTGCATAAAGAGGTAATCCCCATTAAAACAAATGGCATGGAATTAGTCCTGGTTGATGGGAACCATAATGGCAATCTCACTTACCAATCTTGAAGGAAGTTTAGAGAGAATCAGGTACACAAAGCTATCAACAATATGGACTATGCAATTACAGCCCAAGAAGAAGCAACTTCCTTAGACCACAAACCTAATAAGAACTAAGAGATGACAAACACAAAGAAACAGAGTTCCAAAAGGATAACCAAGGTGTGGTGGCTGCTCTGAAGCCACCCAATGCCCAATGAGTGTCCTAAGTTAGAACTGCCAGGGACTGGGGAATACCCAGACAGTTCGACACCTTAAGGAAATATGTAGATCACTATTTCCAGACATCATATTCCTCATGGAGACGAAAAACACTACCACATGTTTAGAGTCAATACAAAAATGGATAGGATATGACCAGTTCTTCACGGTAAAACATAGGGGTCTCAGTAGAGGTTTGGCCATCCTCTGGAAAAACCACACCAACCTAACAGTACAACAATCTTGCAACAACTCTATTGACACCACCATTACTATACGTAACCACCAACTCACAGTAACATTTGTTTATGGACACCTAGTTAAACACTTAAGAGTATGAATTTGGGAGGAAATCAAAGATATGGGAGAACAAAGGAACATACCTTGGATGCTTATTGGAGACTTTAATGAGATTTTAAGCAACAATGACAAACTGTGATGACCCCTCAGACTTGAAGCCTCCTTCTCAAATATCAGATCTCTGATCAGGAATTGCAACTTAAGGGAGATTCCCAGTTCATGATCAACATTTTCATGTATGGGAGTTAGAAGGAATATATGGACCCAATGGAGATTATACCATAGTTTTGGCAATATTGAATGGTTCTCCACATTCTCAAGAACTAACACAGCTTATCTCCCAATAATGGGATCGGATCACAAGCCTATCTTCACCACGCTGATGGGTGAAAACACATATTACTTGAGAAGATTCCAGTTTGATAGCAGATGGATTAGAAGGACAGGCTTCCGAGATATTGTCAAAGAAGGCTGGCTTAAAAACTCAACAAATGCAAGTAGCTCACTATTTAAATGCATAGCAGAATGCATGAAACACATTTGTCACATACTCGGTCATCATCAATGGCTCTCCTCATGGTTTTGTAGTGCCTCAAAGAGGAATTCGATAGGGAGATCCACTATCTCCCTTCCTGTTTGTTTTAGGTGTGGAAGCCTTGACTCATATAATGACATATGCGGTTAAAAACAAAATACTCAGTGGGATACAATTCAACAAATCAGATCCAGAAATCCAACACCTCATATACGCAGGTGATAGTCTTTTCATCAGTAAAGCAACAACCAAAGAAGCTGAGGTCTTACTTTCCTGCCTTAAACAATATGAAGATGCCTCTGGCAAATGCATCAACTTTGACAAATCTTCAATAGTATTTGGATCTCGTATCAAACAAGAAGACCAAACTGCCATCAAGAACCTATTAAACATACATTCAAGCCACGACATTGGGAAATACCTAGGCCTCCCGAATACTTCAAAGGGAGTAAGAAAGAGATGTTTGCATATATCACAGAGAAACTACAATCTAGAACTGATAGTTGGATGGCCAAAACTCTATCTCAAGGAGGTAAGAAAACCATGATTAAAGCAGTTGCATTATCCTTCCCAGTCTATGCCATGTCCTGTTATAAGCTCTCCAAATATCAATGTAAAAAGATGACAAGTGCAAAAACCTAATACTGGTGGAGATCAACTAAAGACAAGAAGGCAATTCCATGGATAACATGATCTAAACTATGCAAAAAAAAAAGAAGGAGGATGGTCTTGGCTTTAAAGACATTGGCAAATTTAATCAAACTCTATTAACCAAGCAGACATAGAGAATACTAAGCGACCCCAACTCCTTAATGCAAGGATATACAAAGCCAAATACTTCAAGGGAACAACTTTCTTAGCCAGTGGATTAGGATCCAAACCTTCTTACGCTTGGAGGAGTATATGCAATGGAAAAGATCTTCTAACTCAAGGTCTCATAAAATAGATTGGCAATGGAAACTCAACTTATGTATGAACAACGAATTGGATACACCATCATCACCCCAGGCCTCCAATCAGTAGGAACCTCATTTTCAATGTCTATCTTAAGGTCTCTCACCTCATCTCAAATGATCAATGGGGTCTAACTAAGATCAACGAAACATTCCATAAAGCAGATGCAAAGAGAATCTTAGGTACTCTGCCTTGTACATCCGAGGAAGACTCTTGGATATGGAGTTATAATGCTTCTGGTGAGTACACGATGAAAAGTGGATACTAGTTGATTAATAATCACTCAAAAGGGAGCTTAGAGAACAATCATAATAGTCCCGACTTCGTTAATGTCATGAAGAAAAAGATTTTGAGTTTCCAAACCCCACTCAAGATCAATATCTTCATATGGAAAGCAATCTCTAGAGCCTTGGCAGTCAAAGAAAGATGTTGCAGTAGAGTCATCTCCCAGGATGCTTCTTATCCAATATGTGGGCCAAGCGTGGAATCAATCAATTACTACCTGTTTCTATGCCCACCAGCACGCCAAATGTGGGCTTTGGCCAACATACCTAACCCACCAAATGGCTTTTCCACTTCCTCATTGTACACTAATATGGCTTACCTTATTACCAACTATACAAATCAAGGTAATAGGTGGGGTAACATTAAATGGTTTCCATGGATTATATGGAATATTTGGAAATCTAGGAACATTATTGTCATCCAAAAAAGACATGTTAATCTGCTTGAAAAGGTTAATGAAGCACTATTGGAAGCTCAGGTTTGGGACAAAATAAACCAACAGAAAAAAAAAAAGAGGAAGCTGACTTTTCAAGAGGATCAAACACCCCACAATAGAGATGGAGTTGGATCGGATTTCTTTGTTAACTGGACAATTAAGTGGAAAGCTAACCACCAACTTAATGGCGGGGGTATGATCATTGCTCAAGGAAACAACACCACCCTCCTCCATGCTAGAGATGTCCTCCCTGAAGCTAAATCACACATGAACTTGGAGTTCATTGGACTAACTTGGGTGTTTAACATGCTACTAGACCTTCACATCGCCAAGGCATTAGTGGAAGTGGATAACAGAACCCTCTTTGGGGCTCTGCCTTCCCCCCAACATTAGCCCAGATTCAAACCTTGGACATGTACGATTTAGGAGCTCCTTAAGAAGTTTATACTTATTAGGTTCATCCTCATCCCACCTACGAAGAAAAAAAAAACTGCAACTATAGCATATAGTGTCATCAAAGACGGGATATATGCAGACTACATAGTTAGAGGGAAACCAATGTGGCTTAGCAACCTCAACGAGATAATCCATTCATTAATCCACCCAAGCGAGGAAGTAAGTGCTACTAATACCCTCCCAAATAGCCCATGTTCCCACCATAACCTGACCCAACCCTCAGCCTGATCCATTATATTTAGTTAGTTAGGCCTGCAAGGCCTGGTCTTAGCCTTAAACCTTATTCCTTGGCAATCCTCCCTTAGCCCACCTAAATAAGTTTCTATTTAGTTTTAACCCCATTAAACCCTTATCCAATTTAATTTATTTTCCTTTTCCTTTTCTTTTTCAAACTTTTCGACTTCCTTGTCCTTTCTGTTTATCGCTTCTGACATCCCCTTTCTACAATCATCACCTTTTCTAGCATCCTTTAGCAATCATTACCTATCATTGCTCCTTTTAGCCTATTAACTACATTTTAAGCATTTTTCTATTAGTCATCGCCTTTTGGAACCTTCTAATCCTCTGCCAAGTGGCATGTTCCCTGCTCAGCCAATCAACAACAAGAGCTCGCCATCTTGAGATACTCCAAATCAGGAAGCGTGATCCTCCTTCGGCTTACCCAAGCACGCAAGCCTGCTATGAGTCTTTTGTCTCCCAAGACTCTTCAACCAATAAGATCAAAGCCTTGAATCTTTCATGAGGTATGTGAGAAACTGGCTCGCTCTATATAAAGGAACCAAATATGTTCCTCTACATCACTCCTACTCTCAAAACAGTTTAACATTGGACAACAACCTTTGGCAAGCACTAAACCAATTCCACCTTGGAAGAAACTATCCATAAATCTTTCTCCCAAGCAATGACTATGAGGAGTCTCTTGAGAAAAACAAAAGAAGTATGATTATCAGACATATCAACTGCATGGAGCAAAATATTCAAGAGATGATTGAAGACCTTCCCAAAGACTGGTGCTTAAGCTCCACTGTCACTGGAAGAATGGTGGACAAAGAGTTTGCTCAATTTTTCTTCACTGCTGAGGAAGAACTTGAAGCCATACTCAGGACGCAGCCGATCATGTACAATGGAAGGGTTGTAGCTGCGGAGAAATGGGAAGATCATCCCGAGCCTAGCTATCTCTGAACGGTTCAACTCTAGATCCAAATACGTAACCTTCCTCTCCAATATGCCTCTGTGAGCATAGTGAGAAGAATCGTGAGTGCCTTAGGTGAGGTGTTGGAAATTGATCTACACGATGCCTTCATAACTCGTCATTTTCTCGTTAGAGCCAATGTAATAGTAAACATTGAAGATATGCTAAAGTACTACAAGATCATCGCTGCCAAAATGGTGACAGATTCCAGGTTGAATTCTATTACGAATGAGTGTCAAGGTTGTGCTTTAATTCCCAACGCCTCTCCATAACACCACTTTCTGCCCTTACATCCCAAGGCAAAGTGAGTACTTCCTTAACCTTCTAGTAGCTGAACAGCCTGAACAGCAGGGCTCGGAGAGCAATGACTCCATAGAGGAGCCTTCCATCATTGCAGCCTCTATAGCTACTCAACCTCCCAACTCAATCAGTAGAGAAGAAAACAACACTTATGACTTCATATGTAACATCAGGATCTCCATCGATGAAATCTTTGCCAACTATGTGGATGCTCAGGTACCAAACATCAACTTTCCTCCACTGGAGCTTGATCTGGAACTCCTTGGAAGACCCACACAAAGTGTTGAAACCTCAGTTGCGGCTTCCAAAAGGAGGAATGATGTAGAGGAAGATGAGTCATCCTCCAAGAAGAAAGCCAAGAGAATCTAACTTTAATCCCATGCAACTCCTCTAATCATAAGTTTGCTTCGTTTGTCCGTCTTTTCCTTCGCTTTTGCTTCTCTCTTCCTATTGCAATGTTAGGGAAAAGAGTTTTGTCTTAGGATTTCCCAAGTTTTTAGTATTTCCTTGTTGTAATGGACTACTCAAGCCTATCTCTTCTTATTATCTCATTAATACAATCAGTCTTTCTAGAGAAAAGAAAAAAAGAGTTGAGACTTGGAAGTTTAAACTTGTTCATATATGGTTATCCTGATAGTAGCAAAAATAACAATTAGTTTATAATGCTCGTGGTAACCTGCTCGAGTCCCCTTACAAAACTTTCGTCATTAGGTTTCCTTGTGTCATAATTGAGAAATTATACGGTGAAAGATCAATTTTGCAATCAGTTGTTAGAATCGATAGGTTTTCGAATCGTTCATTTGAAAAAATAAATTAAATGATCCGGTTGTGAGCTTCTTCCTTACTCTGACTAGTTCCGCTTTGAGTAGGATCCGAATATGACTCTTTTCTTCTTTTTTTTTCTTTTTTTGTTTTTGTCAAATTTTGTTAGAACAGTCTTGTGTCCGACTTATGAAAAGATACTAAAATAGTCTTTAATTCGCTGGTAAATTCATATAATCTGTATCAACGCATGCTCTGTGGCTAAGATAAAGCTCGATCGGGTTATGCTGTAGTTGGCTGTAAAAGAGGTATCTGTCTGTAGTTCGTCGCATTTTCCTATAACAAGACAAAGATTTGTACTTGAAACCTTGTCTCATGTCATTTTCAATCGAAAGAAATCTAGTAAAAAAAGAAGTGTTATTTCCACACGTTGTAAAAGTAAGACAATGTTTTGTTGCTTCTCTTACATGGGTTAAGCTTGTTACAAAGATCTTTTGTTAACACACATTGCTTACTTTTCAACAACCTATGTACAGTTTAAAACCGGCCTGCTCATTAGAAAAAGGAAAAAACGTGGGAGAAGAAAAAGTAAACCTATATTGCTTGCTCCATAGCCAGATCTCTTATTTAATACTTATAAGATCTCGACTTGGTTCCAAGTGGTTCACCTTCAAGAAAAATATCAACGGAGATGGGAATTTTGACTGTGTTCTCTAGACTTCTACATTTTTCTTGTGTCATCGAAGAATTTCGAAGTGCGGTCATGACTGCGATTATGTCAAAAGTTTTGTCACAGCTCACACAGGATCATCGCCGCCACTACTACTGTGAAATGTTTGGGTTTGGACTGCCTTCGTAGCAGCAACTCTAGCAGCATTTGCTGCTCGGTTTGCGACCATCACTGCTCTGTTCACTCTTTCTTCCACTTTCACAACTTCGCGTGCTTTCTCGGCTGCTTTCCTAGCTTGCTGTTCAATAAAGAGAGAGACAGATGGAGAAAGATCAACATCCATGTGGGTAATCTAAATTGTACGCAATCACTGAAAACATATGAAGGTTCATGTTTTTTACAGATCTAATCTCCTCAAGAGATAAACAAAATCTAAAAAGTACCTAATTTGGTTTATATTAGCAGAGTAAGATATTTTATAAGTTACCTGGACAGTGTCGAGAACCTTGGAATGACTAATGGAAAAAGATGAACCAGGACGGGTGGTCTGCTCGGTAGGACAGCTGAGAACTCCATCTTCCCAGTGACCTGCTTGTGTCTCACCATTTCTGAAGGTGTACATACCAAGCCCTTGCCTTCTCCCCTCATGCCAGGCTCCTTCATACCGATGCCCGTTTCCAAATTGATACACTCCAAAACCATGCATCCTGTCTGCAAAATACTCTCCAGCATATGTATCGCCATTTCTGCAACAGAGGTGTGTCTTCAAGTCAGGTAAGTATTACTTAAGAAGATAAGACAGCGAATGATGCATTTTTCTAAGATCAATGCTCAACTCAGTAACAAGTAAGCTTGAATCTTGATGCTCCCTAGACTTATAATTTTCTGAAAGTTAAAACTTACAGTGGCACGATAGGAAGACAGCCAACATAAAACTTTGGTTCAAATTCAATTGAAACTGAAGGCCAGAATGTTTCAAAGGGTAGTTTCATGCAATTATCAATGCCTGTAACAATTAGGCCTCAAATTTTGATATCCTTCTCAAAAGATGAGGGAGGGACACCAACAATAAAGCGTAAAGGCAGCCTAATAATCTATCAAGATCTCAATTTTGAAAGCCATAAACGTTTTAGAACATTTCTACGAGCAACATAGACATGGACCTAAACACATCACCAGAAGTCAAAGAACAATTAAAGCATTAACGAGGAAGTCGAGACTGAAAGCCAAAAACTATCAGAAACCCCATTTTAATTCAATTTCAAACTGAGTCACAATAAACATTAATAGAATGGGACTAAACGTTCACCCTTAGACAGAAACCCTCAACCATTTCTGCAAAAGATAAATGACTCTGCAGTGTTCAAGCCAAGAACACTTCACTTTGGCGTGTTAATCAATGAGAAGGCTCCAAAAGAATGGACTAAGTTTGACAAAAACAGAAACAAAAAAAATGGATTCTTACCTGAAATGGTAATGACCAAGGCCATGTTTGACACCCCATTTAAACTCTCCAACAAAATGACTACCATCCTCAGAGGTATACACACCACAGCCATGACTCTGTCCATTGGACCACTCACCAGCATATACATCCCCTGTATAAAATCTGTAGATTCCAGTTCCATGTCTCATCCCTTGCCTGTATTGTCCTCGGTACCTACTTCCTTTAGCCCATGTTTCTACTCCATATCCATCATATTTCCCATCAATCCAATCGCCTTCGTATTTACCTTTCATCGAATAGTAATAAACTCCACTTCCTGAACACTTCCCTCTATGAAACTCTCCCTCGTATACATCACCGGAGCTGTACTTCTGAACCCATGAACCAGAGTTGGTCTTCTTCTCTGTGACGGACTTCGACCCAATTGACCAAACAACATGCTTCGTGTTCTCGTGGGATGAAGACGAGGATCTGGCAGGGCTAAGCTTGAGAGACAGCAATCGAGCGATAATCAGGCGAATTGATGGTAAGTGAGGTAGAGCGAATTTGAGCGAAATAGAAAGGATAAAGGAAAAAGCGATAATCGAAAAGACAAAAAGAAGGAAGAATCGGAAACTAATCAACAGGAAAAAGATGTAGAGAGGAGGCACAGAGAGAAGAAGCAAGAAACGAAGGTGGAAACATATCAAACGGACTCGAAGAACATGGCGGAGAAGCTTCTGATTAGTCGCTGATGGAATCGATGGAAGGGACGAAGAAAAAAACGACAAAAGATACGACGGACAATAAGATGAAATAGAACCCAAACTTGCTCGTTGGCGGCGAAAATCGTCAACATTGGCGACGAAATTGAACGGATTAGAAGATTGAGCCACCACAGGCCTCTTGTGCGGGGTGGATGCAAGATTCTGAGACGACGAATCTGGGATTTCAACCGTCAGATGACTCTGAGCTTGCACTTGATTATTATACACACTGAATCCAGCGCCTGCGCCAATGTCTGGGGTCAGAATTTCAGGTACCTGAAGAGGACGATGATGTTTAATTTTAGGTTTCGGATCCAAACCGGAGGAAGATAAAAAACCGGCGGCTTCTTTTCCGATATACCGCCGTTCTGCTACAGTTGAATTCTTCAGCTGCATTTACATACAGAGTATGAAATTTGAAATGAAGGAGAACGATGAAAATTCAGATTAGGGTTCTTAACAAATTAGGGTTTCTGTGATCAAAGAGAATTGCTTTCCCTTTTTTTGGTTCCTTTGAACTGTGTTCTAGTTTTCAGGAAATGATGAAGACGAGCTCAGTTTTGAAGCTAAGGTAAAGAGGCTTAATAAGTTAAGGCCCCCGTATTTCGTTTTATTTACCAATATGCCATTCGTCCCCACTTGATCCTTAAGTTTTCTTTTTTATAATGTGATTAGTTAAATATCTCTCGTCATTAATCACAGGGTATTATTATTCTCTAAGATACCAAATGACTTTCTTTTAAGTGATATAATAATTAAAACCAAACATACTTAGCGATTTAATGTTCAAAATTAATGCCGTACATAAGAATTTTAAATTCAGGTCTTTAAAGGAACACTCATTTATTAGAGTACTATTATAGGTAATAATTGTGTCAATTGCTTGTAGAAGTGGCAAGAAAAAAGAAATCTAATTTTGTTAATCCAGATGGGTTTTTTTGAATTGAGATTATTATGATACAAAGATTTGCTTGTACGGTCTAATTCTACGTGTTTGCCATTAGCGTGGCAAACATCATCCTTATGTTATTTTGTTTTTCTGAACAAAATTTAACGAATTAAGATTAATAAAATCTTATCTAACATGAAAAATATTTATCTATATGGGGGTTTCATGATGATAAAATAGACTAAAAATAAACTTGTTAAATATATAGAAATTTGCAATGAGCTTTAAAGTGGCATAAACGAGCATAGAATTTTAAAGAGTTTGTAGGTTTAATTTTGTCTAATTAAGTAACTAGCACAATCTAAAATCATAGCATCATGTTCATTTTTTCCCCGATAATACCCCTATATAAGAGAAAGAATCTAGTATTGTGTATACGTAAGCCTTGATATTTGTGTTAGAAAACAAACTTATTTATAGAATTGTTTCTAAAAATATGGGCCTATTAGTTTGGATAATTCGTTTAAGTGAAAGTTCAACAGCTAAGCCTATCAGATCAGTGCTAAATGTCTCTTTTTCTGTTACAATAAGGATCAAATCTTATCTTTATAAGATTGATCGATAGAGTAAAGTTGAGCTGCAGATTTTGATAGACTGAGAGTGTGATTTACGACTTGAGCTGAAGAAGTGGAAAGAAGAATCAATTCATCATTCTCAGATGAATTAACTTCGATTTGGTTGTTCTGGTTCTTCTTCTTCAATTCTTGAAGTTCTCTTTCTATTAACTTTCCTATAGTTGCAATCGTTGAAGATTTCACCTCTTCTCTTTCGTGTCTAAGATTAGAGGGTAGAGGATACTCTAAGAGATACCACCATTGATGCTTCTTCATAGAGAATTGGTGGCTTAATCTCTCAAGTTCAAAAGTCATTCTTCGCCTCTGCAACTTTCGGTCTTGTTAATTTTCTTTTGTAGGTTTTCATCTTCGGTCTCCAACAATCTTGAGAGATTAAATAACTTCATCAGAGGTCTAAAGATGGTGAAGAACTCAGCAATTCCGAATCTGTCAAAGTTACAACCTCTCTATCGGGTCCTAATTATCGTAGGTGGGCTGAAAAACTATTGTTCTTCTTTCAAGAAATCGGTCTTGAATATGTTCTTGCAGATGATTCTTCAAGCTCTTTCGAAGACAAAGAAGATAAAGATATGAAGACGAAGCGCGAAGGATCTTTGGAGGATCACAATCGAACATGCAGAGGCTTTGTTCTGAAGAAGCTCTCTGAGAAATTATTCGATATCTACGTCGGCTTCGAGTCATCTAAAGAGATTTGGATGAATCTTAAGAAGAAATACGGTAAAGAAGACTAAGTGAAAAAGCAGTATATCACATCCAAGTGAACAACCTTCCTGATAAAAGAAGTCAAGCCAATTCTTGATCAACTTCACGATTATGAAGCAATTGTATCTCGAATTCATGTAGAAGGTAGGCCGATAAATGATCAACTCGCAGCCTTTGTATTTATAGACAAACTCATGTCTTCTTGGAGCAGCTATACATCTAAAGTGAAGCATGATAAGAAGAAGATGAGTTTAGATGAGTTCATCTAAGATATTATGATCGAAGATGCCAACAGAACCTATGTGGGTAATTCTTTTGCTTCTGAATTTGTGAATACTAATGCTAACTTGGTTAAAAGTTCTGGTGGATCGAGTAAGAACAAATCAAAAGAAATTAAAGAAGAAGTTCAAGAACTCGGCAAACAATCCGACCAAAAAAAAAGAACTCAGCAAACAAATCTACAGACTTTAAAAGGAAATTAAAATGCTGGAATTGCAACAAGACATGACACAAGAAGCAAGACTACAAACTTGCACCACAACAGTAGGATAAATCCAAGTGAGATGTCACTGAAAACTTGGTTGCAGTAGTAACAGAAGTGAACAATACGACTGATAAGACAGAATGGATAGTGGACTCAGGTTCTAAAAGGCATATTTGCAATCAAAAGAGTCTATTCAAGAAGCTAGATGAATCAGGAGACAACAAGTGTTCTTGGGAGATGCAAGTGCACTCAAAGTATCAGGTATCGGTGAGGTGGATCTGAAGATGTCTTTTGGTAGAGTTCTTACCATGACTAAAGTCATGTATGTCACTACTATGCGTAGAAACTTGATTTTTAGTGTCGTTTTGATGCAAGCTGGTATTAAGCCAACTCTAGAATCTGGTAGAATGGTCATGTCTAAGAATGGTGTCTATGTTTATAAACCTTTTGTTCTGGGAACATGTTTGTACTTGAAACCATCAATGAGAATGTGATTGCTGATTCTACTTATTTAGTATGCGATTTCAATACTTGGCATGGTAGATTAGGTCATCTCAACATGAAATATATCATCAGGTTAAAATAATCTAATCTAATCTCTGATAATCTAAAAAGGGATTTGATTAAATATGAGATTTGTGTAAAGGCAAACCATTCTAAAAAACCTTTTTCAAATTCTGTCTCAAGATCATCAGATTTGTTGGAACTAATTCATTCTGATCTAGCAGCTTTTAAGAATAGCTTGAGCAAAGGAGGTAAGAGATACTATGTTACATTCATAGATGATCACTCGAGGTTATGCAAAGTTTACTTACTGAGTTCAAAAGATGAAATGTTTAATGCATTAAAAATGTTTAACGCTGAAGTTTAAAATCAACTTGACAAGAAAATCAAACGTATTAGATCGAACAGAGGAGGTGAGTATGTAAGTCATTCATTTGATTCTTTTTGTTTGGAAGAAGGTATTATTCATGAGAGAACTAGTCCTTACACTCCCCAACAGAATGGGATAGCGGAAAGGAATAATATAACTCTTAAAAATATGATGAATACTATGTTATTAAGTTCAGGTTTGCCAAATTCTCTATGGGAAAGCAATCCTGTCAGATTGTTATGTTCTTAACAAGGTTCCACATAAAAGTTTGGATATAACTCCATATGAACTATGGATATGACATAGTCCAAACTTGTATTTCTTAAGAGTATGGGGTTGTTTGGTAAAAATTGGTATACCAAAGTTCAAAAACTATAGATGGTGTATTCATAGGATATGCATCAAACAGTGCAGCTTATAGATGTTTGACATTTGATGATAACAAGAGATTTGGTCAAGTAATAGAGTCTAGAGATATAGAATTTTTTGAAAGTATCTTTCCTTTCAAAATTTTATCTATTGATTCTGAAAAGACTAATGTCTCTTTAAAATATGTTCACAACTCTGCAGCGCTGAATTCACAAGCTGAGGAACCAAGAAGACGCAAGAGAATCAAAACTGAAAATGACTTTGGACCAGACTTTGTAACAAGCTTTGTGGTTACACACAATGAGCTAAGTGAAGATTTTGCTTTTACTTTTTTAATAGAAGAAGATTCAAAGTCTTTCTCAGAAGCTATGAATTCTATAGATGGTATGTTCTAGAAAGAAGCAGTGAATAATGAATTTGGGTCTATTATATCTAACCACACTTGGGAGCTTGTTGACTTACCCAGGGGTTGTAAAGCAATGAGGTGCAAATGGATATTGAAAAAGAAGATGCAATCTGATGGATCAATAGAAAAATTCAAGGCACGACTCGTTGCACAAGGGTACACGCAGAAAAAAGGAGTAGATTACTTCGATACTTATGCCCCTGTGACAAACTAGCTTCAATCAGGTTGCTTATATCTCTTGCTTCATCTCATAAATTATTTGTTCATCAAATAGATGTGAAAACAACATTTTTAAATGAAGATTTAGTAGAGGAAATATATATGCATCAACCTGAAGGATTTGTAATTGAAGGTCAAGAATAAAAAGTGTGTAAACTGAAAAAAATCATTGTATGGGCTTAAGCAAGATCCAAAGCAATGGTTTGAGAAGTTCAGTACAACTTTGATTGAAAATAGATTCATAACAAATAGTGGTGATACATGCTTGTTTAGGAAATGAATCAGAATATGTGATTATTTGTCTGTATGTTGATGATATGATGGTGATAGGTATATCTATGAACATAGTCTCAAAAACAAAGTCATTTCTTAGTTCTAAATTCTGTATGAAGGATTTAGAAGATGTGGATGTGATTCTGGGAATTAAGGTTAACAAATTAGATGGTTGTTTTTCTCTGTCTCAAACTCACTATATAGAAAAAATTCTTAAGAAGTTTGGTTACTTGGATAAACCAATAGCTAAAACACATTTTGATTCATCTATACATTTATGCAAAAACAGAGGAAATAATGTGAATCAGTCTAATTATGTTAGGGTGCTTGGTAGTGTTATATATCTGATGAATTGTACTAGGCCAGATATAGCTTATGATGTTAGAAGACTAAGTGGATACACTCAAAACCCAAGTGCAGAACATTGGTTAGATATGGACAGACTAATGCAATATCTAAAAGGTACCAAAGATTGGTCTCTAAGCTATGATGGGACATCTAGTGTTCTGTAAGCATATTGTGATGCTAACTGGATAAGAGATAATGATGAAATCAATTCCACAAGTGGATTTATTTTTACTATAGGTAAAGGTGCAATAGCATGGAACTCAAGCAAGCAAACATGTATAGCAAGGTCCACCATGGAATCAGAGCTAATAGCTTTAGAGTTGGTAGGGCAAGAAGTTGTATGGCTCGGAGGTTTGATTGCAGACTTGCCAATGTTCAGGAATATGTGTTATTTTGTGGCTATGAGATGTGATTCTCAAGCTGCCATTGTAGTAGCAATGAACAAACTGTATAACGGAAAGAAGAGACACATAAGGATGAGACATAGAGTGGTAAGAGGCTTACTTGAAGCTAGTGTATTATCCTTGGAATATGTCAGATCCGGAAAGAACGTTGTTGATCCCCTTACTAAAGAACTGTGTGGATGTTTAGTCTTGGACACAGCTAAAGAGATGGAACTTAAGTTAATAGGTATAATGTTTTCTTGGGCTCATTACTAAGAGATTTACTCGAGTAAATACTTAGTTCAAAAGGTCAAACAAAGGAAAAAACATTGAGATACTTGTAAAGGTCATGATAAGTGTTGATGATACTCTGAAAAATGAGTTCAACATTTGTATACAAATTTTCATACTTTGATTGTATTAGTACGTCTGTAAATGTATGAAAAATTTGTAGTGAAAAACTTGAGTTTATAGAGACGTTCAAATTTATAAATGAATCAAGTTTATGTGTGTTTTATACATGATGCGAAATACTCTACAAGTCTATTCAAGTCTTTAGGACATCCGATTGTATACTCCAAATTTTGTGAAACAAGAGGAGGATTGTTAGAATAGTTTCTAAAATATGGGCCTATTAGTTTGGATAATTCGTTTAAGTGAAAATCCAACAGCGAAGCCCATCAGATCAATGCTAAACGTCTCTCTTTCTGTTACAATAAGGATCGAGTCTTATCTTTATAAAATTGACCGATAGAGTAAAGTTGAGCTGCAGATTTTGATAGACTGAGAGTGTGAATCATGATTTGAGCTGAAGAAATAGAGAGAAGAATCAATTCATCATTCTCAGATGAATTGACTTCGATTTGGTTGTTTTGGTTCTTCTTCTTTAATTCTTGAAGTTCTCTTTCTTTCTTTTTCATGTAGTTGCAATCGTTGAGGATTTCACTTCTTCTCTTCTGTGTCAAAGATTAGAGGGAAGAGGATACTCTAAAAGATACCACCGTTGATGCTTCTTCACGGAGAATTGGTGGCTTAATCTCTCATGTCAGAAGTTTTTTTCGCCTCTGCAACTTTCAATCTTGTTGATTTTCTTTTGTAGGTTTTCATCTTCAATCTCCAACACTTATTAGTTAACAATCACATTTTTCCTTGCCTTTTTCATATATGTACTAAATTTATAACATTTTTGCAATATCAACTAAAACTCGTGTTAGATACAACTTACTCATGTTATTCGAGTAAACGTGGAAACAAAATATACTTATTGTACACTTACTTATAAATATCATGTAGTTCTCAATATAATGGATAAATTATTAATATCATTATAATATGTATCATTATATTATCGGCTTTCATTCATGTCACTCGAATTACCTGAGAACTCAATATTTAGTTCATTGTTTTATTATTGGGTAAATTAAATGAATAACATGTTTTAGAAAACTAATTGAGAAACTAACATATAGTTTCTAAAATTAAGTAACTAGCATTGGTTTACATGGATGTTTATATCAACTTAACCTTGAGATAATGATTCACTTACTTGTTTGGAAGACAAAACATTAGATCTTGGGACAACACATTAAATGCACTGTCTTCACATCTAATATTTTGTCTCCTTGTCAACCGTTAAAACATATGTATATATATATATATATTATCAGATAAAATAATATTTATTAGTTAAGTATTTTTACCAAATCATGAAATAGTTAAAGGTTAAAAACTGTAATACATATAAGACTCTTGGTTGAGGGTTAAAAACAATTATATATTATCGGATATAGTAATAGTTAAATGATAAACAATTTTAACATATATAACAACTCAGATTTAGTGGCTCCATCACATCCTAATTTACGCGTGACGAGCTCAAATAATGATGGTAATCATCTTGGGGACTTAAAACACTAGTTAACAAATAAATTAACTGATAATTGAATAATTATCAGATAAAATAATAATTATGGTTAAGTATTTATGTAGTACCTCATAAATAAATTGTTAGATGTTAAAAATTATAATTCATATAATAATTTTATACCACAATTACATATCATACTTTCAAATCTAAAATGGATATCAAATATATTATTTGATATTCATATCTGATAATCATATTTGATTAATGGATATCTTATACGTTAATACATATATTATTTGATTAATACATATATTAGTCGCTAATACATATATTCTTTATCTTGAGTGTTATGAGAAGTTATGCTAAGTCAAATAATGATGGAAACTATTAGTTAAAACTGTAATACATATAAGACTTTTTGTTGAAGGTTAAAAAAAATTATGTATTATCAGATATAGTAATAATTAAATATTAAAAAATTCTAACTCATATAATAACTCATATTTAGTGGCCTCATCACACCCTAATCTCTGTGTGACAACTCAAATAATGATAATAACTATTTTAGGGGCTTAAATCAGTAGTTAATGGATAAGTTAACTGATAATTAGATAATTATCAGATAAAATAATAGTTATCGGTTAATTTTTTTCTATATTATTTGTTAGTTATCAGATAAAATAATAGTTATCGGTTTATTGTCGGAAAGTTTTTCAAATCATCTTCATCTTCTTCATGAGAGCTTAAGCTGATCTGCAACCATGAATATGGCGATTGTTGGTAACTTTTTTTTATTATGATCAACACTTTTTATTAGGTTGTTGATGATAGCTATACAAATTTCGGACGTTATGTTTACATAATCTATCAGTCACCATTACCAAAATCTGAAAAATAACTAATTTTTATCAATCAAAACCCACAAAAGAAAAGAGAAATTCCTAGAAATTTTATTTTTATCTTTGAGCCACGAAGATGACAACAACCTAAATCTATATCCATATTTGATTCAAAGATAGATGTAATAAACAATGATGAAATTAACCCATAGAGTAAAGACAAATTTCTTCTTTTTTTTGTTGAAATGTTAAATTTATTAATCAACAAAAATGGGGTTATTTACAAATAATGACAATAAAGAAATTTAAAAAAAATCTATAGTCTTCTAGTCTCGAACCATTGCCTAAGCAACCTTTCAATTTTGTGAGGACTTTTGTAGTTCAGGGAAGAGATACAATTGTGTATCAATTTGTCAATCGTGACTGACAAAGACGAGTGCGGTTTACTATGAACCCGTAGGTTGCGTTCACGCCATATATAGTAAATATATGCTTGGAACCTAGACAAAAATCAATTTTTTTCTTAAAATATGAGACAAAGGTACAACTTTTCATATCACAAATTTTTTGACTTACTGGGTTTATGAGACAAAGAAAAAAATAAAACATAAAAAGAGGATTAAAAGTGGAGAAGAGACAACAAAAAAATGAAAAAGAAAGGTAGGGTTAAATACTATAATCTAGCTAACAAATATATTACAATATAATTTCCAATCTACGTTGTTTATGATGTCATTATTTTCCCCTTTTTTATATATTTCCTAGTAAAAAACTCTCAGTTATTATGCTCATTAAACTTTGCAATTAACTTAGCAATCATTCTTTAACTACGCTATTAACAATTGACCAAATATTAGCATATCCGACAAACATACTTCCTCGTTAAATGAAAAGAATTTTGTATCGATGATTACATTACAGAAGTTAACAGGTCAGACTAGTTTGGTGATCTTTTCTCAAACAAAATTGGTTTTTAATAAAGATCTTAAATATAGGTATTAGTTACCTAATTTAGAATAATTGATGCTAGTTACTTAATTACACAAAAGCTTTTGTAATATCTACTCAAATAGCTGTTAAATATGTATGCTATTTGGAGGCTTTGCTTAAATGGCTAATAGATCTTTCTTCCTAACAATCCAACAAATTTATTTTTACTCCATTTCATCCAGAAATGGTTTATAATTCTTTTATGTTGTGCTTCTCTGATTTCATACTCATTAGATTAGTATAAAACTATATAGTAATAAATTCAAATGACAATTTAAATTAGAAAACTACAATTTTTAACCTAGTGATTTGTGTTAGTATCATTGAATCTGTTATCATCGTAATTACTAAAATATTTTGTTAATAGAAAATATAGATAATCACGTATAAACGTTTTTAACGATGTCAGTTGTAATTGTATATTTGGATCACATAGCATACATCTTAAATTTTAAAATATATGAATATCATAACAAAAAAAAAAATCCACATGAATATATGTATTTTTATATATTAAATGAAAATTGTAGTTTTAGACCAAAAAAAAGAAGAAGAGAGAATTGTAGTTAAAGGTTTCTCTGCTTCCATATTGCTACGAAATTTTTTCTTGAATAATTTTGATTTATTTTAGTTAGAAAAAATATTATAATAGATAACATTAGAAACTTTTAATAATTTATAATGAAAAATATAAAATGTTTAATTCTCATATTTTAAGATATACAAGTAAAGTTGGGAATTTTGTTTTTAAAATATTTTCTTTGTCTCATGTTAGTGAAACAAAATGAGAGATTTTACAAAAAAAAAATTATATATATATATATATATAATTACACTTCTAAGTTTAATAAATCAAATTACCCGTGGACTACAAATATTTTTATGCTTTTAATAAATTTGTCATTTTATATTTACTATATAATAACATAACCTTATAACTTATATAGATAAGATTCCAAATTAATATATTTTTTATATTATCCCAAAATTATTATTTAGTATCGTATTAGTTTAAAATGTTGTATAATTAAGTTTGGTTTAACAACAACAAAATATTCTAGTTGATTCTCGGTGTAGAGCAATTAAATAAAATTGAGAAGCAAGGTCATACAAGAAACATCCAATAAAGTTTATTAAATAACTTAATTTTAATAATTGATAAATAGGTTCTTAAACTTAACAATTGTTTAACTAGATATTGAAATGCCTTACTCATGAACTTCATACCTAAACTTAAAAAAGTCCAACTATGATTAAGATGGGATCTCAACTCTAACTTTGTATAATCAATCATTATATCTGTAAAAAAAAAACATACCTTAATGAATTTTAATCTTGAATTCAACGTAGAAATGGTCTGAATTAGTAAAATAATAAAACCATAATTATCAAGTAGTAGATATTTCAAAGAAGAGAAACAGTCATAAAATAACCATATTTGAATTCAATAAAAGATATGTAAGTCATTTGATACATTACTTATTTAGATTCATCATAGATTAGTAGTTGTTTTGGTTTGATTATTCTTTGTTATTTTTTTATTTCTTCCAGTGCACGTAAAGGAAGATTAGAACTTGAATGTTTGAGCTGCTGATCTTGTGCCACGTGTCCACAATAAAGCGGCTAAATCTAAGTTGCCTCTCGAGATGATAGAAACGACAACGTATGATAGCGATCCAATCAAATAGAGGGATAAGTTTAAGAATTAATTGCCTAGAACACCCAAAATAGATTTTATATTCTTTCATATGCCATCAAACTCATTTCTTGTGGAGAATAACATTTTTGTGGTGTTTATGGCATTTCTAATGACTCTTTTGTTCTTTCAAAGATGGAAGAGAGAAAAAATGTGGAAAGAAAAAAGATTTTTCGTGGAGAAATGGGAAAAATTAAAAAAAAAAAAAAAATTGGGCAATGAAACATCGACACATAACAGATGGAAAGAGAAAATACGAATTTGTGTTTGACAACGAATATGAACATAAACGATGGACGTCTAAAACGGACATAGACATAACAGATGAACATAGACATGTCAAAAAAGAACATAAACATGTATAAAACAGACACATGCATAACAGATGGACATAGACATCTTAAAAATGAACATAAACACGGACATAGACATAAACATGTCACGAATAGAAATAAACATGTCACAAATGGACATAAACATGTCACGAATGGACATAAACATGTCACGAATGGACATAAACATGTCACGATGGACACAAATATGTCACAAATGGACAATGACATAAGCGATGGACATGAACATGCCTAAAATGGTCATATACATGTCTAAAATGGTCATGGACGTAAGCGATGAACATAAACATGGAATCAATGGATATTGATATGATATCGTTTTTTATCGAGAGATCGAGAGAAGTGAAAGAGAAATCGAGATAATTAAAACTAAAACAAGTAAAGAGAAATCGAGAGAATTGTGGAAGAAGAAGAAAGAAGAAGAAGAAAGAAAAAAACAAAAGAAGGAAAAAGAAAAAATGATATTTTGATCTTTTACTCGAATGTTGACTTGGTCAAAGTGGTATTGTCCACAAAATTTGAGTTTTGTAGCATTTTGAGCAATTTAAAATTCATTGATGACATTTCAAAAAATAATCTGTAAATTTAATGCAACTTGATTTAATAAATTATATAATAAGGTGCAAGTCTCTATCCTTTTTTATGGGCTCCCAAACGCATTTTTCCTAGGTAGATAACAATTATCTACATTCAAACAAAGCCTTAGAATATTATGAAAATATCGAATGATAAAAAGGTAACAAAGCTTTGACCCTAATAGTAAAAAAAAAGGAATGGTAATAAAGCAAAACTAACGAGATAAGATTTTTTAGTTAAATATAAATTTTGGGAGGAAAGCAAATACACGACAACATAATGACAACGTAAAGTAATTAAATTATCAAATCATATCTAATATTTTATATGATTATAAGAAAAATTCATATAAGTTAAAGTTACTTCCATTTAAAAAAAAAGAAAGAAAAAGTTAAAGTTACTTAACAATTGTTTAATTCAAATATGTTGGTCATCGGTTTGCTTCCATAACTCTCTATCTTATTGCTAGATAAAATAAAAATAAATTCACCATTTGGAATCGTGAGATAAATAAGAGGTTCAAGTGTCCAACCAACGCAATCTTCATATCGAAAGAAGAATGTGAAATATAAGCTTTAAATCTAAGGAATTATGAAATATGGGGTTTGAAACTAACGTCATGCAAAATCCACATCCTGAACTTTAGCCGATAACGAAGAAGTGAATGTTCTCTGGTTGATTCATACTCAAATTGACTAGCTTCTTTTATATGGATTGAGCTAAAGTGACACATTCTCAAGTTTAAAAACAAGCGACAGTTGACGAGCAAAAGTAGACAAATGACATAAACGACATGCATTAATATAAAATTAGTTTATTTTTTTGATTCCTATAGGTGTCATATAGCGAATTTAAGAACTATTAAAATATTTGGGTTTTAGAAAAAAATATTAAATTTATCTACGAATAGTGAACAATCAAAATAAATTTAACTATTAGACAGATTCAACATTATATACAAGGAAATTAATCTGTACAATTAACCGATCTAAATACATGTACTAAACCAATTCAATTGAACCGGAGTCAATATCTCAATACTTAGTTTTGTATAAATGTCTTATAATCGTGTTAAGTTTTGCCAAACACTTATATTTATGAAAGGAAGGATAAAAGATTGGAGATATTAGACAAAAGATAGAACATAATTGAACAATTAGAATTTGTATTCGAGTTGTTGAAAGTGCACACTACTTTATTGTTGTTTCAAATGCATTCTCTTTTATAAATTAACAATACATATTTTCTTATTAATTGCAATTAAAACAGCGTTTAGCCAACCACATTTACAAAAAGACAAGAAATAAAGAAATAATTATCAAAACTACCCTTTTTATAATTCAATTCTTCTCCAATACCCACTTTTAGGCCTGGGATTTCGGTTTAATCGGTTCGATTTAATCAGTTTTTGGTTTATTCAGATTTTAACAAAATGGCCGAATTAAACCGAATTAAAATTCGGTTCGGATCGATTCGGTAGTCCGTTTAATCGGTTCGGTTTTCTAGCAAAATATAATGGCCGAAACAAACCGAATTTAAATAAAAATTTGGGTTTTTAACCCGATTTAGACCGAAAATGGTAACAATATGAAATTAGAAGTACATAAACCAGATAAACCGAATGTATACAAGTGGTTCAAACCGAAAAACCCGATTTGAGCCAAAATAAACCGAATGTTAAAACAAAACCTGCGTAGATTGAGAAGATTAAAAAAATTGTTGGTCACAAGAACCAGTAATCTCTCTTCAGCTACTTCGTCATGGACAATAGGATGTAGATTCATGTCGTTCTTCAAGAGAAGAACATTACCTGCAGCAAAACGTAAATGACATTACCTGCAGAAAATCGTAAAACGACATAAGAATTTAAGTTTAAGACTCAAAAACAGCTTTAACCACATATAGACAAGTTTATACATTCAAAGACATTGTACAACACTAACCTCTTCACTTGAAAACATGTGTACGGTATTGTAATATACAAATCTTTTTGTCTCTGCAAATGAATACAGAAGTCATTAAACAAAATTAACATACCATCCTGAGAAATTGAACTATAGGGAGATAAGAATATCTATATAAAAACGTAATTTTCAGAGCAAAAATTCCAACACCATGAGCTAATGTACCTGATGTTAACGGATGAGATGCATCAACATTCACACCATCTGTATTCAGAAAGTGACAGAGATATGAGTCATGAGAAACAAGACACAACGACATAGAAATAACCAAGAAAATAGAATAAACCTTTAATCTTCCCAAATACCATGTGCTCGTAAACAATGTACTCAGAAGCAATGTCTCGAAGAGATTCCTATATTTCAAACCATCGATTTGGTCAATTGATAAAAAAATTGATTTCCAAAGCCGAAAATCGAAAAGCCCCAAAGTTTTCAAAACCCTAATCGGAAAAAAAAACCCTAGACATCGATCGGATCCAATGAACAACAAATTGACTCAATTGATACTATAAAATAACAAGAACAAGTTAAAAAATTGATTTGGAAAGCCGAAAATTGAAAACCCCAAATTTCAAAACCCTTATCGGAGAAAAAAAAAAACCCTAGACAGTAGACATCGAAAATTACCTGAACACTCAACGATTTGATGAATGAGAGAAGAAGAGTGTGCGAAGGAACGAAGGAATCGAAGAAGATCGAAGAAGAGATTGAAGATCGAGAGAAGACAAAGAGAGAGGAGAAGCAGAAAATCGCAAAAGAGAGAGGAGAAGATGAAGAAATGAAGAATGAAGAGACGAGAGGCATGTTTCGTTTCGGTGAGGGTTAATGAAATTAAGGTTAATGTTCGGTTAATGTAAACCAAACATTAACGCGAATACCGAACCGAAATAACCGCGAACCGAAATCAATTTATAAATTAGCCGATCGGTTTATTGCTCAAATTAATTCGGTTTCGGTTTACCACTTCCTCGGTTCGGTCAGCTTCGATTTATTCGGTTATTGCCGAAATCCCAGGGCTACCCACTTCACCTATTTCTCATCAAATCTACTCTCTCCCTTCTTTCTCTTTCATGTGGAATCCCAATTTTCTCCATGTCTAGTTTATTTCATTTGTCTCTCACCTCAACTTTCCCATCACTTACCCCCTTAACCTCAAATTCAATTATGGACGTAAACAATTTTGTCATTAGAAAGGTGTTTGAATTGCTTACATTGTTGTATGGACAAGATATAACCGTCTTCGTCATACAAAAACACCTTCGATGGACAACCTTCTATATCGTTGTATGGACATAGACATAATCGATATATAAATTTATCTAAGGGACATGACCAAATATTTTACTAATTCTGTAAGGACAAATGCGTTTACATCTCCCATTTATGGATGGATATAGACAACACCTGTCCATTGCCAAATTTGTGTACATTGTTGTATGGACTTGGATACTATCGTCATGGCCATACAAACACTTTTGAAAACCAACATTTATATTGTTGTATGGACAGTCAGAAACACTATATAATTTATTACGAACATGGACAATTGTATTCCTAATGGACATGACAATATTTATCACTAACTAATGGACATAATTGCTATATAATGTCCCATCGAGACATGGACAAACATATTAGTAATGGACAGGAACACCTTCGTGTTTACATTTACCACTCATGGACATGGACAAATTTATCTACATTGTTGTATGAACATGGATATTACCGTCATGACCATACATACACCTTTAGAGGACCAATGTTTATATTGTTGTATGGACATAGAAAAAAATGCTATATAATTTATTGGAGACATAGACAAATGAATTCCTAATAGATGTGACCATATTTATCACTTACTAATGGACATAATTGCTATATAATGTCCCAGTGGGACATGGACAAACATTTTAGTTTTGGACATAAATACCTTCGTTTTTACATTTCTCATTCATGGACATGGACATGGACAAATTTCTCTATTATGCTGTATGGACATGGATATTACCGTCATGGCCATACAAACACCTTCGTAGGACCAACGTTTATATTGCAGTATGGACATATACAAAATCGCTATATAATTTATAAGGGACATAGACAAATGTATTCTTAATGAATGTAACCATATTTATCACTAACTAATGGACATAATTGCTATATAATGTCATAGAGGGATATGGACAAACATTTTAGTAATGGACATGAACACCTTCATGTTCACATTTCCTATTCATGGACATGGATATTACATAGACAAACGCCTTTCCAATGATAGATGTGTTTACATTGTTGTATGGACTTGGATATTACAGTCATGGCCATACAGACACCTTTGGAGGACCAACGTTCATATTGTTGTATGGACTTAGGCATAACGCTATATAATTTATTGAGGACATAAATCTACGTCATACCATTCAAGGTGCAAGACATGGACATGAGTAATCACTATGGACATTGCATTCATAATTCGTAATTTGGCCAACATTCATGGACAAATATATAACTTACTTAAGGACACGAACGTGGACATTTAACGAGAAGATATGGACAAATATTTGTTTCTACGTGTGTATTTGTGTACTATATAGAAAAATATATGATTTAGCTAGGGAGATGGACATTTCTCATATTTGTTTTGTTTATAACCACTTATTTTTCATCTCTGCTCATGGATATCCATGTTCATTCAAGGTGAAAGACATGGACATGAGTGTTAATCTGTTTCTTGGATGAGGACATGGACATAACATTCATAGTTCTGCATAATTTAGTGACATGACATGGATATAGTATTCGTAATTCTACATAATTTAATGACAGAACACAGACATAGATATACTTTTCATAAGGATATGTACATTGCTTATAATTGTAATGCCTCGAGAGAAGAGCTTGAGATAATATTAAATAAGAACACAGATTTTGATCGACGTAACCTTCTTTTCTTTCTCTTTAAAACTGTCATTTTGCAACAAAGCTTCTTTATTTATTTTTTAAATATATTTGTGTTGTTTTGCTCTTTTTTTTATTTGGTCAGCATTGAGCCAAACAATCATTATTCCAAAACACATAACATGTTTTCTTTTCATAGGGATAAAATTGTCTGTCAGAGATGGAAAGTGGATAGATGGTACAAGATCTCAAAAAATAGATAATTTATATAATTATGTTTTTAGAATAAGTATTTTGGAAGAAGTTATCTCTTCCGAACATACAATTCGCAAACGAAAACATAGATCACGAATAACGACAATGAAACAGACATAAACAAATTAAATACGATGCGGGGAAATAAATGTGATTAATGAATGTGGAATTAACGAACACAACAAGCTCAAAAAAGTTAAAATTGATGACTATAATAATTGTGCGTGATTAAAATAATCAAACTTCAATAAATCGTTTTAACTCTTCTGAATCAATTAATATTAAAAACAAACTCTAATATTTGTATGTGAAAGATCATTTTCCTTCATGACCTATAGAGAAAATAGGTCATAAGGCTATTTAACCATGTCATATAATTCGTAGTGAAAAACATTTACGTTAAAATCACATCATATCATTTGTGATTTTCCTAACAATTTTCATACCGTTTATTTATAATCATTATTATTTTTAACATATATTTCTAACTACATAAAATATCATTACTCTTATAAATACAGTACTGTACTTGTTGCGTTTATAATGCGTATCCGACCAATCAAAGGATGGGTTGCCTAAAACGACAGTGTTTTAGTTGCTTGAACGTATCGATCAATGTTGATGAGAAACTTCGGAAGGAACATAACAGACAACACAATCATCTGCCATGAAAGTTCAAAGCTTCCAGATGGGAAGCCGCAGCCGCGAGTTGACTCACCAAACTTTCTCTTCTCTCTCTCTCTTCATTAGTAATTGAAAGATTCCTTTGCAGTATCTTCAGTTTCACATGAAACCTCAATTCTCTATTCTTTTTGCTTTCGTATCAACGAATCCTAGGACTCTTAGGCGATGCCCCGTCGATTAAACGATGGCGAGCCTGGCCGTTTTACCGCCACCGCTCTCCTTTTTATTGGTCTGATCTCATGTCTTATCGTCTACGCTGTCTTCTCTACTGCTCTTCGTCCCCAAGATCATACACTCATAGATTCCGAAGTCCGATTCTCTGACTCACAAGATCGTGACGGTCTAGCGACGGCTGAAGATGGCAGTGGGTGTTGCCGTGGAATTGATAATCTGGAGCTTTGGGGTCCGGCAGTGAAGTGGGGTACGGATTTCAAGTTTAATTCGTCGGATGAATGTTGTAAAGCGTGTAAAGTTATGTGCAGCGGCAATGATGGACCTTGCTTGTGCGATTCATGGGTTTTCTGCGGAAATAAAGAGGCTTGCGGGTCAAAGTTTGGAGAGGTTTGTCGTGTGATCCTTGTGATCGAATCGAATTGTGGTTTGTTTACGTTTCGTTCCATAAAATCAGATATTGTCCGTTAACTGTTCGATAAAATGCGTTAGTATTTTGTCGAAAATTACTAATTTTGAAAAGAAACTTCGTGAATTTCTACTGTGTTTGTGATTGAGAAATACTGAATTACATTTGAAATTCCAGAGAGTACGGTAAAATTTTCTCTTCGCAGTGTTGGTTGAAGAAGCAAAAAGATGTCGTGGTGCCTGATCGACAAGAGAGTGAGCAGAAAGTAATGTGGACATCTGGGCTTATCTTCGGACAAGGCGAGGTAGTGTATCTTGTCTGAAAAAGTTACCTTTTGAGACGCTAGAAACAATAGGTTTTATCAGATTTCACTAAATTGAACTTTATTTGTATTCTCAGGATCCTCATATATTTACTAGTCCATGAAAATACTTAGCGGTTGGTATTGATTCGTCTGTCTGTTACTCTCTTAGTACTGCTCTCTTTACTAGATTTCACCAGATTATACTTTCACTGTGTTCTGAGTTCCTACTGATCTGCGAGATTACGGTATGGGGACTGTTATTTTGGCAGTGTGAAACCAAATCTTAAGTCTAAGTTTGTGAACAAAAAAAAAGACCCTATGATTTGTTGTGATGATAACAACTCTGCTTTCCATTTTCTCATGAAAACATATAAGTGTTCTCGATGATTTTCGTAAATACTGATTAGCTTTTTGCTTCTGGTAGGGCATTGTGAGTTTTGAGACTGAACATGGCGTACTTCATGTCAAAGTAAGTATCTTGAATTTTAGTGTCTCTTATGTAGTTCCAGATTTGTTTAAAAGTTCAAGATCTGACATTGATTATTCCCTTTGTTGCAGCTTCACCCTGAGTGCGCTCCTCACTCAGTATACTACATTCTTAATTTGTTAACTATGCGCCTTTGCGCAGGCTGCCAGTTTTATCGAGCAGAGAACCGGGGATCATATTGGGACTCAGAAGGCAATCATGTAGACAATGTAAGAGACTTTTACCTAAATTCTGCCTCGTGCATAATCGTTTGCCAGTACCCAGTATAGATCATGGCAGCTATGATCTGATCTCGTAATACTGATATTGATCCACGTCCTAGGATCTCTATTTGATTTGATACTTGGCCATTTGATTCATCGATTATCTCTTTACCATATAGTATCTGTCTTTGATATTAGAGCTCAATTGTGTGATAGACGATACATTTTTGTAAGAGAATATCTGTCTGTGATATCAAACATATGTGTGATCAATGGCGATTAAGTGTCTTCAGTTAAACCCTTATTGTAGTACAACTATCTGGTTCGAGACTGTATTGAATATGCTTGTCACTGTTTCTACCAATAAGTTTCCTTTAATTTGTTAGATATTATCTTGCACATAATGTGAGGCACACCTGATTGTACTTTAGGTATATACCATGGCCAGTGATCACATAGTAGACAATGTGATTCATGTATTATGCATATTGTTTCTGTCATTTTCATTGAATGTCTAGCTTTTTGATTCATCTGATCGTAGACCTTTCACTTTAGAGAATGTACTTTTTTATATCGAAGATCAGATGAGTTTCTGGTATGTGATGATTACATTGTACTGTAGTGTTCAATTGCTTTTATAGTGTAAGCTTGTCCTAATTCGTGCTATACCGGTTCAGTTTCCTTTTTAGGTATTCTTAATACCTTATCGCAGACCTTTTTTCCTCTATGCAAACATAACACTTGTTATCTAAAGTCTCATCCTTTTTCCGGTCCCTTCAGGCTCTCTATGGTCCACCATACGCCATGATTCAAGGAACACTCCAGGCCGAGGGAAACATATTCACGCCAATTCCAACCGAGTACTGTCCAACTATAAGCCGTGGCTCAGTGGCGTGGGTCGGCTCAGGTCCAGAATTCTTCATCAGTTTAGCAAATCACCACGAATGGAAACAATCTTACACTGTATTCGGCTCTGTACTGCCAGAAGACATGGAGATTGCAGAGAAGATTGCCGGTTTACCAACAAGACCCGACGTCTGGAAGGACGTTAATGTCTCTGTGCTAGAGAAACCGGTGTCGTTAACCGTACGGAGAATGAAAACGGGCCAAGAACAAGGAGAAACTGGTTCGTGAAGAACATACAAGCTAATGAGATTAGTTCTTGTTTATTTTATGGAATCAATATTTTTTATTTTCTCTTTGTTTATAGATATAGAAAACTACAACAACAAAAGGTCCTCGAAAATTCTTGGTTTACCGGCAGTCTGAATGAAAGTTTATTGGTTAATATTCTTCCAAACTTAATTCTTTTAAAATCGAACCAACTAAAATGTAAAGCGAATTCCAAATAATTTGAGCGGAAACCATTGGTTTAGACTAAACCGGTAAATTGTCTTATCTGGTTAAGAGAGATATATTTACAAAACGACCGCGCGTATACGGCGGCGGTGGAGAAAGTTACGTCGGGTGCGCACACGTCACCACCCCGCGGCGCACTTTAGCACAAATCTCAACGGCCTCCTCCTTCTCGGCCCAAAGCTTCTTTAACCTAACTTTCGCTCTATTGTGCGCCTCTCCTCTCCTCCGCCTCTTTATTATCCCTTATCCACCGTTCTTTCTACTTTCACTGATTTATTCTTGGCCACGGCAATGTCAATCCCTGATGATGGATCTCCCGTCGCCACGGCCATCGATTCTTCCACCGCCGTTACCGTCGCCACCACCACAACTAGGAGAGTTCCGCCTCCGTGCTGGACCGACGAGGAGACCGCTGCGCTTGTGAATGCCTACAAAGACAAGTGGTTCGCTCTCCGCCGTGGAAACCTCCGTGCAGCTGACTGGGACGACGTCGCCGCGGCTGTTTCTTCGTCTTCTACCGTTGAGGGTCCGCCGAAATCAGCCATCCAATGTCGACACAAGATCGAAAAACTTCGGAAACGTTATCGCGGGGAGAAACAACGGTCCCTGAACCGACCAGGCAAGTTCTCTTCTTCTTGGGATTTGTTCCCTGTATTGGATGCTATGGGGTTCGCTCCGGTGACTCCGGCGGCCGTTGAAACTTACGATCCCGATGTGGATCTTGATGATGAGAGTAACGGCATGGATGGGTTAAGGGTTAGATGGAAGAGGTCTGGGAAATTTAGCGGTGGTTACTCTGATTCACCTCGCGATGTAGGAGATGGATATGGGGTTAGATCTAGGGCAAAGACTCAAATGAAATTGTACGGTGGTTTTAAGCCTGAGTTTGATTCAGATCACGATTCAGGAGGTGGGTTTGGATTGAAAAGGAAGTACAACGGAAATCCAAAAGTTAGTGCTGATTTCGATGCCGAATCAGATGATGAGATTGTGTTAGTCCCGAAGGCAACTAGGTTTAAGGGTCATGGCAAGCCTTACTCAAGTGATTTTAGCCACTCTGGTGGTGGTAGTTTTCCGCTGAAGTCGTATGGTGATCGAAATTTTGCTTCCCATGGGTTTAAACCCAAGAATTTCAGTAAATCTGAAGCCAATCTCTCTCCTGATCTGGATTATGATGATGAGTTTGATGATGATAGAGCTGAGAGGGAAGGACTCAACCCGAGAATCCAAAATTCTAGGAGCTCTTCGCGGGTGAATGGTTACAGCAGAAAGGATGGGAGCTATCCACGAAACACTGGCGTTGCCAATGGCTATGGATCGTCTTCTAGATTTAAGCATGAGCAAATGATTGCAGCAGCGGAAGTTGAGTCTGAGCCCATAGATGAAGTTGTTTCTTCAGTCAAGATGTTGACAGAAATGTTTGTGAGGGTGGAGAACTCGAAGATGGAGATGATGAGGGAGATGGAGAAGACAAGAATGGAGATGGAGCTGAAACATTGCCAGATGATGCTTGACTCACAACAGCAGATCATAGGCGCTTTTGCTGAAGCATTGAGCGAGAAAAAGAGCTCAAACTCAAGGAGGCCGGTTTCCTAGTAGCCAACTCTTATGGTATTTATGGGAACGTACGGTTCATTATATGAATTCATATGACATATTATCAAATAGCTTTTGGGTGTAGTACGAAGTGTCTGCTTCGAGTTACTAGGAACAGAAACGCAGTGAATATTTGATGCCAGTAATGCAGGTTCAATTTTTATTGTTCGCATTTTGATAATTTTGTAAGATGAAATTTGTCTTTGAACATAGGATTCCCTAATCAGTTGCACCTAGTTGGTTTTGTTTTTTTGGTTGGGACCGAAGTAACTCATCTTCTTCATTTTGCCTTTAACTTGGAAAGTTTGATACTTACCCTCAGGGTAGAAATTCGGGATCGCTCCATGCAGTCTTTGTCTAATTGAAATTCAGTATCATTGTGGGTTACATATGAAATTCTATAATAGTCAATTAGGCAAACCATAAGGTGACATAAGATGGATCGAACCAGTCCGCAAAGTTAAGTGCTTTGCATAAAATACAAAGCATATTCCATAAAATACACAGTTAAGTGCTTCACGTTTCATCACGATAGCTCCTGAGCTGAGCTGAAGTACCTTGCCGGAAAATCCACTTGGTGCAGGTTATATTTGTTGACCAAGAATGCAAAGAAAGGAAATGATAACAAGAAGCCAGTAATCACTGGGTATGCAAAGGGCAAGAGGCTCACTGCAACATCCCCGGATTCAATATTTGAATTCGGGAATGTCTCGCTGAACGATGAGTAATTAGCAATCCCAAGAGCTGCCGTTGAACCATAAAGGACCATCCACATGGGAAGTCCAACAATGAGGATCACGATCACATATAGGGATGAGAAGAAGGCAACTCCATTGAGGAGATAATAAGGCGTGGTTGAAAGACATTGTCATCTGCCCAGCTTCGTGACCATTGTCATCAGCACCCAGCGAATTTTCCTGCCAATATCCGCCAGGAGGACTAAGACCAGCCTGGTATGTGGCTTTTACTATCAGTATAGCCACCACAAGTATCGCATTGCGGACATCGCTTGTGTTAGGAGTCCCATGTCTTTTTTCGTTCAATACACGATGGTCTTTTGGTCAAAAATCTAGCAAGAGATATCGTTTGACCATAGAGTAATCTTTCTTTAGCACTGCGGAGACGTTTGCTTGCTTCGGGGAAACAAGGAGACTTGAAAGTTTGGAGTACGTCCATTGCCGTCATACCGTGTAAGTTCTTTGCATTTACTTTTAACGGTTCCATGTAGCAACCTCATAACCTGAAAATTGAGTGCATATCCTACCTATTAGTTTACAATGCCATTAGTTTACTCTACCAACTGCAAAATAGTTTTGTGAGATGGAAGCTCACAAATGACACATGATCCGAAGATATATACTTATTACTGACCAAAGAAAGTAAATCCAACTTATAGAGTAACAATTGCCAATTCCAACATAGCCAAATACAGTTTGCATGAGATAAGAGCAAGATAAGACCATAAAATCTGACAGATTTGCAGTGCATATATACTTAAACGAGAGAGCGGTAGAATTAAGGTCAGTGAGAGTAGAAAAACTAAATGAAAGGAAGAAGAAATAAGCTGATTTTTATTTATACTGAAAAGTGAAAAGGAGATGCAAAGAGAGAAGCTCTTCCAAAGACCAACAAGAACTTTTAGATCCCTGTTCTATGTCTGTTCTACTATAGAAAAGGAGACACTACATGATCAGAGAGAATGGTACGTACCTCTGTTTGATTTACGGAAGCAGCAATATGGAAGACTGTGTTACCATCTTCATTCTTCCAGTCTAATATATCCTCTCTGTTCACTCTCTGAACCCATCCCAATAGAACCTTAAATGCCATACCCTGGTGGTTCTTTATGGCAATGTGAAAAGCTGTCTCACACTCAATCGTCAAATCTTCGACAGAAGATGGGGCGCAAACAAGAACTCGTTCAACAACTCTATATGACCTGTTCGAGCCACGTGATGCAAAGGGGTAATCCTTCCTCTTCCCTTGATGCTGACTAAGCTGCTGTCAATTTTCACAAACCCTCTCACCATTTGGATATGGTTGTTTTGGAGAGCTAAATGCATTGGGCTGTAACCTGACGCGTTCAGCTTCAAAGCAAGCGATGGCTTAAGTGTCATCAATTCCATGGCAATATGAGTTTGGCCATTTTCAACTGCAATGTGTAGTGGCGTCTCACAAAAATGCACTTCATCAAAGTGTCCTAGAATCTTTGGATCTTCCGCAATCAACGCGTAGAGTCCGACAATATCCCCATTTTGAGCAACCATCTTCATTCTCTCAGAGATATCAATAACATTTCAAGCCACCGTCTTCATTCTCTCAGAGATATCAATAACATTTCACGCCACCGTCTTCATTCTCTCAGAGATATCAATAACATTTCCAGCCACCATCTTCATTCTCTCAGAGATATCAATAACATTTCAAGCCACCGTCTTCATTCTCTCAGAGATACCAATAACATTTCCAGCCACCATCTTCATTCTCTCAGAGATATCAATGACATTTTGAGCCACCATCTCCATTCTCTCAGAGATATCAATAACATTTTGAGCTGCCATATCAGATACTCTCTGCAACCACAGATACTCTCTGCGAGCAAAAATACTTATCCACGCTTTTGCCTTCACAGTTTGTTTGTTTTGATTTTCTGTCATTTTTTTTGTTTTTTTTGTCGCACCTGCAACGTTGACTTAACTAACAACACACAAAGTATCCGTCAACACCTACCATATATCGACCAGGTCCACAACTTAGTGTATTAGTGGAAAATAGATGGATTAGTCGAAGATGAATTACTCAGAACTTAGTTTACTGTAAAAAAGTGATTCTTCTGTCGCATAGTGACGTAGAACCATATTATTAAGTCTTCTGTCTGTAAACCGTTGATATCATTGAAATTAATAGTAATACTATTCAAAACATGCTTTTCAAAACAAAAAAAAACTATTCAAAACATGAAACTGAGTACTACCAAAGAAATTAAGAAGCCCATAAACTGGTAACTCTGAGATTCATTTTAGTTTCTTCGACTTCTTAGGTAAAAACTTGTCTTATAAATTAAATAAAAAAAACTTGTCTTATAAATGTCGATAATGTGAAATAATTGGATCCTTCCCATAATTTGTTAAGATAATACTATAGTATCGATTTATGATATGAAATTTTATCAATATTTCTTGTTGCAAAAAAAAAAGAAATTTTATAAATATTTCATTTACTCCACATATATAACTATTTAAATCAGAGGCTTTTTTTTAATATATAGCTAACCAATTTAATTAGAAATTATGGCTTACGCCTACAGTTTCTTGGTTTTGTAAAAGAAAAAAACACCCACACACCCATCAATGATAATTCTTAAACATACAAAAAAAAAAAAAGAATCTAAACATTACACATTTTAAGGATTAACTATCATTTGGATATTGTCCAATTTTTCTGGTTGCACCCTCGTGCTAGTCACATGACTCTCAACAACCTCTGCACTACCCATCTCTTCGGCTTCATAAGTTCTATGGACACCATACAAGACATAGAACAGTGTTACAATACATGTCCATATCGCAAACCTCTGAAATGACAGCATTTTCAGCGTTGTAGTTAGAAAAACGTTAAGGAACACTGAAATCGCAGCCGGCCATGGCATCAACGGCAATGACCATATGGAAGGTGACGTGAAAAGATCTTTGTTAGCTGTAGAGGAAATCGATGCTGAAAAGCGTTGAAAAATAGCAGTGAAGACTATAGTGATCGTGAGAAATAGCATCAAGCCCCACCACGGCTTATTCAGCTTCCACCATAAAGAGAAGCCGAGAGCAGAAGAAGAGAGGAGAGAGAGGAACGCAAGAGTGTGAAATGGTGAGTTTTGACCTGTTAAAGTGTATTTGCGATAGATAAGAGCGTTTGCAACTAAGTAGAAAACGCAAAGCGTTCCAAGTGATATTAACTCCATCACTATTTCTAAATCTGTGAATAACGCAATTGAAGCTGTGCATAGGCCTGAAAAATGTACCCAAAATTTCATTATTATATATATAACGATTCAACTACCATTTTCACAATGTTATAATCAAACACATCAAACACATTAAATAAGAAATTGTTTAAAATGATATATATTACCGAGAAAAAGAGTAGCGTTCAAGGGAGTTCCAGTAGAAGGATGAACCTTAGCGAGCCATGAAGGGACCAGTCTAGCTCTACCGATCACACAAAGGTATCTTGCTTGACCTAACATAGCCACCAAAAGCGAAGCCACGATCCCTAGGCTCGCACCTGCACCGACCACGTTCCCTGCCCAACCCCATCCTACCTTTCGAAATGCAACTGCGTACGACGCGCTTTTTGATATCTACGTACAACATTCATAAAAAAACATTTTTTTATATTAATATGTTTTTTTTTCACTTTATTATATTGTCGCGGAAAAACGAAAAGTCAATAGCCACTCAAGAATCAAGATCAAGGGTCGGTCAGTGTATCACCATATCAAATTTAAGTATTGAACCAATCAGTGGATTAATTAATTAATTAATAACAAAAAAAATATCAATATAAATAAAAATAGAAAAATATTATATAAATAATGTATACCAATTTAAAGTTAACGAAATAAAACTTTGAAGTAGATGCTTCCTTATTCTATTACATTAGCTTCCGTTTTTTGGGCTCATGACCTCTTCTTCGTTTAAAGTCTCCGTTTCTAAAGGAGATAGAGCTTCAGTTTGTTTATCTCATCGCATCTGAACCCTAATCTGCTCGTGTTTCATCTAGCTTCACCGCCATTGTTGTTTAAATCCACTGTCAAGTCTCTGGCTCTATCTCTTTTTTTCTATTTCTTTCTGTGGTTTTATATCTCGTTCCTCCTTGCTCATTTAAGTAATGTCTGCTGCAATGGACAAGGCACTTATGGCCATGTCGCTTGAAGATGATGAGGATTTGCCTTTTGTCATGCTGGATCTTCCTCAGTACTCGTCTTGTGAAAAGAACACTCTCAGTCTTATCGGCCATCTCCTTAACCCAGCTCATCAAAACCTCACTAGTCACATCTTTGATCTCCCCCGAAAATGGCAAGAAAGAGAAAAGGTCCGAAGAAAGGTTTTGTCTAAGAAACAGTTTCAATTTGTCTTCGATTCTGAACATGATTTGAAAGATATACTTGAAAAAGGCATTCATACCTGTAATGAATGGGCGATTGTACTCGAAAGATGGATAAAAGATCCTCCATATGATTTCTTGCAGTTTGTACCGATTTGGGTTCAAATAAGCAACATTTCACTTAACTATTATACTTCTGAGGCTATCACTCTGCTTGGGGATATCATTGGCCAAGTTGAAGAAGTTATTTTTGATCCGGATAAACCTTAGAGTAAAGATTTTGTCAGGGTCAAAATCAAATTTGACGTTTCTTGTCCCCTTTGTCAATCCAAAGTTATTGCTCTTCCGGAAGGTCTCATAACTACTGTCTACTTCCGCTATGAAAGGGTACAAAAACACTGTTTCCATTGTCAACGTCTTACACATGAGAAGGATGTGTGTCCCTTTTAATCAAGCAGAGATAGAATCTTACCATTCAAAGGAGACTAGGGCAGGTTGCCCCAACTCCAAAGCCAAAGGTCTTGCTTATTCTCAAAGAAAGAGATCCTCTCTTCAGTGTTTTAAAGGAGGATCAGGCGGGTATTCACCCAATTTTAGGTCGGCGAAAAAAGCAAACAAAATGATGGTCCCCAAAGCGGGACTATCCCATGATCAATGAAGCTTCTTAGTTGGAACTGCCTAGGTTTGGGGCGGCTCCATTCCTTGACAGTTCCCCGACTCATGGAGATGTGCCATCATCATTTCCCGGAACTCCTTTTCCTTATTGAAACTATGAATTCTAGAGATGTACTTGTAGATATTAAAGTCTGGCTTGGTTATGATTTTGTTTTTACGGTTGATCCTATAGGAAAATGTGGTGATTTGGCCCTTTTATGGAAGAAATCTGCAAGTGTTGATATTCTTTTTGCAGACAAAAATCTTATTGACATTCATGTCACCTTTAGTTCTCTTTTTTTTGTTTTTATCTTGTGTGTATGAAAACCTGTTAGTATGTTTGAGACACATTGTTTGGGTGCGCTTACTGCGTTTTGGTGTTTCTAGAAGGGAGAATTGGGCCATGATATGGGATTTCAACAAGCTGCTTAATGTAGATGAAAAGATCAGAGGACCTCGTCGTTCTAAGAAATCTTTCCAAGACTTTGCGTCCATGCTCGATAAGTGTTAGATGCTTGAACTCCCAGATACTGGGAACAACTTTTCATGGGCTGGTCGTCGATATAATCTTTGGATTCAGTGCTGCCTTAACAGATGTTTCAAAAATGAGGCTTGGTTCCTTAGCTTCCCTGCCCCTAACCAAGCTTTTTTGGATATGAATGGTTCGGATCACTGCCCTGTTCTACTCCAGTTAATGTCCTCAGAGGAAACATATCGTAGGTCTTTCAGATTTGACAAGAGACTTCTTCATCAACCTCGGGTCAAAGATACTATCCACAGGGCATGGCTCTCACTATATCTCCCAGCAGATAACTCGGTTTCTGCTCGGCTAAGAATCTGTAGGAAAGCTCTTGGAAAATGGAAGAAGCAAAACAACATAAACTCGGCTACAAAAATCACTTTGATTCAGAGCAATCTAGAGTCAGAAATCTCAGCTTCTCATCCCTCTTTTGGCAGATTAAATACTTTAAAACAGGATCTTATCAAAGCACATAATGAGGATGGGAGCTTTTGGTAGCAGAAATCAAGAGCTAAGTGGTTAAGGGAGGGGGACAAAAACACTAAGTTCTTCCATGCATCAGTTAAAGCAAACATAGGAATGATAGGTATCGAGAAACTCTATGATGATAATGGTTCTTGTCACACATTTGAAGCTTCTAAGGGATCGGTAGCTGAGGGATATTTTTCGAACCTCTTCTCCTACTTGTTATTCAAGCCTTTCTCCAGATTTTTTTCTCTGGCTTTCCAGCACGAGTTATTGCAGCCATGAATGACTCTCTAATCTTATTTGTAACTCCAGAGGAAATTAAGTGTGTTGTTTTTGCTTTGAAGCCTTCCAGTGCACCTGGCCACGATGGTATGTCAGGCTATTTCTTTCAAAGATATTGGAAAATCGTTGGACCTTCAATCACCAAAGAAATCTTAGCTTTTTTTTCTCCTGGAACTCTGGATAAACACTGGAATTTCACGTAACTTTGTTTGATTCCCAAGAAAGAAAATGTTGTTAGGATGTCCGACCTTAGGCCAATCAGCATGTGCACCTTCCTCTACAAAATCATCTCAAAGATTTTGTGTACTCATATGCAACCATTTCTCAAAGACATTGTGTCCGCCAATCAGTCATCGTTCGTCGCTGATAGAATGATTTCGGATAACATTGTTATCACTCATGAGGTTTTTCACGCCCTAAGATCTCATCGTAAGATTTCAGTGGACTCATTGGCCATTAAGACATATATGTCTAAGGCTTTTAATAAATTAGAATGGGTTTATCTTAAGAATCTATTGCTTGCGTTGGGTTTTCACGGAATCTGGGTTGCTTGGATTATGAAGTGTGTATCTTCGGTCACTTACATGGTTCTCCTTAACGGTCAGTCATATGGTTACAAGGCAATCCTTTGTCGCCTTTCCTCTTTGTTCTATGTGCTGAAGGTCTAACTCATTTACTCAACAAGGCTCAACTTGCAAATAACATTGAAGGCATCAATTTTAACACATCAGGTCTGAGTATTCATCATCTGCTTTTTGCAGATGATACCCTTTTTATGTGTAAAGCTGATATCTCTCAAGTTACTACATACAACAAATTCTACATGAGTATGGTAAAGCCACTGATCAAGTCATTAACAAAGATAAATCTTCTATAACGTTTGGTAGTAAGGTATATGCAGTTCATAAGTCCCAAATAAAGTTTCTTGTTGGTATAACAGCGGAAGGAGGAGTTGGGACTAATCTGGGTGTACCGGAGTGTTTTAGTGGATCAAAAGCTCAACTTCTCTCTTACATTCAAGACAACCCAAAATCGAGGCTATCTGGCTGGTACTCAAGGACTTTATCTGAAGGACAAAAGCATACATTACTCAAATCGGTTTCAATGGAAATGCCCGTTTACACAATGTCATGCTTTCGCCTTCCCAAATCCACTTGTAAAACTCTATCAAGTGTTATGTCAAGTTTCTGGTGGAACTCTACGAAAGGGCAAAACAAGATTCACTGGTTATCTTGGAAAAAACTGTGCCAACAAAAGGCTAGAGGTGGACTTGGTTTCAAAGACATAGCCCTTTTCAATCAAGCGCTCTTTGCCAAGCAATCATGACGGATTCTGCAAGAGCCGATCTCACTCTTTTCCAGGTTCATGAAGAGTCGTTATTACCCTCAATAAGATATCCTCTCAGCTCAGTTAGGTTCTAGACCCTCTTTTGCATGGCGCAACATCATCCACGACCGATTTCTCCTCATTTCAGGCCTAAAACCAATGGTGAAAAATGGAACAACTATTCAAGTGTGGACCACCAAATGGATTCCGGGATACCCAATGCGCCCACCCTTTATGAAGCATCCTTTGGTGGATATCGACATGCTTGTGAATGAGCTCTTTGAATTGGATAACGGAGGTTGGGATAATATCAAGCTTGAACATCATTTTTTTCCTGCAGATGTTCAATCTATCAAAAAAAACTCAAACCTCTACTATCAGCTCCAGATTATTTCTCTTGGCAATTCAACAAAAATGGGAGATACTCAGTCAAATCGGGCTATTGGCTTGCTGAGAAAAACAAAATTTTGGCTGAAACCTCAAAGACTGCACCGCAACCGAATCTAAATGGCATATAAGAAAGCATTTGGAAAATCAGAGCACCTGAAAATCAAAAGTCTTTCTTTGGAAAGTCGTGAGTCGAGCAATTCTTGATGCTTTGAATTTGATTAACAAAGGCTTGCACCCTGATACTCAATGTCAAGTATGTGGTTTTGAAAGTGAGTCAACCAACCACATTTTGTTTATCTTTCCCCTTGCTCACCAAGCTTGGGCCTTGCCTTGCATTTCATGTCCACCAAATGGTTTTGCCGAGAACTCAATCTATTACAATATAAATCACATCTTGCTCATGGGGAAGAATTTATCCTTACCGACTGAGTTGAGAACACTTGGACCATGGATTTTGTGGAATTTGTGGAAGATCCGTAACAATCTTTTGTTTGAAGGTTTGGTTTTCCACATTCAACCTATGATGACAAAATGCATGGAAGATTCAAGTTCTTGGTCTCTGGCACAAGAACAGGAGGAACAAGAATATGAATCAATTGTTTAAGTGCAGCAGCCAGTTTCTATTTCCTCGTGGAGGCCTCTGCCTAAACCATGGTTAATGTGCAATATTGGCGCCACTTGGAACGCAAACCGGAAAATGAGAGGTGCCTCTTGGGTGCTTCGTAACCACGCCGGGACAATGCTACTACACAACATGCGATCTTTTGCAGGAGTGGAGTCCTCTTTGCAGGTTCACTTAGACAGTTGGTTTTGGGCCATTAACAGTCTAAAATCTCTTCAAATCAGGATAATCATTTTTTTTTGTGGAGAACAAGGACCTTTGTGCAGCGGCCTCAAAACCTTCGGATTGGCTGGCTCTTAAAGCGTTCTCAACTCCTATCCTATTAGCTCTTAACTCTTTACCTTCTTGGAAGCTCGAGTGGAGTCATAGGAAAGCTAATTTAGGTGCTTACTATATTGCCCTGAGTGCTACAAATGAAGATAAAAGTCAATCTTATGTGGTTAGTGGCTACCCTCTTTGGCTTCAAGATCTCTTCATTGTGGAGAGTTCTTGGATTCATACTTAATTTTTAGCCATGTGATTGTCTTGCATCCGTTTTTGTTTCAAAAGCAAAAACATAGCCAGTTGTATTTTTGGCTCGGCTCATGTAATCAGGATGATAATTCTTTTGGTTATTATTATAATCCTTCTAGTGAAAAAAAGATTTTTTTTTATTCAACGATGCTTTTTAGATATATATCCAATATCTTCATACAAAAACTTTGAAAGTTTGATTATATATTGATTTTTTTTATCAAACTCATCGACATAGATCTATAGCTCAAACTTATCTCTAGCTATAACCCTTATTTTTGAACTTTCACAAGCAGTGAGACATGTAACCACAAAATGACAAGAGCTCGACGATTATATATTTAAAACAAAAATTAAAACATGTAATTGTACGTTACCTCATAATAGGGAACCATGAGGCAGAGTACAAGAGACATGAGGCAATAGAGAACGGAGACGATGGAGACTGAGCCGATGATTCCAACGGGAAGACTAAATGAAGGGTTTCGGATCTCTTCGGCTAGAGTTGAAACGGTGTCGTATCCAATGTAACTAAAGTACACGACGGCAGCTCCGTTAACCACTCCACGAACGCCATAGGGACTCAGACCTCCCGGCTCCACCAACGCCTTAGCTCCGTTAGCGTGACAGAATCCGGCAATTATTATAAACCCGAAGAATATTATGTGGAACACTGTCATCACTAAGTTCAGCATTGAACTTTCCTTCGTGCTATATATTTTTTGTTTTCAGAAATACACAAAATATATTTTTGTATTAAAATACTACAAAAAGTATTATTAAAATGGTATTAGTGGTTTGAAAAAAGAGTGAAAGATAATTAATAAAAAAATTAAGAGAGATTGACTGACATAATTATTGTTAAATGAAGGAATGTCATGGACATGTTTTCTCTTTATTTGTATGTTGATATAATTTTGTTTTGACGGCAGTGTCTTTGGGAAAAGTTCAAAAATCGAAAGGAACTCAAAACGTAAAATAGTAAATTAAAGATTTTTTTTTTACATTTTCAAGTTTACAAAGCAGAAGTAGCGTTTTAAGAAAAAGCATTATATATATAATAATAATAATTAATCATAAAATTGGTAAATAAAGTACCTGTAACAAAGACAGAGAGTGAGGAGAAGAACAAGAGCAACAGCAGGAAAATCGAGTTCGTTGTAACCATTCTGGAGACCATTTACTTTAATTCTCCAAGCGTTTGGATCTGAAACGCCAAACGCAGTGCACATGTACTCCGTAAAACTTCTCGCTACCGCTGCGTTTGACAAAACGTATTCCAACAGTATGTTGGCTCCTCCAAAATACCCGATAAATTCACCTTCACCAACGTTTTATACTTATATTTAGTATATATACTCAAAGAATATATACTTATTTCTCAAATAATTTTGCATTTAAGAGAAAAATTATTTTTCTAAAAAAGAAAGAATGAAAAGTGTTAATGTTTTGAAGACTTTTCTCTGACAGAGAAAGATGGCATATGAGGATGAATAGAGAGGAATCTCGTATCAATGTACCATGTTCCTCAGATCTCTTTGACTGTGACAGCTGACAAATCAGTATTATTTACGTCTCTTTTTCACAAGTATTATTTTTTTTTTTGTAGTTTACATGATTTTTTCCTAAACGTTAATCTCGTTGGTTAACCTTTCTTTGTTGTTTAAAAACATAGCCATCCAAATAATATCCACTATGATTCTTCCATTTTTTTTCTGTAAACAAGCAACCATATAAATAATTGACAAAATCTATATTCTAAATTTTTCAAATAAAATATGATGAGATTTAAACTTATCACTTCGTAAATATATATATATATATATAATTATTTAACTTAATTATACATATATATAATTTAAATTCTTAAAAAGGTTCGATCTATAACCTATCCCAACTTTTAAAATTTTTATTTATCTAACTCTAGATGTCATAATTATTAGCTGGATCATCATAACAATGAAACTGAAAAGAATTTGGCTTGATAATGAAGAAATTAGATGCTAAAAATCTAATACTTTGATGAAATACGTATATATATATATATTAAACATAATGTTTTTTTTCAAAACTTATATTTTTATCTTGTTTTAGTTATTAGACATATTGCAACAAAAATTTCTTAGCTACATGTTTTTTTCTTCTTCTTCTTAACACTATTTTATTTGATAACTAACACTATTTTTTATAACTCTTAAATTACACTTACGTTTTTTCATAAAATGTCACCACAATATAAAATCTTATTTCTTCTCTTTTTGTATGATGCCAACAAGCTGTACCGTCACAGTCATTATATTATTTGTAACAAAAAATATGAGAAGATTAAAAACTTATTAAAAGTGCAAAAGAGAAAGAAAAAAATAAGCGAATAAATATATTTGTGTACCAAATGTGACTCGGAGATAACTGAAAGCTCCACCGGCGACAGGAACATTCACAGAGAATTCAGTGTAACAAAGTGACGACAAAAGTGCCGATATTCCGGCAACGATGTAAGAAATGAACACAGCCGGGCCAGAGATGTCACGTGCTACGGGTCCTGTGGTGACGAAGACACCAACACCGAGCATGCCACCAACGCCGAGAGAGATCAGGTCGAAACACCGGAGCTTGCGCTTCATGTCGGCGCCGGAACGCAAGCGGACTTGATTGACTTCTTGGTCAGGTGTCCACGTGGCGAGCATCCTGGACTTGAGTCTGTGTGGTGTTTGTGAGAGGTTGTGGAAGTATTTTGACATGTTTTTGCTCTTTGCTATTTCGTTCATATTAGTTTGGCTGGACGAGAGGATGTATATATATTATTAGCGACATGAATACATTGCAACTTAGTATGAAGAAGATAAGTATAATCCCCTCTTATTTTAACGTTTTTCATATGTCCTATTCCGTTACTTTATAAGATATTAATGTATTTATAATAAATGCTATTTCGTATTTGTCATTTGATTATTTTCCTATATGTATTTTTGTCACTAACTAACTATTGAATCGACAACAAAACACGATCTATAACTTAAATTTTTTAAATGAAACAAAATAAAATTCGAATTCACCACCTTTAATTTTTTTCTTGTCTTAAATCAACAAACTCTAATTCATAATTTTTTTTGTCAACATTGGGCCACAACTGACCGGCCCATTAGCCAAGTTCCTACATAATATAAGCGGTGGGACTCGATCACTGGTTATGCAAGTGCGCTGTCTTTAGTGGACTTACCGCTTGCCACTAGACTAAATGTCACTTGCACTCTAATTCATAATTTAAACGATGTTATTTGAGCATTTTTTTCTAAATTGAATATTGACTAAAAGAATTACAAAAATAAATTTTTTACATGTACTGAAAATAATTTGGTAAAAAATAACATTTAACAGAACAATTTGAAAATAACATTTTTCCAATCTTTATTATTTCAGTTATATTATATTTTTCTGATTTTGTTTGTATTGTAAGCATATCCAATACTAATACATTTTATATCATCAAAATTTCTTACTTTTGTTTTTAGAAAAAGAAAATAATTTGAGAGTGAGTGATTAGCTAAAAAGCCCTCTTGTTGGACCTTTGTAATGTGAGTTTTTTTATTCAGAATTCAATATTGGTAAATAAAAATAATAATTTGCTAGAATACTTCATATTACTTGTGAAATGCCTCACATAATTCATAATTATTTAAATACTTTTATAAAATTATATAATACCATTTTACCTTTTTGAGATGTGTAAACAAAAACGTAATAATGAAAATATCATTAATGAAATGTGTACGTCAGCATAAGCTCCACTACACACTACCAAACTCTACCATGCTATTATTTACCTCCACCAAGCACTGTCAAAGAACATCTGTACTAACCTCTTAGTTATTAGGAAGTCGTATTGCTCGGGACAAAGTGTATGAGGTGTGTTGACAAAAATTTTCAGTTTGGTAGAGTTTAGTAGACGTTAGACCCTTTGTAGTATATTTTAACGGAGTTTGAATCGCCAGTGTAGCAAATTTTGGCAGAGTTATATGTCACAGCTTGGCAGAGTTAGTAACAATGGTGTGATAGAGTTTGATAGAGTTTGTACACTGTGTAGCAGATTTTGGCAGAGTTATATTTGTTAGTGTAGCAAATGTTGGCAGAGTTATTCCGAGAGTTTGGTAGAGTTAGGCAGAGTTAGTTCATTTAACCTAGTTTGTAGAATGACAATTTTAGCCCTCAATTATTACATCACCTACCTTCTTTCTCGCTACAATTGTCGGCCAAACACCATTGAAGCACATAAATCACCATTGTTGCTTGAGCTCTTTTCTTATCTTTTGACCTCGTTTTTGTTTTTGGATCTATGGATCAAATCATCTTAGTTTGTGAAAATTGGAGATTCGACCAAAATCATTGGTTCGTTTTAGTGGATACTTCTCTTGGTTGTAAGATTATGCAAGTTAGTGAAGATGTACGTTATGATGAGTTTGTGAGGATGGTGCATGAAGATTTCGATCTAAATCAACAGATCTATAAGGTAAAATTGAGTTACATGTCAAATGAACTTATGCATGTACTACCACAAGATACACCTCCTATCTTCGTGACCAACGAGAGGCAATTGCGTGGGTATGTGCAATAATTTCGAAAGAGGCACTTCGTCTTTGTGTGGAGATTTCAAGGAGATCTCATGTAGCTGTGGTAGAAGATAATAGATTTGAGCCTAAATATAAGCCTTCATTTGATAAATTTGATACTACGTTTGGTAGACAATCTTCAACGTGTGGTAGAGTTAGACAGATTATCAAAAAAGAAGAAGAACACGTTGACTATGCTGAAGAAGATACGGAAGCGGAAATGAGATTCGATTACTGCGAGGATGTAGATGGTGCAAGCTTTGGTGATGAAGACTTCATAGGTGTTCAGAGGAAGTGTAAGGAAGAAGATAAAAAAATCTACCTCATAAGAAAAGAGATTCGACATTTGATGATGAGTATTTAGACATCGAAATGAGGTCACTTCAATTAGTTCTTGGACAAATTTATCCCACAAAAGCTGATCTTGAGTCAAGGTTGAAGACATATTTTGTTTTACATAGGTTTGAATTCAACGTCGTCTCTTCATCGAAGATGTTATTGGTAGTGAAATGCTGGGTTCACAACTGCACTTGGAGAGTCTGTGCTTTATGCCACGATGCTGAGAATCCGTGTTTATATATTTGGATATATTGTGGAGAACACACTTGCTCTGTTACAGAGAGGTCATCTCGGACACGTCAAGCAACGCCCGATATTCTTGGATTTTGTTGGTGGTATTGGTCCATATGTTCTTCCTTGTCATGTTGCTGAATCACTGAACAAATGTTTCAGTTTGAAAGTACAATTTCCTTCATGGTCGAGTTTGGCACTCGTATGATAGTACATGGTAGACTTTGAGTGGATCTATAAATCCTATGTGGTAGAGTTTGGTAGAGATTTTTTTACTTTAATAGAGTTTGGTTGAGGTTGTTTGACTTTAGTAGAGTTTGGTAGAGGGCAGACTTTAGTAGAGTTTGGTAGAGGGTAGACTTTAGTAAAGTTTGGTTGAAGTTGTTTGACTTTAGTAGAGTTTGGCTGAGGTTGTTTGACTTCTTACATCATTTTCTTATCATTCTCCTCATCTTGGGGTTTTGCCTCATACTCCTTTCTCCATTTCTTCTCCCACCTTTCCTTCTTTTTTTCTTTGGCCACCTTCTGAAAGTCGGACAAAGTCATATCAAATACCATATGCAGAGTTTCATTCTCCTTTGCCTTTATACTTTCATGAGCTTTCTTATTCTCAATCGACTTCTTCTTATATGGCTCATTCACCTTTGACTTCTTGGAGGTTCGCAACTCACAAACTGTTCATCGGTCTTCCTCTTTGTAGAAGCCGGGACAGTCCAAAACGTCTCATCTAATGTCCCAGCAAGTATGTCTTGGATCATTCTGTCAACTTTGAGATCCTCGACATCTCGAGGCCAAGCATGGTAGATTTCTTCGTAAGGCTTTCAAAGAAGATGCACCACGCAAACCTACAAATGAACAAAACAAAGTCAGATATCAAAGGCATACTATATCTACCAAACTCTGCCAAACCAAGTTTTAAGTCAACCAAACTCTACCAAAATCTGCTACGCTACATCCTAGCTCTGCCAACCAAAAACCAAACTCTACTAACATCTTCTATTATACATCCTAGCTCTGCCAACCAAAAAATCAAACTTTACCAAATTTTGCTACACTACATCCTGGCTCAGCCAACCAAAAACCAAACACTACCAAAATCTACTACCCTACATCCTACTTCTGCCAACGTATTCATAGGATCCACTAAAATCTACCAAGTGGGGAAGCGTACCTTATTGTTGTCGACGAATGTCCTCTTATCAGCTTTGAAGACATCCTCAATATCTAAACCGCGGGTTGTGCGTGATGCCCACTACAAAAGAGGAATCTCACATTCTCTTCCTCCTCCACACATAACTCCTAGTTGTGTGATATGATCGAATGCTCATACTAGAAGCACATTCACAAAGTTGTGCATAGTGTACATTGAAGCTTGCAGTGATGATGAAGGGAGCATTCTAACCAAAACATCAAATGCTACTCTGCCCCAAGGATGCCTCGTAAATCTTTTCGCATCCATGACCAATTTCGCATAGTAGATTGGGATCCGACTATTCGTGTGCAAACCGAAAATACCTACGTACAACACCACCATCAACCCCACCATCTTTCTCTTGGCAAGCGACCAATCCTTGCATCCCCTTAATGCTATGTCAAGCTCACCCAGTTCGGGCCATCACCGTGTAGTAAACCCATATTTGTCCATAAATCTCATGCAGCTAAGTTTGCATCATTAGGATCACGCAATCCACAGTTGAGCTACGTGATATGCTGAAACTCATGCAGATAAATCTAATTGGACGACCATCGGCCAACACCCATAGCTCACTCGTCTTAGCTGTCTAAAGCATATTACCTAAAAGGTGTTACATATGTTTGTTTGCCCATGTGAACCTTGTGCCAGCAAATTTCAGTATAGTACCAAGTTGAGAATTTCACTCTATGTCATCGTATGTATCAGCGCCAATAAGATTCCTCATTGTTGTTATTTTCTTCAATGTGCAATAGTGATTAATGTTTTTGTTTATCATTAAGAGTTTTCCTCTTGAAACTATCCTCTGAAGGTACTTTTTTTCTTCCGACATAGTTGTGGAAAAGAACGAGAGGACAAAGTGATCGTGAACATTGGGAGAATCCAAGTGGGTGTAATGCCCACCTCCTTATTACAAAAGCTTTACTGAAAGTACTCCTATGTCCTTTTTCATTACCAAACATAGTACCATCTTACCCTTCACTTCAACCAATATTCTTCCAACACGTCAACGTAAGTATAGTGAAAGTACCTAAAAACCCTTCTCTTTAAACCACCAAACACATGCATATGCAGCCTTTCGCAGCTCGAATGAACAAAATTCTCTCCATCTTTATATTGTGTGTATATATTTATATATGATAATGATGATGGATGTACGGGAAAGAAGTCTGACTTATTTTGACGATAAATCTTTTGTCTTGATCCGTTTCTAATCTTTAAGAAGTTTCTGACTACATATGATTATTATACTTTATGACCAAAACTCAACTTAATTTTTTAATTCTTCGCATTAGAGAACTTGATTCTTCCGCATTATACTATATATATGTATACCAACATATTGTATTGCTCTCAGCAATCAGTAGTATATCTATGAATACAAATACATGCATATAGTACATTGTTTAGGATATTACATCAAAGTAAGTATAAAATAAGTGTATAAAAGAGAAAGACCATTGTATTCAATTAATTACCTATTTTGTCGTGAATTGAAAATATTTGCTTGCTTTCTTCCATATAAAAGGAATCGCGTGACTCCATTCGTTTATATCAAAATGAGTAGTGATAATGTTATATAATAGCTCCCCACTAATGAATTTGAATTAGATCCGCATAATTTATAATATGGTATCAAAATCCAGTAAAATTTATGAGCAAAACGATTTCTCACCTCGATGAAATTTGCTAGTATATAAAATAAATTAAACTATATATAAACATTTTTTTAATGCGTCAAATGAGTTTAAATTAAAAAGTGAAAATTTTGTGATGCATTTCTATTGTCGAGAACATTAAAATTGTCATGCGTTTTTGTAATCTTTAAATATCAAGTGCGGTAGTGCCTATGCAAATTATATATGTAAATGTCGACATCACCGGCAAAATTAGTCGTATATATTCAACATAAATTATGCGAACTTTAAGATTTTCATATTCAAAGAAACGGTTTAAATTGAACAGTAGTTTACTCTTTTTATATATATATATATACCCACATATACTGATATAGACATGCATACAAAATGATATAGACATGAAATAATGAGTATATATTTCGCCAAGCATATATATATGCATAATGTAGTGGCTGACCTAGTTCAGGGCGGTCAGTTTTTAGGTTCGCCTCGATTTGGGTTGACTTTTTGATATTTAGTTTTTAGGGTTTTGATAATGTGGCAACTAATAGGTATTAAATAAAATTTGGTTTGATTTTGATCTCAAATACATAGAATAGAATTAGACGCGGAACAATATTGGTTTGGTTTTAAATAGTTATTTGTAATCGAATACCAAAACAATAAGATTATTTATATCTAAAAGTAACTAAAATATTTTTAATGTAAATAAATTTTTTTTTATTTGGTTCTGTTTGGTTATCGATTAAAAGTCAAACCAAAAACTAAAATTACCTAAATATTAGAATCGAATATGCCAAGAATCAAAACCGAACCGAATATTTATTTTTGGTTTGGTATTTCAGTTTCGGTTTATATTGTGAACTATGAAGCGAACCTTGGTCAAGTCAATTAAAACCTAATTAATCATCACCCTGAAATATTCTTTGAACTTTTTTTTGTCTTAGTTACATCCGAAAGAGAATACAGATTTGATGTATGTAAACACACCTGGAAATGTTCTTCTTGAATATATTCTAACATTATATAATTATAGTGTCATCGACGTGTAAAGTATTCATTTCCGATTGTCTATATTATATATCTCAAGGAACAAAATGACGTTATTTGACTTTGTGCGTATATGAAATCACCTAATGGCCAAAGAAAAAGCTCGAAATTTAAAAATTATTATTATTATTTTAACGTTAATTTGTTTAAATATTATTTTGTATCGCGAAGAATGATATATTGTTTGGATTAGTAGAATGATTTAGTAAATATAAATGCAAATATCCATATTTACTCGATATTTTTTTTATAAATTCAAACTTCATATATTAAAATAAGAAATCAAACCTTTTTCAAAAACCCAGTTTGTTTGAATACTCTCTTAAAGAGTCTCTTTACATTTTCACTTTATTAGTAGCATATATATTTCACTGGACGAATTTATTATTGGTATTTTTATACTTATGTTTTTTGTTTTTTGTTTCTGAAAGAAAATATAGGTTATCGAGAAACATGTGGCTCAGTTGATTTGTCCATGATTTATTTAGGTACCAAATGGTCGAATTTTACACTGTTCTAGTTGAAAAACTTTGACTATGAATCGAGTCTTGTCGATCAAATGGTTACTTATTGACAAATAGAAAGACAATGTAAATTTATGATAAGACCATAAAAGATCTTATATTGACTATAGAACATTCATCTTATTTTCTTGGTTGATGGCAACAATCAAGGTTTAGGTTTTTTATTTTTTTTCACAATCGTTGTGATTGATTACTGATTCAGCGACTGATAAAAAAAAATATAATTCGGTCATTGTCATACCAAAAAAAATAAGATCAACCATTTTTGTAAAATAAGTTTTGGATAGATTTAAGTTGACAGTCATAGCTTAAAATTTTTATACTAGATTTTAGAGTTCTACTTATGGTTTAAATGTAATGGTTCCAAAATATATATACTTGAATAAATATTAATGGTTCTGAAAATATGCTATGTAGGAAAATTAATTTTTCAAAATTGAGTTTTAAGCTAATTGACTATCATTAGACATGGAATAAATATAATTATATGTTAATAAAAAATTTATTAGATTAAATACTAATCTAACGAAAAGATTAGTATCGGATTCCAAAATTTGATTTGAATATTTTTGAGTACACGTATTCGTATTGTATACTCAGAGTGTATATAACTTGTATCCGAATTTGTCTTTGATTATAATAAACTCGAAAAGGATATCTTAAGTATGAATTGTAAAATATGTATTTTATTTTATAGATTAACTATCATCAAATATTTGACATTTGTAAATGAACATGAAATTCCACAAAGCTAAAGCTTCATTAAACGTTTTAATCCACTCAATCCATTATCATGGTCCTACGATTTCCCACTCACAAAAAAATAAACAAAAGTAATTAACATCGTTTAAACTATAGAGCGAAAATTATTAACATTTCATATGAAATAGTTATTTTGATATTCCGGTCCATGAACCGAAAGCATTCATCTATTATCTCTATGATTAGTCTTTAGATAAAATTAATTGATTTCAATTACTTCACAAAATTTAAAACGTGATACTTATAATTACTAGCAAGGCAAGATATATTATTAAGTAGTATATACATCTTTTTAATATAAATTTTTGACAATTATCAATAGTATCAAACTACATTTACAGAAAAAAAAACACAATTTGTGAAATCATCATTATAACTTCATGATTACCCTATAAAATGAATAATAATGATAAATTCCACTTCGAGGTTGTAGACTTCTAGGTTACATATGGAAGCAAATGATTTACATTTTATAGTATAATTAGGTTTTCAAAATTGGACATCGTTTTAGGAACGGAAACATAGAAATATTAGGGTTCCAATTACATAATCGCCTAATAGCATAAGTTCTATCAAATTTTGTTAATCAACATAATTTACATAATGATATTTTCTAATACGATTATATAAGCTTTTTTTGCCTACAAAAATACAAAGAAAAACCTTATTAGAAAAATAATCAGGTGTTTGTTGCTTATTTGCCTAAATAATAAAAAAGAAAATAAAATAAAATTCACATATTATTTTTTAATTATTCCCTAGTTTTTTCTAAATTAGTAAAATATATTTCACTAACTAATTACAACTAATTACACAGGTGGATTTGAATCGAACCCTAGATGTTATAGTCATTAGTTAGATCATCCTAACCACCAGATTCAGAGGAACTTGACGGATGTAACCAATGTTTTATATATTATTAATATATATGCAACCAATAGTTAATTTAGCTGTTTTTTATAATATTTAGAAAAACATTCTGCTGTGTTATATCTTTTTATAATATTTAGACAACATATATACAACTAATGAATATGTTATATTTTTCTAATACTTAAAAAAAAATTTCAAGTAGTAATTATATATATACCATATATAGTTGTTAGTTTCCTAGAAATGAGAAATATCTATGTATACTAAAAATCTATTTGATAAAATAAATTGTTTTCTTTCTTGTCAACCTTACTCTTATAATTCGATCCACATGGTACGTTTCATAGCCAAAATATATATCTTAAAATCCTTTTTTTTCCCTTGCATCAGGAAAGAATTGAACCTTGGTGTTTGAGGATTTGTAAAGTGACCACTACCACTGAACCACATATCCTCGACATTTGATAAAATAAACTAATAGTTGTAAACTAATAATAATCAATAATTTTCTATCATTCAACAAAAGTGATCCAATCATCATCTCATTTTACAAATTTTCATTCTATAATATCTCATTATGCAATTATTTATTCAACAATTTTATTTGATTTATGCCATTAATACAATTATGCCTAGTTACCAATCAGAACCTCGATCCTCTAATACAAACGATTTACAGTAGATTCATAATAGTTAACTAACTGTATCTCAAAAATCAAATAAATTCACAACATATGGCCCAAATTAATTCATATGTACATTATAGATTCTTTTTAAGACACCTTTCATCAAAATTATATATGTTGTAGAATTTTCACATATATTAAAAGAAATTATGAAATGATATTTTAATCTCATTTATTATTATAAATAATGTTACAACAAAAAATATATAATCAAATTTGCATTAAAATATAAAACATCTATTATTTTAAAAAAACTATTTTTCAAATCATTTATTATTTTTCAAATCATCTATCTTTCTGAAACGGAGTGCGTACTAATTCATATATATAACGCAGCTACGATCAATGGAATTCTTTTGTTTACTAATGTATAATATTCAAAACGAAGTGATTTCATAGCTAAAAAGATTTACACTAAAAGAAATTTATTTATGCAGGTTTTTAGACAACAATAATGAATTACTAAATTTGTCATTTGGCGGTTTCCTAATTTGGAATGACGATTGATCACTCTTAAGTCTTAATGATGAGAGTCCGGTGGGAGCTCGAAATCACAAACAACACGATTGATTTAGATACTTAACAATAAAATATGGATTATTAATATATTTTTTGTCTCATTGGAACCGTAGCTAGTGCCTTAACGTCATAGACGTTAATTCATTTGTCTGCATTATCTTTTTGTTTTACACCCTCTCCATATAGAAATTGATAAAGAAAATTCGAAACAAAAATAAACAGCCAACAAGATTGTCAATAATATCTCCGTATTTTAATATTTTGATTGGACCTTAAATCTTTTGGACATAAAAACAAAATAATTTTGTTGTACATTAGAAAGTTAGATATGTCATGGAACTTAAATAACACCGAGGTGGTCTGCCATTCATGAAAACACACAATTTTAACCATAAATCCTTTGAAAAGTTCAATTTGTAAGAGATTTTTAGAAGAAATAGACATTAATACTATTAGAGATCTCTTGTCTGTAATTCATCACGATTCATGAGCCATCCATTTTTTATAGCTAATATAGATGAAAAAAAAATTGGAATTATGAATCAGATTTTATTGATCTAATTATCAAGATAAAAAAAATCGAAATAATTATGTAGTAAATAAAAATACAGTCATACTCAACCCCAAGTACATCAAATAGCACCCAAACTACTCACCACTTAGGTTATATAATCATTCATGTTAGAAAATTATAGTTTTGTCGAGAACGTTTTTATGAGCTAATTAATGAAGCAATCTTTGGGCCATTCCAAATTCTAGGCTCTTTTCTTATTAACTTTATATGTATCTTTTATCAAAAAAACAAAAACTTTATATGTATCTTTTTGTTTTTCTTTCTTCTACAAAAATTAAGGTTTTTGTTAAATACAATATACAAATACGCATTCACAAAACATTAGTGTTAAGTGGGAATGATGGACTTATGTCGAGACCACTAGTTCATAGCTTTAGAGTAAAGTAATTATAAAAAGAGAGGAAGAGCTTAATTAGGACAATTAATGGACCAAATAGAGTAATCCCAATATTCCGGTTTGGGAAAGAGCATGTGGTCACGTCACTAACTGCAATCGTCGGCCAGAACATGGTGAACAGCTGACGTCCTCCCGATGGTGGTAGTTTTGGATGTTCTGGTGGTGTACCACGTTTCTAATCTGTCTATTTTCTTCCAACAATTATATCAACAAAGTCTTATCTATAATCTAAATTTAACTTTATTCTGTGGAGTTACATGTTTACCTAGACTTTAATTCGCGTAGAAAAGAGTATATATATGGACATTAATACATTGGCCAAATTCACTATCCCATTAATTACTTTACGTCTCCACTAAGTCATGCTTTTAACAAAGGTTTTACTTGTAATCTATATTTTGAAGAATTAAATAACATAATCTATGGTGTTAGCATGCGAGATTGGGAAATTAAAAGAACTTTTCCATTTCACACAGAATTCAAAGCTTTGTTCTGGGTAATGTCGTGATGACTCTCGTCTTTTTACTATGCAGAAATGGTTTTTACGATGGATTGTTCTAAAGTCTTCAAGATGGTAGAATTTCTTCAAAATTGGTTTGCATTTTCGTTGTAGAACATTTCACAAAACTAAAAGTTTTTTTAGAAAGCCCTTCAAAAAAAGAAAAAAGTTTCTTTAGTGGTTTTTCTCTATATCCATTACCAAAAAATGTCTTCATTGATAGTATAGTGGCGCATAACATGATTTGCTATACTGTATCAGAGATCATATTTTAATTTACGGTTAATATATGATAACATTTAATAAACACTAAGATAAGTTTTGCATTAAGCGGAAAACAAAACTCACTTTTACCACTCAACACTTAGTGAAATATTCGCTTTTCTCTCATTCCCTTTCATTGCCTCTATCGCGAAAAAGCCTAACTATTTGGTACTTTCTCTCATACAAAAAAAGTTCTCGAATTGGATCTTCACACCACCATTTTTCAAGCTCGCCGTCGCTATCGGCGTTAATTCCGATGTTCTCTGCTTCTTTAAGCTCAAATCGAAGGCGAGTTTTCATACTTTTCTTTTCTCTATTTTTTTCTAATTTATTTTCGAAATCATCTCTTTCGTTCTAGGTTTAGTGAATCTATGCTTTATGATTGTTTCTGTAGGTTTGATTTAAGATTTCTCTCTGTATGCAACATATACTCTACGATTTTGTGAATGCATAGAACACATTCTCTGCGATTTTGGGTTTAGAGAGGTTTGTTCTTTGGTAATCTGAGATACATTTAGCTGTAAATCGACATATTCTCTGCGATTTTGTGAATGCATAGAACACACTCTCTATCAATTATGTATTGTAGAAAGTTTGAGATTCTGGGTTTAGAGAAGTTTGTTCTTTGGTAATCAGAGAAACATTTTATTGTGAAGCAACTTATTCTCTACGATTTTGTGAATGCATGAAACATATTCTCTATTAATCGATTATGTGTTGTATAAATTTTTGAGATTCTGGGTTTAGAGAGGTTTCTTCTTTGGTAATATTTAGATTATGGGTTTATAGAACTCGCTATCTCTTCTCTGTGAATCGAATCAGTGTAAGATAAATTTAAAATTATGAGATTACTACATTGGTTCTTTAAAATATGAGATTCTTGGGGCTTTTCTTAGTTTAATAAAAATTTTATAGCTCTCTTTGTGAATTGAATTTGAGTAAGAGACATTTTATATTATGAGCTTAGTTCACTTGTTTCCTTAAATGTAACACATTATTTTAGTTCAAATTTCATAGTTTCTTTGAATCTTTATTATAAATCTGATTTAAGTGAGACTACTTCATTAGTTATTTGAATATTGATTGTTATTACTATTTTCCTCAAAATACTAGTCACAAAGTTAATTTACCAGAAATGATTATTGAATGAGTTCTTTGAGATATACATGTCAAAGAAAAGAAAATGTAAAGATGGCAAGGCAAATACAGGTTTTATTAGGAAACACAATTCGCTGAAATATGACATTTCAAATTAGTTTCTTATATAATGAGCCTTTCAAGACAGAAAATTTGACAGTAAGATTAGGCTTCTTTTACAAAGAACTCTTCTTGACCCCATCGGCCTTCCCACCAAGTCATATAAGATCTTTGATCACAACGGATTCCGATTCACATCTTTGTACAACAGATAGCGAGACCTAGTCTTTCCGAGTGCAGCATACCTGAAACAACGAAGAGTATCTGAGATAGTGAGGTTGAATGATCTTTCAGGTTATCAAGATAGCATTTACAAGATAAAGTTCGATTCTTCCAAAAATTTCAATCTTTTTCGAACCAGAGTAGATATTCAAATTATGGGCAGTCTCTTACCATTGAGGAACAAAAGGAGCCATCCATATGACATCACCAGCCTGGACTGGATACCTGTTTCAAGACAAGATCACATAAAAGATATAAACAATTTATATAGCTGTCTTGCAGTTTTAAAAGTGATTTCTGATCACACATAATTTAACAAATGCAGAAAACTAAAGTTCTTGGTTGTGCATGAGTGTGAGTTTGTTGAAGTGATCTACTATATGTTTACACAATCGATTTATTAGCAAAAATGTCAGAGTACAGTTTCGTGTACCAGTTATCACCCAAACGATAAATGCCTTGGCCCTCCAGAAGCAACAAACCATGTTGATTGTAATGAACTTCCTGTTCACATTGTAATGTAACTTGAGAAAAAACAGTTCAAAAAAAAAAGAAACTACAAGCAACAAACGGTCAGATCCCTTGGGTAATGAAGGTAAACTGTTCTGTACCTTAACGTTCAGAAATTCTCCAGGCTGAAAATCCATAATCTGCATATGATACAGTTATTAAAACAGTTATTAAGCTTTAGAGGTTTCAGGAATCAAAACGGTTCATTAGATTAAATGAAGTGCTTACATGGATGTTGAAGTCATAAGCAGGGGACACGGGAAGAAGTTTCCGGAGTTCAAAAACCTGTAACAATAACCAAATAGTGTTTCAGAGAGGACTAATTTAAGATCTAGAACTTGAATTATAATGTCGTTTGAAAATTGTTTAGATGCATTCTGAGAAATGTGGAGAATTTTTGCAAACATACCTCTCCGGGAGTCTCAAGTAGTGGTTGCTTGTCTGTGGAGCCAACAATAAGCTCTGTAGTGTGACTTTCTAGATGTTCATACCTAGAGACGATGCAGTATACAAGGAGTTTTAAAGTTATAAACCGTAGTGAAACCTGAAATTCTCTTGTCTGAATAAGGGGAAAGAGAAGAACCTCCGCTCGAAGATAACAAGTGTTGCAGACTCAACACACTCCAGGGAATGATGAAAGTTTGGAGGTAAGTATGCATATGAATCAACCTACCAGAAAAAATTATCAGCAGAAGATGAAGAAACTAATGGAGGTACCTTGCAACCATGCATCATCAAAGCTGGGTAGAAACAATGTAACCAGAAGAAAGCTTCGGTACATTGTTCTTTATTTAAATCATACCATCAATGTTTTTGAAGGACTTGATGTGTTAGTGAGAGTCACAGCACCCTCTACCACGAACGCAAGACTTAAAGAAGATACAAGACAATAAAAGAGTTTAATAAGCAGTATGTAGATATAAGTGTACGCATATGTTAATGAGGGAGCTCATATGAGTAACAATACCGCTCTATGTCTTGTGGAGGCAACCCCGAACTTGACATTTCTGCAAGAGACAGTAAAATCAGCTAAATGATCACAGTATTCTACGAGTAGATCATATAAAGCCATAAATCTATAAAGCCTAAACCAGTCAACCCCTTCTGCACAAAGCAAGAAGAAGGGAATGTTTTTAACAAAGAGATTGGAGTAGCAGCGCACGACAGACACAAAGCCAGTTCATAATAGATTACAGTTACATCTGGAGAGTACCTCTATCATCAAGATGAAGCATATATGAAAGAATATGTTAGGGGTATATTACATATAGAGAGTAACTCTATCATCACTTGTGAGAAGACATTGATTTCAGACCTTTCATTTTTGCTAAGTACATGACAAAATGGGAGCCCATTGGCGGTGTGATCAAATATGCCCCTATTGTGTTTGTCCTGTAAGTTTAAGCAACAAATAAGCGGAAGTAGTTGCGACTCTGTAAATTTAAGAATAGTAGGAAAACTAAACAAGTGTTATGTACCAGTCAGGTAAAGGGCTGAATACATGACTTTCTGGTGTTAATAACGCATGATCTCGTTTATATACACTTCGTGTGAAGCCAGGCAAGTCTACAAAAGAAATAGAATCAGCATTATTCTGCTCAAGAACTTGATGAAGGTCCAAATGCAAAATGCCCAATTCCAAATTCGATCAGAAAACTAATCTAAATATACAAAGAGACAACTATCAGAAAGAGACTGTATATATAGAACTGAATTTGAAGGCTTCTATAGTTCTATGGTTATGTTAACACCTAATTGATAAGAAACTAAGAGCCTTTTCCAAGATATGAGTCAGAATTTCTAAAGATTAAAAACCAATTCAAGTAAATTAACTTTTCTTAACTAGAAATCTAAATCAACTCTATTCGCCAAGACCTCGCACAATTGACCTAGAATAGAAATCAAACTAAAGCAGCAAAACAATGAAATTTCCAATGACATGAAGCTAAAAAATGAGTAGACCGATAACTCTATGGAAAAAAAGAACTATTGTTGTAAAGAACCACATGAACCTTGGAGGTGTGAAGGAGAGAGTGTTGGCTTCGTGACTTTCCAGTACATGGGTTTTGACTTGTCATCCGAATCAGCGATCGAAGGCGCTGAACAAAACCCATCTTCGCTTTTCAAAGCTTTAACAAGAGCTTTTTCGAAGGTGATGATGAACAAATAAGAGAGTCCTGATTAATTTCATCACAGTGTACAAAAACTTATTAAGGAATTTAAGATTCGAACTTACTGATGGTGATGAAGAAGATTAAGTGAAGTGAGCGCATCTTTGCTGAGGATTAGTGGAATGATTCCATTCAGGTTCAATGCTCTTTATTCATTTACGTTTAAAAAAATCTGAGAAAAGAACAGAACACGACAGAGATCCTCTGAAGTGGCCAGTCGATGTTTTGTTTCGTAGCTTCGTAAAATTATTATTTTTGAAAAAAGGGAAAATTCCCGGTTAGAACTCGGTTTGATTTGGTTACTATAAAAATCGTTTGGTTTTTGTTACAGTGGAAAACTGAAACTATTGGGCTGTGTTTGAATTTATTAGGCCCATTAAAATGTAAGGAAGCCCGATTTGACACAGATCGTCGTTATCGTTTCCGGCTCTCGGCAACGCTCTCTGACTCTTCAACAAAGACAAAAATGGAGGTAGCAGCAGCGACTGCGACAAGCTTCACAACTCTCCGAGCTCGTACGTCAGCGATAATTCCGTCTTCAACACGTAACCTGAGATCTAAAGCAAGATTTTCTTCATCTTCTTCTCTCAGAGCTTCTCTTTCCAATGGTTTCCTCTCCTCGTATACCGCGGGAAGCGTCTCTAGTGACTTCTGCGGCGCCAAGCTTCGAACGGAATCGCTTAATCCGTTAAATATGTCCAGTTCCAAACCTAAGCGCGGAGTTGTTACTATGGTACTTGAATTTATATTTTTCACATTGTTTCTCAATTAGCAAAATTCTTAAACTGTTAGAATTTTAAAATCGGGGTTTTCGTAGCTATAGCTAAAATTTGGGCTCCCGGGGTAGTAAATTCCCAAAATTGTTTTGCCCGACTTCTGCTGTTGTTCCTTAGTGTTTGAACCAATGGATTGAACTGACTCGAGATATAGGCAATTAGATTGAAAGGGGAAGAATGTTCACTTATCTTTGTTCTTCAATTGATTGAAAATGGTACATGTTTAGTTTTTATAGGGTTTATTATGAAGCCTCAGCTGTGCACTTCCGGAAGAAATTATGGGCTATAGCAATTTGCTGGTTAGGAAGAAGTTTAGTATCTGTCACTAATTATGTGGCAGAGGGTTCACTTAATCGTACGTTCTACTTGTATATGCATCAATACCAGGATTACGGACCCCCTTGGCTGTCATAGAGAGCTTGGATGCTGTTATAATACTTAACATATAGTTTTTTGTCTTAGCTATCTTTGTTAAGTTGAAATTTTTTTGCTGATGAGTTCACTTTTGTTGAGCCTTTCTTTTAATGTGGGTTCTTATCTTGGTGAAAACCTCCGTGTGCTTCTCTCGTATCAACAGGTTATTCCTTTTTCAAAGGGAAGTGCGCACGAACAGCCTCCACCGGATTTGGCATCATATCTGTTCAAAAACCGAATTGTATATTTGGGGATGTCTCTTGTACCTTCTGTCACTGAGTTGATACTGGCAGAATTTCTTTACCTTCAGTATGAAGACGAGGAAAAACCTATTTACCTCTACATAAACTCGACAGGGACAACCAAGGTAGCCTTCCATTGGAAAGTCTGCCATCTTTGAGAATCCATGCTGAATAGTGAACTTGAAACTGTGGTTTGTTTCAAAGAATGAATTCAGGTCTACAAAATCATTACTAATCAGTTCAAAATCTTTTAAAAAGATCATATTTTCCCATTTCAGGGTGGTGAAAAGTTGGGCTATGATACTGAGGCTTTTGCAATTTACGATGTCATGGGGTGATTAATCTTTATCTTTTTTCTCAGCTTATTTCTCTTACGATATCCCTTAATAGTATCAATGGCTAGACGTTAGTCCTGAAATGATTTCTCAAGTATTCAAAACTGCAATTGGAGAGCGTTTTCATATATCAAGCTTTTCTTGGCTGACTATTTTAAAGAGACCGACTAGATAACATGTAGCACTCAACTCTTACCTTATCTTTGACTTCAGGTATGTCAAACCACCAATCTTTACTCTTTGCGTCGGAAATGCTTGGGGTGAAGCTGCTTTGCTTCTTACTGCTGGTGCGAAAGGAAATCGTTCTGCATTGCCCTCATCAACTATTATGATAAAGCAGGTTCTTTCTGATCATTTCTTTAAGATATTACATGTCGTCTTTTTCTTCCTTGTAGAAGATTTTGGCTTTTATATTCCAGTTGGAAAAAGCCAAGACATGATTCCCTATTTCTGTGCATGCATCTCTTTACTCATTCATAAATTTTCTCTTGCATGATAACTTTGTAGCCCATTGCTCGATTTCAAGGCCAAGCAACTGATGTTGAAATTGCAAGGAAAGAAATCAAGCACATAAAGACAGAAATGGTGAGAAGATCAACTTTATGAACTCACAGTAGAGAATCATGTGTTGACTATTGTGATGTACGTAGAATATTTTAGTTTAATCTTCACTTTTCAACAGGTCAAGTTATGTATTTGATATGTCTTATAATGGGGAGGTATAGATATATGTAACATGCTGACATTTGCGGACGTAAAAACTTGCATTAGTTAGCCATCAGTAGTATTCACTTTCTAGCAAATGTGAAATAGTGTTAGCACTTCTTTCCTCTCTTCACTTTTATGTTCAAACTTATCTGATAAGATTGCATGTCTGGTTCTCTTTTACGTGATGTAATTCTCAAGGTCAAGCTGTATTCAAAGCATATTGGTAAGTCCCCGGAGCAGATTGAAACTGACATGAAACGCCCGAAATATTTTAGTCCCAGTGAGGCTGTTGAATACGGGATCATTGATAAGGTACGATAAATGCAGAAATATCCATTAAACACATAAGTGGTTTGTTTTCTGTCAACATTTAGTGGTTATCTTCTGCATAACTAAATTATTCTTTTCCTGTTATCTGTTTACAGGTGGTTTACAATGAAAGGAGCGGCCAAGACAGAGGAGTTGTGTCCGACCTTAAGAAGGCACAACTAATTTAAATGTCAGAAATGTCTTCAGAAATCGCCATGATTAGCAGGTAAATACTAAAACTTCCTTGCTTTCATTCTGCATATTGATTATAATGATGATGAAATTGCTTTTAGGACCTCAAATGGCGTATTATAGAATCATGAACTAAATTCGTTTTGACAATTTCTTAAAACTAATCATTTCGTGGCTGGGAGCAATTACTAACAAAGAGGAACACCTGTAAAAGCTCAAACACTTTAGAGAGCTCATAAATGGTTTATGATTAATACTTTAAGCATTCAAGCAATAGGCTTACAGAAACCCAACGAATATAAGGGGACATATATATTGTAATGTAAGTGCTCATAGTGGACTCGTGTCTTCTAGTTTTGCATCCCCTTTAGTTAAAATAGTTATTTCCCATTTTCCTTGTTGCTCTCTTAGGACCCATTTATTAGTGATATCATTTTCATTGCCCATTATTTTAAATTTCACTATTGATGGCAGACACCTATCCAAGGATGATGATCCTTCAGACACTAGAACTCATATCATTTGTCGTCTTGAACTAGTTGTTAAATCTCGAATCATTACCTTCTTTAATTGTTTGCCTATTAGCACCTACCATTAATATAGCTCTTGATGACCAAGTCTAAGAGCAATGATATTCTACTTCTAATTCTATTGGCTTCTCCATTCATAACGTTTACTTTGTTATGACTTGTAATTGTATTGGCTTACTTTAAAATTTACCTTGTTATGACATTATCATTTTGCTGTGAATTTGTTAGGTTGAAGATTTGACAGCTAATCAAAGGGAGAATCAGTAAACCATTCACCGGCACAGAATTGAGGTGAAATCTTAAAAACATATTGAAAACGGTTACTAGTAATGCTGCAATTGTAGGGGTTTTTTGAACAGAAAACAAACGCATGTCATATGTGTAGGCTTGTGAATGCCTAGAAACAGGATTGGTCTTCAATATATATATGTCTTTAACCTTATAAAATGAATTAGTTGTTTCTTTTGCTACTGCAAATCAATATGTTTTGCAAAGTTTCTCACGAAGCTAAAACGTGTACCGTTACTGGAGATAGATATATTAATGAGGAATGACATAACGATAAAATTCACCAACCCCATTATCTGTATCGCCTGTGGAAAGAAGGCCACACTTGTCACAAACACGCAATGTTGATTTTAATGGATTTAACATGTCAGTCAATTGTTTCAATGACGTCACCGGTTCCGACGTGCCGGCGAATCTGATTTCTTCCACTAACATCAGAATTGACCGTGATCAAAAGTTAGGGTGCGCATTTTATCATATCCAGATTTTGACCCAACAAGAAATGTGATTTATAATTGCTGCCTGGTCTTAAATAAACCCAATTGCAGTCCCAATCAAATGGAAACACATTTATAAAACTAAAGACAAAATACTGAATAAAAACCCCACTTGCCTATTTTTTTCAGAAAAATAAAACTCATGTGGTAGGTTAGGTGGTAAATTGAGAGGGATTTTATCTTTCTGATAGAGAAATATAGAGTGTTGTCAAGTTGTTTTTAGTCTAATAGTTGGGATGAACCAGTTAATGACTCTGATATTAGAAATTCCGACTCTTCTCTACTATAAATAGTAGGTAGATTACAAGAATAAAAATATAAAGTGTTTGACAAAACAAAGAATAGGGAGTTGGACAAGTATTTCATTATAGTTTTAATCATGGTTAATAAGGGAAGTTAAGCTGAAGTAGTAGCCTCTAAATCTAGTACTAGATTATACTGGTTCACTACTAGAGTATTTGACTGCAATTAGTCATGAGATTGATCTGGATTTTGGTGGAAGAAACTTTGATTAAAGAAATATTATTGATTGTATATAAGCTTCCCTTTGAATTGAATATCATTCAAGACAATACTATATAATCTGTGACAAAAAGGAATATATATCTAGGAAGGTATGGGACTAGAAAACTTAAGTGGATTACAACCAAACCAACAACAAAAAGTGTTTGATGAATTCTAATAATATTAGACTTGTAGAATCCTTTTTGTCTTTCTCTTGCTTGCATTATGATAAGAATTATTTTATTTAAATTCAAATAATAAGCTTAGGCTGCTGCAAGTATTCTACCACCCAATATGTACTTCCTCCTCATATTGACATATCACTACAATTAAGATATACACAACACACATCTACTCAGAGCAACTGTTTCGTACGTGGTGTTTTTATCCTAATTTGAACATTATAATATAATGGGATATATTATTGTTAGAAATTTTGACTCATTTTAAAATAAAAATTTGGTAATGTGTGGATTAACCCCTAGATCATATAGTAGATTAGAGTGACATCGACTTTTGATATAGGATATGTTACCAAAAAACACATATCATCATGCATGTATATGAAGCTAGATCGTGGGTTCTGATACCATGATAAATTATAGGCTTCAAATCCAAAACCAATTGACAATAAGTTGATTAACCCCTAAATTATATATACTATATTAGACTGACTTTAACTTCCTTTAGAATTGTATGCGAAATAAAGAGAATAGAGATTAAAAGAAACGGCTAGAGAGTAAAGAAAATGAATGTAATGTGTTAATTATTAGGTTTGAAAATGGTACAAAATATATAGGAGGGCACGAGATGCTTTAAGGAATAAAGAAAAGGAAAATAGAGATTAGTAAATCATAGTATTTTCCTATTACATGGTTTTGCCCTATTCTCTAATATTCTCCCTCAAACTTTGTCGGTGAGATTGGAAGAGACAAGCTTGGAATGGATAGTAGGTGCCTCATTAAAAACTTTGGCATGGAAAACCTTGTGGGACAAAACCATAAACAAGGCAAAAAAAAAGTACACTTACTACCCATAAGGGCGTCTTCACGCACGGTGAAAGTTGATCAAGCCGAGTCTTGAGTGCATTTGGTCACACGTCTTCGAACTCACGACCTTGGTGAAGATATCAGCATGTTGGTCTTCACTCCTTGTATATGTGGGTAGAACGATGCCCATTTCTACCTTCTCACGGATATGATGACAGTCTACCTAGATATGTTTGGTACGTTCGTGGAAAACGAATTAGATGCAATGTGTATCGCAGCCTGATTATCGCAATGGAGAGTGGTGGCATGATCAGTCTTTATGCCAAGATCCTTGAGCAATGCACGAAGCCATACTAACTCATCTGTGGTATTAGCCATGGCACGGTACTCGGCTTCAGCACTTGACTGTGACACCACCTTCTGTTTTTTGCTCTTCCAAGTTACCAAGTTAACTCCTACAAATTTGCAGTACCCAATTATAGACTTTCGATCGACCTTGTCACAACCCCAATTCGCATCATAGTAGCCCACGATCTCAGTGTCCTTGTTGTTTTCCATCCAAATTCCACAGCCTGGCTCACTCTTGATGTACCTCAAGATCCTCTCAACCATGTTCCAATGGTGGTTTGTTGGAGCATGCATGTGTTGGCTGACATGATTCACAGCAAACAAGATATCACGTCATGTGATAGTTAGATAGATGAGTTTACCCACGATGCGTTGGTATTGTCCAATGTTCTCAAAGGGTTCATCATATTGCTCCCCCTTGCGATCTTGATAACCTTCTTCAATAGGTGTCTTGGCCAGTTTAGCTCCAAGCTTTCTTGTTTCACTTAACAAGTCTAGAGCATACTTCCTTTGAGAAAGAAATAGTCCTTCAGTTTTACATATTTCAATACCAAGAAAATATTTTAACTCCCCGAAGTCCTTAATGTCAAAGGCAGATTTGAGATGCTCCTTAGTCTCTCGGATTCCTTATTTATCATCACCTATAATGATAATATCATCAACGTATACAAGCACCACAATGATACCTCTTTTACTTTGTAGCGTGAAAAGTGAATGGTCTAATTAGCACTTCTTAAATCTCTTCTCCAGTAGTTTGATGCTTAGCTTGTGGTACCAAGCTCTTGGAAACTGCTTGAGACCATAGGTAGCTTTACAGAGTTTAAGTACTTTCCCGGGTTGAATAATATTCTCTAGGCCAGGAGGAGGGTGCATGTACACTTCTTCATCCAATTCTCTTTATAAGAAATCGTTCTTGATATCCATCTGCCAAAGATCCCAAGAGAGGTTAGTAGCTAAGCTAAGAACAACCCTTACCATGTAGAGTTTGGCAACTAGAGCAAATATCTTTTTGTAGTCTTCTCCATAGGTCTGAGTGTATCCCTTAGCTACTAGTCTTGCCTTGTATCTCTTTATTTCACTGTTACTTTTGTATTTGATTGTAAAAAACATCGAGAGTGCACTGCCTTCTTGCCTTTAGGTAGATAAGATTCATCCCAAGTGTGGTTACGGTTCATGGCATCTACTTCATCATCAACCGTATCCACCCAGACCTCTATTTACTTAGCTTCTTCATATGAGTTTGGAACCTGTACTTGGTCAATTTTACTCAAGAAATTTTTATGATCCCAACTTGAAAAGAATGAAAAACAAAATTGCAATTATAATAAATTCTAGAGTTCACCCAATTTGAAGGCTTCTTAATTCATTGACTTAGTTGTAGGGTTGGAGGTGAAACAACATCGTCATCATCTTCATGAAGAGATTGGTCATCTACATCCTCTACCTCAAGAGTCTGAAGAGCTTGGTACACTGCATCCTCTACCTCAAGAGTGTTGTGGTTGTCATCGTTGGAGTCGGGTCCATTGTCATGGTCCAGATCAAGACTTTTCTCATCATATGTAGCTGAATCGTTCGTAGCACCATCTACCATTGCCTCTTATCCTCCATCTTGGCTTAATTTATCATAGTCTAAAGACACAATTAGTGGTGTACATCTATTAGAATCAACGTTCGTACCTTTGTTTTGAGTGGTCGTTAGTTTCAGCGGTATTGATCACATATACTTTTGGAGGAACATTTTGATTCTCAAGGATATGGCAGAGAGTTTTAGCAACACCGGTTTGGGATGGAGTCATGTCGTGAAGATTTTCCTAATTTCTTTCTTCATAGTACCCGTTGTCTTTAATGAATCTTACATTTCGAGAAACATACGTCTTTTTTGTAGTTGGGTTATGACATTTGTAGTCTTTCTGAGTAGTTGAGTATCCTAGAAACATGCATATTTCCCCATTTTGGTTATACCTTATCTCTTTGTCTTTCTAAAATATGAACAAATCAACCCCAACCAAAAACCTTTAGGTGATCAAGTAATGATTTTTGGTTGTTCAATACCTTAAAAGGTGACAAGTCCTTAAGAACTTGAGTAGGTAATCAATTCATGAGATAACAAGTCAACAACACATCGTCTCCCCAAAAGCGTTTTGGAACATTTTTGTCAAACATATTGCTCCTTGCTAGCTCCATTAGGTATCTATTCTTCCTCTCAGCTACACTGTTTTGTTGGGGTGTGCATGATGTTTGGTGAACAATCCCGTGTTTGGAATGAAAGTCACAAAACTCTTGGCTAGTGTACTCTCCTCTATTTTCTGATCGTAACACCTTAACTTTAGCATTGTATTGAGTAAACACATAGCTATGGAACTTGCTAAAGACATCAAAAACACGGTCCTTTGAAGGTAAGAGAGTCACCCAAGTGTATTTGGATTTTTCATCGATAAAGGCCACAAAATACATGTTCTATCTCTAGACACACAAGGGGCAGTCCACACATCAGAGTGAATTAAGTAAAAAATGATAATAGTTTGTGGTTGATGATGGAAACACAATTCTATTATTCTTGTCTAGAATACATGCTTCACAATATTTGTTATCATATAACTCATTTGGAAATATAAGTTTGAGAGCTTTATTATGCGGATGACCTAGTCTATTATGCCACAAAGAATCATTTTCTTTATCAACTAAAGATGCAAGGTTTCTAGAATCAAAAGAACAACATTCGAATTTAAGGAAACAACATGCTTAGAATTAATAGAGATAGAACTAGGGTCTTCAAGAAAATATAATCCATCTTTGACTTGACCCTCACAACCTAGTCTCCCGGTCTTAGTACCCTGAAACCACATCTCGTTAGGGCTGAAAACCGCAAAGCAATCAAGGTCCTTGGTGGCCTTCCTTAGTGATAAAAAGTTAGACGCGAAACTAGGCACATAAAACGCATTAGACTTCTTATCAAATAGGTTCAAATTTCCGATTCCTTTAATAGGTATACCATCTCCATTAACCTAGAATCCTTAATCATATGATGAGAGGCTCCTTAATCAACGATTATAGGACTAGATTGAATTGAACTTTTAAAAATGTTACCGGATTCTCTGGAGCTGGAGAATGCTTTGAAGATGGCCTCTAAATCAGATTTCTTTACCATGTCATCTAGAGAGACAGTCATTGTTTGGCTTCCTTCATCAACGAAGAACATTGCTTGCCTTGGCTCCCTAAACTTTATTGGTTTGAGATGGGGATGAAGTAGCCAACACTTGTCCTTGGAATGACCTTTCTTCTTGCAGTGCTCACACCACATCAGTGTCCTTGTATCACGCCTGAATTGACTCTTGTTGCCCATCACAAGATCGCTCCTTTGATTGAACAGACCTTCGGATTATTCTTCTTTCTGAATCTGCATACACACTTCATGAAGAGAGGGAAGCTTTTCCTCACGGAGAATATGCCTTATGAGACTTTTATAGCTCAGTTTAAGAGTGAGGAGAAGGCCAAAGACTTGGTATTCTTCTCTGAGTACATTGAGAAGCTTGGGCTCAGTGGTTGGAGGACGAGGAACTTCAAGCTCAGACCATAGTGCTCTGTAATCTCCGAAGTGTTGAGTGAAATTCTTCTCATCTTGTTGGAGGTTGTTTAAGGGCACACTTTACTTTAAAAACCCTAGATATGATGGAGACGTTTCCGAACAGACTTTGAAGTGTGTTCCAAAGTTCTTTTGCTGAGTTTCAATACACGTACGCAGCAAGGATTCAAGGCTCGAGAAAGTTTTGGAGAATCGCCATGACCGTTTGGTCCTCTTGGAACCATGGTTCTTCTTCCAGGCGAGTAACAACACTTTTCCCTTTGTTTTTGTCTTGAGATGGAGCTTGGACGATGTGGCTTCATAATCCTTTAGAACATAGATGTGTGTTTTTGCGGTTTTTGACCACAAGAGATAATTCAGGCGTGATGAAAGAAAATTGGTGTGGTGGGAGCACTGCAAGAAGAAAGACTATTCCAAGGAGAAGTGTTGGCTACTTCATCCCCGTCTCAAACCAACAGAGTTCAAGGAGCCAAGACAAACAATGATATGTGATATGTCACCATCTAATATGACTTATGTGTACTTAATTTATTTTTTCTTTCAATAAATGATTTTTGATTATTATTTATAAAAAAAACTTAGTTGATCAAACTCAAAGATCATCCATCCAAGTGGATCCAAACTCGGGTAACATGTTATTGGAGAAACTCATTAGGGAAAATGACCAAACCCGGTAATGTTATTTGTCCAAACACTGGTTACAACTAGCAAGACACTTGAACAAACAAACTTGCAACTGAAAAACGATTAAAAGTTAGTGATTCAAAAATAATAGCACGATTGGCATATTTTATCGACTTCATTTATCCAGTTCACCAAACAACTAACCGTAAATCAATTCTATCAAGTATTAGGTGTCAATAATATCTCATTTTGGAGACACAACCTATATTTTAATTGTTTTCTTAACCCAAAAGCTATACTCCATCATTGTGTATTTCATTACATATTATATTTTTGATATTTTCTCACACTCGTTTTTGTGACGATATAATAGTGTTGGGAATATTTGTTTTTGGTAGATGGATTGATAAAATTCAATTTATAACATAGTCTTAAATTGTATTATGTAAGATTAAGCGACTAACCATAATAAAAATCCGATGAAAAAATGTTGGAGAGGTGGATAGTGTTGGGAATATATTTTTCAATGTTATATACTACATTGTTTTGTCTTCATTACAAATAACTGAATCTCGGGTATGTACAAGAAAATGGAGATTAAGCATCTATCGAACATGCCACGATTTTAAATCTACTACGTTGATGCCAACGCTAGTTGCTACCATTGCAGATGTATGATGATGTAAAAACCTTGTGTTTTAATACACTTGGTTAATGCAAGTACGCGTGATAGACTTATAGGTAATATAAAATTTGAGTTAGCTTTAAGCTTTTTTGCCAAGTGGAAAGTAAAAAATAGTAACGATGCTTCGATCAATTGAATAACATTGATTAGCATTCTAGCTGCTTTAACTATAAATACGCTTACTAAGCCTCTCCATTTCTCTTCACATTTCTTTTGTCATACCAATTATATTATTATTAAGATAAATTAAAGTGTCTCTATATTCTTACAATATATAAGATAACAATATGAAGCAATCTCAGGTTCTGCTTCTTCTAGTTGTTCAAATCATTGTTCTTTTGCCTCTCCTTTGTCTCTCCGACGATTTTGTTAACTCTAAGGCTACTTATTATGGCAGCCCCGATTGCAAAGCTAATCCTCGTATGTATTTTACTTAATTTTTATTGTCATTAATTAGTTATGTATTTTAATTAATTACTTTCTTTTATTATTTGTATTTATTGTTGGTTAATATATCTTTAGTAATAGGAACATAGCATTATCAACCTTAATTAATTTATTTACGTATAGGTTTATCTTTAATAAAAAAATGGGTATAATTAAAGTGTACATGGTGTCTTTGATTCGAGTATGACATTACGTTTAGTAATTAGTTTTTTTTTTGTTCAAGGACTCGTTAGTATTGGGTAAAATGCCTAGAAGTTTCTAATAATATATGTTGAAGAGATTCAAGAGAAGAAGAAATAATTGATTATTGATTAAGCAGGAGGAGCATGTGGATATGGAGAATTTGGAAGAGAAATCAATAATGGAGAAGTGAGTGGTGTATCATCACGACTATGGAACAATGGAGCTGGTTGTGGTGCTTGTTACCAGGTTAGGTGCAAAATACCTCCACACTGCAGCGAGGAAGGAGTCTACGTAGTGGCAACAGACTCCGGTGAAGGAGCTGGTTCTGACTTCATCTTAAGCTCTAACGCCTACGGACGTATGGCTCGTCCTGGTACAGAGGAGCAACTCTACTCCTTTGGTGTGGTCGACGTTGAGTACAAAAGGGTCCCTTGCCAATACAAAGGCTATAATCTTGTGTTTAAGGTCCATGAAAAGAGCTATAATCCTCATTATCTCGCCGTGCTTATCTTGTACGTTGGTGGTATCAACGACATCCTCGCCGTCGAAGTTTGGCAGGTATGTGTATACATATATACACTAGTAAAAAAATTTCATATAGTCACAATCAAACCACGAATTTTGGTAACAGCTGACCACCATTTTTTAGCCACGACCGTATAGCTACGATGTAGCTACGGGAAAAAATTTGTGATTATATGGTCGTTGTTACAAAAGATGGTGGCCAATCATTACTTTTTTTTTGGAAATTTGTAACTATTTGATGAACATTCATAGTATGTAGCTATTACCTAGCCACAAATGCTTTCGTAGCTTGGTTGTGGCTATATGAATTTTTTTTACTAGTGATATCTCGATGTTCGGATTGAAATTCTAACCTTCTTGAATACGGAGTCAGCCTTTACTATATTCCCTTTAGAATTATCCTCTTTGAAAGTGGATTTGACTTCGTTCCTATAGAAAACTATTAGACCAAAAATCACTTTGTCTAAATTTTTGACAAAATGTATTAATTTATGTTTTTGAGACCTAGAATCTTTGGTTCATTAAGAAAAACCTTAAGTTACATATATGAAATAAATTTGAACATTGTTAAATAATGTATATATATGGATGTGTTCAGGAGGATTGCAAAGAGTGGAGACGTATGAGAAGAGTGTTTGGAGCTGTTCATGATTACCAAAATCCACCAAGGGGCTCACTCACTTTGAGGTTCTTAGTCTACGGAAGTGCCGGAATCAAATGGGTCCAATCGCCAAACGCTCTTCCTGACGATTGGACCGCTGGAGCCACCTATGACTCCAACATTCTACTTACTTAATTCATTCCCCTTTTCATCCATCTCTCTCTTTCTCTATAGTGTGTTTTATATATATCTTAATGGTTTCTCTATGTATAATGGCTTATATATATATTTAAATAACGCCCTCTAGAAACAATCTTAGTAGATTCATATTATTATGTGTTGTGTATTGTTGAGAAGGTTGTAATAATTTGTAAGGTTTCGGTTTTAATGTAATAATCAGTAATAATCAATTTAACAGATGAACCTTTTGTAAGCTTTTTCACATTTTGACAGTCAAGCTCAAGCATATTGTATATGTATATAGTTGGGCTTTTTTTCGTGATGGCGTCACAATTTTACACTAATAGGCCCATCAATAGTTTAAGGCCTATTAATACCTTACGGCCCATTAATACAAAGGGAAATGTTCCTAGAAATCGAGTACAAATCTGAGAAATCGGTGGCTTAAATGACCTTCAAATACTTGTCCCTTTGATCGATTTCGTCAGTTTTCTTCGATTCTGGTTTGTAATCAACTCCGGGCTTGACGACAAGAGAGAACAGAAACTCTATTATTCATCCTGTTTCGTGTCCAAGTTTAACCGATAGTCACTAACTTTACTGTAACATGCGTAGGTTTACGAGTTAATCCTTCCTTAAATTCGATTCTGGAGCTCTTCTTCAGACCTGTTTTGGATTTAGGTTGATGAGGAGATGCATTAGTTATCTAGTTTGTCTCGAGTTGATCGCAGTGAAGTAGAAGCTCTAATTTCGTGGACACTGTTGAGTTGCACACTTAGTACACTCTCTTTAGAATCTATCGGTGAAGATGCCGCAAGTTAAGATCATCGCAAAAAATTTCATGGACATGGTGGCGTCTCTTCCTGCCATCAAGCTTGACAAACTCTACAACAATGTCTTCATCTGCGAGGCCATACTCAGGTTGATTGATGTGCTTTTTATTTCTTCATTAACTTATACTCTGATTTGAAGACCTGTGTACTAGTGATGTAACATGTTTGGAGGATTTTGTTGCTGTTCATTAATTTAAAATTTGAAAGAAAAAGTTGAGAATCTTACCTTCTTGAGATGGTATCAGGTCTTTGCCGCCTCTTGCCAAGAAGTATGTATTGCAGATGTTATACATTAATAAATCTGTACCTGCCACGACGATGGAGGAGTGGGTGCTTCCAGATGGTGTCTCTAAGCATCGAGTTGCTATCGATCGACTGATTCAATTACGGATTTTTTCGGAAATTAAAGATAGGTATACATTCTTCGTTTATTCTTGATACTAACATCTTCACTGTGGAGGGTTATTTATGTTAAAGTCTTAGTTTTAGAAATTGATTTGAGGTCAGTTTTTATTAGATAGTATTAAACTTCTTTCAGGAAACAGGGAACCAGTTACAACCTAAATCCTACATTTCAGAACAATCTTCAGAAACATATAATTTCCGGGTAAGACATCTTCATGTTCATGGTATTGTCCTTTTTAATTTTTCTCTAGGTTTTTGAAAAAAGTGCTGATGAGCTAAACTTTATTATTGCAGTGGAGTTCTGCCTAGGGAGCCTATGAACTCCGACAATGCCATTAAGCTTCCAAGTCTACAAGAACTCAAAACCTATGCACTTCAGCAATGGGAGGTGTGTAATTTCTAATTAAATGTTGATAATACTTGTAAGATCAAGGAATTTGTAAAAGACAATATACTTTCACTATGGATTAGGATAGTTTCTGATCGGTACTTATGTTTATCAGTGCTTCTTGCTACAACTCATAAATTCGGGTCAAGGTGAGAAGCTAACTGGCATTAGTTCATCCATGATGAGAATCTTCCAGCGAGGTTTATTAAGTCAGAGGTAATATTGTTATACACGTCTATAGATGCATAGTGGTGACATCTAGCCTCCCTGTGTGATGCAGTTCATGTGACATTACAGAGACAGAGATGGCCCGAGGTTAACTGAGAGTGGCTTTCAGTTTTTGGTATGCAAAACGTGAGTTATTGATCTCTTATTACCTGTTTTCAAGTAAGTAACCTAATTGATCCTAATTTGCAGCTTATGGATACAAATTCCCAGCTTTGGTACATTATCCGAGAATACATATCGAATGCTGAGGTTTGTTTTGCCTTGATAATGTTTAGTTAGATTGATTTATCAGCTTCTCTATACAAATAACCAAGTGTCACTGTTGTTCAGGAGAGAGATGTAGATCCAGCAGACTTGATTTCATTCTTGTTAGAGCTTAGTTTTCATGTTACTGGTGAGGTATAACAATATTCACAAATGTCATTACAAACATTCTTGTTCTTTTGTGATCTTAATTTCATTTAGTTGGAAGATTGTTGATTACTATGTTGAGCTCAAACATTCTTGTGCATTGCAGGCATATAACTTAAATACCTTAACAGAGGTTCAAAGAAATACACTTAAGGACCTTGCAGACTTGGGATTAGTCAAGCTTCAACAGGTTAGATAATTTATGATTTATTTTCATTACCTAAAGAAGGTAAACTTTGCAAAAGTTAATTGTTAGAAAGAATATAAAATTATATCATATGCTTAACTGGTCTTTATAATTATTACAGGGAAGGAAAGACAGTTGGTTTATTCCAACTAAACTGGCTACAAATCTGTCAGTCAGTCTAGCAGATTCTTCAGTGCGAAAAGAGGTCAAACCTTTTGATTTAACTCGTGTCCCATTCCTAGCTACTACCAACAAGTTTGTTGATTTTGCATCCTTATTGATTTTTATTCTTCATCAGGGATTTGTCGTGATGGAAACAAACTTCAGAATGTATGCTTACTCCACATCTAAGTTACAGTGTGAAATTTTACGTCTGTTTGCGAGGTAGAAACTCCTGAACATCAATCTGAAACTCTCTATTCTTCTGCATCTTGAAATCCTTTAGGTCTAAGTAGATGCGGCTTCATTGTTCCAGGATAGAGTACCAACTTCCAAACCTTATTGCTTGTGCAATTACAAAGGAAAGTTTGTACAATGCATTTGACAATGGCATCACATCAGACCAGGTACAGTTGGTTTTAGTTTGAAAACATTTGAAGTATCCAGTACATGATGTTATGCTTACACATGACCGGACTCCTGTCCATGAGATGGTGATCAAATTGTTGATGCTTCTCTTAAAAGTTTCTGAATACTCTTTTTTTTTTTTTTGGTTGTGGATCACAGATAATAACTTTTCTCCAGCAAAATTCTCATCCACGATGTGCTGATCGAGTCCCATCTATTCCAGAAAATGTCACTGATCAGGTTAATACATTCCTTCCATCTAGTGTCAAGTATATAAACATGTGTATAGGATTGATTTATAGCTTGAAATGTGTATGCTACCTACGCTTCCTGATTTATCAGGCTTGTGCTTATAAATAGATATGCATTGTTTTTAACAGATACGGCTATGGGAGTCAGATCTGAAGAGAACTGAGATGACGCAGGCTCACTTCTACGATGAATTTCCTTCAAAAGTAACAAACCTGAATCCTCTTAAATTATTGTTTTCTTCATAGTTGAAAATCGTTGTAGTAAAACTCAGTAAATAATATCATATAAAATCATCATGTGGGCAGGATGTGTTTGAGGCTGCTTGTGACTTTGCTCGGCAATGGGGAGGCCTTCTTTGGGAAGACTCGACGAGAATGCGACTTGTTGTGAAATCCGAAGTTCACAATCAAATGCGTGAGTTCCTTCATACCCAAAGCAAGTAAGAAGACGAAACAAAACCTCATGTTTCGAAACTACAAAATATTTTGCATAAGGTTTCAGCAGTAAGAGAAAGAACAGTAGCGATTTGATGTCTTAGTACTCTAATAGTTCTTATCTGAGAATACATGCGCACCAGACAGTGGATTGCTATAGTCCGGGTAGAAAAGTATCAAGGAGTTTATGTGCTTGTGTGTTGAACTTGAAGCTTTAGGAACATACCAGTCTTGGCAAAATCCCTGATATATACATATAGTTAAGTAGATTGCCCCAATTTTATTGGTATCGAAAGACAGCTAACAGTTGATATCCATCTGAAGAAAACTATACGTCTTTCCAATATTGTGGACCATCACGGAATTGTTATACTCTTGCTACGTCTAAACCACAGTATACTTAACTGGTCTTAAGTTTTAAACGCCAAGCATTTTTCTCATCCAATAAGTTAAATGGTGCAGACGAAGTTGAAATCTTGTGATAGTGGTAATCTTATTCTCCGATTATGATGCAAAGTTAAGTAAACAACTATATTGACAAAATCTGGTCCTTGTGGGACAGTTTCTCTGTGGGTTCTGACACGCGAGACAGAGCACAATTTCGGTCTTGTATCTATTCAGTCAACCAAATTATTAAATCCCAGCAACTGCGATCTCAGCTTGATCAACTAAGAGAATTTGAAGAACCTTGGAGGTCCTTAGAGACACTGAATCTATGTGTCGATATGAACACAAGATCTTTTGTTATTTTACTTGAGCTTTTTCATTAGCTGAGAATTCTGAATCCTGGATCTTCTCTTCCGTGTTTGCCTCCACAGTTGCATTTCCACGTGCCCGAGCAAGTCTCTCAGCTTCTTCAATCTTTCTTATAGTTTCCTGTTGTGTTGCAGTCATCATTGTCCCCATCGTTTTCTTCTCTCCTTCGAGCTGAACCTCCATTATTGTAGCAGCTTGCTTGTCTATCGGTTTGAAGTAATCTTCAATTTTAGCTTCCTGTATCAGTAAAGAACCCAAACAAACTTAGACTTCAAATTTTCCTAACACAGTTAAAAGTAGAACAAAAAAAAAGAAAGCTTCCTGATTTAAGAAACACAGGCTCTGGTAATTGCTAACAAACGCCAAGTAAATAAAAGCGTTTTCCCTTCGCTGAATGCTTTGAAACCAAAAGTACATGGGAAGGACACGACATCCCAAATTTTTAACCCGAGTTATAATGTATATATATAGCTAGTATTACGCAAGTGGTAAGCTCAATGGGAGTTATATGAACCATTTGCAAACTTTGGAGTGAGGATAACAACAAGAGACCAACCGTATTCTCAATCTGCTTATTTAAATTCTGCATCTCCTCAACCATACGGCGGACTTCAGACAATACAATCTGCTCGGGGAGTCTGTTTAACTCTGCTTTCTTTTGTTGAGCCTACAAGAACAGAGGTTTAAATCAGATGAAAGATAACCATGACCAACCCAAGCTAGAAGTCATAAGTATTGTTGAACAGATAACGCCAATCTATATGGTTAGGAAACTCTGATTGCATCAAACTTCCCAAAAGTACAGTAAGTAATAGCCTATTTTACTGATTACGGATATTATTCAACTATTAGAAACCGATAAGTACATATCAAAGCAAATATCCTGCATACTCTTTACATTGGTACTTTTTATAGAAAGCGTTATTCAATGTATCATCTTCAGTCGAGTAGAAAGCGTTTTTCAAATTCAATTCGATTAATTAAAGTCCCAAAGCAGGAACTAGCGTTTCATCATCTTATTCTAACATTAATTCTAATACATTAGATCGAAGCATCGCGAGAAAAACAAACCTGCTGGATACGCTTTTCGAGCTGCAACCTGTAATTCCGGATTCTCCTTTCTTCATACCCAGAGAGGACTCTCACATAGAACATAGCTTTTCTCCCATATTCCAGCAGCTTGTTCATATTTTCTACAGTCCATGAAGAATAAAACATATCAAAATCAAAAGTATAATGGATTCTGCGAAATAAAATTTCGGATTATTTCATTCAAAAACTGCATCACGATATGTGAAACAAAAAAAAAGGAACCTTAAAACCTGGAACTGATTTTGCAAAACCGAACTTAAAACGAAAAAAGATGAATTCCCTGACTTAGCTAAGATTTTGAAGAAATATCCGAACTAATAAGATGTCTAGTTCGTCTAACATTGCACACAAGTTTAATCATTATCGATCAAAAGGAAAACGAATACTAAAACTTAAACCACAGATCTAACGATCAAACACTGGAATCATTAGTATCGAAGACTGAAATGAAGGCAATACCAAGTCCACGCCTAGCAAATCAGACGGAAATCGAAAAAAATTACAAAAATGAAATTATGCAACTAACCTCAGTTCAGTACACAATTATCGATCGACAGAGACGTACTCGCTGGAAATCGGAAACGGCAAATGACGGGATTGCGTGAATGGGATTCACTAAAAAAACCAGATTCTGCAAACACACAAGCGAGTGACGAAGGCGCAACAAAGAACAAAAAATTGGGACTTCCTGAGAAAAATCCGGTCGGATTATCTGTGAGTACTATAGACTGACGAACTCCGGCTCCGGCGGCAAGATTATACCGTCACCGATCTCTCGCTTGACTTGAAGGATAGAATTGCTTCCGTCTCGTTCCCTTAGTGGGCTATAAATGGGCCTTTATGATTTATAACAGGCTTTTGGAACATGAGCCAGATTCTTACGTCCTGCCTTAAAACTCTTTTAAACTATTATCTAAAATATTTCTTTTTGAGCTTGAAATTATAGAAAATAACATTTTTTCGCATAAGTTTAAAAAAAAAGTAATTTTTACCTTTTAAAATTCAAAGGCGTATTTTCTATAATTTTCTCAACTCTTTTTATAGCTTTTACGGTCACATGTTCTAGCCGTTGTTTGACTCGACATTATCGCAAGTCATAAGTAGCCGTTGAAATTTTCTTTTTATTTTGTGAATTACCGTTGGAAATAAATTCGTTTGATCAATTCATCGAAATTTATTACTAGGCTCCAAGCTCTTTATTTAAACAAACAGAATTTTGATCGGATTGACTATTTGATATTTAAATATTTGAACATTATCGGTACTTTAACTTTTGTCAATTAGATTTAATACGGATTTAGAATCTGTCGAAGAAAAAAAACAAAAGCAGAATGATTTTGTAAGCCAATTTACTTTCAGTTTGGTGATTAGGATGATCCAGCTAATTATTTGGCACAAAATTTGATTCCTATCCGCTATATTATAGTAGTTTAAAAAATAAATTTATGGGTGAACTTTATCGATGTTATTGTAAAGAAATTAATCATGCGTTAATGGAACTATACCTCCAACCCAAATTAGACACTACTTTGCTGAAGCAAATAGCCAAAATCACTGTGCTGACGAAAATAACCCTGAAAAAGACCATTTATTACAATTACTTTCTTTAACGGCTAGTTTTGTGAATGATTCTTCATCTTGTCTGAGGCTCTGAGCTATACCTCGAACCCAAATTAGACACTACTCTCACTCTCTGTTCCTCTCTCTCTTTCTCTCAGTGCATCTCCAATATCTGATAAGTTTAGTGTTAATGGAGGAATTCGAGTATATGATAGTGGACAAGTTTAACGAAGAAGACTTCTACGAGATGATAGAAGCACCAAAGTTTGTAGACCTCACCGCATCAGATCACCGCCCAGAAGGCGAAGATCGTTACTGGTTCTGTTCCAGAGTTGGTCAGAATCTTATTCACTCTCTTACATTCAACCCTTTTTTTTTTCTTTTAAAGAAGAATTTGAATCGATCATAAAAATCATTATTAATGTTCCAGAGATCAGGGAAATTTGATTTTGAGATTTTCTGAATCCTATGTGCTATTAAATTAACTTCTGGAGATCTTGGAGTTATGTAGGGATTGTTCTCAAAGTTGCTAAAATAGGGGTTTAGTGATGAGTTTTTTGGGTTTCACTTAAATTAGCTTGTGTTTTGATCCCTTTTGGTTTCTTGGTGATACTGTGTACTTAGGATGCGATCAGAAACATGAAGAATTTATGGATTCAGAAGCGATGGACAGAAATTTTGTTCTTCGGGTTAGCTGAAAATATTCAAACTTTATTTTTTTTCTTGCCTTCCTTAATTTGATTTCGTTATAAAAGATTCATCAGCTTAAGACTTTGATGTCTGAAGGTCATGGCAGCAAGGAGTCCAAATGTTCGTCTTCGAAAAGCTCTTTATAGAAAGGATTTTAGGTAATGAACTTCAAACTATGAGAACTATGTTTTGACTTAGACAGATCATCACTGTAATGTGTGTTTAACGTTACATTGTTCTACATACTTTTGTTATTGCAGTGTAGATCCTAAATGCCCTAATACAGTGCCTGCAAAGCCCTCGAGATCACGGATTTCTAAATTGGCTATGATCTTATCAATTGCTCAGAAGGGTAATGCAAACATCAGGTCAAAAGAAGTAAAAGAAAGTTTAAGAAACATGATTGCAACTCCAAAGGCAAAAGTAAAAGGGAAGGAGTCATCAGTGGTCTCAACAGTTCCTCAAAAGGCATTAACCGAGCGAAAGAAGCAACTGCGGAGTCCAGCAGCTTTTTGGAGTGTACAGAATCCGAGAAGCGCGACAGTAAAGGTGTCAGAAAACAGAATTGTTGCAAAGGCTTTGGTGTTTCAATCTCCAAAGAAGTTGGTGAAATTGAAGAGATCCGTGGAGCTTAGTTCTTCGGTGAAGAAGTTGTGTAATGGGATGAGGAGGCTTGAGATTGAAAAGAAAAGAGATGGTATGGGGATTACTAATAAGGTTCTGAGTTCAGCTCCATCTAGAAGACCACTAAAAACACGAGAGGTGAAGAGCCGAGTGTTTGATTCTGTGCGGTCACAGAAACAGATTGATGAAAAAACAAAAGGTCCTGATACTTTGAAAAAGAGGGTCAAGAAAGAGCCAGTGCTTTCCTTTGATCCTTCTAAAGCACCTAAAGCTAATGGCATGGAACTTGAGAATCAGTCATTGTGTTGCCCAAGTAGTTTGCAAATGAGTGCAGAAACAACTGGAAATGAAGAATTCTTGGTCGAAAACAAATCTGAAAATTTGTCAGACACATTAGAGACTAATATGGACGATCAACTCCAGGCCAGAGAAGATCCTGCTGTCATAAAGGAGGGTAGAATGGATACACTAAAGCAATATCAAATTGCAGAAAATAAAGTAAAGGAAAATGCATTATCTCTGGAGTGTGAGGACAAAGAGAATGCAGCAGATGTTGATGAAGAAGGTGATAAGGAAAATTCTTCAGCCTTGGACAATAACAGGTGAGGGAAATGTTGTTTATTTGCTTTAGTTTGGTTCTCTTCTGCACATCACCTAACGGATATTCTTGTTTCTGTGAATCTCGCAGGAAAGTTGAACAAGCCACCTACCCTCTGTTGAAAAAGAAAGTATTTGGCAAGAAAGAAATTTGTAAAACCACTCAAAAGGTAGCTAGTTATGTACTTTCTGTGTAGTTTCTAATTGAGCTCACCTGTTATCTTCTGTATATTCATGTATTTGTATGGACCAGGTTACGACAGTAGCAGATAAGTGTTTCAATGGCAACACTGTTTCAGCCAGTACCCGTGTCAAATATACAAAACCTAAGCTCACAAATCCAAAGCCTTTTCGACTTAGAACAGATGTATGATGTGCAAATAGTATAACCCCCAAAGATGTTTATTTTATAAATGCAACTCTGGTTTCTTTTTCTGATTGGAGAAATTTTTTGATATTATAGGAAAGACGAATTCTCAAGGAAGCAAACACGGAGAAGAAACCACAGTGTGCTCTTGACAAGGAAGAAACTGCAAACATTATGGGGTTCCATGGTGAAAACTTGGGTCCAAAACATCAGCCAATTCGAGTAAGTTTTTCTGAAGCAAATCGATGTATGTTCATCATGCGAGTGTTTCTTATTGTGATGTATCAACTGCAGTTGGAGAAGAACACAACTTCCCTGTTAAAAGCTTCAAGAGGAACATCCACAGCATTTGTATCTGAAAACATGGTGGATTGCAAGAGGTAAAGACTGCTGATCAGAAAACAAAGTGTAGTCTCTCACTTGAGAGAAACTATGAAACGACTTTTCACTTGTCATAACAGTTACTTTTTCCTCAGCATGTAATCCCCAAATTTTGTTTGCCTTTCCCCAGGGTTGCGTTAGGTAGAAAGAAGCAAGTGGCAAGTAAAGAAAGTGAAACCATAGAGGACACTAAAACGATGGATGGAGAATCTAAGGATGTTGCAACAATCAAACCTTCTGTTTGTCTTACTCCAAGGGAGAAAAGACCTACAACGGTTCCAAAGGGACCAAACTTCCATAGTATTCATGTCCCAAAGAGCTGTACAAAAAGAGTGGGATCACGAGTGTAATAAGATCACTTGTCAATGATATATATGGTTCAAAACACACGAGAGTTCTATATCTTGAGTTCATATTTGAGGAGTGACCCGAGTGGGATTGTTATTATGTATAAACACATTGTTGTAGTCAGATTTTAAGATGGATCAACACAAAAGTTAGTCTATATATGGTGTGTAGAAGCACTTACCCGGAGTCTATTCATTCTCAGCAGTATTGGTAAGTTATGAGGAAAATACATGTTACAGCCACAGAAAAGATTACGGCAGCAAATTAAAACTTAAATTTGACATTCTCGTATTCCAATTCAGATATAGGATCATTGACTTCTTCTTTTGTAGGGAACCCAAAGTGGAACATAAGCATATAAACATCTTACGTGAGTTAATGTCAAAGTGAAAACGATCCATCTCATTTTTGCATCTAAAGTAGCTTTAGGCATGGGTGGAATATCTGAGATTTTTGTGATATCCGAATCCGAATCCATGATTTTATTATCCAGATCCGGATCCGAACACTATGGATATCCGCGAATATTCGGATCCAGATCCGCGGATATCCGGATCCGAATTATTATTACAATAAATAATATTTTTATAAAAAATAATACAATAATTATAATAAAATAAGATTATGGTATTAAAAATTATTAAAAACTATAAAAATTAACTTTTAACCAAATTTGATTTAAAATATCAAATGTATTAAATTTTTCTAAATTTTATATTAAAATATCATTAATAAATTAGAATAAATTCTAACTTTAGCATCTAAAAATATTATATTGTTCATGATTTGAAAATTTAAAAAGAATCTACACATCAACACATTTAAAATTATTTAATAAAAATAATACATATTATAAAAATCATATACTAAATATTCTAAATCGATCGGATCCGGATATCCGGAAGCAAAATTTTATTATCTGGATCTGTATCTGCGGATCTGTACATCCTGGATACCCTAAATTTCATGACGAATCACGAATCGGATATCAGATCTCGGATAATATGCCCTTGCCTAATCTAAAATACCAACCTTCGTCAATGGAAAAAAAACTTATTGTCTTCGGTCTGAGGTTCTAGCACAATGTATAACTTAAACTCCAAAGATTCTTAAAAAAAAAAAACTACATAAGATCATTTACTGCAGGAACTTCATTTGGTCAAATAGTTTTTTCATTAAATTTGTCTTTGGGTTAAACTTCATTATAAGTTTATAATCCAATATCCCATATTAGACTAAACCCAAAATTAGACCTAATAATGTATCTAAATTTCTTATCATAAACATTATTACCTCTTTTAAGTGATCTAAAAGATTCTGTTAGATATATATAGATAGATAATTATGTTAGTAGTCTAGAAGTTTTGTAAGATAAAATTTAGGTATTTTAGAGATGAAAATAAAATAATCTACAAACTTTTATAAGCTAATTTTGGAGGCTATAAATACCTTCTTACCCGATCATTTGTAAACAAGTTGAATAAATGAAATAAAAACAAGTAATTAAAAAAAAGAGTGCTCTTTAAAAGTTCTCTAAGTCAAGTCTTTAAAGTATTCTCTAATTATTCTTCCAAGTTTTCTACCATATTTAGAAGTTTTTTTTCTTGGTTCTTTTAAATGTCTGGGAGTAATAGTCTTGAGTTAGTACTAAACACTGTTTCTATATATTTCTTACGAGAGTTAATTTTATTAACTTCTCGTAATATTATTTGGAATTTAGCAATTTTGCTTATGGATAAGATTTTATCGATATTTGATAAAGAAAAGTTATCTACCGCAAATATGACTAACATGACTTTAGAAAAATGAATCATATTGAGAGATTTTTATTAAAATGTTTTTAATAACACATGACTAATATTATTACAATTGGAAAATTGTAGGGGCAAATGAGAAAGACAGACATGTGAAGAAAAGACAGTCATGTGAATGTCACTTTCTCTTTAGCTGTCATCTTGCCTTGGGTCGGGGCATATCTCTATTCCCTACCATTTATTCACTATATGGTACCCACACTCTTTCTCATTCTTCCATTCTCAATTTCAACATTTTTAGATTCTCTCTTTTTCTCATTATATTTAATTCTTATTATTCTATTTTTACACATTTATGTAACGAAAACATAAATAAATGTAACCTATAAATAAGTTCAAATCATTCTATAGAAAATTCCAATGTCACAGCTTGCAATTTTAGCTTTTCTCTTGGTTCGTCTCTTTTAGAACAATTTTTATTTTCTCTGAATAATGCAATTTATTCATTAAAAGTAATTACGAAGCGTGTGATTTATACGTAAACGTTTCTATTTTTTTTTCTGTATATATATAGATTGATATCATTAACTAACTATTAAGGAATAATATTATTCCACATCGAAAGTTGGAAAGATCCTAACTAGTATATAAAAATATGAGATTCTCCATTCGTTGCCAATTGATTTTGAGTTAAAAACTCATAATCTATATGGTATCAGAGCCCAAGATTCATAGTGTCTAACAGATCCGATCCAAAATTAGTCCAATTATCGATAATCTAAGCCCATAATTGACATATGAAGTTTGAAGAGATTCTAAACTAGTATATAAAAGATATGAGACTTTCCACTCGTTGCCAATTAATTTTGAATTGGAAACTCATAATCTATATGGTATCAGAGCCCACAATCCAAGCTGTCCAACCGATCCAACCCAAAGTGGTCCAATTATCGACAACCTAAGCCCATAATTGACATAGGAAATTGAAAGGGTTTCTAAACTAGTATATATAAGATATGATACTCTCCAGTCATTGACAATTAGTTTTGAGTTGGAAACCATAATCTAATATTATCAACGAGATGTATTGATTATATATCATGTTATATTGATCAGGGTCGACCCTATGTTATATGACACCTAAAATATGAATAAAATTAATGCCTTATGAATTATATTAAATTTTCAATAGTAATATAACTAAATAGTTTACTATTTACGTAGGGTTCGAACCATTGCATGACGCATATAGTAAAATTACTAAAATCATTACACTAAGAGACAAAATTAATTTTGATACCCCAAAATCTTTTATAATATTTAGCGCCTAAAACCTTTGCTTTATAAGCTTTATCTCATGGTCGCTATTGTATTGATCACATGCAACCTAAATTGATGTCCTATGACTACAAAAGTAAATGTTCCGTGACAATATAGACAGAAGATATGAATTTACATCACATACAATACAAAGTCACTCTTCAACTAGTGTCAACGATAAAAATTATTAAGGAGATAGTGCAAACAAATGTCTGAATCGTACATATCAACCACAAACTCGAATACGATAAAATGATGAACACTAACAAGAAGAAAAAAATGAAAGTAAATTACTCGAACAGCGATGCTCACCAATTCAATAATCATCTCAAACGAGAATAAACTGGGCTGCAACAACTCCAACAATGCACGATAGTGCTATGGCATTGTTTCTGAAAGCTCCAGAACCTGGTGAAGGTGCAGATTCCATTCCCGGTGGCATTGGTGGTGAAGCTGTATCGGGAACTGTTAATGGGCTTGGAGCCATTGGGCTTGTAGATGGAGTTGATGGCATCATTGGTGGTGAAGCCATAGGCATTGGTGGTGGAGCCATGGACATTGGTGGTGGAGTCATCATAGGCATAGGTGGTGGAGTCATCATAGGCATAGGTGGTGGAGTCATCATAGGCATAGGTGGTGGAGTCATCATAGGCATAGGTGGTGGAGTCATCATTGGCATGGGAGGAGGAACCGAGGTTCGACCGCCGCTAGACATAGGTGGCATAGACATTGAGCCAGAAGGAGCCATCATTGGAGCTTGAGCTAGGGAGAAAGGAATAAAAACCATAGACAATGCGAGCAAGAGAAAGGCTTGTGAAGAAGAAGAAGCCATGGTTTATGTGTGTTGTGTAAGATGAAAAGTGTGGTTTATGCAAAGTGATATATAGAGAGAGATAAGTGAAATAAAATAGTGGGAGAGAAAAGTGAAGGATCTTTGTGATATAATGATATATATTATAGTGTTTTTGGTTTTGGGACAGTTGTATACATTGTGTGAAACGTATCAGTCGATGGATAAGTATAAGATGCGGATTAATTTTCATCCTCATATTAGAAAAAAGAGAGGAAAATTCCAAAGTGAAATTTCTTTGTAGGTACGAATATAATAAGTCAATATATATGAATACAATGCCTTTTTTAATTTTATTCTTTATTTCTTTTATAGTGGAACAATCAATCGGATTCACGGGATGGTTTATAAGGGGCCATGTCAAATTTATTAGAACAGGTCACTAATGATGTTAGCCATTGACATATTAGAACGATGATTATTTTTGTTTTTTATTTGGAATTTTTAAAAAAAATTTATAACAACATTAAGATATTTTATAATGTTATTAGTAAGAAAATTAAATTGAGAGAATAAAGATAAAAAGACCATAATGCTAAGTTACAAAACAAAAAAAAACAAAAAGGGACCATTTGTTGTATTTGGTCACAGAGGCTAATAAGCTCGAAGAGCAATATTTATAAACGCACCCACTAACCGACATTTTAATTGTCCCATACTCTTTTCATTTTAATCTCACGACTATTCTTTGGCCCTCATTTACTATTTATCCATATTATACAATCACAACTACACATGATTCATTCATCTATCTACACATATATTGTTGTTTTCTTTTTCTATGTTGTAGATTGAATTGGTTTGATCGAATTGCAAAAACGAAATTGATACTTCTTAGATCATACAAGAGTACAACCAATCACGGAACTCTAATGCTTTTAAGGTTTATTTCATTAGTTTTAAGTTTTTTCACTATTTATTTAATGGTTAACCACTTCAACAGCAACAAACAAAGAAGATTTCCAAATTTTTTAATCTGTTGATTAGTTTAGATTTTTGTATGAAATTTTTTGATTATGAAATATATTGGACTGTTTAGATGGTCAAAAATACGATTTTGAGATTGTTCTTTTTCTTTTCAAGCATGGCGACTGAAGCCTGAAGGTCCATTAATTATGGGGAAAAATACATTGAATTCAATATCGTTAGTCATGATATATGCTACGATCATCACCTTAGTATAGTGGTTGAAATCTCATGTCCACTATCACTCTATCTATTCCAAGTTCAACGCATGATATGTTTGGTCTTTCTATATAAACAAAATTATATGTTTCATGTCATACAAAGATTTTATTATAGGAGAAATGCTTGGAGTCTAGTGGCGTTCATAAAAGACCAAAACCATCTCAACCATGTGGGAATAATGACTTAGTGGGCCGATCTGCTATTGACCAAAAAATGTTAATAAAAACATATGTGCTCATTAACTATGGGCCTGTAGACGCATGAGGCCGTAAGCATCCAGCATTCCCAGAAGAGCGGGAATATTATGTACAAAAACTCAAAACAAATATCACATGTACCGCACGTGCCGTTCTCCCGCCCGTTCTCCGTTCTCTCCCAAAATCTCAAGTTCTCAATCCCTAGCTTCGCTCTCCCCAGATTTACAGCATTTACAATGGCGGATGACTCGGAACCATGTCAAGTCGGGGGTTCTACAGACGGAAGAGAGCTAATAGCTCTTGGTCTCACCGATTCAGACGTCGAAGACGATCAAATCTCTTACCAGCGAGCCTTGGAGTTATGTCGTCTCCTACTCTCTGGTGGCTATCCAGAATCTGTAACAGACCTTTCTTCACGATGTACACATTTCCAAGCTTCCCCTGAGATCGTCAAATTTCTTTGCTGGATCCCTAATTCACCTATTTCCCTTGCCGAAGATGGATGCACGGTGACTCTCTCGTGCGAGTTTCTCTCCGCTCCGGCCAGTTTTGCCTGTAGTTTAGGTTTGCCGGAAAATGTTCTGATTGAGCAGATTAGGCATTATATGGATTCGACATCTTCCACGCCCAAGCGAAATGGTCTTTGGCATATGAGAGGTACTATTTTTATTTCCAGTTCAGCAGTCGTAATTTAGCATCTGATTAGACTGATATTAGTAGTCACACTTCCATTATAATATTCGTATTGTATTTGCGTTAAAATTGATTTAAAAGAAAACTTTGATAACACATAGGAAATGAGGAACAAGAAGATTTACAGTTTATGTCATTGCCAAAACGAAGCCGAATGGATGAAAATGATGTAAGTGATCTCTTAATATAAAGAACTCCTCACGGTATTTACAATTTACTTTTTAAACGATAACGAATGACTCTTCGTGTTATTGACGTTTTTCTAGGTGAATTATTCTGTAATTGATAATAAAGCTAACGACATCACGACCATTGCCAATGGATCTATGCTTGAGGCACTTATAGCTTTTGAATCCCAAGTTTCGCGTTTAATCTTAAGTACATATGATCAGAAAATAGTGGCCTTTGATCATGATCCTCGGTCTGGTCCATGTACTCGAATTTTTGGTTGCGAGATTTTTGGCAATGCTTCAGTGGATGTCGATCCTATGCATTGCTTGGAGGAAAGCAAGCAAGATTTGCTATCTCCACAAGAGGCTGGAATTTGTGAGCAACTTGAAATCGGCGATTTCCAAATTGCTGACAACCAAATATTGTTCGAAGATGGCCAGGATAAAAACAGGAAGGATCTTCTCCTTAAGGGGGAAATACAAACTCCCTGTGTGGAGTCCGCTCCCGCTACCTCTCCGATGCCATCAGAAAGTGATTTAAGATCAGTGCAGATTGTGGAGGACACTGAAGATATGCTTGCCTTGAAGTCTAACTCATTAAATCAAGAAGACCAAGCTGTAGACATCATCAGCAGTCCTGTCAGAGAGCTTCCATTGAAACCGTCTGCTGCAACAGCTAGTCAAGATAAATATTTGGTACAGGAAACTAAGGATCTGTGTAAGTCGTTGGGAAACCGCAAAGCGTACAGCTGTTCCCCTGAGAAAAAACACATCAGGAAAAGTAAAGCTACCCAAAAGTCAAAGCAGAATCTTAACCCCGTTCGGCCTAAAGATCAGAAGGTACATATGACTCTTTTCATGTCGAGTAAGCTCTTTGCAATGCCATTTTTGCAGTTCTCCGTGTTACCATTCCATCAAATTTTATGGATCCTCATATTTGTGGTTTAGGATCAGTCAAAACATAACACATTTCCAGATTTTGATTCGTACACTATTGTAGAGGAAGAAGGTTCAGGTACTTCTTTCCTGACTGGTTTCTCAATATTTGTTGAAACAATTAAACTGGTTATCAGCTAATCATTGGTGAAATCTAACTCCAGGTGGCTACGGGATTGTTTATAAAGCAAAGAGGAAAACTGATGGAACTGAGTTTGCCATTAAATGTACGGAAATCAAATGATGTGTGACCAGATTTTTTCATTGCATAAGTTATAGTTGGAGGAATTGCCTCATGTGTTTTCTGTACAGGTCCGCATTCTGGTGCTCAGAAATATTATGTTAATAATGAAATCAGAATGCTGGAGCGTTTTGGGTAAGCTACTAAGTATGATTCAGCTATGAACTTTCCACATTCTTAAGCATAAAGATCTGAAAATACCTAAAATATTGGTTCCTTTAGGGGGAAAAACTTATAATAAAGTATGAAGGCTGTCTCAAGAATGGAGATTCTGATTGCATCATCCTTGAGCACCTTGAATATGACAGACCCGATTCATTAAAGAGAGAAATAGACATGTATCAGCTACAGTTTTACGGCTACTGCATGTTCAAAGCTCTAGCAAGTCTTCATAAGCAGGTAATGCAGATTTAGGACTAAATTTTTTAGCATGCTTATTTCAATCACCAACTAACCAGTTCTATTGTTGGTCTTCTGCAACCTTGAAGGGTGTTGTTCATAGGGATGTTAAGCCAGGCAACTTCCTCTTCTCTAGGAAGACCAACAAAGGCTATCTCATTGATTTTAACCTTGCTATGGTTAGCCTGCTTCTTATCATTACTTTCTAGCAATAGAATTTGAGATAACAGAACCTGCTTACTTAAGACTAAGGTCAATGATATAGAAGCAGTGAAAAAATCGAGCTAACAAAAACGTTTATGTTCATATCATGTGTTATGTTCCCACCCACTGGACTGTCAGTCTCATTCTTTTCTGTATGACGTAATTAGGATTTGTACCAGAAGTCCAGGAGAGCAGGTACACTTCTCCCAATGCATATATGCTGCACTTGGCTATCAATTTGGAAACTAAAGTGATCTCTTTTATGTTCCGTAGATAAATCAAAAGCATCTTCAAATCTTCCAACCGCTAGCAAGAATCATCATACATTGGTTAAATCACCTGACGAAACAAAGAGAGTGACCAACAAATCTTCTCAGAAAGCTTTAGCGCCCAATAGTCTGAAGAAAGCTGCGGGTAAGATAAGAGCTCGAAATGACATGAGCAGATGGGAGAGATTCAATAGACAAGGGGCAGACGGGTCTGGCTTAACTTCGGCCAAAGATGTAACCTGCACAAGGAACAACCCTTCAGGTGAAAAGAGGAGAGAGCCTTTACCCTGTCATGGAAGAAAAGCGCTTCTAAAGTTTCTGCAGGCGACAATGTCTGGTCCAGTTCCAAATCATGAAGTATCATCCAAAGCTCCTACGTCTATGAGAAAACGCATCGCTGCTCTTCCAAGGAAAGCTGAGAAGGAGCATCTTTATCTGACTCCAATGCCATTGCGCTCTATTGGTCAGCCTGAAGCAGGTGCATTCTTGGTGTAATCGTTGACTTTTTTTTTTAATTCTTTTTTTCTCGGAGTTTAATCTAAACCCTGAGAATCCTTTTTTTCCTTTTTTCTGACTTTACTAGGGAATGTAAATCAGAAGAAAGACAGTCTTTGCTCAGGAACCAAAGGCTTCCGAGCTCCCGAGGTACATCAACTGTTACTATCACTCACTTCCCTGAAAGCTTTGCTTATAATTATATGGTAAAGAAAGGAAGTGGGTATAGGCTTCCGAGTTACTAGTTAAATTCATATATAGATCTTGTGCCATGAGACTTAAGTTGTATGCGTGAAGAAATACTCATTAGCACATTTAGGATGTGAAAGTTAATTCAGTGGTATTTTTGGCTGAATTGACTTGTGCAGGTTTGCTTCAGATCTTTGCACCAAGGACCTAAGATAGACGTATGGTCTGCAGGAGTTACTTTGTTGTACCTAATGATGGGAAGGGCACCTTTTACGGGTGATCCGGAACAGTTGAGATCTGACTTGACTGAATCCTTCATCATTTGATTCCACTATTTTTTTTTTCTTGCCTTCTTACAACGACCATGTGATTTTTAGGAACATAAAGGACATCGCGCAACTACGAGGCAGTGAAGAATTATGGGAAGTTGCCAAGCTGCACAACCGTGAATCATCTTTCCCTGAGGTAATAATCTCATCTTATCACTCTTCTAAACCCTCCATTCGTCACTTGCTGCATTTGTCTGGCATAATATAGCCACACATATGCTGCGTTCTTTTTTATTGCTGGCACTTGGATTCAAATATCAAATAAGAGGGTTCCCATTTTATCAAATGTAAATTAAAATATCTGATGAAGTGTTTAGATAGATGATCTTGAGAGATTAGTTCACGTAGAATTTTGTGTTGTTACAGGAATTGTACGAATCAAGGTACTTGAAGGGGATGGAGTTGAGAAAATGGTGCGAAGTAAACACAAAACGCAGAGACTTTCTAGACGCAATTCCATGGTCGCTCCTTGACCTCGTTGATAAGTGTTTGACGGTTAACCCGAGGCTACGAATCAGCGCAGAGGATGCTCTTAAGCACGACTTCTTCCATCCCATCCATAAAAACCGAAGGCTCGTTAAGCAGCAGCAAATGCAATCGCAGCCTTCAGTTGTAGCTGACGCAGTAGGCCAAACGCTAAACTAATATTACAAATGTAAAAGTAAATAACAAAACATTATATGAAAAAATTTACTCCACAGTCGATAGCACACATTTGCTTGACACCATAATTTACTTATATCTTTAGGCATCTCTTTTTTTACTTTTCTTTTCTTGGCAAGCTAACGGTTTATGTTAATGAATCTTTTCGTATTATGGATATACATAGGGAAGATTACTGTCATTAGGCTGTGCGCTTGTGCATTATTGATTGTTGAATACTAAGGTATTCTTATTAGACTGGGTTGAGAATAAAGAAATTACTACTCTGCCATTGTGTTGATCAAAATTGCTAGAGTCAACATATGTGTAGTGACTACAGACTTAGTAAGGGCCTGTTTGTTTGTACATCCAGCTACTTCATCTAGATGGTCCATCTGAACGCACCATCTAGATAGAGCAGCTGGATGTTGTTTGTTTCCATGGTGAATACTACATCTAGATGTTGCATCTAGATGTGTGTTTGTTTGTTTTGTAAATTGACATCTACATCTAAATGAACCTACCTATAAAATGACCAAAAAAACATGATTAAAATAGAGTAAAAAAGAGGACAAAAAATAAAAAGAGGAGAGAGAGTAAAAAAGAAGAGAGATAGTAAAATAGAGGATAGAGAGTAAAAGAAGAGAGAGTAAAATAGGAGAGAGAGTAAAATGAAGAGAGAGTAAAAAAGAGAAGAGAGATTAAAAAAGAGGAGAGAGTAAAATAGGAGAGAGAGTAAAACGAAGAGAGAGAGTAAAAAGAGGAGAGAGATTAAAAAAGAGGAGAGAGAGTAAAAAAGAGGAAAGAGAGTAAAAAAGAAGAGAGAGCGTAAAAAGAATAGAGAGCGTAAAAAATAGGAGAGAGAGTAAAAAAGAGGAGAGAGAGTAAAAAAGAAGAGAGAACGTAAAAAAGAAGAGAGAGTGTAAAAAATAGGAGAGAGAGTAAAAAAGAAGAGAGAAAGTAAAAAAGAAGAGAGAGCGTAAAAATAGGAGAGAGTAAAAAAGAGGAGAGAGAGTAAAAAAGAGGAGAGAGTAAAAAAGTAGAGAGAGAGTAAAAAATATGAGAAAGAATAAAAAATAGGATAAAGAGAGTAAAAAATAGGAAAGAGAGAAGAAAATGGTATTTTAGTATTTTTAATTTTTATGAACTCCATCTACATTCAATTGCTTATTATAAACACATCTAGAATTTCTAAAACTTTAAACTAAGTTGAGATGCTCCATCCAGTATATCCATCCGGATGATGCACAATTATGCATTTAAACGAACAACAGTTTACATCTCCATCCAGATGGAACATCTGGATAGACAAACGAACAACACCTAAGTCGGTTATGCATTTAATAAATTTGTTACAGACCTAATAAATCTATCACAGACTCTGTTACAAATATTCTAAGTAGTGGCTACAGATTTTATGAAACTACATATTTATTAAATTTGGTACCAATTGGGAAATTTGGTACCAATTGGGAAAGACCATACATCTTTTCTATAATTTTCAAGTCAAGCATCTACAAACTCACTACAATGTAGGAGAACAAATCCCACACAATAAGAACTCCATCAATCTAAGGTGCTACGATTACTAGTCGAACGTGGAAACACTTCCCCATTTCGGTTCACGAAGTTGAAATAGGCCTCGGTCGACGAGGAGTGATGATGAGAAGGGAAATCAATATGGACTATGTCCTAAAAGATCGAGGAGAATCCCCGAGAATTTTGGGAAAAAAAAATTCTAATTACGTAAGAAGAAATTACTTATTTGAAATTGTAAATTAGGTCAATATGAATTATATAAATAGGTTTAAGTGTTTTTTTTTTTTTTTTTTTTTTTTTAATCGTTAACGAGGTTATATTAGAACGAGTCGACCAAAAAAATATTAGAACGCACTCAAGAACAAGAGTAATATAATGTAAAAAACACCCTAAAAACAAGGCACAGAGCCAAGAAAACAAAACAGAGAAAATCTTTCTCCAAAATGAACACCATTAAGGTGAGATAGCCGAGATTCTGTTGGCATTAAGGGTTGAAAGTAGCCATCTAGGCTCTCCTGTCGACAAGTAGGAATTATATCTCCTATTTTTTAGAACACTGATCGTAATTCGACGAGCTGCTTTATTGGCTTTTGATGATGACAGTTTAACTTCACATGATTGGAATTGCTCTGCTAAGCGAGTCCATCTATCCAAATATGAGCGATACCTAGGCTTATCTTTAGGGTTCAAAATCTCTTGATAGATGGTGGAGTTTTTAGTCCACAATTCCACTTTATCTATCCACAACTCGGCTAAGCTTTTTGTAGCCCATATTAGACCCTGAAAATTTGATGTATTCCTGAATTGAGATGTTATCAGCTCATCACAGACATGACATAGCACTTTCCCTGTCGTATCTCGAAGAAGCCAAGCTGCTCCTGCAAGTCTGTTAGCCTTCTTCCAACAGACAGCAACATTACATGTTAGGAAACCCATACATGAACCTCTCCACTCAGTCATATTTATAGGTTTGGTATACCTTGATGTTCCTTCGCTTTCACTCTTTTCAGTAATCTTGAGGAATTCCTCTGCATCTTCCATTGCTTGTGCAATTATGATATCGACATTTTGAGGTTTGTCCCCAAAGATTTTTGCATTCCGTTGCTTCCAAATGTTCCATAATAGATAATTCAAGTGTCTTGTTTCCATCCTCATGAGTATCTGGTCCATATAATCTCCAAGTGTGAAAACTTGTCCTGAAAAAGAGATGTGTGTTCGTAGAATATTCCAAACCTGGGAGGCGATCACACACTCAAACAAGACATGATTTGGAGATTCTCGGCCACTCCCGCATAAAGAACATATTGGATTAACGTTAAGGCCATGCTTCTGCATTCCTCCGTCACAACCAAGGCTCCAGAAAGCACTCTCCAGAGGAGAAACTTAATCATTGGTAGCGTTTTGAGCCTCCAAAATTTCTCTTTAAGTCTGTTTGTTCGATGGCTTTGAGCTGAGACCGGAGGTGGTTGTGACCAATGATTCTCTGCAACCCAACTTCCACTCTTCACGGTGTACCGTCCGTCTTTCTTAAATGGTCAGATCTACCCGACTTCAGTAGATACACAAGGTGGATAGCTTGTTATCCTTGTAATATCTTCATCGAAGAACATACTATATAAGCTATCCATATTCAAGCACTTTCAATCTTAATTAAGTTAGCAACCTTCAGATTCTGCTCAAACTCTGGGAGTCTACTCGCTGGTTTCCTTGGTCTTTCACCAAATAGTCAATTACCCGACCAGACATTAGTTCTTTCACCATTTCCTATCGATTTTGTAGTGTCGTGTATAGGTAGCTCACAACTATATAGGAAGGTCTATTCCCTATATTTGCATCTAGAAATTCCTTTTTATCATAATATCTAGACTTATACAATCAACTAACAAGGGAATCCGGGTCCGATAACAACCACCAAGTTTGCTTAGCAAGTAAAGCTATGTTAAAGACACCAATATCTCTATAGCCAAGATCCCCTTCTTGTCTGGACTTGCAAAGCTTCTCCCAAGCCATCCAATGTATCTTTTTCTTATCTTGTTTGTTGTTCCACCAAAAATTAGTGACAACATTGTTAGCTTCTTATATTGGTGCTTAGTAGGCTTAAAACAGGACATGGCATACACCAGGAGGGCAAAAGCTACATATTTGATAAGGATTTTGTTTCCGCTTAAAGAAAAAGTCTTTTCAAACCACCGTCCTAGTCTCGACCTCATCCTATCAGTAATGAAGTTTAAAAGCTCTCTCTTAGAGCCCCTCAAACACTCTGGTAAACTAATGTATTGACCGGATCCTCCTTGTGTGATTTCCGTAAATAGTCCAAGAATCCTTCTCGTAATCGGATCCACCTTTGCTCTGAAGGTAATTGTAGACTTTTATAGATTTATTTCTTGTCCAGACACTTTCCCATAGCGGTCAAGGCATCTCAAGATTAATGCTCCCTCTTTAAAATTTGCTTTACACATGAATATGCTATCATCCGCAAAAAGAAGTTTCTCTACGGAGGGGTTTTTGCGTGTTAAGCGAATGCCTGAAATTTTAATTTCCATCTCTGATTTCTTCATGACATGAATGAGTGCTTCAACACAAAGAATGAAGATAAACGGAGATACTAGATCCCTTGTCTTAGTCCTCTTTCCGGTTTTAAGAAATCATGTGATCTTCCATTCAAGATAAATGAGTAAGTCACTGTAGATATGCATTCTATTGGCCATTTGCACCCAAGCTCACACAATCCTAATTACTTAAAGAGATCATTCAAGAAACTCCACTTCACTCTATCGTATGTTTTGGACATATCAGTTCTGATGACCATATTGCTATCACCACATCTCGGAATAGTTTGCAAAGCGTGAACCATCTCATGTGCAATAAAAATGTTATCCGAGATTACTTTCTCTGCTACAAAGGTGCCTTGCGTGTCTGATGATATATATGGGAGCCATCTATTAAGCCTTGTGCTTAAAATACGATCTCTTTCTTTGCAACCGCTTCAAGATTCTTTGTATCTCCTGATTTTTTTCTTTCTTCTCTCCTGAGATTGTGGCTTTCAAGATTTCCATTAACATTTACAAAAGCAAAATCGATCAAAAACCCAAATCGAGAAATCCCAAGCGAGAAATCCCTTTCGGAGAAGACAAGCCCCAAATTTTTATGAAAATTTTCCATGTCTTTAAATCTAAAATCTAACTCTAGCAAGTGAACATAACGTATTCCAAAGATGCAGAGACAAATTATCACAAAATGACAAAGAAATCTCATACACTAAAATGACAATGCTCTGATTATATCGACTGAACCAACCCAAAATCCCCTTTTCACCTGTTCCTTGTCCCCTTCTCATTGCGTAATCTAGTTATCTACCCTCGAGTGTATGAAGTTTAACCTTTTTTCCGAAGCTTCTTCAAACTAGTTTCTTCTCTTCTTAGATTTTTTTTCTTCTCTTCGTCTATGAAGAAATTACTGAGAGAGAAACGAACAAAACTTTTTATCTCTGCCCGCTTCTCTACTCATCCTTAAGGGGCAGCTTGAGGCAAGTTAAATGTCGCTTACTTTTAGGGTTAATTGAGTCATTTTGCAAAGCAAAAAGGGTAGTTGGGATAAGGTTTCAAAAGGGAGCATTTTATACAAATAACTCTTCAAAAGGGATATTTTACATGATATTACCTTAATAATTTAAATTAAATATTAGTTTCTAATTTCATAAATTTTATTTTGAATGATAGATCTTTCATTAGTATTTTTTAAAAAATAATTACATGCCGAGTTGCTCTCAATCTGGTGGTTAGGATGATCCAGCTAATGACTTGGCACCAGGGTTCGATTCCTACCCGCTGCATTATGGTAGCTTAGAAAAGAGATTATAGGGATGAACTTTAGGCTATGGATCGGGTCTTGTCGATCCAATTGTTGACAAAAAAAATATTATTACATCTTTTAACATATTTATTATACATACTATATATATATATCTTAAAGTAAAAGTTACGAGATTATGTAACTTTTACTTTATACTATTAAAATAGAAATCCTAATTCAAAGATAAAAGTTATGAAACTATGAGTTACCTATATTAAAGGAAATTTTTTGTTTAGTGCCATTTATGACTTCAAAATTGTCTGCAGTGCTTTCTGGAGTTTTTGTTTTGTATTTGTGGCATGCACAAAAGACGAGCATACCCCTGAAGCTAGGTGCGAAAAGTGGCGGGAAAGACAAGTGCATTCTATACGTCTCGCCTACTAGTCCACAAAGACAATATGTGATATTTTTCAACTACTGTGAGATGTAGAAAAACGAGAAAATCGGTTCGAGAAAGAGAAAGTTAGAAAAAATAAATAGAATAGAAGAATGGAAGAAGGCAAGAAAATCATAGAAAAATATAATTTTGTCTCATGTTTTATGTCCAAGACATTTGTCCATGTCCACAATGGACATGTGCCAATGTCTAGTGTTGTATACAAATCTATCATGTGTCAGTTAGATATTCGCCATCATCCACATGTCTATGTCCAGAATGGACATATGTCCATGTCCAATATAGACATGTGTCGATCTCCAGCATTGATCACAAATTCTAACACGTGTCAAGTAGCTATATGTCGCATGGACATTTCAATGTCTAGTATGGACAAATATCCGTGTCGAGCATAAACATTTTTCCTCGTCCGCCATCTTAAAAAAAGTTTGCAAGAAAAAACTCCAGAAAATCAAGAGATTGGTTCTTGATATTTGTTCTTCATAATTAGTTCATATATTCAAGAACATAATAAAAATCAAGGAAACATATAGGTCCTGATTGGTAATTTTTTCGTAGCTTTAAAAAGCAAAAATCTTTGTAAAAGATTGAAATTAAACCAATAATATTTGACAATCAAAAACAAACTAAAATTTGATTAGTTTAATTAAATCTCTTACAAAGATTTTTGCTTTTCAAAGTAACGAAAGCAATTGCCAATTGGGACCATAATTGGTTATTAATAAGTCACATACAAATTATTTAAGTGAAGGGATTGCGAAGAAGACTCGGATTGTGAGAGTTCGAAATCAAAACAAAGAAAGAGAGTTAAAGACATGAGGAAACTAAAAAGACCTTGAGTGCGAGTTACAATTAAATGATGATATCGAAGTTGTGAAAGAGAAAGAACTGAAAACATGATTTTGGAGGGGAGGGTATAATCTTCTTTTTATTTGGAAAAGGAGGCTAATAAAGAAGAGTAGAGAGAATTTTGACAAAAAAAAAGGCATTTCACGTAAATAATTTTATATTAAATCCTAATTGAATAAGTCTCCTTATAGTATTAAAATATGATCAACAGCCAATGAAAATCAAAGCAAAACAAAAAGTATAGGGATTTTCTCTCAGAACTTCATCAGCTCCGATTAAACTCTTAGGATCCTGATTCCGACATCTCTTCACTAGCCTCTCACTCTCTTGTAACAAATCCAATCAAATTTTAGCCCCAATCTTTTCCACAGAGAATCAACTAGAAAACCTAACCCCACTCCCCCAAACTAGATTTGAAGTTGATAGCAACTCTTTGGATCACCACAAATCACAGATCCACCAGTTTTTGAAGAATCTTTGACGACCATGGAACAACAGCTCGTGGAAGAAATGAGATCAATGGCAATCGTGGAGGATCTGGCTGAAGGGAATTATCTGACAACCTCAAGTGATCAATCCCTCCTCATAGGTAAACTTCTCAATCCTAAGATGCAAAATATTACCAAAGTAATGATGGGTTTTCCTAGGATTTGGAGGTTGCAAAATAGGATTAATGGAACTGTTCTAGGCAAAGATCTATTTCAATTTTGATTTCAAAATATAGAGGATTTAGATGAAGTTCTAAAATTTTACTACTGAAATTTTGAGGACTAAGGAATCTCGATCTCAGAAATGGATAATGATCTCACTCTAGAAAGCTCCTCATGATTCTTTTGTGGATCTGATTATCGGATATCCCAGCTACCCATTTCACCACTGACCTTTTTAGGGCAGTTGCTAACTCGATGGGAGAAGTGTTGGATCTTGACTATGATCCCAACAAGACCCACCTACTTCCTTTCAAAAGAGTAAAGATCATGTTCAATATCAAAAATCTGGTGAGGAATAACAGAACCTTTAGATTACCATCGGGAAAACTTATCAAGATCAAGTTGGAATTTGAGCGAGTGAGGAAGCTATGTAATAACTGTCATCGTGTGACACACAAGGCAGAGGAATGCCTCTTACTCAACACATCAGCTAGAGAAACAATGGAAGAAAATGAAGAGAAGGACAACAAAAGTAGAGAGAGTAAAAACAAAACCCAGGAGAAACCTCTGCCTTTTGTGGACAAGGGGAAGAATATTGATCACACTGGCCATAGTACTGAATGACACACCAATGAAGGAACTCAAATCACCAATACCCCAGAATCTAGAACTAAGGCCACTAACATCCTACAGTCTCATGAAAATCTAATTAGCAAGCACTACAATTCCCCACCAACTAAAACTAACCACTCCTTAAAAAGAACCAAGGAGGCCTCTCAAGAGCTGACTTACTATAAAAGAACCCCAAATTCCAGAAAGAACAATGTGATAACGAAAAGGGTTAGGAGTAAATGGAAACCACAACTTACCATATATAGCAGCTCCTCTCTAACAGAGCACGAGGAAAGGGGCGAGGGGATCAACGTGGCAAATAAGAAACATAAGCTAATACCTAAGGAAGGGGATACGATGGAGGAGGAACATGAAAATACTACAATATGTCTGGTGGTTATCCAGAAGCTACCCAACTCATCATGAGTATTATAAGTTGGAACTATCATGGATTAGAGAACTCCCTCACAGTTCGACACCTTAAGGAGATACGCCAAAAGCTATTTCCGGACATAATGTTCCTCATGGAAACGAAGAATGACAACAACTACCTAGAATCAATCAGGAAATGGTTAGGATATGACCAAATTCATACAGTGGAACTGAGATGACTAAGTGGAGGGCTAGCTTTACTCTGGAAAAACCACGCAAACATTTCTATCATCCAAGATAGTGCCAATTACATTGACGTCAACTTCTATATTGGGGATAAAATACTAAATGTCACATTCATATATGAGCTCCCAGTTACACACCTGAGACTAGAAGTCTGGGACACGATCAGAAGCTTTGGTGAATGTAAGAGGCAACCATGGTTTCTCATTGGGGATTTTAATGAGATCGTGGATAACAACGACAAGCCCGGAGGCCCTAGAAGACCAGAGTCTTCTTTTTTTTACTTTCAGATTTTTCTTGATGAACTGTAAACTAAGGGAGATTACAAGCACAAGACTGCACTACTCCTGGATGGGTAACATAAACAATACATGGACTCAATGTAGACTTGACCATAGCTATGACAACACTGAATGGTTTATGGAATATCCCATAGCAAATACTAATTACCTTCCTATAATGGGATCTGATTATCGACATCTTCACACCAATGTTATAACTGAAGATGCAAGCTACCATAAAAAGTTCCTCTTGACTCCAGATGGATCAAACGCAAGGGTTTCCATGACCTAATCCTGAGAAGTTGGAGCCGCAAGGCTACAGAACTCACCAATACCACATTGGACTGCATTGCTAAATGTAGAAAGGAGATCTCACACTGGAAGAAATCTACTACTATTAATGCTAACCTTCTGATCAAAAACATCAGAACTCAGTTAGAAGAAGAAGTATCAAAAAGAAACCCGGACCAACAACAAATTATTAACCTCAAGATGGAACTTACCAAGCAATGTTAGGAGGAAGAAAATTTCTGGAAACAAAAAAGCAAGGAAAGATGGATAAGGGATGGTTATCAAAACACAGGTTTCTTTCACAACTTCCTCAATCACAATAGAGCCAAGAATAAAATGATTTGCTTGAGAGATGGTGATGGCAACTTTCACTTTGAAGAAGCGTCAAAAGGCGATATCGCAGCCTCCTACTTTAGAAACCTGTTCAAAAATTCTAACCCAACAGACATCAAAACTGCCCTTCAGGACATGACGCCAAAGGTAAACTGATCAGATGAATCAAAAGTTAACCGCCCCTGTTACCACAGTTGAGATCAAATCAACGGCCTTTAGTAGTTGGGGAGATAGTGCCCCAGGTCCTGATGGCATGTCTGGGAACTTCTTCCAAGCTTACTGGGAGATTATTGGACATAAAATGATCATGGAGGTCAAAGACACCTTTGAAAAGGGTTGCTTTTCAAAGGAATGGAATTACACCCATATTGCCCTCATCCCCAAATGCCAGAGCCCCAAGGAGATGAAAGACTTAAGACCAATAAGTCTATGAAATGTCATTTATAAAATTTTCTCAAAGATTATAACCAAGAGATTGTAGTGTTTCCTACCCTCCATAGTATCCGAGACGCAAGGAGCATTCACTTCTGGAAGACTTATATTTGATAATATTATGTTGGCTCACAAAATCCTTCACCATCTGAACACAAACCAAGAAGGACAACAAAAATTCATGGCCATTAAAACTAACATGTCCAAAGCCTACGATAGGCTGGAAAGGAAGTTTCTGGAGGTCACACTTAGGAAGATAGGCTCTGCTCAGACATGGATAAGATTAGTGATGTACTACATCTCCTCTGTTTCTTTCTCGATGTTAATCAATGGATCCCCTCATGGACTAATCAAACCTCAGCGAGGCCTTAGACAAGGAGATCCTATATCCCCATTTCTGTTTGTCTTGGGAACTGAAGCCTTAATACACATAATGACAAAGGCAGAGAGAAGCATGAAAATATTTGGGGTTCAATTCAATGCTACATGACCGACAATTAAACACCTACTGATGCGGATGACAATTTGTTCATCTGCAAAGCCACCACTGATGAAGCACATGAACTCAAGAAATGCCTTAAAGAGTATGAAGACATGTCAGGCCATAGCATCAACTTAGACAAGTCTGCCATTGCTTTCGGTGACACTCAATTAGCAATCAAACATATTCTTGAAATACATTCAGATCATGGTATTGGGAAATACCTAAGGCTACCAGAATGTTTTAAAGGATCCAAAAGAGAAGTCTTCAACTTCATCACGGAGAACCTGGCAGCTAAAATAGATAATTGGTTCTCAAAGACTTTATCCTTGGGAGGCAAAGAAATACTCATAAAGGCAGTGGCTATGCAATGCCAACATATGCTATGTCTTGTTTTCAGCTTTCTAAAAAGCAATGCCAAAAGATTACAAGCGCAATGACACAGTATTGGTGGAGTACAACAAAAGACAAGAAAAGGGTCCCATGGGTTGCTTGGAAGAGAATGCGTAAACCTAAAAAGGAAGGAGGGTTGGGATTCAGAGATATTAAAAAATTCAGTTAGCAGGATGAGTTTGAGATGAAGTTGAAATGGGCAAAACAATTTCTCTCAGAAATTTTAGGTGAAACGAAGATAAAAATCTCCCAATTAGGTGTGTTGGAGCAACGGTTTAGGCACAAGAAAGTTCTTATTATTCTAGATGATGTGGTTGAACTGGCGTTACTTACGACCTTGGTGGGGAAAACTGAACGGTTTGGACCTGGAAGCAGAATAATTGTGATCACTCAAGATAAGCATCTTCTCAAGGCTCATGAGATTGACCTTATATATGAGGTGGAGTTCCCGTCTGAAGATCTTTCTCTAGAGAAGTTATGTCAGTTTGCTTTTGAGCAAAAGTCTCCACCTGATGGTTTTAGGGATCTCGCAGTTGAAGTTGCAAAGCTTGCTGGTAATCTTCCTCTGGTGCTCAGTGTTTTGGGTTCTTCTTTAAAAAGAAGGGAAAAAGAAGATTGGATGGAGATGCTACCTAGGCTCCAAAATGTTTTGGAAGGAGATATTGGGAAAAAAATAAGGGTGAGTTATGATAGGTTAAATAAAGAAGATCAACTTTTGTTCCTTTATGTTGCATGTCATTTCAATCGTCGCGTAGTCTATTACAACTAAAAGTCGCTCGGAGATAGTGTTAAATTTGGAGTTAAAGTGTTGGCTGAAAAGTCCCTGGTACGTATAACACCTGACGAAACTGTTGAGATGCACGATTTGCTAGTGAAGTTGGGTAGAGAATGCAGAGTCCATTGATCCTGGAAAACGTCGATTTCTAGTGGATGTTGATGATATTCGCCATGTACTTACCGATAATATTGTAGGTTTTTGGTAGCTACTTTTAATGCTTGACTTTTAATTCTATCCTTGTCACCAAACATTGTTGATATTGTTATCAGAATAACTTTCTTCAGAATTATTTCCAGGGTACGGAAACTCTGCACGGAATAATTCTCAATACATCAGCTATCAATGAGCCAATTTCAATACATGAAAAATCGTTTGAGCGCATGCGTAATCTCCAAATTATAAATCTTTATGCAACTCATTTTTTCCGAGGCAATGAAGACAGATTACTTCTACCCGAAGGGCTCGTGTCTTTACCCTGTCAACTCAGGTTCCTAAAATGGGAGTACTATAGAGCCAAATGTTTGCCTTATACTTTTAAGGCGGAGTATCTAGTTAAACTCATATTGAGGAGTAGTCAGCTTAGGAAGGCGTGGGAAGGAACTCAGGTACCAATTCTTATTTTTCTAATGTCAAATTTACAACAGAAATATGTTGCTTTTAATTAATAGTATATAAACACTATATATCTATTAGATATGGGCTAGCGATGCACAAATTTTTTTGAATAAAATTAATTTTTATGTGATATGTGATATTTTGAATAAGAATAATATTTTTGAAATTTATATGATTAAGAAAAAGTATTTTTAGAAAATAATAATATAAATGTCCCTTCGGATCCGATAAAATTGGAAAAAATAAAATAATATAAGTTATAAGTTATAGGGAGTATTTATATTTACATATCATAAATGATTATGATTAATCGCTGAGGACAGGTGGCCCAGTGGTGTTGTCACTTTATAAATCCTCAAGACACCAAAGTTCGAACCCCCTACCTGCAGTATAAAGGAGGGGATTAAAGGCCACTAGGCCAGTTGACAAAAAAAAATGATTATGATTAATCTTAAGAGTTATAGTTTGGGATAAATGTAAAAATACTCCCCTTAAATTTGACATTTTCAAAACTTCTCATGATAAGATAACTTATAAATAATCTATTTATAAGTTATTTTAGTAAAACTTATAAATAGTATATTTATAACTTATCTTAAATAGTCAATTTTAAAATTATTTTATTAAACTTTAAAAATAATAAGATATTTTGAATGAAAAGAACTAAACACTAATTGGATTTCTAAACCTAAGAGAATGATTAAAACTAGTAAATCAACCTAAATACTGTATCCTACTCATTGGATGTATAAATCCAAAAGAATAATTATACCAACTCTTGAATTGGATGCCTAAATCAAGAGAATAATCAAAATTAGTAAATTAAGCTAAATACAATACCATAAACAGGTCCATTTGGTGCGTAAACCCAAAAGAATGATTGTAACTCAAAAAGTTCAGAATAGTTTAATTATAAGGTTTAATCATATAATTTGAAACTCCTAACAAATATTCTACTTATTAAGTTTAATAGAATAATTTTTTTATCTGAGTACATACACTATCTAATAAAAAATTTAATTAAATTTAATAAAATTTTGTGACAAAAAAACAAGCTATAAAATGTTGACGCGAAAAAATAAAGTTGGCGGGAAAAAAATTCATAAAAAGAGAAAATAAAAAAAGTTTCAAGGATAAAAGTTGAGGGGTATTTTGCAAGAAATAGAGCTAAAAGATCATTTTTGAAAAAGATTATGAGTAAAAGATATTTTTGCAAAGGGTCACTGAAACATATTATTTACAATGATAATAAAAGAAGGGTGATTTAAGACAACATACATACATGTTTCTGTATTACGAGCTTGATTAGTAAATCATAGACATGTAACATTAAGGTACATATACATTATGCTAAGAAGTATAAACATAATGATTGGAATAACGGTTGAACATTTAATATTAAAATAATAGTATTATTTACAGAATATTTATCATATTAATAATAAGGATAAAATATATTTTTAGTGATCTTTAATGTTTTATGCTTAAGAAAAACCTCTATTTAGGAGCATCAGGTATATAGCATTTAGAGTACTATACTCTTTTTAAGTTTCGGTTAATAAAATGTGATTAACTTTTAAAAGAGTACAAAGTTCAACAAAAAATCTTATCAATCAACCCCTAAATAATTAGCATGAGAAATAGGTATCATAAAAAATGGACAAAATTGTCCATATTGAACCTAACTGCATGAGAGAAGTGTAATAAAAAAAAGAGACTTCTAATAGGTTGTTTACATAATGCAAAGTGCTATAGACGGGTAAAACGATTTAGACGATCTGTTAGATGGAAATATGTTTGACTATTTAAGTTGTTGCCAGATTAAAAATGTAGTTAGAGAGGTAACAAAAGTTAAAATGTTATGCCTACAACTAAATTTATATGAGAGAATCGACAAGTAATCAAGAAATTGCTGGAACGAGAGAATGACTAACATGGATGTCTCATTACGTATAATAAGGTAATAATAGTGTTACATGGTTAAATGATTATTAGAATTTAAACAGAATACAGAAGTTTGAAGACAATGTATACCGAAGTAAGGATATTGTTAGATGGATAAGCAATTTTATTGGAACAAAATAATTACAAGAAAATAATCAAGAAATTGTTGAGAGAGTGACTAACATGAATGTCTCATTTGATTAAATGACTACAGGAATTCAAACAAAATGCGGAACTTTGAAGATAGTGTATACCAAGGTAAGAATATTGTTAGATGGATAAACAATTTTATTCGAACGAGAGAATTGACAAGTAATCAAAAAATTGTTGGAACAAGAGAATGACTAACATGAATGTCTCACTTTGTATAATAAGATAATAATACTGTTAAATGGTTAGATGACTACTAGAATTTAAGCAGAATATGGAACTTTGAAGAAAATATATATACCAAGATAAAAATATTGTTAGATGGATTGGAACAAGAGAATATATGTTAGTAAAGAGTTATATTAAGATTAACAATTACCTTAACTCTCGATTTCTCCTGTCTGGAGCTTGGACCTCTCTTTCTAATTTAGAGGGTTTGACCTTCTATCTTGTTAGAGTTGATTCATCAGAACTTTCCATTTGTCGTCGAATTTTGTGATTTGAAAAGAATTTATTTCCTTTTCTTACAAGGAAAGCCGAGGAAAGCTAGCTTCAACCCTAGAATTTTTCTAGGAGCCGCCGCGGATATCGGTTCTTAGAAGCTTCTAAGGTTAATCTCTGAAAGGTTTAAGAGACGAAGAAGGTTTGAGGGTGAGTGAGCAAAGACGTGTCAGAGTGATGAGTAATCAACTAGATATGGCGTTGCAAGCAATGAAAATTGATGAAGAGAAGCCGATCAAACGCAAAAGTATGCCCAAGGGCAATGTGGCATAGAGGAATAAGTGCAGTCTACTGGGATGACTTCTGAATCCGAGTAATCAAAGGATGAATAGCTCCATCCATGATATTCCAAGGATGTGACGAGTCCAAGATTGTTGTCGTGGTTACGCCCTAACCTATGAACGCTTCCAATTCGTTTTCGACATGGAGGATGATCTCAGATCAGTGGTGGAGACTGAAGCTTGGACATATGATGATTGGAGCATAGTGGTTGATCGATGGTGTAATAAGCCAGCAAAGGACTATCTGCAAACGCTGGCGGTATGGATCCGTATGAGGAACACACCGATTGAATGATATGATAAGGACGTCATCCTGGAGATGGCTGATTATGTAAGTGTAGTCAAAGAACTAGCCTTTGATCCCCTAAAGCCTCAAAGTAGGGGATACATTCGTGTTAGAGTGGTCATAGACGTGAATAAGCCTCTTAGGAATGTGCTGAAGTTTGAAACACAATCTGGAGAGGTTATTAGCATCACTTATGAATATGAATGCTTGAGGAAAAGATGCTACAACTATCAGTGCTTAACACACGACAAAACTAAGTGTCCACTGCTTCCGTCTAACCGGCAACTTATTGCTACGGTACGGAAGGAAGGAAACAGAGATGAAAACAGAGCGGTTGTAACCAAACAATTAAAAGAAGGAGATTCGTTACTTGGGGTCCTAATTGAAGATGATGTAGCGGATGATAAGATCATAGGCAAACCAAAGATATCAGAGGAGGTACTTAATGTGCTGAGGAATAATATGTTAGTGGAAGACCCTAATGAGAGACTAGCACGAGACAGAGTGAGACGAAGAGTGTGGAACCTAGAGAAAAATCCGCAGGAAGGAGACTAGTTTCTCCGATTAGTTAAACCTGCAACAGTTACAACAAGCTTAGATAAGGAGAAAGGTTTGGTGTATGATTTCTCCAATGCGCATGAAGGCTCGAAGCTGATTGAGCATGGTGGTCCTTCTACAGTGATTAAGCCCTTAAATGAAAGATTGTCATTACCTGCAGCGGGCTCGTCTTCCTCAAGACAATTGGACATTGCTCAGTCTCACAACCCTACAGTTTTCAGGTCTGGTTTAACCAGTGCCAGAATTTCCGAGGTTAAGCATGGGGCTAGCTCGTACATGAAAAGACCTACTAAGTGGAAATGTCAGAAGAATGCAAGAGCCATTGTGCAAGTATACCGTGAGAAGCAACAAAAAATTGAAGGGGATGATACGACACCTAAAAGGAAGGTTGATGAGGGTGTTGCAAATGGTGAAGGCAGTAAAGGAGTAAAGAGATCGAATATAGCGGTGGTTCCGAATGAGGAACTGCCAAGGGATCAATGAGTCTAATGTCTTGGAATTGTCAAAAATTGGGGAACACCTTGACAATTCTACTTTTATGGGAAATGAGACGTGTACATTTCCCGAATTTTATGTTTCTCATGGAGACTAAAAACTCCAATGAACACGTTTTGAATATTTATCGGTCTTTAGGTTACGACAATTATCACCTAGTGGATCCCATTGGGTTGAGTGGTGGTTTGGCTCTTTTTTAGAAAAACTCATACCAAGTTGTCGTCCTCATTTCCAACAAGAACATAATAGACATCAAGGTTCAGTTGGGCTATATCGTATTTTATATTTCCTTTGTACACGGAGATCCGATAAGACATGTACGGTAAGCTTTTTGGGATGTGTTGACTGAGATTGGAAGTAATAGGGATGATTCATGGCTGATGATTGGGGACCCAAATGAAAGATTTGACAATTCAAAGAAATTAGGTTGCCCTCCTAGAGATGAACGATCATTTTATCCCTTTAGATTAATGATACATGATTGCCAGTTAACAAAGATCCAATGTTTAGGGAACAAGTTTTCGTGGGCCGGAGAGCGAAATGGTATACACGTGCAATGCAAATTAGATCGTACTTTAGGCAATGCCGAATGGTTTCAGAATTTTCTTACATCACGAGGTTTATATCTTTATCGCCTTGGCTCAGACCATCGTCCAATATTGTTAAGTTTTAGTTTTGATAAACACTGGATCTCTAAGCAAGGTATTAAGGAAGTTATCCAAGCTGTGTGGCAAGATAATACATGGTCTGGGAACAATAGAATTCTGGATAAAATAGCGGAAGGTCGAAGAAGATTATCTCGGTGGAAGAAAACTGTAAACTACAATTCTCTTTCCAGGATCCAAAGACTAAAGACGAAGCTTGAAACAGAAGGTTCCGAGAGTAGACCAAATCGGAGTGTGATGCGAGAGCTAAAATTAAAACTTGGACAAGCTTATAATGAAGAAAAGATCTATTGGAAACAAAAGAGTACAGAGAGATGGCTTGTTGAGGGAGATCGAAATACTAAGTTCTTCCATAGTAACGTGAAGAATAGAAGAGCAAAGAATTTTGTTCCGGTGCTAACTAACGCACAAGGTGTTGATCAGGTTTCAGAGGGATCTAAGGGAGAGGTAGCGGACTTTCGTGACTTGTTCGCTACGTCATCCCCCTCCTATGCAACAGAGCTCCTCCATGGGCTAAAACCAAGAGTCTCTAATGAGATGAATGTTGAGCTTACCAGGCCAATATCTAATTAGGAAATTTTTGCTGCTGCGTTTACTATAAAGAGGGACAAATCGCCGAGTGCGGATGGTATGACAGGTCTCTTCTTTCAGACTTATTGGGATATTGTAGGAAATCATGTGACAGAGGAGGTTAAAAGGTTTTTTGAAACCGGTGAGATGCTTAGTGAATGAAATTTCACATAGATCTGTCTTATTCCAAAGACACATAACCCATCTAGAATGACTGATTTGAGGCCAATCAGCTTATTCTCGGTGGTTTACAAGATCATATCTCGTATATTACGCAATCGGCTTAAAGTGATTCTTCCAGTGATAGTTTCTCTAATAGAGGGTGCCTTCGTGGCTGGGAGGTTAATTTTAGAAAATATAGTGATTGCCCATGAAGTGATGCACACTTTGAAAACAAGCTCGAGATGCAATGAAGGGTATATAGCTATCAAATCTGATATGTCAAAGGCCTATGACCGGGTTGAATGGTGCTTCTTAGAGGACCTCCTCCTACGGTTAGATAAAGTGGGTATCTTGGATCATCATTTGCATGAAGACCGTAACCTACTCGGTATTGTTCAATGGGAAAGCCTATTGGTTAATAACACCAGAGCGAGGATTACGTCAAGGCGACCCACTTTCGCCATTCCTCTTCATTTTATGTGCGGAGGCCTTAATACATGTTATGAAGAAGGTCGATGATGACAAGAAGATTTCGGGAATAAAGATTACAAAACACTGCCCATCGGTCCAATAGCTTCTCTTTGCGGATGATAGTCTCTTCATCTGCAAAGCTACTCTTAAAGAATGCTCGAAAATTCTCCATTACCTGGACATTTATGGGAATACATCAGGTCATGTTGTCAATTTTGACAAGTCTGCCATATCATTTGGATCTCGTATGGACCCGATTATGAAGAAATTGATAGGTTGCTTCACGGGTATCACACAGGAAGGGGGATCAGGAAGGTATCTAGGTTTGCCAGAATGGTGTAGTGGATCGAAAAGGAACCTGCTAGCTTACATCACAGACCGACTTAAGAAAAGACTAAGTGAATGGTTTACTAAAAGCCTTGTTCTGGCTGGAAAAGAGGTCTTAATGAAGTCAGTTGCTCGAGCCTTACCAGTGTTTGCTATGCCATGTTTTAAATTGACAAAATTTTAGTGTAAAAAATTGGTAAGTGCCATGACAAGATTTTGGTGGAATAATTGTGAAGATAAGAACAAAATCAGTTGGATAGCATGGAAGAAGCTATGCCAACCAAAGTGTAAAGGGGGTCTCGGCTTTAGGGATATTGAAGTGTTTAATCAAGCTTTACTCTCTAAGCAAGTCTGTAGGATTATGAGTGACCCTGATTTGCTTCTTGCAAGAATCTGTAAAGGACGTTATTTTGCAAACTCTGAGTGTTTGAATGCAGGTAATGGCACGAGACCTTCATTTGCTTGGAGGAGTTTAACTTTCGAAAGGAAACTGCTGGAGAAAGCTGTGGCCTAGTCTATTGGCAATGGTGTTGATACAAAGGTTTGGTCCGAGAATTGGATTTTTGGTACGAGACCTCGTGTAACATTATCGATCTTTGCACACCAGGATCTTGAGTTGAGAGTCTCGGATTTGATTACATCTCAAGGTTTGTGGGACGAAGACAAGCTTAATGCTCTGTTTTTACCTGATGAGGTGAACCACATTAGAAACTTCCCACCAACCTTTGAAAGCAAGGATTTGTGGACTTGGGCATACACACAAGATGTGTATACACTATGAAAAGTGGTAGTTGGTTAGCCTCGATGGAAAGTCAACAAATAGAGCCAATCTCAGTTGCGGCCAATACTCAGATCCGCCTTAAGTCAAGTATATGGAAGCTCAAAAACACACCAAAGATTAAATTCTTTCTTTGGCGAGTTATGTCCAATGCTGTTGCGGTTGCAGAAGCTTTGAATCATCATGGAATCCAAGTTCCACACGCTTATAAGGTATGCCCCGCTCCTATTGAGACAACATGTCATGTGCTCTTCGAGTGTACTAGTGCTCGACAGTTTTGGAGTAGGCTCAACTACCCGCAGATGCCTCATGGTGTGGATAAATCAATTGATAATTACATGCTTCAGTTCTTAGATATCTACAGAGGTGGCCAGCTAAGGAAAGAAGAATCAGATGCATTACCTTGGTTAGTTTGGGAGATATGGAAACAAAGGAATGGATTTGTCTTCATCAACAATCCCTTCAATGTTGATATATTGATTGCCAAGGCATTAGACGATGCCCATGTATGGCCAGTACTCAATTGGTGAAGTTACATGGCACGGGTACAAAGACTCAAAGACTTATAAGCAATGAGCATAACATTGTACAAGCTGACACGGGAACTGTTAGAGGGAATGTTGGGGTCTCTTGGCGGCATAATGCTTCGCTAGTGGGGCATTGTAGATTGTAAGAGACAATAACGGTTTGGTCCTTCATCATGCTAGGGATGCTTTGTTACCTGCGGAAGAGAAGCTCATTGCCGAATCTAAATGCCTTTTATGGGCGCTACAAAGCATCTTGGATATACGATATCGATTCGTTGAAGTCTGGATATAAGGGAAGCTTGCAGATGCAATTCATAATCCTCAACAATGGCCGAAGTTGAGGTCATACATATCCTAGATTAAGGAGTTCCAAGACCAATTTCGCTCTTGTCATTTCCGAAAGAGTTCGGCCCAGGAGAACATACCGGCGCGGCAGGTTGCTTTTAGTGTGATGAGGGAACACCGTTTCAACTCCTATGTTGCTTCAGGACAACCGAAATAGATCACCACGATGGTGGAGAATTAATGATCGACGACTCCTTTTTACTTCTACTACAGGATGATTGTGCTCTACCTTTCTAGAGTTTCTTCTGTAGTTTTCGTATTGATTTTCTTGGATTGTAACACACTTTTCGTTACCGTATTTATAATACATATGCTTTCAAGCGGAAAAAAAGATTAACAATTAAATTCTAATTATTTAGTTTACATAAAAAACATGAAATGTAATATACACTCAACAAAGATTGGTTTACAAAATTAGTCTCATTGTAATTTCAGTCTTTTAATTAATCTTTAATGACTGTAATATACCATATCAGAAACAAATATTTATATAAAATACTATGGTTTTACTATATAGGAGATTAATTTTTAAAATCAAATATCACATACATTAATTACAAACATTACTTGGTGCCAGAGTTCGATTCCTAACCGCTATATTATGATAGCTTAAAAATAGACTTTAGAGGTGAACTTTAGGCTATAGATCGGATCTTGTCGATCCAATGTTCACAAAAGAAAAAAATTACAACCATTACATGGGGCAACCATGCGGATGCCAATATTCTAGTATATGTGTTTTAAAAAAGCGTAATGAATGTTTTTAAAACTTGTTTTGACTGCATACATTCTCTTTTTCCATATTTTGTTTTCAGCCACTTGGAAATCTCAGGGTAATGGATATGAGTGGTTCCGAATATTTGGAAGTAATTCCAGATCTTTCTAAAGCCATAAAGCTTGAGAAATTGTATCTCTCTAACTGCAGCTCTCTGGTGACACTTCCTTCCTCAATTCAGAATCTCATTAAACTGGGGGAGCTAAATATGTATAGATGCGAAAAGTTAAGAGTATATTCCAACTCTTTTCAACTTGGCATCTCTGAAATATCTCAATCTCAGTGGATGCTTCTTGTTGAGAAATTTTCCAGAGATTTATGTGAGCTTTTCGGATGGTGGAATAGGGATCACAGTTCAAGATTGTCTATGGAGTAAGAATTTCCCTGCACTCGTTTTTTACGATTGCCTTATGAGATATTTACCACATCGATTTCGCCCAGAACATCTCAGACATCTCACAGTGAAAGACAGCATACTTGAGAAGTTATGGGAAGGCATCCAGGTACATTATTAATGTTATAGCATTTGCTTATTATTGTTTAACCTTTGTTATAACTAATTAAGTACATATAACACCAAAATTGTCAAAATAGCTTGTGATCCAGGGTTTCTACATATATACTGTTACTGTACATAATAAATATATACTGAACATAAGAAAGTTTGATTATAATTTTAAACATATATAGTTTTAAGAAAGGTACCATTTGTAAAATTAAAATTATTGCAATGCTTTCTTTTTTTCTGGTTTCAGTCGCTGGGAAGTCTGGTGAGGATGGATCTGTCAGAATGTGTAAACCTGACAGAATTTCCAGATCTTTCAAAAGCCATTGATCTGAAGACTTTGAGATTCAAGGGTTGCAAGAGTTTGGTGATGGTTCCTTCTACATTTGGGAATCTCCAGAAACTAAAATTGTTGAGTATGAGAAATTGCAAAGCGCTAAAAGTTCTTCCAATGGATGTCAACTTGTCATCTCTCAAAATCGTTGATTTGAGCGGGTGCTCCAGATTGAGTATTTTTCCTAAGATTTCAACTAGTATTAAAAAACTTCATCTAGATGACACTGCCATTGAAGTAGTTCCCTGTTTCATTAAGAATCTCAAAAAATTAAAATGGTCGAGTATGAGAAACTGCTCAGCGCTAAAGGTTCTTCCAATTCATGTCAACTTGTCATCTCTCAAGATAGTCGATTTCAGTGGGTGCTCCAGGTTGAACATTTTTCCTCAGATTTCAAGTAATATTGAAACACTCAATCTAGATGAGACCGCCATTGAAGAAGTTCCATGTTTCATTAAGGATTTCTCGAGGCTCAGGGCACTAAAGATGCGTGGTTGCAAGATGTTGAAAAACATCTCCCCAACGATTTTTAGACTGACAAGTCTTAAGATAGCAAATTTTGCAGACTGTGGAGGTATCATCCTGACATTAAGTGATGGCAGTGCGGTGACAACAATGAAAGATCATTTCTCTTGTATACCATTGTATGAAAACATTGGAGAGAGTTATAACGTTAAAACAATGATTAGAATTGACTGGAATCTTAAGAAAAAAAGTCCTGGTGGATACTTTGACTTCCGGAATTGCTCCAAATTTGATGACAATGCACGGAATCTCATCCTACGATCATGCTTGAAGCCTACGGTCTTACCAGGTTATGAAGTGCCTATGTACTTCAAGCATCGAGCTACTGGATTTTCCCTTACAGCCACTTTACCTCAGAGTGTTCTTTCTCAAGACTTCTTGCGATTTAAGGCTTGTATCGTGCTTAAAACTCAAAACAGGGACTATCATGGGTTTGAATTGCTTGCATATGTTCTCTGTAATGGCGCATATTATAGTTACCGTGTACATGACGTCACAGTGTCGTTATGTGAGACGGATGAGATGGATCATCTGGTTTTGTGTTCCTTCAAGTTTCGCCCTAGAGTTTTTCCATCCATATCGGACTTAAAGGATGTGAAGTTCAAGTTTTGCAGCATGTATAATAAGATAAAAGGATGTGGCGTACAAGTCTTGAATGTGTCTCCATCTCTGGGTGGTGGCGATGGAAGCTCTGAAACAAAGTACAACCAGCAGTTTGGAGAACTACGTGATGTTGTAGAGACCGGGAGAAAGAAGAAGCGGATGCGGGTAAGCCTTTTGGTGCAATTTGAACTGAACATTATGAGCGTTCTCTTGATTTTTTTTTTTCCAGATTAATACCATAGTGATAAGCTACATAATAGAATCAATCGTTTGACTTGTAATTCAGATGACATCATGAACATCTGGAGAATTTTTTTTTTTTTGGTATGAATGTTAAATTTTATTCAACAAAAAAAACTAATATTGTTTACATTATGAGGCTGAAAATATCATGACTTGAAAGTCGAATTTGAGATAGAAAGAAACAAAGAGAATAAGAGACTGATATTGCCTATAGGAGAGGATCCATGTCAAATGACCAATCCTCCCGTACACCCAGACAGAACCTTATTATCTTTGTAAGAAAGAACATAATTAATCAGTGAAGAAAAAGTCTTGTGGATAACCATGTATGCATAACCGCTGAGAATTTGCCACCATTGAGGTCTTGGTTCGCATTGATGTTGTTTCTAATCGTCTTATCAATGATCCTGCATAAAATCCAAGGTAGAATAAATGGCTGCCCATGTATTCTTCCATTGCACTATCTCCAAATATGATAAATAGTCGTTTGAAGTGCATAACAAGCAAGGAAGTATCTAGTCTTGTCTGATTGTAGGCTAAGCATAGTCGTCTCCAATGTAGCCCATGTAGAAATAGACGCCGAACCAAGTAAAGTTCCAATTGTTTTGTGCCAAATGTGCTTTGAAAATCTACACTCAAAAAATAGATGATTCCGAGATTCGTCATCTCTGTTACATAAAATACAACTTGAAGGTGTGGCTGCATTCCATTGCTTCATCCCATCTCTTGTTGATAATTTATCCTGAAACGCAAGCCAAGTACAAAAGGCAAATTTTGGTGTGGTATATGAAAACCATATAAGTTTTGGCCACACCAAAGTCAATCGTTGTTCTCTTGAAGGCAACCAAGTGTATTTTGATGTAAATCGGTTTTTATACTTTGCACCTGAGTTCCTCCAAAGGACCAAATCTGTGGCATTCATGTCCGAGTTTCTAGTGGCTAAAACGTCTATCAAAGCGTCAACTTGATTCATCTGTGAGTTGCAGTATCTCCTAGTTCTTCGGTTTTGAAAGACTTGATAAAGCGTTGTATTCTTAGTAATTCCAAAATCTATGATCCCTCTGCTGCCAAAAACATCATAAAGAGAGCCAAAATCAGACCAGTTATCGAACCAAAATGAGATTAACTTACCATTCCCAACTTTGAAACGATACAGCTTTTTCGCTTCATTACGATGTTTAAGAATTTGCTTCCAAATCCATGAACCCGAGGTAGTTGTACCACTAATGGACCAGAACGTGCTAGCACGAATAAGAGACTCCCAAATCCATGAAACCCACAACGACGGTTGGCGGGAAATGATGCGGCAAATCAGCTTCAAATAGAACACCTTTGACGTTTCTTGTAAATTCCTAATCCCCAAACCACCTTCATGTTTCGGAGAACTCACATCGGACCATGCAATTTTTGTTTTTTTAGAAGACAAAGCAGAACCAGACCATAAGAAGGCCGAGCATATCTAATCCACTTCTTGAATGCACTTCTTTGGAAGACAATATGCTGCCATCCAGAAGTTTGTTATACCCATAAGGACTGAGTTAATCAATTGCAACCTTCCTGCATACGAAAGATAACGAGCTGTCCAAGAACTGACTTTCTCCTTCAAGCGAGTGATCAAAGTCCGATATTCCGCTAGAGAGAGCTTCTGAGTCACAAGGGGGAGACCCAAGTACTTGACAGGAAAGGATCCCTCTGCGAGTTGAAATGATTGTAGAATCCGGTCATTTTCTAACGTAGATAACCCAGCCATATAGACCGTGGACTTCTCCAAACTTATTCTCAAACCCGATGTTGTAGCAAATGTGTCAAATGTATCAATGATACCATTCATTGAATGATGAGTTCCATCTGAAAACACAAGAATGTCATCAGCAAAACAATGGTGTGTAATCCTAAGATTTCTACATCGAGGATGATAACCAATTCGACCCACTACAGCAGCAACATCTAACATATTTGACAACACATTCATGCAAATAACAAAGAGATAGGTGAGAGAGAACAGCCCTGACGCAAACTGCGGTTACTAGAAAAGTAACCCGATAATTCCCCATTTATCTGCACCGAGAATGAAGCTGATGAGACACATATCATGATCCAATGGATAAAGGCAGCTGGTACGTCTATCGCTGTAAGAGTATCACGCAAAAACCGCTATTGTATTGTGTCAAAAGCCTTCGATATGTCAATCTTTGTGGTGCTTCTTTTCGTGATAGATTCCTTATGATAATCCTTGATGATCTCGGTGGCCATCAATACATTTTCCATAAGAAGTCTCCCTTGAACAAATGCTGATTGGTTCCTAACATTCAAACGAGGAAGTATTAGCTTCAAAGATTTGCCAAAATCTTGGATATTACCTTGTAAAGAACGTTGCAACAAGAAATCGGTCTAAAATCACGCATTTCAACCATTTTGTCCTTCTTGGGGATTAATGCCAATATAGTTGAGTTAACTCCTTTTGGAAGAAACCCAAACTTAAAGAATGATTGCACCACCACTGTAAAATCTGCACCTATGACCGACCAAGTTGATATGAAAAACTCATGAGTATAATCGTCTAGTCCCGGTGACTTATTTTTTGGCATTCGAAACAGTGCCTGCTTAATCTCTTCATCAGATACCTCCATCATCAAAGCCATCTTATCCTCTTCAGAGAATTGGAACCTAACCAACGTCACAATATTTGAAATCGATGGTTCAACCAAATCCGTAGGAGATGCTATCAAAAATTCCTCAAAAAACTTGACCGCTTCCTTCTTGATATCATGAGCATTAGTCAAAACGTTTCCATGGCTATCTTGAATCTCTTTAATCGAGTTCCTAAGCTGTCTTTGTTTAGTAACCTTCTGAAAGTATGCATTATTTTTATCCCCAACTTTTAGCCAATGAATCTTAGGCTTTTGACGAAGATACTACTCCTCAATTCTTGAAACCGTTTCCCAATCTTGGTGGGCAGCAAGTTCATCCTCAAGTGTCTAGTCCGAGTGAATTGTATGATTGATCTCTTGAATTCTACACATTTCCTCATAAGCTTCCTTAGCATGCTGCTGAATGTCCCCTACATATTGCCGTCCAAGCTACCGTATAATCGGTTTCAACGCTTTTAAGTTTTTTAGTGAAGATGTACATTGTTGTTGTAGAGGCAAAGAGTGGAGTGGTGATGTCCCAATACTCCTTTATAATGTCAACAAAATGAGGATGCAACGTGAGAGCATTCACAAACTTAAAAGGAGTTTTCCTCGGATTAGAAGGAGCAACAATTTGAAAGCGAGCCCGTAGATGATCCGAGCAGCCACCAACCTCATACACTCCATATGAATCTTCAAAACATCAAAACCATTGCTGGTTGCACATAATTCTATCAATTTTCTTGAAGATTAGACCATCCTCCCGCTTGTTACACCATGTGTAATGAGGGCCTTGAGATGGTAGATCCATTAAAGAACAGTGATTAACCGCTTGAATGAAGTCATTCATACCTGCATCATCAAAAGAAATTGGAATATTAGAATGGTCCGATATGCTTAAAATTTCATTGAAATCACCACAAATGAGCCATGGATTATTTTGACAAATCGCTAAATTATAATAATCTTTAAGATCTTGCCAAAGACATTTTCTATCAGAAATAAAATTGGACGCATAAATAAATGAAACGAGTAACTCCTTGTTGATACCATCAAGGAGGATCCAAACCATGATCATTTGTGAGCTCTTGTAAACAGGAGTGACTCTTGTAGAGCTGTTCCAAATAACCCAAATCCGACCCAATGGATTAGCCTCATAATTGGAGATGCATGACCAACCCGAATTGAGAAAATCAACAATGTTCGATTGCTTATTCTCCTTAACCCTTGTTTCTAAAAGGCCACCAAACTTAAAACCACTTTGCTTAATCCAATTTCTAATAACCGCCTGCTTTGAGGTTTTATTTAAACCTCGAATGTTTCAGCAAAAGCCAGACATCAACGACGAGAAGATGTAGGACGTTTACTCTGAGTTCCCTTAGGATTACTCGGAGTTGGAGCTGGCGGTTGAAATTGCAATGGTGGCTTTCAATTTCTGGTTGAGCTTGGTCTTATAGTGACTAATGCCGAGTCCCCCACCTTATCCGGAAGAGAGATTGGTTGATATTTTGTTGCAGTGTTTTCACTAATTGACGTTGAAACCATCACACTATTATCTTGTATACCATCTGAGGTTACTCCTTCTACTTCACATTCCTCAAGTAGATGAGTGCAATTTGATTTGTCTTAGCCACTGCTGGACTACAAGAACGTTTCCCAGGTGACACACTTGTCCAATCTTTATCATCTTCCACAATCACGACAGTAGTGTCATGATAGTTATTTTTCGGTTAATTTATCTTCAGCTTAAGCGAATTTTCATCTTTATTTTCGTTTGCTTTCTTTGGTTCTGTAGCAGGTAAACTAACTATCTCCGAAGCTCCAACATACATATCATTCACGTTCATAATATTCTGATTATTAACCTCTGAAGGACCATCTTTTATTAAAGAATCAACCTTGTTAGTAGTAGCTTGATTTTCCTCTGCATTTTGAATTAAAGGTATTGTATCTTCGGCCATCATAGCCTCTGTAAACACTTGTTTTGAGGGCAAACGCAGAGGATAGTTGTTTGGTGAAGCTGGCTGAAGATGAACTGTATCTAAACAAGTTTCTTTTGCTGAACAATCCGAGACTAAATGACCCCACTTCAGGCAACGAGAGCAATGAAGCGGAAGCTTTGGATAAATAAAATTGATCTTCTTGACTTTACCATCGTGATCTTTGGCTAAAAAGTGTTGCGGAAGAGCCTTCATCAAATCTGCCTCTATTAGAACCTTTGCTTCCTCAAACCGGACACACATTTCCGTTTCATGATGTAGCTTATTCGGTACACCTATCGAACTCGCAATGAAGCTAATACCTTCCCAAGAGAATAGGCTTGATGGAATGTTCTGAAGAGTAACCCACGGAGGAATGGCACACATAGTTGGCTGTGAATCAGCGAATATTGGCGATCATTTATAAAGATACATTGGAAGGTCTGCAATGGTCCACAGACCACGTTTTAGCACACGGTTCCGAGTTGTTGAGTCTCGAATTCTGAATTTAATTTTTGAATCATTGACCGGAAAGGCATATATTCGAATGGTTTTGTTTCCTTGAGTCCATATCTTGTTAACAATGATATGAACTTTAGCTACATGTAGAGCTTGGGCTGGAGGAAATTTCCCAATTAAGAGATCATCCCATAGAGGAGTAGAGCGAAAGATTGATGGTGGGATGGTGGCAACCTGAGAACCATCTATCTCAGCGTACGAGATTGGCATCTTCTCCAGAGAATTAAGCGAGGATTTAACATCCTTAATGATCGATGTGTACGAGATCTTCCCAGCGTCATAGTCACAGCAGAGAGTGGCGAAAATTCAATGGTAGAAATATTTGATTGAAGAGTGCTGAGCGAAGTGTGTTGAACAGCCAACGGAGAAGACGATGTCTGAAATTGAGTTGCATGAAGAACGCGATCCTTGGAAACAGGAGAGGCGTACGATGGTGTTTCGATCTGAGATGCAATCATCCTCACAGGATTGATTACGCCTTCATCAACAGGAGCTAAATCGGAGGGTAAGGTTGGATTGATTTTAATCAGAATTTGATCTAGAGGTGCTCTGTTTTTCGGAGAAGAGAACAGAGGGTCCGATTGGTGATGAGTGGGTGACGATGACAAAGGAGGAGGTGATGGAATAGCCTGACCGGCGACGCCCAGGCTGGCGGCGGCCATGGAGTTAGGAGAATCCTAGTCCAATTAAGGAAACTTCGGAAGCCAGAAAAGGAAATAAAATTGCCTAAATGATCGCCTGAGCTGGCGGAAACGTAGTAGACACAGGATTGACCACTCTAAATCTTGCGCTTTCATTAAGGCAGGGAGAAGCATCATCAGTTTCTTCTTATTCATGTATGGAGAGGGAAGCTTTGTGTGTTGATAACCTACGAAAAAGGGTTCACGCAAACCTACGAGATTGACTACAAAGACACTTTTGCACCAATTGCTAAGCTCCACACGGTAAGGGTTGTCATTTCTTTAGCTACTAACCTTGATTGGGAGCTATGGCAGATGGATGTCAAGAATGTATTTTTACAAGGACAGCTAGATGAAGAAGTTTATATGTCACCTCCATCGGGTCTAGAAAACTCAATTAAACCCGGAAATTTTCTAAAGCTGAAGAAGGCAATCTATGGCGTCAAACAATCTCCAAGAGCTTGGTACCACAAACTCAGCACAACACTTCGTTGAAGAGGATATAAACGATCTGAGGCTGACCACATTCTCTTCATCATCAAAACATGTAAAGGTATTATTGTGGTATTGATTTATGTTGATGATATAATCATTTCAGGTGATGACAAAGACGGAATCCAAGAGACCGAAGATATCCTTAAAAGTGCTTTCAATATAAAGGATCTTGGAAAACTAACATACTTTCTAGGAATAGAAGTGTGTCGAATGGATGAAGGCACCTTCTTATCCCAAAGGAAATACACCCTTGACTTGTTAAATGATGCAAGAAAACTTGGATCCAAGGATGTATATATAAAATAATGTATTTCCAGCAAACAGTGGAGACACATGTATTTTCAGCAAAAGAAAAGATGAAGAATATGTCTATATGTAGATGACATGTTAAGCGTGGGAAAAAAGCATCGACATTGTAAGTGAGACTAAAGACTTTCTTAACTCTAAGTTTTGTATGAAAGATATGCAGGAGAGGTTGAAAAAGGGAATTAAAGTGTTGAAAACAGAAGAAGGGTATTCAATGTCTTAATCTCACTACATTGAGAAGATACTCAGGAAATTCAACTATTAGGATAAAGCTAAGGCAACAACTCCCTATGATCCCTCTTTTCACTGATGCAAAAATAGAAGTGAAAGTGTCAATCAGTTAGAATATGCTAAGATTCTAGGTAGTATTATGTACTTAATGAATTGCACAAGGCCTCATATTGCCTATGCAGTTAGTAGATTAAGTCGTTATACGCAGAATCCAAGTAAAGATCATTGGAAGGCAATAGATACACTGATGAGATACCTAAAGGGAACACTAGACTGAAACCTAAACTTTAGGAAATCATCTTGTGTTTTGGAGGGATACTGTGATGCAAATTAGGTGAGTGATAATGACGAAATCAACTCAACTAGTGGGTTTGTATTCACGTTAAGTGGTAGAGCTGTATCTTGGAAATCATGTAAACACACATGTGTAGCAAGATCCACAATGGAATCCGAGTTGATTGTCATGGAGCTGGCAGCTCAAGAAGCTGACTAGTTGAGAAATGTACTCTCTGATCTTCCCATGTTTGAGAATCAATGTCCATCGATCTCAATAAAGTGTGATTGTCAAACAACTATAGTAGTACCATTGAACAAATTATACAATGGGAAGAAGAGACGCATCATATTAAGGCATAAAGTGTTAAGAGGTTTCTTAGAAGCTGGTGTATTAACACTTGAGTATGTCTGCTCTGGAAAGAACATAGCAAACCCCTTAACCAAAGTATTGTGTGGACATAAGGTCTTGGATACAGCTAAAGAGATGGGTCTGTGGTGACATAAGAACAGTATCTTTCGTAGTTACTACTGTATGATTCTATTAATATAGATCATCAGTTCAAAGTTCAAAACAAAGGAAGAAGATTGTTCTTGATAATGTCATGAATATTTGAAAGATCTATGACTGAGTTTTGACTAAAGTTGTAAGAGAAATAGAGTTCTCTTGTAAATAAGAATTTCAAATACAACATGTATTATACTTTTGTAAATTTGCAATTGCAGACATATGTAAATTGTGTTGAAAAATAAAAATCTAAATCACTGAATTGCAAAACGTTTTCATTTTTTTTCTTCTAAAAGTCGTTGTTTTTCGTCTTATACGTTTACTACTGAAGTACTCGGTCTCATAAAATGCTATCCAGGAAAAGAAGGCGAAGTTTCCCTCCATTTGCATACAAATTACAATAATTAGAAATTAAGATAAATTTTATTTTATTTGCGTCTGGTACAATGTCTACTTCTCCTAACAATTCTGCGACAATTGACGACCACAAAATTTATCTGTTTAATAAAGAAAGAAAAAATTGACTAATATAATCTACAAATTTTTCGAATAATTACGATAACCCTATATTTTAAAAAATTACTTAGATAACATATTTTTTTGTTTCAGATTCCCATTAATACCTTTGATTTTTTTTGTTTATGTTGAATTTATAAATTATTTTTTCTTGCATGTCTTCTCTTTATTATTTTTTAAATATAAATAATCCTACTCTTTTAAAAATTAACTAAGATTTCAACAAAAAAAAATGATTCAAATAAGTTCGATCATATTTTCAGTTATTAACTGAAACTGATTGATTGATCGGGTGCACTTGTAATTTTTATTTTATTTCTTCATGATTATGCAATATTCTTTATTTTTTAATTAAGAACACAAGTAACAATTCGTTTAGTATAGACCGATTGATCGTGGTAAATTTGATCGGTCTTTCTTTCTACTAAATTGGAAAAATTACCATAACATAGAGACCGATCAATCCGTGCCACGATCCATTGGTTTTTAGTTATCAAAGAAAATATGTACGTTATTCCGAGTAGTAGAGATCAATCGATCAATGTACAAAATGATCGGTATGTGCTTCTCGGAATAACGTTCATTTTTTTCTTCGATTAGTACAAACCGATTGGTCAAGACACAGATCAAGCGATCTGAAATTAACATAGGAATCAGTGTTTTGCAGTATAGACGGATCAATCAGCAAGCAGACCTATCAGTCCTAATACAAAATAAAAATTTGTTAGATTTTTTGCAGATTTATCGGAAGTCTGCCAAAAATCTAGTAGATTTGCATGAATTTTGTCAAAAATCTCGTATACTTGCAAAAAGTTTGCCAAAAATCCGGTAGACTTGCAGGAAGTTTACCAAAAATCTGACAGACTTGCAGGAAATCTGCCAAAACAAGTCTGCCAAAAATCCGATAGACTTGCAAAAAGTCTACCAAAAATCTTGAAGATTTGCAGGAAGTGTGCCAGAAATCCGGTAGACTTGCAGGAAGTCTGCCAAAAATCTGGTAGACTTTCATGAAGTCTACTAAAATCCGACAGACTTGCAGGAAATATGACAAAATCTGGTATATTTGTAGGAAGTCTGTCAAAATCTGGCAGACTTGCAGAAAATATACCAAAATTCATTATTTCAGTTTCTAGACCTTAAAATAAATATTTTAGTTAGATTTTTAGTTGAATGCCCATAGGCAATTAATCATGATTGTTTAAAATATGTTTTTTTTTCTTTCACCATGATATTGAAATTGTTAAAAAGTTATGAATGTTAATAATTTGGTTTTCTAACTTAAATTTGTACTTTTAAGAATATATTTATATTTTTTTCAAAACAAAAACTTTATTGTCAAAGACTATTTCAAATCTAACTTTTAAATATTATTTATTTTCCTGTTTTATAAACTAAAAGTTAATTTTTAATTAAGTAAGATTATTTTGGTAATTATTAATTGCAAGATTATTCTAACAATTTATAAATTTTATGATTATTTTAGTACTTTATAATTATAAGTGGTTTAGAGTAGTAAATTTCACAAAAAAGCATTATCAAAAATTGAGATTGTTACAAATTACTCGTAATATTTAACATGTCTATCTTTATTAATCAAAGAAGGTGTTAAATTCATCTTTTCAAAAAAAGAGAGGAAAATTTACTTAAATAATTCACTTATAATTATAAATTATTTAAATAACATAAATTTTTATAAATTTCTATAATAACTCTTTTCTCTATAATTTGAATTACCAAAATACCCTTAACCTTATAAAATAAAATAAATTGTAATTTTAACATTTTTAGATCATGAAAATAGATAATTTGAAAAGTAATAGGTTTCCACAAGGAATATTCTTTTCCTTATAAATGTATAAATTTTCACAAGAGTCATTCTCACTTTTTAACAATTTCAAAATCATGGTGAAAGAAACCGAAAATCTTAGTTGCAGCAATCAAGATTCAATGCCTATGGATATTCAGGTAGCAACATAACCAAACTATTTGTTTTAGGGTTGCGAAATTGAAATCCTCAAATTTCGCTGATTTCGTGTAAGTCTGCCAAATTTATGGCATACTTCCTGCAAGTCTGCCGGATTCATGACAAACTTCCTACAAGTCTGCCAAATTCTGGCAGACTTCCTGCAAGTCTATCGGATTCATGGCAGACACCCTGCAAGTATACCGGATTCCTAACAAACTTCTTGCAAGTCTGCCAAATTCTGGCAGACTTCCTGCAAGTCTATCGGATTCATGGCAGACACCCTGCAAGTATACCGGATTCCTAACAAACTTCTTGCAAGTCTTCCAAATTCTGGCAGATTTCCTGCAAGTCTTCCGGATTTCTGGCAGACTTCATGCAAGTCTATCGGATTTTTGGCTGACTTCTTGCAAGTCTGCCAAACTTCCTGCAAATATACCAGGTTACTTCCCACAAGTCTGCCGGACTCCTAGTAGACTTCCCGCAAGTCTGCCGGATTCGTGGTAGACTTCTTGCAAGTCTGCCAAAAACCCGGCAGACTTCCCACAAGTCTGCCAAAAACCCGGCAGACTTCCCACAAGTCTGTTAGTATCATGGCATACTTCTGGATAAGTTTCGAGGATCATTTATGTTTTGGACATAGATCGATCGGTCTGACATAAGCTTGATCTGTCTATAATTTTTGATATTTTTTTGTTTGTCGTAGATTAGATCGATTGGTCTTGTCACAGACCGATCGGTCTATGCGTTTTAAAAACAAATTGAGAACATGAAGTACATACCGACCGGTCCGGGCACCGATCGATCGGGCTGTACTTCTTGGATGTTTATAATTTGTTTACTTTGATAAGTTTCGATATATGTTAGTTTATATGAGTAGCTATTGTACTAATTTTGTTTTCGTTTTATTTGTGTGTAGATAAATAATGATATTCAAGAAACAAGTGGGACGTAGATAAATGTGAAGACTATGATGAAAATAGTGGTACTATTGATGTGGAGAATGAGGAATGTAATGAGAATCAAGAAAAAAAGTGGTACACTTGATGAAAGTTGAGAAGATGAGGTAGACAATGTTTTTTCAAATAAAGTATGTGAAATACAATCACAAAGGTGTGCTCTTAAGGAATATGGTTTTCATGAATCATAAAGTTTTACATTTGATATTGCCGAAGAGGACAATCATTTTGGTCCCATCTGTGGTGAACTAGATTCTTCAGATTGTTCTTTAAAAGAAGATTTTGAAGAACAACAGAGAGATAATTAAGAAGGTACTGAAAACACTCTTCAGACTTTTGAGGATATTAAAGAATGACAAATATATGGTAACAAGGATGAGTTACTGAAGAAACTACGTTCGATCACTTTTTTAGGAACTTCGATTATACAACTCAAAAATTGACAAAAAGTGATGGTATTGCAATGTCATGTCACGGGGTGTACTTGGAAGATTCGTGCATCAACAATTAGTACAACAACTCAGTTTAAAATAAGGAAATACATAGGTATTCACACATCTTCTGTTATGGAGATGGGTGCTCGTCATCGACAAGGTACACCTAAATCTATTGGGGAGTTGTATTTAGCTAAATTTGGAAGCATTAGTGTTGGGATCAGACCTTCGCATATAACGGAAGCCATGAAGACTACCTATGGTATTAATATTGATTACTAGAAATCATATAGAGCATTAGTGCATGCCGAAGTAGTACGAGGTACATGGAAGAGTGGTTATGAGGATTTGCCCACTTATTTACATAGGATTCATGCTGCGAATCCAGGTACAATTGCTACACTTGAATGCCATGAACAAGATAGATTTAAGTACATGTTCATTGCATATGGTGCATGTATCACTGGGTTTGAGTTTATTAGAAAAGTTGTGGTGGTGGATGGAACTCATTTAAAAGGAAAGTTCAAAGGTATTCTATTGGTAGCTGCTAGACAGGATGGTAATAGTATGATATTTCCTTTGGCTTTTGGAATTGTTCATTTTGAGAATGATACTTCATGGGAATGGGTTTTAGATAAGTTGCGTTTGGTTTGTGGTGACCATGAAGAGTTGGTAATTATATTAGATAGACATAAGTCTATTGGAAAATCTATTAAAAAGATGTTTAAGTTTGCCAAATGGGGAATTTGTACCTATCACCTCTTCCTGAATCTCATCACAAGATTCAAAAAGTCTAATACGCTGCATTTGGTTAGAAAGGCCATCATTGTCTACAAATTTTCTGAATTTAATGCAATTTTTAAGGATATCAAGAGACATGATCCTCAACTTGCAGCTTATTTGGAAAACGTTGATGTTCGATTATGGTCCCAGGCAAATTTTCCAGGGTATAGGTACGACATAATGACGAGGAACATCGCTGAGTCTTTGAATAATGTCCTAAGGGGTGCTCATGAATATTCTATCGCTTGTTTTTAGATGAATTATGTAAGCTGATTGCAAAGTGATTTGTGAAACGTCGTGAACTCGCTATGGTACTACAAACATTTTTCACACCTCGTGTAGAGGCTACTTTGGCAGATAGAACAAATATTGGGAATGCACTTACTGTGCAACACATCGATAGCCAACATAGTCAGATCACTCGTTGTGTAGTTGATCTGCAAGAGGTATGACTTAACTTGTTTCAATTTATCTTATTATACAATTCTCACACCTATTTTCCTCCATATTGGTGTTGACTTGTCTTGGGCAGAACAATCAAACATGGTTCGTCGGTTTGATCGTGACTACCTGAAGCAATGTCATGTCCTTAAGGGGCGGTCCAAGTATTAGTTTTATGATTGCAGTGGCGTGAATAAATACTAAGGTTGGAAAATCGGATAAATCGGGTTAGGTCGGGTCGGGTTAATCGTAATTCGGGTAGTAGAAAATCGGTCCAAAATAACGGAACCAAAAAATCGGTTCGGGTCGGGTCAGAATTCGGGTAATTTGGGTCGGATTTTTTTTTTTTGCAAAAATAAAAAAAATTCCGAAAAACCCGACCCGAATTGATCCGAACCGTCCGAAACCCGACCCGAATTCCGAAAAAATGTTTTTTGTTAATTATTTTTGGAAAAATTCTAAAAAAACCCAACCTGACCCGACCCGAATTCTTCAATAAAATTCAAATCCGATCCGACCCGAATTTCAAATCCGACCCGACCCGAACCGAACCGAATTTTAGTTTGGGTCGGGTCAAATTCCCAACCCTAATAAATACATTACTCTCCCGGCGAGACACTATACTTCTCTCATTTCCCGTGAGAATTTGGTATTACAGCCACACATGCTTATTCCAAGTAATTCGAGCCAGCATCTTCTACTAGATGTACCAAAACCAGAGAATGTGGTTGATCGTGAGCAGTGGAAGATAAGTGGAATACACTTTAACAATGATATGCTTCACAAAATTTGGGCTGTTATTGCTAACATACGTCCTTGTGCTTGTTTATCTGGTCCATAGGTTCGCAAAGATAAAAACAAAGGAATCTCTAAAGAAGTCTCTTCTAGCGATCACGAGGCGTAGGTAGTTCGAATGATGAGGTAGATGTTCCAGCAGTGACACAAGATTGTGAGATCCGTTCCAAATTTGTGCATGACGTTGGGACTACTCACCTTGGTCGACGCCGTAGACAGCTTGGACAGAGCAACAACGAGAGTGACAGCCTTGCTTAGACAATGAGACAATTATTTATTGCTTTGTTTGAACTTTTAAGTATTCTCTGTTTACTCGTTCTAAGGTTTTTTGTCAAACTCTTCGTAGATGTATGATGATCAATCATCTCTAAAACAACCATTTATTTTAAACTGATGTTCACTTATGCTTAATCATTTAGTTTACTAAACATTATTTACAGTCCATTTTCACTACGATCAGTACCTAGGTTGACGTGTGTTATGTTTTCCAGATAAGTCCAGACCGATCGGTCTATACATGAATGGATCGATCTAGACATCTTTGAAAACGTAACACTTCCAGAGGCGTTTAGACCAATCGATCCCTGGATTGATTGATCGGTTCTCAAACTCTGATAGAGAAAATCGAGCATGTGTATTACCAAACAAGCACCAAATTCATATTTTTTTTTACACACAAACTGTTTCTGAAGAATATACTCCACAACCTTTTGAGGACCAAGTGAAATTATTTTCGATGAAGTTTACCAAAACTCCGAATGAAGAATCTCTTATTTTGTTCTACACTTCTTCTCCAACAACATAACTAACTTCTTCTAAAAACGCAGTCTTGCTATGATAATTAATACTTCTTTTGAATTTCGGCTCAGTACCAGGTGTAAAAAGTCTTTTTGGAAATCCTAAATCATTGCTTTTCTCTGTTGTCATCTTATCAAAAAAGAGCAATTAAATATCATTAAACATATAAGAGGAAAAGTTATCTATTGCATTGCTTGGACCGATCGGTCTTGACACAGACCGATCAATCTACATATTTTATTGTTTATGTGTCGTATAATGTGAAGACCGATCGATCTTGATATAGACTAATCGGTCCCGTTTTGTCAAGTGAGGAATACGACTTAAATATCAAAAAACTTGGAACAATTAGTATAGCTCGATCGGTGGGTGTACAGACCGATCAGTCTATACAATTCACAAATTTTTCAGATCAAAGTCAATTACAATATATCGTTCAGTATAATAGGGATTTTTGCCTCAATATTTTAATGGAAAACTCCGTAGTTATTGCATAATCAAAAGAAACATAAATCCAATGAAACCTAACTTGATTCTCAATCAGATTAATCAATTACCTTCAATTGTAACACAACCTAGAATTGAAGATTCTTACATAAACATGAGTATTTAAACCAGGAGAATCATATAGAGAAAATGAACTTTTTTTTCTTCATTGAACGTGAACAAGACAATTAAAGAATGAAGGGCAAATTAGTTATTTTTGATAAAATTTAAGTTATCTAAGTAATTTCCAAAAAAAGAGAGTTATATTTAGGTTATCAAAGTAACATCCAAAATTAGGTTATCTAAGTAATTTAAAAATATTGTAAATTATATTAGTCAATTTTTCAAATATATATATATATATATATTTATATATTTCGTTTGGTGTATACCAATATCTATCGTTGTGTGCAACTGAGATTCATTTAACATGTTGGATATACATGTCATTTTTCATCCTTATCTTGGGAGCATTGCAGAAGTTTCTGTAGTTACAAAATAAGGTTAAATAAATTAATATACATAAATTTTAATAAAACTAAAAATTTCACATATATTTTTCAAAAAATTAGTTTCTTGACAATTTTTATCAAACTTTACCATTTAATTCATAATATACCGATATTGAATAAGGTAAATCTATATTATTTTTTGTATAATATACACATGTATTAAATGAGTTAGATAAGTAATATATTTGAAAACTTGATAAAATATTAGTTTAGCAGATAACAATATTATTTAATCGGTAATAACATATGTTCTGCGGTACAAAGAAAAAATAACATGAATATCCAACATATTAAATATGTGCTAAATTATAGTACAACAATTATGTTATCGTGTATAAACTGCACAATATTAGTCTATATAATTGTTTACACTATATAATAAATATATTAGAGGTACATAAACATATATACATGGATAAATAAAATTTTTACCTGGTAACAACGTATGTTTTTGGTGCATAGAAAAAATGTGAATATGCAACATATCTATATAATTGTTTAACATATGTATTAAATATGTTAGAAGTACACATATATATGTATACAAATAAATAAAAACTTGAGCAATTATTACTTTGGTTACATTGTTATAGTGGTGCGTATTGTTAAAAAAAATCGCTAAATCAAATTTTTAACTGAAAACTTGTGTATATCTAATATAGTTTCTCCACACAAATAATAATATTGTTATCGGCTAAACTTCTAATTAACCACTACATTCGATTGTTTATTTAATACTCTCTTTGTTTCTTAAAGAGTGTCATTCTAGGTTTTTTCACATAAATTAAGATACAAAATTAAAATCTTTTATACCTCTAATTATTATGGGTAATAATTAGTTAGATTCCATATATCTAATTTTGATTGGAGGTTAAAATTGATATTATTTTAAAAAAGTTGTATTAGAAAACTAGAATGACACTTTTTGTGTAACTACTTTTTGTGGCTAAAATGATATTCTTTAATAAACGGATGAATATAATTTGTGTCTTGCTGAATTTGAAAATGTATAATTTATTTACATCATTTAGTACATATTGTTAGACCATTTGCAATGGGAGTCTTTTATTAAAAAATAATAATATTTTATTAAAAGAGTCTCTTACTAAAAGTAAAATAATGTCTTATTTGAGAGATTATCAGTGAGAGTTGCAAGAATATGAAGAGACTTTTGCAATAAAAATATTATATATTATTTTATTATTTGCGTTTTTTTATGAGAGACTCTTGTGATATTTTACTACTCTTTCAGTTCCAAAATGTATGATGTTTGTGAAAAAAAAAATTGTTCTAAATTATTTAATGTTTTCAATTTCCAATGCAATATTTATTATATTTTATTTATTTATTCTGACCATTTATATTTTACATATTAGTTTCTTCTAATGACTGAATAATTATTACTTTATATATTTTTAGTTGGAAAAATTGAATTATTAAATAATTTTTTAATTTATATGTTTTAGATATATATGGAACGGATGAAGTATTATATTTGAAAAACATTATCAGTTTAACACTATACTGAAGTTAGTTTTCTTGTCAAAGTCAATACCTCAAATTGAGATTTTTTAAGGACAAGTGGTCTCGATAACAAAAAAACAAAATTGTCTCTGTGGATAAAAGTTTTCAGGAAAAGAAGACGAAGTTTACGGACCATTTATGACTCAACAGCTTGTCCCCAAAATGTCTTCTATGCTGATATTCTCCAAGGGTAATGATGACGAAGTTTCTCTCCTCTCTTTCACTATACTTCTTTTGAGAAAATCTTCGTCTCTTCTCTTTACCGTCTCTCATGGCTGCTTCTTCTTCTGGCAGCCGGACACACGATGTTTTCCCGAGCTTTAGAGGTGAAGATGTCCGCGATTCCTTCCTCAGCCATCTTCTCAAGGCACTCAACCGCAAATCGATCCTTACTTTTAGTGACAATGGGATCGAGAGAAGCCGCCCAATCGGCCGTGAGCTTTTGTCGGCGATTCGTGAAGCCAAGATTTCAATCATCATATTCTCTAAAAGTTATGCTTCTTCTACATGGTGCTTGGACGAATTGGTGGAGATCCACAAGTGCTATATGGAGTTTGGTCTAATGGTGATTCCGATTTTCTACAACGTTGATCCTTCCGAAGTTAAAAAACAGAACGGAGAATTTCTAAAGGTCTTTAAAGAGACATGCAAGGACAAAACAGAGGATCAAATACAAAAGTGGAAGCAAGCTCTCAGAGATGTAGCAGTTTTGGCCGGAGAGCATCTTAAGAAGGGGTATGTTGTCTTGATTCAAAAACATGTGTGAGTGTGTGTTTTTTTTTTGCGCGTTGACTTAAATTTGGATTCAAATGTGCCTTTTTAATAACGCAATTGATTATTGCTATCAGGGTTGATGAAGCATGCGTGGTTGAAAAGATAGTTAATGATGTTTCGAATAAACTTATCACTTCTCCGTCGAATTATTCTGATGGCTTAGTCGGAATTGAAGCTCATATAAAGGCAATAAATTCCAAATTGTGCTTGAAATCGGAGAACGTTAGAATGGTGGGAATTGCGGGACCTTCCGGGATTGGTAAGAGTACCATTGGAAGAGAACTGTTCACTCAACTCTCTAGCCAATTCATTTATCGCATTTTTGAAACTTACAGAAAAACCAATCAGGACACGAAATTGGATTGGGCTCAACAATTTCTCTCGAAAATCTTAGGTCAAAAGGATATAGAGATACTCAGTTTAGGCGAAGTGGAACAGAGGTTAAAAAACAAGAAAGTTCTTATCGTTCTAGATGATGTGGATAATCTAGAGTTACTTGAGACTTTGGTGGGAGAAACTGAATGGTTTGGAAGTGGAAGCAGAATCATTGTGATCACTCAAGATAAGCGTCTTCTCACAGCTCATGAAATTGACCTCATATACGAGGTGGAGTTTCCATCTAAAACTCTTGCTCTAGAGATGTTGTGCCGCTCTGCTTTTAAGCAGAAATCTCCACCTGATGGTTTTATGGAAGTCACAGTTGAAGTTGCGAAGCTTGCCGGTAATCTTCCTCTTGGACTTAGTGTCTTGGGTTCTTCTTTAAAAAAAAGAGGCAAAAATGAGTGGATGGAGATGCTGCCTAGGCTTCAAAATATCTTAGAAGGAGATATTGGAAAAAAATTAAGAGTCAGCTACGATAGGCTAAATAAAGAAGATCAACTTTTGTTCCTTTACGTTGCATGTCATTTTAATAGTTGTGGTGTTCACTACATCCAAAGATCGCTTGGAGATAGTGTCAACATTGGACTTAAAATTTTGGCTGAAAAGTCCCTCTTGTGTATAACACCGAACAAAACCGTAGAGATGCACGATTTACTAGTGAAGTTGGGTAGAGAAATATTTCGTGCAGAGTCCTGTGATCCTGGAAAACGTCGATTTGTGGTGGATGTTGATGATATTCGCCATGTACTTACCGATAATACTGTAGGTTTTTGGTAGCTGCTTTTAATGCTTGACTTTATCTTTAATTCTATCGTCGTCATTTGGTGTTGCGATTGATATGACATAATAGTTTTCTTCGGAACTTTTCTTTCAGGGCACGGAAACGGTAGACGGATTAATTCTCAATGCATCAGCTATCAATGAGCCTATTTCAATACATAAAAAATCGTTTGAACGCATGCGTAATCTCCAAATTATAAATTTTTATGCAACTCATTCTTTTCGAGACAGATTGGATCTACCCAAAGGCCTCGTTTCTTTGCCCCGTTGTCTCAGAGTGCTGAAATGGAAGTACTATCCTGGCAAGTGTTTGCCTTCTACTTTTAAGGCAGAGTTTCTCGTGAAGCTTATAATGAGTTATAGTAAGCTTGAAAAGCTGTGGGAAGGAACTCTGGTACGTATTCTTAATTTTATTACTTGTCAGGTTTACAACACAAATTTCCCTTATTTGTTCATATTTTAGTATAAATATTATTTTAATCTTCGCATTACTAAAAAGAGTAGAAAAACTATTCAACTATTACGTAGGGACTTTAAAGATTCTACTTATGTTGACTTTAGATATATATAAATTGTAAACTTTTATTAAGTACGCCTAATAAGACTCATCGTGTTAAACAACTTAACATAAATGATTTCTCTGTTAGTTTCCATTAATGAAATTTGGTATCAGCAATTCAATTCCTTCCCACAACTTTAGAAAAATTAAAGAGATAGACTTTATTTATATAGGCTATGAATTGGGTTTCCATCAATGAAAACTTAACAGAAATTATTATCTTGGTTAGTTTCCATCAATGAAATTCAGCATTAATAATTTAACGAGGTTAATAACTTCTGTTCAATCTCTTAATGGCGAACCTAATATGATTTAGTCAAGAAAAGTTTACTATTTAGATCTAAAATCTATAAAGTATAATGGCTATGTAAAATCTACAGATCTACAAAGTTAAAAATGGCTATGTAAAAGTTGAATGTTTTTATAGCTTTTTTTGTAAAGTTTAAGATTCGAACAAAAAAAACATTTTTCCATATTAGTTGTATAAAAAGGAACTTAATGGATTTATTTAAAATGTTTTTGACCGTATGCATTCTCTTTTTCCATATTTTGTATTCAGTCACTTGGAAACCTGAGAGTAATGAATATGAATCGCTCTGAATATTTGGAAGTAATACCAAATCTTTCTAAGGCCATAAACCTCGAGGAACTACATTTATCTGGATGCATATCTCTGGTAACATATCCTTCCTCAATACAGATTCTCACTAAACTGCGGATGTTAAATATGTATGCATGTGAAAAGCTAGAGTATATTCCAACTTTTCCCAACTTGGACTCTCTGAAATATCTCGATCTTAGAAGATGTTCCAAGTTGAGGAATTTCCCAAGAATTTTTGTGTGCCCGCGGGAAGATAATGCAATGGCGATCGAGGTTGAAGATTGTTTAAGGGGTAAAAATCTCAGTGTACCACGTAAATTTCGCCTAGAACATTCTATATGTCTCTCACTGGAAGATTGCGTGCTTGAGAAGCTATGGGAAGACGTCCAGGTACACTGTTAAACTTTGATTGGTCATAATTACATAATGGTAGAAAAAACTTAAGTTACAGAATTAAATTTGCAAAATAAAAATTTGTTCTCAACTGGATTATTGGTTCGGTTGAGTAAAAAAACTTGGATCATGATGTAAAAAAATTTCAAATTGCAATGAAGAACACATAATATCAGTAATTAGAAATTATATTTAGTCCAAAATGTAATATTCAATGTTTGTGGATGTCGGTATAATGTATCATTGATAAACATATTTCCGAATTAAAATTATAATAAATCATTGATAATACTTGAAGTATTACAATTTATTGTTTTGTTCTGGTTTCAGTCGCTTGAAAGTCTGGTGAGGATGGATCTGTCGGACTGTGTAAACCTGACAGAATTTCCGGATCTTTCAAAGGCCACCAATCTGGAGGACTTGATACTCAACGACTGCAAAAGTTTGGTGATGCTTCCTTATACAGTTGGGAATCTCCAGAAACTAAAATCGTTGAGTATGAGAAATTGCAAAGCACTAAAGATTCTTCCAATGGATATCAACTTGTCATCTCTCAAAATCGTGGATTTCAGTGGGTGCTCCATGTTGAGTATTTTTCCTAAGATTTCGAGTAGTATTAAAAAGCTCTATTTGGATGACACCGCCATTGAAGGAGTTCCTTGTTTGACTAAGAATCTCGAAAAATTAAGATGGTTGAGTATGAGAAACTGCACAGCTCTAAAGGTTCTTCCAATGGATGTCAACTTGTCATCTCTCAAAATCGTCAATTTCAATGGGTGTTCCAAGTTGAGTATATTTCCTCAGATTTTTACTAGTATTGAAGAACTCTATCTAAATGACACCGCCATTGAAACTGTTCCCTGTTTCATTGAGTATTTCTCGAGGCTTGCAGTACTAGTGATGCGTGGTTGCAAGAAGTTGAAAAACATCTCACCAACAATTTTTAGATTGACAAGTCTTAAGATAGCAGACTTTGCAGACTGTGGAGGTATCATAACGGCATTAAGTGATGTCACTGCGGTGACAACAATGGAAGATAATTTTTCTTGTATGAGTAAATCGAGATGGCCTGATGAGGATGAAATCGATGAAGCTAATAATGGATACTTTAAATATATTAATTGCTCCAAATTGGATGAAGACGCACGAGAACTCATCCTACGATCATGCTTCAAACGTACAGTCTTACCAGGTGGTGAAGTGCCTACATACTTCAAGCATCGAGCTTCTGGAGATTCTTTAGCTGTCACTTTACCTCAGAGTATTCTTTCTCAAGACTTCCTGCGATTTAAGGCTTGCGTCGTGCTTGAACCTCGAACAGGGGATTATCATGGTTTTGACTTGTTTGCAAGTTTTCTCTTTAATGGCATATATTATAGCTACCCTGTAGTTGATATTATTGTGTGGTTACGTGAGACGGATGAGACAGATGAGATGGATCATCTGGTTTTGTGTTCTTTCAAGTTCCGGCAGCCTATAACTTTTCCATCTAAATTGGACTTCAACGATATGGAGTTGAAGTTTCACAGTGATTATAATAAGATAAAAGGATGCGGCATACAAGTCTTGAATGTGTCTGTATCTCCCGATGGTAGTGATGGAAGCTCTGAAATTGAGTACAACAAACAGTCCGGAGGAAAACATGATGTTGTAGAGTCTGGGAAAAGAAAGCAACGGATGCTGGTAAGCCTTTTTGAACTGAACATTAAAAAGCTAGCTCTTGATCTTTTTTCGTGGAGTAATCCCACAGAATCTATCTCTTAATTTAATAATACAGATAACATCGGGGACATATGGAGAATATTTCAATTTATCATGTGGCCAAAACATAGCCGACACAGGATTGACTGCAAGAAATCTGGAGCTTTCGTTAGGGCAGCGAGAAGCATCATCAGTTTCTTCTTATCCATGTACGCAGAGGGAAGCTTTGTGTGCTGTTAACATGATTACTGAACAACAAGATTCAGAAATTCCCATTTTGGAGCCTTCCTCACTGCCCTCACCATGGTAATCGAAAATTCTTATAAGAATTAATTTTGGATAGACCACGAGTATAGTGATAATGACAAAACGGTTTCATAGGTCTTTCACATTAGCCTTTTTTACCTACAGGTTTAATCCGTCGAAATTTCTTGAAGATTCAGCTGAGGATAAAGATGCTAATGACATGCAGCAGGTTTCTGAAAATAGAAACCGCATCAGAAAATTTGCCTGCTGAAAAAGACGCAAAAGCCCTGTAAATCTTTTTATTTTCTTCTTTTGTTGAAGACAGAACACTCTGTTCTTACTTCTCTCTGTTTTGCTTCTTTAGAATAAATAGTTTTAGCACATTCTTGAAATATATTTACCATATATCTATCGGTTTTTTGTCGAAGAAATATTATATTTTATGAGCTTATCGGTTAAGTAATTGACTCAGATGCTACCCAAAATAATCCTTTTTATATATATAAAAAAACATATACAATTCATCTGAACGTGTATTTTAGCAAAGGTTTTTTTGTTCCAATGAATAAATCAGCGTTCGGGTAACAAAAAATGTACATTGCTAATTCACAAGAAAATTGACGGGAAAAAAAGTGATGGAACTAATTTGTAATAGCAAGAGCCTCCTCATCAGCAACATTTGCATCGCTGATTCAATAGCCAAGGGGTCAGGCTAAACTTCGGCCAAAGATGTAATAAGCATAAGGTACAACCCTTCAGGCGAAAAGAGGAGAGAGCCTTTGTCGGGTCATGGAATAAAGGCGCTTTTAAATTTTTGGCAGGAGACAACGTCTAGTCTAGTTCTAAACCATGAAGTACCATCAGAAGCTCCTAAGTCTATGAGAAAGAGTGTAGCTACTCTTGCAGTGAATGCTGAGAAGGAACATCTTCATATGATATAAATGCTACTGCGCTCTATTGATCATTCTAAAGCAAGTGCATTCTTGGTGTAATTGTTGACTCTTATTTTTTACTCAGAGTTTACAATACTTCCTGTGAATCTTTTTGTTTGTGACTTTGCTAGGGGATACTAACCAGAAGAAAGAGGATCCTTGCTCAGGAACCAAAGTCTTTCGAGCTCCAGAGGTACATTAAGTGTTACTATCAGTCACTTCTCTTAAAGCTTTGCTTATATGGTCAAGAATGCAAGTGGGTATAGGTTTTCGAGTTACTAGTTAAATCCATATGTAGAACTTGTGCCATGAAACTAAAGTTGTAGGCCTGAGCTACTCATTTGCAAATATAGATGTGAAAGCTAATTCTGCGGTGTTGTTCTTGGCTGAATTGGCTTGTGTAGGTTTGCTTCAGATCTTTGCACCAAAGGACCAAAGATAGATGTGTGGTGTCAAGGAGTTACTTTGTTGTACTTAATGATGGCAAGGACACCTTCAATTGATCCCCTGAACAATTAAGATCTGACTTGACTAAATCATCAATCATTTGATTCCATTCTTTTTCTTTCTTGCCTTCTTACAATGACCATGTGATTTTTGGGAAAATAAAGGACACTGCGAACTACGAGGCACTAAAGAAGTATGGGAAGTTTCCATGTTGCACAACCGTGAATCATCTTTCCCTGAGGTAAGAAAATCTCATTTTGCCATCCTTCTTGCACAATATAACTATATATGTGGTGCTAATATTTGGATTCAAGTATTGTTAAAGTTAACAATCAAGATTAAAAGAATTGTTAAAGTTAACAATCAAGATTAAAAGAAATAAAGAGAGGTGATATGAAATTGATCAACATCAAATAATGATCCGAGAGATAAGTCGACGACCTAATAATAAATGGTGTTTTTGACGTGTTTTAACCCATGTTTTCCATGGTTTTATTCAATCAAAGTACGTGTTTTAGAATCTTTTCAGGTTATAGGTCACATTGGGAAAAAATGAGTTATTTGAGGGCAATTGATCGATATTGCAATTTTACTAAAGATAGGTCATTCTGGCCGTGAACAGACGGAATCGAGCGATCTAGTATCCTAAAAAATTGTCGCATGACCTGCAGATCGACTTGTCCACCCCAGATCGACCATTCTACAGTGGATCCATCGATCTACACCTGAATCAAGAGATCCACGAGCCTTCGAGATATTTTCAGATTTTTCTTATTTTGTACCGAAACGAGTTTGACCTATTAAAACTAGGTTAAGCAACATTTTAGACATGATTCTTTTCACTTTTTCTAGTTGGAGACTCTTTCATTATTCTTGTAACCTTTGAACCCTTTTACTTTTTTTGCAATTTAATTATGAGTTTTATTGATTCTTCTTGCTTCTTCTTTTCTTTTCTTTTATGCTTGAGTAGTGTTCTATTCAGGTTTATGGTTTTCTAGGGATTTAGGGAGTCAATGAATTAGAAACAATAGGGCTTAGATCTTAATTGTTCTCCATCTATTGCTAAGCTTAATGCTTAGGTTAGCCTGATCACCTAACTTATGATTTTAGGTTGTTTAGTCCACTAAAAGTGATGTTAGATGCTTGAACTAGCTTAGATGAGCATTAGTCCTTAACCAACGAAAGCTGATGTTAAGGCTAATTGTTGACTTATCAGACTTCGATAATGCCCGTTTAGATCTCTAGGACCAAACGACAATTTAGGATTTTAGGTTGTTAGATATAGTAGTCGACGCCACGAGAGTGGGTTTGCTATAGTTTTATATCTATATCAAGAATTGGTTATATTTTGTGCCTTGAATAGTTTCCTGATTTCGATTTCTTATATCGTGATGATTACCCCGAACCTGATACTTTTATTTATTTAATTTTACATTGTTTATTTCCATTGCTTTTACTTATTTAAACAACAATAACTTTCTTTGTTTCCAAGCTTAAGTTCATTCTAAAGATTGATACTGTAACCATTGGTTTTAGTGGATTCGATCCTTTCTATACTACTTTGTTTGATGTGCACTTGCAGTAGGATATTAGTATTAAAACTATGTGTATCACCTAAACGGACCTAACGGTGGAGCTTCCTTTTCTCATCTGCAGAGAGAAAAAGCAGAAATTCATAATTATTGATTTTGGGCTCAAATCTTTAAAATTTTATTTAAATTTTGAGTTTTGTTAAGATTTTTTTTAATTAATCTTAATTAGTTTTGATTTTGGAGAAAAGTACATGAGTCCAAACTCGATCCAAACAAAATTAGATGGATATTCAAACCATACCCAATCTATATTGAATGGAGTAGCCTTGGGAATAATACATGATACTGTAAACCCGAACCGAAAACCAATCCAAAAAAGAGGAATTGAACCCAAACCGAATATTACGAACAGATCCTAATTTATGTACCCAAAAAACCAAACTCAAACACTAAACCAAAACCGAATCAAAAACCGAATGGGTACCCGATATATTTTTTTGTTAAATTTAGATTTTTTTAGATTTATCTCTATTAAATATTTACTAGTTTTGAATTTCTATATAAATTTATATATAAATACCTGAATCTGAACCCGATCTTTACTCGAAGCGAACCCGACTCGAAATGTAAAAATATTCGAATAGGTCTAAAATCATTAGAACCGAAAATCTGAAACTCGAAAGGACCTGCCCCGAATCTAAATAGGTACCTAAATGCCCAGACCTAGAATCGAGTTTAATCCAGAAAAATGTTTGAATAGGTGTAAAGTGAGTGGAATTGAAAACTTGAAAAATTTGATCCAAATCCAAACGATTCACGAATATCTATATTTAACGCATGGATATATGACTAATTTTTTTTTTATAATTATTTAATAATATATTTTATTTAAATATTAGTTAAAATGAATCATAAAAAATTGTGGAATTGATGTATTTGTAAATGGTAATTTCGTGTCATCTAAACGGGTGATTTACTAATATAGTTCATGAAATATAGTTAATTACTTATATTGTGCATTTTATTTGACAATTACTCAAATAGTCTCCAAAAATTATAAAATACAAATTTATCATTCATTTCTTTGGAAAAAAACATAATAATAAAAATACCATTAATGAAAATTGTTACATCAGCACATCCCGCGTTGCTAAATCTATCAAACTAAACGAACTTAAGCGTAGTAGACTTTAAATGATAAAGTAGACATTAAAATCTCTCATGGTAGACTTTGGTAGAAATTTAGAGTATCGATTTGAGGATGAAAGATGTAGTTTGGTTGATTGTCATTTGACGTGTAATAGACTTTAAAATCCTTCATGGTAGACTTGACAAGGTACCTTGGTAGAGGTTAGTGTGGTCCATTTGTAGGTGAAATGTCTGGTTTAGTAGATTATCATTTCACTTGTGGTATACTTTTAAGACCTTCATAGTAGACTTAGGTAGAGTTTACAAATCTTGCATGGTAGACTTAAAAGTATCGATTTGAGAATGAAATTTCTAAGCTTGATAGACCGTCATTTGACGTGTAGTAGACTTTCCTTCACGGTAGACTTTGGTAGAGTTTACAAACCATGCATGGTAGACTTTAGAGAATTGATTTGAGGATGAAATTTATAGTTTGGTTGATTGTCATTTGACGTGTAGTAGACTTTAAAATCCTTCACGGTAGACTTTGGTAGACTTGACAAGATACCTTGGTAGACTTTACTGTGGTCCATTTGTAGTTGAAATGTCTAGATTATCATTTCACATGTGGTAGACTTTTATGACCTTCATAGTAGACTCAAGTAGAGTTTACAAACCCTGCATGGTAGACTTAAAAGTATCGATTTGAGGATGAAATTTCTAAGCTTGGTAGACTGTCATTTGACGTGTAGTAGACTTTAAAATCCTTCACAGTAGAATTTGGTAAAGTTTACAAACCCTACATGGTAGACTTTAGAGTATCGATTTGAGGATGAAAATTGTAGTTTGGTTGACTATCATTTGACGTGTAGTAGACTTTAAAATCCTTCACGGTAGACTTTGGTAGACTTGAAAAGGTACCTTGGTAGAGTTTAGTCTTGTCCATTTGTAGGTGAAATGTCCGGTTTGGTATATTACCATCTCACGTGTGGTAGACTATTAAGACCTTCATGGTAGACTTAAAAGTATCGATTTGAGAATGAAATTTGTAAGCTTGATAGACTATCATTTGACGTGTGGTAGACTTTATAGTAATTCACGGTAGACTTTGGTAAAGTTTAGAAACCGTGCATGGTAGACTTTAGAATATCGATTTGAGGATGAAATTTGTAGTTTGGTTGACTGTCATTTAACGTGTGGTAGACTTTATAGTCCTTCATGGTAGACTTTGAATTTACCTTCGTAGACTTGACAAGCTACCTTGGTAGAGTTTAATGTAGTCTATTTGTGGGTGAAATATCTTGTTTGGTAAACTATCGTTTGTCGTGTAGTAGACTTTGAATTTGAAGACATTCATGGTAAACTTAGGTAAAGTAAACACATACTGCATGGTAGACGTAAAAGTATCGATTTGAGGATGAAATTTCTTAGCTTGGTAGATTGCCGGTTGAAGTGTGGTAGACTTTATAGTTCTTTATGGTAGAGTTTGCAAGACTAGACAAGCTACCTTGGTAGAGTATGGAGTAGTCTATTTCTAAGTGAAATGTCTTGCTTGGTAGATTATCGGTTTACGTGAAGTAGACTTTGAAGACCTTCATGGTAGACTATGGTGAACACGATAAGCTAACTTGGTGTAATATGGAGTAATCTATTTGGATGTGCAATTTATGGTATAGTAGACTATCAGTTGACGTGTGGTAGACTTGAAAGTCCTTTATTCTAGACATTGGTAGACTGTAGAGTGTCGAATTGATGACTGTCAGCTGATGTAGAGTAGACTTATAAGGCCTTCATAATAGAGTGTAGTGGACTCTGAAGACATTCATGGTGGATTTTTGGTTCACTGTAGGTAGACTTTGTTTGAGCCTATAAGTCAATGTGGTTGACTTTTGGTGCACTGTATATGTTTGTATTGATGTGTTGTTTTTCGTTGTTTATGTTTGAGCTTATAAGTCAATGTGGTGGACATTTCATCAAATATTAGGGTAGTTTAGTAGACTTCGAATCGAATACTAGGATAGTTTGGTAGATTTTGTAGCGAATGTTAGTGTAGTTTGATAGACTTTGAATCAAATATTATAATAGTTTGGTAGATTTTGAATCTAATACTAAGATAGTTTGGTAGACTTCAAGTCTAATATTAGGATAGTTTGGTAGACTTAAAATCTAATATTAGGATAGTTTGGAAACACCACTATGTCATCAACCTACTTATTTAACCAACTCGGATTCTGAAGTTTCAGACTCTGAAAAGAAGCATCTAGAAGACAAAGACGAGGTGGAGATCAAGAATGGAACTTTGAAGATGCTTTACCTTGTGTCAAGCGGTTTCAGAAACTATATGATTTGGCTCAGCAACAATTATCTTTTAGTTCAGAAGGAATAGCAGTTCTCATTTAGTTTACCAAAAAATGTTTCAGAAACAATTACAAAAATGTTAGTTAGCTTACAAGTTACAACAACAAAACCAATATGTTAACCTCACACTTCTTTTGACCTGGCTGTCTGATTACAATCTCAAAGAATCAACCGTACCATTACAGCATTTACAAGGCCATGACCTGTCATGTTTGATCCTCCAGTCAGAGTTGGTCTGATTGGTATCTATCATCTTTTGGGATTTTTGATACCATTGCCTTGGCACCTTCCAAATCCCCTGCAGCTAGTAGTATTTGATACATCCTGCCAAACCATAAACCATAACAAATGAACTTCTTTATGCGACAAGTATAATCTCTCTATCTCTTGCATAACAAAGAATCTAATCACCGCATTCTTTGTAAGTAATGCAGCCTGTAAACCGAAACCTTTGCTAAACTTGGAACTCTTTATGTGCTAATGGGTAGCAAGTGTATGACTATCCTATTTCTGAATTACTATACAAATCTTCTACTGTTCCTTTTAAATTGTTCCCCCTAAATCTTTAGTTATAGAGAAAAGAAACCACATATGAATCTATATTTGCAAAAGGAATAACTAAGTGGCTTGCCTCAGAAAGCTTAGGACGTTGCAAGGTAATGCTGCAGATTGATACTCTTTCCACACCAATAAACCGTTCTTCAGGTCCTTGGCATTAACACAAGCATGTAAGAGAAAATCTAGACATCTCCTTGAAGGAACAAACCCAAGCTCCTCTTTCAAAAATCTTAGCAAATCCATCCCTAGATTCACTTTGCTTGGCTCTGTCTCTGCGATAGCCCAAAAGACATGAACCAAAACAGCAAATCACTGGGAGGGTCTAAAGTATTGAAGATCAATTGTACTAAAAAAGCAGGTAGCTAAGAGCTACAAACTTGAGCTTGATCGTTATTCTACTTAAATGTTCTTTCTTAACACTTCAAATTTCATTGGTAACGTATAAATTGTTTCCTTGAATTCTCGGAAGGACAATCTCTACATCAAGAGATCCCACGATGATCCAAGAACATGGAATGTGAAAGTTACACATACTTAAAAGACATCTCAAGGTTATCTTAGATATTAAATTAAACAAAGTTTCCAGAAGCCCTTGAGTGAAACAGAATCAAACCTCATCGAAATGATATTCAAGAAGAGGACAACGGTGGCGAAGAAGAGGAGAGGAGAAGAAAACCTTGAAGAAGCCTCCAATGGCTTTTGGATTTTACAGCGAAGGAGACCCTAGTTTTGAATGACACAATGATAATAAAATGAATACGCTAGTTTTTTTAAGACTTTTCCATCATCTCTCAAATCTTCAAACATCATACACAACATATAAATAATGAACCTTTTTTTTTAATATCAAATATTAAATCTTATATTAATATCATTTTCGAGTTTTTGAGAGAATACATGGATAACAAAGAATACAAATTAAAAGGAAAACTATATAATTGACGAAAAACACATAATAACAAACTGCGAAACGAAGAGAGGCCTAGCATCGGAAGCGAAGAAGCGAGATCCAACGATGCTTCTCAAACGATTTGAGTGTCACTAGCGACTCGATCCAAGAGAAAACCCTCAATACTCAGACCGAGAGACGCCTAACTAGCAGAGAGTAACCCGCAGAAAACTCGGAGAAGGCACTACAAGCAAAACATCGACATAAGCCAACTCCCTCTAGCAGATCCAATGAGGTGACAATACTCTAAACACAGTCGAACGAGACAGCTCCAAGAACCCCAAACCGAGACAACTAGACTGAGACGTTCCACCAAACCACCTAATCTACCAAAGTCTAATCTAAACCGGAGACAACTTGAAAGTAACACAACCAAGCTCAACTGTCCTTGTACTAAGATCTAGGAAGTAGCTAACAAGAGTCAAACCAGAGAAACGTAGAGCTGACCTTGCTAGAACTCCGGCGAGTTTCAAAATCTCCGGCGAGAAACCATGTCCAAATTAACCTATTTTTACAAAATTAGTTCCATCTAAACCTGACAGAAATTTAACTTTGAAAAGCCTACCACGTCTCGAGTATTTGATACTCAACTTTTGTAACAGTTTGGTTACTGTTCCTTGTTTGATTCGAAATCTCAATAAATATGTGGTCTTAAAAATAAGAAAATGCACAGGGCTGGAGGTTTTTCCAACCAATGTCAACTTGTTAGCTCTCGGAACTGTTGACGGAGTCTCAAAAATCTCAACTGAAATTCTCGAGACTCATTCTGCTAATGCGTGGTTGCATGAGATTCCAAAACATCTCCCCAAACTTTTTCAGATTTAGACATTTTGAGCAATTAATAACTTACAAAAAAAAAACGTATACAAAAATTCACAACAGAATTAGCTAAAGAAAAAGTATCGTAAGTAGTTCAAATAGCAAGACCTTCGTCATCAGCAACATTTGCATCGCTGATTCCATGGCGTTTCCTACACTCACAGTAAAAAACGGTAATTACAACATAACTCATCACCAACTCAGCCCCATACATACAAACCAGCTTCCAGCCGTCCCACCCACCAGTCACAACCACCAACCTCCACCACGACCCTGAGCTCGAGTCTACATCTAGCTCCTTCGCCAGCTTCTCCATCCCATGACCAATAAAACTCGACAGAAACACAAATACACCCGCCAAAGCCAACCCTGTTATCCTCCTCCCTTTCATCATGGCAGTTCCTTCCTTGATCGCATCAAAACCATATCTTTCTTCCAATACAGAGAGTACAAGACCAAGCCCTGTTATAGCCATTATATATACCTCAATGCTGAAACTAAACACCGTGATAAAGTAACGCAATGTTGGTGTGTAGCCGAAGAGAGCTGATAGAAATATGGGAATTGGTGAGTAGAGGAAAAGCAGACCATAGACAATGATGGAAGTTGCTGTTACTCTCATACAAGAGGACTTCACTGAAGCAAATGATGACTTCAGAGATGGGTTTTGGTTGGCGTGTGAGAAGGAGGTTGACGTGATGATGGTTATGGAAGCGATACAAGAGAGGATGAAGGATGGGACGAAATACCGGGATTTGAGGTGTAAAAGCGAAACAGCATCTTCTCTAGACTCTTGCCAGATCTGTCTAGCCTCAAACCGTGTGTGCACAACACTGGCTAGGGCTTCTAGATGAAAGACATGGTTTTTAAGGCGAAATGAGGTGAGAGTTAGGGAGAGGTGTAGGACTGCGAGAGGGATCACTATGAAGCCAAAGATTGGGATTAAGATGTGTTTGTTTCTGAAGAGAATCATGAAGGAATCAAGGAGTGTTGTGGTGATCCGAGTGGAAGAACCAGGTCGCTTTACCTCAATCATTATTTCCAAGGGCGTATACAAACCTTCTTAGGCTTCAATCGCTTTTGGGACTACTTGACTACTCAAACTTGAGTCGATATTATGCTTGTAAACACTGTATGTTATATGAGGCCTATGTAAAAATGAAAGCACAAAACTTTTAGCAACTCAGAGAATCCATTCAAGAAACAGACAATACAACGCGTATTACAAAACCGAAAACTTTATCCAACATGATAGAACGACACTTTCGGCCATTGTTCCATAGACAGAAAACTCAAACAAGGTGTCATTCAAACAACAGAAGAAGAGATCATACATAGTTGACCAAAATGTTAAAATTATGTCTACATACCACGGAGTTTTCAAAGCTACAAAAGATTCCGAGTTCCTTCAAGAATATAAACTCTAATATAAGTACGAATTGATTGAATCTTGTCAAATTCAAATCAAATTATGTGATCTTTTGGACCAAACGCGTATGAAGAAACCAAAGAATCCATGGATAATCAACTAGACGCAACGAATTCAGAACTAGGTTCCATTTCCTAAACCTCAAGTCTCTTAGAGACAAAAAATAAATTCCGATTCCCGATCTACGACTAAATCTCAACTCGTAAAACAATAGAGCAGAAACAATTACATGTAACAACCATTTAACTTGACTCCGATCTAGTTTGAGATCAAGAAAAACCTGAAAAACTTCGAAACCACCGATTGGTGTGAGAGGAAAATCGAAGAAGCTTACTTCCGAGAAATTCATTGATTTGAGAGATAAAAACAAGTCCGCAAGCATTGGCTTCAAATTTAACCTCTGTCATTACTCTTTCCTGATTTGTTTTGAATTTATTTCGAAATTTATACGTTTTCGTCAAAAAAAAATATAATTTGAGACTTTTCTTTTCTTTTTTTGTCACATTTCTCAAATTAATTTCTCCTATCTATTACGGGAATTTTCCTCATTTTTTCATTATTAATAAAATTTGACAGAATCCAACTGAAAATACAATCAGTTGTCGACTAAGTAAATAAATCATCTCTGTTTGCTCCTAAACAATTAGGAAGGGACGTTGAAATCCCAAAAGCAGCATCGTTTTAAAAATGCAAATCTTCTTGTTACTTGTCTCTCTTATCGTCATTGTAGTCAACATCCATATCGCCATTGTTCTTGTTCATGTCATTACGATTATCTACACTGTTACTGTCGTTGGTGTCTGAGTTGTTATGGCAATTCTCGAGGATGGTATTGCAGTTGTTAATGGTTGCTGCGTCGACAAGTCCATGGTTCCACAGTTTGATCAAAAATAGTCTCCAGCACCTGATATTTTTGTTTTCAGGAACAAAACAAACTTGGTATTGTATGATGCGTGTTGTGTCTGTATATGTTGGTGTGTATTATATAGTTCTGATGAGATTACCAGAAGAGTGATGAGTAACGGTGCAACTCTTTCTCGTGAAATCTTGAAAATGCTTCACATGCCCAAGGTATATGACCATCTGCGATCACCCTGCAACATAAATAATAATTTGACTTGAGCAACATAAGGTCTGTTCGTTTTGCCGTCAAATTCAGATACACATTTTGGTGACAACATCTTTCATTCACAAGATCATATTCATTTTGTCATGGATGGCTCAATGATACGTTTCAACGTTTAACAGTGTTTGGTCAGTAATTACTGATACGTTTCGCCAAAATGTGATGCTAAACCAGCAACGATAAAGCATATTTGGACTTGTTGTTAGCGACAATGAAACAGAACACATAACATATCATTTTTAGTCATCACATGTCGTCTAACGACAACAAAACAACCTGTGCAAGGGCCAAAGGCAAAATCAATATCTCAATTATTCTACAGCAACACTAATTCTATGGTTCGTATGAGAATCTCACGTGTGCATATGCGTGGATCGGTGGATGTATATTCAAATATAAGAAATATAGTTACCTTTGCTTTCTTACAAATGAATTCCAAAGATGCATGAATTGCTTTTCATCTTTATTCACATCCACAAAATCATCAAGCATCTGCAGCTTTTTTAAGTTTCAAAAGCCATTAGCAAATTACATCGTATACCATTTTAATGTTGTCTATTTAGGGAATACAGAAAATGTTCATGGAATACCTGGCGATCCTCAAAATCTGCAAGGTCATTATCAACTTCATCTTCGCTATCTCGATCAGACATTACTTGCTCAAGTGCCATTGGCTTTGCACAGAAACATGCAGATTTTGATTAGTGGCAATAAAACAGAGACAACATTGAGATATGATTATTCGTGTAGTTACAAACAGAAACGTAGATACAAATTTGAATGAGCACAATCCAACAAGCGAATGGTGAATAGGGACCATATATGCTTCAATAAGTTATCACGGTGTGCCATCAAATAAAACGCTAAAAGATTAGGTGAAGAAACTTGAATCACCTGGACTCTGTGAGAATGATAGAACTGGCGTTTCTGAAGAAGTAGGATGCTGGAAGAAATTCACTCACTTAATACGGCAGTACAATAAACATTTATCCATAATAGGGAGAACAACTTCTAACGACAGGAATGGTAAATAAATATAATGGACTGTCATGATGAACAAACCTTCTAGCCTCAGCTCGCTCCGCAGATAACTTTCTTGTCCTAGTAGCAGGGACTACAACTTCGTTTGTTAATATAACTTTAACATCAGAATCTGAAGAAGAGTGAGCTATGGGTGGTGGAGTGTTGCTAGTCATCTCAAATTTTCCAGCAAGCTCTGTTGTCTCGGGATATCCTAAACCACGGTTTCCTGTAGCATGCCATTCAATTTGTACATCAATTCTGGTATAATCTTCCTTGCAAGAAGAATGCGCGAAGAAGAACAATAATTGAACAATCACAATACTGTATCTTCTCCTGTAAAATAAAGTTCAAAGCCACTAGGAATACCACATAAGAAGATGCGTTTTTACCATCATTCAGTAGGGTGATTCCATTTTCTGTGCCATTAGCTAAACTGGGTGAATCTAAAGGTATAAAACATACATTGAGTCGCCTGGTGTTATTTCTACCACCTCTTTGTCTACGCTTACGAGGTTTCGAGCTGTCAAATTTTATGGTTGAGTTAACAGAGATCTACTAACAAGAAAGCAAGGAGTCACTACTATTAAGGTATATCAAGGGCACCTGAAACTTACAAGAGAGGGAACGGCTTAAATTTGTTTTCATCACTTTCTTCTTCCTGGTACATAGAAGGATGGAATATAAACTAAACTTTCACCAGCTATAGGTTTTCCAGTTACCAAGTTTTAAAAGTAACTGACCTGAAATACGAAGGAATCAAGCTTTACAGAAACATTAACTGTCTGATATTCTTCAGAAAGCTACAATAAGAAAGACCTTTTTAACTATAATTTCATTAAAAAAAGGCATAGCAAAACAAGAAATTCCATATGAACTCAAGGAATAAGTCATGAGATGAATCCATACCATGAACTCAAATTCGAATAAGTCATGAGATGAATTCAAATGAAGTTGCAGCCCCTGCATAAACACAAGCCAATTGATTGTAAACTCGATCTGGAACATTTTTTTCTCAGATAAACACACACTCAGCAGTTCAAGAAGAGGGAGAAGACACAATTATGCAACTGCACACTGCATGTATACAGAATAAAACTGAAGTGGCAGTTCACACAGTGTTGGATATAAAAGGCCTCAGAAGAAACCTCAGATGTAATAGTTTCCCACCTTGAAGCTACCACATAGCATAAAGCAAAATGGACAAGAACAATCTTCCCTAACTGCATGAAAATACAGAAATTAGTAAATCAAAAATCTAGAGAAACACAGAAAGAAATCTCGAATTTTGTCAAAGAACAGAAAAACTCACCTTCAGTTTTCTGTATTGTGTTATTACAATCTTTATAGTTAAAAACTACCATCCCAGTAAATCTTGACCTAGCCAAAACACAATTGAGAAATGTTAAGCGTATAGCATGAACAAAGAAAAACATTCATTATCTGCATATCAACTCAACAAATACAGAAAAGTCATCAGCTTCCATATTAAAAGTAAGATAAAGAATATATCACTGTTTACATTCAAGAAACCTCATACTTTCTTTTGCGCTTTGCTAGAATTTTGTAGTTCAAGCATCTTGGAAGAAACGATGGCTGCACCAACAAATAACACGTTAAAATAATATTAGGCAACAAAAGAAGCACACACTTGCCATGAGTCAGATCAGAGTCAGCTTAAAACGAAAACCTAAACTTTTATATGACTAGTCCTAACAGGATATCAAAGAAAAATTGAATACAGTTGTTTCTAAGCTAGAATGATGAGAGAGAAGGAAATACATACGTTGCATAGAGAGCGAAGATGAAAAATGTTGTACAGTTGGACAGGTTTACAATATATCAAGAGATTCTCATCAGTTGAAACCACTTCCTCTGGTGAGGATTTCGCGCGACAATTTTGCCTACACATTCTCTTTCAATTACAACAATCAACGCCGTCCAGAGCCTGAGGTTAGTGCACACTCAAAGGGCCTCCTGAAATAGGGTTACACGTCATAGCGATCAACCTGCCACCAACTCCTCTTTCATAAAGTTTCTGCAATAGTACAGGACCAATTAGGATTATCATTGGTCAAAGATGTAGATCAAATAAGCAAATTGAGAGAAAATAATAAACGTCTTTGAAGTTAAAACCATTATATCTTCGATCTACAGCTTAAAATTATCGACGAGAAACCACGACCAATCAAAATCTCAGAGGGAAATGTAAGTTATAATACAATATCATGGATGAAAATTCAAAAGAGAACGAGAAAACAAAACGAATTCATGCTACGATAATGTTGATTCGTGCTTCTTAAGAAAGTCTTCTATAAGGCAAGTGTATTTATGAAAGCACATAACTTTCAGAAACTCAGAGAATCCACTCAAGAAACAGTCAAGTCAACATGTATTGCAAACCCAAAAACTTAATACCAATTTCCAGCCAAGGAAAAAAAAAATCAAACTTATCTGAGCTTTCTCAGTTTCATATGAAAGAATGGGACTTTAAGCAATTATTCCAAAACAGAAAACTCATAAAAATGCAGAGATCAAACATAGCTGACCTAAATGTTAACTTATTCTACACAGCACAGATGTCTCAGAGTTCCAACAAGTTCATATTCGTTGAAATATATGAGTACGAATTGATGGTGTCTTGTCAAATTGAATTGAGTTCTGCAATCTTCTGGACCAAACGTGTAAGAAGAAATCAAACTATTCATCGATAGAAACGAATCTAAATTAGGATCCGTTTTCTAAACCACCAGTCTCTAAGAAAAAGTAAAATTCGGTGCACGATCTACGGCTAAATCCAAACTAATACAAAATGACAGAACAAAATAGGTTTATCAATTGTTTTACATGACTCCGATCTACTTTGGGATCAAGACAAACCTGAATGATGCGAACCGATTGGTGTAAGAGCAAAATCGAAGAAGCTTGATTGGAGAAATTCACTGAAAGAGAACAAGTTCAGAAAAGAAAAAAAAAAAACTGCGTTTTAAGTTTTGTTAAGTCTGGGCCTATGGCTTACATTTTACACCTCATCGACATATATACGTTTAGTCGATAAATAGTTGAAATTATCTGGGTTAACTGTATTTTTAATTTTTTAGTTTAATGTAAAGATTAAATTAGAACCACTTTACAACCTACACTAATCATAATTACAAAAGATGGGGAAGGAGACTAACAAACCCCTATGGAACAACAAGCAACAGTGATCACATAGAAAAAAGGAAAATTACAGCCAAAGAAACACTCAAGGAGAAAAAGAGACGATGCAGACGTAGCTAGAAAAGAGACCAGGCGACTCCTCATAATGCGGTCAATAGCGGATAGGAGCTGGGACGCTGAAGAAGACTCAAACTTGAAAATGTGCGCGTTGCATTCTTTCCAGATCGTGTAGGTGGACACCTGAAGCAAGAGCATGAGAATAATAATACCTTGAGGAGAGGGAGAGTTAAGATGTTGGTGATGTAGGATCCAATCAGATGCTGCCACAATTTCTGACGGAGGGTTTGGCAATACACAAGTAGCGAGAGAGGAGAAAGGACAGGAGAAAAAAAATGGGAGTGGGATGCACACAAAGACAGGGAACCACCATACCCCAACGACGCAGCCTATCACGCGTTGGCAAACGTCCCAATTAATGCTAACCAAGAGATAAGAGAGTACCTTGGCACCGCTTCTTTAAACCATATTGTTTTTGCCCATGCCACTGAGTTAGAACGAGATGATCTGAGGTGGTCCCAAGTCTCTTTTGAAGAGAAAACAGGGAGGAAGTTACCCGATTTTGCTCTGCAAAGATAGCAGTCCCGACCACTTTCCAGTGATGGTGGCGTAATGCTTGTCAAATAAACCTGAAGCGATTGGACATTATCGGATCTTGGAGCCGGTAACACCCATAAACCATCTTGCACAGTGTTAAGCCTTTACGAGCTTATTTCAGGAAGCATTGATCAAGTCTTCAGGTTCCGAGTATTTCTCAATACTCTGCTTTTATTAGAATCGTTTTTATTTCTTAAGTTTATGAGTAAACCGGTGAAGTTCTTACAATGAAATAAATTGGACTTAAACCGGTTTATTGTTGGTTTAAAAATTGCAATTAGCTACTTAGAGCATGATTAGTGGTGATACTATAAAAAATCTCTAAAGAATTATTTAGTAATAAATTTAATACTAATTTATTGTTGGAGACTCTATTAGTGTTTGCTAATTTTTATTTGTTTAATGATGAGACTCAAAAAAAGTTTTAAAAATAATAATAAAAAACTAATTTTCAAATTTTAAAAAAATTTGCCAAAAACATAATTTCTCCGTGGAAGCGCAAACTGTTGTCACGTTAGTCTTTGAAACGTATCAGGTGTCTCATTGTGAATTAGTCCACTTGATTAGGGAGCTTTAGATAAAGTTTCCTAGACTCGGTCAAAGTTGAGGTAGGTTTCAGACTAGTTAGTGTTGGATTTTCAGGATGGTTTGCGCTTGTTTCCTCCATGTTTCTCCAAGTTTTGTCGTTTTAGGACTAGTCTCCGTTTAGTTGCACTTTGGTGTATGCTCTTTTAGTTGTTTAACATCCTTAGAATCAAAAACTAAACTAGATGCTTAATGAAATCCTGAAACTCGAACTAGCTTATGGAAAAATAGTTTAGAGATAACCAGGACAGACGGTCGGAACAAACCACACAAGGCTTAACCCACTCGACATCAGACGCTGACCCAATATATTCTGTTTTGAAATAAATTACTTAAAGATACAATCAATCTCTTGGCACATGCGACCGGTAATATAACATTAAAATAAACTTGATTAACCTGATAGACTTTTTTTTTTTAGTTGTGCGTCGAAATAGTTATTTGTTCTCACATAGTAAAAATATTTTTTTTGAGCTATGTGTCGAAATAGTTATTGGTTCCCACATAATAAAAAAAAAAAAATTCACTGAATAATATAAATTGAAGGTACTGTTTGAGTTTTAGAAAGGTAGAATACTAGAACCCACTGTAAACAAGAATATCCCAAAAATCTTAAGCTCAAAAGAGAACCAACATAATCTCGAAAGGAAAGAACTACTAAAAACAGATTAAAAAAAACACAACTCTAATCGGTCGAGCAAGGTCAACACATGGCAAAAATGTGTCCAATGTAGATGACAAGATACCTCTCATAGAGAATAAGTGGACAATACTTATGATGAAAAGATTTCTGATATGGCAAGAGAATAACACACTTAGAGCATCTCCAATGGTATTTTGAATCTCATTTTAAACACTATATTTATATTTTATTCTAAATTTAGAGAACTTTGTTTTTTTCTCTATTTTTCAAAATAAAAAAAATTTCTTTACAAAATGATCTTTAATTTATTATGTATTATTATTTTATACCTGATCAAAATATACACAATATAAAATTTTAATTATCAATATTACTAAACTAACTAAATTATTAAAATCTATGAAATTTATTAAATAGTTATTATTAATCTTGCGGAAGGATGTAAAACGTATTTTTGGAGTTCTCCAATTGCGTTTCAAAATTGTCAAAGGACCAGCTCGTTTTTCAGAAAAAGATGTTATACATGATATAATGACCACATGTATAATTTTGTATAATATGATAATTGAAGTTGAACGTGATCTTATTGCACCAATAGAAATCAAAAGAGAAGCTTCACTTTTGGAAGTCGACACAATAAAAGATGAAAATACTCGATTTCAAGAATTTCTCATTCTATATAGAAAATCAAACACAATGAAACTCACTTTTTCACTTAGAAATGCACTAGTTTGATAATTTGTGCGAGAATTATAGTAATAATAATGTTTTAATAAAAATATATTAGTGAGTGGTCACTTGTTTCTTTCTATTTATGTAATATAATGAATTTTATTTTAAATAAATTATGATGCTATTAATCTTGTTATTGATTATTTAATATAAATGGGTAGAATAAGTAGATTTAAAAAATAAAAAGATATTTTAGAAATTATTAATAAAATAATAAAACAAAATATAGTTAAAAATATTAATCATTAGAACAACTTTTTTTCTATTAGAGGAAAAAATAGAAAAAACTATTAAGATGATATTAATAGCTACATGCAATGAGATCTCAATCATACACTTGATTGGAAATAGAAATTTTTTTTCAGATATGACTATGAAATGTAAAAGAAAAAATCATTTGCGAGATAATTGTCCCGACAACGAAGAAAGAGTTCTTGTATAGTTTGCGGCACAAAATCACCGGCAGTGGAAACTTTTTTCCTCGACTCAAGCGCAAATGAATTCTCATGGAGACAGCACTTGGCATTTTGAACTCAACTCCTTAACGCTGCTGCCAAATTCCAAATCCATCACAGGTTTAGTATTAATATATGAACAAAATATTACCATAATTCAACACAAGAACTCAACGCTACAGAGACATCTCAATCCTCATATCTACATGGATCTATTTAAATTCCTAGTTGAGTTTCACAGATCAATGGTCATAGAGATATAATCAATCTCTGCATCTGTAAATGAAATCGGTAATTAACAACTATGGTTTTATCCAATTTTTCGGTTTACCTGAAGAGAGAAGAACCAAAGGATTACGACGCAGAGAAGAAGAATGAGAGGTATGAAATGGATGACGATCTCTGCAGATCTCAATCGCAATATCTCTCTTTTCCCTGCTAGAGAATTCGGATCGTACCTAGGTAAAAGCAGCTCCACATCATCTTCTATAGCTGTGACACTCTGAGATCGAGGCAGATACGTTGACGGCGTTGAAAGATTAGTCGGAAAATGATCCGAAACTCTGGAACCACTTGCCGATCGACGCATCTCTCTCCTAAACGGAACTTGTCAAGTCAAAGGTCGAAGCTTTGTCACAAACTAACATATAATAAATACAGTCGTTACGTCAGGTTTGACCCTAAAAGAGTCAAAGCTCTCCTCTTTCACCAGTAATCACCACAAGAGCAAGACCCATCTTTGAAATGGTGAAACCTTGTGGTGTCTCTCAACATGATCTCTCGTCTCTCTATTTCTGAGATATATTTGATTGCTTTATGACAATCACCACAGATTCTCAAGTTCTTGAACACTTGTATCGGTAAACCTTGTGGGAGTTTTATGCAACCAAATGCAACAGTTAACTTCTCGCTATGCCATAACAATAACTTCTCCTTCTCTCTTTTTCTACATTGTGTAAAGCGAACTCTAGCTCCGGTATATCCAGTTTCATCTTCTTCACCAACTCCTTCAGTTTCTTGTGTACTGAGTCTAGTTCCGGGTGCATCCGATCACTTGATCTGAAATGATGAACCTTGTGCCCAATCTCGATCCAACTGTATCGGGGAACCTAATACAATCAACAAAATACATGAAATTCCTGTCAAATTGAACAAATAAACAATTTTTGTTTATCACCATACCTTCACAACATTGTTCTGCTTCAGTCTCTTGCGAACCTTTGCAACGTCTTCCCAACGATTCCTCGAAGCGTAGGTATTGGCGAGCTGAACATACCCGGCTGCATTTCTTGGGTCTAGCTCAAGAAGTTTCTCAGCAGCGAGTTCAGCAAATTCCACGTTCTTGTGCACTCTACAAGCCCCTAAGAGCGTCCCAAAGACTGCAGCGTGTGGCCTAAATGGCATTGATCTTATCAGTTTTAATGCCTTCTCCAGCTTCCCAGCCCGACCCAAAAGATATCAGGCCGTGGTTCTACCCTGTAATCTCTCACCATCGAATTAAAATACGCCATCCCAATATTCGCTAGTCCAGCGTGGTTACAGGCCAGTAAAACCGCAACAAATGTCATCCAATCTGGCTTTGTCTTGCTATCTCTCATCTCACGGAACAAACACAGAGCCTTTTCTGCATTACCATACTGCGCATACCCGGAAATCATTGCATTCCACGCCACGACGTCTTTCTTCTTCATCGACCTAAAGATATTCCAAGCATCACCAAGTTCTCCACATTTGCAATAAATAGTGATCAGAGACGTCAATGCCATTATGTCACTACACAGTTTAGATTTACATACCAACTGATGGATTTGCCTCCCTAACTGTAATGCTGATAATTCGCTGCATCCAAGCAATGCGCTGCTTAGCCCCGACGAATTAGGCCTAATTCCTTCTTTAAGCATTGTTCTGAAAAGCTTCAATCCAATCTGGTCGAGAATTTTCGACATAATCAGAGATCATAGCATTCCAAGTTACGAAATTTTTCTTCACAGTCATGTCTTTGAACGCTGCCTCAGCTAAATCAACCTTCTTGGCTTTCATGTACCCCGTGATCACCGCCGTCCACGCCACAACACCTCTAAATGGAGCCGCTTTGAAAAAATGTAATGCCATTTCCAAATCCCCGCATTCTATGTATCCAGAGATCATGGCATTCCAAGAAACCTCGCTTTTCTCTGTCATGGCATAGAACAATATCCGCGCTTTCTCCATTTCACTTCTCCGAGCGTACCCTGTGATCATCCTGTTCCATGATGCCGCGTCCTTGAATGGCATCCAATTGAAGAAGCTCTGTGCCTTCTCGAAGTTACCATTACGAACGTAGAAAGACAACATGATGTTGTAGGAGAAAATATCTGGTTCAGGGATTTCATCGAACAGTTGGCTTGCTTCACTCATTCTGCTTGAGTCTTTCGAAATACCAACGAGCATAGAATTCCAGGTAATGGTGTTCTTAACTCTCATCCCGTGAAACACCCTGACAGCTCCATATATATCTCCTGAACGTACACATCTGGCTATAATCTTGTTCAACGGGAAGATCTGGTCTTGATCAGCAGGTTTAGTCGTTGTTGGAAGCGACTTATCTATGCGAACCAGAGATGGCTCTGGCGATGAATGAGAGGAAGACAGACATGATCCCGCCAAAATGGCATCTGGGTTTCCAACAGAAGGGGAAAAGAATCGAAATTTCCAGCGCTTGAATGGCTGATGAATATGGAAGCGAGGAAGCATTTTTCATGGTTTACGATCACAAGAAAATGTTCAAATCTACAAACTCCAGGAACGTCCTCTTCTACAAAAACTTTTGCACATATATTACTAGAACCATTACGAGAATCTAAGGAACATTAACTGTAATACCAGTCATTGTTCTTTTTCAAGCTACTGATTCACAAAACAACCGATAAGTCTCTTACTAAAATAAAAATTTGTATACTTTACTACAACCGCTGAAATCATAATGGTTTTGTAACATTATTAACATATCACGATCAGAAATAAGAAAAGTGAAGACAGCGTGAAGACTCAACATGGATAACGTTATATCTCTTGTCTCGAAACACATTTCATATATAAGTAAAGATAATATGACTAAATGATAAATTAAAAGAGTATTGTTCCAAAAGTAAGAAAACCAGTCAGGCATAAGTTTGCATAAAATCTAAAACTGACAACATCTAAGCATTTACACCTGACAACAAGAGACCGTTACACAATAACCCCTTGCACAAAATGCTAAAGGAGACCACGAGTTTCGTCGTTTTCATGTATGGATCTTACTTGCCTCCTAGAGATGGGAACTGAGCAGCATCTCCAATGGCTGGCGCGGCTTCACTACGATAACCACCAAATACACCACTTGAAAAACCTCCACGGCCACGACCACCACGTCCACGGCCACCACGACCGCCTCTGTGGTAATTCTCACCCTCTGCTGGCTTCAGAAACTCATTGATACTCAAAGACTGCAAATCACAAAGATTATTAAGCAAACTTATTGACCATTACACATTGTTTTAGATTCAGATAAAGGAATTGAACCTTCTTAGCCTTCTCTTCTTTATCATCTTTGCGTTTGTCCTTATCAGAACCCTGAGATACAGTTCAAAGCAAGGTTCAGAACGTTCATCCCTAATCGACAGCGAAGAAATGATTCATTAATACGACTTACCAACTTGATGAAGATTTCATCATTAGATTTCTTGTTTGAGAGTTGTTGCATTGATTCGAACTCTTTCGTATCAACTTTCCTCTCAGAGGTAGTCAGAGATTGAAGAGCCCTTCTCTTCTCCTCGAGTACTTTCTCATACTCATCAAGAGTCATTTCCTATCGAATCGAAGCCAAAAAAGATCAATGAGAATAAAAAGCAGACACTGGTGGAAGGGCCTAGTGACTACAATATTGATTCTAATGAAAATTGAATTCCATCTCCTGGAATGCCCTAAATCAATTTGTAATATAGTAAAGAGGATCATAGCGTCTCTCAGCTTACCTTATCCTCAGGCTCTTTCTCCTCAACTTCAGCAGTGTTCTCGTTGTTAGCATCAGCAGCTACATCATCAACAGCTGGCTTCTCCACAGCATCCTTATCAGTCTCAACACGAGCTACTACTTCAGTCTCACTTAAAGATCCACAGAAAATACAGAGAAGCTTTTCTTAGTTCCCATTCACAATCACAAAAAAAAAGAGTCAATTTTAATAACAAATGCAATCAACTATAAGCAAATACTTACGCAGCCAACTCTTCTCCTGGAGTTCCCCAATTCCCTCGACCAGACCCCTCTCGTTTGAAGTCACTCCTATTTCAAAACATAAAACTTCAGCTTACGAGTTCGAGGAAGTCACTTCAATGGCAGATTATGTAACAATAAATATGAGAAAGAAGTACAACTGACCCTCTGCCAGTTCCACTACGACGCTCAAATGGTCTTCGAGGACGTTCACCTTCACCATCTTCATTGCTAAATCCACCACGACGACCACCACCACCGCTACCGCGGAAGGAACCACGAGGACCACCACCACGCCTCTCATAAGAAGACTTTGAAACGTCTCCTTCCTCTGAGGGTTTGGCGTATCCTCCTGAATATCCATTGTTACCATCATCACGATTGTAACCACCAGGACCTCCAAGACCACCGCTAAATCCTCCGCGGCCTCCACCACCACGTCCACCACCACGCGGAGCATCACTCCTTGCCTCTCTCACTAATTAAAAAATTAAAACTAATCAAATATCAATCGCAATTACTCAAACGAGAACACACACCTCCAAACATGTTCCATGAATAATCAAGACCATAATTCAGACAGTCCGCTCCAGTAGACCTAATCGAATAGATAGCAAATTCTGCTGATAATAACGAACATGGGAAGAAATCTCACCGGCTTGAGCAGGCGGAAGTGGCTTTGAGGGAAGCTTAGCAGCTGATTTAGCAGGCAATCCCGAGACAGGTCCAGATTTCTTAGACTTATCAGCTTTCTCGATGGAAACAGCGAGCTGGCTAGGATCCTCAGCATCGTCACCCAACAAATCAAAAGGGTTCAAAGTTGCCATATCTAAAAACAATCCAAGTGATCAAAAATCCTAACTTTCCCTCACACAGAGACAAACATCACTAGTGATTAAGCCGAATCAATGGATTATTAATAGATCTAAAGAAAACGTCAGAAAGAAGGAGAGGAGACGAAATGGGTACTCGATAGGAACTTGTTTGGGTTGGTGAGAGAGAGAAATGAAAAGACCAAAAAAAGGAAAAAGAATTAGAGTAATAATGAAATAAAATGTGGGATATTTGGAGTGGCCTAAAAGCGGCGGTGACGATCAGAATGCTAATCGCTTTAAACTCAGCAGTTCAGAAGGACTGAGTGCGGCGGACAAGTTCTAATATGGATAACGCCATATGTAGCCGTACGATTAATAAAACAATAACCCATCTCATTATTGGGCAAACATACCATTTTTCTATGGCCCCTTTAGTTTTATTTGGTCATTTAGGCATTAAATTTATTTTGCATTTCTCCTTTTATTATAGTAATGAAGATACTCATTACAATTCATTAACCCACAATATTTAGCCATGTTCACTAACCCAAAAATTAAACTAATTAGATTGATAAAATTCTATTGTAGAATTTATACGAGATTATCTAAAATTGAATTTTATTAAAATTGCTGAAAATAAAATCCAAATTGTGTGGTTGGGTACGATTCTACAATTATGGTATTCATTGAGCTTCGAAGCCAGACCTCTAACTAAGAGCAGAGGTTACAAATGAAAACTAAAGCTGATGGAAAATATTTAAATCTCCAGAAACTAACAACAACACTATAGTAGAATCCTAAAGCCCAAACAAGGAAACAGCAATTAAAAATTAGCAAGAAATGAATCATAAAACTGAAAGGGAATTGATCTCGGAGAACATATAAAACACCAATCATTTTTGTCCTCGCTTAAAACTTAGTAGACTTTTGAAAAGACGAACTGGCTTAACTTTGGATTGTTGAGACCTCAAAAGAGAGGGATGTAAGAATATTTTTGTTATGTGTGGTCGATGTGTTTCTCAGTTTAATTATAAAGTTAAAGTTTATATTAATGTTTATGATTCTAACATAAAATACAATATCGTGATGGATTGCTTTCGATTAACGCATTAGAATCAGATGTATTGATAACCCTCCTCCCTTACTAAATTATATCGTATTGAGTTTCTCTATGTAAAATATATATTTGTATATATATATATGGTAATTAATTAATTATAAATATATATAACCATATATATATGTATATATATAAATAAAGTGGCAGTTAACGAACGAAGGTTAGTGACTCTTGGCGTCATTATAAAAACAATACTATGTTTAGTCATTAATGACAACGTCTCGTATCTATTGACGTAAACGTGTTGTTACCAAAACTGTTTCACGAACGTTAAAGAGATAGAGAAGAAGAGTGAACATACTTGTCCATCAAAGGATCGATTAAGGTTTAAAGACTAAAGGAGGAGAAAATCAATAAGAGGATTTGATCCACAACATCATCAAGCAATGGATCAAGGTTAGTCTTTCTTCTCTTCTAAAAAAGCGTTTGTTTGTTGAATTAATACAAATCTAGTATGAAACTTAGGATAGATTTCATAAACTGAAATCATAAAATTTGAATTTATATTTGGTATCAGAACCATTTAAATTTGTTTAGTTCACATAGAAAAGTTGAATGTAATTGATTTTAAAGAGAATTCATGATCACATAATTAACTTGATCGAAAGTACTATAATCGTTACGTTTGGTGATGGTGATGTATGATCGGTTAATCACAACATCATGATATTCGTATCAATTACGAATAGAATCTGGTCAAAATAATCATTCTGTAATTACGAATAGAATCGTGCAAATCGTAATGATGATGAATCGTATTTGTAACTGCCATTGTTCATGTGCTATCACGTTCGCGGTGTGCATTAAGTTTGTTCATATATGAAATATCAGTTACGTAAATAAAATAGAGCACAACAATTGTAAATTGGTCATTATATAATGTTAATGTATTATGAAATGTTAATGCAATGTTAGTGGCCGTAAAGTAGTGTTGATGTATTAAATAAATAGCATTTAAAAAGCATTATATATATGTTATACAAAAGTTGGGTAGAATATATATATAAAGTAAAACTTCAGCTGTAATTAATAAATGAGGGTAATTTGTATTATAAAATGTTAATTCAATATAAAAAGAATTACCCATAAAGATTTTATGTTTACATTGTATGTTACATGTTAATCACTAAAGTGGTCTTGTCATATTATATGTAAATGTTAAAGTAACAAACATTAATTGATCATGATTAAAGAGATGCTAAAATGACATAAACATTCTAGTGATCAATTAAATTATTATTTATATTCTTGGAGATCACTCAAAAGTGGATCATTGGATATGTTTAATAATATGAAAAGAATTAGTCATTTTCGTTATAGTCAATAGTATGTTTACCCAAAGGTGACATATCTGTTTGATTTATATGTGTGATTTGATTAATTATAAAATTATTAAAAATCTACAACTAGCATCACTTATAGTGCATGTATTTAAGTATTGCCCAAATGTTGCTTAAATACATGCTTTTAAAGTATAGAATAAAATTTAAGAATATGTATAAAAGCCTCAAAGCACTAACGAGTAAGCATGTATAAATGCTTGTAGCTTCATCTAGTATGTATGCATCTGCTAACTCTGTCGTAAAGTTTAATGGGCTAAACTATGAGGACCCCTTAACCATAACATATGATAGCTCCGAAGCTGATAAGTCTCGTTATGAGACTTGGGAGCGATCTAACAGGTTGAGACTGAACCTCATGAGGATGACGATAGCGGAAAGTATTAAGTCACATATGCCCAAGACTGAAAAAGCTAGGGAATTCATAAAGAAAATTAAGAAGTGTTCACAATCGGATTTGGCGGACAAGTCGTGTAGGAAGTCTCATGAGTGAGCTAACTACAGAAAAGTTTAATTGGTCTCAGCCAATCCATGATCATGTGACGCACATGTCTAACTTGGCATCAAAGTTAATGGCGTTAGGCCTTGGTAGTGCTAGTAGCAGCAGAAAGAAACCAAGTGTTAAGGACAAAAGGATGTACAAAGTTTTCATTAAACATCTGAAAAGAAAGGCATGGTTCGATAAGAAAAGTACAGAACATTTATATGTTTGTTCTGAATTGAACCTTATTGAAGTACCTAAAAATACTTGGTGGTTAGATACTGGTGGATCTACTTATGTGTCTCACATTAAGCATGGATTCATTTCGATTCAACCCATAAGAGGACATAAACAATACTTGTTCATGGGGAACCGAATGAAGGCACAAATTGAAGGCATTGGGACTTATAGATTGATCTTAGACACTAGTTGTCATGTAGATCTTGAAAGGTGTCTCTTTGTACCTGAAGGTGCTAGAAATCTTGTTTCTGTAAGTAAGTTGGACGATTTAGGTTTTGATTTTAAGATTGAACATGGTGTTTTCTCTATATACCGAAATGATTACTTTTATGATAGTGGTACAAAATTTGATTCACTTTATAGGTTCAATTTTGATGTAAGATTTTCTGAATCCTTGTTTAATGTTGAGAATCAAGGCATAAAGCATAGTGTATCTAATGAAAGCTCAGCTTTCTTGTGACATAAAAGATTATGTCATATTTCCAAAGAAAGAATTACGAGGTTGGTAAAGAATGAAATACTTTCTCCATTGGATTTTAGTGATTAGATATGTGTATAGATTGCATTAAAGGAAAGCAAACTAAACATATAGTAAAGAAACCAGCCACAAGAAGTACTCAACTTCTTGAGTTAATACACACCGATATATGTGGTCCATTTGATGCTTCATCTTGGAGTGGTGAAAAATACTTTATCACCTTTATTGATGATTATTCACGTTATGGTTATACTTATCTATTGCATGAAAAGTCTAAGTCGGTGGATGTCCTAGAGGTGTTCATTGATGAAGTAGAAAGGCAGTTACATAGAAAAGTAAAAGTTGTGAGATCTGATAGAGGTGGTGAGTTTTACAGAAAATTCAATGAAAGTGGACAATGTCCTGGTCCGTTTGCAAAGTTACTTGAAAGTATAGGCATTTGTGCGCAATACACAATGCCCAGAATACCTCAACAGAATGGTGTAGCTGAAAGGCAAAACCGTACTCTAATGGATATGGTTAGGAGTATGTTAAGTAATTGTTCTTTACCCTTTTCGTTGTGGATATATGCATTAAAGACTGCAACGTATATGCTGAACCGGATTCCTAGTAAGGCAGTTCCTAAGACACCTTTTGAACTGTGGATGGGAAGGAAACTTAGTTTAAGTCATTTACGTGTATGGGGTTGTCCAGCAGAAGTAAAGTCGTATAACCGACATGAAAAGAAACTTGATTCTAGAACTGTTAGTGGATTTTTCATTGGCTATCCTAAAAAATCAAAAGGGTATGTATTTTATTGTCTTAACCATAGTACGAGAATAGTTGAAATGGGGAATGCTAAGTTCATTGAGAATGGTCAAACTAGTGGGAGTGGTGCACAAAGAAAGGTGGACATTAAAGAAGTTCAGGTTGAAGCTCATTCACCTGTCGTTGCACCTCAAGTTGTTGTTCATATTGTTTCAATAGAGTCAAATGACACAATGGAACAACATAATCAAGAGCCAATTCCTCTAGATGAAAATGTAGTCAATGAACCAGTCACAATTCAAGAAGAGAGTAGTGTACCACAAGAACCTTTAAGGCGATCTGTAAGAGAAAGAAGATCTGTCATTCCAAACGACTATGTGGTTTACGATATTAAAAGTGAATGTGACTTAAGCCTTGATGAAGACCTGAGCACATTCTGAAAAGCCATGAAAAATGACAATTCTGAAAAGTGGTTAAATGCCGCAGAAGACGAAATGACTTCTATGAGTGTTAATTATGTATGGGACTTAGTAGAGTTGCCTGATGGTTTCAAGACCGTTGGTTGTAAATGGGTCTTTAAGACTAAACGTGACTCGAAAGGTAACATTGAAAGACACAAGGCTCACCTTGTTGCTAAAGGTTTCACCGAGAAAGATGACATTAACTATAAAGAGACCTTCTCTCCAGTATCTAAGAAGGATTCTCTAAGGATTGTTTTGAGTTTGTAGCTCATAATGATTTAGAGCTTCACCAAATGGATGTGAAAACAGCCTTTCTAAATGGAAATCTTGAGGAAGAGGTATATATGGACCAAGCTGAAGGTTTTGTGGCCACATGAAAAGAACATCTGGTGTGTAAGCTGAGAAAATTAATATATGGACTGAAACAAGCTTCCCGACAATGGTATTTAAAGTTTAATGATACCATTACGTCATATGGTTTTGTAGAGATCATCGTTGATCGGTGTATCTACATGAAAGTCAGTGGGAGCAAGTTCGTTATTTTAGTCTTGTATGTTGATGATATCTTACTTGCTGCAAATGACATGGGCTTGCTATGTGATGTAAAGAAGTATCTCTCTAAGAACTTTGAAATGAAGGATATGGGTGAGGCCTCTTACATGATCGGAAGAGAAATAATTCGAGATAGATCACGAGGATTGTTAAGTTTGTCTCAAAAAGGATATATCAATAAGATTTTAGGGAGATATGGGATGGAAAATTGCTTTGCAGGAAAAGCTCCAATTCAGAAGGGGGATAAGTTCAGTAAAATGCAATGTCCAAAGAATGAATTGGAGCGTAAAGAAATGGAAAAAATTCCCTATGCATCAGTGGTTGGGAGTTTGAACTATGTTCAGACATGTACTCGGCCAGATATCAGCTTTGTTGTTGGTATGTTGGGTCGATATCAAAGTAATCCCGGAATGGATCACTGGAAAGCTGCAAAGAAAGTTCTCAGGTACTTGCAAGGCACCAAAGAATTAATGCTTAGATACAAGAGATCCGACAACCTAGAGATCGTCGGATATTCAGATTCTGATTTTGCCGAATGTGTCGATAGCAGAAAATCGATATTTGGCTACTTGTTCCTATTAGGTGGGGGGCAGTATCTTGGAAGAGTGGAAAGCAGTCTGTCATTGCTACTTCTACTATGGAGGCCGAATTTGTGGCATGCTTTGAGGCCACAGTTCATGCATTGTGGTTGCAGAACTTTATCTCAGGACTTGGGATTGTCGACAACATAGCCAAGCCGCTGAGAATTCACTGTGATAATTCCGCAGCTGTCTTCTTTTCTGAAAATGTACTCGAAATGAGCTAAGCACATGGAGTTAAAGTACTTGTCTGTGAAAGAAGAAGTGCAGAAACAAAGAGTATCATTTGAGCATATTAGGACGAACATGATGGTAGCGGATCTGTTAACTAAGAGATTACCATCCAAGACGTTTATTGGCCATGTAAAGCGTATGTGTGTTATAGATAAGACCTTGCTATTCTAGTTGTGCTATGCTCATTGTACTTGTATAACTTTGAATTCACTTAAGGATATGTTTCTGTTTCATTGAATATGTTATCATTATAGTATATGTATACATTTTGGTTTAAAGATAACATGTGTGTTTGAGAATTAAAATCTTTCTCAATATTAAAGAAAGAAAAAAATAAAATTAGAATTGGTTTGTGATACATGAAAGAGAACTTGTCGTTCAATGATGGGTAACCGCCATGATTCGATCAGTTCTTATTTTATTACGATAATTAAAGGAGTAATGAACTTGATATAAACGTGCAAATTATAGATATTAAACCATTAAGTCAACACAACGGCCAAGTGGGAGAATGTTAGAATACTTTTGTTATGTGTGACCGATGTGTTTCTCGGTTTAATTATAAAGTTCAAGTTCATATTAATGTTTATGATTCTAACATAAAAGACGATACCGTGATGGATTGGTTTCGATTAACGCATTAGAATCGGGTATATTGATAACCCTCCTCTCTTACTAAATTATATCATACTGAGCTTCTATGTAAAGTATATATATGGTAATTAATTAATTATAAATACATATAACCATATATATATATATAAATAAAGTGGCAATTAACGAACGAACGTTCGTGACTCTTGGCGTCATTATAAAAACAACACTACATTTATTCATTAATGACAACGTCTCGTATCTATTAACGTAAACGTGTTATTACCAAAACTGTTTCACGAACGTTAAAGTGATAGAGAAGAAGAGTGAAGATACTTTTCCATCAAAGGATCGAAGGTTTAAAGGCTAAAGAAGGAGAAAATCAATAAGAGGATTTGATCCACAATATCATCAAGCAATGAATCAAGGTTAGTCTTTCTTCTCTTCTAAGAAAGTGTTTATTTGTTGAATTAATACAAATATAGTATGAGACTTGGGATAGATTTCATAAACTGAAATTATAAAATTTGAATTTATAAGGGAATGAACCACCAACTAACCCGATATCAGAAGTCGAAAAGACTAATACTTGGATAAAGCAAGCCAAACTATGCATATCACAATCTAGATCTGATCTTGAATTCTTGTATGAGGAAACCAAACGGTCGCCTAACCACTTCACCAAACACCGGATTAGATGGTTGCAGATCGAGAGGTTAAAGGCCAGGAGAACAACACCACAAACAATTAAAAATCAGACTAGCAAAATTTAAAGCCATAATCAACTATTAAAACAAAAGCTACATAAGATCTCTCGCTCGGACCAAAAAAGAGATATTAAGCCTACCAAGCCACCAATGAGACCAAACCAAAACTTTCCTTGCACAAGGCTAAAAAAGTATATCTCGGTTCAATGATTCAAACTGAACCGGTGAAACCACTAGTGATAGATGCATACGAAAGCAGTGATAGTAAACAGACACTGGCAGAACCAAAACTTCGACGAAGACCCATTGTTCTGAGAAGCTGACACCAGGAAAACACCGTTGCAAGATATCTTCATGAAAGTTCTAAAGAAAGGGAAAGCAAAGATGAAAACTAAGAGAGAGCAATGACACCAGTACTTTGGAAGCCATCGGTCACCGTTCTCCAAGTCAGAGATGATGAAGTTTTTTACTCAGTGGTGGTTCACTTTCTCGAGAGAGAAAATTAGGTTTTTAGATTGGAAAAATAAGATGTCTCAATTTTTCTATTCATATTTAATAAGGGTAATTTACTTAAATAAAGCAAATTTATTGAAAAATTATTTAAATAGAGCAAATGTTTCAAAATTACTAGAATAGTTTTTAAAATTCGTAATATACTATTTTGCTTTTGTTTATGAGTAAACAAAAAAGTAATTACGAAACTGCCATTAATAAAATTTGCCATGTCAGCCGTCCGTCTCTTATGAACTCTACCACAGTTAAAACGAACTCTACCACAGTTAAAATGAACTCTACTACACTATAATGTAAAACAAACTCTACTTCGCTAAAACGAACTCTACCATACTATAACCTAACTCTACCACACTTAAAACAAACTCTACCATACTATAACCTAACTCTACCATACTATAACCTAACTCTACCACACTTAAAATGAACTCTATTACACTAAAACGAACTCTACCATACTATAACCTAACTCTACTACACTAAAACAAATTGTACCAATCTCACTACATTGTTACAATGTTGTTGCTGACATTAGTTTTTAATGCTCAAATGTGATGATCCCGACATGGCGGAGGTTATCGGAAAAATAGACAAGGCATGTCGTGACGTCGGAATCTTCTACGTGGTACGTAACACATATTTGAAATTAATAGTTTCCTTGAATTTACTTGGAGTTTTTAGTTAAAGAATGGTCTGAGATTTTTCATGGTGAGTGTTGAACAGATTGGTCATGGAATATCAGAAGAACTTCTAAAGAAAGTGAGAGATATGACTCATCAATTCTTCGAGCTTCCTTATGAAGACAAACTTAAGATTAAGATTACTCCATCTGTTGGTTATAGGTTTGTTCCCTTTATATATCTCCAATTATTGGAAGTATGCCAATGCCAATAATATTTAATTATAAGTAAACAATAGCAAAACATGATTATAAAAGTATTTATGCAATTATGTTATGAATGATGATAAAAGCATGTGTAATTGAGTTCAAAAAAGTAAAAAACAAGCGGTTGACTAAAGCGATAAGGTTTAAGATAGAGTTATTCAAATCGATCAGTATATACTAAAACAAAATTGAACCATTAATTAGTGATAAGTGATGAATTGATAAAACATAAGTTTATATGAGATTAACAGTGAACGATATGGACCAAATAATACGATAGCGGACATATCACGAAATCATGAAATTTACCATATTATAATCTAACTTTACCACACTTTAAATGAACTCTACCATACTTCAAACGAACTCTACCACACTTCAAACAAATTCTAGTACACTAAAATGAATTCTATCATACTATAACCTAACTCTACTACACTTCAAACGAACTCTACCACACTTCAAACAAACTCTACTACACTTCAAACAAACTCTACTACACTAAAATGAACTCTACCATACTATAATCTAACTCTACTACACTAAAACGAACTCTACCATACTTAAAACGAACTCTACCATACTATAACTTAACTCTACCACACTTAAAACGAACTCTAGTACACTAAAACGAACTCTACCATACTATAACCTAACTCTACCACACTTTAAACGAACTCTACCACACTTCAAACGAACTATACTACACTAAAATCAACTCTACTATACTATAATCTAACTCTACTACACTAAAACGAAGTCTACCATACTATAACCTAACTTTACCACACTTAAAACGAACTCTACCATACTATAACCTAACTTTACCATACTTCAAAGAAACTCTACTACACTAAAACAAACTCTACCATACTATAACCTAACTCTACTACACTTAAAACGAACTCTACCATACTATAACTTAACTCTATCACACTTAAAACAAACTCTACTACAATAAAACGATCTCTACCATACTATAACCTAACTCAACCACAGTTAAAACAAACTCTACCATACTATAACCTAACTCTACCAAACATAAAACAAACTCTATCATACTATAACTTAACTCTATCATACTTAAAACGAATTCTACTACACTTAAACTAACTCTACCATATTATAACCTAAATTTACCAAACTTAAAACGAACTCTACTACACTATAATTTAACTCTACCGCATTTAAAACGAACACTACTACACTAAAATGAACTCTACCATAATATAGTCTAACTCTACTACACTAAAATTAACTCTACCATATTATAACCTAATTGTACCACATTTCAAATGAACTCTACCATACTATAACTTAACTCTACAACACTTAAAACAAACTCTATTACACTAAAACGAACTTTACAATACTATAACTTAACTCTACCACAATTAAAACAAACTCTACTACACTAAAACAAACTCTACCATACTATAACCTAACTATACCACATTTCAAACAAACTTTACCATACTTCAAATGAACTATACTACACTAAAATGAACTCTATTATACTATAGCCTAACTCTACTACACTAAAATGAACTCTACCATACTATAACCTAACTCTACCATACTATAACCTAACTCTACCACACTTAAAACGAACTCTACCATACCATAACCTAACTCTACCACACTTAAAACGAACTCTACCATACGTAAAACGAACTCTACCATACTATAACTTAATTCTACCACACTTAAAATGAACTCTACTACACTAAAACGAACTCTACCATACTATAACCTAACTCTACCACACTTAAAACGAACTCTACCATACCATAACCTAACTCTACCACACTTAAAACGAACTCTACTACACTAAAACGAACTCTACCATACTATAACCTAACTCTACCATACGTAAAACGAACTCTACCATACTATAACTTAATTCTACCACACTTAAAACGAACTCTACCATACCATAACCTAACTCTACCACACTTAAAACGAACTCTACTACACTAAAACGAACTCTACCATACTATAACCTAACTCTACCATATGTAAAACGAACTCTACCATACTATAACTTAATTCTACCACACTTAAAATGAACTCTACTACACTAAAACGAACTCTACCATACTGTAACCTAACTCTACCACACTTAAAACGAACTCTACCATACAATAACTTAACTCTACCACACTTAAAATGAACTCTACTACACTAAAACGAACTCTACCATACTATAACCGTAATTACGAAACTGTCATTAATAAAATTTGCCACATCAACATTCTATCTTTTTTTTTTGCTTCCAAAGGGTGCAAATGGTAATCGCACCCTTTCTTTCTTTTTTCTAAAAAAACCTATTTGAGTAATTTCGGGACAAATTAGCCCTATTTGAGTAATTTTTCATTTAAAAAATAAAATAAATCATCGCATGCAAATGGTTTTCCTGAAGAAGATGGAATGAATGAGTATGCTGCTAATGGTGCTGCTAATATCAATGATCTTCCACCTGCAAATGGTTTTCCTGATGTCCATACTCGTCTGGCTGCGACTGCAAATGTGACTAATCTAGAGATCCCAATGACGCAAATGAAGCTACAATAGACATAAAGGCTATGTTTTCTCCCAGGAAGCGGAAGTATGAATCTACATCTGATGAATTTACCTCTAACAAACTAGTCATTCGTGATATGCAGGAAGGTGCTGCTTCAAGCTCCTCAAACATCAATAAGATACAGGTTTTGGTGGTTCCCAAACCACCCAATTCACCATGATCACAACCTGTTAGAACTGTCAAGATCTGGGCAATGACTTGATAGTTCGACTACTGAACGATATACATAAAAAAAAGGGACACTATATGCCTATCTGAAACAAAGCAGAAGGATGATGCAATTCGCGATCTTTGTAGAGATAATGATAATTATGTAACAATTCCTCCACAAGGTATAAGTGGAGGTTTAGCTATTCTCTGGAAAAATCGTTATCTTTATCTATTGGTTTTAGGTATGCTAATTTGGTTGATGTTTTAGTTGAAAGTAATGGATTGCAGTTCTACTTGTCTGTTGTTTATGGGCCTCCAATTCCGAGTTTTCAAAATCATCTATGGGAACGACTTGAGCGTATCTCATATACTCGTCAAGACCCTTCGCTGATTTAGGAGATTTCAACAAAATTAGGAATAATTCAGAGAAAAGAGGTGGTACTCGCATGCCAGAGAGTTCCTTTAACGATTTTAGAAGAATGATTACCTCTTGCCAATTTCATGATCTGAAATCAGTTGGTGATCGATTCTCATGGACAGGAAAGAGATATTCTCATCAAGTTTGGTGTTGTCTAGACACATCAATGGCGAATAATGAATGGTTAAGTCATTTTCCATCATCACAAGTACTCGAATTTCTACCCTTTGAAGGATCATACCATCGACCACTGGTGATACACTGCAGACAACAATTTGAGTGCATGTGGAGATAATTTCGTTATGATAAAAGATTATATGAGAAAGAAGGTTTTAAGGAGACAATGCTACAGTCGTGGAAGAGTATGCATAGTTCTATTAATTTGAATACACATATCCAGATATGTCGTGGAGCTATTTCGAGGTGGAAAAAGAATAACAATTATAATGTTCCCTGGTAATTCAAGAATTGAAAGTGCTCTTAGACCAAGCCTTATCGAATGGTACATCATCTACATCTGAAATTAATAAGATCTAGGCTGACTTACAAAGTGCTTACAAAGAAGATGAACAATACTGCATCTTATAAGCAGAACGAAGTGGCTCAATGCAGGAGATAGGAATACTACATTCTTTCATGCGGCTACAAAGCAACACATTGCAAGGAATCATTTATTATCTGTTGAACATACAGAAGGTGTCGTTAGTCGAGGTGATAATGCAATAGGACGAACTGCAACTACTTATTTTCATGACTTATTTCGCAGTACAAAGTCTTCAACTCAATCGTACTCTGATGTTTTCTCTGATTTTCAAAGACATGTCTCTCCCGAGATGAATAACCACTTGAGAAGTCTTATCTTTAATGATGAAATTGAACAAGATGTATTAGCTATAGGAGCTTATCGTGCATCAGGTCCTGATGGCTTTATAGGAACATTTTATCATCAATTCTGGTCAGATATAAAAGAGGAGATTTGTAAAGAGATACTGAGATTTTTTCACCGCATCAGAATTACAACCAGGTTCGAATCATAGTCACATTTCTCTTATCCCAAAAATTGATGCACCAAGAACTATATGTGATTTTCGTCCTATTGCTTTATGCAATGTTTGATATAAGATCTGAAGATCATATCAAAAATTCATGTTGGCCGTTTAAAGAGTTACCTTCCTAGTATTATAAGTGAAGAACAAACAGTGTTTATCCCTGGGAGGAACATTATAGACAATGTGATGATTGCACAAGAGATGATTCATTCGCTTAAGCCTCGCAAAAGATGGTCAAAATTCTATATGGCAGTCAAGACAGACATCTCTAAAGCATATGATAGACTGGAATGACAATTTATTCGTGATACGATGAACATATATGGGTTTTTCAGACAGTAGATTTGTTGGGTAATGCAATGTGTTGAATTGTGACCTTCTCAGTTCTTGTCACTGGCTTTCTTCATGGTATGATCACTCTTGAACGAGGTATACGGCAAGGTGACCCACTTTCACCATATCTCTTCATTATTTGTGAAGTCTTAAGTCACTTGTTACATAAAGGTGCAGCAGATCAAACTCTAAAAGGAATAAAAACTAGTGGTGGAGAACTCATAGTCAATTACCTAGTGTTCGCAAATGATGCATTATATTTTTTCATGCACATCCGAGGTTGTGTACAACCATTATGAATATTCTCAGGCAGTATGAAAGAGTCTCAAGTTAAGCAGTTAATCTCAATAAATCTGCTATTACTTTTGGTTCAAAAGTACAGTCCACAATGAAAACTAGATTGCGACGTATTCGTAACATACATAATGATGGGGGTTGTGGGAAGTATCTTGGTTTACCGGAACAGATTGGTCAAAAGAAGAAAGAAATATTTTGTTATATAGTGGAAAAGGTGGAACAACGGACAAAAGGTTGGAAATATCGTTTCTTATCAGATGCAGATGCAGGCAAGGAGATTTTATTGAAAGCGGTGGCTTTAGCTCTTTTGCTTTATACAATGAATTGTTTTAAGCTTCCAGTTGGTCTTTGTGAAGACATAAATAAAATCATGTCTAAGTTTTGGTGGAGGAAAGGAGCAAATCAAAATGCTATGCATTGGATTGGATGGAAGAGATTGAGTTTACCAAAAAGAGAAGCTGGTCTTGGATTCAAAAATATTGAAAGTTTTAATTGAGCACTTTTGGGTAAACAAGTTTGGCGCCTTTTCACTCAACCAACTAGCCTAGCTGCACGAGTTCTACATGACAGATATCACCCAAATTCAAATATAATGGAGGCGAAATTAGGTAATAAACCATGGAGATCTTTGCTAGAAGGCTCAAACTTAGTGAAACAAGGACTGCGATGTTTAATTGGTGATGGTCAATCAATTAATACGTGGTCTGATCCATGGTTAAATACTCATCCTCCGAGACCACCTAGACGCCTTATGAACTCTCAGTTAAATGTTGATCATGTCTCTGATCTTATCCAGCAGCACCATCGTAATATGAACATGGATATTCTACAGGGTGCTATTCATCCAGACGATATTTCAGAAGTCTTTAAACTGAAATTGAATTCCTTTGCAACAGATGATCTTATTGGGTGGAACTACACACAGAATGACATTTACATGGTGAAATCCGGCTACTGGTTAGCAACTGATTTGGTTCAAAATAATGTTATTCGACCACCAGTTAGATCTATTGATCTAAAACCGAGGATTTGGAATATACAAACAGCTCCCAAACTGAAGCATTTTCTCTGGTGATTGATTTCAAAAGCTGTAGCGGCTGGTACTTTGCTTAAGTTTCGGAAGGTTATAGTGGATGCTCAATGTCGACGTTGTTGTGCCTGGGATGAATCTCTTGATCACTTATTTTCACTTGTTCTTATGCTCAAACTGTGTGGAGAGGAATTAATCTACCATTTCCGGCTCTTGCCAACTCCATAATTTCTTTTGAAGATAAACTACGACTTCTCTTCCAATTTCTTCAAACTTCAGGACTCTCATCATATCACCAGCAACTTCCCCTTTGGACTCTTTGGAGAATTTGGAAGAGTAGAAATCTCCTTCTCTATCAACGCAAGGATTTAAGTTGGCTTTCTACTGTCTCGGCAGCTCAACGAGACACCAATGAATGGTTAATGGCTTATTCCCCAACTCAAACTGACCACACTAATCCAACATCTTTATCTCAGGATACTCCACGGACTCATTGACTACACCACCTGCAGGTTATATAAAATGTAATTATGATTGCAATTTTAATAACACTACAGCACCTTCGAAAGGAGCTGGATTTTGCGAGATGAAACTGGTATATACATAGAAGCTGGAAGTAAAATATGATATACATGTTCTACAGTACTTGAGGCTGCACTACAAGCTCTTCTAATGGCAATGCACCAAGTTTGGATAAAAGGATACCGCAATGTAGTTTTTGAAGGTGACAATCTCTCAGTCTTTAAACTACTTCATGGTCAAGATAGCAACTACGGCCTTCATACATGGATACGTGAAAATCAGACATTGGAGCTTACGTTTTAATCAAGTTGATTTCACATGGGTTAAGCGTCATTGTAATCGTGTAGCAGATACTTTAGCTAGATCTAATTTGCCTTCTATGACATTTAATTTGTTTCTTTTGATTCCAGCTTGTATTACTCAGATTCTCCATGAGGATTACTCTTCTTCTAAGTAATGATATTTGATGATGTTTTGAAAAAAAATCACCATTTATTAAGAAAAAGGCCAAAGGTCTCCATTATACAACTTTTGTCATCGACATCATTGGGCGACAAAGAAATCACAACAAACAAATAAACAAATAATTATCCTCACCCATAAATGTATAGTACAAAAAAATAAATATTTTAGAGTATAGAACAATTAGAGATCATGAAGACGGACTAGGCAAAACATCTCCGTTATCAAGAACAGAACGATTACGTCTCAAAGACTTTCCTGTATACAAAACCTTGACGTTTGACCGTTGCTCATCCAACAGTTTCCTTAAACTCCGTTTCGCATTTGCCCGAAACGGACAGTTAGATGCTAAAAAGCCGTCGACCAAGTGCAAGTAAGCCTCCAAGTCATGGCAACACGCCACGTCAGCGTTGGGTTTCAGGTACGGAGACATCTTCATATCCACACGTAGCTCCGCTCCCACGTGCGAGTAGGCCCATGGATTGTTCCTCTCCACCATCTCTCTTATACCCCCTGAACTTCTCTCATTATTACGATTCTGCCCCTGCTTGTTATTATTCTCATTATCGGAGAATATTCCGGGGACTTTCGTCACTACGTCTTGGCTGTTCACGACACGGAGGACTTTGACTCCTTTCGAATCTAGCCGATCAGCGAACTGTCGATTTCCCACTCGTGGACCACCGAAAGAAAACACTGCGACCGGAGGCGCATGGGGTACTCGCTCGGCTATGTCGTCGGCGGCCAGAAGCGCAATTGCGGCGCCGAGGCTATGACCGGTGACGCTGATGCTCAGCTCCTCACCGGCGTAGAGATCGACAAGGCGGGTAATCTCTTCGACTAAGGACTCAGATAAGTTCAGCGCGTGCTGGCTACGCGTCGTATAAAGACTGTTAAATCCGCATTCAACTTTGGGCCGGGTCGGGTGAGATGGATCAGGTTTGGGCTCAGGCATCGAAACAAGATTGGGCCTGAAATTCTCTGACCACTCAAGCAACGTAGCGGTTCCACGGAGAGCGATAACGATCTCTCTCCTACCCATCCGGCGGATCTCTCTCGGATCATCACAGACCGCCACGTATCCAACCCAGCTCGTCTGTTTAGTCATCCACCGTAGATCTGGTGCCACGTCATCAATCCATTTAGGTAATCTCACAGATGACGTGGCGTAAAGATTCTTCGTCACTTTATAAGACCCATCAGGTAACGTTACGTCTCTCGGCGAACCTTCCGGATCTGAGTGAAACGCGTGATAAGCTGCCTGTATAAAGTCTCCATATCGGACAAGCTCTCGCCGGAGATTCTCGTCTAACGGATCCAACAACCCGGCCCAGTTATTCAACCCGTGTAATTCCCGCCATTTAGTCCCGAGTCTATTCTTTGGTGAACGCTCCTCTGATGACTTCGAGAGAAGCCTTTGGAGCTTTGTCAGATTCTTCGGCGACATTTCTTCAACAGCTGCTTTCATCTGAGGCCATATTCTCGCCAAATTCAAACCTCCAAGCAGCAATGATCTCAAATTCGTCGTTGTCTTCTCTTTACTAGAAGATACATTCTCCACATGATCCACAGAGTTCGACGAGGTTTTAAGAACCTTCTCGAGATTTCTTAGATGTTCACGGTTAGTTTTTCTCGCTGGAAAAACCGAAAGCGGCGTTGTTGGAATCAACGTTGAGGTTTGAGTACTGCAAGTGAAACGATTGCGATTTGCGTGAAATATGTTTGCGTTAGGCGTAAGTGTCTGCATGAGCGATTAGCTTAGAAAGAATTGAGAGCAGGCTCAAGTTTTTGAAGAGACAAAGAATAGAGATGGTGAAGAAAGGTAGAGTAAGCATTTAAATGAAAATGTCGATGGCATTTGTGACGGAACTTTGAATGTTTATTTCTATTTTGACCTTCTTTTGTTTGACTTGACTTTGTTTTTATTTGAAGTCATATTGGCTGCCATTTTTGTTAGGATATTATGGACCTTGTCTATTATTATCAAGTCTCTAAACATTCCGTGTGTTTTCAAGGAAAAGTCCTTTATAGTTTTCGTTGCACATCAAGTGATACAAAACTACAAACTATAAACGACCCTACTTTTTGTGTACTACATCTAATCATCAACTCTTTATTTGACTCGTTTTAGATTTTACACTTCAACAATGCAAAATAATTCAACAGAAAGTGTTTAACGATGAAGTTGTATTGCATTTTTGACGAACAGATTTGATTTGTTTTTGGTCAGAATGAATGGACGAGTTTGATTTAAAATGAAAGAGTTAGATAGAGTAAATAAATTTGGGTCTTTTAAGCCGTCTTCCTAAATTCTAGTAAAATGGTCGAATTGTCCGAGAAAGGTGAAGTCGCTTTATTAGGAATAAAATAATAAAGATAATACACTCTATTTTGTGTTAATATAAAATTAAGATACATAAAGGTTTACAAAAAAGTCAATAAACTTTTTTAATGTCTGCTGGAAAGCTAAAACACTGTATTCTGAGTTCTCACACCTTTTATAAAGGAGCGAATTATGATAAATTAATACGACCATAGGTCCATAGCTATCAATTTCGTAGACCAATTTTATAGGTTTTTTCAAGATATAATATTAGAAAATGATTAAATTTAATCAAACCCGCAGTTATTTACTTATTTTATCTGTCAGGTTTTTTCTCAAACTTTTGGTATCTTAACATTCTTTCTGAAATTTAATTTCAATTGATAGTGAATACTCAGTTGCATCAACTAGTATGGCAAAAATTATTTACCATTAAGAACACTTCCTACTCGTTACTCTATTTTCAACTTTATAATAAAATTGAGTTTTGTTTCAACTCAATACTTTAAATTTCAGTCTAAAACGAATATTCTTAGAATATATTTTTTCTCTTCGCCTATTATTTTCTTAAAACATTTACTATTTATTAAATTTGTCAGTATAACCCATTTATTTTATAATTAAGCTAATTCATAAATAGAATTGTGATACTATCAAAGTTAAACACGGATTATTAAAACGGTTTGAACAACGGAAAAATCAAAGCTCTTTTTGCGCCTGTTTCATTTGGATAATATTTTAATATTGGTGAATTCAGAAATGGTTTACAAGATATTTACCAGATATTTAAGTTATAATTAGTTTTTGTTGTGTTTAATTTATCTAGTTTAAATTTAATGTTGGCATTCATTAGAATTTTACGTATGTTATTGTAATTTTATTAAATATTGTTGTATCCTATAATTATAATTAATACTATAAGTATTTTTATGAAATAAATTAACAATTGAATATTTCAATCAAGTGTAATAGTTGCTCTGTATACTATTTGTATACTATTAGTTGCAAGTGGCAAATAATTATTTATCGTCTAGTGGCATGCGATACGTTCACTAAGACATGCGTACTTGCATAATTAAGAATCAAATTTCACCGTCTACATTATGTAGGAACTTGGCTAATAGACCGACAATTTGTGGTCAGTATTGACAAAAAAAAGTTAAATAATTATTTTGTAATTACAAAATGTTTAACTTTATAACAGAGTAATGAATAATAACGTCAATTATAGAGTAATAGTGTTCATTATTCAATTAAGATATCGAGTGGAATTAATTAGAGATGATTTTATTGTATTATATATAGAATTTAGAGGGGAAAATAGTATTGGGTTGAAGATGTTGTTACGTAATTAGTCAGTGGGTTATTAAGCCGAAAAAGAAAAAGATTATTTAGAGACCAATGTATATAAACTTTAACGTTTATATACCAAAAGACATAAGAGCACTGCAAAGCCAAACTGTTAACTAGGGATGCATATTTTCATTTAATTTTGCTAATGAATAATGATACAAATGTATATTTGCAACACAAGAAAGTAATTCAAGGTTTTCTATAGAATAAATCGAAAAAAAAAACAAAGCATAATTTATAACAAGTAACGTAAGAAGAATTGTATATACTCCGACGAACTAAAACGAATTTTGTTTCGATGTATGAGAGCTTTTTTATTTAATAATGTTTTGAAAGAATGAATGAGTTGGCCAAAAAAAATAATGAGTTGGTCAATCAATTCATTCAAGATATAGTTTTTGTACGTCACAGTGATGTTGTTATATGTTTACGAAGTTCAGGTGTGAAAGTGATAAAGTGACTACAGTAGTTTTAACAACTCAGCGTGCGGTCCAAGTATGACTTCAAGATTATTTGCATTTCAATTAAGCGTCTCAAACATATTTAAGTATAGCAATACGTCATCCCAACATTTTTTTTTGTCGTGGAGGAGAGGAAAGACTTATTCATTCATATCAAAAAAAAAAAATCAATAACAAATCAAATGGAGAGTCCTAACCCAACTATATCGTCCGAAAGAATAAAAAAAATCCAGAGAAACTAAATAAAAAAAATGATAACTTGAAGGCAAAAAAACGCATAGTTCGCCAATCCATTCATCAAACGGTTTGTTTTCCTACACACCTAAGAAATACAAACTATCCAGTCCTTAATAAGAAATTGTTATGGCACAATCATATCAGGAATGACAAAAGATGCAAATCAGTAATCGCTATCTTGAGAAACCCCACCACCAATTTTAAATCAATCTCAATCTCCAAGCAACGTACATGACAGTTCCAAGCTAGACACAAACCATAGTATACGTCCCATAATTCAGCTTTTGGAACCGAGCAAACACCAATATTCAAATTGAATCACCACACTAGACACCATGGTGGTCACGTAAAACTCCCCCTATTTCGGTGTTAATGTTAAATTTATATAAACTTCAAAGGTACACAAGAACTAATTGTTACAAAAGAATGATCTTTACATTGAGAAAAATGGAACATAAGAAGCAGACTAATATTAGTTATAAATGATCACGAAAACATCCAAAGTAAAAGTCCAAGAAGGGAGATTGTTGAAAGTGGATCTTTTGGGGGAAGCGATAGTAGTTTATTCTGAAGGGTTCTGTCGATTTCCACTTTCAAATCAGAGACTGTGGAGGATTCACCTACAAAGATCCTCTTATTTCTTTCTCGCCAAACCATGTAGATAAAAGCTCGAAGCAGTAATTTGTTGGATTATGCTAGCATAAGAAGCGGGAGTGGATTGAGCTCCTAGGACCCACTGAACTAATGCGGCCAAGTTGGAAGGAGGATTTCTCTTAACTTTTCCAACTAAGGAACCACATAGTTCTATAGAGAAAGGGCATTGGAATCAGAGATGTGTATGAGATTCATCCGCAACACCACAAAAACACACAACAGTGAGGTAGTTATTCCCCACTGCCTTAGCCTATCACGAGTATATAACCTACCTTGTGAAGCTAACCAATGTATGAAAGAGAAGCGATGAATCGTAGCAGATAACCAAATAGCCTTAGACCAAGGCACAAATGGTGATGCCACACGAAGGAGAGCCCAGGTGTCCGTAGTGCTAGACCTGTCAGCAAAGGAGCCAGAGTTTTGCTTCTATAGGAAGGAGATTTGAAGGTTTACCGCTTGGTCAGATCTAGAATTTGGCAAAGACCAGTGCTCATCAATAACATCATCAATCACACTTGTCTCTCTAGGAATTCTCAGTTCTCGTGGCCCCATTAATACGAAAACAGTCAATCAGAAGAAAGAAAAGGACACTACAAGAAAACTGGCAATTTGCGATGGCCGAAGGCGTTGCAAATCACCAGTTTGGTACAGATCTGCGACACCGTAAAAAACGTCGCAAATCATGAGTCCCAAATGAGAATCATCGCAACGTCGTCGCAGAGCTTGCGACGACTCGTATACATCACAAACCTGCAATGAAAAGGCCCTCTTAGATACGTCGCAGGTTTGCGACACTGTTGCTATGTCTGGCATACGACGTCAGTACTGCGACGTTTTTGCGATATACTGGTTGCGATGTGTTTGCTACGTCTGCTCTGCGACGGTCCTGCGATGTCATCCCTGCGACGTACGTCCTGCGACACCGTTGCAACGACCTTATAAAAAAATATTTTTTAAATTTTAAATTATAATAAAATATATTTAAATTTTTTTTAAATATAAAAATAAAAATTATATATTAAAATAAAAATAAATTACAAAATATTTAAAATATATTACCAAAAAAAACTAAAAATCGTCTGATAGGTCTAAGTTGTGGTCCGAGCTCCGGTCTACGTTCTTGTCTGTGCTCCGGTCCTGGTTTGCTGAACTCGATCCGGACTCACCGAGTTGCATCTCGTTCAGCTGAGTAACAATGTCGGCGTCTTTCGAAGCCAATGTAGAGAATAACCGGTTGAACTGGACGATGTTTTGTTGAAGGGTCGAGATGAGGTTATCATGAGCCTACAACTTACTATCCTGAGCTTGCAGCTTACTATCCTGAGTCTACAGCTTACTATCCTGAGGCTGCAGCTTACTCTCCATCTCCGCCATTTTTGCAGAATCGGCAGTGGGTTGAGATTGTGAGCCCTGCGTCCAGGTGCTCATCTCGATCTGCGAGCCCAGAGAGCGACCGGTCCCGTATACTCTCCCTTTTTTACGGGGAGCAACCTGATAAGAAAAAAACGATTAAACGTTACTTTAACAATTTGAAACAGAATAAACACGAAAGAAATACAGAAAGTTTTACCTCAACATATATCTAGTTCTTCTGTGCGGTTGATAGCACGGTAGAGCAAGTGCTCTCGTCACCCCCATCTTGGGTCAACTGCTGCATCTTCGCTGTGACCTTGTTGTATAATCACTCAGCCTTTTTGTCGACAAAGACCCCTGCCTTGTTCTGTTTGGTCTGGTAGAGCATCTCTACCAGATCATGGTGAGGATCCTCCATCTCTTCCTGCTGAAAAGATTTAAGAAGTAATTAGTTTAATTAAAATTCATTATATTATATGTTCTTTAAAAATAATGAGGTAAAATATTACCATTCTCCGAGCTCGGGCCTTGAACGAGGTTTGGTCCGACCAATGTCTACGCAGATTGTCGCCATCAGGATCGGACAACCGAGCCGCCCGCGCATTTGTGCTTTTCTGCTCGGACTTCGGGTCTTACCAATAGCGGACAAGACTCTCCCAGACTTCGGGGTTGAACCACAACAGCATCGTTTTGTCGCCTTGTGCCCTCCATTTGGCCTTCCAACGGCTGACCTGGTCGCACAAGCGAGTCTTCAAAACCTCCTCGAATTTCTTACGGACGTCACCCTTAATCGAGGGGCTCCAGTGGTATCATTGCTAGAACGGGAAAAAAATTTAATGTTAAATTAATGTTAAAATTTATGTAAAGAAATTGAATATTCATAAACTTAGCGCAAATGTCTTGAACCACCTATTGACGATGTGGTTCGAGACATGGGACAAGTTTACGTGCGGTTCCGTGAAATCTCTTTCGAAGATTTCTTGCACGGCTGTTGCCAACACTTGGTCATCATTGAACATACAATTTTATTCACAAAATTAATTAAAATTTGATTGACAAACTATTAAATTCCTAATTTTATAGATTAGAGAGTAGCATAGTGTTCCCGACGGGCGCTGAGGATGGAGGTTTTTCAAGAACTTGTGGTTCGCACCGTTGAGGATATTTTGAATAGACATCCCCGCAGCAATGTGCGATGGAATCAGCTGGTAGATGGGAGGAGGAGGTGGCGCAGACTCTGTGTCCCGTATGGGAGTGTAACCAGGCTGAGAGCTGGTACTACATCCCGGCATGGACGGGACATACGAGAGCCGGGGGGAGTAGGCGGGTTCGATCCCCTACCAGCAGAAAGGTACGTACTATACAGATTACAAATTCCAGACATCTGAAATCACAACGATTTAGATGTCCGGAGTCGTTGCTAATTAAAATACCAATAAACATTAAAACTACGATAATTCTAAACATTAATGATAATTCTAAACATTAATGGTTTCAAAATTAGAAAAATTCAAAAAATTATTTTTTAAAAGAACAAAAAAATTTGAAAAACCATAAAAAAATTTCAAAAATGGTTTTAAACTTAGAAAAATTCAAATAATCGTTTTTAAAAATAACCAAAATATTTGAAAAATCATAAAACGTTTTTAAAATGGTTTTAAAATTTAGAAAATTTCCAAAAATTTTTTTTAAAAATGACCAAAATATTTGAAAAATCATCAAACGTTTTTTAAAATGGTTTTAAAAATAAAAAATTTTCAAAAATCGTTTTTAAAATTAACCTAAATATTTGAAAAATCATAAAACATTTTAAAATGGTTTTAAAATTAGAAACTTTCCAAAAAACGTTTTTTGAAAAACTCAAAATTTTTGAAAAGTTAAAAATCGTTTAAAAAAATTTGAAAATGTTTTTAAAAATTAGGAAAAATGATTTCTAAATAGGAAAACATATTGTCCAATAAAAAAAATTTGACAATCCTAAATCTAAAATCCGAGTTCCATATCTTAATTCCAACAATTCCACACTAAATCTATCAATTCCGTGGTGCCTACATCTAAGGAAAGTGGAGAGGAGACTTTCCTTGGAAGTGGAGGAAGACACAGACGAGATCTGACGGGAGAGAGGGCTCTGCTGAGGAGGAGAACCGAGGAGGAAGACAAAGAAGAAAGGAAGAGGAAGAGGAAGAAGAAGAGAGATGAGGAGAAGAGAGACGCACAAAGAGGAGAAGAAGAGGTCGATATTGGACAACAATGGCGGAAAAGAGAGAGAAGAAGAGGAAGAATCGCGAAGAGAGGAAGAAAAAGAGAATGAGGTGAAGGAAAGGACAAGGCCACTAATTGTATTCCCCTATGTGACGGCTTTGTGACAGAAATTTTAGGGTTTTGGTATTCCGCAGGGCTACGACGTAAGGTATGTCGTAAGGTAAAGGATATATCGCTTAACATTGTCGGTTTCAGCATCTGCGAGGAATCTGCGACGTTTTGAAACCGATAATGTTAAGCGGTCGTTTTCTTCCTTTACCTTACGACATACCTTACGACGTAGCCCTGCGAGGGATCTGCGACGTTTTGAAACCGACAATGTTATCCTTTACCTTACGACATATCGGATGTCCGAAACAACTTCTCAAAGTTCAATACGAAAAGACTAAGAATGCATTGGTGATCATTCATCAATTGCATTTGGTCCGTTTAAGTATTCTAAAACCGATAAACTATATATATATGTGTTTTCAATCCTGTACCAACGTTGTTGGTTTTGTGGAGATGAAACCTTTTTTCCAAGTTGGTTTTAATTTGGTTTGGTTTAAAAAAAAAGAAAAAAAACAAATCTTTGGCGGGTAACAGTGTCTCCTTCAGTATGCTACCTTTATAAAACAGCTCGTCTTCCCACTCAACTCTTTTTCATGAACATGGACAACAAATTTCTACGTAATTTTCTTGTCCCTGAAGATTTCTACTTGAGTATTGATCTTTGATACGATGTCAAGGATGTCGGCTTATGTTTCGCGGATAGACTCCTCAACATTGTCAGTGTTCAAAATGTCGCATGGCCATCGCAAGCCTACGAGGGACTTGCGATGTTTTGAACACTGACGTCGCAGGGCCCTCGCAATATAACTTATTTTAAAAAAAAAAAATTCCCATTACTTCATTTTAAAAACAATTACAAAACACCACTTAGCTATAATACACATTTTCACATTACTTCAATCAGAGTTTTCATCTTCCATGTTTTCTTCTTCATCTGTCTCATCGAACTCGTCAAAATTAGCATTTTCCCCCTCGGATTCTTCCTGAACAATGTCTTCTGCACCTTGTTGTGCATATATGATATCTTCCATTGATTCGACAGCTATATATAGTTCTGGTCCTCTTTCTTGTTGCATAGCCACATCGTCGACCTCCCCGACAATACGACCTCTTGGATTCACTTTTATTACAGATAGCCATGTCTCCCGCCTTTGCTTTATATGAGGATAAGGAATAAAACACACTTCTTCTGCTTGACATGCTAAAATAAAAGGGTCAAACTTCGAAAATGTTTGGCTTGCGTTTACGTTGGTCTAAATGGTTAGTACGCACTCCTTGACCAGCCGTTGTATTGTACCAACGACATTGGAATAAAATGTATCTTAGTCCAAGAACTCCTGGAAATGTGACTTCTACAATTTTGTTCAAAATATCGTAGAAGTCGGTTTCACCAGGCACGTGGATTCCATAATTTGCGGTTGATTTATTGCAGCCATGGTCGTAAGTATGAAAAGTGAATTCGCACATAAAATACATTGGGGCAGTCACGATCCTCGCAATTGGTTCATCAACAATCTCATGCAACCATAAAGGCAAAGGTTTGCCTGCACATCTATTCTTCACCTACACGAATAAATTAGATATTAAAACCTTATGTCGTACTTTAATTTTGATTACATGCCGATTGCGATCGTACGTACGTAGTAATTCAACCATCCAGTAAAATCATGTTCTTTATAGGTTTCATACTCGCTTTCACTTAAATCAGGGAAGCCTTCTCGAATTTGTCTGTCGAATTTTCACTGCAAAGTAAATAATGCCGTTTAAATTAATTAGACCTTTATAAATTTAATTACTAAGTGATAAGTACATACCTTTCAAACAGTACTACATCTTCACAATTCCTCAGTATATACTTGTGAGCTGCACGACAGTACGTGTGGTTTTCCCAATATTCTTCATTAATTTTTCCAGCAAGTCTTCCGATCTGAGTGAAGATATCTTGAACAACAATGGCATATGATGGTTTAATCCCTCCATCATCATATCGTCCTACCTGGGTTCTTTTGGTTTTGACAGTCGGACTAAAGTAATACAATGTGAAATGAGATGTTTCCTCGGTCAAGCTTCCTGCAACGATCAATCCTTCTACTTTTGCTTGACTTTTGACCTTTCTTTTCAAATGGCCCATGAATCGCTCAAACAGGTACATCCATTGAAATTGTATAGAGCCACCAAGAGCTGTTTTATGAGGTAAGTAGATTGGTAGATGTTCCATCACGTCAAAATAAGAAGGCGGAAAGATTTTTTCCAAGTTACATATCAACACTGCGATATTACTGTCTAGTTGAGCTATGTCATCCTCTGTTAGTGTTCGTGTACACAGATCCCTAAAGAATGCTCCAATTCTTACAAGTTAATACAAATTCTATATATATATATTTAAGTAGAACATCTTACATGATTAATAGAATGCTAAAATTTAACTTAAGTACCTGCATTATCTTCGTGGACATTTGTGGGTAAAAGCTCAAGCAAGGCAAATGGCAGTAGTCGCTGCATGAATACGTGGCAATCATGACTCTTCACACATGAGTTTTTTTCTCTTGCTCGATACATCAGAAGAATTTGGAGACGTAACCATCTAGAAACTTTACATGTGAAGATATCCAATTAAACAATGTTTGTCGCGCTTCTTCGGTCAAATGAAAGCTGGGAATCAGTTGTTTCCCATCCCGTGTAATATGTAATTTGCTTCTCGAACATATTTCGGCTATGTCCAACCTTGATTTCAAATTGTCTTTACTCTTTCCCTGCACATTCAAAATTGTGTTCATAATGTTATCGAAAAAGTTTTTAACGATGTGCATCGGATTGAGGTTGTGACGTAGTAATAGATCTTTCCAATATGGGAGTTCCCAAAAGATGCTATTTTTATGCCAATTATGAGATTTTATATATCTGTCAGGCATGTTTGCTGGAGTGTGCCAATTGCCCCTACATTTACATGTTTCCTCAGCACCATAATAATCAATCTGCTTCAAGACTTCATCCCCTGACATATGTGTTGGAGGAGGAATGCGTACAACTTTGTTCTTCTTGAACAGTTTCTTGTTCCTCCGGTAGGGGTGGTGCATAGAAAAAAATCGACGGTGACAATCAAACCAACATGATTTCTTACCATGCTTTAATTGAAATGCATCAGTCCATTCCATACAGTATGGACAAGATAACCTTCCATGAGTTGTCCACCCAGATAACATTCCGTACGCAGGAAAGTCACTTATCGTCCACAATAAAACTGCACGCATCTTAAAATTCTGATGCTGCAAGAAATTATATGTGCGAACACCTCTATAGCATAACTGTTTCACCTCGTGAATCAAAGGTTACAGGAACACATCAAGAGATCACCTAGGATGACTAGAACCTAGCGTTATAATGGTCATAAACAAGAATTCGCTTTGCATGCACATATCAGGTGGAAGATTGTATAACGTCAATATGACAGGACATAGCGAATATTGTCTTCCCGACAAACCAAATGGACTAAATCCATATGTGCATAAACCAAGATAAAAATTTCTATACTCTTTTGCAAAGTCAGAATGTACCGTCTGAAAGTGTTTCCAGGCTTTTGCATCTGACGGATGTGTAACCTCCCTGTCATTTGTTGTGTGTTATGCGTGCCATCTCATTGCCGTTGATGTCCTTTCTGATTGGTAAAGTCGTTTCAATCTATCAATTATTGACAAATACCACATACGTTTGTATGTGACACGATTCCTTCCACATGTTGCTCGATACCTCGGTTTCCCGTAAAAACGACATTCCTCTAACTTATCATCATCTTTCCAGAAAATCATGCAATTGTCAATGCAAACATCAATTGTTTCTGATGGTAATCTGAGACCCGCAACTAACTTCTGCATTTCATAGTAACTCTCAGTAGAATTATTGTCTCCTAGCATATACTCTTTAAACGCATCTACTAATTGGTTCATACTTCTCTCGGTTATGTTTCCTTCACTTTTAATAGACATCAACCTAGATGCTAATGACAGTTTGGATAGACCTTCTCTACATCCCTCATAGATAGGTTGATAAGCAACATCAAGCATATCATAGAACTGTTTCGCTTCTGCGTTAGGTTCTTCAATAGTATTTTCACTACCGACTCTAATAGATCCATGATATGTATCTGTAACCATATCATGATATCTATTATCTTGAAGATGCTCATAACTTTCAAACATATTTTCGCCATAATTATAATTAGCATTATCAGTAGGTTGATCATCACCACCATCACCCATACTACTACTCCCAGCACCGAGACTATACCCCTCCCCATGTGAAAACCATACATAATAGTTCGGAGTAAATCTTTTATTATATACATGCCGTTTCACCATATCAACATTTAAATATTTGGTATTTTCACACTTTACACATGGACAGAAGATGTTACCGTCATTCGGAGTAAATGGATTGTTAGCCGCCTGGTTTACAAATACTTACAACCCATCTCTAAACTCTTTCGTCACTTCTCTCGTCTCCAGATCTTTTCGATTATACATCCATCGTCGTAATGTGAACACTTCATGTTCCGACGTCATTTTTTAACTTAAAAAAAAAATTTCTCACATTTTTTTTCACTCTAAATCTTTCTCCCCGAATTCTTTCTCTCTTTAAGATTTGGTGTGAAGTTACAATCACATTGTGGACTATTTATAGGAAAAATGTGAAAATTTGTAATGTAATTGCGATAGAGTTAAGTAACATCGCAAGAACATCGCAGATGACTCGCAACATTGCTACAAAAAATATGTATCGCAAGTGCGTCGTAATATTGCAACGCACTTGCGATAGCAAAATGTGCATCGCAAAATAGTTGCAAGAGCAACGCAAGAACGTCGTAATATTGCGACGTTTGTAAACGTCACAATATTGCGAAGTTTTTGCGGTGTTTTACAATACATCGCAACGACGTTGCAAATATGTTGCAAGTTTGCAACATTTTTTTGCCATCGCAAAATAATATCACAAATTGACTGTTTTCTTGTAGTGGGGAAAGAGAGATTGCATCTCCTTGTCTCAAAACCTTTCTTTTCCAAGAACAAGCCGGCTAGCTCACCATTTAGAGAGATCGAGAAACGAGGTGAGGATATACACTTTCTGATCCATGTAATGAAGAGAGGTGGGAACTCTTAAGCTTCTAGTAGCTTGAGAACAATATACCAACAGACCGTATCGAATGCCTTCCTGTTTCATATAATCATTTGTTCACTTCTCATACTTCGTTGATTTTTTTTATCATCCTCTTTAGCATACACATACTACATATGAATAATTGTGTATGGATGATGGCCAACAAATATTTAATATATCATGTGCAAATATTATATTGTAAGTTAATACTGTTTATTTTTAATTAGATGTCTAATTGGAAACACACATATTAGATGCCTAATTGGAAACACACATCTAAATGGTTACATTATAATAGGAGTCAGGGAATATACAAATGCGCAGGTCAACGATAACATATAAGCTTTGTTACTGTTATAGTTAGTTATAATATTTCATTTACTAAGCATAAAACAATATTCAATTTTCTTTATATAGTAATATACAAAAAAATTTAGTTTTTTCTAAAGAATATTTTATTTTATTCAGCATCTGTTATAGTTAGAAAGTTTTTATCGAAAAAAGTTTATATCTATATGAAGTACATTATATAGAGTTTATTTTAGGTGGAATACATTAAATAACATTCAGTATAAATAATATTATATTCATAATCAAACACTTATGTTTTAAAATTTGTTACTTCATTATATAAAAATATAATTATTTATTCTGTTGATCAAGTTACAAAGTAATCTATTCCGTACGTGACATATTACCTAGTTTTATAAAATCAAAGACCTGGTAATAATAATCCGGTTTCTGTCTTATTGTTCCTTTTTTTTATTATATAAAATTGGAGTTGTCTAAACTGCGGAAAACATCATTGGTCATATGTAAACGTTTTAAGTAGACAAAAATTCTAGAAATATTTATAGACTCCAAAAATTAATCAAGATTTTAAGTTTTAGACACCATGATTAAAAAAAGAAACGAGTAGTCTTTGTGGACGCGTACAGCTACAACAACCTGGCGCCGGTAGAATAACAGGTCAACTATATTTGCTATATCCAAATACATAATACACTAATCCCACAAACCTGCTCTACATGGTAACTCATTTCATTAAAGTTAATACGTTAGCATTTCACCATATCTAGAAAACTGGAATTATATTTGAATTTTTCAAATCACATGCTAGGACATTTTGTATTGTACATACACACTCGTTTTTTCAACAACTATACAATACATACATGTAACATTATTTTTCCTTGTATCAAGTTTTAGACTAACCATTTTTTTGGGGTCAAAAGTAACGATATTAAATATGATTATCACCTCATAATTCTGGCTTTTGAATTCATTCTCGCCGGTTGAGAGGCCAAGTTCTTTATTTGAGAGGTACATCCAATCACTATAGAATCTTTCGATCAGCTTTGTGGTGACTTCAAAGAAGAAATCAATTTTTCTCTCGAAAACTTAGAGTTTTACGAAATCGAATTCAAAAACTTAGATTTTTCACAAAATCAAACTCGGTTTCTACATCGTGGTAAAGTTTAGAAGTAGCTTTGCGTAGCTTGGTAGAGTTTGAAAGAGATATAGTTTGGTGGAGTGTAAATGATGCATGACAGAGTTTTGTGGGATGCAGATGATGCAATGCATGGCATAGTTTAGAACTACTATGGTAGAGCTTGGTAGAGTTTATATGAAGCATGGTAGAGCTTGGTGGAGTGTACATGATGTTTGGCAGAGTTTAGAACTACCATGGTAGAGCACGACATAGTTAGATAGAGTTTATATAACACATGGCAGAGTTTGGTGGAGTGTAGATGATGGTCACGAAGATAGGAGGTGTATCTTGTGGTAGTGTTTGCGTGAATTCATTTGATATGTAACTCAGTTTTACCTTATAGATATACTGATTTAGATTGAAATCTACATGTACCATCCGCACAAACTCATCATAATGTAAAATTGTAAATCTTCGCTCACTCCAAAAAATTTACAACCAAGAGACATATCCACAAAAAGAACCAATGATTTTGGTCGAATTTTCAATTTCCACAAATTAAGATGATTTTATCCATATATCCAATATCAAAAAAAATGAGGTCGAAAGATAAGAAATGAGCTCAAGCAACAATGGTGTTTTGTGTGCTTCAATGGTGTATATACGTAATAAGTGTGCGAGAAAATAACTGCCAAATTCTACAAAACTATTGGAGATAACTCTGCCAAAATCTTCTACACAGGGTACAAAATCTGCCAAACTCTACCAAACTATCGTTGCTAACTCTGCCAAACTATCAAAGATAACTCTGCCAAAATCTGCTACACAATGTACAAAATCTATCAAACTCCACCAAACAATCATTGCTAACTCTGTCAAACTATCATTGTTAACTCTGTCAAGTTATCATTGCTAACTCTACTAAACTATCAAAAATAACTCTGCCAAAATCAGCTACACAAGGTATAAAATCTACCAAACTCTGCTAACATATCATTACTAACTATGCCAAACTATCGTTGCTAACTCTGCCAAACTAGCCTCCAAAAATCGAACAAACTCTGCTAAACTAACCTCTAACTCTATCAGTCTCTTCCAACTCATACCCACGCAATTGCCTCTCGTTGGTCACGAAAATAAAAGGTGTATCTTGTGGTAGTTTCTGCATGAGTTCACTTGATATGTAACTCAGTTTTACATTATAGATTTTTTGATTTAGATCAAAATCTTCATGCACCATCCGCACAAACTCATCATAACGTACATCTTCATTCACTTCCAGAATTTTACAACCAAGAGACGTATCCACTAAAAAGAACCAATGATTTTGGTCGAATTTCCAATTTCCACAAACTAAGATGATTTGATCCATAAATCAAAAGATAAGAAATGAGCTCAAGCAAGCAACAATGGCGATTTGTGTGCTTCAATGGTGTACGGTTGCAGTAAGTGTGCGAGAAAGAAGATAGGTGATCTAATAATTGAGGGGTAAACTCTTCATTTTACAAACTAGGTAAATGAAATAACTCAGCTGAACTCTACCAAACTATCGAAAATAACTCTGCTAACATATGCCTCACTATCATTTATCTTTGTCAAACTGTCGTTACTATCTCTGCCAATCTATGAGAGATAACTCTGCCAAAATCTGTCACACAGAGATACAAAATCTACTTAAGTCTGTCATAGTATCATTACTAACTCTACCATACTATGAAAATAACTGCCAAAATCTGTTATACTATGTCCAAACTCTACTAAACTCTATCATCTCTACCAAACTCTACTAAACTGAAAGTTTTTTAGTATGGCATACTTAGTCGTGCGGCGCGTGCTGACATGACACATTTCATTAATGATATTTTTGTTATTATGTTTTTGTTTACACATCTAAAAATGACATTTTAGAATTTTAATAGAGTATTTGAGTAATTATAAATTAATATAAAGTGTTTGAGTCATTACCATATTAATATAAAGTATTCTATATAATCACCCTTGTTTAAAACTAAAAAGCCACATATTGATTGATTAAACTAATTTAGTTTTTTTTTATAAAAAAATTCATAGTGGAGACCAATTGTAGAGATCAAAACACAAAAATATTCGTAGTGTTCCATTAAATATTTGTAGTTAATAATGTGTGGGGTTTAAGAAATTTATATTGAAAATTTGAATATTATAGAATAATTAAAAACAAAAAAAATAAGAAGTTAGTTACACATGCCTTTATCAACTTAATTCTCAATTTTCCTTTTCTTAAAGTGTTTACAAAATATTTTTTTCTTAAATCCTTTCTTATAGATCTTCTTCATCGTCATTCATCACCAAAATCACAAAAACATATCTCGTATTTTATTTATTAGTCAACTCCAACTATTATCTTAGTGTTCTACGTTTCTCTAAAGTAAGTTTGACTATAAATTGTTTTTTTAAGCGTTTAATTGTGTTTCAAATTCAATTTGGTGAAGAATTATATGTATCTAAATCTTCTAATAAATTTTAGGAATGTCTCCGATACCAACAAGAAAACATGTTCCAGGATGGGATAAAAAGAAAAAAAGAGAGAAGAGGAGAAGTTCTTAAAAACTCATCAAGGTTCTATACTAAAGTTTCTTAAAAAACCCAAAATTACCGGTGAACATCTTAACACTTTTGATGGTGAATCTGATGATAATGTGGTTGAATCTGAATATATAAATGAGGCAGATGGTGAGAAGTTGGATATGGAAGAGGATGCGAATGTGAAAGCACAAGAAGATAAGAATGTATATGCAAGTAATGATTTTGAGCAGACCAAAGAGTTCCTGATATTTTTGATCTTGCAAATTGGGAGAAAATTGATCAGCAATAGATAGATTTGATGGTTGGAAAAGGACCCGGACCAAGACAAGGTATTGACTATGACTTTCCTAGAGCTGAAATTGAAGGTAGACATTTTAGTCACTCATATTATACTAGAGAACTCAGTAATGGAGAGAACATAGTTTTTTGTTTTTGCTGTAAATTATTCAGTAAAGACAATTTTCCTAGTCAATTAGCCTCTACTGGATCAAAGGATTGGAAACACATTTTTGAACGACATAAAACACATGAAACAAGTCATGGTCATGTGTTGTGCATGAGTCAATGGATGGAGCTAGATCTGAGGCTACAAAGAAAAAAAAAAACCATTGATAAGCATGTGCAAGATGAGCTTAATAAAGAGAGGAGTCATTGGAAAGATGTATTGCTAAGAATTTTTTCGTTGGTAAAAACTCTTGCTTAACAAAATTTAGCTTTTCGTGGAAGTAATGAGAAGATTGGAGAAGACAATAATTGGAATTTCTTAAGTTTTATTTAGATGATTGCTTATTGGGATCCAGTTATGAGAGAACATTTTAGACGTTTTGAATATGGCGAATCTCGTTATCATTATCTTAGCAACAAAATTCAGAATGAAGTGATAACAACATTAGGTGAAGAGATCAAAATTATGACATCAAGAAGATTAAGTTGGCTAAGTACTTCTCGGTCATCCTTGATTGTACTCCAGATGCTAGTCATCATGAACAAATGATTCTCATCATTCGATGAGTTGATATTTCAGCAAATACAACAAAATAGAAGAATTTTTTCTGACATTTTTGAAAGTTGATGACACATCTCGAGAAGGGCTTTTTCAAGAAATTCAAGATGTGTTGGTTGCTCTTTATTTAAATATAAATGATGTCAGAGGATAACGAATCAAATATGAAGAGAAAACATAAAGGAGTACATAAAAGATTTCTTGATATCAATCCACGAGCATTTTATACCCAATGTGTTACCATAGTCTTAACCTTGCTTTATGTGATATGGTGAAGACTTCTACAAAGGTGATATCTTTTTTTGGGATTATACAACGTATTTATCGTCTTTTTTCATCTTCAACTAAGCAATGGAAAATACTTGAAGATATAGTGGGAGGATTGATAGTTAAAACATTATCTCAAACTCGTTGGGAGAGTCATGTAGTATGCGTCAAAACAATAAGATTTCAAGATCCCAAAATAAGAGATGCCTTAATTTATATAGCAAAAACTAGTGATGATCCTGAAGTACAAAGTGATGTTGAGTGTCTTGCCACAAGTGAAACACATGGGATTGGAAGCTATGAATTCTTGTTTTCCATGGTTATTTGGTACAATATTTTAGTTGCTATCACCACAGTGAGCAAGAATTTACAGTCTGGAGACATGAATATTGACTATGTTATTGCTCAATTAAAAGGATGTGTCTCTTATTTCCAAAAGTATTGAGATACAAGTTTTAGGAAGCAAAGTTTGAAGCTAGACAAGTGGCTGAAGTTATGGAGATAGAAGTTGTTTTCCCGATAAATGCAAAACGTGTTTCAGGAAGAAAAAAACAATTTGACGAAGATCCCAAGAAAGTTGAAGACTTTGTGAATTCATCTCCAGAAGAAAAATTCAGAATTCCTTACTTCATCAACATCATGAATCAAGCTCTATGTTCTCTTAAGGAGAGATTTGAACAATTTCAGAGGTATGAGCAAATATTTGGATTTTTGTTTGATTTGAGGAAACTGCGAACATCAAGTGATGATAGTTTGATGGCGTGGTGTACAAATTTTGAAGTCCCTCTGAAGAATGGATATCATTTAGATGTTGATGGGAATGATTTGTTTCATGAGCTAAAGGTTTTAAAATGCGTTTTGCTAAGAGACTATAAGAGGCCTATTGAAGTATTAGATTTTTTGAAAACAATGGAAGGTTGTTATCCAAATGTTTGGATCATTTATCAAATATTGTTAATAATCTCTGTTTCTGTTGCTTCTGTAGAAAGAACTTTTTTGAAATTGAAACTGATAAAATCTTACCTTCGATCGACTATATCACAAGAAATGTTGAATGGTTTGCCTATCATATCTATAGAAAGGGTATTAGTTCGACAACTCGATTATGTAAGTTTAGTGAATAATTTTTTTGAAAAAAAATGCAGAAAATTTTTGGATTAGATTTTGTTTTTACGTTGCTACTATGTTGCAAGCTTTAAAACTTTTTATTTATATCGATATTTTTAAGTAATAATGGCCATATTCTTTCGACACCCCAAGCCTCTAATAAGCTGAGCGCGGCACTCAGTTATTTTTATTTGGTTGGAATCGATCAATGGCTTTTGAAGTCTCAGACAAAGCGTGTTGAACCGTGACGGTTGTCACCGAACTCAGCTGTATTAGTGACACGTGGAAAAGTTAGACCTGTCGATTCAGCATTATGACTATAGTTTCTACTGTTCCGTACATACGCAATCGCAGCCATTTAATGAACCTAACTAACTAACTGACTAACTTTTTAGTCACAAAATAATTTATAAGAGCCTGTTTTTACTGAAGCCCATTTTCAGATGTCACAATTAGCATTGAAGTCTTTTGTGTCAAACCATGAAAAGGTTACACTTCATTTGTAAATGGTATAAAGTTAACATATGTCCGATATTCGCAAAAGCTTGTAACACTTAAAAATCAACTTTGTGATTAAGATCTTTAAGAATAAAATATAATGAGAAAAAGTCGAAGAGATTCCGTTAAAGCGCAAAATTTTCAATGTATGGAAAGAAAACTCACCAATCCTTAGATCATCCAATATATTTATCACCTTTACACAATCTACAGCAAAAACTACTTTCATAGTTTATGAGAGAGATAAGAGTAGATATCGCCTATAAAAAGGCCTCAATTTATGAATGAAGAGGGAAAGACTTCACCGAATTTCATGGGCTCTCTGGTTGATCATTTTAATGTTGTCTAAGAAACGCAATCAACCAAGACCTGAAAATAATTCAGATTATTTCCAAGAATCGTCCACGAAAGGCCTATGACCTGTAAAGGTCTTAAACTTATGTCTTCCCTCAGAGAACTTAACCTCAGAGTCTGCCATCAGAGCAGTTCTTGGTTGAGCCTAGGTCCAATTCTCTGCCTCTAATTCTCAGATTTGATCATATCTTTGGGACCTTTATCTACATTTGAAAATGTCTTGTCGTTCTGGACTTTCCAAATAAACCCTAACAGCCCTAGAAAACTTTGATTCACTTTTCCCCTTAGGTAGTCTCCAAAAAGGTAATCCAGGTTGGAGAATACTGATGGGTCTGGAAAAGAGTTGATCGCATACACCAACAATAACTCTCTTCACTATGTATTTCTTTCTTTACGAGGTTAGATTTGACAGCAATATGACCACACATCGTCCGCCAAATAAGCCATTAAAAGGTTTTCTTTGTATTAACTTTTTTGACATCAAGGAAAATTATAGAGTTAATGAGAAAGAGTTGTAGAAAGATATAGAATATGATACAGTTTGAACAAGATGATTGAAAAAATAAATGGTTAAAACCATAATCGTTTCCAAACTATTGAAGATAGTGGTTGACAACAAAAATTTGTAATAAATATAGTTTAAAGTTTAAATTAATGCATGATTCAATCTAAATATAACTTTTTATTTGTTAATATTGGGTCATAAGTAGCCGGTCCATTAGCAAAATTTCTAAATAATGTATGCAGTGAGACTCGGTTTCTGGATGTACAAGTACGCCTGCTTTTAGTGGACTTATCACATGCCAATAGACTAAATGACTTATGCATTTGAATATAACTCTACGTAAGCAAAATTATCAAATTTAATGTTAATTGATCACAGTGAGGTAATTAAATAAAAGTTAGTAAATAGACTTTTATTTGCATTAACAACTGCTATTATTATTAAATTTATTTTCAGTTATCCAGTAAGTATGCTCCATTTCTAAAATGAAAATAAAAACAATTGAAACAATTGCATTATTAGTATTATTAAACTTATTTTTGCGTCGATGAAACAATTGAAACAATACAAACGATCATTTCCAAACACCTACATATTTGTCATTCTGGAAATAAATTTTCAAATGTCTATAAACAAGTTCAAAGGACCGTTTTAACATTGTTTTCAATTGTCTATCTCAGTTACTGATTTCAAGTAAAATGTCGATTGGTAGCAAAAAAAAAAAAAACATATTTTTTGCAAATGAGTGTATGGATACTTTCAGTTAGACTCATAAATATATCAAAATAAACATTGGATGGGATTTCTTACCGAATAAGATATTCTTTATTGAATAAAAATATGATTTCACCCTCACTTTTTTACCTAGTTTGTCTTCTCCCTCGTACCTTTAGTTACAACATCAAAAAGACTAATTAATTTAGTTGTAAAAGTTATTAATTATCTTGCATATTGAATTATTTATCTTAAAATAAATAGTGGTTAAAAACTTCTTTTCATTTCTTGTTTTCCAAATAAACCACAAAATTTAAAGAAAGCTCCTAATTTCATTGATTTTGGGAATTCTCCATAATAAATGGTCAATATATAAGAATATATGAGAAAATAATTTCATTTATATTAAATTTTGTTTGGATTCTCTTTTATATACACTTTAAAATAATATATTACACTATTATATAATATTATACATGGATCCTGCAGGTGATGCACATGGTTTGTGAAAAAAATTGATTCCTAATTTAAAAAACTTCTACATAATATTAGTTTTTTAAAAACTAAATCTTTCTCATCGTTAGTGTTGAAAGAGACAAAATAACCCTTATCAAAATACCATACGAATTAAATAAATCAAAAATAGGAGATATGATAAGATATTGTTAGAGAAAATATCTTGAATCAATTGGAAAGAAAGAAATCAAATATTAAAATATGTGGTAGAGGAAGAGAGGTAAGAGCAAGCCACCATTAAAACTGCATTGAAAATATTTAGAGATGAAAACCTATATATCAAGGTAGTCTTAACAGCAAATCATTAAAGGTAAGGTATAAGTAGTTCAAAATAAGGGTGTATGTGTAACTGTGTATGTAAGAATATCGCTCAAATCTTGCTGCTCCATACTCGATTTCTATGTCTTTCATGATTTGTGTGTTTCTTTTTTGTTAGCCGAGTGGCTATGTCCTAATGGATTTTGTTTCCAATCCGATAGGGGTTTTCAATTTGTGTTTTCTTTACGATTTTTTTCCTTTTGTATTTCATTTCATATATATCCTAAAATGTACTATTTAAACCACTAGGGGAGTGGGTAACAAATCTAAACATGTGTTACATGCATTTTACAAAAGCAGCATGAATAGAGTTGATTTTGTTGGTGGAAAATCATATGTTTAAAGAAAGGGGTGGACAGTTGTTATTCGCGCACCAAAATGGTTGAAATTGACAACAAAATGACGGAAGTGACAAAGAACTTAACAGGTTACCTAAAAGTGTATGCGGGTATAGAATGTTTTATGTATCTACACGATCCACACACATGAACAACTAATTCTTCACAAAATGTATAATGACTGGAGTCATTCAGAAATAAAAATTAAACACCGAGACAATCAAACACACCAAAATAGCTGGATGTGAGTGAAAGTAACAAATCTTGTACGTATGTAAGAAATAGAGAATACTTGAAATACATTTAATGCGCGGTAAACTATAATGTACACATGTAATACAATGATTAAATACGAAAAAGAACAATGTGATAAAGAAGGAAAAGGAACGAAGCTAATTTATAAACCAAACATGTCCACACATGATCTAGTGTGAGCAGATGTAATGGTACCTCCTCGTATTAAATTTGTCAAAACAACAATAGAGTTAGATGAATAAGACATTTGTTTGTTATTGATATATAAAAAGGTGAAAATAAATGCGTTGTAGATCCATAAAACAATGAGGTTAGAAAGGTATGTTCACAGTTAAAATCTCTTAGCCGCAAAAAGATTAGGCTATGTTCTAGAAAATCATGTTATCAAGATACGATTTTAAAGACAAATACAAGGTGGACCTAACAAAACACTACTAGTGTTACGTCGTCAAGCCAACAGATTAAGACAAATCTAGCAAACTAGGATAACTATTGTAGACTTAACACTTATGCTAGATAAACAAACGATGCTATAATGAATTGCAGAAACCAATAACAATATAACAATTTACATTACACGGTAACAAACATTATTAGGGTACAACAATTACTTTCGAACGTATCTGATCTACAACTAAAGAGAAGAAAACACGCATAACTTGTTTCGATTTCTTCTAGAAGGGCACAATAAGACAACATTCTTTCAGAAATCAAAAACAGAAAATCGAAGAGAAAATATCTAAACCCTAGGTAGGATTAAGCAACTTGTTTTCAAGGGAAGACTCTAAATCAAAATTGAAAAGGGAGCTACAATAAAATCAAGAAATCAAAACAAAGAAACACCGCACCATAGTGAAATAAGTTATCACTCACACTTGAATCAATAAATTAAAACAGAGAAACAACAGAGTGAAAAAAGAAACAAATACACTTACCAGCAGCGAAAAGAGAGAAGCACTTCTCCAATAACAAGTACAAACACGATCACCAATAAACTTGAGTCTATAGAAAGACGAAAAAGGGGATATGACTTAAGATGCTTATGAAAACAATTCTCCCAAAAGTGTTAAGAGGAATTAATAACCTCTCAAAAATGAAGCCCACTCCCAAATTTGAAATTGAAACGTAATGGATAACGATTGGAAAAAAATCTTTTGCTTCCTGACACATTATTTTGTTTGGATATGGAAAATTATTACATAGGATGGTAGGCGTAAAACGGAGAGAATTTATCAGCAGTATCCTATGAGAGAGAGTCGTGTTTGAGACCTAATTTTGAAGAAAATTTTGTATTTCCATTGGTATTTCCCTAATATATATGATATTTAAAATAATACTTTTGAATTTATATGGTTTTTTCAAAAAAAGGTTTTTAGAAAGTAATAATATAAATTAGGTGAATAATACAAAAAACTTATGAAATTAGGTGCTAGATTCAATGCCCTAGTTGTTAGTTTTTTGCTGCATACCTAGTCTGCTCTGAAAGTTAAGATTGCACCATGATAGAAATGTTTAGTTTGAGCTTCATGACTTGATTGAACCATGCTTTAATCTGATGTCATTCCTTGCTAAGTGATAACCTTAACTTGACTCTTAATTATCAAGTCTATGCATCGAGTTTGAGCTTGTGGATTGCACAAAATACTTGGATTTCCTTTTTGCCATTTTGTAATCCAAGTAGAGCCCCGCCCTGAACCTTGCCTTATTTCAAACCATACATTATTCGTTGTTGTGTGATTATGAGGTATATTTTCGGATTCAGCTTGGTATAGGGTGTTAGGTGAGCGCCGACAGAGATAAGATCTCATATAGATTCTGGTTCAAAACTTTTGGATCAGCTAGACTATTTTGTGGTATAAGTAAGAAAGAAGAACATGAGCTATAAGCAAGTCCCATACATGTAGAAAAGAATAAGAACTCTCTCCGTAGATTAAGAATGGAAAGAAGGTTGTGAAGTTGATATTAAAAGAGTCTCATTGGTAGAAAATTAGCCTTTAAATTAGCCTTTGAAAAAATGGGTAGTTTAGGATTGATTTTTTGGGTAAATGTTGATAGGATGAATTCGATTATTGGGTGCTTGGATATATGGGTCTTATCTATGCATGCATTTGTTGGTTCTCACCTTTAGCGTTATGCTAAAGTTCAATTCATTTTTGACTGATCCCCATTCTGGTTTGATTGACCCATATATGATAGAGATCACTTTTATCTCTAAAACCTTACCTTTGACCAAACGAACTCTTAGGAGATGTATAGCTTGATCCATGGTTTTGAACTAATGAATGTTAAAAAGAATGGCAATGTGAATGCATATGTAGGTTGAGGCTGAACTTGGGCTAAATTGTGATTGGTATGGCTGCAGTTTTTAAGTAAGGTTTGCTTAATTTGCATCTTAGAATTGATAACTAGGACATTGAGTTTACATTTGAATCAGCTTGTTTCAGTTCTTAATTCCCCATTGTAACCTCTCTTCCTTTTTAGTTCTATGTTTTTGCTAAGTCTAAGTTTGGTAAAGTTGATATGTATGCATTTTGCCTAGTTTAATGAGTCATTTGCCATTCATTTTGCATTGTATCATACAGTGTTTGCCTCATATTAAAGTCTTTTTAGGTTCATTTGCATAGTTTGCATTCACATTGTGTACATTTCGCATTTGGAGTTGTTTTCAAAAGTATTTTGGCATTTTAAAGACTGACTCGGACCGGAGAGGAAAGAATCCAGTAGGACTTAACAAGAGGACATACTTTGCTTAATTCTCTATTTTTAGTGTAATCTACTTTGTTTTCTATCTAATTTCTAAGTAATGTCATGTTTTTCTTATCTGTTGTTTCTTTCAATTATTTGTGTGTTTAATTGCTTGTTTAGCTTGGTGAAAGACCATTGAATCTATTTGGTTTGGATTAGAATAGTCTAATCACATTCTGATTGATTAGTTACTCGCCTATTTAATTCGATAACTTATTATACTATAATGAACTAATCTATGTAATAGATATTTGAAACTGAGTAAAATCTCGTTATCAACAATAAAACAATAAAAGTACAGTTCGAAACTAGGAGTCCCAGCTACGTACGTGTATGATTAACTGGAGTACCCCTAACGCATAATAATAAAATATTTGTGCCAAAATTGGTAACTAATTGAACATTAATTGTCAGAGATTTGCAATGGATATTTGTTTTTGCGGAAAGTGTGTTGGCAACCACACAATTGAAATAAACATTTAATGTATTTCTCTAATAATTTTTCTTCCCTAAACGGACATAATGATTCACCCCATAATAGTTTTTCTTCTCTCAACAAAAAAATCTAGTATATAAAAAATATTATTTAATATAATCCATTTTATTTATAAATTACTTAGATAACTTATCTTTTTAAAAATTATGTAGATAACTTTTTTTTAAAAAATTACTTGATACCTAATTTACTACAATTCCCAAAATATCATTGATCCTTAAATCTGATATTTTTTTTCTGTTTGTACTGGTTATATAAATATTTCTTCCCTTATGTTATCTATCTCTAGGGTTCTTCAATCACAAATTATATTGATTTGAGTAGAGTTTATTGTTGATAGAAGCGGTAAGATCTTCATAAAACTTTATGTTTGAAGAAAGTGAAGTTTTTTCTCTATTTTGCGTAATCACTTGAAGTTGATTGATTGATTTGTTTGATGGAGAATATGGTAATTTTTCTTTTCTAATAGTATATATTTTTTTTTCTTCTCTTCATTATGCAATAATGAAGTTTTTTTATCTTATTTTTGAAAAAAAAATTTTAACTATAACTACCTCGTGGAGCAAAGACCGATCGATCCCTGGAAGAACTGATCAATCGCTACATCACGACGCCTAATTTCAGGCAAACTTACAGAAAATCTGCCAAATTCCCGGCAGATTTGCAGTAAGTCTGCCAAATTCCGGTAGACTTGTAGTAAGTCTGCCAAAATCCCGCAGATTTATAGTAAGTCTGCCAAAATCCTACATACTTGCAATAAATCTGTCAGAATCCTGTAGACTTGCAGTAAGTCTGTTAGAATCCCGCAGACTTGCAGTAAATCCGCCATAATCTCTCAGATTTGTAGTAAGTCTACCAGAATATAGTAGATATGGTGTAAGTCTGCCAGAATCCCGCAGCCTTGCAGTAAGTATGCAAGAATTCTACATACATTGATTTCTCACTTCTGAAACCCTAAATTAAAATATGATTGTGGTTAGGTTATTACCTTATTCTCCATTGAAATTGTATCTAGATTGTTAAAAACTCTGATTTGATTTCTCTTTCACCACGATATCTCTGAAATTTTTCCAAAAGTTTTGTTGATGAACAAAACTTCTAACTTAGTATTTTTATCGACTTGTGCATCATTAATTATGAAATTGTTGCACAATTTTGAATTTAAATTATATATATCTTAATAAAAATGTTAATAAGGGTTTACCAAAGAAAAAATAAAAGTAGGTTATTTGATAAAAATTTTTAAAAAAAGTTATTTCAACAAATTTTAAAATAAAGTGGGTTATTGTAATAAATAACTCAATAATAAATATAATATTGTGTTTTCCTTTTTATTACCAAACATTTATCAGTTTACCCATTGACAATAGTTAACGGTTAAAAATACTCTTAACACATATAACATAAGCTTTAATGTTCCCACCACAAGTACACAACCATACCTCTGCGTGACGAGTGACATAAATAACGAATCATGTATAATTATTTTATTACCGGATTACAAATACATATGTTTAATAATACAGAAACTTCTTGTTGCAGCAATGAGGGCCGCGGAGGACATGAGAAGCAATAAGGGGAAGCGGCACATAGCTGTGGAAAGCATTTGTAAGGAGCTTTTAAATTGAGTCTTATAATAACCGTTAACAAATATATTATTTTTTAAAGCATATATTATTTGATAGACACTAGTTTAATGAGCTTCAAATCTATTTCTTCATCGATTCAGTAAGGTTGATTATAGATAGAGCTGATACAAAGATGGTGGTGACTGGAAATACGCGAGGACGCGTTCAAAAGATTGGCAGACCTTCATAAATTTCACTCGAGGCTGAAAATAATGTGATTATATATTATTGTGAATAGAAGTTTTATAGGTTAAGTTGAGTCTTGATTAACACATATATTATCCTTTAACACTTATTTCTGCTAACTACTATATTATTTGATAAACACATATTTGATTAGCACATATATTATGCGTTAACATATATATTATCTGAGTAACACATGTATTACCCTGTAACATATTTTTTATTTGATAAACATTTGTCTTCATTTTTTTAACTAGTTTGAATGAGAGCTTTCTCGATTAAGTTAAATTTTTACTAACGATTATAATACATGTTAACACATATAATTCATATGTTATCTCATAAACAATAGCTTAATGAGGTTCAAACATGTTTTTTTGTCAATTCAATAAGGTTGATCACAAATAGAACTCATAGAGTGATGATGGTGACTGAAGCTATGCGAGGGCATGTTCAAAAGATTGATAATCCTTCACAAATTCCACTCGATCCTATAACTATTGTGAATGAGAGTTTTATATGTTAAATTGAGTATTGATTAACACATATATATTATCTGTTAACACTTATTTTATTTGCTAACTAATATATTGTATCATAAATACATATGTCAATTTTATGTCAATCATATCCCGTTACTCTCGAGAACTAACCGTACAACAATGGTGGAGAGGTTGGATATTTTTAGGGGCAAAAGTCACTCTTAAATTTATTTTAAAAATTTTAATAATTGTTGCTAGAAAAAGACATAAACTGGCTAGATGGCGAATCCTCATCCAAAGCTCCCAGGAGCCTCTAATTTGTTCTTTATCATGGCTAGTTTACTCTATTTTGCTTGTTAGTCCCTCTGTTTTTAGTTTCAATCTCTGGTCTTCAAGTAGCGGTCTTTTGTCTCTTCACCATTCTCCGCTTGTCTCTTTTGGTTAGTCTGGTTATTTCAGGTCCTTTGTTTAGTCGTGTTCGAGTTTGTACCAAATTTCGCTGTTGGTTCAGCTCTCTATTAATGAAATCATAACTTTTGGGAAAAGAAAAAAAAAACTGGCTAGATCTTTCAGCTTCTCTGACGCAATACCCTAAGCAAGATACATAATCTAATATAATATTAGATAACATGCACTTCACGTAATAGGGGTATTAGACCAAAAATTAAGTTGGTTATGTTTCATCAATTTCTTCGGTTAAGGTTAACCAGTTTTGTAATCATTTTCAATATAAAAGAGAATGAATTTTGTTTCTGTTACAATTAATGAAAATAACACTCTTTCCTTCACCTTCTTCCTTCTCATTCATCACCAATCTCTTTGTAATTCCAACATGGTATCAGAGCGGCAACGATCCGCCTCTTTCACTCTCTTCTTCTAAATTTTCGATCAGAATCTTTTTTTCTTTCCGATCCTTTTCTCTGATTTCTTTTCCATCTTCGGTGATTTTGCTGAAACTCTTCTTTTCTTCATATCTTTTGATTTTGGGGGTTATTCCACCAGAATCTTCGATTAAATCATGGTTCTTCTCCGTAAAAGAGCTAAACGACCAGCTACTGCGAGAAGATCAACTATTTCTACAAAAACTCACTGTTCAACAAGATCGGAAACTTCAGAACCAAATGCTGAAGCTCAGAACCAAGAATCTGCGATTTCAAAGAATCTTTTTGGAATCGCGAGGTCAGAAGCACAAATCTTAGCTTAAGAAAACTTCAATTTTGAAGGTATTCAATATTCTCCCTATTACTTAACTAGTGGAGACAATCTTGGAATTCCCATGATCTCAGAAGTATTGGATGGAACGAATTATACAACTTGGAGCATTGCTATGACAATCGCACTCGACGCCAAAAACAAGATATCTTTCGTTGATGGGAATCTTCCGAGACCATATACAACACACCCACATTATAGGATTTGGTCAAGATGCAATTCTATGCTTAAATCTTGGATACTTAACTATGTCAACAAGCAAATATATGGAAGTATTTTGCGATTTGAAAATGCCTCTGAGATTTGGAATGACTTACTACGTTTTCATATCACCAACCTCCCAAGATCGTATCAATTAACACAATAGATTTGGTCACTTCAACAAGGGACAATGGATTTGTCTACATACTACACAAAGCTGAAAACTCTGTGGGATGAACTTGAAGAGGCATAATGTGCTAGCACCTGTAGAACTTGCCTATGCTATAAGAACATTTCCACGAAGGCAAACCACACAAAGGTCATAAAATTCCTTGCTGGATTAAATGAATCCTACTCAAACGCAAGAAGTCAAATCATAATGCAAAAGAATGTTCCTGGCTTGGCTGAGGTATATAATCAGTTGGATCAAGACCATAGTTAAAGAAGCATCACTACTGTTAGAAATGCAGCTGCTTATCACTTTGCATAAAAGAACACAACAGGCACTTCGATAAATGTTGCTGTCACTAATAAAAGGAATAAAAGACTCATCTGCTCACATTGCGGCTATGTAGGACACACCATTGACAAGTGTTTCAAAGTTCATGGCTATCCACCGGGATTTAAGCACAAGCAGAAACATAGTCAAAGTAAGCCAACAGTAGCACAAATTACCCTTACAGATTCTGGAGAAAACGAAACCAGAGTAACTGGAATGCCAAAGAGCTTTTCTAAAGAACAAATTGAAGGAGTGGTAGCTTATTTTAACTCATAGCTGACTCTTCCTTCAAAAAAAGAGTTACATCAATTCACTTCGACAGGAACAATAACTGCACTGCCAGGTATTTCTTTTTCAAAAACTACACTTCACTTTGTCGGAATAATGAGAACTACAGATGCAATTTTTTCCCCATGGATAGTTGATAGTGGAGCCACTCACCATGTCACTCATGAGAAAGCTTTATTTACTCATCTGACTGGTATGAAAGATAATTCTGTAACTTTGCCAAATGGATTAGATATTAACATTGCAGGAATAGGTGAAGTGAAAGTTAATGATCATCTAGTTTTGAAGAATGTTCTGTACATTCCCGATTTTAGGCTGAGCTTGCTTAGTGTTAGTCAGCTGACTTGTGATTTAAACTGTCGTATTATTTTTGACCCTATTACTTGTGTGATTCAGGAGCCTATCAAGGGGCTGATGATTGGGCAAGCTGGGCAAATTGCTAATCTTTACATTTTAGACAGAACTGCTTTTGCTGATAAGAGTGTTCAAAATTTACCTTTTTCTGTTAATGTTTTGGTTAATACTTCTCTTTGGCATAATAGATTAGGCCATCCTGCTACTACTAAGGTTGATTCTGTGATGAATTTACTCAGAATTAGTAAAGGAAATAAAGGTTCTTTTCATTGTGAGATTTGTCATTTAGCCAAATAGAAGCATCTGCCTTTTGTTTCTATGAATAATATGTGAAATAATCCATTTGATTTGCTCAATATAAATGTTTGGGGACCCTTCTCTGTTCCCACTCTAGAAGGCTATAAGTATTTTTTTAACCATTATTGATGATAACACTCGTGTTACTTGGATTTATCTAATGCGTCTTAAAAGTGATGTTTTGCAAGTTTTTTCAGCTTTCCTAACAATGATAGAAACACAATATCAAGCTGTAGTAAAGGGTGTGAGGTCTGGTAATGCTCCAGAATTAAGTTTTGAAGTTTTATATCAATCAAAGGGAATTAAATCTTACCATAGCTGTCCAGAAACCCCAGAGCAAAACTCTGTAATAGAGAAGAAGCACCAGCATATTTTAAATGTGGCTCGATCACTCATGTTTTAGAGTAACATGCCTCTTGAGTACTAGGGAGATTGTGTCCTTATTGTCGTCTTCTTGATCAATAGATTACCAACTACTCTGCACAAAAAAGTTTCTCCTCATCAGATGTTAAATTCTAAAGTTCCAGATTATGAAGCTCTCAGAGTTTTCAGGTGTCTCTGTTATAGTTCCACCTCCTCAAAGTAGAGACATAAATTTGATCCTAGAGCAAAGCCTCATGTGTTTCTTGGATATCCAGCAGGTTTCAAAGGATACAAACTTCTTGACCTTGAAACTAATCAGATTCGTATCTCACACAATGTGGTTTTTCACGAATATATATTCCCCTTTCATAACAAAGATAGAATTCGAATTGATGATTTGTTTTCTACTGGAGCTACAAAGAATCAAGACAGTACAACTCCACAAGTGACAAGCAATTCAAATATTCCTGAAACATCAGATTTTGGAAGCACAAAGACAAGCAATTCAAATGATGTCTCTGTTTCAGAACATAAATCAGGCAAAAGAAAGGCAAAGGCTCCAGAGTATCTACATGACTATAATTTTGGTGTCACTGAAACGAATTTGCCTTTTCCCCTTGCTGCCTACATGAGCTATGATAAGTTGTCAGAAGCTTACAAAACTTACAATAACTCTGTAAGTCTACTTTTAGAACCTACTAGTTTCTTGTAAGCTAAGAAGTTTGATGAATGGATTTGTGCCATGAATGAAGAATTGGTGGCTTTAGAAACCTCGGGAACTCGAACCATTTGTACTCTACCAGAAGGAAAGAGAGCCATAGGCTGTAGATGGGTTTATAAAACTAAATTGAAGTCTGATGGGAGTCTAAAAAGATATAAAGCTAGGTTGGTTGCAAAGGGATTTACAAAAAAAGAATGAATAGACTTTGTAGACACCTTTTCACCAATAGCTAAGATGACCACTATTAAGACTTTTGATTGCAGTTGATGTGGCAAAAGGCTGGAACCTTACTCAGCTTGACGTGTCCAATGCTTTCTTGAATGGGGATTTGCATGAGGAAATATACATGTCTTTGCCACCAGAGTATACACATAAAGAAGGAGAAGCCTTACCTGAGAATGCAGTGTGTAAATTACACAAGTCCCTTTACAAATTGAAGCAAGCTTTCAGGCAATGGTTTCTCAAGTTCAGTAACACCTTGCAATCTCTCGGTTTTGAGAAGTCTTACACAGACCATACACTCTTCATAAAGAGAACCAATGGAAGATATATTGCAGTGTTGGTTTATGTGGATGACATTATCATTGCTTCCAACTATGAGAAAGATGTTGCAGAGCTTAAACTAGCATTACACAAGCAGTTCAAAGTCGGAGATTTAGGACCATTAAGGTACTTTCTTGGGTTGGAAATTGCAAAAAATGCTACAGGTATTACAATTTGTCAGCGAAAATACACTTTGGAATTGCTGGAGGAATCAGGTTTACTAGCTTATAAACCATCTAGTGTACCAATGGAACCAAGTGTACTGTTGTCTTTGACTAGTGATGAACCACTGCTCACAATGCCAGAAGAGTATAGAAGAATTGTTGGAAAACTTATGTACCTTATAATATCGAGACCAGATATTACATTTGCAGTGAATAAGCTATGCCATTCACATCAGCACCCAAGAATTCTCATTCGCAAGCAGCTTACAAGGTTCTTCATTATTTGAAAGGTACGATAGGCAAATGAGTGTTCTATGCTGCAGATTGTGATTTGATTTTAAAGACTTTCACAGATGCAGATTGGGCTACATGTAAAGATACACGACAATCAACGTCAGGATTTTGTATGTTTCTTGGATCTTCCCTTATCTCTTGGAAATCTAAGAAACAACAAATTATTTCCCTTTCATCTGCTAAATCCGACTACAGAGCTATGTGATTTGCTCTAAAAGAAGTTATGTGGCTTGTCAATCTGCTTGAAGAATTGGATGCACCTTAACTAAAGCCAGTACCTTTCTTTTTTGATTCAATGGCAGCTATACATATCTCTAACAACTTTGTTTTCCATGAAAGGACAAAACATTTGGAAATGGATTGTCACAAAGTAAGGGAAAAGGTACTCGAAGGATGAATCAAACCACTTCATGTTAAATCCGAAGATAACTTGGCAGATGTGTTCACAAAACCTTTGTCTTCAGGTAGATTTGCATCCATTGTTGGCAATATGGCAATGATCTCTATATACTTGCCATCTTGAGGGAGGGTATTAGACCAAAAATTAAGTTGGTTATATTTCATCAATTTCTTCGGTTAAGGTTAACCAGTTTTGTAATCATTCTTAATATAAAAGAGAATAAATTTTGTTTTTGTTACAATTAATGAGAATAACAAACTCTTTCCTTTACCTTCTTCCTTCTCATTCATCACCAATCTCTCTGTAACTCCAACAAAGGGTAAAAGATAAACGAAATTAGGAAGTTCTGCTCATGCAGGAGACAAGAAATCATGTGTTCCAGACTGCCGTCCACTACTCGTTTAAGTCTTCGAACGCCACCTTCCGGCTCAGATATTCTGGATCAGGGAATTCCTAAGGATAAGTTTATTCTTCTTTTCATTTCAATATTTTATTCTTAAAAAATTGGGTTTTTAAACAGAAAGAGAAAGATGGTGTACGATATAGACTATACTACATGGAACAGAGTCTTAAATTATGGACCGAGACTACTACATTAAGGAACAAGGAAGCTTGATTGAGCAAAGAAGTCAAGGAGCGAAGCTGCTTCTCTACTACTTCTTGCTATTTTGCCTCCATTTCTATGTGATTGGCTTTAGAACCGGGAAAAAAGAGTCAACAACAATCAACTCTCCTCTTCCTGCCTCTCTAGCTGGCTTGATCTTAGACTCCGCTACCAGAGAAGAGCCTTTGTGTCCCTAGCTAATGGATGCCTCTTCCATTGTAGACTGACAGAGTGAGCTGGAAAGGTTCCGTCTTTCCGGGGAAATTCAAGAGAGCTAGCTTCGTTCTTAGCTCACCTAAGAAAGGATGGAGTTGTCGAGTGAGGATTGGCCAAGGGCAGTTTGAGCAAAAGACTTGGCCACATTCGTCAAGTATCCTGTTGCGTGCTAAGCAATAATCCGTCTTATTGCAATATATTTATAATTATCTCCGTAAATCTTCCATTATTAATCTACACAATTTGTTATCATCTATAATTTGTATTATAATGTTAATTCTATTATTATTATGTAAAATACATCATTATCAGATCATCAACCACTTCTTATTTCTCTTATTTCTCTTATTTCTCCCACTATACACTTAATTTGTTATCGTGACAAACAATATTTTATCAGTCTACATAATTTTTTATCGTCACTTAAACGAGTTTAGAGAGGTAAAAGCCGAAATCATTGTTACCTTGCCAATTTAAAAATTAGTATTGTTACATTTGTAATTTTTGAATTATCTATTGATATTGGCTTAAATTACCCATATTTATATACAGTATGGTAATAAATCAGAGGAGACTATATATAGGGAAACATTTTATTCAATATTCACAAAAATGGAAGAAAATATGAAAATCCATTTTCGCTTAATTACATAAATTATTTAGTCAACAGAAAGAAAATCTTTTAAATTATCTTTTTCATTTTTATAAAAGGCTTTTTTACATACGGTTAAAAGATTTTAAAAAATAAAATAACTAGTAATGTTGCGGACAATTTAAAAATAAAATATATATGTCAAATACTATAACTAATGGGAATGATTCAAAAAGTAACAAGTTTGAACCGCCTCACACCATTTTGGGCTCAGTTCGCAAAACCATAATATATATGTATTTATGATAACGGTAGTAACATTTAATGAAGAGATATGTATATTTAATGATAACGTATTGTTTGTACCATTGAAATTAGGTGTTAGTAACACTACAAGAAAACATTGCTATAATTGACGGCTATTTCCGTCAGTTACCGTCGCTTATAGCTCATAAATAACGACAACCGATGGAAAATAGTCATCGAATACGCGTCGTCGGTTATCACGGTTCCATCGGTTATGTCATCGGTTAATTTTCGTCGGTAGCCGTCGATTACATGCCGTCGGTTACCGTTGGTTGGAACCGACGGCAACCGACGGACACCTATTTTCTGTAATATATATTATTTATATTATATATTATATTTTAATTATATAAATATATTATATTTGCCATCGGTTCCCGTCGGTTTAACCGACGGGAACCGACGGCCTAATATAATATTTATAAAAAAAAATTATTTATGTATATATATATATATATATATATTACATTAATATATATATATTACAGGGAAAACTAAAAATCAGCCAATAGAACCAAACACACGTCTAAAAACCATTGAACAATCTAATGAAGGAAAGTTTTACTTTTCCATCATTAGATTGTTCAATGGTTTTTAGACGTGTGTTTGGTTCTATTGGCTCTACGGGTTCTAGAGCTTTTGGTTGGGTTACTCCTTCAAGGATCCATTCATCTGGAAGATTTACATCTTTCCACTGAATCGATCTTGGAATTACAGAGTTAGATTTTGAAAGATCTGTTTGGAGTAATAGGGTTTCACCTTTTTTACTTGATATTTTTACTTTTGAAGAAAAAGCACTTGTCATAGCTTTATAATGTAACCTAAAAACCAGGGCAATTGGAATTGATCCTTCAATCATTTCATAATTATGCGTTTTAACTTGTAAAACTAATGATTTTAAAATGTTTTTATCGTTTAGAGAAACGGTAAAATTTGGATAACAATCAAACGAAATTGGACCAGCACATAAACTTGATTCTATAGAACTAAGCAAAGAATCTTCAAATGATTTGAACCTAGTATCTCTTAAGATAGCTAGTATTGAAGTGTTAAGACCTTCTTTTGAAAGTGGTTTGATTCCAACTTGGACTAATCCTATATGTATATATTTGAAATTCTTTTCTCTATGTCTTTGTAAAGCGTTTTCTGAAAACAGATGAATTGTTTCAAAAGGTTTAATTAATTGTATGTCACGTTCTTCTGTTTTTATTGAAAAATTTGTTCTTAAGAAATTTATTCTTGAAATTTGATAAATTTGATCTCTATGGACTCTTGGGATTTCCCAATTGTCAATAGATCCTTGGAAATCATCTATTGTTGTTTCATGACTACTTATAATTTTTTTAGATTCTCTTTTAGATTTAAATCTTGAAGATGATGTTGAATCAGACCTATCTAGTGTATTTTTAAAGTAAGAACTCATTTTGGAATTCTTCTTGATGTAAAGATTTTAGTTTTCCCTATAATCCATACTTAACTTCTAGGTTTTAATGCCCTACACTTTCGGGACTTACTTCCTAGGCACGAGACTGGCAAAAACACTTAGGATTACTAATATCTTAAAAATTCAAGGAGAAATCTTAATAAGTCTTGATTTTAAAAATGTGAACTAGATAAAGTTTGAAATCAACATAAAACTTAGTAAATAAATCCATAAATAAATCCAATAAATTATATAGTCTTGAAATCATAAATTATACACCCATGGCTCTGATACCATAAGGGGATCGATACTAAACATACATTCTTTCATGTATTCTTTACGAATACATACTATCAGCCTTATCACAACTCAAGAGTCTATGACTATTGAGGACTTAGTCTCAGAGTGATTAAGGAATGATAGAAGGTATTCCAGAATTTGAAAGAAGTTTAAGATAAATTTGTATTATATTTGAATTTATAAAACATACAGAAAATAATTTATACTTACAAAATAAAAAAGAAGGAATTCTCTTGACTCGAGATTGAAGGGATGAGAGGTTTTCTAGAGATGGAAAATGGAGAGGGAAAGAGAATTGTGTGTTTTGAATGGATGCACAACACTTCTTTATATAGAAGTTTACAAGTGCATTTTAAATTAAAAAGAAAGCTAAAATTATTAAGAGACAATGATGGGTTCCTTGACATGGGTCTTGTCTCTTGCTTTTGGTGGTGGAAAATTATGGCCTCCTTGAGATGCTTCATGTCTTCGGCTTTTGTAGACAGATACTGTAGTAAATCCTCGATAGCTACTGTAGTAAGTCCCCGACAGCTACTGTAGAAAGTCTTCGGCAGCTACTGTAATAGGTATCCGACAGCTACTGTAGTTGATAGTTGATTTGATTTGCCTGACCGCTACTGTGGTTGATTGCTGATTTTAAGTCGCGGACAGCTACTGTGCTTGATTGTTGAATTCCTGTTTGTATTTTGATTTTGGTGTTTTTGATTTTGGTGTCTTCTTAGTACTCCGAGATTTGTCTTCTTTGATGTTTGTCTTCTTTGTACTCCGATGTTTGTAGACATATGCGTATCATTTCATTAAATTTTTTTTTTATTTTTATTTTTATTTTTTTTTTATTTTTTTTATTTTTTTTTTTTATTTTTATTTTTATATATATATATATATATAGACTTGTAATTTATAACAAGTCGTCTTCATCTATTTCAGGTTCAGTACCTGAAGCTTCAGAGTTTGGACTTGATATTGTTGGTAGGAATCTTAATGAAATTGACTTGATTTCTTCCTCCGATTTTGCGGCTGCCAGCATGGACAACATTTTTGATTTTTGGGCTAAGAAATGAGTCATTTCTGGTGTTTGGATAAGTGTTTGTGGGTTAAGAGATTTGGAATTTTGGGCTTGAATCCATTCAGGGATATTTGAAGGATAGAGATTTGAAGGGATTCTGTATTTGTCCCACCATTTGACTTTAAATTTGCGTCTGATGATGGGTACGACATCGTTTGAGTATTCAAAGGTCCATGAAAAGACCCAGGGTAAATGAAATTTAGAATGGAAGAGTGTTAAGGCGGAAAATCTTTTTTCATCCTCGGATGGTATGAAACTGTTTTTAAAGATTTGGAAGGATTTGTTTATCTGGGGTTTGAAAATGTCTATGATAGAACCGAAGTTGTTCCACCATTGATTGAACCATATTGGTGATTTGGATAAGTTACAGGTGGTGTCGAAAAAGATCAACCACGTGTGTTTGTGTTTGGGTGATTGGATCAAAAAGGAATTATACCAAGCTTGGCAATAATCCCAGTAATTGAATGAGACATCGTAACAAGAAAGATTGGAAAGATTTTCTGGAAATTTTATACTTTCATTGAGATCATAATCCCAATCTTTTGGAGAAATAATATCATGTATTTTGAAAGTGGAGTAGGCCGGAGCCGTGTGACTTTCATCCAAAAAATTGTGTTTGAAAGTAACGGATCCTGTAATATCCAAAATCGTTTGGTAAAATAATACAGTTTTGTCTGTATTGAAAGGTTTATAAAACTGATTTTTCCCAAAAAACTTTTCTATGGTTGAAAATGGATCACTTTCAAAAAAGTCTTTTTCAACAGTAATAACGTTTTGATAAGTTTGTTTTTCAAAATACTCAGAAGGAGGATTTTGTGAAATCTCCTTTAAAACAATTTGCGAATTGTTTAAAGGTTTTGAAATTTGTTTTGAAGCCTGGTTTTGTTTTGAAATTTTTAAAGGGGCTTCAGGTATTTTAAAAATCTCAAGAGAAGAGGGTATTTTTGAAGAACCACCTTGCTCTTGTTTTGAAAAACTTTTGTCAAAAGCCTGTTGTAAAACTCGTATCTGATCCAAAATCTCTTTTTGTGTTTGCAAGGCCTTTTCTTCTTTTTCTGGTTTCTTTTTTGTAATTGTAATCCAGGGTTGTGTTTCGGGTTCGGTTTTTGGTTTGGAAGTGTTTGGAGTTTTTGGGTTTTCTTGCTTTGGGCCTATAGAAAGGCCTTTTCCTTTGTCAATCTGTTTTGGTGGCATCGTACCTGTTTTGGAGAAATTCACGAGTCAAAAAAATACTTAGTAGTGCCTGCCATCGGGCAAAAATTTGTTTTGAAGCAAGATTTTTAACATCTTTTTGTAAAACATCTTTAGCACTTTTGCAGTCTATTCTTAGTAGAAATTTTTGGTTTAGAAGATCACTTTGAAATTTTTGTATACATAAAACTATACTTAGTATTTCTTTTTTGATAGTCGAATAATTTCTTTGGGTTTCATTCCAATGGGATGAAGTAAATTGGATTATTTTTTCATGACCCGTTTTTTCTTTTTGTTTTAAGATACCTCCATATCCAATATCAGAAGCATCTGTTTCTACAATTTTTTCTAACCTTGGATCTGCTATATGCAGACATGGGATTTCTAAGACTTGTTTCTTTATTTGTCGGACTACAGCGGTATGCTGTTCTGTCCACGGGGTGGGATCTTTCTTTAAACGATCATGTAATGGTCTAGCTAATCTGTTGATGTTTGGACAAAAATCTAGGACATAGTTAAGACTTCCTAGAAATCGTTGTAATTGAGTTTTATCTAGAATTTTATCAGGGAATTTGTTAGCAAATTCTAATGATCTTTCTATAGGTTTAATCGTACCCTTTGATATGTAATGTCCAAGAAATCTAATTTTGGTTTGAAATAAAACCATTTTTGTTTTTGATATTACAAGCCCATTTTTTCGTGCAACATAGTAAAACGTTTTTAGGTGTTTGAAATGTTCTTCAATAGAGTTTGAAAAGATGAGTATATCATCAATATATACTATACAAAATTTTGAATATTCTGAGAATATGTCATTCATTATTCTTTGAAATTCGGAAGGTGCATTTTTCAAACCAAAAGGCATCACATTCCATTGGTATTGCCCAAAGGGAACAGTAAATGCAGTTTTATATCGATCATTTTCAGATATTTGGATTTGCCAAAATCCTGATTTTAGATCAAATTTTGAAAATATGTGTGCGGAGTGAAGTTTTTGAAGGAGGTCTTTTTTATTTGGTATTGGATATCTAATCCATTTTAATGCTGTGTTTAGAGGCTTGTAATTTATTACAAGCCTTGGGGTTCCTCTTTCTATTTCTGAATTTTTATTCACATAGAAAGCTGCGCAAGACCATGGAGATCTTGATTTTGAAATTAATTTTTTGTTTAAAAGTTCTGAAATTTCTTTCTTACAATGGCTCTCTAGATCAGAGTTCATCTGTATTGGACGAGCCTTTGTAGGAATTTCTCTTTCATCAAATTTTTCTTCATAGGGTAAGTCAACTATGTGTTGTTTTCTATCCCAGAAGGCCGTTGGTAAATCCGAACATAATTGTTCTTCGAAAAGTTTACTTATCTTCGAAATTTTTTCTTTTGTGATTGAAGTTTCTAATATCTCTTTTGTTTTTTCAACAAGAAATTCCGTTTGTAGGTTTTCTAAATGAAATTTTTTACTTTTAATTAGAGAATTTATAGAATTTTCTTGTATTGAACATGCTTTTATTAAGTTCAGACTTCTCTTTTTTGGAGTTTCCATAAATTCGAAAGATAATTTTTTATCTTGTGTTTTGAAAGAAATCGAATCTTCTTTTACTTTGTATGGTGTTATTAAGTTTATAAATGGTGTTCCAAGAATGATATTTTGGTATATATCATCCGTGAGAACAAAAGCAGTTTTGAATAGAATATTTTCTTTTAATATTGAAGCTTCTGTTTTTGAGGTTATGCTAAGTTTTGAATTATTTGCTGCAGAGAGTTTTTCATTTGTTTTGTGATGAAAACATTTTGGTACGAGACCTGTTTTTATGCAATTTAGGTCGGCACCAGTATCAAAGAGTGCAATTGTGTCTAGTTTGTAATCTTCAGAGAAAACAAGTGTAATTTTTATTTTATATTTTCGGGATGTAATTTCCCTTAGTACAAAAAGGAAATCATTGGGCATGGTATTTAGGGTTTGTATTTGTTCTACTAGATCATTTTCTAAATTTTCTAAATTTTCTGGACAGATGTTATCTTGTTCTTCTGAACTAGAATCATCATGTTTTTTAGAGGCTAATATTGAATGAAAATACTCTGAATCCATTTTTTGCTTTTCTTTCAAATGTTTGAGTTCATTTTTTACATTTTTGATCTCAATTTGAAGGGATTGTAAAGTAGTTTTAGAATGATTTTTTCTTCCTTGGTTGAGGATAGCGGTTAGGTTATACGAAGAGTTGGAAGTTGATGGTTCTTTGGTTTTTGGAAGTTTTTCTATTATTTGGTTTTTACTTATGGTCGAAATGATTGTTTCAAGAAATTTTCGTTTAAGTTCAGGGTCTGAGATTGAGTTCAAGATTTCTAATTGGAGTTCTTGATCTTTTGAGAGGACCTGGATTTTCTTACTGTCTGAGTCCGAGCTAGATGATGATTCATTTAGTTCATCAACTTGCAAGGCCTCTTCAGGAGAGAACTCAGAATCGCAATCACTAGACGAGGAAGAGTAGTCTAGGAAGAGATTTGATATTTTGGCTGAGATTTCTTCTCCAAGATCGAGTTCTTGGATTTTCAAGACTATATAACTTATGGTTACTTCTGATACCATAAGGGGATCTAATGATGGATCTATATATATATATATATTACATTAATATATATATATATATTACATTAATATATATATATATATGAAACTATTAGAAACAAACACAATTTCACGTATCTATACAATTTATACAGATTTATAAGCACAAAAAACACATTTTTTCTTTTTTAAGTTGTATTCTTCATAAAAAAAAATTGTTCTTCATAAAAAAAAAATTTGCTCAAAACATAGATTTTCAAAGAAATCAACATGCAAACAACGAGTTGGGGAGTGAAACTAACCTAAATTCCACCTATATCTATCCGTTTTTATCAACCTATTGCTTAATCTAATGAAAAAAAAATTTAGGATCTTTTATGATTCTATAATTTTAAGAAACTTACATGATTATTGGATAGAGGAATAGATTTGGGTGGTGTTATCCGCCGATTTAGCCTTGTCCGTGTGATGAATTGCCGCGAAATGGAGGATTTTGGCCGGATGAACTGAGAGAAAATGGAGGAATAAGGAGAAGAAGAAGGAAGAAGAAAGAAGGAGAAGAAGAAGGAAGAAGGAAGAAGAAGAGGTTTTCGGGAAGGGATATTTACTTTTGGCCGTCAGTTGCTGTCGGTTAAATATTTTATTTTAATTATTTTAATTAATTATTTTAATTAAAAAATAAACCGAATAATGAATACCCGTAGGTGAACCGATGGCAACCGACGGGTTTAATTATTTTAATTAATTTTATTAAAAATAAATCGAAAAATGAATATCCGTAGGTTCCCGTCGGTTCAACCGACGGCAACGGACGGATTTAATTATTTTAATTAATTATTTTAATTATTTTATTTTCTTTATTTTTATTAAAAATAAATCAAAAAATAAATATTTGTAGAACCGACAACAACCGACGGGTTTAATTATTTTAATTATTTATTTTAATTATTTTATTTTAATTTTTTTAATTTTTTTATTAAAAATAAACCGAAAAATGAATATCCGTAGAACCAACGGCAACCGACGGGTTTAGTTATTTTAATTAATTATTTTAATTATTTTATTAATTTCCCTCCAAAATTTTTGGTGGCGATTAAATTTCCCGCTAATTGCCGTCGGTTCCCGTCGGGTCTTTTGTTTCCGGTATAAAAATTTTAATAAAATATAAATAAACCGACCGTAACCGACGGCTTTTTTTTTTCTTTTTTTTTTAATATAATAATAATTTTTGTTGGTTCCCGTCGGTTCAACCCACGGGAACCGACGGAATACATTTAGGAATTGGTGAACATCGGTTGCTGTCGGTTGGCTTTTCTGACGTCAATCGATGGCTATTTTTCCGTCTGACTAACCGATGGCTTTCGATGGTTTTGAACCGACGGCAAAACCGACGAAAATTTTACTGTCAGTTTTCAAAGTGTTTTCTTGTAGTGTAACATGAATGATATACAAAAACTTAACATGATGAAACTAACCAAACATTAAACATAGTTGTTTATATGGATCCTTTTTTTCATAGGCCGAGAACCAGGATCGTTTGGAAGAAAATATAGACTATATGTTGTTGAAGTAAAATAGTACCTATAGTGTTGGTTTAACAGTGAGAATTTTTTTTTGGAGCTTAAATTATAAAAGAAAAAAAAATTGCGCCCTAAGTTTTACTAAGAAAAGTGTTGGACCCTATAACTTAATAATAATTTTTTGGACCTTATGATTTACTAAAAGAAATTATATAATTTAAAAATAATATTAACAAAAGTTTGGTTCAAAACAATCTAATACTAATATTTTTTAGAAAGGGCCTTCAATATTTTTGGACCCTATATCAGATTCTATATCACATTTGTTAAACGACGGTCCTGCCAAGAACGATTGTATTACTTGTCACTCATTCTAAAGTGGCCTTGTCACGTATTACATAACCTAACTAACAATTGGAACTACAAGTTTAGTCTTATCCGCCAAAACTACTATGGACAATATGGTTTCCATTTTTCAATAACATACCACTTAAAGTTAAGCCCCATGTTCTAGTTAACAAAATAACAAGTTTCTTTTTACTCATTAATAACTATAATTTAATCTTTTCTCTTTTCTTTTTGAGGTCTAGTTAGATTGAATACATAATGACCTATCTGTTCAACTAATCTAACTAAGTTTTTCTCAAAAAGTTAAGGGATGACTACATATTTTCTTTGTATTATATCCTAAATTTATTATACGCTACGTAATTCAACTCAAATTTTCTATGTTTTTGTAATTCAACTCAAATTTTCTATGTTTTTCGTAATTCAACTCAAATTTTCTATGTTTTTCGTAATTCAACTCAAATTTTCTATGTTTTTCGTAATTCAACTCAAACTTCTTCTTTTTGACAATAAATAACTATTGGATTGACAAGCCATGATCTATAGTCTAAGTTCTCCAACTGGAACATGGTGAGATCGAACTCACCACCTAGTACCTAGCTAAATCAGACCCAAACCAACTAGACCACATGTTTGGCCTACACAAATAAGAGTTTCTTATTTCTTTAAAAATAACCATATTCCATTAATTTCATTATCCAAATTCGATTCACCAATCAAAATTGTCATTAATTTATCATTTTATCCTAAGTTAAAATTTAATTTTATCATTTCTCCCAAATCGCATATTTATTGTATTGCAATTATGATCTGATGGTAATTAATTTGACCTGAATAAAAGAAAGAGGCATTACAATTTAGAAAAAATGATAAACTTAGATATATTAATGACAATTGAATTTGGTTAATGAAATTAATTGAATATGGTTAATTTAAAAGAAATAAGAAGTTTTGAGTTAAATTACAAGAACATACAAAGTTTGTTTGAGTTGAATTACTAGAACGTAGTACCTGTAAGGTGGTCACGTTATTGTTTATGAATGAGTTAAGTTGAAAAAAAAAAAAAAAATTACTAGAACGTAGTAAGTTTAGGGTGTATATTAAATAGCCGGAAATTATAGAATGATCTAGTGTGAACGGGTATAATATAGGGGAATATACAGTCAACTCAAAAATAAATATTAGTCATATTTATAAAAATTATTTACTTATTCAACATTATTTTTACTTTTCAAAAGTTTCATACCTTATATAACTTATTAATATTATATATTTCAAAATTTTGTTATTTTACGCGCCTAAATAACATGATAAATATATGGTGTTGTTGACAAGAAATCAGTGACAAAAGAAAAAGAAAAATTAGAACTCTTCATTTTTCTAGCGATTATCTCTTTTTTTTCCGAAACATCCACTTTTCCGATCAGGTCTCATCTTTATCTATCCAAAAACATAACGTTAACCTATTTAGGCTCCACATTATCATGAATAGATTTCATTGTTTTGTTAGACTCTGTTCTTATTGACTTCGCTGCGTCTGCATTTGTTATAGACCAAAAAGAGATTAATGACAGTAGAAATAGAGAGCATTTGTGTCGCTGCGACTTGTTTAATGACATAAAAGATGTCGCTAATTTTTATAGCGATTACAAAATACACTATGCATAAAACTAGCGTTTGTTTTCAGCGACTATTTTATGTAATTTTGTCATTGATGAAAACTATTTCCTTCCTCTTGGTCGTTGTCGCAGCGACATAAATAAGAACATCGCCATATTCTCTTTTCAATTTTCATCCATGATATTATATTTAAATCTGAATTCCCCCCTTAGATCTTTTCACTTTGTCTCACACAAGCTTATGCTCTAAATCGAAGATATAATATTATGATTATTTTGTTTTGTAGATCCAACGCTCAATGGTTCCTGTTACGTTAACAACCGAAACGGTGCCTACTAAGACTAGAACGTCACCAACTGCGTATACACGATCCGATGCTATAAGGTTTGTCAAAACAGTGGCCCATGTCTTATCCCTCACTTCTTATACACTGAATTTTACGGCTCCAATTTCTTTGTTTAATTGGTTATTACTTTGTCTATTATGGGTCTCTATTTCTTTGAGTATTTTTTTCTTCAAAATAAGTCAACAATCTATTTTCCTGTCAGAAAGTTTCATACACTAGATTTATACAATCTCATCTTTAAATCCCATCTATTTCACCACAAATGAAAATGTAAAACTTATATTGATCCGAATTTTAGAATTTTAACCCAATTTCAAGTTTTAAACCTTGTTTTGTACATCATGACCTGTCCACAAATGTTCATTACAAGTAGTTCTAGTGAAGTTGTTAAATATCTACTTTTATAATTTTAATACCAGAATTCGATATCAAATAGACATGTAGTCATGTGTAATATAATTTGGGTTTTAGTACCGTTTAAGTTATGGATCAGGACTACCAAATCAATTGTTAAAATAAATACAAAAATCCATAGTCCATTCGATTTTTGGGCCTCAATCATTGGTTTGTATTCACTGTTTTCTAACTTATAAATATCATCCAGGCACCTACCTCTTCACAAACGCCAGTTCTACCATTCTCGCACCGGTCAGGTGATTCAAGTTCCTTCACCTTCTTCTTTTGCATGATATTTGAATTGCTCTTTGTGTTATCTTATCGAAACATACTCTGCTTTGATTATTCTCATTCAGCTTTGTCTTTATGCTTTCTCTTCGTATCCACCCTAAAAATGCTATGTTCATGCATGTATTCATGATTTTTGTTATATATCACTAACCAAAAACGTATGGTTTTTTTGTGTAAAGCCAATGACACTTGATGAAGTCATGTCTGATCGAGATAGCGATGATGAAGTCGTCGACAGTGACTCTACAGATCCTAAAGACAAGGTATTTCATGATCTCTTTCTGATTTCAGTAAATAAACAACAACTATGTTAAATGCTCTAATGACTTTCAAAAACTATATATTAAAGCCGCCTGCTGAAAATTCTGTGGATAAGGATCAGGAAGTCATAGATAGATTCAAGCAACTTTGGAACTCATTTGTGAGAACACAAAGGTAACCACTTTTCTTATAAGCTATGTAATTACTTTTGCACAAAAGAATTGATCTAATCTGTCAATAATTATGATTTATGTTGCAGGATTCTCGCAGAGGGTCATGTTCCTTGGGCATGTGAAGCATTTTCGAGATTTCATGAGAAAGAGCTGCTCGAAAACAAATCACTCTACTTGTAAGCTCTCCAGAATTATATAATATAGACCAAAATACACTATATTGATTTTTTTTCTTTTTTTTGGAAAATAAACATTACAGGTGCTGGAGATTATTTATGATGAAACAATGGAGATTTGGACTTGTTAACGGTTCCACCATCAACAACTGTAATACCTACCTCCAAAATCGTTATAATGGCATAGAAACAACTATTGGTTTTATTAACCGTCCGACTACCTCAAGCTCCAACAATAACCGGATTAATCGTTGTCCCAAAGTTTCGAAGAAGAATAACAATAACAGTGGGAGTGATAAAGGGACAAGTGAACCAGCCGGTCAAACCGGCGTTAGGAAGTCAAGCCGAACCAGAATACCAAACAAAAGATTCATTTGGTGATCGATCATGACAGATCAAAAGCAATGGACTTTGAGTTTTTGTGGATTCCTTTTTTAATTAAATTAATGGAGATTAGTCTCCTCTTGTAATCGGGAACCTATTTCTTCTTTTTTCGCACTTATAGTTTTTTTTTTCGCACTTTAGTTTTATTAAAACAATTAATGATTTCGCTTTTTTTGGTAGCAAACATAATCTCCAAAAACATTTAACCCAAAGCCTTGGGATTTCATCATTTGATCACCCCAAAATCTCATATAACAACAAATCAAACAGAGTCCACACGGTTAGTGTCTTTTTTTTTTTATCTCTAACCTATTCCTCCATATTTTACTCCAAAATGGAGATACTCCATTTTTTTCCAACTCATTACTCTATTTTCTACTCCAAAAATATTATTTTAAACATATTCGTTTTTTATCAAAAAACAGATGGTCAGTTGATTTGCTCCTAATTTAGCTAGACACGAGATGGTGAGTTCGAATCTCACCATGTTCCAATTGGAGAAATTAGGCTATTGATCTAGCCTTGTTGTCGGTTCAATGGTTACTTGTTGATAAAAAAACCATATTCGCTTTTTACTTTTTTGTATATTTTCAATAAAACCCTTTTAATTTTAATAGTTATAAGTTTCACCCATTAATTTATTTTTAACAATAGTTTTAGAAAATTATAACTAGTATCTAAAATCAAAAGTAAAATTATATTACATTACATAAATAGAGAAATAAAATACAATTTTTTCAAACATTAATATTAACACACTTCTCCCAAAAAAATTTCTATAAAATGGTTTATTGTAATGATTTTGTAAGTTTAGTAAATTTATTTTAAAAATTATAAAATTTTTTACTGTAATAATTTTGTAAATTTAGTAAATTTATGAAGTGGTTTATTGTTTTAAAAAAAAATTCTATCTTGGTACTAATTATGTGTTCTTTTATGTTGTTGTTTTCTTAAGAAACATATTGTTAGTTTAGTTGTTTGTTCTATGTAATATCTATATTGTTGTTGCATTTTAAATTTTTAGCAATATAGAACTACTTTTAAAATAAAATTTACTTTAATTAACTAGATTAATATTTTTTAATATATTCTAGTATAAATTTAAAATATATATTTTTATTAAGTAAATTGATGTAAATAGTTTTGTTTATGTATAAAATAAAAATAAAGTTAAAATTTTAAGGACTCATTTGTAACACTATTCATCCCTCTATTTTGGAGTGAGATATGGAGTTGGGTTGAATTTGGTTTTACTCTATAATTGGGTATTAGAGAGTTAACAAAATTAGGATTTCGATATGAATTCTATAGTTAGCAAAATTACTTCTCTTATTTATGTTTTGAAGCAAACATAAATATTTATTTTTTTGTCAAAAAAAAAAACATAATTTTTCCCTAAGGGTGAATTAAGTAGTAATACAAAGTAATAGGGAAAATTAAGTAATGGACATAAATTTTCAAATAATTAAATATGAAACGGTGAAAGACATAAATATCCCTACTTATATTATCAAGCTGATTAAAATAAACAGAAAAGGTTATGATATGTTTTAGATATTGTCAGATGCATTAAATTGTGTCAGAGCAACAAGCGTTTTAGGAAGGGTTGGAAGAGCAATTGTGCCCGATGCATTAAATTGTTGTTAAACATTTACATAAAGTGGTGTCTTTGTATATAAACTGGTATACGTCAACATTTAACATGACAAACAAAAAACATGGTGACTTTTTGCGATTATAAATCAAATGAAGCAATTGTTGTTAAACGCTTAAATAAAGTGGTACATGGATACATAGGCCGGTAAACAACAATATTACACATGACAAACCAAAACATATAATGATTTTTGTGTTTATAAATCAAATAAAGATAAAATATATAAATCAGTAGAGCGCTTGCGTTCTGAACCAGTTGTGGTTGATGTTGGCTGTGTAGATGATGCATATCCCTAACGAGTGTATGCAGTGCACGTAAAGGGTAGTGGTAAGTTTATTGTTAGACATGTAACCCTCAAACATATTTGTAGTGTAGATACAAGAGTGGTGCATGTGTACATAAACTGGTATACATCAATCGAACAAGTTGTTAAACGTTTACATAAAGTGGTGCATGTGTACATAAATTGGTCTACGTCAAACATACAAGTTGTTAGACGTTTACATAAAGTGGTGCATGTGTACATACGTTGAACACTTTTGCAATTATAAATCAAATAAATCAAACGGTTGTTAAACGTTTACACAAAGTTTAAAAGGGTTATAAATCACTTTTGCCTTTCTGGTGAATTGAAATTTAAAAAACAGATTTCTCTTCCTATGGGAGATAAATGAAAGAAGAAGTGTGTTAGAGAGTTATTAGGATTTTAAAACACAAAATCAAAAGAGATCTGAGATATCTTACGCCCATGCCTAACCTGACAATTAACACATGTATATTTTAATTAGAGAATTTACCAAATCGAATTCTACTAATTCTCTCTGTGACGGCGATTTTTCTATGTGACTTTTTGATTTCGAATTTGTGCTTCTGATTCATATGGAATTTTTTTTTAATCATTCTGAATGTTGATCTTTGTTTTTGTTTATGAAATTTTATAGATCTGAGATTTTTGGATCTAAGATTAATTTGTTTGCAGGTGGATCAACTCCATTCCAACCTCAATCTCGCTCGGTCTCTGATCTCTGAGAGAGATAGAGAGATACTTCAAGTCCGGAATACAATAATCAGGTGTGAACCTATCGTCTGACATAAAAACATACGAAACAAAACATACTTTCCACGCTGATCCCCATCATCATGCATCTTTTGCATCAAATGATTTGCAAGGACTACACGTTTTCAGATATGTGAAACTCATCATCTTCTGTTTTAAGACTCCGAAAAGAATATGTAGCAGAAAATGTATGACTTCTTTTGTGGAAGGTCTTTGACTCTAAGGTCTTTTATTACGTAAGATGTTGGACTTTGGTAGACAGATGGAAACTTCGACACCGCTTTTCCAGCATCTAAGTATTTGAACCTTGAGTCATTATTATACTTGTAAGCTCTATTCATGTCAAAACTCTTGATCATGCATCTGATACGTTTTTCAAACTAAGGCATATGTTCTTTTTCTGTTTTCAATATCATAGTATTGCTGCTTGCTTTTTAATTTTTGCAGTACCAATATTAGTTTGACTTTGGAGCTAGTAATGTCAATAAGATGTTGCAGGTGAAAATTCTAGCATTTTGGCTAGGGCTGTTAATCATTATCCGTTATCCGCCGGATATCCGTATCCGTATCCGAAATTTGATCCGTAACACGGATATCCGGACTAAACGGATACGGATACGGATAATAGATTTTACTATCCGCCGGATACGGATACGGATACGGATATGATAAAATAATGGGCCGGATATCCGCGGATATCCGGCCCATTTAGGAAATATATATTAAAAAAAAATGGTGGTGATTGAATAGATAACCTATATTTGATGGCATAAATTTGCAGAAATTCGAATTCAATTCTTGTTCGAAATTTATAGTTTTAATTTTAGATTTGTCGGTTCTATAGTTATTTCAATTATATGAAATCTCTACTAGTATTATTTCGAAAATTTCAATCATTTTTAAATATAAATGTTTAAGATAATATGTAAGTGATCGATATGTGAGATTTGTCAAAAAAAACATAAACTACTGCAAAAATTTTAGGAAACAAAATTTTCTACGTGCTATTTCACTTGACTCCTTAATATATATTTTTAACATAAACTAAATGGGCCGGATACGGAGCGGATATCCGGTCCATTTAGGAAATATATATTTAAAAAAAAAAACGGATATCCGGCCCTTCCGGATACGGATACGGATAACGGATTTTACTATCCGCCGGATACGGATACGGATACGGATATGCCAAATTGGGCCGGATATCCGCTCCGTAACACCCCTAATTTTGGCGACTACATGGGCCCAACGGAGATTAAATGGTTGAGCAGGTATATATTTGAGTCTTGTATACTGTTGTTTATAAGAAAGACTTGCATTTTATGATATTTCAAATCTCTGTCTCAGTTTCAGCAATTTTTGTCTTAAAAAATAAAGCTTTTGTTTCTCAGGTTTATCCTCTGTATACTACTTTTTGAATTTCAATAGTATTAAGAGCTATTCTTGGTGAGTGGAGTATGCGAACTGCCAAGGTTCAGTCGTCTCCTCTCTCTTGAATTCTATGTCATGCAATTTTGTATTCAGAACCTTTTGTAATGATTTGTCATTCCTTGATAGTTTCATTTGTTTGTTTTCCGAAGCTAACAAAGTGAATGGCTTGTAGACAATGGCTTTTCAGTTCTCTGCTCTTTCAAGAGCCAACAATGACATGAAACAGAGGAAACAAAAAGAGTAAGCTACAGGTTCAATGAGTTCATCATACTCCAATTTTGTTAAGATGGAAAGGAAATGGATAAAACCAACAACTGCTAGCTTTGGGCTTATGATTGCTGAGTTTTGTAAGGAGGAGAAGTGTGATGATGTGATGAAAGTATCGAGACTCATGAAAGAATATGGGTTCATGTAGGTACAGCTACATACAACATCATGAGTCAGTGTTTGCATATGTACAATTTGAGTGTTTTTGTTTTTGTAGATAACACTTATGGGGTTTATGTTTCTTATCATATCTGCTCTGCTAGGCTATGTAAGTTTGGATTGATTTCATAATTCTTTATTCTCTTGAAGCTTTTGGTTGCTTTGCTCATATGGATTTCTTCTTATATTGTTGTTAGTTATACTTACCTAAGTTGGATTCTCCTCCTCCTCGATGGGTTCACTTTGTACACGGCCTACTTCTGTTTTTGTATCAGGTATGCTTCTTTATCTTTAACATCCTAATTTCATCTGCTTATTCAAAGGTCTTGTAATCTTTTGTGTTGACATATTTGAGTATGTACTATTGACGTTTAGACATTTGATGCGGTTGATGGGAAGCAAGCATGAAGAACGAATTCCTCTAGCCCACTAGGAGAGCTTTTTGATCATGGTAGTCATGTTTCTCAATATTTAACCTTTTTTTGTTGTCATCTCTATTTTTGGATTGTTTCTTACACCATTTCCTTCTTTTGCAGGATATGATGCACTTGGTTGTGCAGTAGCCATTGCAATCCCTTTTTCTTTTGCTTCTTTTATCATTATTGGTTTATTAAAGTTTATAAGATATTTTATAAAACTGTATAAAACCAAACAAAATACTTTAATAAAGAATTTGCTCAACATTCAGTGATTTTATATAAAAACTATCTTTAGTTTATGAATAATTAAGTTTAATTCTCCTAGGTTCCTTTTATTAAGAAGTGGGTAGGGTTTAGCTTTAATAAATTAGTAGACTAGTTTCTTTATGAAGGTTTATAAGATACCTAATAAAACTGTATAAAACCAAACGAAAATACTTAACTAAAGAATTTTTTTCAATATTCAGCGGTTTTATGCGAAAACTATCTTTAGTTTATGAAAATTAAGTTTAATTCCCTTGGGTTCCCTCTATTAAGATAGGATAGAGTTTAGTTTAAATAAATAAGTTGACTAGTTTGTTTATTAAGGTTTATAAGAGACCTTATAAAACTATATAAAACTAAACAAAATTACTTAAACAAAGAAATTCTCAACATTCAATGGTTTTATATACAAAAACTATCTTTAGTTTATAAAAAATTTAGTTTAGTTCCCTTGAGTTCCTTCTGTTAAGAAAGGGGTGGGTTTAGCTTTAATAAATAGGTCGACTATATTCTTTATTAAGGTTTAGAAAATACCTTATAAAACTGAATAAAACCAAACGAAAATACTTAAAACAAAAAAATTTCAAAATTTAGTGGTTTTATACGAAAACTATCTTTAGATTATACTCCCTCCATTTCTTAAAGAGTATCATTCTAGCAACAAAAAGTAGTTACACAAAGAGTGTCATTCTAGTTTTACAATGCAACTTTTTACAAATAATTTCCAATTTTAACCTCCAATTAAAATTAGATATATGGAATCTAACTAATTATTACCCATAATAATTGGGGGTATAAAAGATTTTTAGCTTTTTTCTTAATTTGTGTGGAAAAACCAAAAATGACACTCTTTAAGAAAGAGAAAGAGTAAAAAATTAAGTTTAATTTCCTTGGGTTCCCTATTAAGAAGGGGTAGATTTTAGTTTTAATAAATAGGTCGACTAGCTTTTTTATTAAAGTTTATAAGATATCTTATAAAACTGTATAAAATCAAACAAAAATATTTAAACAAACAAGTTCTCCACATTGAGTGGTTTTATACGAAAAGTAAAAAACTATCTTTAAGTTATGAAAAATTAAGTTTAATTCCCTTGAGTTTTCTTTGTTAAGAGGAGCTAGAGTTTAATTTTAATAAATAGGTCTACTAGTTTATTTATTAAGGTTTATAAGATACCTTAGAAAACTAAACAAAAATACTTAAACAAAAAAATTCTCAACATTTAGTGGTTAAAAAATTCTCAATATTCAATGGTTTTATACGAAACGTGTCTTTAGTTTATGAAAAATTAAGTTTAATTCCCTTGGGTTCCCTCTGTTAAGAAGGATGTAGGGTTTAGTTTTAATAAATTGGATGACTAGTTGCTTTATTAAGGTTAATAAGATACTTTATAAATTTGTATAAAACCAAACGAAAATAATTAATCAAATAATTTTTTCAACATAAGTGGTTTTATACGATAACTATCTTTAGTTTATGAAAAATTAAGTTTAATTCTTTTGGGTTCCCTCTGTTACGAAGGATGTAGGATTTAGTTTTACTAAATTGGTCGACTAGTTTCTTTATTAAGGTTAATAAGATACCTTATAAAACTATTTAAAACCAAACGAAAATACTTACCAAAGAATTTTTTCAACATTCAGTGGTTTTATACGAAAAATATCTTTAATTTATGAAAACTTAAGTTTAATTCTTTTGGGTTCCTTCTATTAAGAGGGGAGTATGGTTTAGTTATAATAAATAGGTCGACTAGTTTCTTTATTAAGATTAATAAGATACCTTAAGCAAGAATATGGGCTCGTGTGAGTAGGAAACAAAAAAACTCTAAATTATCTTTAGATAAAGATAAAGGCACATGAACAGTCATTTGATCCCCACCAATGTCTGGAATACCCTAAGCTGCAGGTGCGTAGTTCATGGGAGTCTCTAAATACAACACTAGAAAGCCTTTTTTCAGTTCAACCGTCCAGTATGATTTCCCCACATAAAACTGTGTATATAAAACCAAACGAAAATACTTAACCAAAGAATTTTTTCAACATTTAGTGGTTTTATATGAAAAATATCTTTAGTTTATGGAAAATTTAGTTTAGTTCCTTTGAGTTCTCTTTGTTAAGAAGAGAGTATGGTTTAATTTTAATAAATAGGTCGACTAGTTTCTTTATTAAGGTTTAGAAAGTACCTTATAAAACTGTATAAAACCAAATACAAAATACTTAAACAAAGAATTTTTTCACGTTTAGTAGTTTTATACAAAAACTATCTTTAGTTTATAAAAAATTAAGTTTAATTTATTGGGTTCCCTCTCTTACAATGTTACAAGGGGGTAGAGTTTAGTTTATAACTCGTTTGTTTATAAAGTTTTATAAGAAATATTATAAACTTATATATAATTGAACAAAAAATACTAAATGAAAGAGTTTTATACGGGTATAATATACGATTTTATCAAGTCTTATATATAAACACATATTTTTGGATTTTATATGGCTTTATAGGCTTCTTTAGTAAACCATACAAAAATCTTATAAAATTAAAATATTGGATAGAATATGTTGGAGTAAAAGTTATAAAGATTCAACCAAATTGGTAAACATGTAGTGAGGTTTTTAGTATTAACACAAAGATTCAACTAAAGAGAACCATTAGTAGCCACCACTATCATCATCTCCACCGTAGCCACCACCATCACCTCCACCATAGCCACCTCTTGCACCATAAACTGAGAGAGAGGCAACACATTGATATATGATTTAAAAGAACGAGAAACATTATCATACTAGATCTACAACCTGCTTGAACACACCAAAACCTGCAAGTGTGATGAACCCTTTGTTATCGACCAAAATAGAAACACCCCACATATAACTCATATATTCCTACCAATATAAACTACAGCACCAAACTGAAAAACTAAAAAAATCTATTTCATTTCTCAAGGAAAGCTGAGAAACATGAACATTAACTAAGTCAATCACAAACCTATAAAGGTCTCAAGAAATATGTGATCTTCTGACCATGTAAATAGATGGCCATTGGCAGAAGAGTGAAGACAAATAGATTTTTTTTGAAATTGAGCTCTCTTAGAACACATCGAAGCCCGGACATGGCCTTCCCTGCTGGAGAACCATCCTGTAAAATGTATAACAAAAGCAGAGAAGTTTATTATCAAAGAGGAGCCATGATGGAAGCTTTCTCAAGAGTTAAATATATGAATACAAGTGAGATTCTCAACTACAAAGTTGACACAACAGAGAGAAAGATTTGCTGGTTTCACCTACCAAACTCAGGTCATAGAAACGAACCATCTCCTATCAGACTATGGTGCTGTTCATTTGTCCATTTGGATGCTCCATCCAGATGGTGCATTTAGCTGTACCATCTGGATGAAGCATCTGGATGTTGTTCGTGAGTTATACATCTAGATATATGTTTGTTTCTTTGATCAATTGACATTTGCATCTACATGCAACTATTAATAAAATGACCAAAAAGGTTACCATTAATCTTTTGAATATTATTTTAATTAAATAAATTAAATTTATATTTAATAAAATAACAAATTATTATTTAAAAATTATAAATATTATTATTCTTAAATACTTAAATTTTAAAATTAGCTAAACTAATTTTAACTATTTTTATCTTTTATTTAATAATTTCTAATTATTAACATTTATAAATTAATTATTTATGTATAATAAATTTTCATGTGTTTTAATTGTTTATCATAATTTTAAAATAAATAAACAAATTTATGATTATTTAATATACTAATTATTAATATAGTTAATTTTTGAAAACTTATTATCTAACATAATTTAAAAATTATTTAAATAAAAATCTAAAGTTAAATATAAAATAAAAAACTACTAACATATTTTATATCATCTTTATAACAAAAAAGTAAATCAATAGTAACATGGAACTAAAAATTGGTAGAAGTCAATAATTTAAAAGAAATCAATAACTAAAAAATTAATAATATAAAAATACTCGATGAGCTAATATGGAAGTTGACGTCCTCTTGCTATCTATTCAGTTATAGAGTCACGTACACCCTCCATCGCTCTATCACCAACCGGTATGTATGGAATATGTCCATCATTATTTTCCTCTTCATTATTCTCTACCACTTGATCACCATGATTTTCATATTCTTCGACCGTTTCCCAATGTGCAAAATCATGATCGTCTTTATGTGAATCTCGAATAAAATTATGGAGAGTCATAGTTGCAGTCACAATCTTTACCCATTTTCTCATTTCATACTTAGGATGCTTTCGGTCCAAAATTCTCCATTTTGCTTTCCATACACCAAAAGTTCGCTCTATTACATAACTCAATTCAAATTTTTTTTGAGAATCGTCAAATCAAATTCTATAATTAATAGGATTAAATATGATTTGTTAATTAAAAGCATATCTTAAAAATGACCAATAACAATCTTGTTTTATTTTATAAAGATTTTAAATTTCTTTTTTAAATCTAATAATTATGTCGTATAAATTTATGAATAAATGTTGTAATGAATGAAAAAAATCAAAGAAAGAAAAAGAAACGTGACTCAACATTTAAAAAAACGCATTTAATTGAGTACGTAATTACTGTATCGTCTTCTTCCTTCTTCTTCCTCTTGTTCGTCTTCTTCTCTCTCTGGCTTTAACAGTCTTGTTGAATCCTGAAAATGAACTTAGAATCGAAGACGAAGACGGAAGTCAAATTTAACCTCTTTAGATGAAGAGGTATATCAATTCAACCGTGACGTTTTCTATCACCGTCACCGTCTTCGTCGTCTTCTTCCTCCCGTTTACTGTAAAAGCCTTAGATTCAGGCTCAACTTTCGCCGTCGTCTACGGCTCCGACACCGTCTGCGCATCAATTTCCGGTCAATCAACAGCGTATCCTCTGTTACGATACGCGCCGTGGTACCAACGTCCCTTTAAATCCCGACGTCTCCTTTTCATCCTTTGCCGCCGGTGAGAGTCTCTGTGGGTTTTGTTACTTTGAGCGGAAGGATATTTTAGTCTTTTTTGTTTTTAACAAATCCATCTATATCTGATGCACCTTCAAAACACATCTGAAATTTAAAAATTTTTTGATGGATTTACAAAAATCATATGGATGCTCCATCTGGATGAGACACTTATATATGTCTAAATGAACAACAATTTGCATCTCCATCCAGATGGAGCATCCAGATGGACAAACAAACAACACCTATAACTCATATGGGTATAGCTAAATTCCACTATAACACTTTCTATTTAAATATAAATCCTTGTCAAAGATCATATACATCTGAACAAGTATACTCTTTTAACTAATCAAAGAAATCATGAGTAATCCAACTTCAAATCATCTTTTCAATTTGTTTCGTAGAACCAAACAAAAACATATAGATTCCCTACAAATCAGGACCAAAGCATCATTCACTTCTTGTATAATACCAAAAAGTTTCAGAGTCAATGGAAAAGACTTTACCTAACAGCAGAAACCTATTTGAGAACACGTTAAAATCTTTCAAAATCAAACCTAAAATCTTGTAAAATTGCATATTCTTCAACACATTCAACTTCCGGTTGAAAATCCTTAAATCCTGAAACCCTAAAATTGATTAATCATCAAATCTCTAAATCTAAAAACCCTATCATCACAGAATTTCAAAACTAGTTTAAATCTATCAAAATTGAGCCTAAAAGCTTGCAAATCTTTTGAAATTGACCAAGAATATTATGGATCTAGTAAACGATTCTCAGATCGAAGATCTAAGAATCGAAAAAGCTGCAAAAAACTGTAAGAAATCCTCAAAGAAAGTAGTAAACGTACCTTAGCACTCAGATCTACTAAAAATCTTTGAAGTTTCAACAAAATCAATGAGGAATCGAGGAAGAATATGATAATCCCAAAATCGCCTAAATCGTATCGTTAGAAATAAGAGATCGCCGTCACTTAGAGAGATGAAAGAATTTTAGGGTTTTTTTGAAAAAATGAGAGGGCCAATATTGTCTTTTTGGGTTAGTTAGGGTAGAATAAAAAATCAAAAAATGGATAAAGGTATTATTGAAAATGTCTGTAAGTTAAGGGCATTTTTGAAATGGACTCTTTTAATTATAACATAGAATAGTAGGGGTGAAAGAGTTAAAAAAAAAGGAAACAATCTTCTAAGAGAGAGTTGTTGTTCACCTAATTTTGTCAAAAACTTTTGTATTACTAGTATAGTTTCTCTTTCCCTAATTATATTCATTTGTAGTCATTCCATATCTCTCAATCTATTATTTGGAATGGACCCTTGAAACTGGGGAAAATATCCTAATAAAATAATTAAAACAAAACTTTTTTTTTCTCCATCTAATTGCATCTTTAGTCATTCAATTCCTCTAAATGCAAGACTTGGATTAGAGCCTTAAATAGGGAAAATATTCTAATAAAATAATAAAGTAAAAGTTAGCTTTTTATTATTGATTTCATATTTAGTCATTCAATTCTTCTAAGTGCAGGAGTTGGATTGGACTCTCTAAAACGGGTAAGAAATCTCCTTAAAAAAGAAAATATAAAAGTACAATTTTCTCTTATCTTTTCACAATTAAAAGTCCATCTTTAGCAGAAGATGTTAAAAAAAAATCCATCTTTAGCCATTGACTTTCTCAACGCACTATTTAGACCCTTAATTGAAAAGTATACAGCGCCCAAAGCCTTAACTAATTTGGGCTTTAACTTATAGGCCCATTAATATCTTAAGATCCAATATCATATATTGTTTCCGCTTCCAATAATTTTAAGTAAAATTAGCGCGCGAAACCATAAAAATTCGCAAAAGTAAAACAAACCTCTCAAATTGTAGAATCCTGAGGAGAACAAAAAAAGAGATTGGCAGAGAGAGAGAGAGCGAAGAGTGAGAAGGAGTAGAGGACTCTAATGGAGGAATCTAATTCGATGGTGAGAATTTATATCTGTATAATCTTCGTGAGTTTTGTTCGCGTTTTTTTGTGAATTTGTTACTGAGATTTCTAGACAATTTGCTAGGGCTGCTAGTTTGAATTTCGAGATCAGTTTATTCTAATTTTTGAAATCTCCGTTGAATTTTTGTAGCAGGAACCTGGATACTCTGATTCTACAACTCCCATCTCCGGTGAGTAACTTAGTTCAATTTGTCGTACGCCTTAATGGGAATTTTCTAGTTTTCTAACATCTTCTCTTTTTGGGTATTTCCAACAGAACCACCAGATATTACGAATTGGTTTTCGAGTTACGTCTATGAATCGTTCCCATTGTGTTCTTCTGTCAGTGAAAGTGAAAACGAAGTAGATGTGAACAAAGTAAATCTTGGTGTTACTACCTCTAACAAAGAGCATAAGCCTATGTACAAGAAAATGGAACAGGTCGTAGTATCTCACCATTATTTGACGATCTGAGGTTTTGGGTACTTGATTCGTTTGAACCCTTTTAAATTCTTTTGCTTTTGTGCAGATACCAGATAAAAATCTTCATGAATCACTCCCCTCTGGTATATACTCTTTTGGTTGCTCTCTTGTTTAACTTACTGATTATTGTGGATTTATGGAGAATTCGTACAATTAATGGATTTGTTTGTAACCTAATTTTGTTTTTTTTTTCCCCCATTTGCTTCTCAAAACCTACTGATATAGGTAATTGGTTTTCAAGTTATGTCTATGAATCACCAATGCTGGATACAAGTGATGGTTTTGAATTGTCTGTTCCGGGAGAAAGTGAATGTATAAAGGAGAGGGAAGCAGAGAAAGAGACAACATAAATTGAAAGAAAAGACGTTTGTCCTAGGTTATTCGAGCAAGAACTTGTCTCTTCTGCAAAGGTATTGCTGTTCAACTCCTGACTTTTACTTCCTGTGTACATTACATTAGTGGATTTTCTTATGAATCTAAGTTTTGTTTAGCAATTATGCTTATTGTTTCTCTTTAGCTCTTTTTCTATTGGAATTTTTATCTTTATCCGGCTGAGGAACTAGTTTCCTTGCAGGTTACAGATTTCTCTGAGTCTCAGTCAGCTCTTTCAGGTGAGTACAGCCAGTTATTTATACCAAAGATGTTACTGTATTTGCTTTCTTAAATGTGTTATTGTTAAAGTGAGTTAGGTTTATAGTTACGAACGCCAGAGTTAAAACTTACCGGTCTTATATCTTGTTTTATCAGAGCCTCCTGATGTCAGAAACTGGTTTTCTAGCTACGAGCATCAAACTCCTCAGCTTTCAGACACTCAAGAACTTGAATTTTCTTCTTTTGAGAAGGATAAGTTAATCATTGACGAGAGTGACACAGAGGAAGAAATTAGTTGTGGTATTTTTCCAAAAACTAAGAGCAAGCAAGAGACTATCACTCTTGACAGGTTAAATTCAAATGACTACAAGGAAAGCATAGCCGCAGACAAGGTAAGCAATGATAAATTACTGCACTTTATAGACTGTATACAAGCTTGACATAACAGCCGTAATCTAGAGAAAGAAACTTGTGTGGATCACTTTTAATTAGATGAAATTCATTTGTCAATTATTACCAATTGCACAATTTATGTTGACTGTAGATTCTGTTAGTTCTCATTTACCTCTTGCACGATTTTACATATTAGGCCAAGGAGATCTCCTCAGACCATGCCTATCCAAACCAAGAAATGGAAAAGCAGTTATCTTTTGGATTATTCCTTGCCTCAAAGACAGAAGTCAAACAAGAAATGGAAAAGAAGGAACTGTTATTCAGTGAGCCAAAAGAAGAACCAAGGTTTAGCCTTATAGTTTCCCGACCCAGAACACAAATCAGCGTCGAAGAGAGAAGCTTCTTTATTCGAGTTGAGTCCAAAACATATCCAAGAAACCGTTTTCATGAACTCTAACATACAGAAGTCTCCAACAGACCAAGAATCAGATGACAAGGAAAATATTCACGGACGAAGCACTGAAACTGGATTTGTGACTATGAAAAAGGCAAGAGGCCAATGTTTTTTTTTTTTTGATAAGAATTTTAAGAGGCCGATGTTCCGTGATGAAACCAAATACAGGAGGTCTGCTGAAGTGTTCGAGAAGTAAAGAATTAAAGAATGTAGCTAAGGAGGAAGACAAAGACGAAATAAAGAAGAACAGAAAGGTTTTGGGAGAAATGTCGAATCACCAGTTCTCTGAGTCCAAAGAGATCGCTGGAAAATGGTGCTGTCCACAGAAAAGCAAAGGGAATATTGTTCCACCACTGAAGCAGCTTCGGCTTGATGCATAGATAAACAAAGTCTAAATCCTTGAGAAGTCTTTACCAACACAAACAATGTGTCGTATTCATTCCTCTCTCTCTTTTTGTAGTTAAATTGTTAATAAGCTGAGCCTAACCAAAATAACCCGAACCGTATTTGTGATCTAAACAGAAACTCCTTTTTTTGTGTCACACTCCTTAAAAGAAAAAACGTTTTAACTGAATGAAACCAGTCTAGTCATATAACACCAGCATATATTTGGTACCGGTTAAGTCTCGGTACAGCATTTATATCTTATTGAGTGGTGATAATATTAGAAATTTAGAAGCAGTACATCCCTAAACTAATTTTCTTTGATAGTTCTTTCTTGGTACCTGAATCAAGCAGAGTTTTTGACGGAAAAGGCAAGGTTTTAAAATCGGAACTTGGGTCTTTGAGAAAAACTTTCACTGGTTCACACTTCACAGGTCCAAGTCGGTGAAGATGAGCTTCGTCAAGTATCTCCGGCGAGAAAGTATGCTTCAATTAGCCGGAAAACCATCTCTTAGCCGAAATTACATGCTCCAGACCTACCGGACTCTCATCATTGAATCCGTTCAGCCTGAATCTGTCAAGCTTAACCGTCTATCTGGTTCCGATTCCGGTAATTTCACATTTCCTCGGTTTTCTCTGATTGTTCCTTACTATTGGTGATATTGTTGGTACTTAAACAGTGATGGTTAATTTGTTGAAGAAATTAGAATGAATTTGTCTCGTCTGACACCTATATAGTAGTTCGTCTACTCTCAAATGGTTAGTTTGCACCTTTTTTCGGTATATTGAAATTGAAACATATTTATGTTAGGGTTGTTAAGTTCTTGTCATCGGATTTGCTTCTCTATTATGTCAAATTTCTTTGCTCTAGTTAACCGTACTGAGCTTTGAATCTGTTCTAATCTTAAAAGTGTTTTGCACATATCAGGATTGTTGAATTAATCATTCTACAAAAGGTTAATATACTCCTTTGTTTACTACTGACTCAAAATCAAAGAAAACTAAGACAGTAATATGTGATCAGTTTAAGATCTTTAATATTTTGGAGACTTTTTGAATCTACAACAAATCTGTCATCACCATGTTTGGACAAATCGATGCTAGAGGATAGCTGACCAAAAGTATTTCTTGTGTGCTTTATGGTTCACAGGTATAATGGAGGTCAATCTAGATAGGCCTGTGGCCAAAAATGCTATTAATAAGGAGATGCTGAAATGTCTCCAGAACGTTTTTGAGACTATTCATCAAGATAGTTCCGCTAGGGTTGTGGTGATCAGAAGTATGGTTCCAGGAGTTTTCTGTGCAGGTGCAGATCTGAAGGTTGTTTTACCGTTGGATGTTCACATTTGATTGGTTAGTGATGCTTAAAAATCTCAATTCTTAATTTTGCTTGGATGTCAGGAACGTAGAACTATGAGTCCTTCTGAAGTTCACACATATGTCAACTCGTTGCGCTATATGTTCTCGTTCATAGAGGTATATATTTCATATATCATTGGTTACTGTCATTCATGAAAGGATTGTTGGGTGATGTTAATGGTCAACCTAAAGTATATTCGGCATTCATCTATTCTATCTCTTATCAAATCATTTGAATGGCCTACTACAGTCGTAGAATTAGCTCTAGCTTTATACCGATTTGGAATCTAATAAAAGTTTTTAAATGCTAGGTGAAGAGGAATAATAGTAGTTCTACTAATATGAAATTGTTTTTAAGGTCTTGTTTCTTTTTGCTGTGTTCCTGTATTTCTATGTAAAAGCTCTACGATTTGGATCTTAGTGGATACGCATGCTATAGTGACTTTAAAGACTTGTGTTTCTAGGCACTAAGTATCCCGACTATTGCTGCAATAGAAGGTGTGGCACTAGGAGGTGGACTCGAAATGGCTCTATCTTGTGATCTTCGAGTCTGTGGTATTTTCATATCTAGTCATTCTCTTATTAAAATCCACCAGCGGAGATCAGAAATTTTTGTTAACACTCTTGGAAACTTTTCAGGCGAAAATGCAGTATTTGGCTTGCCTGAAACAGGACTCGCTATAATCCCAGGGTATGTAATATGCTTCATCACTTTAGATAAACGATTTCTCTTATTATTTAGTACCGTTTCTTAACTTTCTATTGAGAATTTCCTCCTCTTGGCTTCTATTCAGAGCCGGTGGGACACAGAGGCTCTCTAGACTTGTAGGTAGATCGGTATCAAAGGAACTCATTTTCACAGGTCGAAAGATCGATGCTAGAGAAGCTGCAAAGAAGGGTGTGTGTGTGACTATTAAAGTTGCATTCTTATAACGAATTGTTTTAGCAATATACCCAAATAAGCTTGATTCATGTACTCTTTCTTATGGTGTAGGGCTGGTGAATTTCTATGTTACGGCGGGTGAGGCTCATGAGAAAGCAATAGAAATGGCTCAGCAGATAAATGAAAAAGGTCCACTGGCAATAAAGATGGCAAAGAAAGCGATCGATGAAGGAATAGAGACGAATATGGCTTCAGGTTTAGAGGTAGAAGAGATGTGTTATCAGAAGCTTCTTAATACTCAAGATCGTCTTGAAGGTTTAGCTGCTTTTGCCGAGAAGCGTAAGCCTCTTTACACTGGCAAATGAAGCCTTGTATGAAAAAGAATCATAGAACGTCCAATCAAAATATAGTTTCAAAAACCATTGAATTGGATGTCAGTAATCGGGATTATAATAATGTTTATGGCACCAAAAACGAGAAAAATAATATCGAAATATGAAAGTTTGTGCATTCATCGACGTGATATCAATCTATGTTGCTATTGTCTACAGAAAATACAATCAATACGAGATTAAGGAAATAGCACAAGCTAGAATCTGCATTTGTAGTAAAACCAAATTAGTCAAAAGTTAAAATCTTAAAACCAGTGGTTATATTTTGTGCGTATGTTTTAAGCTAATGTTTTTTAAAAAAAAATTCAAATGGTTACATGAAGTTTGTTATAAAAGAATAGATGGCAAAAAAAAAAGTAAAAGTAGCCGACCAGTGATCACCGCCCCACCAAAGTGATGACAAAATGATTGTTGATGATTAGACACTTTTTTCAGTTTGACCTGTCAAATTCGTTTCTGTAATTCCTTGAGACTAATCATTCAAATCAAAAAGACAAAAACTGCATAGGAGTAATTTGTAAAGTAGTCTCGGATTCATATAACAATTCAAACGCAACGTGTTGAGTTTAAGTGTCATGCCTAGGGTTATAGGAATCGAAAGCAACTAAAAATATACTTATAATATTTAAAAAAAATTAACATAAATAGTTTTAATATAACATATAAGTTCGATTTTTCTGTGTATATGTTAACTAGATTATTTTTTATGATATAATTAATCGTAAATAAAATTTAAGTAATATAAAATTTGAAAAAAAAAAATTTAGCAAAGATAGCGAAAACTAAATCCAACATAATTTTCGAAATAATTTAATTTTTGTTAAAAGAAAACAATCTAATTCTTAAAATAAATATTACAAAAATTATTTTTCAATATGAACCAAAAAACTATAATAATATATGATTTTCGGAAAAATATTAGAGACCCCAAAAATTAATTTTATCTGAGGCGAATATTTTTTTTTATGCATAGGTACGTTTCTACACAGTGATCCAAATTCTCATTCAGACTTTGATACCCATTAATTTCAACAACATAAGAATAATACAAATTGTTTGTCAATTCTATTCTGAATAATCAAAGTTCAGTAAGTATAGTAGATACCTTATCGACAAGTTTGGTCTTAATATCAGAATCATTATAACTCTTACTAAGTGTATTAGTAGATATTGTATTTTAATCATGTGTTGGGTTTGGTCAGTAATTGTAGTGTTAGTTTAATCGTTTTTCAGACAAATGCTGCGTTAAAAACAAGCTTAGCATAAATAGACCAAAAGAAAGGAATCCAGATTCTTCCGGGCTCATATATGCCTTACGCGACCTCTGCAATATTCTCTAGAACGTATTATCGAATTGATTACACACTTTTTCAATTCTTTACAGTTAACATTAACAATCTTTATTAATTTGCTATCTTTATTGCATTCCCGACCAAGCTTAATTATCAGCTGGCGTTGGTCGTTATTCTCTATTATAATTATGCAATAACTCTTTAGGTAATTTTATTTTAAATTACATTTTATATGTTACAAACATATCAAAAATTATTTTATCTATTTAAACAGTATTCAGTCGTCGAGTTCTTTTCAATCGGATGATTAAATGTTTTATCTAATGATAATATATAAATTAAATTGCTAGTCAAAAACTTTCTTAAAACAATAACAAAGTTTACACTTTTCAATGTAAAATATATATTTTTTACTACAACATAACATATATATTATAAACTGCCGGAGTACATAATAATTATAGCCAACAAACCAAATTTAACATACACATAAAATGAAAATTGCATTGACAACCTATGTAGATATATATAACTGAACATGGAGAACTTTTTTTGTACACATTATTCAACAATAATTTGGATTTTAAACACCATATATTATAATTTGTCATATCAAAGATTTTAAATATATAGTCTCATTCCGGTAGTATAGTTCTTTATTTTTCTTGACAACAAAGTCCACAAAACATTTTGTTTCTTCAATATTTTTGGCAAGAGATAGAATTGAAGTTCCATAATAACAAATTCTGTTGAGGTGGATACACCACTTGCATGATCACACATACATACTTTTCATAAAAGACATTAGATTTTTTTTTTATCAACCATAATATTATAATAACCTACCAAAAAAGTTGGCAAAACGTTGTAAACTAAAGCATTAGCCGATTCTCTAATAGAACGAGCGAGAGCATCAACTTTATGATTTAGAAATCTTGGAATTACATGGAGGGAGAAAACATGGAAAAGAGACTTTAACCTGAGAAAGTCCTCCTGGTAGGGTTAGTACGTCTGCACAATCTGTTGTCATCTCTACTTCTAAAACTTAGGCCATGATCAGGGATTCCATATCCCATAACACCGCCTCCACCTCTGAATGTAACGCAGAAAGACTTCTTCTTATTTGGCGTGCCCCACATGCATCCCTCAGAAACTGCATCCGGAAAGCAAAACCAGCCAATTCCGAAATAAATGTCAGAACATTTTCATAACACATCAACAAAACATATGTAACCCATAAAAGCCAGTTCACCGTCATTGGATAAGACACTGCTAGCTAAGCCAGCACAATACTAAGTGATTCTGGTTGACTAGCATTAATATTTTTACGCCTAGCATTAGAAATTAGATTATTTTTACATGTCACTTAGACGACAAATGATTCTATATCTTAATTTTTTTCCAAATAATAATACGCAACATGTGAGTTAAATTTTGATTATGGCAAAGAAGGACACTAAAACAAACTATCAAAAACATACAATTCACTTTAACAAATTTAAAATAAAAAAATTTTGTTGATATATGGATCGATAAAATTCGACTCATAACTCTAAACTTTTAAAACTTTAAATATTATCATACGAAAATATACAAAATTTTATGAATTTCAACTCTAGTTAAAAAATACAGAAATATATATTTAACTATTTGACGGATACACATTTTCAATAAACTATTTTGTTATTAAATATAGTCTTTGAGTCTTGACGGTCGATTAAATTGTCTATAGCAACATATATAGCCTGCAACTCAAGTTTTAGCTTATATTAATAACATTTATAGTATCTTGGAAAAATAATTCTATTGACTCTTCTATTAATTACTTAATTAGGTAGTATAATTCTACCGAAAAACAAGTGATTCAGTTGGTTTGTTCATGATTTTGTTAAGTATATGTGGTGAGTTTGAATTTCACCATGCTCTAGTTAGAATATTTAGATTATAGATCGGCTCTTGTCGATCTAATTATTATAAGAAACAAAAAATTAATCCTCCACAAAACTACAAACCTTGTATGTAACATTTGGATCTTCTAGACAGTTTAAGTAGCGATGCTTCAGTCGCTGTCAGTAATCAAAAATAACGTTAGAATAGTATTAGAAACCACAAATAAAGTAGTGAGTGTTTTCACATTTCAACTTGGATTTTAGATTTTGTTCTCCTCGATCTCATTCTTCTTCTTCCAATTACTACAAAAAAAAGAAAAAAAAAACAGAACTTAACCTCTAAGTCTTAACATTTCCACTAACCTATCTTTTCTTCTCCTTTCATCACCAAAATAAAGAACATTTACAGCTTCTCTACAACACTCTGTATTCTCTCTAATGGTGGAATCAAAAAGCTCGAAGAAAACAACCCAATTGGGTAACAAAGAAGATCAAAACCCACGAAAATTCTACTCTAGATTCCTCGTTAAAGCTCTTATCCTCGCCGTGCTCTGTGCTGTTGTACCTGTCTTTCTTTCTCAGACGCCGGAGCTAGCTAACCAAACCAGACTCCTCGAGCTTGTCCACCTTGTTTTAGTAGGCATCGCCGTCTCCTACGGCCTTTTCAGCCATCGGAACTACGACGGAAGAGGAAGCAACAATGGTCACAAAGCTGATCATAATAATAACAACAATTCGCATTCGTATGTGCCTAAGATTCTTGATGTATCCTCTGTTTTTAACGTGGATCACGAGAGTGAATCTGATGATTCCTCCGGCGATCAACGTAAGTTTCAAACATGGAGGAACAAGTACCACATGAAAATCCCCGACGTTGTTCATTCTAAGGATCACGAGACTCGTTTCATCGATCGAGTTAGTTCAGAGATCAGAGAAAAGCCTCTGCTTTTACCTGTTCGGAGCTTGAATTATTCGCGAGGTTCAGATCCCGGAAATGGTAATTCCGGTCAATGGGAGAAGGTGAGATCCAAAAGAGAACTCTTGAAGAGTCTCGGTGATGATAACAGTGATGTGCTTCCTTCTCCGATTCCATGGAGGTCAAGATCATTATCAAAGGAGACTGAATCTCAGCCGTTGATTAAGAATCTGCCTACAGTTGAATCGCAGCCGTTGATCAAGAATCTCACACCAACTTCTTCTTTTTCTTCTCCGAGAAAGTCGATGCCTTTAGCTATTCTCGCATCTGAATTTCACCCATCTCCACCACCACCACCTCCTCCTCCGCCGCCGCCTCTACCGGCGTTTTATAACTCGGCTTCGAGAAAGGCTCTCGGAATCTACAGAGTTGAGAGGAGAGAATCATCAGTTAACAAGAAGAAATTTGCAGGTGGTGGGTTTCATCCTCCTCCACCGCCTCCGCCGCCACCACTACCTCCGGCTGACTATTATAAGTCGCCCCCGACGAAATTACGAGTAAGCAGTGAACGGAGAAAATCATCCGAACAAAAGATGAGATTCGATGAACGTCCAGCGAAAAAAAACTCGACTAAAAAAGTCTGGTGGTCTGATCAAATTGTGGAATCGAAGGAAGAAAGAATTATCAGAGAAGATACGAAGAAGAACGAACAAATAAATTTCTCAGGAAACAAGGACTTTGATGAATCGGAAGATGAAGAACATAGAAGAAGAGAAAATGACGATGATGAGAAGAAGATAGATGAGGTCCAAGAGGAAGAAGTAGTTAGTGAAGGCAACAATGGAAGTGACGTGGACAAGAAGGCTGATGCGTTCATTGCAAAGTTCAGAGAACAGATTAGGTTACAGAGAATCGATTCTATCAAGAGATCTGCTTATAACATCTCTGCAAATCCTTCAAGGTAGAACGTATTGATTATTATGAGTAGGAGACAAAAACCATTTTCAGGTTATGTTAGTAACCATCATAAGGTTGTAATATTAAGGGGAACACATATTTTTGTTATATTTATTCAGCCAGGAAAATAACAACTGGAATGAGAAGATTTATGTGAATTTTAAAAGTGAGTATATTAAATATAAAAATTTCATGATTCATTAATTATAATCAGTAGTGAGTATAATACAAATAACAAAAAAAAATGAAGTTTTGCTTTGAAGTTTATCATTGGAGAGAAAAGTGAAAAGCTTCAAATTTCACTTATAAATCTTATTTTTTTTGTTTCTTTTTCAATCAGTTTTTAAAAAATTAACTACATATGTTTTAGGCACTTGATTGATTGAAATTCAATATAAATTTTTTTGACTTGGATGAAAAAACCTATGATAAATTCAATTGATATCTTAGACTTTCAACTGTATATGTGTTATATTCATTTTGTTTTAAAATTTTATTATTTGAAAGCAGCAGTTTTGAATCTGCTTATGTTTATAACTCTAATTGTGAATTGAAAATGCGAGATGCGATCGGTTCAACAAGTGGGTCTATCTTTATAAATGTTTCAGTCCACTTGTAGAGTCCGTTTTTGCGGATGACCACGCCCTTCTCGATGAACAGAATAATGTATTCTTAGATAGCATTCGACAAGAAGAAATGTTGATGCCTAAAGATTGGATGGTTGGCGATGTAGGAGTTTCAGTTATACATTTGATAACATTCTCTCTCTCTCCCCCATTTTATTTTGAAAAAGCTTGGGAAACATTTGAGATTTTTAGATCGGATCGACATATACTTAATATTTTTATTTGATTTGATGTCACTATAAAAAGAATCTGTGAGGGATCCGATTAGAGGTTAGGGGTGAAAGAGATGAACATGTATTGACAATTTTAGTCTTCATTCAAAATATAAACGTTTTCTTACCAGATAATAAATGTATTAACATCTAATATATGGCTTAACGGGTAATATATATAAGTTAGCTAGATAATATTTATATTACTCAGGTAGTATACGCGTTAAAGGGTAAACACACATAAGTTAGCAGATAATAAATGATTTAACGGGTATTATATATAAAAGTTAGCAAATAGTAAATGTATTAATATGTATTACATTTGAGTTAGCAGATAATAAATATGTTACCTAACTAATAAATGCATTAACGACTAATCATCTATATAATAAAAATGTAACTTTTTAATGAAAATAACATTATAGTCATGTGGTATAGTATATTGTATGCCATTAGAATTTAGTTATTAGATTAGAAAATTAACAAGGTTATTTTGGTCCAATTGTATAAACCATTAGCATTAAATTCATTTTAGTTATATTTATGTAAAACATTTATTCTATATTTAAGTCTGAAAATCAATATTAATTATTTAAAATCTCTTTCAAAACCATATATTCTAATTAAGGAATCAAAAATATATCATTATAATTGTAACTGATAATATAATAAATAATCAAATCGGTATTAAATTTTTTATGAAAACCCTAATTGTTTCTTATAAATACATACAAAAATTTTGCTTGCATAATTATTCACCATAGAGTTATTCTTATGATCTTCCACCATGATATCTAGGTAAGGTCTTATTCTAATAATCATAAAAACTATTTTTATATTTTTTTTTTCTAAAATTTTTTTAATATCATATTGTAATGTACATACTAATATATGTAAACTTTTATAAAATATGCTTTTCAGATTAAATTACTGATATATTTTTTACCTTTTTATTTATTCATTTAACTAACATAAAATATTTTAATTTTTCAGATTATCTACTTATCTTCAACCCTTTTCCACTAACCCTCCTACGAAAATAATTAGGACAAATTCATTTTTGATTAAATTTATGTTAATGGTAGACATCAATACAAAATTTGGTTTGATAAATGGAACAAGGCTTCAAATTACAAAAATGTTTAGACTATTTATTGAAGCTATAATTATTTCCGGTGACAGATTTGGTAATATTTTGCTACTCTCAAAGTCAAATAGTTTTCCAATTCGATTGTATGTGTATGTGATATTGGATTTATGTTGAATCTTCTTTGTCTTCAAAAAATTCTTAATTTGAAATCTTATATTTTCTATCTTTTCATGTATTTAATTCTGTGTTTTAATTGTGTTAAATATTTTTACATAGTTTTAATATTATATTTGTTTATGATAATTATTAATACTTGACTATTCCGTAACTAAAACAACCGGCCTAGAAAAATATTGTTATTAATACTAGAAATTATTATTAAAACTTACATATAATTTAATTTTTATTCAAGATATGTCAATTTTGAATATCGTTAATTCTATACTATAAGATATGTTATAACTTATTTGAATAGAATGACTTTTTATTCCATATATTATTATTTTCTATTATTCAATAAATAAACTATTAAATAGGTAAAATTATTATTCCGATATAATAAAAATAAGTAAAATCAGTAAATTTTTCAATTTTAAAAACAATACTCTATATAATAAAAAGGTAACTTTTTATAAAAAATAACCTTAGAATGATATATTATATTACATTCCATGTCATTAGAGATTAGTTGTTTAGCTAGAAAATATTAAGGTTGATTTCGTCTAAACATATCAACGAAGAACATTTAATATTGAGGAAAACTTTTATGTTAAGTGTATCATCTAAATTAATATCTGAATATTTCAAATTTATTGTCTAATATCTAATTACAAAACTAATATAATATCATATTAATATCATATCAATTGTAATATATTATTCCAATTATAGTAATTGTAATACACAATTCAAATTATACTAATTGTAATCTATTCATAGTAATATACAAATTGATTTAAGTCTATAATAGAGGATATTTCAATGTAATATTTGGATTTAACTAGAATACATTGATTATAAATATACATTAATAGTTATATATATTTAGCTATAATATATATTGATTATAATACTATAATCAAGCTATACTATTGTCAATACTTTGTTATCGTTTTTTATAATTGGAGATTAAGCTACGTTAATTCGAGATACAAATAATTTATTTGAATTTATTATAGAATATTTCCTTTAATTTTTTAGATCTATCTATAATACATTAACAATAATAGTATGATTTAGCTATACATTAATTAGAATTTATTATTGATTGAATTGGAATTTATTATAGAAGATTACAATATAATATTTGGATGGATCTATCTATTTTGTAATTAGTGATCTAATTAAAGAATATATATAATATCATATTATTGCAATATACTGTTCTAATCATATTAGTTGTTCTAATTACAACTAATATAATTCGAATTTAGATTTTAAGGTAAATTTTTAATATAATTTGAATCTTATTAATAGTAATATACAATTCTAATCACTAATTACAATTAATATAATTCGAATCTTATTAAAAAAGTGACAAAAAATCATGAGAAAAAAAGTGAAAAAATCCTATATCGTGAAGGAGGAGAGAAGAGTTTGAAGTTCTTACACTTTGGCCAGAATGAGACATAACATGTTGGCTAGAAAAAAGACGAAGAGGAGAAGAATAAGAGAAAATAAGAGAAAAGAAGGAAGAAGAACAGATAAAAAGTGTGTAGAGTTTTTTAATTCTTCTAAAAATTGTATTTATATGTACGGTAACTTTTTGGTTCAACTGTTAGTTAATTTTGGTTTAGTACAACCCAATTTAATTTCAATTTTAATTTTGGAGGAACATGTTTCATGTGAAGTCTGCAAACATCGTACATACTTCATTTGAAGTCTGCACTAACCCCTAAACATCGTAGATGCGAAAGTAGACTTCACGTGAAGTCTACTCTAACCCCTAAAGTAGCTTTAAAAGTTGACTTCACGTGAAGTCTTCTCCTCGAACTAGCAGACTTCACATGAAGTCTACTCTAACCCCTAAACCCTCAATTCTAAACTGTAAATATATATGCACAATTTAACTCTTTTATTCCGTTTCTACATTTCAAATATAAAATTTACAAATCCCACATGATTACCATCCTATATTGCTAAACTCTAAACTATTACATAGTTTGTCTATGAACTTTGTATTTTAACTTTGTTGATTTTATTTGACCATGTTTTAGTAAAATTTTGTTTTTAATACTTCATAATTGTTTATTATTAGATTTTGTAGTCAAAATTATAAGTATATAATAATAATTACTACTTTAATTTTAAATTAAATATATAATTATGGAGCAGACTTCACATGAAATCTTCTCCTGGAACTAGTAGACTTCATATAAAGTCTACTCTAACCCCTAAATTCTATACCGTAAATTCTATACCGCAAAGCGAATATTTTCTCTATAATATGCAAACGTTATACAAAATACTTATACTTTCTCAATATATGCACAATGTAACTCTTTTATTCTATTTCTACATTTCAAATATAAAATTTACTAATCCCACATGATTACCATATCTTATTACCCTAAACTTTAAATCGTTACATAGTTGGTTTATGAACTTTGTGGTTTAGTCTTTGTTGATTTTATTTGACCTTGTTTTAGCAAAATTTTATTTTTAATACTTCATAATTGTTTATTATTAGATTTTGTAATCAAAATTATAAGCATATAATAATAATTACTATTTTAAATTTTAATTATATATATAATTAAAGAGCAGAGTTCACGTGAAGTCTTCTTGAAGCAGACTTCACATGAAGTCTGCAATATATGGGGAGTGGTATAAATGTAATTTTGTTTCCAAGTTTTTTTTTTGTTCATTAAGGGCAAAAGTATAAATTCACTACTCTCATAGGTTATTTTGAAGATGAATTCAATTGAAGTATATTTTTGCATTTGAAATAAAATTTTGACTCATTTTTGTCATTTTCCCTAATTGAAATTATGATGATGGTAGTTTCCTAAGTTTTTCATTTTTATGTACATTCAATTAAATTACTCTAAATTTATAGTCATAATTATTTAAAAAAACTTATAATAATCAAATAACTCATAATTATTGAATGATTCACAATGTCAAATCATTCTTATTTTTATTAAATGACACAAATAGTGTGTACAATGAAAATGATATTCCCTCCGTTTCACAAAAATAAATGTTATAGAAAAAAAAATTGTTTCAAAAAGTTAGATGTTTTATATTTCTAATGCATATTTAACTAAAAGTTTATAATTTTTTTCCTCAGTTATTTTTTTCCTCTTCTCTTTTTAATTGTTCTTTCTTTTGCAATAAACAAGGTTAAAATGTCATTTTAGATTTTCTTTTAATATGTGTACAAATATCAAAACATCTATTAATCTGGAACGGAGGGAATATGTGATATCAAATGACATGTAATCATCAAATATCATATTATCTGTATTTTATTGTTGAATATCAAAACTAACTATACAAATATCAAGAATTTTTAAAATAAATATTACATATATATATATATATATATATATATATATATATATATATTAGTGTTATCTTATTTTGAAATAATTATTTAGTTCTCATTAAGACTTAATCTCATCTTTGTGGTTGGCGAGAATTTATATTTGTTCATAAAGTAATAATACTATAGAAACATAAGAAAATATGTGTTCTAAAACATATATTTTTTATAAAATATGAATACGTTTTTATGCTCTGTATTATCTAAAGTTTTTTTTGGTTGTAGTACAGGTTTTATTTACCAAAGATATTTAAATTTATATTGCTTATATGAGTATACTAATTAAATAAAAATTATTTTAATTTACATATTATTATCATTATATGTTTTGTATAATTTCTTTATTCTCATAAAAACTTAATTTGTAACTTGTTGTCGGTTAGTTATATATTCGTAAAATAAAAAATTTGTCTGATAAATTTAATTATTGATATTATATCTAACTATTAAAAGTGAATACTTTAAAAAAAGTAATTTTAAATTTGTAGAAAATTGCAATTTAAACCATTTATAAAATATTAAATTATGAATACATTAGAATTTTAATTAGTTTACTTTAATATAAAATACAAAGAATAGATATTAATAACAATAAACATGGAAAAGAGTTTTTTGTTTGTCAACTATATTCTTTCATTAAGATAATTGGCAAGTTTGTTCAAAGGAACATCATTCACTGCTGACAAATCTGTAGAAAAACCTGTAACACGACATGGCAGGAAATCTTCTTTGAAATCCAAAGTTTCAGGTCACCAACACCGTGCAACACTTGAATAAACTCTAAAACCTGGAAAAAAAATTTAGGTACGGGAAAAAGCTGTAAGTCGTTAGGGGCATCCCCCATTTTTCTTCGTCTCTTTTCATGGTCTGCCACAAACTCTACCTCTGAAATTAGTATGTTTTTTCATTTTCAATAAGAAGATTATTTCAAATATTTAGTTGTATTCAAAATTATTATAATTGTAGATATATCATAGTATTATGGTTTAGTGTAATTGACATTTAGCTTAAACTTAAATATTTTTTTTTTGTCACCACAACTGGTCGGTCCATTAACCAAGTTTCTACATAATATAGACAATAGGACTCAATCTCTGAATGTGAGATAGTGTCAGTAGACTTACCACCTGCCACTAGAAAAAATCACTTCACAAACTTTAATATATTGTTTAAAGCACGAAAATCAGACATAGTTATTAAGGTATTATTCATCATATCATCGACATATTCATATAGTATCGAGTCATTAACAAAGTAGATTTATAGGTTAATATAATATGAGACGAAAAAAACCATTTTCAGGTTATGTTAGTAACCACCATAAGGTTATAATATTAAGAGGGACAAATATTTTGTTTCGTTTATTTAGCCTGGAAAATAACAACTGGAATGGAGATTTATGTGAATTAAACTACAGATTGAGTATATGTATTTCTCTCTTTGTGTCTGGATTTGCATATGAAAATCATTTTTGGATTTTTATCTGCGGCGAAAACTTGATAGATTGATTAATAGATGGCGATGAGAAGATCCTCGCTGTTGGAGCAAAATCAATTCTATAATCGAGAGAAGAGCTAGAATTTTGAGTCAGTTATTCTATCAGTTATTCCATTTCTCCAACTCTCCACTCATTAAGTGTATATACATTCAAATATTCAATGTTGGGCTAAGTGAGTGAATAAGAACTGACCCACAATTTTGGCCCATATTCACATATGACCATCGAACCAATACATACACGTAATCCCCTCTCAATTGTAAGTTTTAGTGATAGTGCCGACAGATTTGGGCTCAAACTATAGACATAGTTGTTGGAACTTTCCATGAAGATGACTATAGAACCTGCAAAAGATTAACGAAAGAAACACAATGAAACAGAATCGAAGCTTATGCTTCTGTGCTTAAGCAATTAAACTATCTATCTCGTACAAAATTACAAGAAGGGAATGCTTAGAACATTAACTTTGTTACTTAATCATTGTGTACTCAATGATTAAGCTGATTATCTCAAGAATAGAAAAGAAGAATCAACAAAGATTGAGAGAGAAGAATTCTTTAACGCTCTGTATTCATCGAGTAGAAGACTGCTTCCAGAAGGATTTTCGATCTGATCCATTCTCTAAAGACTCTCTTTCATTCTTAGGTTTTCTTCTGTATTTCTACTCTCTTTCTCTTCGTGTAACCACAGTAATTATACATGAAGATTGTTTTTATTCTGATCAAGAATCAAAAAGATTTAGTCGGTGATGTTTATTACTGCATAGGCCTTATTTTAGAATCAATCCAACAATAGTCGTTTTCAATTAATTATATAAAAAAACTGTATCTTCTTTTATCATTTTAATGGTGTTTCTATATTGGATGGAATGGCGACAGAGCAAGCTCGTTATATCCAAATGCGAAAATCTTCTATAGACTAAGTTACCCAAAGAGCGTATAGAATCGTAATAGAGATCCCAGCCTTCGACTTACATCTTACATCATTGCGATATGTAAATGGGGACAAGTGTTTGATCATGTTTCGTTATAATTTCAAGACTCGCAAATGAAGGATTAATAGGTTCTAATTGGCTGAAATCTGTGTTTATGTGTCCATCGGATAATTGGGTGTCAAGATATATTAATTTGTTGTTACTTGTTAGCATGAACATGTTTTGTTTCTTTCTAAAAAATACATACATGTTAACAACTACATGCATCTGGTCCTGAACCTTACTAAATGAATCCCCTTCGGTTCGGATGCAAGCAAAACAACGACTTAGTTAGGACCGATGACGAAGTAGGAGCCCAAGCATTGACCGGCAATGACCGGTGGTGTGCTGACGTGGCAACTTGAGGTGGTTGTGGTGGTGGGACTGACACGTGTTCACAAGAAGGGCACATAGTGAGAGTCGTGGGTGGACTCATGTGCATGTAGAATTGAGGAGATAGCTTAAGCGCTCTTAACTCCGTTACTTCTTTCTGTAACCGACGGTTCTCTTCCGTTAAATTCTCGCAGCATCGCCGTAAGAACTCACAGTCAACCTCCGTCTGCTTCAGCTTTGTTCTGTTTTGGAAAATACCAAAATACCCTTATATAAGAGATAAATTGGGGAAATAAATAGATTTTTTTTGTTTTGTTTTATTGCTTTACCTTGCTCGTCTGTTTTGAAACCAAACTTCCACTTGTCTTGCTCTTAATCCTAATTGCTTAGCCAATGCTTGCTTCTGCTTCTGTGACCATTTTAAAACAACCTCTATTCAGTCTAAATTTACGAAAATGCCATTTGCAAATTAATATCATCATTTATTGACTGACCAAAAACAAAAGCTTTTTTCATTTGTCAACAAGTAATTATGGTAACGTTGAAATAAAACTAATTCGAATATTCATTTACATGTTTTTCTCAAACAGAATACTTTTCTTAGATGAGAAATTAAGTCAATGAATAAGAAAGCTTACAGGATTGAGAGTACTGTGATCTTTGAAGGTCTCTTCGAGAATAGCAGATTGATCTTTGGAGAGTCTAAGTTTTTTTCTCGAATTATCACCGTCTTCGTCGTCACTGATTCCTCTTGAGCCTTGCGGATCTGTATCTTCCTCTCTTTCACTCCTTTTTCCAGTAGAGCTTGATACTGTACTGTTAGGTGAAGATACTCCGGCGTCTTCGTCACCGTATTCCGCCGTTGACGGTGGTCTGTTCACGTCGATTCCACGGAGAAAGGTTCTTGTTTCTACACGAGATGAATCTGACTTTGGAACTGCATGCATAAAATATGAAGGAGAGATCTTTAAGGTTTTAATATTTATATGAAAACTTTGTCGAGAAAGCTATAAGAGAAGATATATGGTTATGAATCTTCAAAACAATTCTACTTTTTTCTAGGGAATAAGGAAACAGAGGAATCCAGAAAGTTGTAACGTACCTGAAGAATTAAAAATCTCGTTCCATGAAGATCTTCGAAGTAATCCAAAAGAAGAAGGAGTAACAGAAACGGAAGGATTAGATTTGGGACTCATCTGTTTCTTTGTAAAACTCAAGCCTAAGCTCAAACCCAGATCGTCTTTCTCCAACGTCATCTCTAAGGAAAACAGAAATGAAGACTTTCCTTGCACAAAAGATTCTTGCTTTTTCTTTAGGGAATATGAATGGCAAACAAGGAAGAAGAAGAAGGCTTAATATAGAGAAGTAGAGAGAGATAAAAATAAAAAATTGATGTTATTTTATTTTTGATTTTTCAATCATGAGAGTGTGACTAGCTGGGGGCAAAATTATTATTATTAATGTCAATAAATAATTGAAACTTTAGTTCACTGAAATAATTATATAATCAGAAACTGTGCTTCTTTGTCCCCCTTTCACTCTCTCAACCTAAACAAATCATCAAATCTAAGAAATATCATAAAATAATCATTATAGTCACACCATTAATGATTATGTTAATATACTATTATTAATTGTAACATCAAATATTTCTCAGTCAAAGTTGATATCAAATCAAACTATATCACTAATGAATAATATTTATATGACTTTAGAGAACATCTCTTCCTCTTTAAAAATAAACAAATATAATTGAACCTTTAGGTCATTGAAATAATTTTATAATATTTTCTGTAAGAAAACCTTATTAATTACCATGTACAAGCCAACTAAATTGGTCAAACGTTTATAATTTTCAAGGAATGTGTCCAATGTTTGCCACGATTATTTGACTTTATGTTATGGTAAATTTCAAGATTATGATTGTTAAATAAATTTAACAAAACTAGAAATGATAATTCGAATCTATATCCTTTTGATTGCTATTGTCGAGAGTAAAAAATGATTACCCTTATTAATCTCTAATTAAAGGCAAAGAGTCACGCTTGTTGCACACTTTTAAACCTTTAACTTTTAAGCAAATATCACTGAGAAAATTAACTAAAGAATAGTAAATAAAAACGGTTGAATTGTATTCAAACTTCTTTTTATACAAAAATAAAAATAATGTAAAGTTTCTTTTGCAGATTTTCTTGTTCTAACGCATGGGTCGACCACATGAGTTTTACTTTTGTCGTTGAACTACTTAATGACCAAATCAAACTAAAATACTAACACTTGTTACAAATTCATGATGATGATGATGTTGATGATAATGATGAGACATCATCATCATCATATACCATAAACGTATATATCTTTCATAAAACAGAAGAAGAATTACTTTTTAGTTCAACTTTACAATTAAAACAGTGTACATTAAAGCATGCTTATGTGTTTAGAAATCATTGGATAATTTCAAAACTAACTATCAAATCATACTCCCTTCGTTTAGGAATACTTGTCGTTTTAGACTTTTTTACGGAAATTAAGATTTGTTGTAAACTCACTATATTAATCCCACAATCTTAATTAATTTTACGTTTGTTTCTATTTTCTGTTTTTATATTTGCAGTCAAGTTTCTTAGTATTCATCCCCACTCAATACATAATTAAGAGCTTTTACTAAATACACATATTTTTAACTTCACTATATTGAAAAGGATAAATATTCTATTAAAAGATAAAAAATGACTCTTCAAATATTCTCAAACGTAGCAATTATAATAAGGTTATGTTTGGAATTTTTTTACAAAAGTTGCATTAGAAATCGAAAACGACAAATATTTTTATACAAGAAAAATAGTCTAAAAGGACAAGTATTTTATGATATACAATTATATATGTATATAACATGAAATATCGTATAATGTTTATATATTGGCAAAATTAGACAAAAAATAGCCATTAAATGAATAAAAGTACTGACTATTTTATGATATAAAAGTCGATTAATCAGCTTCGAAATATTGAATCGTTAAAATTAGTTGCAACCAGATTTTGAGAATCCTTAAAGGATATTAATTCAGCATTGATAGTGAAGGTCCCAGTGACGCGCTAAAAGAAGAAATGATTAGAGATTGAATAAATGATGACGGTCACGATTTAAAGACTGAGAAAACGAAAGCTGCCATGAGATCCAACGGTAGAGAAATGTTAACAGAAACAGGACCCACTTAATCCAGCTAAAACCATCAAATATGAATATGATTGGAATCAGAGACACACAAACTTTTCATCCATCTGATTTCCATAATCAATCTGGGTCCCTTTTTATAGTCCCTTTACTATGTCACATTATCACATTCCTGCCAGATTTTTATAGGAGTTTCTCTTCTTCTTCTTCTTTTCTTCTGTTTTTTTTTTATAAAATGAACTTTGTTATTATTATTAGGCGAAAAAGAAAGAAAACTGAAATTAAAACTTTCTTTAAGCAGAAGATATGAAAAATTATGTAAAAATGAAAATTGTTTTGACTATTTTAATATTGTGTGTAACACAATATCAAATGTAAATTAAGTACTGATGATGAATAATAGAGGTTAAAATAGATATTATTCAAAGTTTATTAATATGTGTATAAAAGTATTATAACCAAATATATTTTTTTAGAAAAAGAATATTGTTTTTTGGATTATTAGGTAGTATATACATGAATTTGTTCCAACTATTACTTGTAGATTATTGTAACTAATTTTAGGACTAATATGCCCCAATGTAAGTTGTTGTTGAAGATGAAGTAACTGCCACGTCACCTTCTTATCAGTCACTCTCAATCCTAGTACAATTCAATAAGTTTGATAAAAAATTATTAAAATTTAAGACTCGGCAACCGAAGAGTTTTGTTTTAGAATATTCTCAATTTTTTTCTTTCATCTCCTCTGTTCAAAATCTATTCCAGATATTTCAACACTCCTTTTTTCAGTAAAAATATATTTTGTTCACTCTTCCTCCACTTACTCCTCTCTTCACCATTATCGTCTTTCTCGCCTTTGTCGTTGCGATTCTCTACTCACAACACGCAGCGATTTCTCTGTTCCGCTAACTATTCCGCTTCTCCCATCTTTCAAATGTAGATTTTTATCAGCATTTTCTTTTTTCTCCGCCAAGTTTGTTTGCATCTTCTTATAATTTTTGCTTAGTCTTTTGTCTTGGTAAAAGGCTACACTTTTCTCAAAATTTTCATTATTCTCAGTTATCACCGGCGAGTTTGTTTGTTGCTTCTTCCTATTTTTGCTTCGGTTTTCATTTTAGTTAAAAGGTTTGGATTTAACTGTTTCGAGTTTATGTACCGCTGCTGGTTCGCGATTCCTTTGTGTAGGGTCTGGGTTATTTCTTCTACAATTAGGCGAGTAAGTTGTTGGGGAAAAAACGTTGTCGCCAAGTGTTATCTTTGAGTTAGAAATGGTGTAACTTTTTTTGGGGGTTTCTTTCCTGGTAATAAGCCTTGTACCCGCGAAGTAGATGTGTTCATCACTCTCCAAATCTATGTCTCATAACTTCAGCTCTCCTTGCTACCTAATTGCTTAAATCTTGCAGTTTTGTTTACTTCCTCTAGATCATGTCTGTGATTTGTTCCTATATACTTGCTACCAAATGTTGTGTCTTATATGTAATTGCTATTTTTGTTGTTTATGTGTAGTAGTTCACATTTATTTTCTTCAGTGCTTTGTTCCTTTATACCTGCTACTAAATGTTGTGTATGTTACTACCCACAATAGCCGCTACCTAATGTGTTACGTGGTTATTAGCCTTTACATGATATCTCTTTTCTCTGCTAATTATATGTAGTTGCTAATTGTTGTATTAACTCATTTCGGTTACTATCCACAATAGCCACTATATAATCTGCTATCGTGTTATTAACCTTTAACTGGTATCTCTATTATCTGCTAGTTATATGTAGTTGCTATTTGTTTTGTTAACTGGTTTCAGTCTATTAATTTACATTTACTTTTGCCAATTTGTTGAGTTAAACTTCTCATTCTTCTGTTTAACTTGCTATTTATTCTTATGTCCTTAATTGTCTTTCATTGCAGCTACCTAAACTAGTAGCCGTTAGTAACCCCCAAACATTGTTTGGTTATGTTTATGATTTCTCATTTGCACCCTCCCTATTCTATGTGCACTTTTCTTTGTTTTACTAAATATTTATATGTACCCGCTAACTATCCTGGTTGCTTTTACAGAATGGCTCATGCCAAGACGGCTCATGTCAAGCTCCCAATCCGGATGATTGATATAGGTCATGACCTGTTGGGAGACAATGTCAATACATACTATAAGGTTTCTACACTCAAAGCGATCACCGATGCTCTCAACCCTGATGAATTGGAGGAGTTGAAGCAATATCCACTCAAACTTATATTTCATTTGTCTAGTAAACTAGCCTGGATTTTTACCATATTCGCGCTGCGTCATGCTCATGGAATCGCCATCTGTGTCTGCAAACGTGTAATCAAAATTAGGAAATGCACACTATGTACAAAATTAGTCTATACATTTACTTGCTAAATAATAATTTACCCGATAAACTCTTACCCAATTACTTAATCTTGTAACCTCTAACCATCTTACCCCAAATTCCAAATAATTCAGTAAATACTTGTCAAATGAATACCCTATTCCCAATTAACCGTAATGTAAACCATACTACAAATTACTTTAAATGTTAAACTAACATGCATACCACATTCTAGTCTTTACACTTACTCGCTACACAAGAAGTTACCCGCTAAACAAACAACTAACTAAAAAGAGTTTTAAACTAACATGCATACCACATTCTAGTCTTTACACTTACTCGCTACACAAGAAGTTACCCGCTAAACAAACAACTAACTAAAAAGAGTTTTAGCCGTTATATTATTAGTCTACACATTTTTCTGTATCCGGAAAATATGTCATTACCCATCAAGGATACACCGCGAAAACAGTCTTAACTATCGTCCATCTCTCCTATTAAATGTTGTCGGTGAAAGTTATGAGCTGATTTTTGTTAATCTTTGGGCCGAGGACATTACGGTCAATTAACACATCATCTCATTGGCATCCACTTAATTATAAAAATCTAATGGGTAGTTTGTGGGTTTCAGTTTTCTTTGTGTATATTAGCTAAATTAACCCTTGTATTTAAAGTGATCATTTTCAAAAAAAAATTATATATATGAAAATTTATAAAATAAAATTTGGCTCGTAGTACAATAATAATAATAATAATTAAAAAATTGATAAAAAATAAATATATGACTAGTGTTTTGATAAAACATGAAAAGCATGGTTGGAGTTTATGTCCATAGTTATTTATAAATTGATGACGAATGGGCCACAAGATCGAAAAGTAATGTGTTCATCATTCTCCAAAAGTAAACTAAAATAATTTAAAATTAAACTAAAATCTACCGATGAGCTAGCTTCTCTGTTGAGCAGTAATGGCAGTGAAGTCGTCGTGCCTACTCAAACAACCCTTAAAAGCATTATGTTGGCTGTTCCGAATGAGAAACTGTCGCAGCAAATATGAGCTTAGTGAGCTAGAATTGTCAAGGATTGAGGAACACATTGACAATTCAGATGCTTCGGGATCTACGTCGTGAATGCTTTCCGGATTTTGTGTTCCTCATGGAGACCAATAATCCTAAAGATTATGTAGTTGGGGTTCAAAGATCTCTTGGTTACGAAAATTGTTATGTTGTAGATCCTACTGGTTTGAGTGGAGGTCTTGCTTTACTTTGGAAATCATGTTATGATGTGACTATCCTTCATTCCAATAAAAACATTATTAACACACGAATTTGTAAGGGTTTTATGTCGTTTCATATCTCGTTTATTTATGGAGAACCCTTAAGGAATTTACGACATGATGTGTGGGATGTACTCCTTAATATTGCGGCCGTAAAAGTGGGGCCATGGATGGTCATTGGGGATCTTAACGAGATCTATGACAATACTGAGAAGATAGGTGGCGTAGTGAGAGATGAAACATCCTTTCTTTCCTTCCGAAACATGTTACAAGGTTGTTGTCTTCGTGAGTTTCCTTGTATTGGTAATCAGTTTTCGTTGGCTAGTATGCGTTATGGTTATTATGTTCAATGTCGTCTGGATCGTGCTCTAGGTGACACTGACAGGTATAATGCATTCCCATCCTCTAATGGAGAGTTTCTTGACCGGGTAGGGTCTTATTATAGACCACTTTACCTACGGTTCACTCAAGATACCTCTATTAGGAAAATATATTTTATATTTGATAAAAAATGGCTCAAACGAAATGGTGTACATGATATTATCCGAGACTCATGGCTAACGGGATGTTCTTCGAAGCCTTTGGCTGATAGGATCTCGGGTTGTCACAGTGCTCTATTAAAGTGAAAACAAAGAAATTTGTGTAACTCAAAAAACAATATTCAACGGCTTAAAAGTATACTTGATGTTGAAGGAAGCAAGACTCATCCGAACATGATGTGCATTCAAGAGACTAAGAGTCTACTTGTTGAAGCCTATAATGAGGAAGAGGTTTACTGGAAACAGAAAAGCAAGGAATGTTGGTTGAAATGAGCTGACCGTAATACAAAAAAATTTCACAGAAGTGTGAAACGCAGGAGAGCATAGAACACAGTTCCAATTCTTCTAAATCAAGATGGTGTGGAACATATGTTAGAAGAGAGTAAAGGTGAAATTGCTGTTGAGTATTTTTGTAGCATGTTCACATCCACATCACCAGGTTATGTAGGGGAGCTTTTGGATGGCTTGCAGCCTCGTGTTACGGACCGAATGAACAGAGAACTCTCCAAGTCTGTGAGTGATAATAAAATATATAAGGCTGCCTTTAGTATACATAGCTTGGAGGCCCCAAGACTCGACGGTATGACACAACTTTTTTTTAAAAAACATTGGGATATCGTTGGGCCTCATGTTATCAAAGAGATTAAAGCGTTCTTCACTACTAACTCTTTTCCAAAGGATTGGAACTTCACACAGATTTGCCTTACTCCGAAAGTTTCGAACCCTAGAAGAATGCAAGACCTTCGCCCTATTAGTCTATGCTCAGTGATATATAAAATTGTCTCTCGGGTCCTTAATAAGCATCTCAAGCGTTGGCTTCCTGAGATTGTCGCGTAAAGTCAGGGAGCCTTTGTGGCTGGTAAAGCGATTCAAGATAATATTCTTATTTCCCATGAGATGATCCATTCTTTAAAGACAAATTCGAGATTCCACAAAGACTTTATGGTGCTCAAAACTAATATGTCCAAAGCATACGACAGAGTGGAATGGAGTTTCCTTGATGATCATTTTAGGGCTCTTGGATTTTGTGACATTTGGCGTGGCTGGATTATGGAATGTGTTTCTACCATTACATACTCAGTCTTGCATAATCGAAAATTACATGGTATCATTGTCCTTCTCGTAGGCTGAGACAAGGAGATCCTTTATCTCCCTTCTTGTTTATTATATGTGATGCGAAGAGCGGAGATGTCTAACCTCATCACATGCATCAGATTGACTAGAGATAATATGTGCGTCCAACAGCTCCTCTTCGCTGATGATAGCATTTTCATGTATAATGCAACTTTTTGGGAAGCTGCAGAGATTCTTCGATGTCTTAAGTTGTATGGTTATGCCTCTGGCCAACGTATCAACTTTGAAAAGTCAGCTATTACTTTTGGCTCTAAAATTGACCAATCATGAAGCAATGTTTAGGCTTATTCATGGGCATTCATACTGAAGGTGGTACATGCAAATATCTAGGTTTGTCGGAATGTATGAATGGGTATAAAAGAGAAATCTTGAGCTATATTACCGAAAGACTTCAGTCGCGTCTGAGTGGCTGGTATGAGAAGACACTATCTTTCAGCGGGAAAGAAGTTCTTATCAAATCGGTAGCCCTTGCGCTTCCTGTTTATGTTATGTCTTGCTTCAAGCTCACAAAGCATATATGTTCCAAGATGACAAATGTTATTACAAGCTTCTGGTAGAATGCTAAAGAAGACAAGAAGAAGATTCACTGGGTTTCGTTGGAGAAGATGTGTAAATCCAAACAAGATGGTGGTTGTGGTTTTAAAGAAGGTTGATTGTTCAATCAAGCCTTTTTGGCTAAGGAATCATGGCGATTACTTACACAATCTACATCCCTCTTAAGTATACTCTACAAGGCAAGATACTTTCCCAATTCTGATATTCTATCGGCTACTAAAGGGAGTAAGCCTTCGTTTGCATGGACCAGTATTCTCCATGGACGTGAGCTCCTCTCCAAGGGTTCGCTAAGATCAATCGGTGATGGTAAAGACTCATTGGTTTGGCTTGATAAATGGGTCTTTGAAGACGTCCCGAGACGACCTATGAATTTTGCGTCTAACATTGATTTAAATTTGTGTGTTAACAATCTTCTTGATCAACAAGGCTCTTGGAACCAGGATGTAATATCCAGCCTCTTCCCTCTAGTCGACACCTCCAAAGTGTTGGATATTTGTCCAAATGTCGATCTTAATGATGGATGGATCTGGCCCTTCAATGTGAACATACAGTATTCAGTGCGAAGTGGGTCTTGGTTTGCCTCACAACCACAGACTTATTCCCCTCCACTTTCAGACTATAAGAAGAAATTTAATAAGCTTAAGGAGCAGGATTGGAAAATGAAAACACTCCCAAAGATTAAATTCTTCTTTTGGAGAATACTCTCGGGGGTTGTGGTTGTTGCCGAGTGTCCGCCAATATGAGATTAATGTTAATACTATGTATGCGGTTTATAGCTCTGCGGCGGAGTCCATTGAACACGTTCTTTTTACGTGCCCCATCGCTGTTAATGTGTGGTCTTTGTTTGGTATTGCATGTTTTCCGCAGGGGATTAAGCTTGCTCTACCTGATTATATTAAATGTGATGAACCAGGTGACAATAGAGGATGATCGCTATCGTGCTATTCCGTGGATTGTGTGGTGTATATGGAAACATAGAAATGGTAAGCTATACGGTGGGTTGCTGCACGAGCCTAATATTACGTTGGCAAGGGCTTTGGAAGATGTTAATGACTGGTTCCTCGCTGTTGCGTCTGAGGATAGTAATTTGGCTTCTTCTTCGGTCTGTGACATTGTACCCGTGAGATGGCTTTCTCCGCTTGTTAACTTTGTGAAGGTTGATTTGGGGGTTTCATGGTCGAATCCGGATCATAATTTTAGTGTGTCGTGGGTATTACTGAACCATGCTGGTGAAGTTCTCCTTCACGCTCGTGATGCCTTAACTCCGACTCAATGTAAACTCTATGCTTACCTCAAATGTGTTCTCTAGGCTGTTAAGTGTATAGTTGAACTTCGTTTCTCGATAGTCGAGTTTTGGACTGAGAACTTGACCATTTCCAAGGTTGTTAGTGCTTCGAAAGACTGGCCAAGATTTTACAATCTGCTTCATCAATGAAGCCTATACTCTAATCGCTTACATGAAAGCAATGTGTTCACTTATTCTCCCCTCTCCAACCAGGTAGCAAGACGGATCGCAGTTAGCGTTACTCGAAAAAGACGATGGACCTTCTACTTTGCTGCAGGAGCTCCGACTTGGTTGCATTCGTGTGTCGAAGAAGACTGTAGATAATGGTTCACATATCTTTATCTTCTTTTATTTTCTTTTACTCTATTTCTTTCCTATTTTGCTTCTTTATCTGTTAGGTGGGTGTGTTTATCATACCTGTACTTTTATTTCTTTAGTTTTTTTTATATTTCAGATAATAATAAAAAAAAAGAGACTCCAAGGACATCAAATAAATTCAATTTTACTTCATAATAGATTCTACTATTTGCAAAATAGCGTGAATAACTTGATCACATGGATTTTTGTTCACTTGGTAAATTCATGGTGGATTTAGTGAAAAAAATATTTGGAAATTGGTAATCTTCATGGATCCGGCAGGACCTGGTCGGGTCAATATATTTTTAGGAAGCAACATTTATTGTAAGTTCCAAATTACTAAATTATTTTGTACTGTACAAAAACATTATTAAGAAAGTATTGCTGAAAATTTTTAGAATGATTTTTAATAGGTACTTTTATTTATTTATTATGTTAAAAGAATATAGATATAATAAAATCGTAGATCTTCTGAAAAAAGTTTGTCTCTAGAAAAAAGTTAAAAAAGAGAGGTGGAGTTCACGTGGGGGAGCCAGAAAGCCAGAAAATTATGGGACATTTTTCCAAAAGTAAACTAAATAATTTAAAATTTACTTTCTGGAAAAGGTAAATTATTTATAAATATTAACATGAGATATGTAGTACTGTAGTATATTTGTGGGAAAAATAAAAAAAATAGATGAAGGAAGAGAAGAAGAAAAGAGAAAAAAGTAGAAGAAAGTCACGTGGACCCATAATGAGATGAGGCAGTGAGAGGCGTTGAACCACGTGAGTAGCACACACGCGCGTGTCGTTTGGTCGGGTCACACGCAGACAGAGGAAGTCTTAACAATCATACGATACTTGTTTCTTCTTCCCTATATCCATCATCACTCTCTTCTCTTATCTCTATCTTATACTATAATGAATATAGCATGGTCTCTTTTAATCATTCATGTTCCAATTCTTACTGTTGCACGTACACTTTCGGCTTCATTGCTACCATTTTATTGCAGTTGTGAAAACCTTTTCTATGGATCCAATGGTGATTGGCGAACAAAAATCAAATATCGTAGAAAACGAACAAAAATGTGGAACAAGTAAAATAGAACATGGAGAACCAAAATCAAATATCGTTGACAATAACTGTATATACAGCTCCGATTTTAAGACTATCAAGCTAAGAATTATAAAAATATATAGTTTTGAAATAATTGTATTTAATTAATGAAAGTAATTTTTAAATAAAATTATTTTTTTCCAAAAAAAGAGAAATACTGGTTTGATAACAAAACCAACCACATGACAAATAATTATTTTATATTTAGATCAATGAAAATTTTAATATTGATTAATATTGAAGTTAATCGCTGGGTAATTGTAATGCTTATTGATTTGTATTTGTTTATCCTTAGATTATTCTCTTTATTTGTGAATTACACTTTGAACTTATTTGATTTTTGTTACATGTAAACATATTGTAAGTGATTAGAATCAAATATGTAAACTTGCGAGTTCTATAATATAGATAAATTTACAATTCGTGGGAACCACAATCTAAACATTTTTAGCCGATCGTAATTTGCTCCGAGTTAGAGTATGAGATGTCGGCTATGATCATATAGCCACTAAGCTAGCTAGGATCGGGTTTGAGTGATAGGATGAATATTTATACACCATTATCTCCAGAATTTCATGTAACCTGGTCTCCTTGTCTCCATAATATGTTCAAATACATCATTGCCCCTAAGAGTAGGTGATGTGTGATTATTTCTCTCGGTGTTACTGTACTTATTGCTTCAATTATTACTTCCTCTTCACCAATCTTTTTGTCGGTCGATTTTTGTTGCTTCTATGTATCTTTATTATAAAGGCTTCTATACATCTCATATTAATGTGATATGTTATTGGATCTAAATCATTGTCATGCTTAAAAAAGAAACTTTTATGATCTTTCAAAATTAACGATTCATATGAGTCATGATTTCTTTCGTATGGAAATTGCCTACCACTATTATGTCACTATCTTTATATTTCCCACATATTCAATACTATAATTATCATTAATATATCATTTGATTACAGAAAAATATCAATATATTATATATATGTCCTATTAAATTGCTTGTACTGAAATCATGATGACCTAAATTCAATATCACTTAGCTTTAATTATATGAAAATTTTGGTATTTGTTATCAGATTTACAGTATACATTTAGGTAAAGGTAGACTAATGAAATGAATATGATAAAAGAATTCGTTTAGGTCCTAATCACTCAGAATTCAATGATTTAAATTTGTTAACAATTTCTTTTAGTTAATTAAAAGGTTTAGAAACGAAGATCTAAATATATATATAGTCTAGTTTCTTCTAGGGGAAACAATCTAACATTTCTCATTAGAAACACACAATTAAACATTTTCCCAATGAATTATCAATGCTAAAATAAAGATAATTATAATTTGAATGATAGAAGAAATGAAGAAGAGGGAGCAATAATAGTCATGTGGATGTGACTGGATAAAACCCCACAAAAAAATCATAAGAGATCGAGCGTCGTGGCATGTTGTAATTTGAAAGTACTAAAATCATTAAGTTTGTACATACCCCCCTTGAGCTAATTGACAAGTCAACATCCCACGTGCGAGTCGTGTGACTCTCACTATTCTTCTTCTTTACAGTGTACGAGGCTCGTGTCTTCACGACCACTACCCGCGTGACTTGCATGTGAACTCTTCTACCCCTTTCTCCTTTTCGTGTCCTTTATTTTTTGCATCGTTTTTTGTTACATGGTTTGCGTTATCTTTTCCCGACTTAAGATTCATTTTGGTATACGAATACTCACGTGAATCCTGTCGATATATATACGGTGCTTTCAAATGATCAGGTAGACAAATCTTTGTTCTATTCACAAATCACAATAATTAGCAAGGTGCCATATTTTTTCTGAATTATTCTCATGTCACTTAAAAAAGGCATTGATAGCATACTATTATAGAATTTTTTTTAAGTGTTATTATATGAGAAAACTGTCAATTAAATATTGTTTTTGCGAAAAATTGTTGATTAAATACTGAACTCCGGACGCTTTTGATTAAATATGTAATTTATTGTTAGACTTTTTTTAAAACATCAAACTTATAGTTGACTCGGCCAATTAAACACTCTGTTAATTTGATTAACGGAATTAATAAACTCCGTTTAGCAAACGTTAACATCATTGTTATCCACCATCGTCGTTGCTCCTCCACTTCCTTTCACCGCCGTTTCCCGACTGTCTTCACCGTTTCTTAACTTTCTTTCTCTTCCATCGTTAACACAACCAATTCTTAACTATCTCTCTCTTCCATCGTTAATATCATTTCTTAACTCTCTCTCACTTTCGTCATCACCTTCGAACCCTTCTTCTCCACTGATTTCGTTATCTCCATTACTCTCTTCTTCTCCATCGATTTCGTCATCACATTTGGGGATTGGGATCGATTTGGGTTAAGAAATTGATATCGATTTGGGGATTTTAGGGTTAAGAAATTGGGATCGTTAACGTTCGCTAAACGGAGTTTATTAATTCTGTTAATCAAATTAACAGAATGTTTAATTGGCCGAGTCAACTATAGGTTTGATTTTTTTAAAAAATCAACAATAAATTACACATTTAATCAAAGGCGTCCGGAGTTCCGTGTTTAATCAATGATTTTTCGCAGAAATAATGTTTAATTAATAGTTGTTATTATATATATTATTTGGATTATAGTATCTATATAATAGCGTTTTATTAGCACTAAGACTATTGATAACAAAAAGGAAAAATAAAATATGTTTGGAGAGAATGTGTTTCGACACTTAGTTATTTTACTGAAATTTTTTGTCTTTTTCACGATTTTTCTTTTTCAGTCTAAACTCTAACTTTCCTAATTTTCAGAAACACGATTACTGACCACAATTCTCTCTTCTCTGGTGGCTTTTTCACCGTTGACCTCAATTTCTTATGTCGTGTTTGGTTTCTCTACTCCTCTACTCGAATCCAACCTTGATATAGTTCGACGAAACTCGGTGAGGTATTTGTATTCTCTCATGCAATCGATTTTGACATATGTTTCGTTCTTCTTTCAACAAAATTGAAGCTCTATTCTTCCTAGTTTTCGATTTCCATATGTGATTTTGTTATATTTTTGTTGAGGTTAACAAGATTTGTGGATAGATTCCGACCTAAGATTAACGAGGATTGGTGAAGGTTTGTATATTATATGTTTTGTTCTTCCTTTAATAAAATCAAATGTCTATTCTTCTTAGATTTTGATTGTAGTATGTGATTTTGTTCTTCTTTTGGTGAGGTTAACAAAATTCTTTGATATATTTCTGAAAGCACGAGGAGCAGTCTATCAACAAGACATTGTAAGTTTCAAAGTGGATGAGACATTTATGGTTCCTTTTGTTGAGTTTATTGGATAGTATATTTAGTTAAAGCTCCAATTGATTTCTGGGTTTGAACATAGATCTAGGTTTCATAAATTAGTTCAGTTGATTGCATCTGATTTTTTCTTTACATTTGTTTAGTAACTGAGTTAATAAACAATTAAAGAGAATCGAGCTTAAGAGTATTTGTAGATATCAATATAATACATCTGATTTCAGCTTTAGATTTGTTTAGTAACTGAGTTAATAAACAACCAAAGAGAATGGAACTTAAGAGTACTTGTAGATACACCCGAATCAATTGTTTTGTGCTTTGTAGGGTTTTGCTTAACACAATCTAAAGAACTAAATAGCTTTAATGGCTTCTTTTACTATGCTTTATTCTTTCCTTAACAAAGTAAGGTTGTTTGACTGTCTAAACTTAACAAACTAAGTTTGTATGTTGTAAAAAACTAAAGTATGACTATTAATATGTGTTTTACATTGAATTTACTAAGACTATGTGTACTTATGATTTATGTATGTCTGTTAGTTTTTGTTTTTGTTTATGGTTTCTCATGCCAATGCCTAACTTACTTTATTTTCCTTTGTTTTAGTGTTCTGTTCATTCATTGCAGCAACTACATTTACGGTTCAATTCATAATAAGGTTCCTAATCCTAACTCAATTATGCTCCGAGTGTGAATTTGACTTAAAAATTCAGATTGTGGTTGAGAATGAGTGTGATTTGTGTACGTTGTTCTGTACTTTTAGAATGTAATACATAGTATGATGCTTGAAATCTATTAATTTGATGAGTTTTTAGCTTACGTACAATCTCTTTAAACAGATCATTACACAGATTAAGTCAGTTCGAGTATTTGAAAAATTGTGAGTGCTTAAACATATTACATACCTGATTAGATTATAAATTGTGAGTGCTTACATACAATCTGTCAGTTACTAGATTAGAACACGAATTCAACATATTACATACCTGATTATGAATTAAAAAGCTATGATTGTTTCTGTGAATGCTTTGTGGAGTTTAATGTTTGTTTGAGTTGAGCTTATTGTGTGCTTGATATGGCTTGTTTCTGTGGATGCTTTGTGTTGAGTTTTTTTAGTTTAAATAGATGCATATATTGTTGTAATTGTGTGTGTCTATATGAATGTTATAATGAGTGGTTGATTTGAGTCTTATAATTGTTCTACTGTGTTGTTGTGCTTTGATTAGTCTTTAATACTCTAGTCTTATAACTGATCTATTTTTTTGCCATTTGACCCAAAACTGAAGTTGATTTTGTTGAGGATTTGATGCTTTTGGGTTCTTAATCTTGTCTTTTCGTATCTGCAAGCATAGTCTGTCTATGCATTGATTGTAGAAATATATATCGTTATTCATGTACTGTGGTAGTTGATCATTTAGTTACAAGATGAATAGATGAGTTATTAATTTTAGAAAGAATGATATCATCATGGTGATATGATCACCATAAATAAATGTTCTAAAAAAATTGAATAACTCAGATGAAGAGATTAATGGGTTATTTCAAGCTGCTAAGTACTTTGATGAAGAGATGGTCAAGAATTTCGAGATTGCTGAGGGTTTAGATAAGTTAGAGGATGGTTTTCTTGCAAAAATACCAGATGCTAAGACACCTTTAAACCCAAGTTGTGTGTCTCATAGCAAACTGTCAGCCATTGTCTCTCTGTTTAGACTTAAGATGTAGAATGACTGGTCAGATAAAAGCTTCAATGAGCTACTTGAAACACTGCCAAACATGCTACCGACAGATAATGTACTGCACACTTTACTTTACGAGGTGAAGAAGTTCTTGAAGACTTTCGATATGGGCTATGAAAAGATAGATGATTGCATAAACGACTATTGCTTATTTAGGAAGAACTACAAGAAGCTTGATAGTTGTCCTAAATGCAATGCATCAAGGTGGAAGACTAACATACAAACGGGTTTAGCAAAAAAGGGAGTTCCACAGAAAGTTCTTCGGTAATTTCCAATAATACAGAGGCTTAAACGGATGTTTAGGTATAAAGAAACAGCCAAGGACTTAAAGTGGCATTTCAGCAACAAGAGTACTGATGGTAAACTTTGACACCATGTAGATTATGTGACTTGGGCTCGGATGGATGACAAGTACCCTTTATTTGCTAGTGAGTCGAGGAACATTAGATTAGGTTTTTCTACTGATGGATTCAATTCATTTAATATGAAGAATACAAGATACAGTTGATGGCCTATACTGATGGTTAATTACAATTTGCCTCCTCACCTATGTATGAAGAAAGACAAAATAATGCTCACATTGTTGATTTCTGGTCCTTAGCAGCCGAGAAATAGTATTGATGTTTATTTAAAACCTCTTGTTCAAGATCTAATGCATCTGTGAAATAATGGTGAATTGACATATGACGCATGTAGTAAGAAAACTTTCAACCTTAAGGCTATGCTTATTTGCACTATATTCGACTTTCTAGCATATAGAAATCTTGTTGGTTGTAAGGTTAAAGGTAAGATGGGATGCCCATTATGTGGCAAGAACACATATAGTTTGTGGCTGAATAATAGCAGAAATCATGTTTACATGTGCCGCATAAAGGGTCTACCTCCAAATCATAAGTATCAGGCAAAGAAAGCATGGTTCGATGGAAAATTTGAACATGGGAAGACGCCAAGAATCCTAACTGGTCAAAATTCACAGATCCTAAAAAATTTCAAGAATGATTTTGGAAATATGAAAGAATAAGTTAAAGAGAGGACTCAAATGGAAGATAATGAGGATGATAATGATACACCTCATTTTATCAGCTTTTGACTCACTTATTTGCTTGTTTTTAAATCTTTGTTAGTATTTTGGAGTCTTTTCAGGTGCAAAATGGGTTATTACAAAATAAAGCACTCAAAACACGGATTAGAGCAAAAAAGAGAAATTCTGGTATTTTTCAGAATCGATCGATCCTCTCTTTGATCGATCGATCTCCATCTCACGTGAAGCTACACACGACATGTTGATCAACTAGCTAATCATGTGTCGATCGCTCTCCACCCCACCAGAAGTTGTGCACGATCTATTGATCAACCATCTCACAATTGGATCGATCGTTCCAAGCCTTTGCTGAGTGATCTACGCATAACCTGTGGATCGACCAACCAAGATCAAGATCAACCAACTCATGGTGGATCGATCGATCTGCGGGCCTGCAAGATATTTTCGCTTTTTCCTAATTTTGTATCAACGCGTTTTTATCTTTTTAAACAATAGGGTTTTTGTTTTTTTAGGGAGAACTTTTGATTCTTTCTGACAGCTAGACTTTTTGTAAGCTCTTTACTTTTATTCAATTGCAATTTCATCATGTTTTCTATTATCTCTTTTGTTTGTACTTCTTTGATTATGTCTGAGTAGATCCCTAATTAGCCTTAGGATTTTCTAGGGATTTAGGAATCAATGAATTAGGAACAAATAGGGCTTTAATCCTCTGTGTTCTATGTCTATTGCTATGTGTAATGCTTAGATTAGCATGATCAACTAGTCTATGATATTAGGTTGTTTAACTCTCTAAAAGCTTGTTAGATGCATGAACTGCTTAGATGAGCAATCAGTCCTTAACCAACGTAAGTCTGATGTTAAGGTTGATTGTGGACCTATCAAACCAATTCGTTAATGTGTATTTAGATCTCTGGAACCGAACGACAATTTAGGATTTCTAGGTTGCTAGATATAGTAGTCGACGCCACAACAGTGGGTTTGCTATAGGATTATGTTTGAGTCGAGAATTGGTTGAATGTGTGTCCTGAATAGTTTCTTGATTCGATTCCTTCTTCTTGTTGAATTCACGAATGCCTGATGTTTTTTATTATTGAATTTCACATCGTATTCTGTTTTAAGTTGTTAGTTACAATTGACCTCTCATTTCATGTCTTAGCTTGAATTAGATTTGAGTAATTGATAGTGCATCTTTTGGTCTTCGTGGATTCGATCCCTAAATACTACTCTGATTTGTTGTGCACTTGCAGTAGATATCTAGGGTTAAAACTCTATGTATCAGATAACAGTGAATCATATGAAGAAATAGATGAAGAGAACGAAGTGAATCTAGAGGAGTTGTCTAGTTGGAAAAAAGATCATTTTAAAAAAAATTACTGTATTGGAAAGTATATTATTCTGATTCATTTGTGTTAGTATGGTTGTAACTATTTTGTTTAGTTTATTAACTTATATTTATATTTATATGTATATACTATGAGGAATTGCATGTAAGGCACATTTGGATGTGATGCATGTAGAAAGGAATGTGATTGCTAGTATAATATCTACTATACAACATTGTGGGAAATCAATAGATGGTCTTAAAGCTCGAAAAGATCTGGAATTACTTGGTATCCGGAAGGATTTACATCCTAGAGAACAATGTAAATGAACATACCTCCCTCCAGCACCTTGGTCCTTGTTTAAAGAAAAAAAATTTGTAAGCCGCTACATGAGTTCAAAGGTTCTGATGGCTATTGTTCTAATATTTCAAGGTGTGTGTCATAAAATGAGTGTAAGGTAACAAAACTTAAATCACATGATTACCATGTGTTGATGCAACAACTACTTCCGATTGCAGGTCTATTACCTAAAGGTCCTAGAGTAGCTATTACTCGATTGTGTACATTCTACCACCATTTATGTCAGCAGGTAATTGATCTACATAAGATCACAATCCTTGAAACTGAGGTTGTGGAAACCCTTTGCATGTTTGAACGGTTTTTTCCTCCAAGTTTCTTTGACATAATGGTACATTTGACACTACATTTAGGAAGAGAAACAAGACTAGGTGGACCAATACATTTTAGATGGATGTACCCATTTGAGAGGTACTATTTTAGTTTAGTACCACTTGTAAATTTGAACTGTCAAAGACACTGATGTTTGTATTTGATCTGATTGTACATGTACATGAAAGTTTTAAAAGACTATATACAAAATTTTGCAAGACCGGAGGGTTGTATTGCTGAGTTATATCTTGCAGATGAATGCATGAAATTTTGCAGTGATTTTCTGAAGAACACAACAAATGTAGAAGAAAAACTTGATAGGAATACAGATTATGAGAGCAGTTATATCATAGAGGGTGTGTCTATATGAGACCAGTTATATCATACAGAATATTGTTGTGGTAGATTGTTTGTTGAGTAAGTAGCTTTGTCTATATCTTTTAGTCATTGACTTAAGTAGTTCATCATCCTTACATTTATTTCTTTTCATTGTACAAGGATGCACTTACAACATATACAAGACTCTAATGCTAGATGCAGACGAGATTCCACAATATTATGAAATCTACATACAAATAATTTTGCAAGTTGGTTAAGGACACATGCATGTACTAATCACTAAAGATCCTTTATATTTTCACACGGAGATATATTTAAGTGGTTAGCATATGGACCTCGTAATACAACCAGATTGTATACTGGGTATATAGTTAACGGGCAGAGGTTTCACACAAGCTCAATTGATAAACAAAGTTAGAATAGTAGGGTCTTCTATAAGGCAACAACTATGTGTAGGAGTAGTGCCAAAGATAGTTCACAAGTGACAAATCTAGTGGATTGCTATGGCATAATCGTGGACATTATATTGTTAGATTACAATATATTCTACGTTCCTATATTCAGATGTCAATGGGCTGTCAAAGGAAATGGTCTGAAAATAGAAGACAGTTTCACGCTTGTTAACCTCAGTCATATCCAAGTTTCTTTTGCAGAAGATCCTTATATATTAGCATCACAAGCGAGTCAAGTTTTTTACTCTAGAGTAAACGATTCATCGAGTTGGTATGTAGCTATGAAGTGCCCTTCAAGAAAATGTAATGGGGAGAACAGATTGTGAAGGCATTTATGTCTAGCAGGCTATAATATTAATTTTATAGTGTATATTTTTTATTGTTTACTCATTTTAACTGATATTTGTTATTTCTGTTATTTTGTATATTCCACCATTGAGCAATTTACTAATCAATTGATTCTTGTTTCCAGGTAAAATTCAATGGGACGTCCAAAAAAGAAATCTAACAAAAGTAAGAGGATTGCAGATGAAGAACAAGTTAAGTATATTGGCATAGCAGAGCATCAGACTCTTGAAGATACAGAACAACCTGAAGTAGTATTGGAGCATCAAATTATTGAAAATACCAAACAACCTGAAGCAGTTTTGGAGCAAGGTGAAGAATAGTTGGATGAATCTGGTAATGAGTTGGAGCCGCAAAACTTCAGAGGTACGGATCAAGCTTAAGAAGTGAACATAGAAGAACCTAATAAAGAAGAGCAAGAAATGCAGCCCAAGAGACGTCGAGGACCTACCCGACTGAAATACATTGCAAAAGACCCTAATACTCGAGTGAAAGTTGAGTTTACTGACATGGGAGAACCATGTGGACCTGGATCAGTGAAGTTATCATCCTATGTTGGTCCATTAGTGCGAGAACATATACCAGTCACAATTGATGATTAGAGGAAAGTCAGTGAAGAAATCAGAACGCATCTGTGGAAATCAGTTTAGGTGATTATGTCATTAACATATAATAAGTTCATATATGACTATCATGTAATAAGTGTGTTATGTATCATGTAGGCATGATTTGAATTAGACAAAGACTACCAAAAAACTATTGTGATTAAACAGATGAGATGCCTATGGAGATCATCTAAATCACAACTTGTCACTCATATCAGAAATGCTCCTAACAACCTAGGAAGAATGAATATGCGTCCAAAGAATGTTCTTCTAAATGATTGGCGGAAATTTCTCAGGTTGAAGACGACCAATGCTTTTAAGGTATTCATTCTTGGAACATTTTTTTCATTAAAATTGTGAATGAGAATACTATGATTATTTGTACATGACTTCTGTGTGTAGGAAATTAGTGACAAGTATAGAGAACGTATGCGTAACCAGATTCCACACACTTGTAGCCATAGAGGAATGGTTAGGCTAACAGAACACATGGTGAGTTTTATAATTTGTGAGCTAAGACAGATATGTGAATAGATTACTAGTTATTAATGTTGTTTTGTGAACTGCTTCATATAGAGAAAAGAAAGCGAAGAACCTTCTCAAGTGACAAGACTGAAAGTTTGGGTAAAGTTTAGGACTAAAAAGGGTGGTACACCAGTTAATACAAATGCAACTGAAAAATTGTAAGTTGGAAACCATATGTTTTTATTAGTAGCATTTTTTTTGTCAACATTATGCCACAACTGGCCGGCCCATTAACCAAGTTTCTACATAATGTAGGCAGTGAGACTCGATCCCTAGATGTGCAAATGCGTCTGCATTTAATGGACTTACTACATGCCACTAGACTAAAAGCCACATGCACTTTTTTTTAATAGCATTTACATTGTGAAATTTTAATGAATTTAAATATTAATTTTTCAAATGAAGGCAGCTGAAATTGAGACTGATACTCCTTCATTATCAAATTCTAAGGAAGATGACCTTTCTCAGATTTTAAGACCTGATAAACCTGGTCGACTAAGGGCAATGGGTAGAGGAATGATCATGACCAAAATTTCTTTATTCCAAATGAGGAACAAGTCAATAACTCAAATGCATGAAAAATCAGCTTAATTTATAGTGCAAAGTTGATGACTTACAAGCCATAATTGCCAGTTTGAAGGTTATAAGAATTTGAAACAAACTACTTTTATATATATATATATATATATATATATATGTTATTGGATTAAAAACTCATTATATATCAAAATGTGATAGAAAACAGAAGTTGAAGTATGTGAAAACTCAGCTCCACAAGTAAGTAGTCAAATCTGATGGGTATTATATATTTCCTTAAGTAGTCAAATCTGATTGTTTTCATATATATATTTCTAGAGTGTAAATATACGAGCACATCCTAAGTGTTCTTGTTGACTGATGTGGTTCTGATGATAAAGTGGTTGGAGGACGTCTTATATCCTTTGATAGTCAGTACTTTGTAAACGACATACCATTAGGGCCTAACACCGTTAAAATATTGGTTGAAAATGCCATAAAACCTGATGCATTCATTTGGAGACATGCACTTAACGTGTTCAGTATCGAACAAGTTGTTGGTGAAATGATTGTTAGGCCTACCAAATGTCGTGTTCTCTTAGATGTTATGTCTAACATAGAAGACATCGCACCTATAGTAAGTACATGCTTATCATATATATGTAAGTTCTCTTCACCTATTGTGTCTTTATTTGATTACGTTACACATGGAAAAAACACTAAGAATAAATGCAAATTGCTCAACTGGAGTGAATATAATGAAGTTGTTGTGGCTGAAGGACTCTGGCAGACTCAGCAAACAAAAGCAACAGTTAATGGACTTCCTCTTGGACCAAATGCAGTTAAGGTATTCGTTGATAAGGTGTTGGAACCTAGTACTTTTTTGTGGAGGCCTACAGTCGACATTAGTACTATTGAGGACCTCTAAAGTCATTCATAACATGGTCTGCAAGTAAGATGGTGTTCGAAACACCACAATCTCCAATTGTAAATATTCTATCTTCGCGTGAAACTCCACAGGTGCAACCAACATTTTTTGAACTTGAGAAATCTGCATCAACTCCACCAGCACCTATGAGAAAGAAGTTGAAGATGTTACCAACATCACATGTATGAAGATCTCCGGTAATGTACTTGAAATATGTAGCATAAGTTTGGGTAAAGTTGGTTAGCTATTGACAGTAACATGAACATATTTGCATCGTAAAAGGCATGAAACTGGCAAGACAAACCAAAGAAGCAAACTAATGGACATTAGTGGGAATAAGAGGGTAGTGGCTGAAGGACGATGGGCTTCAAACGATCCAAATGAGTCTGTTCATTTTGTTAAACTGGGACTAGGTGCAGTCTGAATGTGGGTTGATATAGTAAAGGTCACATAATCTGCAATTTGGAGGCCTTGTTCTGAAATCGAATACATGCAAGATGCATTAGGTACAAACATTGCTTGGTGAGAACACAAAGTAATTCTCTTTTAATCATTGTGAAATATTGTAGTCTTTTGGGATGTATGATGTTGTTAGAAGAGAGGTTAGTACTTTATTGGTTTGATACTTGACTAATGTATGGAACCATATCTTTTGGATATTATATATATTATTGTTTGATCAAATTTTGGTTTCACATTTGTGTAACGTACATTTAGGTTTTTAGATGCATAACAAAAAATAATATTAAAAATATCATACTAAATCGTAACTTATATATGTTTTATTATTAAGAAAAAGATAGCAAAATATTGCTGCTAGGATTACAATAGAATTTTGTTAATATAATGAAAATAACAGCGATGCATTTTTGTTATAAATTATCGTTTAACAACATATAATAATTGATATAATAACGAGTAAAACCTGCACTAAAAACGTATTTTATATTAATAATTGTGTGCTACTAATAAATGATATATAATAACAAGACAAACAAATAGTATAATATATACATATTCTATTATAGCTCCAGCAAACATACCGTTTATAAAAACAGTATAGAAGTCGGTTAATAACGTTTATCGTGAACATTTATTGTAGTGTGTCATCCAAGAGCTGCTATAACTTATTTTTTCTGATTATAAATCAATCTCGTTATTTCGATTCTCTTTAGCAATGACAGTTTTTTCCAAATTACACATTTCCATTTTTTGTTAAAACACATCCAAATTTTATATATATAAATTTTTGTTTGTCATCACAAATCATATCTATAACTCTAATACTGTTATACAAAATTATGTAATTATTTAGAATCGACTTTTAGTGAAAAACTTTAAAATCGATATTTAATTATTTGATCAAGACATTTATTTAACTTTATATATACTTATATTTTTCCATAATTAAATATCATTTCTTAAATAATACCACAGTATAATGCAGAATACATATGATAAAAAGTTGTTATGCATAAAATAATAAGACTATCACTTTATTGAGAATAATTATCTTTTCAAAAACATTATTTAAAACTATACAGAGAGAATATATCGCCACATGCGTGTGATAAATATATATACTTTTAAAAATTTGCAACGAAAAAAAAAACAGTCTCAAGAAAAGCACCACAACATTTGAGTGGTTATAGGAAAAAAGAGAGAGTAATAAAAATTGATGTGCATGCATAAGAGTATTAAAAGTCAGTATCAAGTGTGAAGGAAGATTACAAGAGACTTAAAGGCTGGACAAAGGATGCATGGAAAGCATGTGATCTTCACGTGGAATAGACCCCACTTTGGGCCCCACTCAAACTAAGAACCATTCTGTTCTGTTCAATTATGGTGTGGTCTCCACTTCTGCTTTTGTCCGATTTGACTTCCTCTTTTGGGTTTTCTTCTTTTTCTAACCATGTCTTTTCTCCAATTATTTGAACTCCCTTCGTAACTAGATAACCATGACAACACAATAATTAAAGAATTACACAAATACTAAAATTACAAATATTTGCATTCTCAACGCATAGTACTAAACAACGTATCTACATACGTCAACATACGTGGAACTTTATTTCTTTCTCTCACATATCAATTGGTGAATTTATTCTTAACAAAATACATTGAACATTCTTCCGTTTGTTACCGTCCCATAATTGCCGTATCTCTCAAAAATAGAAAATTCTGAATTTTTTCTGGATCAAAAAATAATATTCAAACTAGGAATATATACAAAAATTTCTTGAATTTTTGTTAAGTATTTATTTACGTTAATAAAATATTAAAATATATTAAATTCAAAGATTAGATATGTTTTAAATAATTAAGATTAAACAACTTAAATTTTCACAACTTTACAATAAATATAAACTATTCAATATAGATATACTAGTGTTTTTATACAAAATAGTAATGCTGGTTATTTAATTACAAATTCTACTATTGTAATTTTGTATTTTTTAGTGTATTGAACATTGAATCTTTTATATATTTTTATTTTTATTATATTGAGTATATAATTTATAGTAATACTCTTAGTTTTTATTATTATTTGTATTTTCTAAACTATTTCTCATATATGTACTATAATTTTTTGATTTAGTAAGATTTTAGAAATATTTTGAGAAATAAATTTTAAGTTTCAAAATTTTCGTACCGTTCTCAATTTTCAAAATTTTCGTACCGTTCTCAATTTTCAAAATTTTCTTTCCGTTATATAGCAAAAATTATATGAAAAATAAATTTAATTTTTTGAACTAATCGTTCCCGTCTTGTATTTGTAATTTCCCGTCTCGTGTTATACACATGGTTAACCATGACAACACAATAAAATATTAAATAACCCGACCCAGAAAAAATTAAATAAATACTAAAATTACAAAAATTTGCGTTGTCAACGCATTTTACTCCCATTACTAAACAACATATCTATACACGACGTCAACATACGTTGTACTTTTTTTCCTCCCATATAAAATTTGTATTTGATGTGCAATCTTAATTGTCATTGGTTAAATTTTTCTTTAACAAAATGCATGAAAAACTTCTCCTCCAATTTTAAAAGAGGGATTTTCTCAGTTTTTTCTTGTTTATCAAATATAGAAATCTGTTTTTCTATGCAATATTAATTAATGATGATAACTTATAAACTTGAATTAATTAAATTACTAGTTATGAAAAAAGTTTTCATAAACCGAAGCATATATTCTTTGTGAAAAGCCTAGAACTCTCTTTTACTTATAATTTTTTAAAACTGTAACTAAAATATGATATAAGCCACCTACCTTATATTACCAAAGTTAAAATCATAATAAATAATTGTTAAGCATGAGAAACTATTTTTTTTCTCAACCAAAATTACCTGTAGATCCCATAATTAACTAGGGAGAGTGTAAAAGAAAACCATAAAATAATTATTTAATACAATAAGTTAGATTATCAGCTTAGAAATTTAAGTATTTATGAATTACACATAAAAAGAAAACAGGAAAATAAATTTTTAACTTTATAAAACTTTCCTAGATAATATGCAAGGATTGGCCACTCATCGAGAGAAGAGAAAATAGTTCAAATGACTACTTCAACTTTGGCATGAAGAACCGCGCCATAGCATGATCCTTCAATCGAAGGAAGAAAAACCATCCAATTTCAGAATTCGTAGTGAAAGATTTGATACCTCTACCTAGACAGACCCATGCATCAAGACTCCAAGATTAGGTTGGAAAAAAACTTGGGATTTAGCATAGAATCATTATGTGGCTTCAATTTCTGCTAGTTAAATGGTTAATCTTGGATCATAAGTAATATTTAAGAAAGTTTTCTCATTTCGTATTTTCCACATGTTCCAAATAATCTTTGAGAAAATTCGAATTTCTATGTTATGAAGATTTTTCCAAATATGTAATTAAAATTTGATCAAATAGACGAGTTTTGGAAATTGTGTAGCTGATGGGATCCTCGATAAGAAGTGTGTCTGTGTTAATTTAGTGTTTACATATGACACGGTGGCTTTCGCTGGCATTAGAGATCTTAATTAGGATACTATTAGTTAATTTTATCAAGGCATACTATACTTAATACTTGATATATAGACTATAGTACTAGTTGATACTTGATACTGTGATTTGTCGAGTAATTTATTATTAACCCCTATACCTAAAGTGTACAATACTCGCACATAACGTACAGAAATCTCAACGTGGTTGCTTGTGTGTAAAAATTTTAAACAACTTTCTATTTTTTTACTAAATTCGCAAACTATTTGTAAAACTTGTTATAAATTTTTATATAATCTGAATATTAATTGCAAAAGCATGAGAAACTAATTAAATTACTTCCTATTTTCAGAAGTCTACGTAATCTAAAGTGAAGACAAAGAGGATTGAAGCTTTTCTTTTCTCATAAACTATTTCTCATTCAGTTTTAGAATTAATTTTTTGTCATTTCATTTGGTTGTTTGCTTTTCTTGTTTGAATTATTGTTTTATGAGAACTTTGATATTTTATGCCAGTTTTAATACGTTCAGATGGTGTTAATGTAATCCTTCCTTTTACAATTAATAATATAAAAGAAAAATAAAATTAATTAAGGGTGTGATTGACAACGGTTTTCGTTGTTCTAAAAAATAAAAAAAATTCAAAGCACTGAAATTAAATTAATCATGTTCTATGTTTATTTTTTGCTTTCGTTGCTCTATAAAACTAATTTTATATTTATAGAATATTTTTGCTTGTAGAAAACCAAAAATCTAAAACTAAAATTTATAAACTTTACAAATATATATTTCTACAGCAAAAAAATATACAGTCAAAAAACTTACAATAAAAAAAATTTTATAGCCAAAAACCTAAATTCTGTAACAAAAAATTCAAAGCTATAGTTTTTACCGATCAGACCATAAATCATTGTTTCCTAAAGATTCAGGTGAAATAGTACGTAGAATCGAAATGAACAAAGTCCGCTTAGCGTCAAGATTTTTTGAACACTGTGTTTAATATAATATAGTCGGCCGTGTGCATACATGTAAAAGAAAATATCAATATTGCTCTATTTTCCGCAAAAATTGTCGCTCTACAGTGTTAGTTTTTGATCTGAAGTAGTCAAATAAAGATCTTAAACTCATTTAAATACATAAAGTATTGATGTATTAACCCATCTTGATGTTTTTCAAGTTCACGATTTAATTATGACTTGGACATTGCAGTATAAGACGAAAAACACCACATTAATGTCCCAACTCCTAAGTAATTATTTTTATTTTACATTAATAAATTCCCAACGATCTTCAAAAATAAGCACATGATAAAAGATGCAAAAATTCTGCACAAAAACAAAATCAAAATATCAAGTATTACTTTAATGCTCCCAATACGAATAGTTGATAATAATAATAATAATAATAATAATAATAATAATAATAATAATAATAATAATAATAATAATAATAATAATAATAATAATAATAATAATAATAATAATAATAATAATAATAATAATAATAATAATAATAATAATAATAATAATAATAATAATAATAATAATAATAATAATAATAATAATAATAATAATAATAATAATAATAATAATAATAATAATATTGTTGTAATTAACATGCGCAAACCACGATCCAACATTAAATAAAAGACATACAACGTTAATTTATATGCATAATATATAAAAGAAGAAGAAGAACATTAATGTGAAAAAGGACAGGAAAAAAAGGGTAAATAAAAGGCAATTTGGTTAGACCGGCCATGACCATGTTCACGTGGAAGGAGAGTGGAGCTCGACGTTCCACATTCGATTCAGAAGCATAAGACAACGAAGCGCACGTGTGTCCTCCTTCGTCCACAACGCTTATTCATCTCCACGTCCAACTGTCAAAAATTTCCCAGAACTCGATGACTTCCTATTTCGTACTTTATACTCAGATGATTGGTATCGATCCATATTGATTGATTTTACCAGATACAAGTAGCAAATCAGTCCTTTTTAAAAAAAGTAGCAAATCAGTCCTTTTAAAAAAAAGTAGCAAATCACTTGTTATATATACATGTATGTATACTCTTTTTTTGTTAAATATATATACATGTATTCACATGGTACCATATGTACTTACGGTGTGCAACACTTATCTACAAGATATCTTAAAATCAATGGTCCAACAGGAAGTATGAATTTAATTCGAAAACATATGGCACTCTTACTCATGGTGATACATTTTTATTAATATTCGACAAAATATTTTATCATTGGTTAGATTGTTATTAATGATAAAAGAAATGTTTTAGTTGATAATTGTTATAAATAAAGTTAATGAGATGTAATTTTTTTAGTTTCTATTTTACTTTTGTTGATAAGAAAGAAAAAAACACTTTGCAGTAGTTTGTTTTTCTCGTATGAATGCAGTAGTTTCTATTTTTTTTTGTTAAAATTTTGCAGCAGTTTCTTTTTTTTTGGACAAATTTCATCCATCGATCACTTACATATTCACTACAACAATAAAATTGGTCATTTGCAATGGCCAAAGGCATAGCAGTGGCGTCGCAAATGGCCATATTGCAACACCACTGCGACATCGTCATTTACGTCGCAAATCACATTCATCGCAGTCATGTCGCAAACATTGCAACGTCATAGGAACGTCAAAATTCTGCAATGGATAAGAGCCTTGCTGAAACGTCGCAGGGTTTACGACATTGTTGCGACGTAGCTTCTTCAATGTTCTTGCGAGGCACCTCTGTGACATCGATGCGACGTAGCCTTTATGACACTCTTGCGAGGCATCCTCTATGATGCTGTTGCGAGGCAAACTTTGCGACGACGTTGTGAGGCACACTCTACGACGTCTTTGCGAGACCTGTCTTGTGACGTCAAAGAAATTTTTTTTTTCAAATTTAAAATATTATTTTTTTAAAAATAAAATATATTTAATTTATTGATAAAATAATTAAATTTAAAATAAAAGTAATATATATTAAAATAAAAAATATTTTCCAAAGTATTTTAAATTATTTACAAAAAAAAAACGAAAAATCTTCAGAATCGTCCGGGTTTTCTTTTGCGTTCTGGTCCACGTTTGCTGAACTCGATCAGGGCTCATTGGGTTGCATCGTCTTCAGCTGAGCAGCAAGTGTCTCGTCTTTTGAAGCCAAGAAAGAGAAGAGCTGATTGTACTGGAATATGTTATGCTGGAGGGACGAGATCAAATTGTCTTGCACTTGAAGTTTAACCTTCATCTCTGCCATTTTAGAGGAATCCAATAAGGCTTGAGACGGTGATCCATGCGTCGAGAAGCATTGACCAATCCTCGATCCGAGCGAGCAACCAGTCCCGAACAGTCTCCCCTTTTTACTGGGAGCAACCTGATAAGAAAAAAAATAGATGAGTACGTTAGTGTAACAAATTGAAAAAAAAAGAAAGACGAAATAAATAAGAAATATCTTACCTCGACATATATCTCGTTCTTTTGCGCGGTTGAGAGCACGGCAGTTCCAGTGCTTTCCTCACCGCAATCAATTGTCAACTGCTCCATCTTTGCAGTGACCTCGTTATAGATCCTCTCGGTATTTTTGTTGACAAAGACGTCGGCCTTGTTCTGTTTCGTCTGGTAAAACATCTCTACCAGATCAGGATGAGGATCCCTTGTTTCTTCTTGCTAAAAGTATTTAAAAAGTAATTATTTTACTCAATATCATTATATATAATATTGGGTAAATGTATTGACGTAATATCTTACTTACATTTTTGCGGGTTCGGACCTTGAAAGAAGTTTGGTCCGAGAAATATTTATGCGGACCGTCGCCATCAAGATCGGCCAACCTTGCCGCCCGCGCACTTGCACTCTTCTTCTCGGACTTTGGATCTTGCAAATAGCAGACAAGACCCTCCCAGACGTCGATGTTGAACTAGCGCGACATCGCATCATTGCCGTGCGTTCTCCATTTGGCCTTCCAACAGCCGATCTGGTCGCACATGTGATTCTTCAAGGTCTCCTCGAACTTTCTACGGACTTCACCTGTAATCGAGGGACTCCAGTGGTAACGTTGCTTCAACGAAAAAAATTTATCAATCCTAAATTTATGTTAAAAATTTGAAAAAAGAAATAAATGAATTAAAAAATGTACTGCAAATGTTTTGGAACCACCTATCGACGACATGGTTTAGAACTTGCGTAAAATTGCGTGCGGTTTCCTGAAATCTCTTTCAAAGATTTCCCGCACGGCAGTCGCTAATATTTGGTCATCATTGAACCTACCAATTTAAACCAAAAAATTAATTATAAATTGTTTTAGAGACTATAAAATTTATAATTTTAAAGTTTTAGGAAATACCATAGAGTTTCTGGCGGACGCTGTGGAATGAGATTGGGTAGGTATTTGTAGCTTGGATTGTTCAAAATGTCTTTGATCACCATCCTCACAGCAATGTCGGCAGTATTGGCTGGTACACATTTGGAGCAGGAGGCGCAGACTCTGTGTTTCGTACCGGAGTGAAGTCCGGCTGAGAACCGAAACTACATCCCAGCATGGACGGGACTGATCGTGAGGCGGGAGATGGGTTAGGCTGAGATGTCTCCTCTCCGTGAAGCATCTGCGGTTGAAAGCTGGGAGGCATCGATAGGTACGATCCCCAGCATCGGTTAGGTACCTAGTGTACATGTTACAAATTCCAGACATCTGAAATCACGACGATTTAGATGTCCGGAGTCGTTATTAATATTTTTTTTACGAGTAATTTATAAGAGTTTTAAATATATAAATGGATTAATCAATTGATTAATCCATAAGTATAAATTATTTCAAAATATGAAACTTATTTACAATTAACAAAACGTTCTAAGTACACATAATGCATTTCTAACGATACAAAACGTTAGAATAAATGTTTTTGAAATTAAAAAAATTCATAAAATATTTCTTAAAATTACAGAAAAATATTTAAAAAATATGTTCAAATTTTATGAAACGTTTTGAAAGAATTGAAAACGTTTTAAAAATAGTTTTAAAATTAGAAAAATTCAAAAAACGTTGTTTTAAAATAACCAAAATATTTTAAAAATCCTGAAACGTTTTTAATATGATTTTAAAATTAGAAAAGTTCAGAAAAACGTTTTTAAAAATAACCAAAATATTTTAAAAACCATAAAAACATTTTTAAAACGGTTTTAAAAATAGAAAAATTCATAAAAAAGTTTTTAAAAATAACCAAAATATTTTAAAAATCATAAAACGTTTTAAAAATGGTTTTAAATTAGAAAAATTCCAAAAAAAGTTTTTGAAAATAATCAAAATATTTAGAAAATCATAAAACGTTTTTTAAATGGTTTTAAAATTAGAAAAATTTAAAAAAAACGTTTTAAAAAATACCAAAAAATTGAAACAATTCCAAAAACGTAAAAAAAATTATAAAAAAAAATTTAAAAATACAAACAACGATTTGTTAACGAAAATTAGTTTTGAACAATTCCAAAAAATTTCTAACAAGTCTAGATCTATGAAATACATGGTAAAATCCTAAATCTATCAAGCCAAACCCAAAATCATTGTTTTATAACCTAGATCTATGCTTTAGTGGATAAAAGGAGTGACTTACAGTGGATTTGCGGGATTTGGCTGAGGTGGAGGCGATATCCGTGCATCGGAGGTGGAGACGAGAGACCAACGAAGGCGGAAAAGAGAGAATGAAAAGAAGAAGGAGAAAAGAGGAAGGAAAAGAAGAAGGAGAAGAGAGGAAGAATGGGTTGCAGTGGCCGAAAATCGCAGAGGGGGAGAAGAGAAGACGAAGCGAAAAAGAAAAAGAAGAGAAAAAGAAAGGAGGCGGCTCGGGTTTTAATTAAAACATTTTTATTTAAAATGATTGAAATTTCCGACATAATACTAGTAGGGGCTTCACATAATTGAAATAATTATAGGACCGACTAACCTAAAATCAATACTACAAATTTTGTACGAAAATTGAACCCAAATTTATGCCATAAAACATAGGTTATCTATTCAATCACCATCATTTAAATAAAAATATTTTTTATATTTTTTTTTCCAAGAGACTTTAACCTATTATCTCTTTTTGTACCAAGATACCATTAGACAGCAAGTACTTTTTGGCAGTGGTTTCTACTTTTTGATGAAGCAGAAGAAAAATGTCATTGTTTGAATATAAATTTGACATAAAATTACTATATTACTTAGCGGATTAATACGAGTATCAGTGAAACAACCAGAGTGATAGCCGACAAAAGAAAGCTGGAGGATCGTGGTTCCTCCATTGATGACCGAATCCATCGCACGTGCGGCTACGTGCATTTCCAAAAAACAAATTACTAAAAAAATAGAATTTCGTCCTATAAACAAAAGTTACAAATCCGGTTTGGGGAATGGGTTGGGTTCGGGGAGTGGTCCCACGTGTCTGGGCCATGTGACTGGCTGAGCTGGCTAATGCGATTGATTAACCGCTAAATCAAAAACGGCAATAATCATTTGCTTCATTACATCCATAATTATTATTAATCTATTTTGCTTAAAAGCTGTGCCACACGTGCAACCTCCTTCATGGGATACTCAAACCTCATTCTTTTCTTTCTTTTATCTCTTCCATGCTTTATTTACCTTTATACCCTTGTGAAAATGACATTTGATTATCATATGTAATAAGCATGTTTGCAACTTGACAATAACCAACAAAGAAATATGACTTATTAGTGGATGGTAATAATAAAGATATAGTAGTACTAGTACTGAGTGTTAACAATATAAACATTATATGATTCGATTTGCTAGGAGTATCTCGAGAGATAATGTCATTTAAGACGTGTTATAAACTATAAGTTAAAATTAACGTATAATTTGTACAGGTTAATTTTATTACAAATTTTTATATAAAAATTAAAAATTAGTAAAAATTTAATAGAAAAAAACTCTTAAAAAATTTAAAATTTAATAAAAATATATTGGGTACAAATTCGGTTATTAAATCGATTTGGGTTTTGGATTTAGTTTTCTGGATACATAGATTTAAGATTCATTTTTGATATTTTGTCGGGTTTGGTTCATCTGATTCGGTATTTTGGTTATTTTGATTTAAAACTTATCCGAATATTTTTATTTTTTGGATATGAATCTGTTCGGTATAGATCGAATTCGGGTTCGGGTTCGGATATTTTTATGTAAAAATTCAAAATAAAAAAAATATGTATTTGAAAAACTCTAAAAATCTAAAATTTGGTTTTTGATTTGATTTTGGTTCGGGTTCAGATTCAGTTTTTTGGATACTAGATTTAGAATCTATTTGGGTATTTTATCCGGTTCGGTTTCTCTAACTAGTAGTATTATAGAAAATGTGGTGCGACCAATTGAAAAATCAGCCGAGATTTTGCAATCAAATCTCGGACATAATGATCGATGAATACAATTATTAAGGAAGCTCTATAAATAATTAGTAATTAATGTGGCCAAGCTGTCTTTTGCTTAAAATGATGGAACTTGTCCCCCACAAACTTATTATACTCATTGCTTACAATTTATATTCTGCATATTTTCTTTCCTCCACTTTCAATGAATATATATATATATGGAATTTATATTACATTCTATAAAAAATGTTGTCTACAACCTAGCTTCTAAGTTTTTTTCTTCATCCAAGTAGAAGCAATGGCTAGAATAAACTAGTATGAATCATGTAAAATGGCAAAACCTCTAGTCAATGTAAAGAATGATGCATTTAGGGTTCAAATAACATTGGACGGTTAGTTTTACATCAAATCTTGATAGCAAAATGGATTTTATATTATATTATATCACAACAAAAAAATGTCAAATTAGCTACTGATAATTGGTTGGTGGCTAAAAATCATAACCGATTAGCTTCTGATTAATTATCATAATGTCATGGTATTTTGGTAGCACATCAGTGACAAATCAGTGGCTAATTAGCAACGAAAAATATCGGTTGTTTGTCAGTAGTTAAATAGCCACTGATTAGGTATTGAAATAACCGTAACTCTACCAATTTGTATTATTTTAATAATATATTATTTTAAATACTGTAACACAGTTGCTAATGGTTGCTATATTGGTAGGTATAATAAATGTTAGTCGCCATCGTTCATGTGGTGGCTAGATCAGTAGCTATTTAACGGATATATTTATGACCATTGGGCACAACGGATATATTCAGTTTGCAACTATTCTGGACAGTCGGCATCGGTGGCTAGACATAAATATCTTTGTGACAGTTTGAAGTAACATATATATATTTTAGTCGTTACCGTTTTTTCAGTAGCTATTTGGTGGCTATGTTTTCTATATAACACACAATCCTCATTCATTTTTCATCACAACCTACTAAAAACAATTTTTTTTATCAAGATATCTTTCACACGAAATTTACTAAATGAAAAGGAGTAGATGTATAAGAGGTTGGATCTGGTAAATCATGGTGTTTCAGATGCGTATTTTGAAGGGTTGAAGTCATTTTTTCTATGTGCACAAATTGAGAAGTTTTACATCGAGAGAAATACAATGTGGTGTCTGTGTACTCGTTGTAAAAATCAGAAGCGCTGGGATGCAAAAACTGTGGGACATCACTTATATACAAAGGGTTTCATGGAGAACTACTACTTGTAGATGTCCCATGGAGAAAGTGTTGGTGGAGAATCTTCAACGAGTGTCGTTCAACCAGAAGATGCACTTTTATTTACAACGTATGAAGATACTAGTGGCCAAGGACATGATCTGAATGCGTATGTACACATGGTGCATGATGCATTTCTAGGATTGCATAGGGAAAACTGACCAATTGAGGAGGAGCCAGGTGGTGATTCCAATCAAATTTTTTAGATGTTGGCGGCTGCAAAAGAACCCATATACGAGGGATGTGTTGAAGGATTGTCTGCATTGTCTTTGTCAGCCTTTCTTATGAATATTAAGACAAAATATAATCTTTCACAGGTTTGCATGGATGATATATCGAAGGGGTACAAACGATATTTACTAGTAGGTAATAAAGCTTCAAAATTGTACTACGAGACAAGGAAGATGACAAAATCATTAGGGATGCCATACTACAAGATTGATGTCTGTAAAGATTATTGCATGTTATTTTGGAAGGGTTCTGATAGATTATTGATGAAATGACGTTTCTGAAAAAAGGATCGATATCATTTTAGACAAGGTCGTGGAAAGAAGATTATGAAGCAAAGAATGTTTTACCTTCCTGTTGGGAATCAATTAAAGCGGTTGTACTAATCAGAGAAGACAACATCACATACGAGATGACATGTCGAGCATGTAACTTCTGAAGGCGAGATGCAACATCTTTCAGATGCTGCTGCATATAAGCACTTTAATCAGGATAAACTAAATTGAGGGTTTGAAGAGAATCAACCAAATTAAGAAGTATACTATGAGAGGATAAACGAAATTAAGAAATATACTATGAGAGGATCAACCAAATTGAGGGTTTGAAGAGAACATTGGAATGTAGAGAGAATGGATATGAGAACAGAGCGGGTTATGGCAAATATCATAATGGGGTGAAGAAGAGTATGTTTTGGGATTTGGCATATGTGGAGGGAAAAATTTAATTATGTTGTTGTTTACTTTAACCACTAACTCTTTGTTAATCCTTTTTGTTTGTTAGGTTTGGACTTGATAATTGTATTAGGATTGTTATCAGTTCCATCTACCAAAACAATTTTGATGGTGCATGGAGCTGTCTACAAAAAATTCCACCAGAACATCAAGTTCAATGGTGGTCAAAATTTGCAGTATGTTATTACTTCAATTTATGGTTTTTTTTCTGAACATGTGTTGGTTTTTCAACAATAATTCTGTTTTAATTTTCATCAACGCTATTACTGGGAAATAGAACATCATGAAATGGTTGTCAAATTATACCGCAAGTAGCTTGAAGACTTGATCAAGAACGTGATTAGCAAGGGAAAACGAGACAGAGTCAAACCAGGTTTTTTGGATGGTGATTATTGGAATCTGTTGTTGGAACGTTGGGACACACCTACAACAATTAAATGGTCCAAAATTTGTAGTGAGGCAAGAAAGGCCCTTCAAAATGGTTATGAAGAGCATCACCACACTGCAAGTTCAAAGCCATTTGCCAAAGTTCAATTTGAGATGGTAAGAAGAATGTAATTTATGTTTAATAATTTATGATTTTAATTATGGTTGCATATTGGTATGGTGTTATGTCTAACCATATGTTTTTTTTCTAGGCTGAAGCAAACAGTGGTATTATGCCATCAATTCCGGACTTGATTAAGAAGACTCACACTAAATCAGATGGGACCACTTTTGTAGATAAGAAAGCTGAGAAGATATTTGAGGATATTCATAGCTTGGCAACAAAGATGTCAACACCTAATCTGGATTCAGGTGATAGTGAAGAAGTGTCCACTGTTTCAACACCTACTCCAATTCTGTTGGATAAGGCTTTCTATGAGGTAACAACTTCTGTTTTGGCCAATTTTTGTAGATTCAAATGATAATTATGTTGATTATATTGTTGTATCTTGATTTGTAAAATTTGCTGAAAATGATTTGGTAATTGTTTAGAGCTGATGTGTAGCTTGTGGAGAGATAAGTCTTAATCTTTGATTTTGTTGATTTGTTTCTCTGATTTTTTTGCAAGAAGTATTGAAATTTTTTAAAGAAAATTTTGGGAAAACAAATCGCATAAGGCTGTCTTACATAGTTCATTCTAATTGTTTGATGAAATGCTCAAAAGAAAACCCTTAATGAGTAGAGACTTTTGCAAGGCTTAGCTATGGTTAATTAAGTTTCTTTGATCAGACTTTCTTTGTATCATACTTGGACGATTATGTGAAGTATTTTTAGTTTTAGAACTTTGTAGTTTCATTTCACTAATAATTCTTTCTTTTTGATGTTGTTGTGTAAAACTTTTCTATATAAAGTGCGTTATTTGTTAAAGTGGTATCCATAAATGTTATTTTCTAGCATATTCTTGTTTATATTGATTTAGTGACTTATGTTTTCACAATTACTTTTTTGAATAGCATGTTCCTGTTGTGAAGGGTTATCGATTTGAGCTAGGCTCAGTTCAGTTTCCGCAACGGAATTGGTCCACACTATATCAATCAAGTGAAGTTAATTTGGAGACAGAGTTTGCAGAAATGAGAGGCACACTCTCTGCTCTTGAGTCATATGTTTCCAGCCTTCGTAAGAAGTTTGACACAATGCAAGCTTCTCTTAACCAGCTTCTTCAAACACTCACTCAGAATGCAACAACATCAACTCCTCCTAGACCAAGAGAATCACCAGTTTCTCCACACCCTCATGGACGTGACTTAGATTTAAGTGTTGATGATTATGATCTCAACTCTTAAGTTTTAAAACTCTAAGTATCTGTTTTCTCTTATATTAGAACTTAATCCAGGCTATTGACATGGAAGCTCCTCTTTTAGAACTTAGAATCTAGGCTAATGTGTTGGAAGCTATTCTTTTGTAACTTAGAAACTTGGCTACTTTTGTATGTTTATAATCTTTTTAACTATTAGTTATTTGGTTAAATTTATCTTCTTTTAATTACTTATTTGAGATTTATGTTTATAAACCACATAAATAAAATTAATAATATTAAACTGAATTAATATTTTAGTAAAAGTTAAGTTTCGCCACCGAAATATCAGTGGCTATATCTATGATACTAATGGTGGCCAAAGATCAAATTGCTACCTAAAAATCTGTAGCTAGACTCATCACCATACCCACTTCTTTGTGGTGGCTAAATTAGTCACTAATTGCTATGACCGTTCGGTTACAAAATCAGTGGCTATGGCTACAAATGAATGGTAGCTATATCAGTGACTAAGATCAACCACTTCTGCGGTAGCTAACAGTGACAGCCTTAAGTTAGCCACAAATATTCGGTGGCTATATTTGTAGCCAAGTAGCCACTATTCATCGGTGGCTACGTAGTAGCTAATTGATACTGTTCACCACCATTCACCAACAAATATTATTATTATTTTGTTACTATAGATACGCAACCAAATATTTTGGTGGCTAACAGTTGCAAAACTCAATTTTGCAACCGATATTAAGATATAACCACTATTAAATCGGTGACTATATGACCATTTTCTTGTAATGTATTAACGAGTTTTTGATGGATGTTATACAGAAATTTGCTATCAAATGTATATCATTGGTAATTGAAATTTGTTGCAAAACCTTTAGTATTTTCTGTTGGGAATGTACTTTCGACAAAAATCTCATTCAAATTATTAAATTTTCTTATAATAGTGAGAAACAATGCAACCCACACTTAATTTCATTTTTATTGTTTTTTCACTTTTTATCCTACGACGTGAAAAAAGAATGATTGAACCATAGGTGAAGCTATGTAACATATGAAAATAGTAAAAGTAACATATGTATTTATCTTAAACGGTAAAAGATGCGAGAGAGGTGGAAGGAATGATGGAGACCATGCTAACGAGCTAAAGAGACAAACAACGTGGTTGGGCGATCTCTTATGTGGACTGTGGCATTGAAATCATCAAAATTAGACGTTATGGTCCACCTTCATTTATATGCTTTTACATTTTTCAATTATTTAAGGAATCACTGTCCTAAATATTATTCATTTCAAATCATATATAGGCACTGTGTATTTAATGCTCCCATAGATAAAATTGCATAATTACGTAATAACAGAAATAAAATAAAGTTACAGAATAAAACTTACAAAATAAAAATTTGCAGAATGATTCATTACGAAATGAATTTTAGCGAAATTAGATAGTGATTAGATAATTTTTACTGATGATATAATTTAATTTAATATTATTAATATTTAACTATTACATTTTTAATAAGTTGTTAGTATATTATAAATTATTTTTATATTTGAAAAACTAAAATTAAATTATATATTTAATACTTGAACATATATTTTCTAAATATTATAAAAATAGATAAAAAAATTTATTGTTTTTGTTATTATTATTAATTTTAATATATTCATCATACATAAAATGTCTAATGATGGTGTGAAATCCAAATTATAGATGCAATTTTATTTTTTATAATTTTTATATATCGACCTGCATTATATTCATCTTTGTAAATATTATTCATATTTATTAGATTAAGTGGTTGAGAGATAATATTGACATTTAAATATCAAATGAGTATTAACACCATGAAGTGACCGTACGTAATTGTACGTAACCATTGTTACTATTATTATTCATATTTATTAGTAATTGTACGTAATTGTAATAGTAATAATAATAGTTAAATAAATAAAGTCAATATTATTTTATTATTATTTTGTGATTTTTAGGCAGAAAACACCAAATATTGGTTTATTTGTCTAATCAACTTTTTCTTTCGTAAATTTTTTAGACAATTAAAAAAGTGCACAATTGAATTACATTAAGTACTATTATGCATATTATATTGATTGGCAAAATTTTGACAAAATTACATTAAAAAAATGTCATTAAACGATTTTGTAATTACCAAACGTAGCCTATCTTCAATATATTTTGATATTATATTGATGAACAAAATATCTGTTGCAATTATATCGATCAAATATATACACTGAAACAAGGTGACGTCACCCATTTTATGTCTACATATATCGTTATAACGTTACACCACTATTTGGAATGACATTTAATATTTGACTAAAACACTACAAGAAAATTGTCAATTTGTTATGACAAGGGTCGTTGTAATGGTATCGCAAATTACCTATTTACAACATTATTGCAACATTGTTAAATTCGTCGCAATACGTATGTTGCAAATCAAAAATGTCGCAAATACGTTGTAGGTATTGCGACACCATATAAACATCGCAATCCTACGATAGAAATAGGTCTTCCACATACGTCGCAGTTCTGCGACCCCTTGCGAGTCCATACATTCGACATGGTTGCGACGCATAATCTGCGATTCCTTTGCGAGGCAGACTCTGCGATGCTTTTGCGAGATGGGGTTCTGTGACTCCATTGCGAGGTGAATTTCTGCGACTCCGTTGCGAGGCGGTGTTCTACGACTCTATTGCGAAACTAGTTTCTGCGATTCTGTTGCGAGCCGAACTCAATCTGGGCTCTGCTCGAACTACGAGCATTGCGTCCAGAAGCTCTGCTCGATATGCGAACTAAAGGAGCGAGCAGTCCTGAAAAATCTTCCCTTTTTGCGGGGAACAACCTTAAAAAAAAAATTATTAAGTTATTTTAACGAGTAATTAATCATTTAAAATTACGAAAACTTCAAGAAACGAAATGTATTTAAGATTGACAAATCGTTCTAACTATTTAATAATAAGAAATTACAAAACATTCTAAAACACTTAAAACATTTGTAATATATTTTTACAACGTTCTAAATCATTTAAAACGTTTGTAAAATTATTTTTGTAATAACTAATTCTATTTTAAAAATTAAAAATATTTTTAAAATGGTAATAAAATTTTAAAAATTCATAAAAAGTCTTTTAAAAATTTATCAAAAAACATAAAAATGGTTTTCAATAATATAAAAAGTTTTAAAAATATTTTTAAAATTACTAAAAACATTAAAACGTTTTTAAAATAACAAAATCCATTTTAAAAAGTCAAAGCAATTTTTTAATTGGTCTTTAAATTATAAAAATGAATAAAAAACTTTTTAAAATTCTTTTAGATTATCAAACAACATAAAAATGTTTGAAATAATATAAACGTTTTAAAAAATTCTTTTAAAATTATTAAAAATATAAAAACATTTTTAAAATAACAAAATCTATTTATAAAATTCAAAACATTTTTTGAAATGGTTTTAAAATTACAAACATGCATTAAAACGTTTTTTAAAATTCTATTGAAATTACCAAAATGTTTTGTAAATTAAAAACGTTTTAGATTATTGAAAACGTTTTTTCAAAATTATATAAAAATTAACAAAAGTAAAAAGCCTTTTCCAATCCTATAGATCACAAATCCAAAACCTAAACTTTGTTCCAATAGCCTCAAATCAAGCAAATCCATGTTCCAATCCTATAGATCTATGTTCCAATCTTATAGATTTAGGATTTAGAGTTGGAGAATTACTTACTTTTGTTGTTGGAGGCCGAGTGAAGGAGAATCCGAGATGGAGAAGCGGGAGAGAAGGAAGAAGGCGAGATGGAGAAGATGATAGAAAGAAAAGAGAAGAAAAGAAAGAAAAGAGAGAAGAAGGGGTGTGAAGGAGAAGAAGAAGAAAGAAGGAGAAGAGAAGAAGAAGTGAGAAGAAAAGAAGGAAAAGGCGGAAGAAGAAGGAGAGAAGAAAAGAAGAAAGAAAAGAAGAGAAGGCTGAAGAGAGAAAAAAAGAAAAGAAGAAGAAGGAGGCGGTTCAGGTTTTTAAGTAAAACCCTAACCTTGCGACGCCTTTGCGACGCCAGACCTAATAGCCGTCGTAAGGGTGTCGCAATATTGCGAGGCAGATGCGACGTCCTAACCCTTTCCGTTGCAATGGAGTCGCAATATTGCGAGGCCACTGCGACATCCGTTCCCTGGACGTCGCAATGGTGTCGCTGATGCTGAAACCGGAAGGTTTAAACTGCTAAACCCCAACGTTACAACATAAACAACGTCCAGTACAACATATCAAAGATCAATACCAATAGACGAGTATATATCGACAACCATTCATGAGTCGCATTTAGTCTGTCTAAGTCTACACAAAACTGACAAACTTTTTATATAAGTATTTTTAATCACGTTACAACGTTGTCGGTTTTGTGGAGGCTTCAACGTAGTAAATGCATTTCATGAATGATTATTGATGAATTATCGGTCTATTCGAATTAAACTTGGATACATCGTTCATGACGTCGTTTATGTTGTAAGGTTGGAGTTTCGCGATTTAAACCTTCCGGTTTCAGCATCTGCGACTCCATTGCGACATCCAGAGAACGGATGTCGCAGTGGCCTTGCAATATTGCGAGGCCATTGCGATGTACTGAGCCTTTCCGTTGCAATGGAGTCGCAATATTGTGAGGCCACTGCGACATCTGTTCTCTGGACGTTGCAATGGAGTCGTAGATGCTGAAACTGGAAGGTTTAAACCGCTAAACCTCAACCTTACAACATAAACGACGTCTGGTACAACGTGTCAAAGATCAATACCAACAGACCAAGAATATATCGACAATCATTCATGAGTCGCATTTAGTCCGTTTAAGTCTACACAAAACTGACAAACTTTTTATATAAAATTGTCGGTTCAGTTTAGAATTATATGTACTTAATTCAATTGATGAACGATTAACGATGTATTGTCGGACTCTACGTATTGACCTTTGATACAATGTCAAGGAAGTCGGTTTATGTTTTCGTGGCAAGGTTGCGGTACTGCAAGATTTGTCGGAATTCAATTCTGCAAGGCCATTGCGATGTCTGCTGTACGGATGTCACAGTGGCCTCGCAGATCTGCGAGGCGTCTGCGACGTAATGAGGTAAGTTTTTGAATTTGATTGTTGAATGCAATTGTAAGTTTCAGTGTATTTATGGTAGATTATATTTCAAATATTAGCAGTTTCAGTCATTACAACATTACAAGATTATTTCATTTATTTCTTTGTTAAGGAAAGAGAGTTACAAATTTCATAAATTAGACGTTATCGTTTCATAAATTAGACTTATCAAATCCCTGCAATTATTTTTCTACAGTTCTTAGAGCATGTTTCTAGCTATTTTACGTAATTTATACGTTAACTAAAAGAAATTGGAGCTAGAGGTTATGATATTCACGATTCTTTCTAACATCTCTATACACTAATTTCTCTATATGTGGTCTTTGGGAAGGATGCTTCTATGCAAATGGAAAATATAATGGAGAAACAAAAAGACAAGTTTTGGTTCCCAGAGAATAAGATTGTGAAGTGATATTTGAATGATCATATCCAAATTTTAGGCTTGTTTGGATCATGGTTTCTTCTATCTCACGAATCATGGCGTTTCGGAAGAGTTGATGGAAGTAGTGTTAATGGAGAGCAAGAAATTGTTCTCTCTACCTCTTGATGATAAAATGTTGATTCGTCGCCGTGAACTTCGAGGCTACTCACCATTATAAGACGAGAAACTCGAATCCTCTTCCACCTCCAAAGGTTCTTAGAATATGCATCTTATAGCTCATGACATTGCTTTGATTTGTTACTGAATTTATGTTGTAACAATCTCCAGCATTGGCTTTGGTTGAGAAAAGAAAATGTGTAATCAAACAGGTGATTCCGAGGAGATGTTCACTTTTGGATCATCAGAGGGAGTTTTGGGTCAACTTTATCCTAATGAGTGGCCTGTTGAAGGTAAAGCTTGTTGGATACCTTGGATCATTCTCATAGGAACACAATACGGAAATTTTTGTAGATGATGATAGTGTGGGATTACAAATAAAGAGAAAATTTTGTTATTAGAACTCCTCCCACTCTTTTATATTTACAACTCAATCTTAAGGGTTATTGACGTTTGTAGAGCTTTTACCACTTTGGACGACAACCATGGAAAGCTACTATAGAAATGTCATGTAAGTAGCTGGAAACTTGATCTGCTTGTGCTTATCCTAGAAACAAGGCTCAAGTTTTGTATTGTGTAGTTATAACGAACAGATAAGCAGGTTACTCTAGACACCATAGATAGTTCTAAAACTAATGATGCTATTGTTGTATCCTTATTGTAGCAGTTGTTCGTCTCTTACACTATCCAGGTCTTTCACCAAATCCTGACAGCATTTTGGGATTGATTATAGACATTTTGAAGCTAGGCCAAAAAAAAAATCTACTGTTAGATTCTCTACTTCACTCTTAGATTTCTTCTTTATCACATTGTTATATAGGAGAATTGAATTCATCTGCAGAAGAAACATGTGGAGCCTCTGCTCATTCAGATTTTGGAATGGTAACACTTCTTGCAACAGATGGAGTTGCAGGGCTTCAGGTATTTATCTTTATAGTTTCTAAAACTGAGATTTTGTTCTATTGTTGTTCTATTGTCTACATCTACTTCTAACAATGTTTATGTACTTACAGGTTTGTAGGACTAGAAATAAAGAGCCAAAAATATGGGAAGATGTCGCTGGAATCAAAGGGTAAAGTTATATAAATAAAACCATAAACATAAATTGACACTAGTTCTAATACTTCTGAGGACTTTGTGTGAAAACTACAGGACATTTGTTGTCAAAAGATGGACCAACGGTCTTTTCCGGTACCAGAAAAATTATCCATGCTTTTAGTATGCAATCTCAATATTTTTATTTTAAGATCTTTATTTTTTTGGTTTTGGTACTATATCGATCAACATTGCATAGAGTAGTATCAGTGGGAAAGGAACGTTATTCGGTACGATGTAAATTGCTTGAGTTAATTTAGGTTCTGTTTCACTAATAATCATCATTATTTATCGTGACATAAATATATTGGTTAAATTAAATTACTTTGAAGGTGGCTGTATTTGTGGATCCAGATCCAAACTGCGTTGTAGAGTGCTTGGAGAGTTGTTGTAGTGAAACCTCTCCTCCCAAGTAATGTTATAACTCTAGTTGATTTTGTTGTTTTAATGTTATAAACAATTTTTGGGGTTGATTTGTCACTTTGTTGTCTCAGGTTTCCACCTGTCCGGGCCAGAGATTATTTCCACGAGCGATTCAGTGAAACCCTCACCTCGTATTCTGGTTCTGGCTGAAATATACGAGAAGCTTCACATTTTCTCTCAAATTAAGATATGTGTCAAATGTTTGAGTCTTCACTTTCAGTGTTTGACTTCTATGTTTGTTGAACAAAAAAAAGACTTCAAAATTTGTTAGGCTCGTGCTCTGCGTGGGAATTAATATAATTGTATTCGAGCCCACTAAGGCCCATTTATACATTCTCATGTATTTTTATTTCATAATCTGACCCGAAGAAGAACAGAAAAAAAAGTCCCGTTTTATGATTGCACCGTCGTAGAGTCAAATGATCAGAGCAAAATCAAGATCGAAAGAAGAGTGATAATTACGTGAGGGAATCGAATGGGGACGTCGCTTCTACTTCCGATCATTGACCTCTCTTCTCCGGACAAAATCTCCACCGCGCAATTGATTCGTCGGGTTCGTCTTCCTTTCTTTCATACCCTGTATTTACTTTAGTAAACACTGCTCCTTTTTTCTTAGTAGTGATATTTGGGAATAAAAGTTTCCGTTTTCACTTGATTTTTGTGGATGGGTAAGTAAAGAAGATGATAATAAGACTAGTACCTTTAGTATCTATCAATTGACGAAGAGTGGTTTTATCTACTTGGCGTTGGCGATTCTGACTATTTCAATTTTGGTCTGCTTTATGATTTTAAGGCGGCTTACTAGATGGCATACTAAATTCAGGTGGATTACGTGATTTTTTGTTTAAGATATGCCTCTATGATTGCTAATGAACTGTTTGTTTGTTTTGTTATATCTTTAAGGCATGTCTTGAACATGGATTCTTCTATGCCAAGAATCATGGCATCTCGGAAGAATTGATGGACGGGGTTTTTAAGGAGAGTAAAGGCTTCTTCAATCTGCGACTAGAAGAGAAGATGGCTTTACTTCGCCGTGATTTGCTTGGTTATACTCCATTATATGCTGAGAAACTTGACCCGTCTTTGAGCTCCATAGGTTCATCCATTTGCTAATGTTATCGCACTTTGCATGTGGCTTGGTTTTCTTTGCTGAGCTAGTCTAAAATTTTGATCTCTCTTCTGTTAGGTGATTCCAAGGAAAGCTTCTATTTTGGCTCTTTGGAAGGCGTTCTCGCTCAACGTTACCAAAACCAATGGCCTTCTGAAGGTAATTTCTTACTACCTGTTTCATGGAATCGCTTTTGATCTCAATCTTTTTGCCTCTACCTCTCACGAACTATGTGTTTGTAAAGATCTCTTGCCATCATGGAGGCATACCATGGAATGTTACTACAAAAATGTCTTGTAAGCATTTGCTTTTTGGTTAATTCCTGCAAAGTGAATCTCAAACAGAAATCTGTATCTTTATACCCTGTCTTCTGTCTACATTGTAAATTAAAATTGGATTCAAGTTCATATGAGCTGTTGGATTTGAATCTTGATGATAGAGATTAATATAGTCTATAGTAGCCAGTTAGATCCGTAGTATAAATATACAATCTTATGTGCATGTGGGTTATCGAACTATCTTCTTTTAAAGTTCTACATGTAAAGAAGACTACGCTATATCATGAATATTTTTCTCTTTCTTATTTTCGTAGAACTTTCTTGAATCAACTTGCTAGCTGTGTTTTGCTTTGCCGCTTTCACAGGTCTGTGGGTAGAAAATTGCTGCGCTTAATTGCCTTGGCATTGTATTTGGATGAGGACTTCTTCGAACATGTTGGAGCCGTGAATGATCCTACAGCGGTTGTTCGCCTTTTACGCTATCCAGGTATCTATGTTCATCAAATTCTCGTTGTATAGGAAACTTTGGTAAGAATTAGATTTTAGCATAACAAAGGAGCATATATCTAAACATATGTAATCAGTGGAAACTCAAGCCATATTCCTTGAGTTCGAATGAGGTTTTGATCTCTGCACTTGTTATGATTATAGGTGAAGTCATTCCATCGGATGTAGAAACGTATGGGGCCTCAGCTCACTCAGATTATGGAATGGTTACTCTTCTGTTGACTGATGGAGTTCCAGGACTTCAGGTAAATATTTCCTCATAATCTTCTCCATTTCGTAATCTTATGTTCTTACATACAGTCAGTGAATTCTTAGGTTTGTAGAGACAAATCAAAACAACCACACATATGGGAAGATGTTCCTGGAATTGAAGGGTAAGTCTAACTTCTTAAGCTCGATGATGGAGGTTTTGTGTATTAGAAATAACTGTTGAAATGGGGAGTCTTTGGGTAGGGCGTTTATCGTCAACATTGGCGATATGATGGAGAGATGGACCAATGGATTATTCCGGTAAACTTTAATACGTTTTAGTTTGGCGTGAGTGTATTTTCTAAATTTTGTCTAAATCAAAACATTTCGTATTTTCTTGTGATATGGTATTAGGTCTACATTACACAGAGTGATGCCGGTAGGAAGAGAACGTTACTCGGTAACTTGCTTTTCTCTTTCTAAGTTGTATACAAATTGAATAAGTTTTGGGTAAAAAACAATCAAGTTAAAGGAGTTTTTGTAGGTGGTGTTGTTCTTAGATCCGAATCCAGATTGTAAAGTGGAATGCTTGGAGAGTTGTTGCAGTGAAACTTGTCCCCCAAGGTATTTCTTCTTGAACCTCATTCCAATAAGGGGTGCACGTTGCACATTTGTGAAATATTTAGTTCTTGAAGTGTAATAAAATAAAAGTTAAATCCGTTTGTTTGTCATATGTAACTCGGTCTCCATGGGTGCAGATTCCCACCTATTATAGCCGGTGACTATATTAAGGAACGTTTCAGGCTAACCTACGCCACATCATAGTCTTACTACATGTAACAAAAATGTTAAGTTTGATTTGTCTTCCTTGGAATAGTAAAGTCAAAGATACACATGTACTCGAAAGCCGTTGACCATGTAAAGCGTGTTTACGTGTTTGGACTATATTTGTACAACAAGGTCGCGAATTCTCTTTGGTGTATATCGCAATAATGTTTTTGTATAATAAAAACCAAAATCTCCGCCCAATATGAAAAGCCTCTACTCACTTAACAATAATGTAATGAAAATATAAATCATTTGACAAGGAAATGTGTTTGAAGGAGAATGATAAGCAAAGAAGGATGGAGGTCTCAAACATGTAGCTCAGTTGTACTTTTTCATTGTATGTAATTGTGGTATCAGAGCCATGGCAGTCTAAGTTTAGACTCTTGTCATCTTTAGAAGTACTATGGACGTGAGATGTGTTCTATCATAAGCTAGAATAGAGAGTATGCTATGTGGTTGTCATTAATGGATCCTCCACATCAGAAATCTATCCATGCTAAGAACGAGAGAGTATAGAGAAAGATATATGTGAGGGTAAAGCTAAATGTACCTTGAGGCTTTTCAAATGAAATGTTTGTCTCGGTTTGCGTAGCTAAACACCACATAGTATCTTCATCTATATTCTTAGCATTATAAAAAATCAAAAGGACACAACTCATGTTTCAGTATTATTTCGAGAGATTGATAAGTGGTTTAAACATTCTGTCTTGGTATCTGAACTCAATGATATGGATACTTTAACCACTTTACCAAAAACCCTTTCCAATAGGAGATCAACCTCTAATAAAATAGATTATTTATATGAAGTAGAGTATGTGAGTGATGAGAGTAAAGTTCTTATCACCCAATTACCTTTACTTAATCCTTATAAAGCCTTCACTAAGCCCAACTCTTCTTTGCCAAAAGTAATTAGACATGTACTTGGTCCCAACAAACACTCAGAAAAAGAACTTGTTCTAGCCTCAAATCTAGAACAACACCTAGTTCTAGCAACAGATGCCGAACAAATGATTCCTCTCCGCATCAACGAGGCTATGATCCAACAATGGAGATCTCATGGATATACCCATCTCCACTATGGAGCAATCCGCTTGGCCTTGACTCTCCACGGAAGAAAAGGGTTACCAGTTGTGGCAAGAGTTGCACTACTCGACACCAGATACAGAGAATATCAGCATGCGTGTATCGCTACAATCCAAACAACACTTAATGTTGGTACTGTATTTGTCACACTATTCCCAAACTTCAACATATCACTAGAAGATCCTCAGATATACCAGAACATGCAAATTCAACTGCAAATCACCGGCGCCCCTCAAGTTGGAAATACATATGCAGCCACACTACACCACCAAATGGCGTATAGAGTCCAAAACCATGCAATGGATTTAAGCCTCCCACGAGACACGGAAGATGCACTCCTCATACAACTAGAGTCGCAACACAGTCCCTCTTCCATTCACATCCCAAGGCAAATCCCAAGAGATGAATTGGTCAAGTTACTCCCAGAATCATGGGTAACTATGAAAAGTTTCATGAAAGAAGCATACCAATTCAATCAGTAGATTCTTTTATCCAAAAGAGAAAAGATGGAGCGGTTGAGATCACCTTCAAACAACAGGAAGAAAAACCTAGACCAGCAGCTTTTTGCACGGAAATAAATACAATCTCCCATGTAGAAGAAAAAGATCAATCCCCAGGTCTAACTAAATATCTACCATGTGTGCCAATTGAATCCTTTGATTCACTAGGAAATCCCTCATACTCATTCATAGACGAAGATGGTCATAAATTTTTTGACGTCTGCGATTGCCAAAAATGCTTGGAGAACAATTCAGAAGATGAAGAGACTCCAAGAAGACGAAAAAAGAAGTCTTCCCAACAAAAGCTCAAAGAACGTTACGAGTCAGGAGATCCACAAGTTGGCTTACTTGGAGAACCCAACAGAAGAAATTTTGAATACTATGCTTATATCCAAGTAGTACAACCCCATCAACTCCAGACAATGAAGAAGTACAACTGAGCTACATGTTTGGACCTCCATCCTCACAAGAGTCACCATTTCCATCACATGAATTCGAACAAAACAACATAAGACACTCATGGAAAATCAAAAGTCCAAACTCAAAGAATTCAGATGGTTCGATGGTACAAATCAGTGCGGCAGAAGCAACTCTAAACTGACAATCAAAGAATGCAAAAGCACAAAATCATCTCTTGAGCCAGATTGACAAGAAGGTAACAACTTTAGACCTCTCTGTCAAAGATATAACTAGAAGAATAGCCTGCCTTCACCAAGAGTTGATGCACCTAGCAACCACAGTATCCATGACCTCTCCTTTGATGAGCCAAAAGGAAACCGAACTTAAATTCCTCAAAACATAATTGAATTCCCTGCAAAACCAACCCAAATCCCAAACACAAATGCCATACGATCTTTTCACTCCATACATGATATACACTCCACCATATACAGCCCAAACACAGCCTCATCTTTACTCATGACCCTAGTATTTTTGGTTCATCATCTTTCCTCCTGACCCATATTATCGAAGAACAACATGGGATAAAAAGAAAGCCACCTCCTGGAAAAGAAAAAAATATAGCATCCACCTCTAAGGAACAAGCTCCATCTGAGAAATATGAATCTCAATTCATGACGCAACCCACCAACAATGCAATCTTTGCATTTCTTGATAAAATGATCAAACATGAGCAAGGTTCAGTTCAACCAAAGAAAGAGAAGATCTTTAACAGACCAAAAATCGAACCAGAAGACGAGGTTCTCATCCTGAACTTCATGATGGCAGAACCTATTGTTGAAGAAGGGGAAATGGAAAGTGACGGAGGAGATATATCTGACGATAGATGTGAAACTCGAAAAACCCAACCTGATTGGAATCCAAAGATTCCGACTGAGCCACACAAAGGATTTTCTTTTGACAAAATCCCACCTTCAAGATTGCGCGACAAGATCTATGAAATGCATGCATGGATTACTGAACAATTGCTTAACCCAGAAGCAACTCTTCCTGCAGTCACAGACAAACTAGTGTCCAAATTCCAAGGCCGCCTGAGACAATGGTGGATAAGTTTTGGACAATATCGATAACTACAGATACGACAATCCCCAATGGTTGACGCTCTCATTGGGCATATCCACAATGAATTCCTTGGCACATGGGATCACTATAATGTTCAAGCAAGAGAAGAATACTTAAGCATGAGATGCTGCTCTTTTAAAAGAAAAGATCTAGAAAGGCATAATGAAAGAATGTCTAAAAGATTCTATGCGTTAAATGGCATCGACGCGTCAATCTCAAACATGCATACTTAAATTCACTTCCGGATCCACTTAGAAATGAGACGTCTCGAATACTATCTACCAAGAACATGGCTTTAAACCAAGCCTCTTTGGGAGAAATATACTAGGTCTCTCTTGGAGCACTCTAGAAGTTATGCAACCACCAGAAGTTCTTCAAGCAGCTACAAGAGTAAGGAAAACTTCTAGGAAAAGCTTGTGACCGTCCAGAACTCTCCATCAAATGCAGAACGAAGAAGTGTAGTTGTTCCACTAAATATGCAAAAGGAAGAAGTTCAAAGAAAAAATGGCAAAAAAGATACCCCAATTACCTGGCGGAAGAAAATGGAAGTCCCTAAGAAAGAAAAAATAAAGAGGGTTTAGAAAGTCAGACCGATGCTATATCTGCAAAAGGAAGGGTCACTATGCAAAACAATGCCCAAACAAAAAGAAGAGAGATAATCTAATTGGATATTTGGCCCAGATTGAAGATATTGATGACTCAGATATTAAATCCATTTTCTCTCTCGATGATGAACCATCAGATGACACGGTTGTTGCAATAGGTATTGAACAAGGAGACGAATTCTCTGATGAGTCCAACAATGAAGAAGATGAAAAGGACGACCAGATTATGCTACTCGACCTTTATAGGCTTGACTTCCATTGTGCAGAACCGGCCAAAGAGATTGATACCAGATTAACATACTTGTCCTTGCCATCACCAAATGCTAAAATATATGTGTTTCCCACAAAATATGACAAGCCCATACCAGTCATTGCCTACTTTGACACATGAGCATCGTCATCTATCATTAAGACAGACATCCTACCACCAGAGCACTGGAATTCATGTTTAGTAGCCTTCAAAACTACTAATGACCAGATTTTTCACATCAACTTAATTAGTAAACCTATTTACATCCAACTGTTTCCAGGATACATGGTCAAACACAAAGTATACGGATCTGACATCCTCGGTAAAGAATTTATACTTGGATTTTGACATTCTACATAGTCTCAAACAAGTATCATGGCACCCAAAAGGTCTCAAGCATAAGAATCATATACTACCATGGATGACTATCTCATATTTGTATCTGATGGAGCTCCTAAATCTGATAAAAGAAGAAATCATCAAGATATCATGTGCTGTGTCCCACTCAGAATTCCTTAAAAAGTGTTCAACACCTTTGTGGAAGAACCCCGAATTCTTTATCCCTCTACCCTTCAAAAAGAACGAGGATATTAACCCGACTAAGGCGAGTCACCCAGGGATGAATCCCGACCATTACAATCAGGCAGTTGAAGAAATAGCCCAACTCCAAAAAGAAGATCTAATCGAGAAAACTACATCGTCATGGGCATACGGAGCTTTTTATGTCAACAAAAGAGCAGAACAAGCACGTGGAAAATTGAGATTGGTCATCAATTATCAGCCACTTAACCATTTCCTCGCTGACGACAAATTCCCTTTGCCAAAAAGAGAAGTATTATTCCAAAGACTTCCTCAAGCGAAAGTCTTCTCCAAATTTGACTTAAAGGCAGGATTTTGGCAGCTAGAAATCAAGCTCGAAGACAGACCAAAAACAGGATTCTGCATACCTGATCGTCACTACCAATGAAAGGTTATGCCTTTTGGATTAAAGGTCGCCCCTTCACTATTCCAGAAGGCAATGGCAAAGATATTCGAACCTATTCTTCCTAATGCATTAGTCTACATCGACGATATCCTATTATTCTCTCCTGACATCAATTCACACACGGTGTTGCTGGGAAAATTCCATGATATTGTTCAAAAATATGGCATCATGCTTTCTGAGAAGAAAATGGCTATTGGAGAGACATAAGTTGATTTTCTCGGCATGCACATTAAAGAAGGAGAATATCACCTCCAACCACATATTGCCAGTCAGCTTGACGAATTTCCAGATGAAAAACTCTCTTTTAAGCAAGTCCAACAATTCCTTGGAATTGTTAATTACATGGCAGATTTCATTCCCGAGCTTGCAAAACACAGATCAGTCCTCTCTGGTCAGCTAAAGAAGAAGGCCCCACCATGTAGTCAAGATTGCACAAATGCAATAAAGGAGTTAAAAAGAATTTCGAAATCTCTACATGCACTAAAGATTCCATCCAAAGGAAAACGAATCTTGCAAACAGATGCAAGCGACTGCTATTGGGGAGCAGTCCTTCTTGAAGAAAATGACAAAGGGAAAAGACATATATGTGGTTACAAAAGCGGAGCCTTCAAAGACAGTGAAAAGCATTACCACTCCACTTATAAAGAGATATTGGCGATAAAAAAGGGGATAGAAAAATTTGAATTTGACTTAGTGGGCCAACATTTCCTCATAGAAATGGATATGTCCTCATTTCCAAAGATGATCCAGTTCAAACAGAAGATACTCCCACAACCACAACTACTAAGGTGGTCAAGTTGGTTTTCACAATGGAAGTTTGACGTAAAGCATGTGAAAGGAAAAGACAACTTTCTTCAAGACTTTCTATCCAGAACTCAAAAACAGATATCATCAATTATTCTGATCATCTATGCGCTCAGCCTAGAGACCCCTCAGAAGAATCCCTAAGGAGTTTGATCGCAACAATGCCGCAGGGAATACAAGAAGAGATATTAGACGCGGTACTGGTATACCAAGGTGTCCATACACTGCATGGCTTCCTAAAGCTCTATATCCATAGATATGGTCTTGACCTAGGACCATTACTTGGCTTACCCTATCACCCTGTATACCCCTTCCTCACAACTATATACATGAATCCAGGTCACTATCGTAACTTTCCAAGAGAAGCACATCTACTATTGTGGTACTTGACAGACTTATACACTATTGGAGTCTTTTTCCATAAGAGCAAACCACTCCAATACTTGGCAAAATGCGTTATGACAAGAAGAAAGCCTCAGTACAAGCTTATGTATTAGTGGCTCACCAAGTTTCATGATGTAACATGGTGGCAAGAGCAAATCCGGGCACAACCAGGCCTAATGATTATGGTGACATTCAAAGCAACTACAAGACAAGAAAGAAATGAAGAAGGAGTTGAGATTCAAAAACATTATGATGCACATATCGTGACAACTTACGATGATGATGCCTTCCCCGGAAAACACTTTCACGAAAGGGCAACAAACTTGGCATCATTAAACGGCTTAAATGAGTCTGACATTGACAAGAATCTGTTATGTCCGAATACAGCGCACTGGCATAACAGACACATGTATCCAATGGGTTTTGTTGAAGAGATAAGACAAGTCTTATTTAGCTTCCATGATCAATACGTGTAGTCACTGTCTAACCCTGATCATCCGGTCTACATAGTTGAAGCAAAAAGATACAAAATAAAGAGATATATCCCGGGTCATAAGACGTATGTGTCAGAATTTGTATCTGACAGTGAAGAAGAAGAAAACAATGCATCTGACGACGGATAAGTATGACATCGCCCCTCTTTTGGAGACATGGGGAATAAAGCAAGGATAAGTGTCATTGGCGTCAATATAACAATAAGTAAAGAGTGGAAAATAAATTGTGGTTGTAAAATAAAGTAAGGAGTTGAATTAGTTTATGGTTGTAATATAATATAACAAATAAGTGTGAAAATATCTAGGGAATATTCCTTGAGATATTCCTTGAGGTTTGTACTATAAATACTCATGCTTGACAAGAGTTGTAACTAAGCTTGAGTGAGAAATCAAAAGAGTATTCTAAAGAGTGTTTGTAATATCTATTGAGTGTTCTTAATAAAGTCTTTTACTCTATTACTATCTTCAAGTCCTACGAGTCCATTCTCATCATAATTCTCTGAAGAGTCTACCCTTTGATCCTTATAACCATTATGAATGAAAATTCAGTTTTTTTTTTTTTTTTTTTTTTTTTCGAACTGCCCATGAGGCAACTATACAGTACATGAGACCATATCTTAAAAAAACATAAGGAAACAACCTTTATCTTATCTCCATTTTAATTGTTATATCTTCTCTTATTATCATGAACCTCAGATGTATACGGCCGAATTGAATTTCTATTACACGTCTCGTTTTTCGGTCTCTTTTATTTTATTTTAGTCCACCACATATACATTACAATACAATATATCATACATGGGAAAAACATTTTATATTCCATACGCAGAGCCGAAAATGAAATTTACTGGCCCCAATTTAAAATGTATAAACACTAAAATAAAAAAAATAAAAAAATCAAATTCTTCTAACAAAAAAGTAATATTATAAAAAAATAAAAAAATAACAAGTTAACAAATATGTTTATGAAAAATAACTATTCTTACATTTTTTCTGTAAAATCAATCATCAAAGTTGCATATTCAAGATTTTTAAGTATATTTTTTTTATCTATAACATAGCAATCTATTTACCCATTTTTGTGATATAGTTGATCGTAGGTAAAACTTTATCAACTTCAACTTAGAAAGATTTCTTTCAGCTGAAACAATTGAAATCGGAATGATGAACATTATCATATATGCAACTCATACATTTGGATAACAATACTAAAATAAAATAATTAATTATGAAATGCTCCTCCAAGATTAGAATGAAGTTAGCATATCACTTTTTTGTGGCTCCTCATCAAAATATGTTATTCTTTGTATAAATCGATTACTACTCTTCTGAAACATATGTTCAATATCCATGACAACATAAACTTTTAAAGTTTCCTTTTTTGTTTCTTGAAAACCAATTTATGTAGTTTTGAAAAAAAAATTAACCCTTTTAGTTGAGAAATAACATCATTGATACTCTATTTTGTCTGTGTTTTTTTTTTTTAATTTTATAAAAACGTAATTATACATATATATTTGGAAAAAAAAATTTGAGACCCCTAAAATTTCGGAGGTCTCATTCAAATATTTCCTCTTTATGGGCTCAGGTCCGACACTGAACCATATGTGCGAGAAGATTTCTGTTTTTTTTCTGGCAATTGCATAAAATTAAAACTAATTACCAAAAAAAAATACACTTATTATACCGAAAATAATCCAAATATTCAAACATTCTCCACGTGGGTTTAGATATGTGATATGTTTATAGTGAGACCGAAACTGGATCTGAGGTAAACCAGAAAAAAAAATGTCCTTAAAACTTTTTTTCTTAAATTTATCTTTATTTACCTTTTATCTACAAAAATTTTATTCCGAAAAAACACTATTTTTCATCAATTTGTATTTCTTTTCCTTTTATCCCCGAAATTGTTTTCTTTAAAAGCTCTAATTTTCATCAATTCTGTCGTTTATCCCCGAAATAAAAGTTTTCTCTTTTCAATTATCTCCCAACTACTCTGCATTTTAATCAGTAGAGACATTGGCTTTTTTTCTTTTTATTTTCTTAGGGAGAGAGATCATCTCTTGAGTTTTCTCGGGGATAGTTTTCACTGTGTACCTACTCGAATTTGATTTACGAATCATGGAAGCAATTGATCACCTTGGCGATGAGAGGAACAAGGCGGAGTTCGACGTCGACGACATGAAGATCGTCTGGGCTGGTTCTCGTCACGCTTTTGAGGTTTCTGATCGAATTGCCCGTCTCGTCGCCTCCGATCCGGTTAATTTCTTCTCAATTCTCGTTGTTCTTTGTCTTCGTCCCCGATATTTAATTTCGTTTCGGTTCCGGGAAATGATGGGCTTAGCGTTAGCGATTTTTCTTTCTTTGATTTGTGAAATTCGTTATCTTCTATAGGTCTTCGACAAAAGCAATCGAGCTCTGTTGAGTAGGAAGGAGCTGTATAAGAACACGTTGAGGAAATGTGCTCATGCGTGGAAGAGGATTATCGAGCTTCGCCTCACTGGTATGGATTGTTCTTACCTATTGTCATCTTGGTTTCAGGGTTCGTATTGAGTCTTCATATTGTGAACTTGTTTAGCTTAGACTTCAATATTTTTTTTTTCGTTTGGTTACAGAGGAAGAAGCAGGAAGATTGAGACACTTTATCGACCAACCCGCCTTTGTGGATCTACACTGGGTACTCATTTATTGATAAATATAATATCTTTCGACTCTTCTAAAAGACAGAATTTTTGATTTGTTGATTCATGTCTATGTATCTCGTATCTAGGGAATGTTTGTGCCTGCTATTAAGGGGCAGGGCACAGAGGAGCAGCAGCAGAAGTGGTTGTCGCTGGCGAGTAAGATGCAGATTATTGGGTGTTATGCACAAACTGAGCTTGGTCATGGATCTAATGTTCAAGGCCTTGAGACAACCGCCACATTTGATCCTAAGACGGACGAGTTTGTTATTCACACTCCAACACAGACTGCAGCTAAAGTGAGTAGACCAAGAACTCTTTGATTGAGTATTATTATGCAGTCCCTTTTAGTTGTATAGAAATTTCATCTTTCTTTACTGATATATAGTGGTGGCCTGGTGGCCTTGGAAAATCTTCTACCCATGCGGTTGTTTATGCTCGTCTCATAACTGACGGCAAAGATTACGGTATCCATGGTATGTACTGGGAAATTTTTCCAATATTTTTTTGTTTCAATTTATCTTGCTTGGGTATTGATTGCTTAAATTTCCTCAGGATTCATTGTGCAACTGCGCAGTTTAGAAGATCATTCTCCTCTTCCGAATATAACTATTGGTGATATCGGGACAAAGATGGGAAATGGAGCATATAATTCAATGGACAATGGGTTCCTTATGTTTGATCAAGTTCGCATTCCGCGAGATCAAATGCTCATGAGGTCATCTCTCTTAGCCTTTCTGGTTGGATTTTACTAAGCATTCACGATGTACTGATAGTTTTATAGGAAATCCGTTGTGCTTAATTGTGGGCTTTCCTCTTCCAAAACGTTTCAGGCTGTCAAAAGTTACGAGGGAAGGAAAATATGTTCCATCTGATGTTCCAAAGCAGCTGGTGTATGGTACTATGGTGTTTGTGAGACAAACAATTGTGGCGGATGCCTCCAATGCACTGTCTCGAGCAGTTTGCATAGCTACCAGGTACAGCGCAGTTCGGAGGCAGTTTGGCGCACACAATGGTGGCATTGAGACACAGGTACTTATTTAAACCCATTACATAATCAAGGGTTCTCGTCGTTGTGTACACCCATTGATGTTGAATGATAGCAAATTTTAGAGTATTTCTACATTGATAAACTTTGCTTGTAAGGATATTTCCCTGATTTTGGCAAACTTGTTTGTAAGTTTTTGCTGAACTGATTTCTTTGGCTTGGTCTTGCAAAGTTTTTTTTTTTTACTCTCATTAACGTGGGGTGACTAATATTATATTGGCTAGAAAAGAGAATGTAATATATTTGTAAATGTTGTTATCACAGGTGATTGATTATAAAACTCAGCAAAACAGGCTATTTCCTCTGCTGGCATCTGCATATGCATTTCGATTTGTTGGAGAGTGGCTAAAATGGCTGTACATGGATGTAACTCAAAGACTGGCGGCCAGTGATTTTACAACATTGCCTGAGGCTCATGCATGCACTGCCGGACTGAAGTCTCTCACCACCACAGCCACTGCGGTATGTTCCGAGCTGATATCATACGCTCAGTAGGCTAGAATGGTGTTCTTCTAAGGGTCCAACTGCCCACATGTTGGGTAGATTGTTTCCTCCTTGACATTTATTGGAGTTGTTTTTAGAATTGAAAATTCAGCTCAAGCGACTATTTTGTGCAGGATGGCATTGAAGAATGTCGTAAGTTATGTGGTGGACATGGCTACCTGTGGTGCAGTGGGCTCCCCGAGCTATTTGCTGTATATGTTCCTGCATGCACATACGAAGGAGACAATGTTGTGCTGCAACTACAGGTATTACTACCGTCTATGTATCAAATGCGTTACTTACTAGAATTAAGCTGTCAGCTAGAATAAATTTCTTGGCACGTGGCTCTTCCCATATGTCTCTCTGGGGGTTTGGCTGTGAATTCTTGAATTTAACATGCTTTTGTATTGTGACATTTGCACTTTATCAGATATGACTATTTGCAAGTTTTTGGCAGTTCAGTTTCACTTTTTTGGGGGTCAAATTATGTTTTTTTTTCTCTCTCTCTCTCTTTTCTTAGTAAAAATGGGTGATGGTATTCTGCCTAAATAGTAGACACAGGTAATAAATAAGAGAATACTACAATTTCGAGCCATAGAATTTGTCTCAGTTCTGACACGTCTGGTTGATATGCAAAACACATTTACATGCTTTTAAAGTTTTTGGTTCACACTGTTTCCAAAATTATACCCTCTTGCGATAACCGCATATTTTTCAAACTTGTGTTCATAGGTTGCCAGATTTCTCATGAAGACAGTCGCCCAGCTGGGATCTGGAAAGGTTCCTGTTGGCACAACTGCTTATATGGCACGTGCAGAACATCTTTTGCAATGTCGTTCTAGTGTTGAGAAGGGTGAGTCTTCAAGCTCTATATGCTCTTTCTTCCTTCCTGCTGCAAGAATAAACTAATAATCCTTTCTCAGTATGAATCCTGATTAATTATAAAATTGGTTTTATTCATTGGGCATGTAGCTGAGGATTGGTTAAAGCCTGGTGTTGTACTAGAAGCTTTTGAAGCAAGGGCTCTGAGAATGTCTGTTACTTGTGCCAAAAATCTCAGCAAGTTTGAGAATCAGGAACAAGGTACTCTTCTGACTTCATGAATCCGAAATTGTTGGTTTCCAAGAGCTAAAGGACCAGACTCTGATCATGTAAGATCATAAGCTAAAGGACCAGACTCTCACAAATTCCTCGTTTCTGCAGGTTTCCAAGAGCTTTTGGCTGATCTGGTTGAGGCCGCAATTGCTCATTGCCAGTTGATCGTTGTTTCCAAGTAAGATTCTTCTTCACCATTTACACAAATCAGAAATGGTAATGATTCTCTCGATATCAGCTTCTGAATTTTGACAACTATTGTCTTGGTTAGGTTCATAGCGAAACTAGAGCAAGACATAGAAGGGAAAGGAGTGAAGAAACAGCTGAATAACCTGTGTTACATTTATGCACTCTATCTCCTTCACAAACACCTTGGCGATTTTCTCTCCACTAACTCCATCACTCCCAAACAAGCCTCTCTAGCCAACGACCAGCTCCGTTCCTTATACTCTCAGGTTCTCCTCCTCTCTCTCTTACTGCATTTGAATCCTTCAAAAGCTGAATTATAACATTTTGTTTTCATTCTTTCAGGTCCGTCCTAATGCGGTTGCACTTGTGGACGCCTTCAATTACACTGACCATTACTTGAACTCGATACTGGGCCGTTACGATGGTAATGTGTATCCAAAGCTCTTTGAGGAAGCATGGAAGGATCCATTGAACGACTCAGTGGTTCCTGATGGGTACCATGAATACATTCGACCTTTGCTCAAGCAGCAACTTCGTACTGCTAGGCTCTGATGTGTTTCGTTTTCTTTGATACTCAATATGGTACAATCAGACATTTGACTTGCTTTGTTTTCTTCTCCTGCTCGTTCCAGTATTGCTTTGAATAAAATTCGCCGGTTAAAGGAACTTGATGAATTTATATATAGTTTAGTACTATTAATGTATTTAAAGGAACTTGATGAATTTATCGTTTCTAGTCTAAGATGGATATGTTATATTGCGAAAGGTTTACATCGGCAAGGTTACTTGAATTTTCTTGTAACTCGCATGTTGGGAAATAATTATAGTATCGTAAGTATATTGTTTAGAGTTTGGGTTTTCATATAAAAATTACTAGTAATTAGTGTAAGTCGAAACTTGTACAAAAGTTTAGGAGCATCCAATTTGCTTTAAGAAGCCATTATATTTGACATGCTGATTGCAATGGCCAATCGAATTCTAAAATGGCTATATGTATTAATTGTTCAACTTACATAGTTGGTTGTGATTTTGACCAAAAAGAGTTGTTGGTTGTAATACTCTTTGTCAACCAACTCTTTAATAAAACAAATACGTAACTTGCTCCCCCAAAATAATACTAATTTACTTTGTACATATACGTAACATGTGTTTACGTCCTTTAGCGTACGCGTGCGACGTCCATTGCAACCTTCTACTCAATTTTCTTTACTTATCCTTCAAATTCTAAATGATCAAAAATCTTGTACAATTATTACATATATTCGCAACTGTCCAATGACACAACACAATTTGTCTATTCTTCATAGCCTTTAAGCTAACCTCGTACATAATATACAGTGACTCACCCTTTGTTATATACCATTAATTGCCTCATTTTCTGATTGTTTAAAGTTAATCGTTTTGTCCTCACAGATGCTCTCGTCAATAAATATGACCTTCAAACTAATGAATGTCTTCGCTCTGTAACAATTACATTTTAAAAGATTTTTGAAATGAATCTAGAGTAATTCTAATAAGAAAACGAGGTCAAACTTAAGTATGTTACTCATAAATATGCCTTGTTGGTTTTTTTTAATCCACAGCTTATGTTATATACTTACAACATATCAAAAACCAAACCCTGAAGAAAATGTTTACAACATTACAATCACACGAGAATATTACACGCCAAACTATATCAACAACTTATATTAATAGATATATTAGTTATATTTTCAATTCTGTATACCTAACTATAACTAGGTATCAGTGATATTTGTCAAATTAATATTCGTATACGTTGGAAAAGAATAAATAAAAAAAACCAATAAAGAATAATTAAAAAATAGTGTTTTTGGTATAAAACGTAAAAAAAAACAAAACAAAAATATTATACGGATACTTGAAAATTAAGAATACTATGCAAAAGTAAAATTACATAAAAAAATGTATAAGGGTCCACAACTTTGAATCCATGTTTTTCCTAAAATTGACTGTACCTGTGAAAATATCTACAGTGACAAAGGATAAACAAATAGATTTGAACTTGTTGTATCCACATGTACACATTCTTGAATATTAGATTTTTATAAAGCTTTTACTGAAATGATGGCCAAAACGTATGCCAGAATTTCAAAATGATTGTATCCTTATAACTATATATATGAAAAATAGATTTATTTTCTCACGATTATTGGTTCAGTTGGACTGCCAGGTTTTTGGGAATTTTATTTATTTTAAGCTCTAATTTGATAACAAAGTGAACATATAATTGTTATTTGTTAATATGGATCAAAATGTAAGTTTGGTTTATTCTGGATAGTTAAGATGTTAAACATTCATATTGATAAAATAAATATCAGTTTTGTTTTACATTGAAAACATTCCGGTTTAGTTCAAAACCAATCAGAATAATTTTTTGTATTTTTTTTTCCAGACAATTTTTTATAATTTAAAAATAATAAATAGGCTTGGTTGAAGTACATATGTTAGAATTTGGTTGAGTGATTAGAGTACACCAGAGTGATGAATACAAAGAACAAGTGTCCAAATCAGGTCTAAAATAAAAGGAATTTATATTTATATTCAAAGTAAAGTAATAATATCATTGCAAGAAACTACAAAAAGAAAAAAAAATATTGATGTAGTCAAGTCTTTGTTTTAGCTTTAAATAATATTAGATTTATATAGAAAAAGAAAAAGAATAATTGCTTAGTATTTTGGATGTATATATTAGAAAGAGGCAAACCAATCTCCCTTCATCACAAGTCACAACTATTCCTACTCAAACCCCTAAAATACTTTTTTAATTCTCTAAAATCTTCTTACCATAAACTCTCTCTAGTAACATTAAGTTCCTTTAGATGCAAGACTCTTCACAACGTAATCTCCGGTCACCAGCGCCGGAGAGAACCGTTAAGACTTCAAAGATTAAGAATGATCAAAAAGGTGTTTCTAAGCATCCAAGTTTTCGTGGAGTTAGAATGAGACAATGGGGAAAATGGGTGTCTGAAATCAGAGAGCCACGAAAGAAATCGAGAATCTGGCTTGGAACTTTCTCGACGCCGGAGATGGCGGCGCGTGCACACGATGTAGCTGCTTTAGCTATCAAAGGTGGCTCTGCTCATCTCAATTTCCCGGAGTTAGCTTACCATTTGCCAAGACCTGCAAGTGCTGACCCTAAAGACATTCAAGCCGCTGCTACAGCAGCTGCAACCGAATGGAAAGCACCAGAGTCTCCGTCTAGCTCACTGACTTCGTCTTCTCCGGTCGCCGACGATGCTTTTTCCGATCTGCCTGATCTTTTGTTAGACGTGACGACTGATCACAACAAAACTGATGGATTTTGGGACTCGTTTCCGTATGAAGATGATCCGTTCTTCTTGGAAAATTATTAGTAGACCAGTTCTTGCCGGCTAATAAAATTCTCCGGTGAAGATGAAAACGATGTCGTTTTTGTACGTTTTTTCCTTACGTCTTTGTGGGGATTTTTGTTTTTTGTTTTCTTTTTACGTGTGAGTAAGTTTGGAATGTGTGAAGTGGAAGTAAGTACAGCTTTATTTAATTTTGTACAAATACGAACATAATTACCAAAAAAAGCATTTTTATACGAACATAAGTCTCTGACCAAGACTTTTACATGACTCCCATTCTGCCGGCAACCTATATTTTTACATTTAAGGGTTTCTTCTTCATCTCATTCTATTTTAAAACTGATATACTTTTGGTATTAAATAACATTACTAAGATACTGATTTTCATGGTTAATTTTTGTGACCTTGTATTATTTATTCGTTACGTAATCGATTAGAAAATCAGGACATTTTTTACTTTTGTTTTAAAAGTATTTTCAGGTAGGAAAAGTATAAAAGACATTACATTCTTTATTTAAATTGACTGAATTGTCTATTACTCCTTTTGTTGAGACATTTATAATAATAGTCAATAAAATATCCGACATATCTACTCTGGAATATTCATAAATATGATTTTACCTTTAGATTGTTAGATTTTATTTTCAGAATATCCAAAATTTGTTCCAACTACAAATTAAAATACTTGGGAAAAAAAAAATCAGAAACACAACTACATCCACTCACAGTGGTGTTTTTTTTTTAACATCATAAAACTGATATATTACCTTGAAAGAACATAATTGTAGTGAATGACAGAAAAAATATAATGAGAAATTAAAGGAAAAAAACTGAAAATAGAGATGCAACATCGTAAGATCGAACTAAAACATCACCAACTTTGTTGTATAGCAATGAGAAGTGCCTGAAACTCATATTCAAGAATTGAAAAGCAAAAGTGACCAAACTTAATGTCCGCCTCCAAATAAATCCACTTACAAGGTATATATATGGATATAAATATGAAATTTGATTGTATTTTTTTGTCAATAATTAGATCGATAATGTTTTAATTCATAATCAGTTTTATAAATTTTCTAAAATCTTAATAATATCACGTCAGAAAAATATAATTTTCTGAAATTAAATTCATGTAGGAAAAATAGCAAACGTGAAACTCAACCACTCGATGATGGTTTGGTTTCAGGTTGACGCATTTAACCTATCGAAAAGCATAGTATAAAACGGAATTATCATGTATAAAAATGGAATAGTTATGTATAAAAATGAGAAATGTAGAAAGCAAAGTCACAGCAGGTAGTAAACAAAGACAAAATTTGCAAAATTAGGAGAAGAGACAAACTTGATGGTCTTTTCTGTCATTTCCAATTTCCACTTTATTTTCTCCTTTTTTCATAACATCTGATTGGCCATTATAAAGTTTCCAAAAATTTAAAGGACCCATTTGGCCCATTTGATTTAATTAAATGTGTGGTGTATTTATTGTAACGTTTAGTTAGAACTGATTTTCGTTTTTCTGTTCATTTTTGTTTCCTAATTGTTTTCTTAATCAATGTACAGTGTACTTTAATATTGCCTTTTATCAATTTATCGAGATTAAGCTCTTTTTAATAATATGCAATCAGTTCTCTAAATTCTGTATTCTCTCTGTCTTGCACTTTTCTTTTATGCTTCACATCAAACTATTTGTTTTCTACTAATATGAATGAACTATAAAATATTTTAGATGCACATTTTGTAAGTTTGTTATAATAAGTAAAAAAATTATGAAAAAAATTACAAAATTATTTTATAGGTGGAATGTTTTTGTAGAAAAAACTTTGATTAGCATTTGCACATGTCATTAAATTTTCCAAACTATAACCGTTCTCACAATTCTTCCTATTCAATTTATAAAATAAAATGGAATATGAGCTGGATTTTCTCGTATTTTTTGTCCGTTTGTAATCATTTTGACACATATACAATCTTTTGGCAATACGACAATATAAAATTCATTTTTTTGGGTTAATATGTAAGATTAGTAATGAGATTAGTAATCTCGTTAAAGAAGATTATCTTTATCTCCTATATAATAAAAGAATAACTAAATTTAAATTTGCTTTTACTATATTCAATATATTATATTGAGTGATATTATATTTTACAATATTTAAAAGGGTAATTTAAAAAAATTATCTCAAATTTTTTGTTTAATGATAGTATTAAATACGATTACTATAATAATCAAAATATTCATATTAATGATTGTATCTTACTATAATAATCAAAATCTTACTATAATATTTAATGATCGTATTAAATTAGATTTGAATTTATATTGATTTCCATAATAATCGAAATCAGTTGATTAAATATTACCAAACATTACTATATATGTTTCCTTTTTTTTTTGTGTCAACATTACTCATTCGTTTGGATCAACAAGGTTTGATCCATAGCTTAAATGCTCCAACTGAAGCTGGTGGGATTCAAACTCCTCACTTGATGCCTAGATAGATCAGGGGCAAGCCAAATGGGTCACCTGCTTTTTGGCTACTATGTTTCCTTAATAAATGAAATCAATCAATCAAATAATAAATGAATAAATTCCGGAAAATCTTACTATAAAAAATCATATTCGATTACGAAAAATTTATTACGAAATATTAATGCTCATTCACCTATTCGATTGTAGAATATTACGAAACATTACCACGTTTCTTTAATAAATGAAATCAAGACGTAATCAGATAATTAATAGATAAATCAAGATGAATTTTTTGCATATTTTGATGTAGTAAAGAAATCAAGACGTAGTCCAAAATAGTTATGTTGATTACCATATTTACATATTTTGTTTGCATAGATAGCAGTAATTATTAATCTTTACAACTATTTTAGACAAAAATTTTCATTAAACCAAATCAATTTATCAAATAATTAATGGAGAAATTTTAGAAATCTTATTTTAAAAATAAAATTCGATTACGAAATCATATGCTTTAATGAGGAGATTACCAATTATTTGTTATTGAATAATTTACGAAAGGAAAGTAATTAAGGACCAATAACTATCCCGTTCATTACTCATACTTTATATAAGTTACACTTCTGTGTAGAATTTCGAAATTAATTTAGCCAAAATAATTTTTGCCACATTAATACAATATTTTTGCTAAGCAAGAAAAATGATTCTCAATTCCATTGTTGTGCTTAAACCAGCGGGTTTTTACTGGAGGAATAAAGTCAAGAACATACGGCTTTGGAAAGCCTTTACCAAAGAGTATGGCCAGACAATTGAAGTGATTTTGGTTGACGATCAAATAAGTTATTATTTAGTATTCATTTTTTAATTAATGCAATAATTTGTTTCAATTCCATCACGATTCTCAAACCATTCAGTCAACAATTGAAGATGAAAGCCAAGATCATTCGTACCTTTTGGATCCTAACAAATTAGTTTAGGAAGACGTCTTTAAAGATACTAACAAACAATAATTAATGTATTATCATGTTACAAATAATTACCAATAATTATTAACTTATTTTATATTATTTTTTTAATATGAATTTTTATATACAAATCAATCATGATATAATTGATAAACAAAAAAATATCATAGGTAAATATTATGAATAAATTTAATAACTACAAAGGCATATTATGTATTTTTCATAAAAAATATGTGCACGCAACGTCATATCTGAATCATAAATTGTATCACGAATATTGCTTGAATTGGTGTCATATTCATTTCAAATATATTACTAATATTTCTCTCCATCAATTAAAGAATAGAAATTTTTGAAATAGGAACAATCCTTAATACTCGATGTTAATTTTTTAATTGCATTCCTTAAATTAATATTGTTAATCAAAAATATATAAAACTAACTTATGTTACCTTAAAAATTGATTATTACGAACACGGGTCTAACTAACAATCTAAATGAACACGATTCTAAAAACTTAAATGAACATGAGTCTAAAAACTTAAATGAACATGAGTCTAAAAATCTAAATGAATATGTATAAAAAACTCAAGTGAACACGGATATAAAAATTTAAATGAACACAAAATCTAAAAACTTAAACAACACGTGTCTAAGAACCTAAATAAATATGAGTAAAAAATCTAAATAACAATATTTCTTGAATTCTTGCATATTCATCTCAAATATAACAATATATATATATATATATACTTATTTCCCTTTAAATTTTGAGTATTTTAGATTTTGTTATTTCATTTTTACTAAAAATTATAAATTTATGGCAAATGCACAAGCCTTAAATTTAAAAGCTAAATAAACATGGGTCTAACAACTTAGATGAACATGAGTTAAAAATGTAAATGAACATGGGTCTTAAAACTTAAATGAACTAGGATATAAAAACCTAAATGAACGTACACAAATCTAAGAACCTAAATAACCATATGTCTAACAACCTAAATGAACACGAGTAAAAAAAATTATGTAATACATCAAAATCTTAATAAACATGGATCCAAAAAATATATTGTGTGCATAACACGAATCATCATTATAAATTAATTTTTAGTATACTAATTATATATGAAATAATAAATTCAATATACAAATCAAACCATAAAATAAATATAAGGCAAACAAATATCACATATATAAATATTATAGATAAATATAAATAACTATAATGTATATTTATTTTGCATAACAAATAGTCCCGTGCACCACACGGGTAATCATCTAGTTGAGTATATTAGTTAATTATCCGGTTACGTTTCTCCGATTAAGTATAATTAGAATTTAGTTGGTTATTATTGGTTTAGTAATTTACAATCTCTTGTATATAAATATATTAAGAGCATCTGCATTGTAAGGTTCTTATGAGAGTATTTCGTAAAAAAAACAAACAAAATATTAAATAATAATCTTTTAATGTAGGAGTCTCTCAAAATTTTTGGAACCCACACAAGTAGTGTCTTAAATAAAAGATTATGGATGTGTGTTCCAAGAATTTTGAGAGACTCTCACATTAAAAAATTATTATTTAATATTTTATTATTATTTTGTTTGATGAGAGACTCTTGTGAGAGCCCTGCAATGCAAATATTCTAAGTGTTTCCTTTTATATTTTATGAGAAAATCAGTTCTTCATTGCTCGTAATCTTAATAATGTATCAGAGATGAAGAATTTTGTTATGCTTCTGCCATATTTTTTATTTATGCTTTGAAGCTCGATTTGTTACAGCTATGAGTCTTTATCTTTCTCAGCTGACTGTAATCTTCTTCAATTATCTTATCTCAGCTTTGTTTAGCTTTCTTTCAATCTTACTTCTTCTTTCATTCTTACTTTTGATTTCTTTTCTTTGAACTTGATTCGTACTAAATCTTTGTTTAATCGCAATCTTAGTACGATTTCCATCATCGATTTCAATATTCACCTCGAATATGGCTTCGATTACTGAAGAAGAAGCTGCGATACCGACTTTGACTCATCACTCTTCGGATGCTTAGGAGAATCCATAATTTCTTCATGCCTCAGACTACGCCAGTTTAATCTTGGTTTCAGATAGTTTCACCAATGGATCAGAGTTTCATTTTTGGCGCCGCTCAGTGAGTATAACTCTATACGTCTGCAACAAATTGGGATTCATAGACAATACTATTCCTCGACCTCCTTCTCATAGAGATGCTGGTTCTTAATCTAGGTGTAACAATATGGTAGCTACCTGTTGATGGATTATGTTTCCAAAAAGATAGGACAAAGTCTTTTATTCATGTCAACTGTTGAATCTATTTGGAAGAATCTCTTAGCTTGTTTTAAGCAAGATGATGCTCCAAGAGTATATGAAATTTAACAGAAGTTGAGTTTAATTCAACAAGGTTATTTAGATGTTAGCACTTATTACACTAAATTAATGACACTGTGGGTATAACATAAGAGTTATGTTGATCTTCCAGTGTGTACATGTGGTAAGTGTGAGTGCAATGTAGTTGGTTTGTGGGAAAAACTTCAACAACAAAGTCGGGTTACTAAATTTCTTATGGACCTGATGAAGCTTTTGAATATACAAGAAGGCACATATTGATGTCGAAGCCGCTTCTGAATATAGTAGATGTGTTCAAAATGGTTGCTCAAGATGAGAGTCAGAAGTTACTTAAGCCATTAACTCACTTGGAGAATGTTGCCTTTCAAATAGTGGTCCAGTTAATGTGGTAAATGCATACTCTAATGTCAATTCACAAGGATATTTGAATGAGAAATATTCAAGATCTGTTGATAATGCAGCTTATGATGTCACTTACAAGTCAAAGTCGAAGCATGTTTGTACTCATTGTGGTAAAATTGGTCACACTATCCACAACTTGCTATAAACTTTATAGCTATTCACCAGGACATAAGATGTATCAACAACAACAATAATCTAAAAATGAATCATTTCAGCAATCACAAGCTTCAAGTCCCAAGTCTAATAAGATGGTGAATGCAGTTGGCTGAACTGCTTCTTATATTTAACCTTCTGGTTCCAATACCATCAATCTCGACATGAGCATGTTCTCTACAGATCAAGTCCAATCTTTGATTAGTCAGCTAATGCTCAGGCTCGAGTTGTTCCAGAGCAGCCGCCTCCTTTCCCATATGCAAAAATTACTCAGAACAGTGTCATGGCTCCTTAATCTACAACATGTGAAATAACAACTCCTTTTCCTTTTATAAATCTTTGGTTTGAAAACCATATTCTTACTTTTCAGCATCATTGGTTATCTTCTTTATACTATACTCTTCCTAATGGCTCTTGGATTATTAACAGTGGAGCATCCAGTCATGTTTGCTCGGACCTAGCATTGTTTAGTGAGGTCTTTCCAGTATCTAGGTTCACAATTTCCTTACTTAATGATTGCCTCTAATGACGATGTTGAGTTACAGTCTCTCAAGGATGCATTACATGCTGCTTTCACAATTTAAGATATGGGACTCCTCGTTTCTTCTTAGGTTTGGAGATTGTTCTTAATGCATCATGCATCCCAGTTTGTCAGAGCAAATATGCTCTTGATATTCTTGCTGGAACTGGTATGCTCGCTTGTAAACCATGCTCAGTTCCTATGGATCCCTCTATCAAATTTGGCTGAGACACAACTACAACTTTGGAGAATGGTAGTTCCTATCGAGAACCCATTGGTCGTTTTCTGTATTTAACAACAACCCGACTAGACATTACCTATGCAGTTAATTACTTGAGTGAGTTTCTATCTCGACCAACTGATGCTCATTTCCAAGCTGCTTATAGAGTTCTCAGATATATCAAATCCAATCCAGGTCAAGGATTGTTTTATGTAGCCAATTCAGAATTGTGTTTCAATGCCTTTGCTGGTGTTGATTGGGCAACTTGTCCAGATTCTAGAAGATCAATTACATGTTATTGTGATAACTCTTTGATCATCTGCAAATCGGAGATACAAAAAATAATAAGTAGAAGTAGTACTAACTAGTGAAACAAAGTATAGAAGCATGACTCTTGCAATGTGTAAACTTTTATGGTTCCAGTATCTTCTCATAGATCTCAAATCACTATTTCTGCTCCAGCAAAACTATTTTGTGATAACAAGTTAGTTTTGCATATTGCCACTAATCTTGTTTTCGTGTCACGAGCAAGAACCAACACGCATATATTCTCACCAAAGCATTACATCCTGGCACTTTTCACTCTATTCTTGAACGGATGTCCACTTCATATCTCTTCTTACTTGATCAAAATACTAATTCAGAGACTTGAGCGAGATGTGTTATTTTGAGTATATTGGTTTGTTATCCAATTATCTTTCTCCGGTTAAATACAATTAGAATTTAGTTATTTATTATTAGTTTAGTGATTTATCATCTCTTGTGTATAAACACATTAAATTTTTCTTTTTACACTTAATGAGGTCAGTTTTTCAGTGCTCATAATCTTGATATATCTATATAAAATTTATTTACTAATGTAGTTAAAAGACGATTACATGTTTTTTCTCGTGGTTATACAGAAATTGGTTTTTTTTTTTTCATTTCGAGTTGTACAGAATTTGGTTAATATGGTTGAAGCAAAATAAATAACTATAGTTATTACAAATACCTAACGGTTGAATAAATAACGATTCACACCCTCGTAGACCAAATCAACATCATTATTACTATTGCTATACAAAATAATGAACAGTTTTGAATATGATTGAGAGCTTCTATTCTATGCTGTATTCCACACCTAATTAATTTATAAAATGTCATTTCACTAACAATTTTCAATTAATTAATTAATTAGTTTAATTATACCTAAATTCCATAGTTAATATATTGCGTCTAGAAACTAATCTCATGTTCATGTCGGCTGTGAATTTTTTGTTTGACCTAAATGGCTACGAACTTACGAATATATTAAAACTAATTATAATTGTATATATTTACTTTGCTCTATCAAATAGAAAAAGACTTATGCTTGTGGGTCGATGCAATAAGTCAGAAGGAAAGCATTTCAGCTTCGTATTAAAATTTGAACCCTAAATTTAGGGTATGACCGTATGGGCATGTGATTATATTGTAATACGATTGAATGTCAAATATTTAGATGAATTCCTAACACAGTTGTGGTCAACTAATGATAGCAATAATACGTTACATGAGTTTGAACATTTTCTAAATCACATTTGAATAAGTACATTTTAGATGATATTTATACGATTCTTTCTGGTTCTTAAGTAAATTTAAATTTATGACAGCGAGAATACGGTACGTAAGATCAAATAGCTGGGTTATAAAACTTTTTAAAAAGATGATATGTTCACAACTACAAGATGGCTAACATTATCTCTTATAGTCTAGACAATTAATATTATTTCAATCAAGACATCACTTTTACTTGTTTGTTTAGTAGTTATATTTTCAAACTAAAACAATGTTTTGTCCATAATGTTGGAGACATATATTGTTTTTAGTCTTATGTATGAAACGCTTTCTCAACATAGACAACCAAACCGATCATAACTAAATCAATGAAAGCAATTTATTTACTTTCTTTAATAAAAGTATTGTGTTTGATATCAAATGAATGATGTTTGCCACATGTAAAAGTATTGTGTTTTTAGGAATGCTATAAATATACTCTTAAGTTATAAATAGTTTCCAAATTTTATAAGAGACAAGATTGTCTAGTAGCAATACTGTATTAAGAAATTAGAAGCCACGCTGTATAAATTGGATAATTTGGAGACAATATTATTAAACGAGTAGATAGTCTGGACCATGTGACATTAATCCCAAACGACTTTTTACCAAAACACAACATAGACATTCCGAAAGATAGAATTACCAAATAAAACTTAGATCCAAAATTTATAAAGATTGGAATTTTATCTCTTTGACTTGCAACAAATTGTGAATTAAGTGGTTAATCTCTCTTCACCCATATAATTTTCTTAACATATGATATGATGCATTCAAAATTTATGAGCGCAGGCTATATATGTCAATTTTTTTGTCATCAATACTCTAAACTTTATTATATGAGATTATACGGCTATTTGTAGTTGAACTCCAATAAAAAGCTGTAGAAATAGAGATTTTATTATTTAACCAAAACATTAATTTCTCATGTTAACAACTAATAATAAGTTTTAATAGTAACTATGTGACTGTTAAGCTTCAGTTTGATGCTGAATTTACCGAATTGTTTTAATGCCAAAATGTATATTTACAATTAGTCTAATGTTTTGTTTGAATTGTATAGCTAATACTAAGATCAATTTTAAAAAAGATTAGTAAAGATTGTTGATTACATTTAAAGTCTAGAGACATGTATAAGGTGTCATTGAGTATTGCTATAAAATTAGTAGGTTTGATTATTTATTACTAATTACAAAGTTAGTAATCTTGTTACTAATTGACAAATGATGATGTGATATAGACTAGATGAAGATAAGGTAATCCTAGGCCTCTAGGTTCGAAGAACACTATTTATTATGCCTAGGCCCTAAATGGTAATATTTATTCAACATTCCAGCTGATTCAGCTCATTCCAAAATTCGGTTACTATTTACACATACAACAATTTTACAATTTTATTATTATTTAGAAATTTAATTAATATATACATAAAGTCGTGTATCCCATGTTACCTAAGGATATTTCAGACACGTTTGGATTATGGTAAAACTTTTCAAGTTTTCGATTTCACTCACTTCATACTTATTCGAATATATTTTTTAGATTGAGCTCTATTTGATATAGATCTGGTATAGTTCAATTGTAGTAGTTTGTTAACAATTCAAATTTTATTTGAATATCCATCTGATTCAATCTTGATCGAATTCAGATTCAAGTATTTTTTCAAAATCAAAACAAATTAAGATTTAATAATATAAAAATTCCAACAAAATTTCAAAATTTTTTTGAATATTTTGAATGTTTTGTTATTTCATTCCAAAATGAAGAATAGTATAATCAAATTTATAATTATAATTTTGAATATTGAAATATTAATTTTTTACTAAAAACAATAATTTTTAAATTTATAGTTTTATTTTATGTATTTTGGATATCCATTCAATTCTCGATATGACCCAAGTTCGGATTTGGTTTTTCAGGTATATAAATTTAGGCTCTTTTTGACTATTTATTCAATTTCAGTTCAATTTCAATTCATTTTATTTCAGAATAGATTTACTTGAGTTTTTAGGTTTAGGGTTTTAAACACATATATCTATATAAACCAAAATATTATGGACGTTAAAATTTTATATAATATTCTTAATTATTATTTAATTTTTAGGTATTAGTTTAAATTTTCAAAAGTTTTTTTTAAAATTAAGTTTTTTATGGGTATAATATTTTTTTATTAAAATAATAATTTAAATTTCAACAAATTACACTAAAAAACAAAATATAATTCAACTTGATTCTATGTTCATCTAGATTTAACTGTTACCATTTACATCTTTAATACCTTTCTTAATTTTTTAGTAAAATAATAAAAGTCATCTTTTTCATTTTTAATTATAAATCTCAATTGTTAACATAAATTAGTAAAACAAAAAGAGTAAGCGATTTTAATATTATACTAAAAATAATCTTAATAAGAAATAACAGTTAAGAGTTAAAATAATAATAGTAAGATTAATTTTTTTGCCGAGAAAGTGAGTTAGTGGTAGTATCTTTTTACATATCCTCAAGTACCAAGGTTCGAATTCCTTCTTTGTTGTTGAATGATAGGATAAAAAATCTACTAAGCCAGTTGAACAAAAAATAGTTACATTAAGTTTTTCCAGTCAGATAAATTAGATGACACAATCAATGGTTTTGACATCAAAGTTCCACACGTCCCTGTCACAAGTGAAAGATTATTTTTTTTGAATGAGTAGACTTTAAACTATAAATCGATTTTTGTTGATCAATTTGTTTACAAAAAGAAAATAACATTTAACAAAAATTGTTTAACCACCATATTTAATACAAACTATTATAATTATTAAAATTGGTTACGGCTGAAATGAACATGAATTTAACAAAAACATGTGAGGAGTGAAGAAATCAAAGTAGCTGGATAAAAGCAAACAAAGTCGCTAGAGCTCATGGTATAACTAGAGTTTTTTTTTTTTCAATCTTACTAGGAACTTGTGGGTGCTAGTCACTATAGAGGTTAAGAATTTTTTTGAAACAAGTTCACTTCCAAAGAATTGGAACTACACACAAATCTGCCTCATACCAAATATGTGAAATCCAAACAAGATGACAGATTTGAGGCCAATAATTCTATGCTCTGTTGCATATAAAATAGTCTCACGGGTTATGAGCAATCGCCTCAAAAAGTGTTTCTTTGGCCTGGTTTCAGAATCACAAGGCGTTTTTGTCTCTGGATGCTTCATTCTAGAGAATGTCTTAGTAGCACACAAAATGATTCATGCTCTACACACCAACTCACGGTGCAATGAAGGTTTTATGGCGATAAAAACAGACATGTCAAAGGAGTATGACCGAGTAGAATGGTCGTTCTTAAAGGAATTATTCCAAAAGATGGGGTTTGACAATGTATGGATCACATGGATCATGGAATGTATCAACATTATTTCATACTCGATTTTACTCAATGGCACCTCACATGGTTTTATCAAGCTAGAAAGGGGGTCCGCCAAGGAGATCCTTTATCCCCTTTCATCTTTATTTTGTGTGCTGAAGCACTGACACATGTGATGAAGAAAACCGAGGAAGAAGGCAGGATAACTACAATCTGATTAACTAAAGAGTGTCATGCGGTACAACAACTTCTCTTTACTGATGATAGTTTGTTCCTTTGTCGATCTACCTTTAAAGAAGGCACATAATTGTTGAGATGCTTGCACCTATACGGGGATGTTTCAGGAAAAGCTATTAATTTCAACAAATCTGCAGTAACATATGGCAGCAAAACTGATCCTATCTCCAAAAGGATACTCGGACTCTATCTTGGCATAACTCAAGAGGGGGGTGATGGAAAATATTTGGGACTTTCTGAACGTTTCAAGGGTTCAAAACGAGACATTCTATCTTACATCACTGAACGGTTGAAAAGCAAGTTAAGTGGTTGGTACGCAAAGACGTTATAATTAGGTGGTAAAGAGATTCTCTTAAAATCTATTGCGTTGGCACTTCCGGTATATATCATGTCTTGCTTTAGACTCACAAAATTCCAATGCAAGAAATTAATGAGTGTTATCACAATTTTTGTTAGAATGGCAAGGACAATAAAAAGAAGATTCATTGGGTTTCATGGGCGAAAATGTGCAAATCTACGGAAAATGGTGGCTTGGCCTTTAGAGACATAAAAAGCTTTAACCAAGCTTTGCTTGCCAAAACAAACTTGGAGACTACTAGATGTACCTCACTCCTTACTATCGCGAGTTTTGAAGCACATTATTTTCCTACAGAAAATTTGCTTTAAGCAAAGACAAGATCTCATCCATCCTTCGCATGACAGACTATACTTTTTGGATGAGAACTGTTATCTCGTGGTATGATGAAATCCATTGGACATGGACACAATACTAAAGTCTGGCTGCACAAATGGATTATGGATGAGGAACCAGGACCACCTTACAACAAGGAGCTTTTTATCGACCTTAATCTGCAGGTCTCGGATCTTATCTCCATTGAAGGTACTTGGTACCAATTGAGGCTACAATCACTTTTCCCACCAGGTGAGATCCACCGTATTTTGTCATACCCTCCTTGTGTGAGTAGATATGATTCTTGGATGTGGGCCTATTCAAGAAGTAGTAGTTACACAGTAAAAAATGGATGTTGGCTTGGCACGAAACCATTAATATGGATGGAATATGAGTCTGAGGATATCCAACATACAAACAGAACTAGGAAAAGAATCTAGGCAATCAAGATTCAACCAAAAATCAAATTTTTCATGTGGAGAGCTTTGTCAGGTGCTCTAGTTGTGGCCGAATGTCTAAGAACTCGAGGCATGAACATGGATCAGATGTGTTAGTTATGCAAACAACAAAATGAATCCATCAACCACGTGCTATTTGAGTGTGAATATGCCAAAAAGGTTTGGAGGAAAACAAACATTCGTAGTATCATGAGTAACACCTTTGACAGCATCGATCAACACTTTAACAATCTAATCTCAGAAATGGAGAAAAAGAGCTTAACTAGTCAAGTTCATCAAGCTCTTCCTTGGATCATGTGGGAATATGGAAACAACATAATGAGAAAGTTATAGGTGGAAAAGACCAGAATGTAGACATTATACTAGCAAACGCATTAGACGAGTCATGTAAATGGAAGAATGTGAATGATACATCAGACATAACGGAACAAGAGATCCATAATGAAGAATCAAGAAATCATTTATGGACTCGGCCGAGTACAAGGATATTGAAATGCAACATGGGTGTTGCATGGTCCAAATCTCCAGCATTATGTGGTGCATCGTGGATATCAAGAGATAACTCAGGTCAAGTGAAACATCATGCTAGAGATGCCTTGACCCCGTGTCAATCAAGATTAGTAGCTGAATGGAGATGTCTCCTATGGACAATGCGAAGCACACAAGATCTTCACTACACAAAACATTGAGTTTTGGATTGAAAATCAAGGTATCTTGGAACTATTCACCAACCAAAACTCTGGCCAAGATATAGGAATTTCATTAGTCAATTTGAGGCTTTGAAATCACAGTTTAACTATTGTGAAGTGAGACAATCAACAACAACTGCTAATCAACCAACCCATAAGATTACGTTTAGCGTAACTAGGGAGAACATGTTTTCTACCTACCTTGCTTATGGTGGCTCTACATGGCTAAGTTATTCACTCAGAGAGGATTAAAGATTGTCAATCTCAAATAGAGCCCTTTGACTTTTGTGTTACCTTGCTTTGTTACAGTTTTTCATCTTGTATCGTGTTAACTCTTTTCCTCTGTTTTGAGGTTTTATTTTAATAAAATCTTAGACGACAAAAAAAAAACTATTAAAATTATAAAGAACATATTGATAAAGTATGAGTTACCTATCAAAAGAAAAATGATTTAATCATTTTATTTTAGTAACAAAAATTGAATGAATACGGTTCTATTCTTTATATCTAAGTAGCTTTTTATTTTCTTATATGTTTTCTGAATATGCGTTCATATGTTCATAATATTTATCAAAACATATATACAATCATCTTTCCTTTTTCTTTTATTTGATAATGAAGATATATAATCATCTTATGACGAGAAAAAAATCAGACCAATCCTAAAACTATTGATAATGAAGTTTGATTTAGTGGAATCATTTTCTGTCTTCATCTATTAGTGGTGAGTTATACATCTGGTAAAATTATCAATAATTTTGTTCTTTGGAGGTCAGAATCCATATCTACCAATTAGATAATTCCTATGCATAACTCATGGATTAAGATATAATTAATATTTAAAATTGACATATCCAACAATCGAAGAAAAAGCGAGAAGTAACTAAAAAGAAAAAGTAACACTAAGCCTTGAGCGTGTCTCTCCCAGATTGCTTCATTTCAACTTAATTGCTTTTTCTTCTTACTTTCTAAAGAAAAAAATCAACGAATCGTCTGGTGGATCATGATAATGAGGAGATTTTTGGTAAAAACCATTTCTAGATTGTTATTCTTTAATCCAATACTTTTATCTAAGTGTGGGCATTTAGAACATTCGGTTCGGTACGATTCGGAGGATTCGACACTCGGTTTTTTGGTTATTCTTTATTGGTTCCAAATTGAACCGAGTAAAGATTACGGTTCGGTCGGTTCGGAGGATTCTTATTTAGTTCGGTTATCGATATTTTAAGGTTAACCGAATTGAACCAAAACCAAATTTTATTCAGTTATTTTCGGTTAACTGATTAAGCCAACTTAAAATCTACAAACGAAAAATTACAAAAGCAGAACAAATATAAGAGTAATAAATAAACGAAAATTACAAAAGCAGAGCAAATAAAAGAGTAATAATACATTCATATGTCATTCTCATGTTCAAACTGAAGCCAATAAAAATTATAAAAGTCTTAAACTTACACAAACTGAAGCACACACTCTCAAATTGTTGGCTGAGACTGAGAGGTAGGATCTTTATTCCGAGGATCAGCAAAATCAAAGAGATAGGTTAGGTTATTTGAATATGACTGATATGAAAATAAGAAAAGTTTTTGTACATCACCAAGAGAATCATAAAAGTCCACTTCTTCCAATATTTGCACCAATGTTGGAACTTGATCAGATGTTTGCTCAATGTTGCACCGAAGCCATTGTTGTGTGCAAATGAGTGGCTCGACCATGTAAGGAGTTAAATAACTCCTATAAGGATCTAGAATCCTACCACTAGTGCTGAAAGCGGATTCAGATGCCACAGAAGAAAATTGTATAGCTAGGACATCCTTAGCTAACTCTGATAGGATTGGAAACTTTAAACTATTATGCATCCACCAATCCAGAACATTGTACTGTAATCCCAATGTGTTAGGTAACTTGGTTTTTGTTTTTTCCATGAGATATATCTCCAATTCAGTAGCAAGATCTTCATTTCATCTTTCACTCACCATCTGAGTGTAGACACTATCCATCCTCTCATAATCCTCATCATCAAATGAATCACTTCTATTCCCAGAACTGTTACCACCACCAGTATCAATTCTTCTTCCAGAACTAACCCCAACAATTCGTAAGCTGTACTCGTCATACATGTTTTTCATAGCATTCCCAACCACTGAGTGTAGCTGTGTACACTCAACACTATCCTTACCATATAATGTTTCAAAACACAGTGTAGCAAACTACATCTTGTTACGTGGATCAAACACACTAGCTATGATGACAAGCGGGTTCATGTTTAACAATCCATCCCATTATTTATCAAGTTTGTCTCTCATACTATTTGCTTAATCTATGATGTTTCTATCTGCATTTGAACTCCTAGATATTAGATTCCTCTCAATTGTCATTATCTCATTGTAGCACAACGTTGACGTGACAATCTTTGAGGATGAAAAGGACAATGTACATTTGAAGAACATTTTCAGGAACTTTACTAACACTTTAACTTCATCCTAATCAGCAGCCAATGGAGGTCCAATACGCTTCTTCTTCCTTTCTTCTTCCTCATCGAAGTACTCACAATACATTTTGTCCTCAGCAAGCATTTTATCAAAGGCAACTCTCAGTTTAATTGTTGAACTCAACATCAGATATGTTGAGTTCCACCTAGTTACACAGTCCAAAGCTAAGCTCCCTCTAGACACTTTCCCAGTCTCACACCTTAATTCGAAGGACTTAAGTCTAGTAAATGATAATCTAACATACTTTACTGCATTCCGGATAGAAACAATACTATCTGATACATTTGCCAAGCCATCTCTCACTACCAAATTAAGTATGTGAGCACAACACCTCATGTGGAGATAAGCTCCACTAAGAACTAAGGCATCTGGTCCCTTGTTGCCAAACTCATTGCAAAAAACCCGCAGAGCCTTATCATTCCCCCTAGCATTATCGACTGTGACAGTGAATACTCTCTCAATTCCCCAATCTTCTAAACACTCAATCAAATGTCTAGCTATTGTTTCACCCTTATGATCTGTTATTGGTTTGAAACTAATGATTCTTTTTTGGCAGTTTCCAAGCATCGTCAATCCAATGGGTTGTCACAACCATATAATTGTTTGAGGTAGTTAGGAGCTACCCATATATCGGTTGTGACAGAACCCTTTTCTTTTCCACACTAAATACCCTACTTAATGCAGTTTTCTCGGCCTTATAAGTGGCAATTACCTCCCTAGTTGTTGTTCTTCTAGAGAAGGTTTTGCACAATGGCATAACATTGTTACAAAACCTTTTAAAGACCTCAGATTCAACAAATGAAAACGGCAACTCGTTTATCACCACCATCTCAATTACAGATTTCATAAAAACTATCGGATCATAATGAATTGATTGCATTTTACCATTTCTGTCACCACCTAATACACTCTGTTTATCTTTATCATTGAAATCTTTGAACATTTTGCATCTCTTTATATTACTAATCATTTGATTCGTCCCCACAGTTTTCGAGTTGCAACTTACTTCTATACCACAATACTTGCACGCGCTTCTATCTACACATTGACCTAGACGAGTAAAGTGAGACCATACCACATCCCATGGAGGAACTTTTCTCTTTGCTCGCGGTGGCTCATCTTGGTGTTCACCTCGCTCATTTGCCTCTTGCCCATCAAGCACCATCTGCCAATAAGAATCGTGCCTTAACATCATCACAAATTGATACACGAAATCAGAGAAATCAAAAGTTTAGTTTTCGAAAAATTAGGTTTCAAAATTTGGGGTTTTTTGGGGATATCGATTGATTCTTTCAAATTGGAAGAAATCAAGTGAAGAGAAGGCAGTGAATTAAACAAATTGGACGGAATGAGCTACTCGATTAGGGTTTGAACTAAAATCGAAATCGCTTTCGCGAACACGAAGAGAAGAGAAGATGAAATTGATAACTCCTACTTCTCGACTTGAAATTTTAATTGACTAACCTTGAATACTTCTCGGTGCTTGGCGATGATTGGTGGTCGGAAGGTTTGATAAACCACCGGGTTTCAAAGGTTCTCGGAATCGCCTTTGGGTTTTAAAGGATTTGAAAGTTTCGGAAATGAAGTAAAGTGTATAATACACAATTACACCAAACTTTGGTTACATTAAATTATTGAACCAATTTTAATCGGTTTAAAACCGTTTAAATCGGTTATCAATACGAACTGATTTAGCCGGGAACCGAATTGAAGTTGAAATCAATTCCGTTCGGTGTAGCCCAAATTCTTGGTCAATTCCGATTAGACTCCGAACCGGTTCGGTTGATTTTTGCCGACCGATTCGGAAATTGTGCCCAACGCTACTTTTATCATTTGAATTAGCTGAACATAAAAAAGTTACTTTTTTTTTTGATAAAAAAAAATAACTTTTCGATTTACAGAAAATGCTAAGATTTACATTTGTTTAATCATTAAAGTGTTTATGAAGTTTCTTTTTGGACTATTGTTATGTGATATGTCTAATATTAAAAAGCGACCATTAAAGTATCCGATTACCAATATAGTCAAATATGAGAATTATATATTAAATTAATGAATATTTATATGTTTTTTCGTATTCTAATTTTTTTTTTGTCTTCTCATTTTATTATAACACCAAATGGGTTTGATAATTGCTTATTACAACTTAACAAGTTATGACCTAAAAACAAAGTTCCAAAAGGCCCAAATTCTAAATTCGAGGAACGCCACGCCTTTACATCCTACTCGGCCCTTTGAAAACACGTATCCTCCGATGAAGACACTGGCGTGCTTCGAGTTAGCCAGGTGTTGTCTCGTTATGTTTGCCGAAATGCATTTCCGATTATAGTCATACCACCGAAAATCACCTCAGCAGCGAATACCAGAAACAATCGATTTTCTTTGCAATTTCCATCCAATACAGTTGAATCCCAAATTACTTCAGCGTTAAACTCCGCCTGCGAACATCAACTATGGCTAATCCAAGTAAGCAGAGATTTACTCTTCTAAAAATTAGATAACTTCACAGATACATAACATCACCAACAACCTAGGAATAAAAATTGACACACTAATACTTTAATCGAATCGGAAACCGAGCAAAGATTGAGAAACGATTATGGATCCTAAAAGAGAAAAGAGAAAAACAGAAAAAAACTTAGAGAAGAGAAAAAAAAAAACAAAAGTTACCAAACGTAAACCGAAGAGACAAGCCACAAGATGACAGAGTAAACAACCAGTAAAACCGGATCTAAACTTAAGATTTAGAACGAAAGAATCAAAGAACCTAAAAACTAAACACTACAACAAACGAAGAAAAAAAAAGTTGTGAAAAGAAAACAAAGACGAGATGAAAGACACTGACCGGCGAACCCAACGAACCCAAAAAGTTACTCTCAACCAAGTAATTTCAGTAAAGGTGTCTCTAAAAGATGAGAATTGGAGAAGAGAAACGACGTTAACGAAATCTCCGTATATATATCAGTGCTCAAAAAATTGCAAAGTGCTAAGCAGATGATTTTCCGTCTGGTGCTTAGAAAATCTGGTCTAGACAAATTTAAAATAAATTATATTTTATATACCATAAGATAAATAAATAAATAATCTTAAATCACATGATTTGTATATGAAAATGTTATTTAAAAAACAAATGTCGTGTCCATCTACCTCTCATGTCCAAGTATTTAAATCCATTAGAAAAAAATTGAGTTCATGTGATTGTAATTTACTTCTTTAGTATTGATAAAATTTGATTTTTTTTAGTAGTTAAATATCAATTTTGCCAAAATTTGGTTTAAGAAAATCGTGTAGTCTCATGATATAATTTAAAGTTTGAAGATTTGTGTTATAATTAAGATTTTATCGATCCAATTATTTGTATAAAAAAAAATTTCAATGCAAAGATTTTCATCATTAATTAGTTAGATTGCAAAACCCACACAAAAAGCAATATATATTGATGGGATTTAAGTGTGATATGACACTTTTGCTCTCATAGTTACTTTCATTTATTTTCTGAAAAAGAATATTTCAAATATATTCTATTTTTTTTATTTAAAACACCTCGTAACTTTTGAATTTAACAAATATTATCTATTTATTTTATTATTTAGAATTGTAATATAAAATTCTAATTTTATTTAAATTATTTTGAACATATAAAAGATAAATATTATTGTAATATTATTATTTTATGTTTATTTATACATAAAAATAAATATATAAAATGTTAATAGACAAAATGCAAACAAAAAAGTTCAAATAAAAATGAAGAAGGTGAATAGTGTTCCTTGAGGGATACTGTTCAAAAATGATTTTCTCTCATTTCTCCCATAATATCAAAATGAGAGACTATTAGGGATGGTTTATTCGAAACAAACAGAGTCGGCCTAGTGCTGCAACTGCCACCTAAATCGATTTCTTGAACTAATATATATATATATTAGTTTGCTCGATCCATTTAATAATCATATTTGGTCAAATCCAATCATTTTATAGATGTCAAAAACGTGTGTCCTTGATTTCCAAACTACTTAGATTTGTTCAAACATTAACTAATCTGTGTAGTTTCACAAAAAAAAAAAACATTAAGCATTTAATGCATGTACTCAATTTAAATTGACTTGGAAGAAACGTATCTATACATATGATCTGTATAACTACGTCCATTATTTAAATTCATTAATGCATATAAGATACTAAGATAGTATAAAACTAGGAGATAATTTGAGTACGCTGAGTTTGTTTTTCAGTCTGTAATCAAAATGATCCCGTTAATAACTATAATATTAGAGTTTGATTCTTCTTCTTTATCAATTTGGTAGATTAAATAAAAATTTAAAAAATTAAGTTGGGCTATGGATCAAGTCTCGTCAATCCAATTTTTTAAAAAAACTTGAGTACTCTCTTCTGCAAAAATTTTTGTGGGACGTCGTGTATATATATATATTGTTTTCGAATCACAACAAACAATCTAACATAGTATTATTGTTTTTTTTTCTAACTTAACATAGTATTCAAAACCTCCAACTTATGTTTATTATATGTCGTATATATATAATATTTAGTGTATAATATCCAGCCAAAACAAGTGCAAAATGAGTTCTTGAGTTTTCAGAAATTTTAGTTGCGTGAATAATTGTTACGCACATAAAATTTTTATTTTATTTTGCTTACCATTTTTTTGTATAAAGTTATTTGATGTTTATACTAATCTGTGTAGAAATTAACATTATGTGTAAATGTATTAAAAGTTAACTGTTTTAATACATAGAGATTTTAGATTTCTTAGTCATTTTTTTGTTTTAATGGGATCCACAAAGTAATTACTATAAATTTAAATTTATTAAAAATGGTACGAAAAATTGTGGTTCATACACTTACAAGAATACTATTGGGAAAATAATTGATGTGGAAATATCGCATTAGAGGGAGTCCATCTTTGATTGTGACTCTCATCATTGTCTTCCACACATTTTAATACACAAATATACAAACACTTATATATATATATATATATATATATAATTAGACAACACCAACAAACAATAGTTAAATATAATAAAATCGACGACAATTGATCTTTTTAAAACAATAACACTTTTAAGGGATAAGATGTTTTAAATGGTCTATTCGTTTTGTCACCTACTTTCTAAGCACATTCTTAACTTTCTTAGACAATTAAATTATACTTTGATGAACAACTAATACTAATTAATTTATATTTATCAATTGCTATCACATCTTATCTTAATCCACCCAACTAACACGGCACAATTGTTTTTTCTTCCTTTTTTTTTCTTTCTCAGATACTTTACACCACATTTTAGTTAATAATATTTCTTGCGTTTAATCTGGCATTTATGCTAATACATTACTTGGTTAAACTAGAAGATGGCCCGTAATAAGTATAGAATAAATTTTTGTGAAAAATAAATATGCATTTATTTTTATTTATTTAAAAAAATATATATGTGGTACTTGTTTTCTTTTCATTTATTTTATAGTTTGATTTGTATATGTAAATTTATTAATTTTACATATACTTGATATAATAAAAATTAATTTATAATGATCATCGATTCTATACACGAAATATATTTTTTTATCTCTGTTTATTTAGGTTATGAACTTATGATGTATTACAATTTTCGTATATAACCTTTTTGAGTCGTATCATTTAGGCTTTTAAACACATTTTTCTTTATATTTTTAGACTCCTATTCATTTAAATTCTTAGACCAACATTTATTTAGGGTTTTAAACTTTTATTTATTTAAATTTTTAGATTCATATTAATTATTATGTGTTTTATATTATTGATATGACACATAAGTATTTACTGATATAAATATAGACATAATAATATCAAGTCATCTTCTAATCTGAATATACTTATAAATAACTATTTTATACTTTAAAAAAAAAATTGCACTTTCAAAACGCAAATAACAAAATTAGTTATAATTCTTATGTTACTTTGTTGAAGTTGATGACCATATTATTTATAAGTTCTAGTTTCATATTATAATTAATCTTCTGACCCTACAAAAATTATAAGATTATATATGTATTTAAATGAAAAAAGTGACATAAATAACACTATAAAGATTAACGAATTTGGAATCCAGCTCCTTGTTGATATTACAGTGATTTTTAGTACCCTACAAAATATATGAATTAGTTAGAAATATTTCTAATGAACTTAAATGCAAATAGATAAAATATTAGTTACAAACCTTAAAAATTACAAAGAACCATCTCAATGATTTGAAAAAATTACAATGAATACCTTCTATAACCTTAAAATCTTAACTTTAATTTTCCAAACATTTTTGAAGGGTTTCAAAGAAAAATTTCAGAAAACAACATGATGAATTCGGAAAGATTGTGAGAGAAAGAGTATGAGAATATAATACTATTTTTGTTATGAATTTTGTATTAGTAATGGGATGAGTCACCTGTTTAACCTAATAGGAGAAAGAGTAAAATTTGAAGATATAGGGATGATCTCTTATGATATAAACTAAATATTAGAAATTAATTATGATAAGTTTAAAATATATTCAAATACTTGAATATATACTCGTTATATAAGAGATATGAATATATCTTTTCTTTTTCCTTAGTACTAATCTCCTAATCTTTGATGTTAACCTTGTGATATGATTAGTTGTTTAATGTTTCGTTAAATATTTACTATTCTTATATATAGTTTTCTTATATTTTATTTTATATATATATATATATATATGTTTTCAAAATACATATAATTCTAAAAACTTTCAGTTTTTTCATATATTTTTTTCCATGTATATGTTTTTTTTTCTGTCCAATCCCACTTATATATTTTGGTTCCCATATAAACTTTAGAATAAATTTTAAATAGAATAATTGTTTACGGTTTATGAAAATAAACTTGTATACAGTCAAACTTTTATATATAAGTTAATACATTGAAAATATATAAATTTTTATTAATTTATGGTGTTATTATTAATTTATCGATATATAATTTAACAAAGAAAATATATTTTCGATATATTTATAATTTAACTAAAAAGCAAATATACAAATCGTGTTCACTTTAAACTATATCTCTTAAAATATATACTCGTTAATCTACAAAGTATACACTTTGATATTTGAGATTATATAAATCGTTTTGTTATATCACGTATAAAAAACATCATTATATAAAGTATATATTAAAAATATTATCTAATTAATATGTATTTGTAGATTAACAAAACCACGATTTGTTATAATTAATAAAATATTTAGTTTGTTAAACATTGATCTGATTAGTTATTATTTCGTTTAGTTAGCTAATATCTTTTATTTTATTAGAATTATTATGTGATTATAGTCTTATTTTACCATAACTTTTTTCTAAACCAAAATAAACTAATATAACATTATGTTTAAGTTAATGATATGTTTCTATTATATAAAAGATTATATATATTATTTGTATCAATAGGTAAAGATCATAGAAATTAAATTAGTATAGTAATTTAATTCATATTCATATTTATATTAGATATTTAAAATTAATATATTTGACAAAATTATATAAAAATATATAAGATTTTTATTAAGAGTACGGGTATATCTTGTTAAAATTAGTATATTTGAGAAAAATATTTAGAATTATTTAAAGTTTTAAATAGATTTAAATATAAAAAAGATAAAAAGTTTGTGGTCAAGTGATAGGGGCGGGATTGAGACTTTAAAGAGTTCGCAGGTTTCTCCTTCTATACGAAAACTAAAACACATTTTTCTAGTCACTATATAAACTCATGCTTTTGACACATTTGAATATCTAGAGCTAAGAGTCTATCTATAGACTGCACCAGTTTCAAAAAAATAGTCCAAACCCATCCCATAAGATTTGGGAACTCTTGAATTACAAATATAAATATAAATATATATATATATATATAGACATTTATAATGATTGTAATGAGTAAGGTAGAAGATATTGTAGAGATTCTGTAAATACGTTCTGATAATTTTTTCCATTTATATATTGAAGTTAAGGTTATATTTAAAAGACTTATATATTAATATATAAGGAGATGTAGTAACAATTTTTTGCAATAATTTTTTGATATAACACGATATTTAAGTTATACTATATAATAAGAGACTTTTTTTGTCAAAGAAATACTTTCATTTAATGCAAATTCAACAACTAACAACCAAGTTTGAAAAATAAGATCGAAGAATCTCCTTAGCGACAAAGTCAGCTATGAGGTTTACCGATCTAGAGACAAATTTAAATGAAACTGAACCTAAAAAGGGAAAAGATTAGACAGATCCTGAATGATGCCATAGATCTCTGGGATATTCAAGTCATTGTTAATGATTGTAATTAAATTGAGAGAATATGATCGGACTTCAATCTTCGATATGCTCCAACAAATTGATCGGTACCTGCAACACTTTTGATTTGTCGATCTTGTTTGGCGAAGACACATATTGTTCCTGCCCAAAGCGATTCATTACTTCATGATGCATCTATATAGCAAATCATGCACTCAGGGTCTGGATCTCCTTCCGGATGCTTATGAGAATCATCTTTGGAGATACTAATTTTTTAGCATTAACCCATTTCTTTGCTGTTTGAATCGATAGTGAAACCACCTTTGATTCAGATTGAAACTTATTGCTGAAGACCATGTTATTTCGGTTTTCCAGAGGAACCAACAAATCCATCTGGATAAAGGTGTTTCTTCCTAGACTCTTTCTGCAAATGGATATGAAAAGAGTAAATGACTTATTGATTCTTCTACTCCACATCTATTGCATCTAGGATCCACATCTATTTGTCTTTCTCTAAGTTTTGTTCTAATTGGAATTGCTTCATGTCTTACTTTCCAGAGAAAAAAATGTATCATTGGTGGAACTTTTACCGACCACACATATTTTTCCAGTCAATTTGACTTTGATGTTGGTTATTTGGTTGATTTCCCGTAGATTCAAGAGCTGCATAATAACCTGTTTTAACTGAATAGATACCGTTCTTATGAGCTTGCCATACTCTTAGATCTTTGGAATTTCATGAACTCAGCTTGATACAATTTACTTCCTTGTTGAGATGAGAGAGAATATTAATTTTTGCCTGATTCCACTCTCTTTGGTTTGGATCGATTAAATCCGCCACTTTTAACTGCATATTAGCTTTCTCAACTAGTCCATATGGCGTTGATTTCTTCTTTGTTGATAACCAGTTGTCGCTCCATATAGAGATTTTCTCTCCATTCCCACTGCCCAGCCGAGCTTAGTATTCAACAAATCTCTACCAAGCAATATTCCTTTCCACGCATGAGAACAAGATGCTAGTTTTGAACTTGGAGAAAATCTGTATTGTGACAGTATTTAGATAATAACATCTGACTAGCAGACAATCCAGGTTAGTAAGGATTTTCCAACTCATATTTGCCACTATTGAATGCATGAATTTCTCTAAAACCTAAACCTCATCTTTCTTTTGACTGAATTAGCTTCTTCCATGCTATCAAAGACATACTTCTTTTCTTTGGATTTTGATCCCACCAGAATCTTGTAAGTTCTGATTGGATTTTATTACATAATGAGATTGGTAACAAGAAGCATGTCATAGCATATGTAGGCATAGAACTTACGACACTCTTTAGCATGATATTCTTCCTTGCTTGTGATGGAAACTTAGTTGACCAATTAACCGTTTTTGGTGAATTCTATCAACAATACTAGTGAAAAGATCTCTTCTTCTTCTCCCAAAATGCTATGAAAGTCCTAAGTATTTGCCGCATCCTCCCACTTGATTTTATCTGAAGTGATTGCTTAATGTTCTCCTTTTGGACAGGAAGCATCCTCCAAGAGAATGTTATTGCTAATTTGCTTTTGTTTATTTCCTGACTTGATGCCATCTCATACTTTTGAATTATATCTTGCAGAGTTTGGATGATGCATGAATTTCCTTTACAAAAAAACATCATGGCATCTGCAAAGAGCAAGTGGTTTATCCGTGGTCTAGTCTTTGATACCCGCAAACCAGCAAAAGAGTTGTTCTCTTGATCTTTTCAGCACACCCCTGTTAGCAATTCACTACAAATAATGAAGAGGTAAGGAGAAATAGGTTACCTTGTCTTATCCCTCTAGATGGTTTGATAAGTCCTTTAGATTCTTCATTGATAATGATAAAGTATTGCACATATATGACACATTGTAGGATTCAATGAACAAATATTTCATGAAAACCCATACCTTGCATAATTTCTTGTATGAAATTCCATTCTAGACGGTCGTATGCCTTAGTTATATCGGTATTAATAGCTACAGCACCATACTCCGTGGCTTGAGAAGTCTTTAGATAATGTAGGATCTCATGTGTTATTAACACATTATCTGATATAGATCTTCCTGGTACAGAAGCAGATTGATTCCTAGAAATAATCTTTGGTAGGATACCCTTCAATCTCTTAGATAGGATTTTTGAAATGACCTTATAGATGTAGTTAAACAATGCTACAAATCTGTATTCCGAAGCCTTCTTTGGGTTTAACACTTTAGGAATCAGTATGATGTAAGATGCATTGAGAGCCGGTTCCATATAACATGTTCTGAAAAATTCTTGGATCTCTTCTGTTATTGCAGGTCCCACTATTAGCCAATTCACCAGGAAAAACGATGCATAGAATCTACATGGTCTCAGTGCTTTATCTGCATTGATTGAGAAAGTTGCTGACTTAATCTCAGCTATATTAATCTCTCCAATTAATAAGATGAGCATTATCTTCCTTTGTTACCCTTTTATGCCTTGCCTTAGCAACTATGTTTGAGAAAGAAGTATCGGTTGAGCTATACATTGTCTGAAAGTAGTCAATCAATACTTGTTCAATTTCTTCCTCTTTAACCACCTCTTATCCATCTATGTTTTATAGGACTGAGAAGTAATTTCTTATATTCCTTGATTTTGTGATAGCATGGAAATAAGATGAGTTTTTGACGCCAAGTTGAAGCTATGGGATCTGACTCCTCTGTCTCCAAAACTCTTCTTCTTCCCCATAAGCGTAGTGTAAGTTGCTGGTCGCGTCTCTTATTCTTGCTATATCACTTTGACGACTTACCATTGCATCTTCTAGATCCTTCTTAGAAACCTCAATTTTTTGCATACAATTCTTGCTCTTCTCTTTACACCACTAAATTATGGTTTTTCATGTTCGGTTAAGTCTATGATTAATATGCATTCTTGAACTCGGATTCCATGCTTAAAGGAATAAATCCTTTACTTCTTCTTTATCTTTCAGCCTCTTATAAAATCTGAACATTGATTTTCTCTCTCTTCTTTTAGGCTCAAAAATGGTGATAATTGGTTTATGATCCGACCCTTCAAATCAAAAGTATGAGCTTCTACTGGTCGGATATAGATCGAACCATTTTTCCTCCGCCATCACTCTATCCAATCGACATCTAACTGAGTAGCTGTCTTTGTTTTCCTTCCAAGATAACGAGTCTCCAATATATTGCAAATCAAATAAACTAGTTTCTAAAATCTTCAATCGAACTTTCCACTCTCATATTACCTCTTTTCTTCTCATCATTGGATAAAATGTCATTAAAGTCACTTATTACCAGCCAAGGAGACGTTATAGCCTCTGCTAAATAGTTAGTTCTCTCCACATTTGTTTTCTTTTAACTCTATAAGGATTACCGTAAAAAAATGTTGAGAAGAAATTCTTATCTTCCAGGCTAATGTGCGTATTGATGAAGTCCATCTCACCATTTTTAAGGAAGAGGACATGTTGGATGCTGAATATCCAGCTTCTTTCTCTCTATTGCAAGCAGCTGATTGAATCAAGGAATTGAAGAAGACAATTCCTTTGAGCTTCTTGCAGCATAGGAAACTGTGTTTACTGAGGGTAACTTTGATTCATTACGTTATGTCTTGGTAGATCTATGTTCCTTATGTTATCACTTATAGCCTTCTTTCTAAGAGAAAGTTTTGGTTGTGGTGTTTTCCTCTTTCTAGGACCCACACCCTTGAAGAAAGATGGACTATTGCTATTTTCTTTAGCACTGCACGTTGGCTTGAAACTCGCTTATTTGGGTATCTTCTTTCCTTTTTCCGTACATTCCTTTGAAAAGTATTTGGATTGAATTTCTCCACCCAACATCTCCAGACTTGAGTTACTAGAATTCATTGGTTCATATTTTCCTTCTTTTCAAGATGGATTGGAACCAAAGGAACAATTTTCCATATCATGATCCAACCTTTTTGCAGTGGTAGCAATGGTTTCCTAGCCTCTCATATATAAGTTGGATTTTCACTTCAGATCTATTTCCAAATTCAATAATGGTCTTCATAATGAGAAGTTTTAACCAATTAACTTGTATTCTTATTCTAATTGCAGTGATGTGATATCCACAGTTTCCAAGGTTCCTAAGCTATGCCCTATGCTTGTTAGAGTCTCGGAGCTCCATTGATGAACTGGTAATCCTTGGACTCTAATCCAAAACATAATAAGAGCTGGAAATGATGGGTCATTAAAACCCTCTCATTTTTGCAAAATGACCATCCACTTACCAAAATGGTAAGATTTGTTCTTCAATACATTGTTCACATCTTCTTGGAATTGAATAATCCTTGACCCATACCTGAACTTATTGCTCTTGTAGAGGATTTCCATATGTTTCATAGGAACGAGATTATGGACCAGACTCTTTGTTGCTTGTTGTTTGTTACTCTACCAATAAGGGTTAGAGCATGCTTCTTCTCTAGCTTAGAGTTATCGAAGGATGGAACTTTAACTTGGTGGGCCTCCTTTGCCTCTTCTTGAGCATTAATACCCTTTCCTTTCTCAACATATGTTAATTTTCTTGCCATATTTTTGTTCATTTTCCTCTTAAGAATAGCACATCAATCAGAATTTAGTCCTCTTTCCTGTAAAATATGATGTATAAGAAACATCATTACACGTCTTAGAAAGGCAATGTAGTTCACCACATAAGACGGTTGGCAAGAATTTTAAAACGTCACCAAACCAAAAGGACACATTGAGATTTGAAAACTCATAACTCAAATGTTTTGGTCAGGAAAGTTCAAAACAAGTATATATTTGTAATCCTCACCCACAAGGACTCCGATGGTGGTGGAAACATTCCATTATGGCCAGGTGTTTTCTTTTTTGGATACAAACTAGGTCGTAAAAACAAAACCACAAGCAACAATTTTCAAAAATTAAGTCTTTTTACGAAAGAAACGGTAAAATCAAAACAACCTTAAAAACAGGTGTGAGAGAAAAAATATTCTTATATTTACCCGAATTTTGATAATCTATTATATAAGAGATTATGAGCGAAATTTTGATACCAAAAATTATTATGATTTTTTTAGTATACTAATCTTTATACGTGTTTTTACAAAATAAAAGGAGAAGTTAACATATAATTTTTTTATAATATTTACTCAAAATTAAGTATTAGGTCCAAGTTAATTAGTACATTATAATTTTTTATATAAAAAAGAGAGGATAGGATCGAAATCTGGCTGAGAATTTATATTGGTTGTTTTTTTTTGGTCGGCGTTAAAGTTTTATCAATTATAGAATATTTTTTTGCCGTATATAAATATTTTATGTGGCAAAAAAATACATTTCCTTTATAGATTTTAGAAATTAGTTTTTTTTTGGTGGGGAATACGGAGACTAAGTTCCGTACTTTATTAAATAAAACTAATCAATCAGTCATAGAAACATATCTCGGAAAACAAATCCTAAGAGAATCATCTCGAAAAACCGAAGCAACCGACACAGGACAAAACTCCAACATATGAAACCCAAACGGTAATGTAAAAGCATACTTAGACAACCTGTCAACAAGATGATTGACCTCCCTATACATGTGAGAAATATGAATTATCCAGTCCCTAGACATAAAGCCATAGCACAGACATACCTGAAATGACAACAAGGGTGTATAATAAACCCATGTCTAAAAAAATTCCCAGTCTAGCTCAAGCTCCACCCTTGTAACCCTCAACTCTCATGCCAAATAAAGACCATAATAAGCCCCCCATAAATCCGCCATCGGGGCTGAGCAACTGCCAATAACGCAATTTATTCCACTCATCCCTAATAACGCCACCTGCAGCAACCAACCCGGGGTTTCCTCTTGAAGCTCCATCCGTATTGATCTTGAACCAGCCATTACGTAGGGAAGCCCAAGCAATCTGTCGTGTCACGAGAGCACCATTACGACTAGGACCAACCCGACATAAGTTCGTATATGCGATCTCCTTCGCATAGTCTTTAAGGTATTGTGTTATGTCCTGATATCTATTAGTGCTGCCAAAAATATTCCCACAGCACCATTTCCAACTCCACCATATCCCAACTGTAAATAGAGTTGACCATACCACACTTGCCACTCTTTGTGTAGCTCCAAATTATCGTGAATCCACTCAACCAGAGAGAACAAAAAGAACTTCCAGAGTAAGGTACAAGGAGCTAGACGTTGCCAAATTCCTGCCATCGCTGGACAATCTCTCAAAACATGTATAATTGTCTCCGAAGCTCCTCGACATATCGAGCAAATCGTCGTATCACACGTACCACGACGAATATGCTCTGAATTCGTAAGTAAACTTGATTCGCAGCTAACCACATAAACAACTTAACACATTCAAGTACCTTTACTCTCCATAGCCGATTAAAGAACGAACTCATATCTTGGCGTGAAGTAACATCGCGATTCAGAAATGCATACACAGAGGATACCGAGAAATTACCATAAACACTCCACGAACAAGCAACATAGTCCCGAGAACCCGAGAACACATCCAACGCTAGTGCCGGCAACTTTAAGCGAGTGGGTTTAGTGATAAATGGGTCAATTCGAGCCCAGTCCCACCCTCATTCCGGTCTCCATAGTTCACAAGTTAAATAGTAGTCGATTGGCTATGGAAAACAATATTGTCCAAGTCAGCTATCGAGTCTCCCATCACCCATTTATCTTTCCAAAAATCCACCGAGAAATCATCCCCTAGGGCCCAAGAAACACCGGGAAAGATTACTTCTCGAAGTCAAACACACACACTTCGCCAAGTTGATGAATCATAAGCTTTTGGGTCTGATCAAGAAGTATTCGATAAAGATTCTACTCAGTATTTACTCCGCAGGACCCCAGCTCATAGGCTAGATTCTACTCGGTATTCACTAATCTCTATCTGATCTTAGCGAGAAAGGCTTTATTCATTTCGCGAGCCTTACGTATTCCAAGTCCACCCTTAGCCTTTGTTTTACACACTCTGTTCCACGCCACTAGGTGAGTCTTCCTCTTTTTGCTTGTGCTTCCCCACAGCCTTTGTCAATGTCAATCTCCCTACCATACTGAATACTCGACTTTTCCAGCCCGATAAACTTGTAGAAACTCGATTAAGGACTTCCCCAAAAGTAGTTTTATTCATTCTTTTATGCAAAATAGACTTTCCCAAATATTTGCCTAAGTCCCAAGTCTGAGTAGTCTCACTTTCTTGGCTAATATGCGCCGCTAGATCTCTGGGAACATTATCCAAGAAAAAAATCTTGGATTTCTCAAGGCTAACCCGTTGACTTGACGCTTCACAAAACCTGTCAAGAACCTTTTTTATCACCCAAATTTGTCCCATCGATGCCTCCGCAAATAAGATAAGATCGTCAGCAAAACATATATGAGATACTTTTGGAGCCCCTCTGGCAATGCTGATTGGCTTCTAAACACAGCGATCAACCTCATGCTCAATCAAATAACAAAGATTTTCTAAACACAACACAAAAAGGTAAGGTGATAAAGAGCCACATTGTCTCAGACCTCTTTGGGCTTTAAATGGTTTCGATTTCTCACCATTCCATAATAGAGTCATTGCTGAATTTGAAACACAAGTCATGATCCACCAAACCCATTTGGCCGATAATCCAGTAGCCCAAAGTGTATCTTCTAAGAAGTCCCATCGAATCTTGTCATAGGCTTTCTCCAAATACAGTTTCAACAACATCCAACCTTTTTCCCTTTTTACGCTTCATAGAATGAACAGTCTCTTGTACAATTACAATGTTATATGTGCTTAATTTCCCAGGGATAAAATTTGACTGTGCCAGACCTATAAGCTACGAGATCACCGTCTTTAAACGCATCACCATCGCCTTAGTGATAGTTTTAAACAATACATTACATAAACTTATTGGCCTAATTTGTTTATTGTTTGATGGTTTTGCGACCTTAGCATCATTCATCCCCTCGGGTAAAGAATTCGTCGCAAAGAACGATATGACAAATCGAGCCACCAAATCTCCTACAATATCCCAACATTTTTGATAAAAAAAAGTTGGTATCCATTACGACCTGGAGCTTTAAACCCTCCCATACTTCTCACCGCTGCCTTAATATCACTCTTCTAAAAGGGTTTATCAATTAGGGACAAGATATCATGATCAAGACTGGCAAAACCCTCCCTTGGCAAAGACATGACCGAGCTATCAATATCATCCATTGAATATATATTACTATAATACTTAACAGCCATCTCCTCCAACTTTACCGAGTCTGTGACCCATCCTTCATCGACATTTCTAAGAGCTTTAATTCGGTTCCACCTCCTTCTAATAATAATAGAGGTATAGAAGAGACTTGTATTCCTATCCCCAAGGGCAATCCACTTTTCTCTTGACTTTTGGAACCAAGTAATCTCATCTTGTTCAAGAACTCGTTCGAGCTCTGTGTGTAGTTCTTTCTCCTAATCCAACAACTCATCAGATACGGCTAATAAAACCGTGATCGAACATCTTCTAACTTATGAAGAAGCTCACTCTTCCTGACATGAATATTTCCAAATATTTCTTTGTTCCATTTCTTTAGGTGCCGCTGGTGTCGTGCTAACGCTACAGGTGTGGCTATATCACGATGCCAAGAGTCATAAAGAAGCTCCTTAAAACCTGGATGTTGTAACCACATGGCCTCAAAACGGAAGGGTCTACGTTTTGGATCCATCTTTACCACGAGAGAGAGTTGAATCAAAAGTGGAGCATGATCAAAGGCTAAGAAAGGTAAGTGAGAAACCAAAGCTTCCTGCCACTTTAGCCTAGCTTGTGCACAATAGAAAATTTGATCGAGTCGTTTTGCTACAAAATTTGATGAACTACGCCCACTTTTACACGTAAACATACTTCCCTTGTACCCCATATCAATCAAGAAAGAGTTATTGATCCAATCACTGAAGACCAACGAGTCTGAAGATATTTCCATTCCCTTCAACTCTCTCATCAGCTCGGAGTATCGTATTGAAATCACCTCCAATTATAAGCGGGTTATGTGCCGCAAGGACCAAAGATTGCAACTCATGCCATAGATGACTTCTCATACTTGCAGATGGAGCAGTATAAACAACCACCAAATTTAGTTTCTCCAAACCATTCGATATTTTAGCATGAATATATTGATTCGAACTTGCCACAACCTCAACTTTACCAATATCCGACTTCCACAACAACCAAAGACCTCCATTTTGCCATGAGGCGTCAACGCAAAAGCTATTGTCAAAACCCAAACTTTCACAAATCACTCGAGCTCTATCACCTCCAGCATGAGTCTCGAAGATAGCTAGCACGTCTACTAAGTACTTCTTCAACAAGAATCGAATAGATCTTCTAAAATTAGGTTTATTTGTCCTCCGATAATTCCAAAATAACACATTTATCATAAACGATAAAAAATTATCAGAAAAACTACCAAAGCAGCCCGTTAAGGATGCATGGACTTAACCTCTGCTGCCGGCAACTCATGCACAACTGCTTCATCCCCAAGAGCATTAGCTTCCTCCACAGGCAACTGAGAAGGCGAAGGCAATATAGGACCTCGTTCAATTCCATGCAAAGTCATATTGGTTTCCTACCCAAAAGTCATCTCGCTACCAACAACGATATTCCCATGTTGGCCATCACCACTCGACTCAATGCGCATACATTTACCAGACACCAACAGCTCAACCTCCCTAAAATTCTTTCTAAAAGCCAAACCTAGCATCGTAGTCGAAGTAGCTTTTTTACCCTTAGTTTTAAAACTTGCCGCCAATTTACTTCCCCCGAAGAATTTCATTTTCTGATTACCCTTCAAACCTTGCTTCATTGAATTAAAAACCTCACTTAGTCCCATGACACCATTCGCGTTACCAGAATCTACAGTTTTGTTCAAAGTAGTAGCCTTCACATTCAGATTTTCTTTATTTACAGATGTACTAAAGGTCATATTCATGTCACCCTCCTGATCTTTATCCACTCTAAGCTCACCAAACTTGTTCGACAAGTTAATATTCTCTTGCAACAATAAGTTTTGATTTCTTTAAAACTCTCGGGTTCTTTGACAAGTTAATATTCCCTACACCACTCGCAGAAGAATTCTTTGACTTCGAGGCATTCATTGCCCTCTTACCATGCCTCCTAACTTCAATAAAACCATCATTAGTTGGAGGATTATTCACTACTGGATCTACCACAATGTTAGCAGATTCAACGACAACACTTTCCTTCGGAGCTTGAGGACACGATTGGGTTAAATGTCCATATATCCCACACCTTGCACATATATACAAGATTCCCTCATAAGCCACCAAAAACCAATCATGATTGACGATAATGGAACCATTCAAAGGTTTTGAGAGATCCACTTCCACACAAACTCTCACAAAAAGACCCTTCATAAAGTAAAAGGTGGAGTCATCCACTCGAATAGGTTTCCCAATACCACTTGCAATTCCTAGTAGAATTTCATCATGATAGAAGTTTATAGGCAACCGGTCAATACAAATCTAAACTGGAGTCGTCCGAATTTCACTTCTAGCCAGATCAAAAGTCGCAGACTATGCTTGTGTTAGAAGGTAGCTCCCAAACATCCTCCAAGGACCACTTGTTAATGCGTGATGGTACTCTGTCTCCGATCCAAATTGCACCAAAAAAAGTTATGAGGAAGGTCAATGACCTTCATTTCACCCATAGACTTCCACGTTTCATGTAACTTCTTAATCATAGTAGCAATGTTCACACTTCGCCCTAATACCTTCACATACATGTTATTATCCCATAGGGTATTCATATTCTTAAGAATGTCCTCATGAATCGAGACCATAGCTTCACCATCTCTTCCATGGGGGTAATCAACCTTCAGTCTGGCTCTCACGAATTCTCGAGGAACATGAGCCACCGCCAGCCTTTGTACCCGAGACCATTCCAGCCCATGATAACGGAGGAGTAGATATGTTAATATCTTCGAAATCCTCCACCATGGTATTGTCTCCAGCACATAACTCCAAATCCCTGCTACTCGCAACTTCCACTATCATATCATTCGAAACCCTAGCACTCGTCTAAACCAAGCCTCTTGAACCCCCACGAGATCCAGAGGATCACACGGCGAAGGGCCCCAATTAACCAAGTCAACCATTACAGCATCTCTCACACCTTCTCTGTTCGCCATAATCGCCCCTCGCGCAGTCATATTTGTTTTTTGATTAAACTATATGAATGTGTAGTCACAATACAACTAGAGTTTCTTGATTCTTTCTCCGATTTTAGAAATTAGTTTAGACCTAAAAATTAGTTTAGACCTAAAAATTAGATTTTTTTTTCATTTTGTATATTTAAAAAGAAACAAAAAAGCGAAAAAATAAAAACATATTAACAAAGTTGTCGAGTTTTTCTTAATATGATGGTTAGGAAGATTCAACTAATTATTAGATATTTGATGTTTGATTTCTTTTGTTTTTCTTTTGATATAAAATATTTAATTTTTTTCCATTATATATAATAGATTAAAAATAATATTAAAATGTTTAGGTTATGAATGGGCATGATCGAATTAGTTGTCAGAAATAAATAAAATGTAATAAAGTTAAGAGACAAGTGAGAATATACACTGTTACATGTAAGATAATCAAGAATAGGGATTTGGCTTTACCTTCCAACGCATGGGCATTCGGGTATCTATTCGGGTTTGGATCGGGTCCTTTCAGGTTTTGGATTTTTGGTTCTAATGATTTAAGACCCCTTTGGGTATTTCTATATTTCGGATCGGGTTTGGTTCATGTAAAGATCGGGATTTGATTATTTCTATATAAATTTATATTAAAATTCAAAACTAGTAAGACTTAATAGAAGTATATCTTAAAAAGCCTAAATTTAACAAAAATATATTGGGTACTCATTCGGTTCTTGATTCGGTTTCAATTCGGATTCGGCTTTAGTTTTTTGGGTATATAAATTTAGGATCCATTCGATTATTTTGTCGGATTTGGTTCGGATTCGGTTCTCTTTTTATGGGTAGTTTTCGTTTCGAGTTTTGGATATCGGGTATTATGCCCAGAGCTACCTGGGCATTCAAGTCGGTTCTGAGTAATATCCATTCGGGTCCGGGTATTTCAGGTTTGAAACTTTTATACTCATTTTGGAACCGCATATATTTTGGTTCGGGTTCAGATTGGTTCTAAGTCGGCTCGGGTCGATCCAGGTCGGTTCGGGTTCAGATCAGTTCTAGGTTGGTTTGGTTCGGTAACGGTTCTTATTCAAATCGAGTGTAAATACTAGTAAGTTTTTACGATTCTATTATATATTGGAGTATTTCATACCCAAAATAAGAACCTAAATCTTTTTGATGAAGTCTAAGGTGATAAGGTGATGTCAGTGGGTTCAGTTGGTGGTTCGTTGACTAAACCGTCATTTGAAGACAGTGATGGGTTCTGAGAAACAGCCACGACGGTGGTCACTTCCTCCGGCAGTCTTGAGTAAGTCTTCAGAAGAGGAGCTGGGGGCTGAAAGAGATTCTTAGAGGCAGTTTCATTTTTTCACTTTTCTTTTCACTTTTTTCGGCGTTTCTTTCTCTGGATCTCTCATTGGACTCTCTCTCTTGTCTGCATCTAGACATTGCTCTTGGTTGCGTCTATAACTTTGGATTTGGAGGATCGGACTCCTTGGCTTTGTGGTGGCAATAGCGAAAGTCGATCTCATTTTCGGTGGCGGCGAAACTGTAGATTTAAAGTTTCTCCATTGATGTTTTCTAAATGTGCCGCTATTAGATTTCCAATTTGAGCCCTAACCCATTCGGTAAAGGGTTGGGCTTTTTTCTTTTCCTCTTTTTTATTTTGTTTTATTTATTTTCAGTCTTATTATTGTGTATGTAATGATGATATGTACCTCATTATCAACTCTATTTTAATAAAAGAGTCTGTAAAAAAAAATACTTGATCAGAAAGCAGAGTTGAACTCATGCAAAAAGATAACAAACACGTTCATAATATGTACCATTTGTTTTCTATCCCGAAAAAGCTTATTTATCCATTTACAAAGTAAACTGTGTTACAGATGACCATAAAAAGTAAACCATATTACAACATAAATCATAATCTATTTGTATATTTAATATTAATGCAACATAATTTATAGTAACCAACATAATTCAATATGGCTTTTATATAAAAAAGAAAAAACATAAGTCAATATGTTCGTAGATGGAAAACTTACAGATCCAGTCTTCATGAGAATAAAGACAAATGAAATTTGTAGATTTATGTCTTTTCTCCCCGATAAACTTTGAGGTCGGTGTAATAGTGATATCTGGTCCACATGGCGGTAAGATTGGAATAAGTTTTCCGGTGGATCGTTGAGTAAGTTTATCGCACTTGTGGAAGGGTGGTGAGTTTTGATGGTTCCATTGTTTGTATATTTGGATTCTTTATATGAAAAAACAACTAAAATTTTGTAAGTACTAAATACATTCATGTATAAAAAATTAATCTCATAAAGTATATAGTCTTTAAACATTGTCTTTTTTTTTTTGTCAAAGCTTTAAACATTGTCTATATAATTAAGGTTGGGGTTGAAGAAATTGAATAAATGTATATAAAAATGACAAAATTAAAATAGACTGAAAAGGACAGTGTATTGCTGCGTGGTACTAAGCCAACAAATGAAAGCCAGATGTCAAAATTTGAGATGTAATTGTGGGGTATTAACACGTATATAAGTAACATAGACAATACTGCAGTGCAGTATAGGATCACTGGACTATATATCGATTTATGTATGTATATGCTCATGGTCGTTGAATTTTGTCCCAATGTTTTTAATTTTATGGGGCCATTCTATAACTTTTACATTACTTCACTCCGGTCCACGAAATCGTATTGAATTATGTACTTTCGAATATACTCATATTTTTATTGTCTTCAAATTAAAGAAATTTTAGATTTTTTTTTGTTTTGGGTTTTACAACCTTGTATAAATCATCTATACGAATAGAAGGTTTGTTAATGGTTTGAAAATCATAAAGAGTAGAAGTTTTTTTTTTTTCCGTTTAGGCTCCATTTAGGGTACATATTGTTCCTACATAGAGCTTTACGAGAATTGATCCTGAATGACAGGAGGACAATTCTATGGCTTTAACCGATAGGCTAAAGAATAGAAATTAAATAGAAATAAAAATGGGAATATAATAACAACTTAATTTATCCTCTGTACAATAAAAATGTAAATTTTTAATAAATAACTTTAGGAATATTGTGCTATTAGAAATTAGTCTTTTGTTTAGAGATTTTGTAAGGTTAATTTCGATATTCTAAAATAAATTCTAATTATGACATTGTTGATAGACTCTAAAATTAGTATAATTCAAAATTCATAAATTCTAGAATATTTCTTTGATATTTAGATGATTTCAAATATGTTTAATATTATATTATTAAAACACATTACGTAGATTATATTATTAATATAATTTTAAAACATATTTAAAGGAATGAAACATATTATTTTAGTTATTTTAATTACGTAGATTATATTATTTAATTAAAACTAAAATTATAGTAAATGCAAAACTTGTTATACTTCTCCTAGAATACAATATTTTTTACCATGGTTTCTCAAATAATTAAAATAGTTACCATGTGTCCTCAATTAATTATCGCATAATATTACTTAAAATATATACAAATTTGATTTGTACTTCATATATTAAAACTAAATTTCTGAATTTATTATATTAATATACAATAAGTAATTTTTTTAAAGATTATTTATTTACTGGTAAAAAAGATTTTTATTTTTTCTATCAAAATTCATTTATATTTTAAATTATAAAAAAATATTGTTTTGTACTTTATTTTAATAAAAAATAATTTATAATATATATAAAACAATAACAATATTTCATAATAACGGATTTATAAATCTAAATAAACACATGTCTAAAAATCTAAATGAACACGAGTTTGAAAATCAAAATGAATACAAGTCTAAAACCCTAAATGAACGGAAATCTAAAAACTTAAATAAACACAAGTTTAAGAAACTAAATGAGTACGGATCTAAAAGTCTAAATGAACACGAGTCTAAAAATTTAGTGAACATGAGTCTAAAAACTTAACACGAGTAAAAAAAAATTATATACAAATATTGTAATGTATCAAAATTTTAGAATCTCAAATCGAAAAATATATTTCGTGTAAAACACATATGTCATCAAACTATAAAATAAACAAAAAATAAACAACTACCACATATATGTATTATAAATAAATATAAATAATTACAAATATACATTTATTTTTCATAAAAAAATATCTCGTACATGGTGATCATCTAGTTTCTCTATATTATAATTAGTTTTTCCGAAGGAAAACAAATATCGATATATTCCATCTTTTACGTATTTTGTTGACTTTAGATGTAAAATCAAATGAGTTAATTTTGTTGTTATTTGGTTTTCGATTAGTAAATAAATGAACTTATAATTTGAATTAAAAAAATTAGAAACCATGTTTAAAAAATAGAGTTTTTATAAGATAAAGTTGAATTCATTATACAAATGACAGGACATTATCGTAATATTTAATTACGTTTATGTAAATACCCTGCAATTTTTCTCTTCTTTTGGCTTGTAAGACAAAGTTAAATGCTTTTTTTCCATATTTTTCTCATAACCTTCTCTCACCTTACCCATCACAGAATTTTTAAGAATGATGTAATTCCCGCTTCAAAGTTAAAAAGAAATAGAATCGAAAGCACTTAGAATTCTTTGAAATCATTTCGGAATCACGGTTTCAAAAATGAAAGTTTAGAAACTTGGTGGAAGTTTACAATTCCGAATTAGAAATATTTTGGAAACTCGAAATTGTTCATATCATATGAAAATCATTAAAAAATTAAACAAACCAATAACTAATTATTTGGCTTCTAGTATACTATCCGGTTTAATTTAGTCAATTTATAAAAAACATAAAAGATTTCAAATATTATTTTTTATTTTATAATATTTATAATATTTAAATTACAAATAAGATTTTGTTTCTTTTAAAATTATTTTAATATAACTATGTTTAGTGACTTATGATAGATATATATATGTATCTACACGCTTCTAACATGTACCCGTTTCTTTAAATTTTTTAAAAAACTCGATTCTACGCTTCTAAACATTTTCGCTTCTGCATATCACTCTCACTATCACTCATGTAAATATCTAGGATGTGATTAAAACATTTTACCGAAATGGTAAAAGATATAACTCTAATTATTATAACAGTGGAAATTATGTATGTAGTATACGTATTCCAATCTTTTACCAGTACTTCCTTTAGTTACCTTTTTATTTCATCGTTGACTTTTTGTGTGTTAGTTAAAATCTTCTCAACAGATGATCATCTTAGTCCATTTTATTAAACCCATTGATATTCACTGTGACCTTAATGGAAGGAGCCTGTTACTTGATAAGCCTATTTGCTAATGCCAATATATTTCTTTGTATTATTTACTTAAAATTAAAATATGTGGATTAAATATATATTTTTAAAAAGTAGAAGAGTAACTTTGAAATTAGTAATAAAAACGATAGATCATAATATTATTAAAATATTCATTTGAACTAAGATATGAAGTAAATTATTAGAGCAAACTTTTTTTTTCATTTTTAGAAAACTTCATTTTGAAGGAAAAAATGAAGGCAACCATTGGAAATGGTTTTATACCACAGTTTTGGTGCATGTTTCAAACCACAAAGGCTTTTCATTAAGGAGCAAACCAAATTCTTTCTACCTTTCTTCATAAAGCTTTTTGGTTGTACCATGTAAATCTCTTCCTCCAAATCACCATGAAGGAAAGCTATCTTTACATCCATCATTCTCACTCATGTGACCGAGTCTCTTATGCCACAACTCCATGGCATCACCATTGTCCACTACATTAACAATCTCTTTGGAGACCTTAGCATGCATCTAGTAGAAAGATGAAGACTAATCACCTTGAGCCACCACCATAGAACCTCGTGAAAGCTTCCATTTACCACCATCAAATAAACTATAAAAACCTTCATCAAGTTTCCCTGTAGGTATCAAGTTCAAGCAAAAATATGGGACATGCTTAACACCCTTAAGCACAAAGTCTAGTACCAAGACTAATTTCCAAGCAAATATCACCAATGCCAACAACTTGAGACACACCATCATTTTCCATCTTCACAGAGTTATAACTACCCAAACTATAAGAATAAAACAAATCTCTATGTGATATAACATGAGTAGTAGCTCTACTATCAACTACCTAACTAGTATCTTGGCTAGCAATGTTAATGGCATCATTTTGTATATGTGAAGGCTTAATGATTCTCAATATAGTGAAATGTACAATATATACACAAGTAATTCAGACCTAAGTAACTATATAATAATTACGTTATTATGCTTTCTATAGATAGTTCTATACGCCCCCTTAAGATAGAGGGAGGTAAGTCACACCAATATTAGAATTCAACTCTAGAAATTGTGGTCTTGGCAATGGCTTAGGGAGAGAGTTAGTTAACTAATCTTTTGTGGAGAAGTAAGCTACTCGTAATGCACTTGATCGAATGTTGTCTCACACAAAGTGAAAGTCAAGTAATATCTGTTTCATCCGTGAAAGAAACACCAGATTAGCACATAGATAAGTTGCCCCAATGTTATCACAATATATAACAGATGTCGTTGGGTGTGTGACATGAAGTTCTGTGAGAAATGAACATATCCATTAAACCTCTGAAGTTGTAATCGCAATTGCTTTATACTCAGCCTCTGTGGATGACCGAGCTACTCTGTTATGTTTCTTGGATGCCCATGAGATAGGTGTGCCACCGAGATAAACTATATAGCCATTTGTGGAGACAAATTCATTTGTCTCTCCTGCCCAATCCGCTACGAAATAGGCTTGTAGACTTAGCATTGAATTAGCCCAAATATAAACCCCATGTGTCAATGTTCCTACCAAGTACCGAAGGACTCTCTTGGCAACTTGTCAATGAAGATCAGTGGGAGCGTGCATATATTGGGAGAGTTTGTTGACTGCAAAACGTAAGTCAAGCCGAGTAAAGGATAAGTATTGACAACTACCAATTATCTTCCTATACTCTCTTGGATCTGCAAATGGAGTACCATAATGAATATACAACTTTGGATGTAGTGACATTGGAGTCCTGACTGGTTTGGCGTCAAGCATCGCGTTGATACTAGGATTTTTACCACTCAATTATCCCTATGCATTATCATGTTATTGTAGTACATAAGATGTCAATCCAATCAGGTGCAACTATTAGCAGTCAAGATATGATTAGACCTATCTAATTCAAGCCAATCAGACATAATGATTAATCTATCAACCTAAATGATCAAAGAAACAAGTAAACAACTCTAGGAAATAACAATAAACCAAACATAATTAAATTTAAACAGACTAATAAAAAAAAGCATAGTAAATTGCAGAAAACATAATGATATACAGAAAACAGAGTAAGAACAATTAATGAGAAATAGGGCCCTTGAGGAGTGGGGATAATGGATCAATGGTTCACTTAGGTCTACTAGGTTACTTAACAAAACTCACACAGAGAGGATTTCTAGGCAACAAGTTCACATGACAAGCTATTAAATCCACTTTCATGGCAAATAATCTCAGAGAAGCTATTAACATACTTTATCATCATAGGCGTTTGATAACTATCATATATTAAAAAAATAACTCATTATAGCCAATAAACATCCTAAACAATCAATTCATTGAGTTATGAATGCAAATCTCTAAGATGGTTCAATCATACATTTCATCAAACACTTTCTAGGTGCTAAAATATCTAAAATCATATTTCAAATGATCAAAATGAAATAAGCATTAATAACACCAAATCCGAAGAGATTTAACTAATCTAACCTTAAGCAACATAGAAAACCTAAGATCCACACTAATCTAACTCATTTTCTCAAGAACCCTAGATAATTTACTTAGAAAGCATGAAGAACATTAAAAACCAAATATAATAACCTGCAAAATCAGAAAGATAGAAGAGAAAATAAACAAGATTAGAAAGATGATAGAAATTGCATAAAAACAAATAAGGAACAAGGTTCATATATGGAATTACAAAAGAAAAAAGTTCCAAGTGTTAATTCACAAAAGAGGCAATAAAACGTGGAAAAAGGTTCTAATGACATAAGAGGGGTAAAAAGTCAAACCAAAAAAGTCAACAAAAATCTTTTGAGGAGTTTAACTCCACCACATGTATCGAGATGGTTGGTTGAGCTGGAGAAAAGCATACGTGTATCAAGATGGTTGGTTATGGTCGAGCTAGCACATCGAGTTGGTTGAGCTGGAAATCAACTCGGCTTTGACGTTGAGTGATGAGGTCGAGTTGGATTTCTGTGCCACATATTTGCTTCCATTTAGCTCTAAAATGCATCTTTCTGCCAAGTCCCACTAAGTTCTACCACCTCTAGTACATAATAGCCTCAAAAGCATCCAAATGTCCCTGATAACAACTCAAATGCAAAAATGCATGCAATGCTAATGCAGAAATGCTAAGTATGCTAATATGGACACAAATGACTCTAAATTCTATGCATAAGTGATGGAAACATGCATAAATAGTTACAAATGATGGCTTAAAACTAGTTGAAATGTACACATATATGTGTCTTGGTTAACATGTCAACAATATATTCCCTCTGTATAAGTTTCATACCACGTGCAGTTCGAGTAACTTCTATGTCTAGAAAGTAACTTAAATTCCCCATATCTTTCTGTGAAAACATGGCAGCCAAGAGCTTAATGAATGTATCAACATGTGTCGTGACAATAATGTCATCCACGTACACTAAGATGTAAGCCAGAATACCATCTCGATTGTATATGAAGACCAAAGTATCAACAATGGCATTTTGGAATCCAATAGCAAGGAGAAAGGAGATAAGTTCTTCATATCAGGTTCTTGGAGCTTGTTTGAGGCCATACAGTGCCTTATTCAGACGCCACACATATTCTGGGTGATCCTAATCAACAAAGCCTGGTGGTTGCGAGACATAAATGTCTTCAGTCAAAGTACCCTGAAGAAAGGCATTATTGATGTCAACTTGTCTAATACACCAGTTTCTGCCAACTGCAACTTCTAAAACCAACCGAATCGTAGTTGATTTCACTATTAGGCTGAAAGTTTCAGCATAATCCTTGCCATTTTTGATCTCTCCCGTCGGTTTATGCTTCAGTGTGTAGATCCATTTGTCGAGATTATATTTCAATATGTAGAAGGAGGCACAAGATTAAATGAATTATTCTTTATTTGAGCATTTACATCATCGTGCATAGCATGTCTCCAATTATCATCCGTCATGGCTAGAGTTATAGTTCTTGGCTCAACTGTGAATGACAATTTTGTCACCGCAAGGAGGTTCAATTTATGTTGTGGTTTATAGATTTGATTTTTAGAGTGAGTGCTCATCGAATGTTGATTCATCAAAGGCGGAGCAGTTGTTGTTGATAGTGGATCAGTTGTATGTTGTGTCTGACCTGAAGACGATGGTGGATCTTCTTGTTTGGCCAAAGAAAGAGGCCCAAATTCATTATTGTGTTGACTTGTCGCAGGTGATGAATCAAGATTTGTTACTGGGTTTAACACATTTTGAGGGTGAGAGCTTGTTGGTCCAATTGTTGGAATTAAAGATGTGGCGACGTGTGTTGATGATGACGACAAATCGGATGAAGTAGGAGAACACGGGGGTTGTTCCGGCGAAGGCTCGATGAGCTGACAAGATGACGAGACAAGGATTTTGGTTGGTTTGGTATCAGTGTAAGTGGTGTTTGGGTCAATTTCTGGTTCGGTGGTTTTTGGATTTTGGAACGGGAAAGTTATTTCAATGAATTGGACGTGCCTAGAGTTTAAATTTTGCCAGTGATTGGATCAAGGCAAAGATATAAAGACTGTGTCAATGAGTAACCAACGAAGACACAGAGGACTGATCAAGGCTCAAGCTTATTTTGTGTGTACAGTTTACGTTACAGAAAACAGATACACCCAAAAATTATGAGTTTGAGGTAGTTTGGTTGGCGTTGAAATAACTTTGAGTATAGTGATTCATTCGCTATGATTTGAGTAGGCATAAGATTGATCAGGTATACAACAATGGCAAGTGCATATGTCCAATATTGCAGAGGTACATAGGATTGGCTAAGAAGTGTAAGTCATGTTTTGACAATATGTCGATGCTTTCGTTCTGAAACTCCATTATGCTCTTGAGTATGTGTTGATGAAGGGAGGTGAGCAATGTTATTTTCGGACAGGTATGATCTTAATGCTATGAATTCACCGCTATTGTCTGAAAATAGTGTTGTGATTTTGGTTTGAAAATGGTTCTCCACAATTACTTTGAATGCGATGAATATTTATTTGATTTGTGATTTTCTTTTCAACGGATAAAACCATGTGTACCTTGTGTAGTGATCAATGAAGACTACATAGTACTTGTATGAATCAACTGAGATGAATGGTGAGGTCCAGACATCACTGTAAATAACTTGCAACAATTTATTGAGGTAAGTGTATTGGAATCAAAATGTAATTTATGACTTTTATTTAAATGGCAATTGGTACATGAAAAAAGTTTTTGCAAAGAATGAGAAAGAGGTAAAGAAAACTAGAAAACAACATCATTAAGAGTTGAAAGAGATGGGTGTCCAAGACGGAAATGCCAAGTATGAAGAGTAGTTTTGGTGGGTGAGGTAGGCGGTAAGGATATGTTGACGGATTGGCCACCCATACAACCCATTCACCACTTTATCGTAGAACAATGGGTCCACGTGTTAAGATTCTTCACTTGAAATGAATCCGGAAAAAATCAATAGAGACATGATTACTGTTACACAAACGATATATAGATAGCAAATTTTTCTAAATGTTTAGGACATAAAAGAACATCATTCAACTGTAAAGGTACGAGTTCGAATTAAGAGTTTTGTGGAACCAATATTTGTGATAGGAAGTCAGGTATTATCAGCCACAACCACTTCCTATCCACCATTGTATAGTTGGTGCAAAACTATATTAGCTAAATCAGTTGTCAAGTGATGAGTTGCTCTGCTCTTAGGATTATATGGTTGTGTGGCTACCATATTAAACTGTGGTTATCAAGGCATTGTAGCTTATGATGAAGGTTGTTGTTGTGTCTAGTTGAAGTTACCAAGGACATGAATCTAAGTACAATGTCTAGCACTGTCCAAATATCCCACAGATTTGACACTTGCCTTGTTAACCACGACCTTGGTGTTGTTCATGACAAGGAGCTGACTGATTATTCTGTTGTTGCCACGAGTTGTTGTTGTGATTGTTGGAACAGTTCTGGTTTTTGAGAGTGAAGTTTTATGATGGAACACGGTATGAAACATTGTTTGCATATATGGGCATACAAGGAGCAAAGTGGATAGCTTGAAGGTTCAACTCATGATAGATTAAGCGTTCATGAAGCTCAACAACAGAATGGGAAATTTCACTGCCTTCTATTTAATCACTCACCTGCTTGTATTCATCTGGTAATCCTTCTAAGATGTGTTCAATTTTTTCCTCCAAATTCGGAGGCTTGCCAAGAAGAGTAAGTTAATTGAAGTAAGTGATGAATTCTTGAATGTATTCATCTTTCGATTTGTTTCATTTGGTCTAGTTTTTGATATGTTGACGTAATTGTTTCAGGTGGCCTCGACTTGGCTTTGCATATTTTGCAGAGATGGTATTCCAGATGTCACATATGTGGCGAACAGAGGTTTGATCATGGTGGTGATGGCACTAGATTAGGTGTAACGGTAGTTTCACTAGTGAGAGTGGCTAATGGTGCAGGAACTGATCCATGAAGGTGACCGGAAATTTCATAGCCATCAAGCAGAGCATGGACTTAGCGTGATCACATGAGCAAATTAGAAGCGGTGAACTTTGTCACGTTGGTCATATTCACGTTTAGAATAGTTGTTGTCTCAGAGATCATGATCATCTCATTGGAAATGGTACGGGATGCGGCCATTTTTAGTGAGAATTAAGGTTTGAAAATCTAAATTAAGTGGCAAAAGAGGACCTAGGTATCGATAGCTATGATACTATATATGTGTGGAGGCTTAATGATTCTCATTATAGTGAAATGTACAATATATACATGAGTAATTCAGACTAAGGTAACTATATAATAATTACATTATTATCCTTTCTATATATAGTCTTAGACATTCATCATTCTCAAGAAGAATGAGAAATTCATCTTTGGCGACAATCACCCGATCTTCACCATCTTTTTATATTTTCCTTTGCTTGTTATCCTTTTTCAATTTCAGCAATCCTTCTTCAAATGCTCCTTCTTATGACGGTAATGACACTGTGTATTCGCAAATATGTTGAACCTATTTTTGCTCATGCTCTTGTCTCTCGTGGAATCTCTATGTAAACTTCTCCCCCTCGACTGAGTAACCAAAACATCTGAATGCGGGAAACTAGGAATTGATTGTTTTCTAGTTTCCTCATTTATGACATTGTTCTTTACCAAGTTCATCGAAATATCATCTTTTGACGCAGAGTTACAAAGAAACATTCTGAATACCTCCCAAGAATCTAGTAATGTACCAAGAAGCCACAAAACGTGAATCTCATCATTAATTGTAATGCCCATGTCATAAGTTTTATTGAGTAATCCCTGAAACTCATTCATGTGATTCGTCATCGGAGTTCCCTCCTAATACCTCAGCTCAATCAACTTCTTAATTATGTACACCTTGTTATTCTCAGCTTTTTGAGCATATCTCCAACTTCAACGGCCACAAAGAATGAACATTAGTTTCAGTTTCAATATGATGCAACACATTATCATCTACTCACTGCCTTATCAAACCACACACTTGGCGATGCAACAACGTCCACTCATCATTATTTTTATTATCATCTGATTTATTCTCCTAAAAAATTGGTAGATGAAATTCCTTCAAATAAAGCAGATTTTCCATCTTGCCTTTCCATATATGGTAATGAACACCAGGTAAGCTTATCGTTATTGCCGTATTCTCCATCTTACACACAAGCAAAAACAATAACACAAGTTATCCAATCCAAAGATGTCCAACCAAGAAGCTCTGATACCACTCTGTTGGAAAAACAAGCACGCAAAAGGCGCATAGGAATAGAATTCCCGTACTTGTGTGAACCTGTGAGGAAAATATATTTGAACAATAGTAACAACCACTCATGTAAATGAGAAAAACAAATTTTTACATGGAAAACCTCCTTAATGTGAGAAGGAAAAACCATGGTGTTGATTTTGCAGAATATAAGTATAGAATATAATGGAGAATGTTTGGGGAGTTGAGGATGAGATAATAAAGACTTTGAGTATGAGATTGTTTACTAGACTTATGTGGCTGGGAACAGTACCGATCCTATGTATTTTGATGCCTAAAGAAAATTAAAAAAATTGTTGTCCTATTTCTTTTCGATCATACTTTAGCATAGCATTAGACTAAGATTTCACAAATTCTTCTTGTCTTATTTTTCAGCTCCACTTTGTTGGATTATGCACATAGAGTAGATATAAAAAATCAATTAATCTAACCCCAGTAACTCACAATACACAAGAAAATATTGTCAGCAATTTGAGAACTTGTGGTCGTTTATAAAACTAAGTAAACAACAATACATTTTTATCTCGTTTATAAAACTAAGTAAACAACAATACATTTTTATCTCGTTTATAAAACTAAGCAAACAATAGCAATGCAATTCTCAATTAGTGATTCAATCACTATTCACAAATACAATATCGATAAACTAAGGATAAACTAAATACAATATCGATCACTATTATATATATAATGTTTTTGTGATTTGTGAATTGTTAAATACAATTGTATATAATAATGAGGCAGGTGTTCGATCATTATTCTCAATTTCGATAACAGAAGAATGAATTGTATATAATTCACAAAATCACATAAAATATTTATGCACTATTATATATATTGTATTCGATCACTATTACAAAATCCAAAGATTGCCTTCCAACTCATCATGTTCTGGCCTTGCTTTATCAAAGTACTAATCGACTAAATTGTTAAAGGTTTTAATAAATAACTGACTTATTTAGTAGTTTTTAACTATATTTAGACATACCTTTGTTTAGCAGCTGCATTTAGAATTGAAAGTTTGAAATTTGCTAAGAATTAGATGTTTTTGACTTAATATAGAAGAAAGAAAGACAAGTTATGGAGATTTAAAACATATGAGAAATTGATATTAAAGATTAAAAGTGGCTAGGTAGGAGAAAAACTGGAAAAAAATGAGAATTTTCGGTGATCGACGAAGGGAGAGAGGAGTCACTTTTTTTTTTCTCTAAATCGTCATTAGGTTAAAACATTGAAGGTTTTGATTTAAAAAAGTGGCCCTTACATGACTTGAACTTGTGACCTTACATATGAAATAAATGACCCTTAACCATTATCCTAAAGTAATTTTCTTAAAATTGATACCCCTAAATTTATTTAGTTTTCTTGATGCCCAAAACAAATGTTTGTTGGGCCTATGCCCAAAGCTGAGCCTGCTGAAAATATAGAGATTTTAAGAGAATTGAGGCCCCTAAGGGGTTAATTGTATTGATGGTGCATACAACATATATATAGAGAGAAGACTACACATTAATCTGTTGACCTAATTTACAAGGAATGAAAGTGATATGAGGAGTGCATTGGTTGATGAGTCTGAGATGCCCTGGTTGTAGTGCCCGAGTGAGAGTGACTTCTCCTTGGTTCAAATTCAAACTTACATATGAACCTTTTCTTTCATGTGGTATCAAAGGAAAAAATGACCTAGTTACTCTTCCTTTGGTTCCCAACCACTTTGGTTATTTGCTTCTCACTTCATAATACTTCGGTTACTTGCTTTACACTTCATATTGGATTATTCTCTTTCCTTAGTCACACAACTTCTTCCTTCATTCGTTATAAAATTTAGGCTATTTTTTAATAAATGAGACTGTAGTCCACTCAAAAATCCACTATCATCAAATCACCAATGTATTTGAGTTACAAACACGTCCTCCTTGTTCCACATAACAAATACAGAAACTAAGGCTCCAAAGAGCAATCTCTTATACAAAAGCTTCAACAAGTGAGCAATACAAGAGCCTAGAAATATGCAGTCACAAATGACTCTAGATCTATGATTCCAACCATCAAGCTAGATCTCCACTGTACAAATCCTAGATAAATGAGTCAACAACACCTCTGCCAAATTTCAGCTCAATTAGAGAAATGTCATTGTCGGATTCTCAATACCCATGACAACACCTGCTGAAAACTAGAAATCGTTACAGAGCGAACATCCATGATAAAACCTAAATATCTGACAAACCAGCTGTTGGAACACGAATTCCACCATTAGATCTGAAGATCAATGAGTCACAAACTTCCCTCAAAATTTCATCCCGATCGAAACATGTTCAAGATTTTAAACATTACCTTAACCAAACTTGACGAATAAGATTTTTTACCTTTCTTTTCTCTCTCTTTCTTTTAGTTTGTTTTCACTTACTTTATTTAATCTAGAGTGCTTTATATGTGCATTCCAACACAAAAGCCCATTAGTAAATTTACAAAAATAAGGTCCAAGTTTGGTTATTACTATCAAATCCAATGATTTTCTCCCTAGGATACCTAGTAAATAGTGGAACACTGTATTCACAATTTTGTTTGTCTCTCTCATATCATCGGCTTCTAGATCATCAAAGTGATTACCAGTGAACGTTGGGTTCTTTTTATCATTTCTCCTGTAAACTCCACGACCAATTAGTACTTTCTGAAAGACTAGTTGTTTTCTTGTGAGCTCAATAAAAGTTGTTTGTGTGTTTGTCTTTGAAGAAATTAACCATGTTTAAACGTGAGTAACTATTATCTTATCACGATAGAACCAGAATGAATAGCTTAAAAAAACAAAACTTTGTGCGGAAGCATTAGGCTTAATCGGAACTCCAAAGCCTAGATAATATTATTGGTGTTTTTATTTTTGAAAATGGGCTTTGATTCTTTTAATTACAGTAGCCCAATTATAAAACCCTAATCCTCTTATAGACAAACCCTTCATTGCAGGATCAATTGTGCGGCTCTGCAAAACTTGGAAATGGGTAAATCGTGCTTCTCGTCCTTCTTCTAGATCCGTTGTTGTCCTCGTTTCTTCGATTGATTGACCATTTCTATGGTTGTTCAGATGATTTATGAACTTAAGGCTCTGTTATCACAAACTATCTTCGCTACCTTTTAGAATAATGATTAGATGGATTTTGGTGAAACTCTAGGTGCGTACAAGTATGTATCGGAGCTATGGAGGAAGAAACAGTCCGATGTCATGCGATTCCTTCAGAGGGTCAGGTGTTGGGAGTACAGACAACAACCTTCGATTGTCCGTCTCGTCAGGCCTACTCGTCCCGATAAGGCTCGTCGTTTGGGCTACAAGGCCAAGCAGGTGATTGTCATTTCTCGTATTTGTTTGGAATTTATTAATATTATAGTAGATTTCGGTCATCTAGTTTCCTTCATAAGGAGAGTGTATGATCACTGTTGTTCTCTAGTCAAATAGTTTCCTGTAGATGTTGATTCCTATTTGTAAAATTTGTTCTTGGACTGTAGATTTGGGTTGGTGTTATGTACTCTAGGTGGCTTGATTTTTGATGTTTCTGCATTGTTAGTAGAGATTTAGAAGAACTGCTGGTTATGTGGTTTCTTGAGACACGCATTTCTTCGTTGGAGAACTGTGCGTGTTAATGATTGAATCCCTCCCATGACCAGCTACATGAAATTCTAGCCAGTCTGAAACACCTGGATTTACGTTTATCTGAAAATTCAGCTTTTGTTTAGACTGGTACATGAAAGATCTTATTCTTTATCTCGCATTTGAATCTGTTTCTAACCTAGTTGTGTATGACAGGGATTTGTGGTGTACCGTGTGCGTGTGAGACGTGGTGGACGCAAGAGACCAGTGCCAAAGGGTATTGTGTATGGTAAGCCCACAAACCAGGGAGTTACACAACTCAAGTTTCAGAGAAGCAAGCGGTCTGTTGCTGAGGAGCGTGCTGGCAGGAAATTGGGTGGTCTTAGAGTTGTCAACTCTTACTGGCTCAACGAGGTACAATTACAATTACCCACTTTCAGTTACTCTTCATCTAGCTGACTTGTTGGGTTTATAGATATTAACTTACCAATTGTGCAACAGGATTCTACTTACAAGTACTACGAAATCATCTTGGTTGACCCAGCACACAATGCTGTCCGTAATGACCCGAGAATCAACTGGATCTGCAACCCTGTGCACAAGCACCGTGAGCTTAGAGGACTTACCTCAGAGGGAAAGAAGAACAGAGGTCTACGAGGAAAGGGTCACAACAACCACAAGAACCGTCCATCTCGCAGGGCTACATGGAAGAAAAACAACTCTCTTTCCCTTCGTCGTTACCGTTGATTGCCTTTTGCTACTTGTATTTCGGTCCTTGTCATCTTTTAGGTTCCATGTCGTTACCCTTTTAGTTTTTGCCAATTTTGAAGACTATACAGATTGAGTTCGAATTATGCTTAAAGCCAACAATCTATATTTGCTTGCTTTAACGTTTATCTTTGCCCTGTTTCGTAAGTGAAGTATCGAGAATTTCTTTACAAAAACAATTCGACTGACTCTAATAACTTTTTTGTTAACATTTGAATTAGTTTTTCCGTTTAGCTTTAACTTCTTGTGAGCAGCAATTCTTCCCATAATATCATAACATTATTATAAGACATGCTCTTTGCAGCGCTTGCTCTTGAATGAGTTAATAACTTAATAATATAAAGGAAATGTTATTGATGATTTTTCCTTGGGTAAATGTCCAGATGGCAAAATTTCCAGGTAACCAATCTAATCGTGTGTAGTGTTATGTGTCTAAAATGATGTTTGATTAAAGCAATTGAAATAACAAAATTGACTAAAAAGCTTTGCTATTACGAATATGAAACTATGACACATTATCCATTGACAGAAGAAACAACGGTGAGAGCATACTGAGTTGGATCCGGAGATAAACATACTAGTTTTCATGTGTTAGTTTAATCATCAGGGAATCCAAGAAACCTGTCGATTATACGAGCAACAGGTGTTCCGTCCCCTGGAGTATATCGAACCAGAGAATTCAGCTCCATTTTTGTCAATGTTTGATGAAGCGTGTGAGGACGAGCGCAGTACAAGTGCTTCTTCTCTTCAAGAGCTTCAGCTAATTCACATTGATGATTGTCCATCAGATCTTCGTTCACTACCACAATCAATGGTTTCCCTAGCTTTAATGTCTCAAATATGCTTCCAGATCCTGCAATCATTGAGAGTTGATGAATGATGATGACATTCAAGCATTTCGAAGTGGGGTAAAGAAAGTACTCAACTTACCAGCATGACTAATAACAAGAGATGCAGATCGAATATTATCTGCGATACTCGATGAAAATGTGAAGTAATCCACAACTAATGATCCATGAGCTCCATCACACTAAATCAGTAATGAAACAGAAAGAAAAACACATACACAGACATTAGAGTTTGATATCCAAAGATTTCCGACTGCAACAACAAAATGCAAAAGGAGAAGAGGTACAATAAGCAAGGAAACATGAAGAACTTACAACATCAAAACAGCAACAAAAGATGATATAGATTACGAGAAATCAAAATTGCAACTTCCATGATCGATCATTACCCATATTTATGAGCCAATCCAAACTTTGAAAGATATAATAAAGATGAAAAAGAACCTTAGTTGGAATATATATTCCTCGACCCATTTGAATGAGAAGATGCGTAAATCCTCTCTTCTGCAATTCGTCTTTAACATCTTGACTCACCACTGCTTTGACAAGAGCATCGAAACTCGTTGTTCCTACCGTCACAAACACTACTTTCTTTGCATTCTCTCTATCTTCCATTTTCTAATTGAATTAGCGTTTATACGGCACAGCGAATTATACACAAATTAAGCGATTCCTAATTCAGGTGAAGTTCCTGCGATACGATAAAGACGGAAGCAATTGAGGTTTATCATCTAAATCTCAATAGATAGATATGATGTATGTAAGAGATCGACACCTACCTGAGGGAAATGGAAGCACCGATTGATCTTAAGAGTCGAATCCAAAAACAAAAACCAAACCCGGAAACTAAACGAGTTGATTCTTAGATCCTGATCTGCTCATGGTTCCTTAAGAATGGGTTAAGAAGAGAATTATATAATAATAAGCTTTGTGGGGAAATCTAAGCTCTGCGAATCAGTGTCAAGCTCTGACTTTTTCTGTTCTTCGCGTTTCCCCACTTTTCTCTGAGAGTGAAGCTTTTGTTCTCAGAGGCTCAAAAATGAAAGAAAAGAGCTAAAAAGGCCCAATCAGGAAAAAACGTCTTGTTTGGTTAAAGTGCATAAAAAGCAAGCGAACTTAAGAAGAGAAACGATGTCGTTTCAATTCTCGTCGGAAAACCAAAACGATCTTTGCTTACCCTAAACCCCCACAGCGAAAGAGGTTTCTCTGCAACCAGAAACGCCATGAAACCTCGATTTTCTCGGAATGTCCATTTTCTGGCTTTCTATTATTCGCATAACCGTCGTTTCCTCCATACTCGTCGCCGAACCTTCAGCTCTTTCCTCAACAATATCCGTTCGAATCAATCCGCCGCTCGCGCGTCATTTCTCGGCGGAGGAGGCGGTGGAACGGGAGATTCCAAAGGTAATTCCAACATCTACTATGAAGCTCCTTTACGTACGTAGATTTTGGGATTGCGAGTTCAAATTTCTGAGGTAACAATTTAGAATCGATTGACTTGCTTCTCACACTACAGAGTTAAAACGATTCTGGGTTGTTACAAAACTGTAAAGTATATGTTTGAGAAATTTTTGTGAAGTTTCAATCTGATTGCGTTTAGATTAAGTCTATGGTTTTGAGCCTGAATTATTGTTGTATACGTCGAGTTTTATTATTTGCATATTTGTAACTTTTAAACGGGTGATATAGGGAATGCTTTTCTCTTGCCCGGAGCAACAGTGGCTACTATCCTTATGCTTGGAGCTCTTCATGCTCGCCGGCTCTATGAAGACCAGAAGGTAAGATCAGATGGTAGACATTTGGTCAGGGTTTTTTCATAGTACTCATACATTGGTTTTGAATGGTTGATGAACAGAATGAAGAGAAACGAGAAAGAGGAATCGAGATTGAGTTCCACTCAGATGTTAAAGTAAAACTCTTTTTGCTCTTGTTCTCTTCCAACTCAATGCATATATGTTCTTAAATCTTAGAGTGTTCAGTTTGTGGGTTTTGGTTGTTTAGGCCTCATTCCTTGGAATTCTACCTCTGCGATCAATCTCAAGAGCCTGGGGATCCTTGATGAGTATGGTGAGTTCTTCTTGTTGAAGCATTTTTGGTAACTATTGAACATGATTTTTACTTGTTAGGTCTGTATTCTCTCAGAAAATTCCAGTCTGGATGCGGCCGTATGCTTATAAAGCCTGGGCTCGGGCTTTCCATTCAAGTATGATTCTTGTATATGTCTGCTGTTGGCTTGACACTGAAATTTTGCGGTTGCTATAAAAGTATTTTTTTAACTGATTTTTCTGTGTGTTTCAGATCTTGAAGAAGCAGCTCTGCCACTTGAAGAATATGCTTCGTTACAGGATTTCTTTGTTCGTAGCTTGAAAGAAGGTTGCAGGCCTATCGACCCTGATCCTTGTTGTCTGGTAACCGGTAACAAGAATGTTGTAACTTTCTTGAATGTAGACTTTTCTTCTTAGATTTGCTCTCTAAGATTTCTAAAAAATTAGGTTAGTCCTGTGGATGGCACCGTTTTAAGGTTTGGGGAGTTAAAAGGAAGTAGAGGAATGATCGAGCAAGTCAAAGGACATTCTTACTCAGTACCGGCTCTTCTAGGAAACAACTCTTTGCTTCCCATGGTACCTGATGGTAAGGATGACTTTGAGGAAGAAGCTCTTGGAGATAAAAGCGACAAATCATGGTGGAGAGTCTCTTTGGCATCTCCAAAGTTACGGGAGAACATCTCAGCTAGGTCAGAGATAAATCAACCTTAACATCTACGGACAAACTTTAATGTAAAAGACCCGCAACTTATGTAATCGAGTTGTCATTGCAGTCCAGTGAAGGGGCTCTATTATTGTGTGATATATCTAACACCAGGGGACTATCATCGTATACACTCTCCAGTCAAGTGGAATGCATTGGTTCATCGGCACTTTGCAGGTTTGGATACTCATGTTGAATATACACTCTATGTATGGTTGTGCTTTTGCAAGCATTCTTGGAGCTTATGTGTGATTAAGACTTTTGTAACTATTGGCATCTCTCTAAAATTTATTAATTTCAGGGAGGTTGTTTCCCGTGAATGAGCGTGCTACAAGAACAATAAGGAATCTCTATGTCGAAAATGAAAGGGTAATTTGTGTGATTCATTACACATGCACGGGTCAAAATATGTCTAGCGTTTTTCTTTTATATTTTTAGACCTTGATCATCAGCAATTAATATAATTGAGAACAGGTTGTACTTGAAGGAATATGGAAAGAAGGTTTTATGGCACTTGCTGCTGTTGGTGCGACCAACATTGGATCCATTGAGGTAGGTGTGATAAATTTTAACCTTTAATTCTCAAGACATTTAAGGAGTTTACTGACATTTTTCTGAGCTAGCTTTTCATTGAACCTGAACTAAGAACAAACAAGCCAAAGAAGAAGCTGTTTCCTACAGAGCCACCCGAGGAGCGGGTTTACGATGCAGAAGGGCATGGTTTAATGATCGAGAAGGGAAAGGAGGTACGTAGGGTCCATAAGAGAAAAATTAAGAATTCTAATAAGTTCTTCTATTCATATCATTTACGGTCGATGATGCAGGTAGGTGTTTTCAACATGGGATCGACAGTGGTTCTTGTCTTTCAAGCACCAACTACAAAGTCACCTGATGGTTCAAGAAGTTCATCAGATTACCAATTCTGTGTCAAAAAAGGAGACAGAGTTCACGTCGGACAGGCATTGGGAAGGTGGAAAGAAGAATGAGTACAAGGTGCTGTGCACTAACAACATACAACACTCTTGTTTTTGGTTAGGTTTTGAATATTATGCCCCAACATGATCTGATTAAATCATATATACCTAGAAGTATTTATGCTTGTCTCTACTCGAGGCTTCTCAACAACAGATTTTGTAATTGCCATAATCCTACCTATGGAATCCCATATCTACTTCTTTTGTAGTGAATTTTGAAACTAGGATCCTAATATAAGCATGTCATTATGCATTACATTTACACAACAGAGAAACCAAGAAAAAGACACAAAGTTAGGACGCTCAATATTATATGAATTGTAGTCCACGGAAACTCGATCCAGCAAATGATATCTTTTGACCAAAGATATGAGGTTGTGTACATAATAATAGACATTGAATAACCTAAACAAGAAGATAAAAGAAATAGCACTCACATTTAAGATTTATGAATCTGATATCGAAGGATCTCTAACAACCCATGTAAAAACAATAATTCCCCGATAATTGTACAGTCGTCCATATCAATATGTCCTCATCCCTTTCGATTCAGTTGAATTCAACCGCAGCTTCCGGCTTTTTATATCAAAACTTTGTTCCTGTAAAGATATGTATCACATCATTAGTACTGATCGGTGAGGATGATAAACACCGAAGTTACTTGACTAGCAAAAGATTCACCTTCCAAATTTAGCCTAAACAAGCTTTAACGAAGAGGAGCAACTATAATATTTGATCATCTATCAACCATGGATTCCCCACCTGAAGTCGATCCAAACACAAAGTTTACTGAAGCTTTTAGTGTCTATAAAGCATAGAACTGGCTAACATTTTCAACAGCAAACAAAACTAAAAACATTTCTCTCTGGTATCGGCAGTGGAAACAGACGGATCATTTACATCTCTTCTACCTCAATTGCCTTGAATCCAAGTTCAAAACTGAAGCACATGTTTCCAAATAGTAAGGATTAAGGAACAACGCTAATTTATATCTCTAACTTATTCAACTTATTAGTAAACTTCAGCTTGAAAGCTAACAACAACAAAAATCTAAGGTTTTCAATTTCAAAGCATACTATAATGATGGTTATTGATATCCTAGACACGAAATCTGTTACAATACTACCAAGTTCTGATCATTCCAAATTGATTCAGAAACTGTGAATTTGACTATCCCAAAGGTGCGAGTGTTTATGCAGATCAGATGAAAGGAACACAGAGAGTGAAAGAAAAAGCACACCTACGTCTGTTTAGAATACGAAGACGAAAAAGGGCCGCGTTTGTTCCGGAACATCATGTAACCAAGGGGTAAGACGACGCCGATCATCATCACCGCCGTTCCGATCAAGTACCGTAACAGACTTGGAGGCTCAACTTCTATCAACGTCTTATACTGCAAATCCACAGGACACGAGAAGAGAATTCTGAATCAGCAAAAAAAGGAGCAAAACAATTGCAAACAGGGAGAAACCAAAAAAAAAGTATGAATTGAATCTATGAGATCCAGAATTACACATTAAGAGAGAAATTTACCGGCATTATAACGTCGGAAAAAAACTTCGTTGTAGAAGAGAAGAGATCTAGACTCTCCGGTGAGATTCGTCAGGTGAGTCTCATTTTCTCCTATTTCTCAACACTTTTAATGGGCTTTTACCTTAAGGCCCAATACATATACCTCAATGAGCCTAAACCACGGGTTATAGACTAGTGAACAAGAAAGCGACAGAGAAAGTAAATGGAACCTTTGGATTTGTAGCGCTATCTTCGAAGTGAATCAAAACTGCATTGACTTGAAGTGTTTGAGTTAAACAAAGAACAGAGTATATAGGTCGGAGGTTGATGCGATGGGAGGAGACGGTGATGGTAATGATGAGTCTGTAATTCACTTTGTGTTTGTTCATGGGGCAAGTCATGGAGCTTGGTGTTGGTATAAACTCATTACTCTTCTCGACGCCGCTGGATTCAAATCCTCCGCCGTTGATCTCACCGGAGCTGGGATCAGCCTCACCGACTCTAACACCGTTTTCGACTTTGATCTCTACAATCTCCCTCTCTTCTCTCTTTTATCCGATCTCCCTCCTCTCCATAAAGTCATACTCGTTGGACATAGCGTCGGTGGAGGAAGTGTCACTGAAGCTCTCTGTAAGTTCACAGACAAAATCTCCATGGCCATTTACCTCGCAGCAGACATGGTTCAACCTGGATCCCTTCCTTCTCCACATCTTCAAATTTCAAGCGTGAGTGACTTAATTTCCATAGACCAGTCCACTCATTACCATTGGTTTTTAGTCGAAAAATGTGATTTTTAACTCTTGTGAGTATATTTAATAGATGTATGTGGAAGAAGAAGATAAGTGGGAGCTTATATATGGTGAAGGTACAGATAAGCCACCAACAGGGATCATCATGAGAGAGGAGTTTAGACGCCATTATTACTATAGCCAAAGCCCTCTTGAGGTTTACTGATAAGAGTCTTAGAGACGTCACGTTCATGAAACAAACAGTGTTAGCAAAGGACTACGTCACGTGGCTAAATAGTGATGTGTCAATGACTAAGCTGTTTGGTAATGGGTGATCTAGTGACGTGTCAAGAGGAAGTGGTGTTTGGGAAGTGGTTTAGTGTTTGTTACGATAGTCAGTTTGTATAAAAAGTCTCATTCATAGTTTGTGTAGAAGGGAAGGATATTTGGTATCTTGTGTTCTTGTAAATCATTTGAGAGACATTAATGGAGATTAGGGTTTGATACTAGTAAACTCTATCATTTACTTTCTTAATTACTTTTGTTAACTAGAAGTTTCAATATTTATCCTATATGTGGTGATTAAATGATTGATATGGTTGTTTTGTTTGTGTTAGGATGTAACCTTGGCATCTAAACTGCTTCGACCTGCTCCAACGAGGGCCTTACAAGGTGTTGATAAGCTGCCTCCAAACCCAGAGGCCGAGAAAGTACCTAGAGTATACATCAAAACTGGTAAGGATAATCTATTCGATGGTGGGCGTCAAGACCGTTTGGTTGAGAATTGGCCACCTTCTCAGTTGTATGTTTTGGATGAGAGTGACCATTCTGCTTTCTTCTCTGTGCCAACTACCTTATTCACTTGTCTCCTTCGTGCCGTTTCTTTTCTTCAGCGATAAACTTCAAAACTTGAGGTTTTTGTTTTGATCATGTCTCTTCCTCCGTAAGTGTGATCTGTTATAACATTATAACTCTTGAGATTCGTTACAAATATTTGCTATCATCAATTGGAATACAACATGTGTAACAAAATCATAAAAATTAAATGTACATGCTGAGTTCAGGACAATTTATATTCGAGCGAATTACTATACTAGTTTATAATCAGACCTTAATTACTAGAATAGTCCAAAAATTTTTTTATTACAAATCTAATATTTTCGGATCGAATAATACCGTTTTACTTTTTTCCTTTTAAAAAAGAAAAAAATTATTATGAAATTCTCATTAATAAGTAATTCTACGTCATCAAACAGAAAACCTACGAGAAAGTAGGAAATGATGTAGGTTTTGTTGTCAAGTGTTGTAGGTTTTCATTTTCATTCATTGTAGGTTTAATTGTCTTAAGGTATCTAGGTTTACAAGTTATATTTTCTAGGCTTAATTCTCCAGGTTATGTAGGTTTACAAGTTTTATTTTATTTTGATATTTCTCTTATGGAGCTTCGAACACATTTGTTTTGTAGGTTTGTATTCGTCTTCGTTGTCGGTTTAGTTCTTCTTTATGTAGGTTTGATTTTTATTTGTTGTAGGTTTGTCTTTGCGAGACATCATTCTTTTTTGTAGGTTTATCTATCAAGTATTATAGGTTTTGTATATTTAATTTTTCTTCTTTCTTTGTTTAGTTCACCTGTTTTGTAGGGTTTTTTTTGTGTGTGTTGTAGGTTTATTTTTCATTTCTAAGGTTTTTGTTGTAGGATTCTAAGGTCTTTGTTGCATGTTTATTTTTCATTTATACGGTCTTTGTTGTAGGTTTCTTGTTTTCAATACTTAATACATTCTCTAATTTGAGGTTTACTTTTACGTCTTGTAGGTTTTCCTATTTCGCCGTTCTCTTGTTATCATACGATTTAGTTCTTCTGCATTGTAGATTTTATTTTAGTATAATTAGGTTTTTCTTTACAAGATATTCTTTCCTAATGTTGGTTTACCGTTTTAGTGTTATAGGTTTTTCGTGTCTCTTTTGTAGGTTTTTTACTTCATTGTTCTCATGTTATCATACGACTTAATTCTTCTGCATTGTAGGTTTTACTTTGATATTTCATATGTTTTCTTTGCTAGATATTCTTTCCCAATATCGCTTTACTGTTTTAGTGTTGTAAGTTTTTCGTGCCTCTTTTCTAGGTTTTCCGGGTATAAAACTTAGAAGTTTTACAGATTATGTACCTCAACATTTCAAACACGCATACCTTCTTCTTCTACACACGACATCGTCAACGATCATTGACACCATTTTTCATCTTCATTTAAGCTATTACTTATTTTTGTAGGTTTAATTCTCATGTTTCATAGGTTCAATTTGCATGTCTTATAGATTTGCGTTTCTAATCTGTAGTTCAAGTATTGAGTTTAGGCACCTCAAATTAGAAATGTCACAAAGTGCCAGAAAGAACTCAAGTTACAAGTTTTTTACTACACATCTGGAAAAGATAATTTAGACAAGCGTACAAGCCTTTCAACAAAACCTACAATAAACCAACAAACCTACAAAACTTAAAATGCTTTTAACTTTTAAAAGTTTAGAAAAAAAAATTCGTTTAAAATCAATGGCATTTCTGTAATAAAACAAAAACACAGAAAATTCATGACATTTCCACATCCTCACTTTTGTGAAGGTTCGTAATAGACTATTCTATTAATTAGGGTGTGATATGGACTACTCTAGTAATTATTTTTTTAAACGACTAATATTCATTAACATCAAATCACAAGAGTTGATACATATAGAAAATACAAAAAATATCAATAACCAAATCAACATACATTTCGACACATACAACACATATATAACCTAATATTAAATAGAACGATGAAGAAGTGAATTTCCACGATGCTTTTGATACAAAAGCCTTACTCGCCAATGGGTAAAACCCATTTCTTTCCTTCTTCAGGATCAATGCCAAAAAGATGACATTATCGCTCTTGGTTATCATGGCTAACATCTCTTGGATGAAATTCCATATTCGTCTAATGGTATTGATAGATCTCCATATTCTCATAAAATCTTGTAATCTTTCCATATTCTAGAACAAAATATAGTGCAATTAGAAGGAAACACATCGTATTTATAAGAGAAATTCTCCACGAAAAGAGTGGAGGAAGTGGTCTCACGTTGAGAAAGGAAAGACAACGTGGAAATAACTGTCAACAAGAGAAGGTGGGAGAATCTACTAACCACTCTACCGGTAAAGAGATCGGAAACCAACATCAGAATCAAATGTAGAAAATCATCATTTTCACATAAGACAATAGTAGACCGGATTGAGATGAAAAATTCTAATAGTAATCTTCAATTTGATGCAGATAGGATTTTGGGTTTAATTCAAGTCTGTACGGTAAATTACGCAAAAGAGAGAAAAGGAACGATCAACGAATTTCCTTTGCGACAAATGGTGATCAATTTAATCGAAGAAGAAGAAAATCCCTAGGAAATTTTTTTAATTCTTTCTTTATATTCTGTTGATAAATTTCATTCTTCACGTTTTTTTTTTCTTCTTTTTGACCACTGTCATTCTTCACTTCACGTTTAAAACAAGGGATAAAAATAGGAAACTTATTTTTCTTGGTCATCACGTTTAATTGATTTTATTCCATTTTAAATAAGGAATTGAGACTGTGGCGGCCAGAATACGTATATACATGTATAGCTTCTTTCATTTGCTGAACCCTAAACAGAGCTTGGAGCCATAATTAGAGAGAGATATCAGAGCCAATTTTGAGAGTTAGGGTTCGTTTCTCTACCAATAGAAATCACAATCTCTGTGAACTACGTTACAAAACCCCGTCTCTTCTGGTGTATTATTCGAGGAATGGAGAAGAAGACCCTTAATTTCGCGGAAAAGATGAATTCTAGAGTTCAGTTACGAGCATCATCAGATGAGAATCAGGATCTGTATAAGCATAAGGAAGAGTACGAAGATAGGGTTTTATTTGAGGAGAAAACATCTCGCGGTGTTGTTTCTTTTAGGTTCAATTTGCCAAATAAAAATTTGAGGAAGCAAAAACGAAAATCGGAAGAAGAAGATGCTGATGGCAAGAAAAAGACGAAATTGTGTTCCAAGGACGAAGTTTTGGAGAGTTATGAGATACAGTCGTTAAGGAAAGTCTCGAGACGAGAATATTTGAAGAACAGAGAGAAGAAGAAGGTGGAGGAGTTAAGGGATGAAATTGAAGACGAGCTTTTACTGAATGATGGCGTGAAGCTCACTGAGAAAGAGGTAACTGAGTTTAGATACAAGAAAGAATTGTATGAATTGACGAAGAAAACAGAGTATGATGTTGATGAGTATAGGATTCCAGATACTTATGATCAAGAAGGTTGTATTGATCAGAAGAAGAGATTTGCTGTGGCCAGGCAGCGTTATTGTGAGAAAAGGAGCACGAGGGGCGTTAAGGAGCAACAAGCTTGGGAGGAACATCAGGCTCAGAAAGCGACTGTGAGGTTTGGTGCAAAGGACAAGAAGCAAGATTGTGATGATTTTGAGTTTGTGTTTGACGACTTAACAGGCCTCGTGGAGGCATCTAGTGAGGTAAAAACTGAGAAATTCCGAGGTTGTTACTCAAGAACAGTTGCAGAGAAGGCTCAGGAGGAGAGGAATTTACTTCCGATTCATGCATACCGGGATGAATTGCTGAAACTCATTGAAGAAAATCAGGTTCTTGTGCTTGTTGGAGAAACAGGATCAGGAAAGACTACGCAGATACCACAGTATCTTCAAGAAGCTGGCTACACAACGCGTGGAAAGATCAGTTGCACTCAGCCTCGCAGAGTTGCGGCAATGAGCGTTGCTTCTCGAGTGGCTCAAGAGATGGGTGTAAAACTCGGACATGAGGTTGGATATTCTATTAGATTCGAAGACTGTACTTCAGACAAAACAGTTGTAAAGTACATGACTGATGGGATGCTGTTGAGAGAGCTACTCATAGAACCAAAACTCGATAGCTATAGTGTTATCATGGTTGATGAGGCGCATGAAAGATCGCTGTCCACTGATATTTTGTTTCCGTTAGTGAAGGATGTAGCAAAGGCAAGGCCTGATCTGAGGTTAATAATTTCCAGTGCAACGCTAGAAGCTAAAAAGTTCTCCGAATACTTTGATTTGGCTCGGATTTACCTTATCCCAGGAAGAAGATATCCAGTTGAAAAGTTATTCAGAAGATGGCCTGAAGCTGACTACTTGGAGACAGCTATATCTACCGTGTTCCAGATCCATCAGACTGAGCCTAGCGGAGACATTTTAGTTTTCCTCACTGGTCAAGAAGAGATTGAAACAGTAGAAACGACGTTGAAGCGTAGGATGATAGAATTGGGTAATATGGGATCTGAGATCATTATCTGTCCTATCTACTCAAATCTCCCCACCGAACTACAGGCAAAAGTGTTTGAACCAGCCCCTAAAGGGTCACGGAAAGTTGTTCTGGCAACAAATATTGCAGAAACATCGTTAACCATTGATGGTATTAGGTACGTCGTTGATCCGGGATATTGCAAGATCAACTCATACAACCCGAGAACCGGAATGGAGTCACTGCTTGTAAGACCTATTTCCAAGGCTTCTGCAGAGCAACGAGCTGGTCGGTCTGGAAGAACAGGTCCCGGGAAATGTTTTCGGTTATACAATGTAAAGGACTTGGAGCCCACCACAATACCAGAAATCCAAAGGGCTAACCTTGCAAGTGTGGTACTTACTCTGAAAAGTCTTGGGATTCAAGATGTGTTCAATTTTGATTTCATGGATCCTCCACCTGCAAATGCTCTTTTGAAGGCTCTTGAGTTGCTTTATGCTCTGGGTGCTTTGGATGAAAATGGTGAGATAACTAAGGTAGGAGAAAGAATGGTGGAGTTTCCAGTTGATCCCATGCTATCAAAAATGATTGTTGGTTCTGAAAGGTACAAGTGCTCGAGAGAGATAATAACGATAGCTGCCATGTTGTCTGTAGGGAATTCAATCTTTTATCGACCAAAGAACCAGCAAGTTCTCGCCGACAATGCTCGGATGAATTTCTATACAGAGAACGTTGGCGATCACATTGCGTTGTTAAGGGTTTACAATTCGTGGAAGGAAACAAACTATTCGACTCAATGGTGCTACGAGAACTACATTCAGAGCAAGAGTATGAAAAGAGCTAGAGACATACGTTACCAGCTACGTGGACTTCTAAATAAGACTGGAGTAGAATTAAGCTCCAATCCAAATGATTTAGATGCGATAAAGAAAGCGATCTTGGCCGGATTCTTCCCGCATTCTGCAAAGTTACAAAAGAATGGATCTTACAGAAGAGTAAAAGAGCCTCAGACAATTTATGTACATCCTAACTCAGGCTTGTTTGGGGCGTCACCTAGTAAGTGGTTGATGTATCACGAACTAGTACTTACAACTAAGGAATATATGAGGCATACAACCGAGATGAAACCCGAGTGGCTAGTTGAGATAGCTCCTCATTACTACAAGCTTAAAGACATCGAAGACACTCAGCCTAAGAAGGCGCAGAGAAGATGAGAAAGAGCCCAAACATCAGAGGTCAACGCTAACAAGAAAGCCCGAACATAGAAGGTCGATACTAAGGCCCGAATATTGAAGGTCGATACTAACAAGAAAGCCCGAACATCGAGGTCGATACTAAGTAACTAACAAGAAAGCAAAGAGGTAACAACTAAACTTGGTCATTTCTCCCTACTCTATATGAGCAAGTTTAAACAATTGTGAAACTAGTACTTTTTCATCCCTTCTTTTGAAAGATTCTTATTTGTTTAATTACCATCAATTTACTGACTACGGTTTCTATCTATTTTATAAACGCATGATTCTGAGTTATCTCGAGCACTAAATGGAGACAATAGCAACTGATAAGAAAGAAGAAAATCAGGAATTCAACAGTGGCAGAGAAACTCGCATGGATTTTTCCAGTGAAGAAGCCGTGGAGAAACACCTGGACATTCCTCCAGTGAGGTTTATCAGGCAATATCTTCATAATTTTCATAGAAACTGTGCACAACTGACTGAAATAAAAACAGAAGATGAACAAAAAACCACTACACATACTAACAGATACATAGTGCTTGAAACAATACAATATAACACTGGCTTGTTATGGAAATAGAAAAACTAATACTGTTAACAAATGACATGACTTATTTACTATCGTCAATGTTTGTAGTTTCAAGAGACATGTTGATAACTTTAACAGCCTTTACTCGATAAAGAAGATTCTGGATGCTATCCAGCCATGCCTGCTTATCAACCTTGCTCTTGCACTTGAACTTGGTTAGACCTTTCCCTGTACAGATTCCGAAATAGAGCTCTTCTTCTGTGTCTTCCATTTCTTCATTTTGTAGGCCCGGGACTCTCTCGCATACATCATTCACAATGTCTGCAGTGATTCAATTATTAGAGAAGAAGTCCCAAGACCATCGTAAGAAAGAAGGTTTTTTGATGATGATGATGATGATAGTTAGCTGAATACCTTTGCTTTTAATGGAGAATGCTCCTCTAACGTGTTTGCTTTTGATTTCTACTACGACCTGCAAAGAGAAAATCAAGCAAAATATCAACGTTAGAATTTGATGTATAAACCTGAGATTATGTTTGTTTTGTTCGATGTATAAACCTGAGATTTCTTGTTGATGTACACTTTTAAATGCTTCAACCGCAGAGCTCCTGGAAGATCCATGAGTCAATAGATCAGTCTCGTGGTAAGCAATCTTTTACAGTCTTTTTTTTTTTTTTGTGGTTTAATCTTTGTTATAGTTTTGCCTAAAGGTCGAATATTTCGCAGCAATTAGTAAAGAAAAAGCTCTCTTGCTGAAAAAAAAATTACCGTTTCGTGTGCACTGCATTACGTCTCCAGTACAATCCAAATTTGATTTTTCGACTCCCTTTGCAGGTGTATGTTCATCGATGGTTTTAGTGCAATCGAGCTTAGAAGAGCAATCATGAGTTTCTGGTAAAGCTCTTTCGCAAGGGCTAATAGCTGCATTGTTCTTAGCTTCCTTTGGTAGTCTTGCTCTTAAAGCTGCTTCTCCTCTCAACGCTACATTAACATGAAACCAAATTGATGATCAACTCAAAAATGCATAGTGAATTAGACAAAGCTTTACGCGATTGTAGCTTTCAAGAGAGAGATCTTAATGAAGATATAAAGGGGGCAAATGTTTATCAGAAAAGCAAGGATTGAGAATTGAAAATCAATTATCAATTTACCAGTTGCAGCTGCAGCCGTTAGAGTCAACAAATCGCCCGGTCCACGAACATCCACGGCGGATAGAACAGCAGAGACGACGCGGTCATGACTAGCACCAGATAGCTCGGCCAATTCGACGCAGTGAGAAGCTAAAAGCTCTGACGCCGCGGCCAACACTGAGCTCATCTTTGATTCCGTTAAGCCGTCTTGGTTTTCAGAAGCAGTCACGGCGGCGATAGCCGTCGCCAGAGACGCAATGGAAACGGCGGAATGTAGATGCGCATTCTCCACGCGAGCTTTATCTCTCTTCCTTACGCCGGAGATCCTTCCACCGACAAAGTCTCGGTGGTGGAACCATTTACCAATTGTTCCCGTTCGCCGCGCGTTAACCACAGTCGCTAGCTCTCCCGTCTGTTTAAAAAACAAATTAAATATAGTGGGCTTTTTAACAGATTTATATGTTATATTATTTTTGGGCCTAGTGATTTTCTTTTGGGGGTAATTGGGCCTAGTAATCTAACAGAATATTTTCGTGTAAGCAATTTCGTTACACGTGACATGAAATATATTGAAAACAGCTTCAGACAATTAGCTGTATAATTACAAAAATAATGTCTGCCTGTTACAGTTTTCGTATTTAATACAATTTTACAAATGTGAAAAACTATTTCAATTGCATGAGTCCACGATCTTTATTTTATTTTCTAATATTATCAAAATTAATTTCATTAATAACCCTTATGGATCGTATAATTAAGTGAAGATGAAAGCAAAAGATGGCTTACGAGTGGCGGAGGAGGTGGTGGTGGTGGTGGTGGTGCAGAAGCCAGCGTAATAGCGGCTAACTGAGAAATATTAGTGTTTTTGTAGATTTGTTTCTTAGATTTTGTAGAAGATAAAGCTAAAGAGATCTCAGACGTAGAAATACTCCATGATCTGCTTAGAAACTCCATCGGCTCTCTCGGAGTTTTAGGCTGAAGAGGGATTGGAGGATACATCGCCAGAGACGAAGAACACTCCGACGTCTCATTTTCCGGCGCGGAGGATAACGTCGTGAGGCTCGCTTCATCGTCGTCTACTTCGATTTCTTCTTCTTCTGCTACTTCTTGTAGTCCGTATGGAATCAAGTTTAACGTACGGTCAAGATCCATTTTGGCTGAGATCTCTGTTTTGGGAAAAGAATCAAATATTCGATATCAGTTGCGCACACTGAGTAGAATCTCTTTTTTTATATATATGATTGATTGTGTGTAAATAATGATATCTTATGAAAAATGGTTTGAGTTATATAAATAGAAAAGATATGGCTTTTCTAAAGAGTCAAAGAGAACATCTTGTCCCCTTTTTTATTTTTAATGATAGAGTACCATTTTTCTTTAAATAATTTCTACGTATCATCATGGGTTTTGTGAAAATTTGCATATTTTCTCATTCAAAACATAAAAAATCAATTTACTGTAATTGAAATCATAGTTGAATGACCGGTGAACATTTCACCATTAGTTGGTTGAGAAACAAAAGTTTCTTTTATACTATAATTATTCTCTTTTTCATGTAAATAAAGTTATTAGTTGTGATTTAAGCAGTTTTTTGTTTAACTATGAGGTTCGAGTGGAGACCATAATCTTTTTATGATCTGGAGAATATACTAGTTGGATAAAAATGATTAGCAATTTCGTATTTATGGGAAGTAGATCATCATGACAATTTTTTCTTCAATACATTACAACTACTTGGTTAGATGATTTAACCAGTTTTCATGGATATATATAATAAACTGATTTACGATTGTATTATTCTGTTTAATATGATAAATTCTAGTATGATTCATATTAATTTTCAATTGAAATTTACCTTACGACTTTGTTTCCTTTTGATAAAATTATACGATTATTACAAAAAGATGATATGAAAAGTTAAATTTCAACCACATAGATAAGACTTGCACATGCAAGTATAGAATTGATTGGTATCAAATATTGACAAATAATGTAGTTAAAGCAATTAAGTTTATAGGCTTGACTCATCTTATCAAAATTATCATGAAAAGTTACTTTAGGATATCCAAATCACCAAATTTTCAAACTTAGGTTAATTATGATTAGAAATTAAGGTTTGATAATTGACGGTATTAGTTCGTACGTAACTCATTCATCATCGGTTGTAGCCGCTCACTCACCCTCATCCACTTTTACTTTAACGAAGTTAACATTAACTAATAGAGTTTTTTTTATATCAATTTTCATATATATATATATATATAATATATACACACTGCTCATTATGTTGCTTTTAGTAATTAGTCATGATTTTGTTGATTATGTTTCTTAGGTTTGTTTTTGGAGTTAGTTTATTTTCGTATAGTGTTAGGTTCGCTTCTATTATTTTCTTTTTTATCAATTAATTAGCTATTTGATCGATAAAACTCGATTCATAGCCTAATATGGTTGATTAATCCAATCCCAAAAAGGGACAGGTCGTTTTCACTTTGGGAATGGAAGATAACCAGCAAAGATACTCTTTTAATTTAATGAAAGCTAACCAAACTTCAATAATGGTATGAGATAGTGTTGTCTGGTCCCATCATAAGTTAATACATGTTTATTTTCTTAGTCAACTCAACCAATAAAAGTCATATATGTATAGCTACTGTGATTACTCAACTTTACAACATAGTTTGTGTAAAAACATGAAAAACGAAATATGTTTTGGTATAATCAAAATTACATATAAAACATACGTTTTGGCATAATCTATAAAGGCTAAAAGAACATTTCATATTTTTGGAAAGAATTAGAAAACAAATTTTCTTAGGAACCACAAAGTTTTTCTTTTTGTTGGGTTATTGTCATTGCGGAAAGTAAACCGTACCAATTAAAGAGAAAGAAATGTGCATGAGAATCAAAATATTGCATGAATTTGTATGGTGCAATGTCATTTTCACTTTCACATAATGGAGGTGCATTTGTATAAATCAAAAACCCTTTTGATTGAAACTTGTAAGTCCCACCACATATTTTACATACCAAATTCTAATTTATTATTTCTCTTTTACTTTTTTAGGATTGGTATTGATTTTGGAATTGACTCAAGCCCTTACAAAAAGTACTTTTTATAAGGACGGAAGTTCATCCTTGAATTATCAACAACCTCAAAATTCTTTTAAACACAAAAAATCCTTGGAAGATTGACGTTAATTAAAGATTGATTGAAAATTTTCTATTCTAATTGATCTAGGAGCAATCATCTATCAACAACAATGTTATGTTTCCGTCAACAATGTTCTATTTCATCTTCTTATTCCACCCTCTGTTTTCTTCCTTCATCATATTTATTTTATGTTTTTATTACTCTTTAATACTACAGCTTTATTCTAAGCTTGTTCTATCCAATTCACGCAGGTGAATTTGTTTACAAACTTTCATCTGCATCGCTAATTCAGATATAATTTCAAACTTGTATTATGTAAGGTATAATGTTTTGAAAAAAATCATATTAAATAAGTGTTTTGATTGAAATGGAATAAATGAAAAGGGTGTAAGTGAGCTGGAGTGTCAAGTGTAGCAAAGGTTCAACGACATCTTCACCTGATTTCAATGTGTTTAGTATGTTAACTGTCTTTTCTTTCTTTCTCTTACGCGTTTTTAATCATCACTTCACACCGACGCTTCATTTAATTTCTTCTATTCTCATCATCTCATTGATGCCCAAATTGCTGCTTCTTTGTGGATTGACATATTATTGGTTTATTAGAATGACTCATACACACGTGAAAAACAAACACATGGGTCGAAACCGATCTAGAGAAAAAGAGGACGAACACAACATTGGTCCTCTTGTTCGACAAAACCAACGATCAGGAAATATATATTTTGGTTTACATGCACCAATAGCCTTAGCTCGTAGAACCCTAATCATCTCACAAATCGTTTCTACAGATTGCAGGGAACACTTCACATGGGATAAATTTGGCATTATATGCACTCGTTACGTAGAAGCAGTGCAAAAGGGGTGCGGATTTATTGGCTGATAAGAAATATCAATTAATTTAACACACCAACATGCAACAGGTGCTTGGACCCCACGTCGGAGATATTGCTTCTCTTTATTAGATTATAGACTTCTAACTCAAAATCAACTGGCAATAAGTGAAAATACTCATAATTTTTATATATATTAGTTATGATCTCTTAACTTTCGATGAGCGATGATATTCCCTAATACGCCCATCGAGATGATGACTCTTTGACTATTGATATCGATATGTTCGGGGATGGATCGACATCACCAATTTTGGACCTGGGTTGTCGATAATTAGACTAATTTTGGGTCGGATCGGGTTGGACAGTGTGGATAATATTCCCTAATATGCCCCCTCGAAATAATGACTCTTTGGCTATTGATCTCAATATGTTCGGAGATAGATCGACATCACAAATTTTCGATTTAGGTTGTCGATAATTGAACTAACTTTGGGTCAGATCGGGTTGGACAGTGTGGATCATGAGCTTTAATACCATAATAGATTATAAGATTCTAACTCAAAACCAATTGAAAATAAGTAGATAAAACTCATATCTTATATATAATAGTTATGATCCCTTAACTTCTCATGTGAGATGTTATTCCATAATACTCTCCACCTCATTCTCTACCAACATTTTCAATATCTAGCTAAAACATCTTCTATCTCTAAAACAGTGTTACCTTTGTCATAGTTTGGACAATAGAAAACTGTAAGACATGTATGGTTTGCAAGTAGGACTGGGAATTGGGTATGCGGCCCCCATGTTGGCGGGTTTTGGGCCGCAGAGCAGATATGGATTTTGGATTTGAAGCCCGTTTTTTTCGGGTTTTGCGAGATGGGTTTTTTTTTTTTGGCAGGTTTGGCCCGCGGGTATCCGCGAAAAAAAAATCGTGTTGTTTTTGTGAAACAACGTGATGTTTGCATTACAAGTGAGTGAACATCGTGACTTTTTTGTTAAAAAAAACACGATGTTTGAAATTGGAGCTAATTGCGGGTTTGGCCCGCGGGTCCCGCAGGTTTTTCGCAGGTTTTGCACATATCCGTGATGAAATTTTTTTTTTTTTTTGCGGGTCAACCGCAAACCCGCGGATTTAGGCGGGGCAGTTCAGATTTCAGGTTAAAAACCTGCGTTTTTGCAGGGCGGATGCGGATTTAAAAAAAACAAAAGCCCATCAACTTTTTGCGGGGCGGGACCGCGAACCCACCAACCCAATTCTATTTGCAAGCAATTATACTATATTGAAGATTTAATTGGAAGACAAAGAGAAAGACAGACCAAAACTGGATATAACTCGGATTGTTTTGTTTTGTTTCTAATGTATTGTCAAGAAGTTGAGAAGAAAGGAGTAAAATCCTTTTTGCCCATCTCAGCTGCCTATTTAAAATCCTATTTGCCTCTCTTAACCTTTTCATGAAAACTTCTATTTATTTTATATTTGAATCAAAGCTCATCGTGGCTTTCTTCTTCTTTGACAGTTTCATCAGAGCCTTTTGATTGTTCTTCCTCCTTAGTAGTGTTCTCTGTCTTGGTTGTTTTCTCTATCTTTGGCTTTGGCTTTGGGATTCTGTTCACCTTTGCCACCTTATAATTCAAATTTAGAAAAACCAAAATGTCAATCAAATTCCATTTTTGTGCAAATTATTACCGACTTCTTTTTCATTTACATATCTAATTTTGTTTTACCTTGTCTTGCAGAGTAAATACTTTGGCGTACACTTCAGTTGACGTGAACACCGGTTTGCTCCACAATGCAATCCTGTGAAAAGTTTGATGTTACTCTCTTTATAAGCGTCGATTGTATTTTAAGGATGATAAGAAATGAAAGAGAGTGAAAACTCACTTTTCCTGCTCAGCCACATTCTTATCCAACCAGCTTTTTACTTTCTCTCCTTCCTTTGAGACCTGAATTGGAAAACGCAATTTCACACGAGCTCGGTAAGTTTTAAAAGAGAGCTGCATAGTTTCACTTATTAGATTGGATGATCGAAATAAACCTCGTCGATTTTTTCTTTTGGAAGCCAAGTTTTGTTTCTTTCCCACTCTTTTGTGATCTACAACAATGCGGTTGACACTCAGCGGCTTAAAAATTATCATATCATGAGAAAAAAAACTGCATGCATAGAACATGTAATGTCGGCGTACCTCTTTCAATTCAGTTACGTATTTCCGAGCAAATTCAACTGCCACTGGTCGTGCACTACTCTCCTCTGATCTGTACAGATATATAGCACAGAGAGTTTGTAAGAACATGGTTAGGAAGGTCAGTTTTAACTAAACGGACAGGGAACAAACCGGGAAGAAATCGGATTGCCAATGGCTTCTAGAGAGTCAAGCTTGTCCTGGAACTCATTGGCATTTGCATCTTCTCCGTCCATATAAAGCCAATCTTGCACCTGAAGCACACAAACACTCATCAACGTCAAACACTTAAGCTCACAACAGAAACCCAATAGAATTTTTAGTGTACAAGATTTAAAACATGCCTCATCAAGCTTCTCAACAAACGCCTTGCGCTCTTCTTGGGTGGATATCTTTTCAAACTCGGGTGTTTCCAGCTGCACAAGGACCAAAATGAAGTTCTGAGAAGAATACCAACTACAAACAATATATAGGTAAAGGGGAAACGAAGACAGTAGCAGCAAAGGAACCAAGAAGTAACCAAGGAAGGATATATATAAAGCACCTACCTTCTCTTTCATAGCATATATATAAGATTCAAGGTTATTTTTCAACTCTGCAGTTCTTCTTCTTTCCCTATCTTTTTTGTCCAATGCTTCTAATTTTATCTTAGCTTCAGCAAGTGACTCTTTCGTTAAAGGAGCTCCAGGTCCAACAGTTTTCTCAACAACCTAGAAGTTATGTATTCACACATAATTGGTTAGTCGTAATGGCACAAATTAAGAAATTCTTGGACACAGTGAGACAGAACTCACCTTCAGAGGAACCCTAAATGTTCTCTTTTTTAGCTTTTTCTCTGTGCCCAGGTCAGCCACAGCTGGTTCTTCTGCTATAGTATTTGAAGCAGTGCTGTTTCCAGCATCGGCTTCTAGATCCTCTTTATTTTCTTGCGATTTCTCGTCAGATGCAGTTCCAGTAGAGGCATTGCCCGTTGTTGCAGTTGTGTTATTATCAATAGTTACATTCTTTTTAGGAACTTCTACCCATTCTGTGATCTCAATTACAGCATCTCCCCGATCTAGACTGAGAATCCCACTTCTACTTAGAGAGAAATGCAAATTTGCTTTGATAGGAGCAGATAGATTCCGAGAAGAGTACCTGTTCAGATAAAAAATGTACGGTTATCAATTTATTCGAAGAATTCACATATTATAAACATTCTTCTCTTCAAACGGAGAGCTAAAGAAAACAATAAAACAAAGTTGAAGCTCTTACTTCTCAGTTGCATCGGTCAAACCAGACACAGAATACTGCGCAAACACAGGGGAAGTGGTTCCTGAGGGCAGAATACCCTCAGACTCATAAGCAAGTGAGACGTCGAAATCCTTGTCCAGGATAAAGGATCTGAACATCTGTCATAGTATCACGCACACAGAACAATTACAAGACAGACATACATTTTCTAAGCTTCAAAAGATTTTGGATGTAATTCAGTACCTTGCTGGGTATCTTTTTCATCCGAGGTACAAGTTGCTGCTTTGTGCTCTCATCTTTCTTAACATTAGGGCCTTCCAACTCAACTAAGTAACCATAGGTGGAACCATCAACTACACCTAGCCTTCGTTTCAATTTAATGCTATCGCTCAAATTAGCAGCGTGAAGTGCTGAGCCAAGGGCAATGGCCTCATCAGCATCCAGATGTTTGTCCAAGGCTTGTTTCCCAATAAATTCCTGGATTTTGCTCTGTAATAAAAACGGAAAAAAGATTTCACTTCATTTGAAAAACTAAAGTGAAAATCCCACAATTTTGGATGAAAAAGTCAAAATTGATAGACTTCAAGAGCATATTTACCTGTAGTTTGGGAACTCTAGTAGCTCCTCCTATTAGCTCCACTGCATATATATCATCAATCTTCAAACCTGAATGCTTGAGCACATCTTTTAAAGGTGTAAGAGACCTCTCCCACAGATCTTTACACAGTTCCTCAAACTTCTCACGGGAAATTGTGCTCCTAAAAGAAGATTAAAAGTTAGAATATTACGCACATCACAAAAATAAGACCAATCAAGATGCAAATCCGAGCATGCGAATTTCAACACTTTAGCAGCCAAGTTTGACGAGCTGGGAGAATACAGAAATCTCGATAGACTGTAGATATACCTGAAGTCACGGTCATCATGGAGAGATTCAACAGATATTGGAGCTGCAGTGTTTGCACTCAAAATTTCCTTTGTACGTTTGACTTGTTTTTTTAATTTAGCCATTGCTTTGGGGAAGTTCCTCACATCAACTCCATTACCGAGCTGTTTATTAAACTCATCCGCAAAGTACTCTACCATGCGCATCTCCATACTCTGTCCTCCAAGTTCCGAGTCCCATCTAACATCCTTGACCTACATACACAGAAATATATATGACCCCTAAGAGAACCATTCCAATTAAGACCAAAAGAATATGACTAGACAGAGCTTATATCACACAGTTTCCACGAAGAAAAAATGAAGAAACCACTAAATACAATATCTCCGAAAAGAAATAACAAGACTGATTTAAAATAAGAGCATTATTAACCTGAAATTGATTGACAGAAACAGTTTTTCCATATTCCTTCTCACTGTAAGCTGAGTAATAGACAAGGGCTGCGTAAGTACTACTTGAACCCATGTCATAAAATATGACATGCCTTGAGCCATTTGCAAAATCCTTATCAATCCCATACTGTAGTGCGGCACCCGAATGCTCATTAATCAAGGAAAGGATATTAACACCAGCCAACTGAGAAGCCTGGATCAAACCCCGTCTCTCAGCTTGTCCAAAATAAGGTGGAACTGAAACAACCATATCCTTCACTGGGATCTTTGCATGGAACTCTGCTAGATTTGAGGTATAACCCAAGATCATAGCTAATAACTCCTCCACCGAGTAAACAGTTGAACCATCATCGATCTTGATACCGACTGCACCTCTGGAATCTTCTATAATATCGAACGGCAAGTAGACAGAATCGATAAAATCCTTGACGTGTTTGAAAGGTTTGCCAACCATGTCCCTCAGTTGTGAATACACTTTATTAGGGTAACGAGCTGTTAGTCCTGCAGCTTCCTCGCCTAGTAACCGGTCACCAGAATGAAACGCCACCAAAGCTGGGGATTTCCTCTTGGACATCTCGTTAATGGCTACAGAGATTGGGCTCTGGCCCGATTGTCTATTAACTACGGCAACTTTCAGCCATTCCGAACCTAGATCTACACTTGATACAGCCGATTTGGATGGAACAGGGACTAAAGAGAGCAATGCGAAGCACACCACAAACCAGCAAAACTTCTTCCTCATATTCTGATCGTTAACTAAACACAGAAAGTAGAGCCGCACTTACTCTGCAGGAAAAAAAGAAAAAATAAGAAAGAAAGAACAGCGGCATTAGAACCAAAAACCCTTATAAAAAAGGACAAATCCCCCAAAAAGGACCTGCGATTAGATTGCAATTTCGAATCGATCACGGTCAATAAGATTCACGAATTATCAGCTCTAGAAAGCTTAGCAAACCACCACTACGGATTAGAATTACTAACGCACATTGAATCGAGGAAAAAACGTTAAGATTAAGCAATGTATTCAGCGAACAAAAATGAACATTCGTAGAAAACTCCGATGCTCAAAGAGAAAAATGTATTCAGGGCAGGTAAGTTAAAATCAGAGAAAGTTCGATCACACAGTTAGCAATTTGAGAGAGTAAAGCGAAGAAAATGACCAGTTTTTGAGCTCCGATCGCATTCTCCGGGGAAATCGATTCGCAGATTCAAAGTTTTCCCGTCAGAAAAACAAATTCACAAGTGTAAGTGTGTATATACATACGTCTCTTTTCTCCGTTACTCCCTATACACATATAGAAATCAATATAATTATAGATATTATTATATTACGGGAAAACATAAATAAATAAGTTAACGGAGAATAGAAATATCCAGGTGGAGTTAGATGCTGGCATACTACCAATGAAAATATCCCACGTGTAGAAAATAACACGTGGCGAGATGTGAGACGCTTGGTGTGTTGGTTGTTACGCTTGCTAAAGCCTAGAAGTCTGGAGTGTGTTTTGGGTTATTAGTCCATGTGAAGCTTCTCGCACGATGAGAGGGTCTAAAACCGGTTTCATAACTTCTTTTATTCCTTTACCGGTTTACTATGAAAAGCTACTCATGTTTCTTGATGCCCGCAAATGGTTTTTTAATTTGACCTCAAGAATATCTGAAATTATCTATATACCTTCAAATGGTTAAGATTGGCTTGTAAGGAGTAGGACATGTTCTCGAAACAAAAAAGCAGAAACAAATGGTTGAAGGAATGTGATAATAGCATCATATTTTTTGAGCAAGAAATCGGATAGTGGGACTATATGATGATCAAGATAGATAAGTTTCTAAAGAAGAAGACATAAGGGATGAAGCAAGCGGTTAGGCATTTTGATCACTTATTCCAAACTCAAGAAATTGTAGATATGGATATATGATAGGATGGGATAAAACCATTGGTGATTGAAAAATGGAACATAGTCTTAATATCAAGAACGTCTGAGGCAGAGGTAAAAATGGATTTATTCCAAATTCATCATGGGAAATATTTTGTTAGAATGTGATTGATAACTTATATTGAAAATTGAAGTCATTCTAACCTAATATATACAAGGTATGGACCAATCCACTCATTGTCCCCTCGAGATGATAGGTCATATAATCCAACATCTCGAAGGACCCACAACAAACATCATGCATACCTAATGGGCCATAATTGTGAGTTCTAATACTATGATAAATTATGGGCTTCCAACTCAAAACCAATTGGCAATGAGTGGATTGGCCCCTAGCTTATACATATTAAGTTAGAATGACTACAACTTCCGATGTGAGATATCAATCACATTCTAATATCTTCCCAGATGATATGACACCTTTAATTTTCCATTACTCATGGGAAGTGGATAAAGAGGATTTGATTAATTTGGTTAATAACTTCTTACTCAAAGGTTTGCTCGAAATGGAATTAAACCGCACCAATATTTGTCTAATTCGTCAAGACCGACCAAAATATCCGAGTTTAGGCCCATCATTCTATGCAATGTGGATATAAGGTTATTTCAATGGTTCTTTGCTTAAGGTTTGAAACAATGTTTACCCAAACTAGTATCGGACACTCAATCAGCTTTTGTTTCAGAAGGCTGATTTCAGATAATATTCTTATAGCTCAGAAGATGTTTCACGCTCTTATGATAATAAAATCAATAAAAGACACATATATGGCAATTAAGACAAATTTGAGTAGAACTTATGATAGAATTGAATGAGATTTCATAGAGAAACTTCTTCAAAAATCTAGCTTCCAGGAACAATGAATTAAGTGCATTATGTATTGCATTAGGTCAGTCCAATATTCGGTCCTCGTAACTGGTAATTCTCAAGGATAAATCTTTCCATAGCGAGGAATAAGACAAGGAGATGTTGAATTAAACAATCGATAATCTACAAGATAACAAAACAAAGAAGAAAAGATCGTAAGGAAATACAGAGACAAAGCATGAAGCTTCTGAACTTAAGCGAATAGTCCTCCAAACTCGTGTAAGCTTTCCATGGAGTCATTGCTTCAGTATTAACTCTGTAATTTCAGCTCCGTTTCACACCAAAAACTGAGATTGAATCTCACAACGACAAATACGAGAAGATGACAAGATGAAGAAGAAAGCGGATTAGAGAAAATAGAAGTGGAATCAAAGATTATTAGATTAATTCCCCGATTTCTTTTTTCCTCTTCTCCTTTATAGCTGATTACTATTTCTTCTTATCTGTTAGGTCACAAATCGATTCTAGTAGAATACGATTACTTCTTTCAATGGATACGATTCAATCTTATATCTTTTTTTAATCATAAGATTCTTATTTGTGGATCATGAGATCCATTAGGCCCAATAGCAATTGTATGAAGCTTAATGAACTTCAATTTTAGAATTAAACTAATTTTAACAACCCCCCATATTGATTCTTAAAATTTGAAGACAGATATGTTGATTTCTTTCTACTTGAATCAACCTTTTTCTTCATTATGATATTTGCTCATCATATATACTTAAATTTAAGAACCTTACTTTGTTATGTATATTACATAAGAAGAAATGTCATACTTTAGTTTTAACAATTTATACATGTAAAAGCTTTAACACTTTGTTCATACATGTCATCTGTTTGAACACTAAGACTAACGTAGTCTCATTCACAACTTTTCAACCTTCAAGACTCTCCTTTATTTGACCTTTTGAACTACAAGTTTATGTGAATAAACTTGTTAGAAAGTAGCCCGGATTTATCTTAGCTCAAGTTGTTTTCAACTCCATTTATATGGTTGTGTCCATGACCATTTTTCCACACAATGCCTTTGTGAAAGGATCAGCAATGTTTTTATCAGATCGCATAAACTCAAGTGATAAAACCGCTGCTTCTATTAAGCCTTTTATCACTCTATGTTGCATCCTAATGTGCCTATTCTTTCCGTTGAACAACTGATTCATAGCCACAACTATTGCATCTTGTGAGTCACACCTCATTAAAAGCGATGAACATATGTCCTTAAACATTGAAAGATCGAACAACACATTTCTTAACCATTATGCTTCATGTCCAACCAACTCAAGTGCTATCAACTTAGATTCCATAATGGATCGTGCTATGCATGTTTCCTTACTCGATTTCCAAGCTATTGATCCACCTTCTAATGTGAAAACAAATCCACTTGGTGAATGAATCTCGTCATTATTCGAAATCCAATTAGCATCACAAGAAGTTTCGAGAGTATAGGATAAACCACTGTAATTTAGACTCCAATCCTTAGTTCCTTTCATATATCTTATTAAATGATCAAGAGCAAAACCAATGTAAATCACTTGGATTTTGAGTGTATCTACTGAGTCTACTAACAACATAGGTAATATCTGGACAAGAACAATTTACTATATAAATTACATTACCAAGCACCTTAAGCATATTCTCCTTGTTTAACACTTTCTCCTTTATTCTTACACAAGTGAACAGATGCATCATAAGGTGATCTAGCAGGTTGCTTATCCCAGTACCTGAATTTCTTCAGTTTCTCTATATAATGAGACTGAGATCAAACAAACCAGAATCAGATCTAATCATCTTAATTCCTAATATTACATCTAATTCATTCATGATTTCAATGGAGGTTCAAGAATAAGCATTTCACCAACATATAGACATATGATCACATATTCTTAGATATTCCCTCTACTAAATATACAAGTATCTCCAGAATTTTCAATGAAACCATTCTCAAACAATGTTGAACTAAACTTATCAAACATTGCTTAGGAGCTTGCTGAAACCATATAACGATATCTTTCATCTACATACTTTATTTTCATGACCCTATATAACAAACCCTTCAGGTTGAACCATATAGATCTCTTCAATTAAATCACCATTCAAGAAAGCAGTCTTAACATCTGTTTGATGAACTACCAACTTATGAGAAGATGCTACTGCAATAAGCTTTCTAATTGAAGCAATTTTAGTAACAAGAGCATAAGTATCAAAGAAGTCTACTCCATGTTTTTGAGTAAAACTCTGTGCAACAAGTCTGGTTTTAAACTTGTTTATTGGTCCATCAGCTTTAAGCCTCTTCTTCAAAATCCACTTGCATTTTATTGTTTTGGAGCCCCTAGGCAAGTCAACAATCTCCCGAGTATGATTAGTAATAATAAATTCATACTCACTATTTACTGCTTCTTTCCAAAACATAGCATCCAAAAATTTTATAGCCTCAGAGAAATCTTTAGGATCCCCTTCTATTAAGAAAGTAAACACAAATTCTTCACTTAACTCATTATGTTCAACTATAAAACTAGTTGTGAAATCTGGACAAAAATCAGATGCAATTCTAGCTCTTTTGCTTCTTCTAGGTTCTATAACCACTTCTTCTAATATATGTTTACCTAAAGAGCTGACTAGCCTTGAAATCACAAAAATTTTCTTAAAAGGAAAAACATTCTCAAAAGATTCAACTTCTCTTGATTCTACTACATGACCAAGATTCATAGAATTTTGATAAATTAACATACATCTATATGCTAATTATTAGATGCATAACCTACAAGCATTTCCATAATTTATTTAGAGTTACCAACAAACCTTTATGAGGAACTCTATTCAATATGTGACATGATGTTAGAACAACTTCCCCCTTCCCCTCCCCCCATCCAGAGTTGGCCGGCTAGTCCATAACTGAGAAGCATTGCATTTATCATGTTCTTTAATGTCATAGTCTTCCTTTAAGCTATGTCGTTTTGCTGAAGGGAATAAGGTATTGTAGTTTCGTGAATTGTACCTTCACTAAGACAGAAAGATTGAAATCTGTCAGACATGTACTCACCACCTCTATCAGACCTTAACCTTTTTATTTTTCTTTCTAACTGATTTTCCACTTCAGCCTTAAATTGAATAAATACATCAAAAGCATCATCTTTATTTTTCAATAGATATACACAGTAGTATCTAGAGAAGTCATCAATGAAAGATATATAATAATGTTTTCCATTACAGAAAGCCTTTCCTATATAGACTCCATTCTTAGTCAAAACCATTTTTTCTCCATCTACAATTTGCTTAACACTAGCAGACATCAAGAAACCACTAGAAATCAAGTTTATGCGCATATTAGGAACATAGCAATTTAGTTAGACTTAAGATTCTCCCTGATGATAATTTGAGGTCTACTTCACCGATTCCTTCAACTTTTAAAGCACGAGCATAACCAAGATACATATTGTCCTTGAATCCTATATGTTTTTGTCTACCTCTTTCTGATTGCATATGTGGCGAGTTAAACCAGAGTCCACGATCCATTTTATAGTGTCACTGTTACATTCAGTTCAGTTACAACAACTACAATATTTTATGTTGTGTCCTCCTTAGATTTTCTTTTATGCTTCAAAGGCATCTTGCAATCTTGTTTCTTATGACTAGCTTTGTTATAGTTCCATCATTTTAGTTTCTTCTTGAACTCAGTTGTTTGCTTGCTTGAGTTCTTGTTCTGCTTCTTGGATGAGTTATGTTTCCTTTTATTATATCCACATGAACTTTTGACAAGATTAGCATCTTGATTTACATATCGAAAAACATAATTGATACCTTGATGCATTTTATTTGCTTCTTCAATCATAGTATCAAAGATAAGATCATCTAGTGAGATCTTTTTTTTTCCATGTTTAAGCTTTGATCTATAGTCATTCCAACAAGGTGGTAGTTTGTCGATCACAACAAGTGAAACTAGTTGATCGTCTATTGGAAGTCCTTCAGCTTGATTCTAGAAACTATGGCTTCATAATCATGTAATTGATCAAGAACTAGAACATGTTCTTTCATCATGAAAGATGTCCACTTAGAAGTTATATATTGTTTCTTCCCTTCATCTTCAACAATATATTTCTTCTTGAGATTTATCCATATCTTCTTTGCAGACTCATAGTTAACATATATGTCGAACAATTTCTCTGACAGGTGATGAAGTATATGACCTCTACATGAATGATTATGCTCTTTATATGTTCTTTCTCGTTTCGTGCCTTTCGAATGAGTTCTTTAGAATCTGCAGAAACTCCTTCCTTCATAGATCCAGATTCATCTGAGAGAATACAATCAATATTCAGTTCATGAAAGAAGAAAAGAAGTTCTTCTGACCACCGCCTGCAGTTTTTATCGTCATCTTCTTGAAGATCCGATTGAAATCAACTATTATTCGCTTAAAATTTTTGAATTAAACAATCGAGAATCTGCAAGATAACAAAACAGAGAAGAAAAGATCTTAAGGAAGTACAAAGACGAAGCAAGAAGCTTTTGAACTTAAGCGAATAGCCTTCCAAACTCGTGCAAGCTTTCCATGGAGGTATTGCTTCAATATTAACTCTGTAATCTCAGCTCTGTTGTACACCAAAAACAGAGATTGAATCTCACAACGACGAACATGAGAATGTGACAAGATGAAGAAGAAGGCGGATCAGAGAAAATATAAGTGGAATCAAAGATTATTAGATTGATTCCCCGATTTATGTTTTTCCTCTTCTTCTTTACAGTTGCTTTACTTTTTTTTCTTATCCGTTAGATTACAAATTGATTATGTTATAATACGATTACTTCTTTCAACGAATCGATTCAATCTTATTTTTTTCTTTAATCATAAGATTCTTATTTCTTTCTTTAATCATAAAATTTTATTTGTGGAACATGAAATCCATTAGGTCCAATAACAATTTTATTCAGCTCAATTTTAGAATCAAACTAATTCTAACAGAAGATCCCCTATCTCTTATCTTTTCATTTTGTGTACAGAAGTCTTAATCTCAATGTTGAGAAAGGCGGAGGAACATAGTAAACTGAATGGACTTTCCGCGGCCAAGAACAATCTTCCAATTTCTCATTTACTTTTCGTAGATGATATTATCTTCTTCAGTAAGGCAAACAAAGACGAAGCTAACTCGATCTTGGGAATATGGAAAGACTATATATGAAAGGATTTTAGGCCAACAGATCAATTTTTCAAAATCATCGATTGAGTTTGGACATTAGTTTGTCATTTTGGCAAAGACCAAAATTTAGGATATTTTAGGCATTTAGAATTTGGGAGGAATGAGAACATACTTAGGTCTTCTGAAAGGTGTAGAAGGGGCAAAAACCAAGGTCTTTGCTTATGTTAAAGAGAAAATTCAAGAGAGAATAAATTCTTGTGTGGAGAAATTTTTGTCCAAAGGAGAGAAAAATGTTACAATAAAATCGGTATTGTTGACAATCTGATTTCCTATTACAGATTATCGAAGGCTATCACATCGAAGATCACCTCAACGATTGCTGATTTCTGACTATCATTGGGAGGCTTGGGATAAATTCTGAAAAGAGGAGCACGAGAGGTTTGGGATTCAAACCGATAGAGGATTTTAATACAGCCCCTATTAGCGAGACAACTTTTGAGACTCATAGATCACCTAGAGTCGTTATTAGCTAGGGTTCGAAGAGAAAGGTACTACAGGGATTCAAACTCTTTGGTTACAAAGAAGGTTTACTCTATAAATTTGACAAACAGTTTTTGGGTGGCATGATCCATACAGATCAGTACTTTTAACTCAAAAGCTAATGTAATAGTCTATTTATAAGTTACTTGTTAAACCTTATAAATGTTAGACCAAAATTATGAATTGAAGTAAATCCACATTTTTCTGATTTTCATAATGAAATACAAACAAAAAAATGTTAGAAACAGGAATCAGGGGAAAGCTTGATTTTACACTTCCAAGAAATCTACGGAATACAAAAGAAAACCAACGGGTTTAAGACCAAAAAACTAGTTATGAGGTAAAATAATATAAGACAAATACAAGACAATAGATAGTGTTCCTGGAGTTTCAAAATCAAAAAGAAACAAAGAAAGAGCTGGGTTATGTATGCCTATTCGATAGAAGTATCTATGAACACTTGAAGCAACAAGTAGCTACGTGAGAAGCTCCTATTCCTCTCCTTGGTCTACCTGGTACGTTGATCAATCTCCTTACAACAGCTGAAACAACATAAGACTTCTATTTTAAATCATGCACATTCTTATGACTGTATGTTTCTATTCTTCTATAAAAAGCTTGGAATTAGACCTACCTCTTTACAGTAAAATCTGGCGACGTCCAGTGATGCATCAGAAATGCTAGTCTGGGAAAACTTCTTCGTGCTCATGGTCTGCTGAAGACAAATGTTCATGTCTGGAGCTGGTACTATTGTGGTTTTCTTCTGGTAAGTCTTCTTCTTCCTCATCGGTTGAGGTTTTGTTGTAAGCGAAGGGTCTCTGACATATGCAAGATTGTGGATACTCGTGGAACTCACCACGTCCTGGTTTGAACTCATCTGGATCACCCATGAATCCACGCTGACATGATTTCACTTTTTTGGCAAAAGTTTGCCACTCCATCTTTTCGCGGTCCATGAACAAAGCACTGAGCTTTTTAGCATTTGGCCTGATTGTCCTCTTGTGCCCCATGTACCTCCTGTAATAATATATATAGAAGTGATGATCTTGTATCTGACGGTTTAAGTGAATAATGAACATAGCAATTTAAGCAGTAGTACAAGAACCTAAAATTAACTGTGGAACTAGTTTGACGCAAATGCAACCAGGAAGAAGGCGTAAATGCGCCATCTAGATATGCTAAGCCTCAACTGGATATACTTGACTTTCTCTTGCATAGCAAGAGCAGTGTCCTTATGTATTGCCTAATTAGTCTACCAACATAGCTCAGCTTCGGACTTTATTGCTATATGAATAAATAATTTTGTTCAGAGTAAATGATCATAACATGCCATTGCCTGATGTTTGATACTGGAAAACATAATTTAACAGCAAAACTCTAATGGGGACAAGTGGAAAATTTCCTTACCTTCGACCTGCAAGAATTTTGGCCATGTTTCCATTATTATTAGTGATGAAGACGTCGCTTTCGTCACTAACAATGTAGTCAATAGCAGCAAGGCGTGAAGAAAAGGGAGACAGCGGCTTGAGTTCATCGTTGGCAAGCATTTCCTTGGTGTAAAAGTTTGGAAACAGCTCCCTTAGTGGTCTCAGTGTCTTTTCACCACCATATATTTCTCCAGATGCAACATAGATGTATGTATCGTTTGCAAAACCAAGAGCCCGCAGCATTAAACCCACTTCATGAGGTGTAAGAGGGCATTTCCCTCGCTTTCTTTCCTCCAAAGGGTCCAGATCCTGTGGTGATTGGCTAGTGAGATATTGTAACTCAGACAAGATATTGACACGATAAGAACTTGAGTGTAATGCTCTAATTTTATGATGATACAGTAGTGAAACACGGTTTATATCTATAATCTCCTAACATAAGAAGTGCAAAAACACATCTCAAGTTTCAGTTCATTGCACCAGTGGAGAAATAAAAGAGAACTTGGATAATTAACGAAACTTATATACAAGAACCCGGTGAACTCACAGGCAATGTGTCCCATCGTTTTCTTATCTCTGCTAGTTCAGCTCGCTCTTTTTCACCCCCACCAAAATCACAACCAGAAAAGGCTAGCATGTCAGGCTCAAATCTGCAATTTAGAAAGATCATTAAGCAGAAAGCAACGAAAATAATCTACTATGGTTTGTTAAATAAACTTGACAGACCTCAAGTGGACAGCAATAAAACGTTTGGCCATCTTTCTCATCCTCTTGACTACTTTCATCCCAACTGATTGTATACGCTTTGTGAATCTTAAACCATGATAGTTGACCCTGCAGCGCAACTTTTGCATTTCTTCGTCTAGATCATTTGCCAGTCTATAGTCAAACTTTGTCAATTGTAAAACCTGCAAAATTTCAAGAAAATGAGGCCTATCGTACAAAACAGAAACAAAAACATAGAATTTTTGGGGACTGCAAAAGCCAATATAGCAGGTAAGTAAATAGTAATACCTATGATATTATTTGATGAAGTAACTAATACAAATTGATTCTTAGGTGAGATAGTCTTACATGTCTCCTCGAGAGAATTGGCAAAACTTGGTCAAGATAATACTCAGGAGTAGACTTTCGGGGCACTCGTGTGGTATAAGGAGGTTTCTCCATTGACCGCATAACTCTGTCAGGAACTCTCTTTACTATAGTCACATCTTTGGTAAGAGAAGAGATGAACCAATTAACATCAAAAATGTCATTGAAGTCACTGCACATCCAACAAAGCAACTTTCTCAGTAAATATTTGTGTTACAAACATAATCAGATGGTACATTTCTATAAGAAATTGATACAGAAACTGAATATCTTGATTAGCCACTACTTGCTAAAGTTACCTGTTATCTTTCCAGTAAGAATGGTGATCCAACTCGGGTACAACTAAAGTAGCATTAAGAATCCGTGCAACAACCACTGCATCTGTTATCTGCTCATAAAGAGGATAATTATTTACAAAAGAAGCAAAGGAGACCTTCAATGGAGACATAACATGGAAAATTCAAGCCAAAAAAAATGCCTCGTAACTCCAAAAAGTCATAAGCAAAATAATTATGAGTACTTTGCATATCCTAACAAATTTATTCTCGAAACATAATTGAACTTACTCCTGTTCTTTGCTGGTTTAGGCCTCCACTAGCTGCAATAAGCAAATACCCATTAGACGAGTGTTCCTGAACAGCAGCTGCATGTCCAAAACAAGATAGAGAAAAAATGTGAGAGGAAAAGTAGACTACACAGCAAAGTTTCAATGATACAAGAGGAAGAAATATTGAATTGCGCTTTTAACAAAACTCAAAAAGGGTGAAGTCAAAATTGCAATTAAATCAATAAAGTCACACAATTTTCCTTCTAAAATCCAAGATTAAATTGGAAAAAGGACAAACGTTTCACTTTCTGAGAGTCCATAATTCAGTCAGGCTAGAACAAATGTAAGGAGGAGATCTGACACTTACGTGCGAAGTTCCTTCCTCTCTCACTGCATCCATAGAAGAACTTAGAATATTTTGACTTCCATACATCTATTGGTTCCCGACGGCTCATATCCTGAGAAGAATGTCCAATTTTCAAGACTCAAATAGAACAAAAATGGGAATAAAAGCAACTTAAATCACAATTTTGTTACGAGATTGAGCAGAAAGAAGAGTAACGATCTCAGTGTTAAGAGTAAATAAAACACTGAGTTAGCTTGAAAGCTGCAATTAGAAAAGGTACCAGTAAGCTTCGTTTGCTCAATTGCTGAGAATACCACTCAAGGTGCGAAACAACGTGACCGGTGAAGAGTGAAATGACCCCTAAGGAGAAAAGCATGAAGCCACATACCCATGTCCACATTACCGTTCTTTTGGGCTGACCTGAGAAAGATCGCCACTTCCATAAGCCACTCTTGTTTCCGCCACCGTTAAGCTGAGGCGAGTTCGTCGTCAAAAGCCTCATGCTGGACCTCCACACCTCAGCTACAACGCCCATTCATAAAAATAACTTCGTCTCACCTCCAATTTCATCAGTGATTTCACGGAAATGTCATCCCCGAAACCACAAAGAATCGAGGAACCACGGAATCTGGTACAAACCGATAAAATCTCTAGGAGAAGGTTCTTGATCGGAGGTTAAACAGATCGGAGGATTAGGGTTTCAGGAAGCCAGAAACATATATGTAAGGATCTCTCTCTGTGTATCTCTGTAAGTTTTTGAGATTTTTCGAAATGGTGAAGACGGAGAAGAGAAGAAAGACAGTACAAGCGTTGTTGCCTTTTTGTCCTAACATTAATTTAATTCACCTGAATTAATTAGTTAAGTAAACTAATTACAATAACCAAATCAAATCTACCCGAAATTAATCTCAACCGAGTTACAATTTACGTACTGAAACCAGTTAAGATTTGCTTTTTAAGGTCACACTTCTTTTTCATTCGTATTAAGAATTTACTTTTAATATTAAAATAAATAAATTACTAAATTAACGTTTCTTCTATCTTCATTCATGACTTTTTGGAAACATAACAAAAATAGAGCGAAGAATTTACAGATGTACATGAGAATCTGCAAAATCAGTAGCGAATTTAAAGACAGTTCGATGAGTCACGTGATATTATTACAGCCCACGTGTCCGTCGCTAAACCACCGGCAGCTTATGATCATACAATTAACCAAACCAAAAACAAAATAGAATTTAGTCTATACCAAATAATTAACCGGTTTCTACGCCAATTAGGCCTTTTTATTATAATAAACTGGTTTTATTTAAGTTGAATGATTTGGAGACCAACACTCCTGATGTGTAGCTTAATTAATTTAGTCACGTTATGTTGCGAAATTTCTAATTAAGCTATCAATTAATTAGCATGGATATAATTCGTTTGTCAGAATCTTGGTGGCACTAAAATAAAAGAAAAGTCAAATGTCTTTTTAATATATTACTAATAAATAGTCTATTTTCTTTTAAATAGACTTGACAATTTAGTGAAGAAATTAAGGACCACATTTTGACCCTTTTTGTCCCATATTACTTGAACTTAAAAACGTCTTAATCTTATACTAAAACAAAAATAGAAAGAAACAAAAATGGTATATGTTGGCTCAATTACAAAACAATGAAGTAATGAGAGTCCAGAAGCTAATGAGAGGTTCACGCATTTGTTTGTATTCTCCATACTAAAAGAATCCAATTGGATATGGCCCTCTTTGATGATTTCAACTAAATAAATAAATACGATTAAGGTTTACTTGATCCAAGTTTGTAGACCTAATTTTCAGGTGATTAGAACAGGTTATATCACTTGGTTTAGAGCTGGAGACGATCACCTATAGCCTTTATTTATGGCGATTAGAACGTAACACATGTCCAAGTAGCTTATGTGGTATGTCATGAAAAGACATTTTTACTTTCTAATACGGTCAAACCATAGTAGCACTACCCATTGATAATGCTAGACTCGAACCCGGAAAAAAGGCATTATAAGTGGACATTTAGTTATTTGTACAAATACACTTCTCGTTATAACATAAACATATCATATATACATGTTTTCTATATGAAAATATCAAATTAAAGTGGTTATACATGTTCAAATGAGCAAAGAGAGGCGCTGAAGGACTACTACGTCGAATGACTGTTGGGAGATAACCTACAATTCTTAAAATTTACTATGCAAAGAGTATGATTCGAGACCATGTTTAAAAGAGGTAAATGAAAAAATGAGATAGTTTAGAAACGAACTGGTTGATGCAAAAACATTTATAGTGTAGATCATTTTTAAATTAAGATAAAGTGATATTTACGACAGTTGAATAGTTCAACTAGAAGAAAATTAGTAAGTGAAATTTAATTATGTAAGAAATTATGCAATAATATATAAAGTACGATTTGTAATATGAAAATAAATTACTATAAACTATAAATGGGGAAGTGTTTTATCAAACGATCTATTTCCACATCGGTAGTTTGATATAGCATCAATTATACCCGAACTTTGAGTCTCAATCTAATTGCACATAAATTGAAAGTTGAATCTATAATTCTACCGCATGTGGCCTTTAATCTAGTGGCAGATGGTAAGTTCACTAAAAGCAGGCGCACTTGCACATCCAGGGATCGAGTCTCATTGCCTACATTATATAGGAACTTGGCTATTGGGTCGGCCAGTTGTGACCTAGTATTGACAAAAAAAATCTATAATTCCACCTCAATTGAAATTAGAAACCCAGTTTCACAACTCTGCTGGTTAAGTGGTTAACCATATACCAAATCACGGGGAAAATGGTCATTTTCAAAGCGAACTTTTTCATATTTCAACACGAACTATAAAACAATGCATAATTCTACACGAAGTGTCTAAAATTCAAATAAACAACATAAACTTTAAATTTTGGGCCAAAATCAACATTGACCATTAAAACGTTAGTCAACGGTTAAATTTTCATTAAATGACACGTGTACAATAGGAAAAGAACCATTTTCAAACCGATTTTCTTTTGGAGTGCCCATTTCAAATAAAATAAAATAAATATAATGAATATAACATAAATTAAATTAAATTAAATTAGAGAATAAAATTTATTAATATTTCTATAATTAATATTTATAAAAAATTTATAAGAGTAAAGTTTAAATGTAAATAGATAAAAAATTATATATAAAAATATAAATATTTACATATAATATCAAAACTTTTAGTCAATACATTTTCTTTATATATATAATTCGAAATATATAAATTCTCAAAATTAATCAAAATTGGAGAGAAAAGTGATTAATCCACACGTGAAAAAGAGGGTTAGGCCAGAAAATTTGAAATTTATAAATTCTCAAAACTAACTAAAAATATAATGAAACGAGATTTCCAAAAGCTATGATCCACAAGTTTGGTTTAGGTCATAAAATTTGAAATCTACAAATTTCAAAATTAATTAAAAATGGAGTGAAAAGTTATTTTTGAAAAGTTATAGACTAATTTTCGAAAATTGCTTTTCATTTATTTTTTGATTAATTTTGAGAAGGTATATTTTCAAATTGTATATATATAAAAAATATTTATTAATATTGATTTTGATTTTCTGTGTGAAGATAAGTTTCGAAATGGAGAATCATTTATTTTGAAAGTTTGAGGTTTAATTTGTGAAGTCTTTGGCCCAATATAAACCCTAAGTGTGAATAATAACTCTTTTCACTCTGTTTTTCTCCAAACACACTTTCACAAATCTCTCTTCCATCCTCTCTTCCTCGCCGTCGAATCTACATTTGTCTAGCCATCATCTTTTACCGCCGTTAGTCTTCTACCCGTTGACCTTTTTTGATAATATTTCTGCTTCCGTTCTTTCATTTTCTATTTTACTTAATACAGTTGTAGCATCACGCTTTATTCTCCAATGATATTCTTATCGTTTTCTGGGTTAAAGCCTTGAGTTTGTTGTAAAGAGAGAATGCTTAAACGGGTCTGGTCTTAAATTATAAATGAGTTGGTTAATATCAGGTAACATGTGTAATGATATTTTCTGGTATAGGTATACAGTTAACTGCTTAACCAGCAGATTTGTGAAATTAGGTTTCTAAGTTTCAACTGAGGTGGAATTTTATGGATTCTACTTCCAATTTATGTATAATTAGATTGAGACTCAAAATTCGGATACATTTGATGATATATCAAACTATTGAAGTAGAAATAGATCATTCTCCCTATTCTGAATTATGTGAACTAAATTTCTAAATTTCACATTCACATCTTTAACATAGATTCCTTTACTTAAAAATATTCATTATTTATGAAAACAATCTAGACTTTGTTTATGCATTTGCCAAAATCTAAGAATCTATAAACCAATATGTTTTCTTTTTTTTCAACAACGAGATCGACAAAATTCGATCTATAGCATAAAACACACCTCTAAATTTCCTTTTTAATTTACTATAATATAGTGGAAAAGAATCAAACTATTGATGTCAAGTCATTAGGAGAATCATCATAACCACCAGACTCAGAAGAATTCAGTACTTTATTGATCTTTTAAGTGATGTTTTAGGAATTTTGTTTTGTTTCATTTTGATTGATGTTTTAAGATTTCTATGCAAAATTTATTGTGTTTTTAGTATTTTTGACTGTTTGAGTTTTCCATATTATTTTATGCAAGTGAATTGTAAAACATGTTACAAATGATAGTTAAACAACCATAAATAAGATTATTTGAGAATAGTTTTTAAAACGATGAAAATAGTGTTTAAATGATTGTTTTAGACGATGTTTTCAAGTTCAAAAACCGAATTCAAATGAAATGGTGATTGATATTGCACGTGGGCTTCAAACCAACATTGGCCCGATATAAATCTATATAAACTCATTACTCACTAGATCTTTTATAAATAGAGAAGCAGCTCAATGAGAATAAAGGACTAAAAATTTTAGAGAGAGAAAGAATGAGAAGAAAAAAGTTTAGGGTGAGAGAGAAATAGAAGAACTTCAAAGGAAAAGACAGAGGTCGCTATATGTGCCTAGCAAAAGTTTGCATTAATTAGCGACTAGTAGAAGGTCATCCTCAGTGCAAAGTTGTCTTTGGCGTCTAGTAGAAGGTCAGTCTCAGCGTCTAATACAAGGTCATCCTCGACCATTAGCTCAAGTGCGTAGGTTGAATGCTTAACTCAAGTGCGTAGGTTGAATGCTTAACTCAAATGTATTGCTTAAATGTCTAGATCAAATGCTTACCTTAATGCTTAACTCAAATGTATAGGTAGAGTGCTTAGCTCCCAAGTGCCTAGCTCGAGTGTTGAGCTCCTCCAATGCATACCTCGACTTGTCTAGCTTGTCTAGCTCAATGATCTACCTAGTTCAAGGGCGCCGAGCTCCTCTAGTGCATACCTCGACATGTTTAGTTTTCCTAGCTTAGTGATCTATCTATTTTAAGGATTTTCGCAATTCAAATAAATTTTTACCTCGATTTGCCTAACTCAAGAATTCACCTACTTATACTTTAGAAAATATTTATAGTCTAATTGTAGAACTTGTGGTGTTCGTCCTAGTGAGGAAACCTTGAGTTTGGTTATAAAACCAAACTTAAGCCTTAATTGTGTGAAACCACTAATGGGCTTGTGTTGGAGTATACACATATAAAACCACTCTAGGTTAAATACAGTTGAAGAGAGAACAAGCTAAGAAAAAAGAGAGAAAAAAAAAGGAGGTGAAAAATCTGTTTCATCGAGATTGTTTCAAGGCAGTGTTTGAACCTTCAAATGTGTTCCGATCTAGCTGAAATTTTGTGGAAAGTTTTGTGACTCAGTGTTCTTCAGATCCAAAGGTGGAATTTGTGTTCCAACGGTTTTTTATCAGATATTTGGGTTTTAGCGTAGCGAGTTTCAGTTTTCAGCAAGTGTTGTCTTGAGTGTTTGGGAAATCCGACAGTGAGATCTTTTCTGATTGAGCTGAAATTTTGCAGAGGTGTTGTTGACTTTTTGATCTAGGATTTTTATGGTGGAGATCTAATTTGGTGGCCGTAATCCGAGTAAATCTAGAGTCGTTTGTGACTGCATATTTCTAGACTCTTATATTGCTCTCTTGTTGAAACTTGTTGTATTAGAGATTGCTCTTTGGAACCTTAGTCTCTGTATTTTTTTTCGGAACAAGGAGGACGTGGTTGTAACTCATACATTGGTGATAGTGGATTTTTGAGTGGACTACGGTCCCGTGGTTTTTCCTTCTCACATCGACGAGGTTTTCCACGTTAAAATTGCTTGTCTCATTTACTTTCTATTTTGAGTGTTTGCTATTATTGCTTAAATATATTCTCTTCACAGGTTCACACAAGTGCGGGAAATTCTATTCCGATGCATTTTTGTGTGCTTGTTTCCCAACAAAAACAATTTTATAATAAGAAAATCTCCGACTTCTCCCTTTAATCTATTAATAATCTTGTGCTAACTTTGGATCAAACAATGTAAGTAAACAAATTTGAATCTAACATAAAATGGAGATATGTTTATTCTGTAAAAAAAATATATATATATCTAAATCGAAAAAAATCACGATCCAATATCAATTTGCTTTGGACTCCTCTAGTGGGGCAGTATCCATGTTCTTCTCCTAATTTATCCTTTTTCAACGACTAAAAGTAGCTCATTTAATAGGGTAATCTCACTATGGTTTGTTTATTTAATATATGACGTCTCCAGTTTTTCAGTAACACTAGATTAATTAAACCAGTCTCCAACGACAACAAACATATGCTTAAAATATGTTTTGAATCACGTCTGCACTTATTTTATACATTAAGTCAAACTATATACGTATGTACATGTCTTATCTAGAACATCTATTTTAAATACTCTGATTAATAAACTGATTTGATAACTAATTAGGAGTATTTAAGTGAGCTAACAAATCTCATATATAACGCTACTAACAGAGTAAAATCTTCGGACACAAATATTAAAAATCTCTACATATAGTAGTAAGAGTAAGGTAAGAGTAATATTAAAGGTCATTAGTTCAGTGACAAGAAAAAGAAAAAAATGAATAAAATCTTTAAAAGATCATAAGGAATCCGTCCGCCATAAACCAGAATCCAAGAAAACAATTACAATATGTTCTATCTTTCAACTGATTTGGTAACAAAGAAAGTACAATACTCGTGACCTTTTTGTAGATAAAAGAGAGTTGAATACTGAGTAAGTTAGGTGGTTAGATTAGATAAATTTAAAATATTTTAGGAGTTATCTAAAATATAGTTTTCCTAATAGGAATAGTAAATTACCTAATCTATATAAGGAGATGTCAAGGTTGTGGCATAACTTATGATATTAAAAGATTGAGAGTTTAAGTTTTGAGCTATTTTCCTAAGTTAATAAAGAAGAGTTATTTCTTTATAATCTTTGATTTCATCGAATTACTTTCTTAAGTCCAACAATCTACACAATTGATTAAAAAAAACTTGGAGGTAATTGGTAAAATTGGTTTATCTTTTTGGCTCAACTTCCGTATCTTGTTCAAGAGGAGAGCTCTTCTGTTAGTTGTCTTCTCCTATTACACGTAATCCCGAGGGCTTTCTTCTTCGGACAAGCTTTCCTAATAACCAAGAATCCGAACTAGTAAACCTTAACAAGGTCTTCATCCTTAAATATTACTTAAATAAGATCGCATATATTTTATTGAAAATGAAATTGAAGTTCACCTAATTCTGGTCAACAACCGTATTAGACCCCCAACTATACTCCAACGAATTCTCCCATTCATTTATGTCACATCCGTCGTTTAATTAGACTAATTTGCTTACGAATATTAACCCATTAATTACGTATACTTGTTTTAAAATGTTCAACGAATTAATTATGTGTACTTACTTTTATGTCCAATTAATGTAGAAAAATAAATCCATTAATTTTCAATTATTTTATATTAAAAACATTTGAGATTTAATCCTTCAATCGACATATACAATCACTAATACAGTTCCTTACATGACAAACGAAAATTCTTTATCCAAAAAATAAAATAAATAAAAGAGGAAGCAAGACATCTAAAAGAAATCAGTTAACCCAACGAACCAACTTCCATGAAGGAGTCCAAATCATAGATTCTTTTAGGGTTTAAAATGTACTTTCACGTCAGAATCTATTCAACTCTTTCCATCTTTCTTTCTTCTCCATCGATCTCTACTTTCACGAAACATTTTATATAAATCAAAATGTTTCAGAATCTTTGAATCTTGGGCAGACAATGTCTCCGAGTTTGATCCATAAAAACAGAGCTCTCTGTTTTGTCATAATCTTGTTCTTTTCATTCGCCAGTTTTCAGCTAGAAACTTGCCGGACGTAGAACAATCCACATCAAAAGCAACTCAAATAATCCACGTCAGTAACGCCACGTGGCATGACTTCTCTCGTCTCGTAGATGTCCAAATAGGCAGCCACGTAAGCGGCGTATCAGACCTCAAAAGATACCTTCACCGTTTTGGTTATGTCGGTGATGGCTCCACAACGTTCTCCGACGTCTTCGATGGTTCTCTTGAATCCGCAATTTCTCTGTTCCAAGAAAATCTTGGTTTACTAATAACCGGTAGACTTGACACGAGTACCGTCTCTCTCATGTCGTCACCGCGTTGTGGCGTTAGCGATACTCACATGATCGTTAACAACGGTGTCCACACAACAACGCATTATACGTATTTTAAAGGTAAACCGAAATGGAACCGTGACACGCTAACGTACGCCATCTCGAAAACACATAAGCTTGATTACTTGACGTCAGATGACGTCAAAGAGGTTTTCCGACGAGCTTTTGGATATTGGGCAACTGTGATTCCTGTGACTTTCGAGGAAGTTTATGATTTTTCGGAGGCAGATTTAAAGATAGGGTTTTACACCGGTGATCACAGTGATGGTTTTCCGTTTCACGGTGTTCTAGGGACTTGAACACACGCTTTTGCGCGGGGAAACGGGAAGCTTCACCTTGACGCGGCGGAGACATGGGTTATCGGGGATGATTTCAAAGGATTGTCGAAAGTGGTCGTTGACTTGGAGTCAGTGGTTACCAGTGGCAGATCTAGAAAATATTTTTACCTCGATCAAATTGTTACCATATTTTTTATAAGAACAAAAGAAAAAACAATAAATATATATCAAATTAAAGTCAAAAAGTGTCAAAGAAATGATTTGAACCATGGTTAGGGGGTGTCAAATAGTAAAGAGAAGATCAAATATGCTGAAAGATTTTTCAAACATTAGCTAAGTTAAAGTGATTTTATCAATATTAGGGGTGTTATGTGACCCTTCTTCTCTCTAAGTGGGTCCGCCACTGGTGGTGACTCACGAGATTGGTCACTTGTTGGGATTAGGACATAGCTCACAGGAGTCAGCCGTCATGTATCCAAATCTTCGGCCACATACCAAAAAGGTTGACCTCATTGTTGATGATGTGGCATGCGTACTTAAGTTATGTGGACCGAATCCAAACTTACAATTGGATTTACTCGAGCAGCTGAGCTAGTGAGAGCAATCGAATCAGTCTAGTCCTTCTTGGTTTCATCATCGGAAATCGCAAGATTGGGTCGAGCAGCAAGTCAACTTGGTGCTGTCAAGGCGGTTGAGAAGTCTCTCGGGGGTCGGAGTCGAAGTCAAGATCGTACCATTCCGAACAATCCTTGGGTTTTGATATAATTAGAATCTAGTCCGCATGTAGGCTTGTGCTCGGCTTATGATTTTGACTAGCATCCGCTCGTAAACGGGCATCCATTAGATTCTACTCATAAAGAGATAGATCAGTAGTTTAGGAATGTATACTTGCTTTCTTTTTTCTTTCTTTCCTTTCATTGGAAAATCAATAACCTAATTCAACTCACTTCTTTTATCAGACGGTGAAAGACTAGGAATATATCACTTAATCAGGAAGGGCATCACCAGCTACAATCCTCAAGCAAGGCAGCCCATAAGTCATCGAAGGGTTTGTGTGACGGATGCAGAAAATTCTCTTGAAAATGGTGCCGTAACAGAGAGATTTTTGCTGGAAAATCTTACTAGTTATTTTCTATTGGTTATTGTTTTGATTATGTTTGGTTTGGTTTGTAGGGATCATATTGTTTCTTAATTTTTTTAATATTTAATTAAGTGTACAAATGTTATCAAAGATTTAGTGGGAAGGGACAGGATAGTGAGGAAAATGATCTATTTCGTGATGGTTTTCTCAAAGGAATTATGATTCTTTGATTAGTTACTTTGAATTCGTGCATTTCATTTTCACAGAAATTGAAAGATAATGATGTTTATGAACCTATACATGATTCGTCCTACTTCTTCATAGGTTTTTTTTTTGTTTTGATAAATACTTCTTCATAGGTTTTTTTTTTTTTTGATAAATACTTCTTCATAGGTTGATCAACTTTGTTCCAAGTATTTATTTTCAAAGTTGTCCACTCGGTCTAAATGCATATTTTGATTTATTCAAGAAAAAAAGCAAGACATTTCTAGAAAACATAGATGTGATCAAGCTTTTAAAATATACACCATAATTTTTGTTCATTAAAATTTGTTTTGATAAATGATTCATTGCTAAAACACAATCTCAGACTCAATAAACATAAAATTATTCCAAATTGGAGAAGTAATGGTACTATAATTCAGTTTTTGAGAATCGTGTCATCTCACATGATACTTTCTTAGTGTTAAGTCATGCATCCGATCTTGATGTCTCATTGCTGAAACTACATAACATTATGTTTAATTTTTTGTGGAAACGGTCTAGCTGTCAAATTTCCGGCAAATTTTTAGTAATTTATTTATGAGTTTTTATAAAAACTGTTCAAATAAAATTCAACATTACATTCAATTATTTTTAAAATATAATAAAAGTTGTACATGTTAAAGTAGATTATTCTTTGAATAATCATATCTTTTTCTTTGAAATAATCATATATTTTTCTTTGAGAGAATGTTATGTCTTCTCTCAAGTTTTGCGCACGGGTTGGATATTCAGAATTTTTGTGATATCCAGATCCATAATTCTATTATCCGGATTTGGATATGAACACTACGAATATCAAAAATTCGATATCCACGGATATCCTGATCTGGATCCGAATTATTATTATGTTAAATAATTTTTTTCATAAAAAATAATACCAAAAATGTAATAAAATAAAATTATAATATTAAAACTTACTAAAAAATTTATTTTTTTAACTAAAAATATCAAATATATTAATTCTTTCATAATTTATATTAAAATATCATTAATAATTTAGAATAACAACATTTTTTAACATTAAATTCTAATATTAGCATTTAAAAATATTATATATTTAATAATTTGAATTTTTTTAAAAAATCTACACATCGCAAATGGCCTTTAGTCTAGTAGCAGACGGTAAGTCCACTAAGACATGCATGCTTGCACAACCAGGGATCGGGTCCCACCGTCTACATTATGTAAAAACTTGGCTAATGGGCCGGCCAATTGTGGCCTATTATTGACAAAAAAAAATCTACACATCAACACATTTAAAATTATTTAATAGAAATAATACATATTATAAAAATCATACACTAATTATTCTAAATCAGACCGGATCCGGATATCTGGAGGAAAAATTTTATTATCCAGATCCGTGCATTCCTGATACCCGAAATTTTGGAATGGATCAAAACGGATCACAGATTAGATCTCAGATCTAAGATAATATGCACATACCTACCTCTCTCTAGAAACCAAACACGATGTTTCATTGTTCTAAGTAAATGCCGCCTCCCATGGATTGGGAGTGAGTGTCACCGTTTTCCGATGGTTATGTCAGAGTTGGTTACTACAGCAACAACCTGTATTAATCTATTTAATCTCTGGATGTGCCTTCATGTTTTCTACAAGAAGAAAGAAATCAATTACAATTTTCTTCTTTTACAATGAAGAAAAGAGACCGTAAACACTTACAAGAGATTTCATTAGGGATCGATGATGATATAATATCATTTCCTCTCTATCTTTTCACTGATACGGCTCAAGAGACACGATTCAGTCTAATTACTCTGTATGCTTTCAAAGAATCTTTCATTTTGGTTAGGAGACGGCAATCCACAAATTTTGATATGAACGACTCCGTAATTTATGTCAAATGTGTGGTTTAATCACACATAATGTTGCTGATTGTCCATCTGCAACGGCCACACCACCGAGTTCTGACGGTGATGATGACCCTTCAGATAATCATGCTAATGAAGACAATAACCATGATGCACCAAATGATGGCCTTGAATCATTTATAGACGTGACTCCTTTGAAGAAGCGCAAGAAAGAGGAGACTTCTCAAGCGAATACGACATGGTTGATGAAGTTGAACAATGGCTATTGTGTAAGATACTCGGTTTCAACGGCTGCTATTCTTAAGGATAATCCAACGGTCATAACAATTTATCTTTTAAGCAAGAGGGTATACCAGTTGTGCAGATAGACCGATGAGTGTATGACGATATAAATGAATGGCTTCATTCGTGTTTTCATCGTAAAGATAAAAGTCAACAATATGATGTATGCCATAAAGGTTCGCCGCATTGGCAAAAACCTATATTATCTTGGAAGAAATGCAATTATGATGCAACTCAGAAAGATGGTCCTTAGGTATCAAATTTAGCATGAATTGTTAGGGACTCCAATGGCTCGTTTGTTCAATGTCGAATGGGAAAGTATCAAGGGAGAAATGAAACAGAGGAAGTATAGTGGTCGGCTCTGTTATGGGCAATAGAATCTGCTTGGTCTCTTGGATTCAGATATGTTGATTTTGAAGAAGACAACCTTATAATCAACAGATTGATTAATGCACGAGAAGATGCACCTACACAAAATCTAAGGCTTTATCATAATATGTATATGATTAAGTCCTTGCGTTATTATTTTGATGGTGTGAAATTTAGTTTCAAACCAAATCGCATGATTTGATTTTTTATTATGACTAGTCATCGTGGGATATATGTGCTACCTTTCTTAATGACTTTGTAAACACTTACATTGAAAGTTTGCAGTAATAAATTGTTTATTTGACGGAAAAATAAATTATTCCCTAAATTTTTAGAAGGGGTTTATTAGTTCTATGATTTTTTAAAAGTTTAGTGTTATGCAATCTTGAATTTTTTTTAACTTCAAACTTTATTGATATCATGAAGCATCTATTAGTACAAATTATTGTAAAAATGGTGGACAATGTTGGAACATTTGCCAACAAGGATTTGTAAGAGTTAATCTTGTTCTACCTAGACAATTTGCACTAGAGTTATGGTTTTGAGGACGAAATTAGAATTTGATAGAATCAAACATTGGTATCCAGTTCTTGATAGTTTGAACATACGGCTGCAAGCGGATATTTGACACAGCCCCATTTAGTTGCATATTAAGGATTTGATTATCACCTTTAAAAATAATGCACCGAAAGCCATGACTCCACGAACATTGCATAGCCCACAACAACGTATTTGCCTCCGATTCCTCTACTGTACAACGACCATGATATTGTCCCAGTCCACCAAACAGTAACTAGCCCTGAGCATCACGTATTAACCAGCCTAATCCAGAAGGTGCATATCCTTCAATGTGTGAAGCGTCATAGTTACATTTCACCCAGCCTATATCGGGTTTTGCCCATTTTGTTGTAGTAGTATTGCTCAAGGAATTTTTCAGTTACATTTCGCGTGATTGCATGGCATGTATCTATTCAGTTGCATCATTTCTTGCACATCGATAATTCCAGAGAACAATTCAGTGCATCTCTGTGAACCGCACCAAAGCCTAAGATGGGATGGAAAGTCAAGCTAAGCGACTTTAAAGAAGCTCACTTGGGAGGAAATCCCATGATATCCTTATAAATAATCTAATTAATTTTTAAAGATTTTTCTTTTACTTCTTTGGTTTTCCTTTTTGTTTTTGATTTTTAGTAAGTGAGAAATTTGGTCGATTTCAGTTGTTTTGGCAGAGTTTAACATCAAGTTAGACGGGAAAAAGAGAGTTTACTTGAAGATCTGGTGGACAATTATCTGACTCGACCAAGAGAGTGATACGTGGGGTCGAGCTGACAGAAAAAAAAGTGATTTGATGCGATTATCCGCCAGATTCTTCACTGAGTGCTTGTATCCTTAATACTACATCTTTTGGTCCAGCAGATATTAAATTCCTTGATTGATACTCAGATAATTCCACGTGCTTTTGGTTAAGAAAAAAGAGGACCCTAACTCCACTCATTTTTTTTATAAAAGCCAACACTCACTCTGTACTCATCCTCACCAAGTTTTCATTCTCTTTCATGTCCAATAATTCTCATTTCAGTTTGTAAACTCTTCTTTTATAGATCTTGAAAATCGACTCGACCGACGACGTGAAGATCAAGCTCGAGCTCGAGCTAAACCTCTATGAGTCACCTCTAGTTCCACCACTAGTTGCATGTTCTTAACCAACTCGACTGGCTATCCGAAGCAGGCGCTCGAGCTGAGCCGACGAAGCGCCGACGCCACCACCAAGCCCGAATCTCCAACTCGACCAGGACGATCAGCCACGCACTCGAGCTGCCACTTCATCTCCGCCTAGCTCGACCTCGACTGTGATACACGCGCCCGAGTTGACTCCATTTCCACCACTCATCCGCCCAACTCGATTGAGAGACTAAAAAAAAATTTTAGGAGTGATTTGTGCAGTCAACTCGACCAGTTCAGTGGTATAGTGGGTCGAGCTGAATTTTAAAAACAGAAAAAATGTTGAGACATGGAGGTGGTTCTAATAGGCGATCAACAAGAAATTCTAGACGTGAGGATTCTCTAGTGAGTTATTTTGGGGATGAATGTGTTGCGGAATATATGGACAGAAGAAAGGAGGTTCGAAGAGGAAAATTTATTAAGGAGGTCCGAAGAGGAAAATTTATTGAGGAGGATCCTACCTATGATGTTGTATTAGGAGCTCCTAATATAAAGAGTGATGAAGATAATGACGGGTTTGAGGATTCAGGGGCCGAAGATGAAACTTCTCTCAGCTATAAACAAGCAATCAAGGTTTTCCGTAAGATGAGAGTATGGGGAACTAGGTATGTTCATCAGGAGACGATTGAGATGTTGGGAATATCTAAGGACATCAACTATATGGTTGACACGTGTGGACTAACTACTTATGTGTCTAACAGCCAGCCTTCATACAAGGAGGAGACATGTCAGTTTCTAGTTTCAGTGGAGGTAAATTTATATGACGATGACATGGTGGAATTAAACGAAGAAGGCGGCTATGGCTATCTCACTTTCTTAGCCATGGGACAGAGTGGAAAACTGGAGAAATTTGGGTTCACTGTCAAGTAATTCGAAGACTTATTCGAACTTCCAGCTGGGAAGGTGTGTGATTATGACTTCGAGAATGACGAGCTCCAGGTTCTGTGGCAGATCATAGTTGGACTGATTGAGTATCTTCCGTCTAGAAGTAAGAGCAATCAAATCTGAAACCCAGCCATCCACTACTTTCACAGAGTAGTAGCTAATGCATGTTTCCCCAGAATGCTAACAGAAAATGTGCGACAACCTGAGCTAGAGATGATTGATGAGGGACTAAAAGAATTTCTAAACAGAGATAGTGCCAGATATGGAAGAGAGTTCAAGGGAGATGTTCCAGGAGTTAGGTTTTCTTCCTAATTACTTAACCAACTGCTGAGTTATAGGAGTTGGACTGCTAAGTTGAAGGATAAGTCAAGTGGAGTGATTTGTGTCGGTGGAATTGTGACAGCCATTCTGAAGGCATGTGATGTGAACCTGACGTCCAAACCGATTCCTCCCACATTCATTGACATTCCATACCTAAAGAGGATAGGTATTCTGGAGAAAACGCCTAGAACTAGTCTCAATCTCTACGTCTTTCCTAATCCCGAGATTGATGATGAGGAGAAACTGCTACTTCCTAACCCTGAGTTCACCACTTTACAAATTCGGAGAAACATTGACTTCAGGCCTCCCACTAACTGCTACTATTTTGAGGATAACGTTAAGGCAAGGTAGTTTGCAGGGGTAAAGTCAGCTCACAAAAAGACTAGTCTACTTCAGAAATGGAACAAGTTCCAGGATGAGGTGATAGACAAACAGGTTAAGTCTAAACGTGAGACATCGGGTCAGATTAAAAAGCTCCAGAGATCTCTGAGGCTAGGTTCTCGTTCGAAGCAACCTACTATACCTAGTCTCCAGCCACAGCCACAACCATCAAGATTGAAAAGGACCAGATCAGTTTCTCAGGCACCTAGGAGGCATCCACTTCCACTTCCGTTCCATCTCGGACGTCATCATACATGCCCAAAACGTCATTACAGCGAGATTCAGAGGATATGCAGTAGTTTTTGGTCAACTTCAATCCCAACTCAACCCCAGACCTAGAACATCAGGTCGAGCTGGGCATCGAATCTTTCCATTACAACACTAAACAAGGCCATATGCCACATATGATCCTTTTTCACGAGCTACACCTCGGAGAAGGCGAAGTCGAGTCTGCTAGAGCTTCATCGCACTCGGTTGCATCAGACACCACAGTTTCGATAGGCTACAATCAACCATTGTATGCCGCATCGGGACCAGCTACTCTTGACTTCGATCCTCACAATCCAGCGTACCAAATCAACCAACCTTATACAGACACTGCAAGTCCAGCACCCTGGAACTTGTACTTCTAAAAAGGTACCCACTCCATACATTCATTGTTAATATCATTGCATTTTTATTGTTTCTATTGATTGGTCTAGACTCTTTTTCAAGCTTCTATTACACAAGGGACTGCGTCATTTAAGTTTTGGAGAGGATCCTAGATCACATTTGATCAAGTTTTTTTTCTGTTTTTATTTTCTGTTCTCATTTTGATCATGCATTCTCATATAAGGCATAGAAAATACAAAAAAATCAAAAAAAAAAAAATAGTGTCATGCATTCATGTAGGATCGAGTCTAGTTGCGTTTGTGTTTGGGAATCATGCTTCCCGATGATGGTAGACACTCTTGTTAGGTTGTTGGCTAGTAACCATAGTGAACCTTGTGGACTGAAATTTATCTCTTTAGAAAGCATAAAGGTAGATCATTCGCCTTGGAAACATGTGCTTGTGTTGTGTCTCGAAAGAACCTTATTTAATTTCCTCTAATTGAACTTTAACTGCTGAATTAGGGCCTAGAGATGCATTGAATGTTTTCCTTCCTTGTGCTTAGCATGACCCATTGTAATGAGAATTGAATCTGATACGTTGAGTGATAGGACACCTGAAAAGGGAACTAGGGATGTGCGTAAACCCGTACACCTTTGCGTATCTTGGCATGGTGAAGTAGCTGGGAGGGTGCGTAAACCCATTGACTCTCACGTCTGTGTAAATCCACCTATCATTCCCCCTTATAGTTTGGTGAAGCGGCTGGGAGGGTGCGTAAACCCGTGGACTCTCACGCTCGTGTAAACCAATGCAGGAAATTATCTAAGGAAAGAATGCAACTCGGTCATGTTTGTTGGTCCCCAAAAGTTAAATTGAATCAAAAGGTTAAGTGTTAATTTGAGAAAGTTTTGTTAAGCACAGGGAAGTTGAGTCACATATTCATTGATCTATAGTCCCTCTTGAGGCCTGCACCACTAGAAATAAGAAATTGAATCTGTGTTTTTAGAGTCCAGCTTACTAGGGATTTGAGGATTGAATGCTAAGCTTAGATGTGAGTATATTGAGCCATTTTTGAAGGTACATAGGTTCATATGTGGGTTACGGTTTTCTATCTGATGAGTTGTGTCTGAGGCAAGATATTCCCGTATTGTGAGCTCATTTCTAGTTTAGTTTTATGTATTTGCTTGATGGCAAGCAAAGACTAAGTTTGGGGGAGTTGATATGTTTGTATTTTAGCACGTTTTAGGAGTCGTATTCAACATGTTTTTTGTTTATATTCATCACATTTTGTGTTGCATTAGAGTTTTTAGGTTAGTTTTCATGCATAGCATCCATACATGCATTTGAGCAGATTTCAGGTACAATTGGAGACTTTTAGATGCACCAGGAATGAATCATATCTCAACTCGACCTCCAGAATCAGCAACGCGCCAAAGCTGATCCCAACTCGACCTTGAACTCGACCGCCGACCTCAAGCTGAAGACATCACATCGACTCGACTGCCAGCTCAACCCGTCAACTCGACCGACATGGTCGAGTTGACCAATTCTTACTTTGACTTTCTTTTAGTTTTGTTGACTTTTACTTTAAGATTTTCTAAGATAGGGTATAAAAACCCCCTTAGCATCTTTTTTATAGGACTAGCTATTACTTTTAGCAACTTTTGGGAAAGAACAGAAAGAGTACTCTCTGCTTTTGTAATTTCAAGATCAAACTTCTTCAATTCTGAGTTTCTATTGCAATTTCGTCTTTTGGTTTAATCTTATCTATTCTTCTTCTCTACTTTATGATTATGCAATTTATTTTCTATTTTGAATTTTCGTTTATGATTATGAAGTCTGAGTATTTTTATTAGGGTTTCTGAGGATGAGATAGATTAGTGAAAATCCATGATCTCCTAAGTGCCTACGTTAAATTTCGTATAGATTTCTTCTGTTTTAGAGTTCTTAATGCTATTCTCTTTCTGATCACTTGAGATTAGATCATAGGAATTTCCATATTCGCGAAGTGTTTGATGAAATACATGACCCTGCTAATTTCAAAGATTTTCGTACCTAGCCTAAGGGATTAGTTGTCTAGGTCGATTATTGGCTTTAGTAAACTGAATCTTAATGCCTTCTGTGTTATGTTTCGCCTATGATGATAGGGTCTGGATATAGCTTGGTTGAGATCATCTCTCATGAAAGTGAATTTGATTACCTTTGAGTTTGCTGTCTAGAAATCACCTCTTATTGAGTTTGTTAGGTACTTAGGTTTTGATTAAGGAGATTCATTAGTCGTTGATCCCCATCCTTAGAAGCTTCTATTTCGTTTGATTGAATTTCTCTGTTTTTCTGCAAATTCTTCATCATTGTTTCCTTTTACTTGCTTATTTAATTTCATTCTTTTTAATTTAGGTTGTTAGAAACATCATCTGATTTATTTGGCTTGAATTAATTGATTCTATTGCAATTCTGATTGTTTGCATATCACCCAATTGGATTGACACCTCAAGTATTACAATGACCATGATAGTGCTTAGGGTTAATTGACAATTAGAGCAAAAACTTTTTATCAATAGTATCCAAAAAGGTTAAAGTCAAGAAAATGTGTCACCACCATATGTATCAACTCATTTCAATAGCGTAGATAGCTTGGATTGAATGGAAATACTATCATCAGGAATAGAGCTTATTGTTAAACCAGTATATCGCCAAACCGCTAGTGCGTAATCACATGTGAAAAGACAATGATCCATTGTCTCAAATACCGAAAAACACCATAAACATGCTTGATTTACTTGTAATCACTGTCGTTGGAGGTTATCACAAGTTGCTATGGCGCTTGATCCAATCTTCCATAAAAATGTTTAAAGTTTATTAGCAATGGATAGTGACCAAATACCATTTGTCAACGCTGGATAGTGTCATAATAGAACATGTGAACTAAAGGAATCAGCCGTATCGCGGGATAACCAATATAATGATTTCACAGTATAATGACCATGAGGTGTATATGTCCAGAGAACATTATCCTGTTGATGGACCTCTGGAAAATAGAATTTTCTTATATTGTCGTGATCAACAAGGTCAATCATTTGATCTAATTTTTCTTGACTCCACTGTCTTATCAATGGATCAATCAGTAGCTATACCGGTACACTGGGGTGATAAGGAGGGAGAAGCTTCGGAGCTCTAGGAGGTGTTGTGGCAAGCCATTGGTCATTTCTCATTCTTATATTTTTTCCAGTAGCAGTTGTAAAAGTAATACTCCGTTTAAGCAATTCACACCGATGTTAAAAAGATTGCCAGCCATATGAAGATTTAGTCCTTTTCGTAGCCGTAAATATATCCCCTCTTGGAAAATATTGGGTTTTGAGAAGGCGGAACAATAAGCTAGTTGGCATTTGTAAGATTTTCCAAATTCGATTCGCTAATAATGCTTGGTTAAACCCTTGTAATTCTCGGAATCTCATTCCTCCATCGCGCTTAGACGTTGTCATCTTATTCTATGCAATCCAAGATTTTCAATCTTGAATTTGCAAAACTCTATTAAAATCATGTGTTGTTAGTTTTTGTATTTTAAAATTTTGTAAACAATTATTAAATGTCATGTGTTACTAAAGATTTTTTAAAATCTATAAAAGTCATGTGTTATTCAAATAAAATGATTTTAACTAACTTTATAAGTATGTTAGAGTTTAGTATTATTTGTTCATAGGATGTTTATACAGAGATTTTTTCAAAATAATAGGTCTTACTTTGAAATTTTCAGAATGTATAAAGAAGTTAACAAAATAAAACACATTCGAATAAATGAAAAACAATTATCACAATAATAGTATAACGTGTAATGTAACACTAATGTTCAATGGTTGGACTATTTTGAACTATCATCATCCTATCACCATGGGCATCCAACTGCTACCTCATCCTCTCATCTTTTGTTCGTCTGTTAATTATTAACACCCTCTCATCATCATCTTCTAATTGATTAAATCGACAGTTAAATCTTTTATATATAATCGACACTTAAATCTTTTATATATAATTGATGTTATTAATAATTGTTATGGTGTAACATCAATTATAGTTTCACTACAAAAAACAAGGCTTCTAACGTCGTTTATCGTCTGTCGCCAACTTTTTTTTGCTTCGGTTAAGCAGGTGACATAAAATTAACGTCAGAATTATAACGTCGGTTCTTTGGTATTTAGCATCGGTTCAGTTTCGAATTAAAAACTCAAGATTTGAGTAAATTATTCAACAGACCCAAGTATGAAATATTTATTTATTATATTAACTATTTATTAAATAAATGTAAAAACAAATAATAATCGTTTGATTCAACTTGAATTAAAAAAAATGGTTTCCAAATAACCATTTCATTGATCAAAATTATATGTTTTTACATGACGGAAAAAAAATGTTTTTACACACAAATCAACTTTACAGTATCATAGATGCTTGTATTGCCTACATATCTGAATTGCTTTTCAAAACTAAATCTCTGTCTTTGTAACTAGCCTTAAATCAAACAGAAATTCCATAACTGTTCTTTTTTTTTTAATAATAGAGTATCACAATATATGTGTGTATATGTCTGTATATGTATATCAATACGTATATACACATATATTAGTTTCTTGTACCTGCTCATGGATATGTAAAATGCTTGATATTTCCATTGTGATTCCTGTGAAAGTAATACACTGATCAACTATTTAGTGTCATTTTAAATAATACACTGATCAAAATATCTGAAAGTGATGACTCAAATATTTAGTGTCATTTTAAATAATTGATGCAATTATTTTCATTATTTACTTATGTCAAATGTAAAAAATAATGTTAAAATTTGAGTCAATTATTAGAAATGATTGTAATATTTGTATCATTTACAGTAATTGATATTTACATTTGTATCATTTATGATGTTAACATTTGTATCATTTACAGTAATTGATGTTAACATTTGTATCATTTACAGTAATTGATGTTAACATTTGTATCATTTACAGTAATTGATGTTAACTTTATGTCAATTACAAAAAATGAAGTTAAAATTTGGATGGATAATAACTGTTGTTAATATTTCTATCATTTATGATAACTTTGTATCACTTAATATTTATATAATTTATTATAACTATTATTAAATATATTTTTGTTGATAAAATTAAATATTTAAAAAGTGCGTTGATTTATTCTATTCATTATCATGTTTTTAAAGATTATGAGATAAAAAATTAAATAGTTGATATTCAGTTACTTTAAATTTAAACTAAATTATATAGAATATATAAAATTAGTAGTCTAATAGCTATCAATAATATATTATATTAAATATCAAAATGAATAATACACTAAGACATCAACGACATCACCACAAAATTCAAATAAGAGAAAAATAAAATATTACATTAGTTATTTGGAGAAAATAATATGATCTGGTTTCTTCTACTTTGCCGATAAACTACTTTTAAACTTTGATATATGCGAATCTAACATACACAAACATATCCTGTTAGAACAATCATAATTTTTAAAAAGTAACTCCAAATTATAAACCATTTGCACCTATAAGTATATCAGAGATTCTAGAATATATTCAATAAATTTTATTTCATTCTGAATTTTTTCACTGCCCGTATCTATTTTTTCTTCACGTGGTCAAAATAGCTCATAAAGTTGTGGTAGATCGGAGAAAAACAAACTTTTTAGAGAAGATCTGTTTGTGTTTTGTTTTTTTTTTTTTTGCTTTGATGAAGAAAATAATAAGTGTGTTTTAAAATAGAGACAAAATATATAGGTTTCTAAATCGAAGGTTAATTTAAATTAAATTAAATTGTACTTTAGTTTTTATAGATAATATTGTAACTAGAACTAACGATTAGATGTAATTGAAACTAATATTTTGGATAGATTCAAATTATAGTGAATATTTGTAAGATATTTTAAATTTGAAGATTTTTAGTTTAGCGATAATACAAATAAGATAAATATTTAAATAATTTGTTTTAAGTTTGTTTATTTTTAGTATATCTCAAATAATAGTAAATACTTTCACTCGATAAAAAATAATAATAGTAAATATTTTTTTGAAACTTATATATATATATATATATATGTATATATTTTGAAACGTTTAAAAAATACGGTTTGGTTGAAAAGATTTTGATTAAATCCTTAAATAGATTTGGCTCAAGTTTATTTGTGTTTGTATCACATCCAAAGATTTTAAACCATCAAGTCTCTCTACTACGTTTTTATTTCCCTGTTTTTTCACACTATAACAGGTATACACTTTTTGTTAATTAAATATATCAATTACTTTATCAAAAAAAATTTCCAATTTTTAATATATTATAAATAAATTAGTATCAATTGACACAAATTTATATTCATTGATAGCACATCAGTTAATTTAACTGTGTCAGTTTTTAAATTGAAATTAAGTTAACATCATTTTTTAATTGATTACATACATCATTTGTTCAATAGATGTAAATTTTGATTTAGGTCGATTTTTTTATAAGTGATGTAAATCAACATTAAATTATATTGATTTTATTTAATTGATGCATTTGTTCAATATGTCATTTGGAAATAAAGAATTGTATATAGAATCATTTATTTAAATGGTACAATATAAGTGATGCTATACGCTTGTTATTTTGTAGTGAAACTCTATTACTTGGATATTCTATTTGAAAGATTGTGTGATTCAATTAGGTAGTTTCTGAATATATATACTAGATGATTACATGTGCGATGCACGAGATTATTTGATATGCAAAATAAATTTATAATTATCTATAATATTTATATGTGTGATAATAGTTTGCTTTCTATTTATTTTATGGTTTGGTTTGTATATGCAATTTATTATATTTTATATATACTTAACATTATAATGAAGATTCGTGTTGTGCATAAAATATATTTTTTGGATCCATGTTTATTAAAGTTTTGATGCATTACATAATTTGTTTGACTCGTGTTCATTTAGGTTGTTAGACACATGGTTATTTAGGTTTGTAAATTTGTGTACGTTCATTTAAGTTTTTATATATGTGTTCATTTAAATTTTTAGACCCTTATTCATTTAAGTTTCTTAACATGTGTTCATTTAGCTTGTTAGACCCGTGTTTGTTTAGCTTTTAAATTTAAGGTTGTTCATTTGCCATAAATTTATAATTTTTAATAAATATGAAATAAAAAAATATAAAATACTCAAGATTTAAATCAAAATAAGTATATATATATATATATATTATATTTTGAGATGAATAGTTAGATCCGTGTTCATAATAACTAAATTTTTAAGATAACTTAAATGAGTTTTATATATTTTTGATTAATAATATTAATTTAAAGAATGCAATTAAAAAGTTAACATCGATTATTAAGAATTGTTTATATTTCAAAAATTTCTATTTTTTAATTGATGGAGAGTAACATTAATAAGATATTTGAAATGAATATTACATGAATTCGAGTAATATTCGTTAATACAATTTATAATTGTTGATTTTAATATCATACCTTAAACAATATTTTGCAATTTCAAATATTGATAAATATATTAAGCAAAATTGGTTTTAAATATTTTATGTAAGGAAAAATTTAAAATTTAATGTTGAATGTGTGTTTATGGTCAATAAAAAGTATTCAAAATTTAAATTATTGGTAAGTAGTTGACTTTTTAAGGAAATTCGGTATTATATTTTTATAAAAAATATATTTATTTGAAGAAATTTTTTCAAATATGATTATTGAATATTATTGATTTGTTGAAACTAAAATATTTTAACTTTAGTAACTCTATCGAAAATATGTTAGTTTATGTCTAGGAATAAAATAATTACTAATAGCTCTTTATAAATGGTAAACAAAATATTAGTTTTGTGTTTATATATATATATATATATATATATATATATATATAATTTTTGAAATCTTTGTGTACGAATCTATAATATTTAATATTATTTGAGTAACTTATGTTTATTACATTTCAATAATAATTAAAAATATATATTATTAAGGAATACCAATGATGTTTTTATTTAATGATGATATAAAAGGAAAAAAGTATTTAATAACCAAATAAAACATTATAAAAAAAAACAAATATGATAAATATGTTTTAAAGTATTTTTAATTTGGATCGTAATGTTAATACATTAGGAGTTGTGTCATTATCAAACCACAACTGTGTACATTCAAAAGCATTAGAGATTGATATGATATCTGTAATTTTTACTAATAAGACGATTGATTAGCATTGATAAATCGCATGATTTTAGATAGGAACAAACAATTTAAACAAAAATAATATTACATCTAAACACTTTAATCTTACAAAATTGCATAACAACAATTGGGTTATTGGTAAATCGTGATGAAATCTTCTCTTGCAAAGTTTCAACATATTTCCTCCAAAGCACACACTAAATCTTAGCATCATTGTGTTTAATCCATTTATAAAATTTATTATAAATATATATAAATAAAGACGACTGAAAATAGGATTTTAAAACATATTTGGCAATTGTCCAATATTAGAACATGACCAGATGATTTTAAAACATACTAACGACGCTCAAAATTGATCTGTTTGGTTTCTAAGATGATACGTAAACAAAAAAAATCCAATCATTCTTAAAAATCACCAATAAATTATGAACTCACAAATATTAAAATAAACTCATCAATTAAGTAATTATCATCAAGATCTCTGGCAAGTAATTTATTGTAATCCATAAACTCCATACCAAATAAATGTTTTGCAAATGATCAGTTTTTCTTACTGAAATAGTATATACAAATGAGATCTTGTACTTATGAGAGTTGGTTTTGTAAGAACTAGTTGCTGGACACATTTGGAAATTACTAATTATCTTAGTATCCTCTCTTTCAATAGAGAACCAAATTTTCCAAGCACATGAAAAACTCCATGTGCAATGAGCACATAATCAGTAATATAGCGTCCCGTTGTGAAGGCTGCTTGATTTTCACTAACCACCTGTGGTAAAATCGATTTGAGTCTGTGAACCAGCAATTTGGAGATGATCTTATACGTGACGTTACAAAGACTTATTGGTCGAAAATCCTGCATAGTGTCAGGATTTTCTTTGCTAGGAATCAAACAAAGGTTTGTATGATTCCAATTGTTTGGTATCTGTCCAGTTGCAAAAAAATGTTGGATCTCCTCGACAATTGCTGGTCCAACAACCTCTCAATGTCTCTGAAAGAAAGTAGCTGTGAAGCCATCGGGCCTTGGGGCTTTTGTGGCACCAATACTGAATAAGGCTGACCTGATTTCATCTGTCGTGAATGGTGAGGTAAGATCCGCATTCATCGTCATGGTAACAACTTGTGGCACAAGACGTAAAATGTGGTTTAAACTAGGAGGTGTTGAAGTGGAGAACAAATCGCTGTAATACGGATTGCTTCACTTGCTATGGATTTGTCACTTTATAAAATCTTCAAGGCACCAAGGTTCGAACCCCATGCATGCAGTATAAAGGAGGGGATTAAAGGCTATTAGGCCAGTTGACAAAAAAAAAAACTTTACTCCTATTCAATTTTAATTTTCAGTAACTCTATTAAATTTATGTATTATTTTTGGTATTTTAAATTTTGCTTACGATCATAAAGTGTAATGTGTTATTGGGTTGCTTTTTTAAATGACCTCATAATTGTATTAAATATTAGTGTTATTTGTTTGTATATGTCAAAAAAATTTGTTCATATAAAGAAGCTTTCAAAATGACAAATGTTAGTTTGATATTTTAATAAGTAATAAGTTTCAGCAAAAAAAAAAAAACTTTAATCGCAATCATTTATTTGTCTAAACTATAATTTGAAATATGTAAATATTAAGAGATAATTACTCAGATAGTTCAATATGATCCATTAATTACTAGAATAGTTTCTTTTGATCATTCAAAACTGCTAAAGTGTGGAAATGTCCATTATTTTCCACAATGATCCATTAATTACAAGAATGTCACTCTTTTAATTTTTTTTTTTCTTCTTCTCTCTATCGTTGTCTTCCTCCTTCTTCTCTTCTTCTCTTATCCTCTTCTCTTCTTCTTCTTCTTCTTCTTCTTCCTTTCTTCTCTTCTTCTCTTCTTCTCTTCTTCTCTTCTTCTCTTCTTCTCTTCTTCTCTTCTTCTCTTCTTCTCTTCTTCTCTTCTTCACTTCTCCTCTTCTTTTCTTCTTCTCTTCTCTTATCTTCTTTGTCGTCGTCTCGCCGTTCTTCTCTTCTCTTCTTCTTCGTTTCTTCTTCTACTTCTTCTTCATTTCTTCTTCTACTTCTTCTCTTCTTCTTCTTCTCTTCTTCTTCTTTTCTTCTTCTCCTATCTTCTAGGCCACGTTATGTAGGTGTTTAGATGATATCATGTAGGTTTTAAGGTATTTTTCGTAGGTTTTACATTATCCTATGTTTCGGGGGCCATAACTCTTTTCTCACTGATCCATTTGTCGTGTTCTTGGTATGGTTAGAAAGGTCTAGGTCTCAAAAAGACGTAGCTTCAAACCGTTCCTCGATCGGAGCTGTGTTGAGAAAGTTATGGGCATTTTACTATGACATGTCGCGAGTCCTACGAAACTAAATGAGTATCCTACGACAAAGTAAATGAGTATCCTACGAAACTAAACATGTATCCTACGAAAAGACATGTGAATCCTGCGAAAGACATGATTTTCCTACGAAAGGAAAGGAGTTTCCTACGAAACTTGCATTGATTCCTACGAAACATGACAGATTCCTACGTCAAAGGAACCTTATCCTATGTTTCTGGGGCCATAACTCTTTGCTCACTGATCCATTTGCCGTGTTCTTGGTATGGTTAGAAAGGTCTAGGTCTCAAGAAGACGTAGCTTCAAACCGTTCTTCGATCGGAGCTGTATTGAGAAAGTTATGGGCATTTTACTATGACATGTCGCGAGTCCTACGAAACTAAATGAGTATCCTACGACAAAGGAAATGAGTATCCTACGAAACTAAACATGTATCCTACGAAAATACATGTGCATCCTGCGAAAGACATGAGTTTCCTACGAAAGGAAAGGAGTTTCCTACGAAACTTGCATTGATTCCTACGACACATGACAGATTCCTACGTCAAAGGAACCTTATCCTATGTTTCGGGAGCCATAACTCTTTGCTCACTGATCCATTTGTCGTGTTCTTGGTATGGTTAGAAAGGTCTAGGTATCAAGAAGACGTAGCTTCAAACCGTTCCTCGATCGGAGCTGTATTGAGAAAGTTATGGGCATTTTACTATGACATGTCGCGAGTCCTACGAAACAGTCGCGAGTCCTACGAGTCATAATGCTGATGTGGCATTATTCATTAATGGCAGTTTCGTAATTTTTTTATTTTTTTCAAAGGATACAAGGGTAAAATGGTATTAAAAACCCCAAAAAACTAGTTTAGTAATTTTAATCTTTTTGGACTACTTGAGTAGGAGCTAGAATTATAAAAGACTAGTTGAGTAAATCACCCAAATATTAATCTAACTTATAATTTTTTCACTGGAAATATAAAGAGAAAATACTATTCAAGGTTACAACAGAAGAATGCAAAGATAAAATTCTAAAGCTGGTGGAATACAGAAATATCTCCAGAAACTAAAGTTCAAAAAAGGAGAACTACATCAAAAAAAATCAAATTCAACAAAGCTAGAAGGAATACAGGGAAATCGAAGAAAGATGACCGAACCCGCTGATTGAAGTTTCTGCAAAGCATTACGAAGCCAAAGCTGGTGACGAAACTTCCTAGAACGATCTAGGGTACCTCACTAATGAAGAATTAGGATCATATATTAGTAAGATGATAACTCACTGTTCTTCCGGAAGAGACTAAATCGAAAAAAAATTAACCATTTTTTGACGACTCGGGAAAACACAACCAAAGTTCGAACCAGAGAGGGAACCAAACGATCAACTCAGGACAAGCAAACCCGAAATTCTAACCAAACCAAACTAACAATTCTAATCTGGTTCAAGATTTAACTAATTAAACATTAAATAGCTCCTAAATAACTAACCTAACCAGCAACTAAAGATCCAAGAAAACTAAGTACAAAGACATCGAGGAGAAAGAACCAGCTACACTTGGAGTTCGCGGAGAGGAAGCCCCGGCATGAGCCACTGAGAAGAGGAGGCTAGTCACCGGTTAAAGGAGAGACATATCAACAGAGAAACCTTTTTGCGCTGATCTGAAAACTCCAAACCGAGAAGAACCACGCCGCCCCCACTATCAACCCAGAGAAGCTCATTGTCGCTGCTAACCACCACCAGATAAAACTCGTTGACCTTCACTTAACCAGAGGAGGATCCACCGGAGAAAGAAAGAGACGAAGACTCATCCCTCGAGAACCGCACCACAAAGCCTCTCCGAGACCACCGCCGTGAAATGCGAGTCATCAGAGCTACCACAAAACGGGTGAAATGTCGGTGGTGCTCAGGAAGCCACCTACCACCGTTCACCAGGCCGTAAACCACCGTTCCTGGATCTATTAGAGAGAAAGAACTATGGTACGATAAGAGAGAAAAACATCTATAATTTATATTATTACTTTCTTTTTACCATTTAGAAGAAAAAAAACTCCAAATATATTATTTCCAATACCATATCAATTTTTGTTACGGAACCTCATGCATGTACTGTACACACCTAATTTTGTTATATAAAGTTGGATCTCAAACTTACTTATTAACTGGATTATTATGCATGTCAAATCTAATGATCTGAATTTTTTTTATATTTATATATTTAAAAACAAAGATAAAATATATTTTAAAAACTCTTTATCCCTATCAAGAAATATTTAATCCTAACATAAAAATATAAAAACAATCACAAATATTTATCTCATACTAAGTATAAAATAAAACAATTATACTAAAAAAAAGTAAAATAAAAAATAATTTTATTATATAAAGTACTATTTCTCAAATTTACTTATTATCAGGATTTTTTCACATGTCAAATCCAATGATTGAGAACTTTTCTGTATTTATATATTAAAAATAAATATAAAATATATTTTTTTTAAACTCTTTATCCCTATCAAAATTTTTTTTATCTTTATACACAATACTAATATAAAAATATGAAAAGAATCACAAATATTTATCTTATACTAAGTATAAAATAAAAAATTATATTTAAAAAAATAAAATAAGAACGAATCTTATTATACAAAGTACGGTTTCTCAAAATTACTTATTACTAAGATTCTTCCACATACAAATCCGACGATCAAAGATTTTTTGTATTTATATATTAAAAGATAAAATATAATTTTAAGAGATAGTTATCTGTGTCTAGAAATATTTATCTAATCCTAACACAAAAAGAATTTTGAAATAAAAATAAGTATAAGTATTTATCTCTTACTAATTATAAAAATTTATATCATTGTATATAAAATACAGTTTTTCAAAGTTACTTATTAATAGGATCGTTCCACGTGTCAAATCTACTGATCAACAAATTTTTTAGTGATATATTACAAATCCCATAAAATAAACTAAGATATATTGCAAACAATCATATTATATAAAGTTGTATTTCAAAAGTTAGTAATCGACGAGATCTTTCCATGTGTCAAATGAAACTATGTAGAATTTTGTAGTATTTTATATATTTTAAAATATCTTTTTTATAATCTTATTATATAAATTTGGGTTTCAAAAGTTAGTAATCAATGAGATTCTTCTATGTGTCAAATCCAATGATCAAAAAATTTATAGTATTGTTCAAAATATTTATATTCACCAAAATAAAATAATATCTGATTTTAAAAAGAAAAATTAAAAAATGATTCCTATTATATAAAAGTAGATTTCAATTTTTTAGTTATCAACAAAATTCTTCCACGTGTCAAATCCAACGCTGCAAAATTTTACAGTATCCTATTATATAAAGTTTGGTTTCACAAGTTAGTATCCTATTATATAAAGTTGGGTTTCAGAAGTTACTAATCCATGAAATTTTTCCATGTGTCAAATTCAACGATCCAAAAATTTTCAGTATCCTATTATATAAAGTTAGGTTTCAAAAGTTAGTTATCAATGAAATTCTTTCACTTGTCAAATCCAAAGCTCCAAATTTTTTTTGTATTTTAATATATTTTAATTTTTTCAATCCTATAAATGAACGATATTTTTCAACGTGTCAAATCTAAAGATTCAAAATTTTGCAATATTTTTATATATTTTAAAATATGTTTTTTTTGAAAATATTTCTATTTACCAAAATAAAATATCATATCATACATAGTTGGGTTTCAAAAGTTAGTTATAATGGGATTCTTCCACGAGTCAAATCCAAAGATCCAAATTTTTTTAACATTTTAATATATTTTAAAATATCTTTCTTTTTCAAAAATATTTATATTTACCGCAAAATACTTATTTATATTCACAATCCTAATATAAAAATATTGTAAATAATTATATTTATTTATAATTATAACAAAAATCACAAATGTTTATTTCATGCTAAGTTTGAAATAAAATAATATTTGATATTTTGTTAAAGTAATCCTATTATATAAAGTTAAGTTTTCAAAAGTTAAAAGTTAGTAATCAAGACAATTATTCCAATGATTAGAAATTTTGTTGTATTTTCTTTTTATTAAGAAAAGATAATATCAGTTTTAAAATCAAGTATTTGAAAATATTTATTTCTATCACATGATATTTAATTTTTTCCAGTATCTATTATATAAAGTTGGTTGCAGAATATTTTCACGTGGCAAATCCAACGATATAAAATTTTGGAGTACCCATTTATATAAAGTTGAGTTTCAAAAGTTAGATTTCAACGGTCGAGGACATGTACCCTAGTGGTAGTAGTCACTTTACAAATTCTTAGATACCGATGTTTGATTCCTTTCCCATACAAGGGAATTGAAAAAAAAGGATTTTAGGATATGGGCTTTGGCTATGGATCAGGAATTGTCGATCAAACTATTGAAAAATAGTAAGGTTGTCAAAAACAAAGTTAGATTTCAACGAGATTTTTTCACATGTCAAATCAAACAAATCCAAAATTTGCAAACTTTTTATATATTTTAAAATATCACAATATATAATTTTATTATATAAAATTAGGTTTCAAAATAAATTTGTGGATGTCGATGTGATGAACAGAAGAGTTCTTGTAGAGCTGGACTGCTTTAAGCCTTTGGTTATCGAGTCTTTCATTGAATCTGATGCAGGAATTAAGTCTCATATTACTTATGTATATGAGAAGGGTTTTGTTCAGTTTGTAACATTTTCACTCATGAGGCTGCAAGATGTAAGAAAGTGATGAGAATTGATGATGATGAGGTTGCTGAACGCAAACACTCCCAACTTTCCAGACAAAGTTCGGAGTTATAAGAGAGCTCTTAATAATGGTGGTCATTCAAGTCATTCGGGATTTGATGTTCGAAGTTATAATCAGGGGAATTCTAAGCATCAGTTTTAGAGGAAATCTCTTCCTTCTTCCTCTGGTATCACTATTGGAAAATCAGCCTCCAAAAGGCCATTTAGTGAATCTGCTGAGATTAGCAAAGTCCCTAAGGAGGCAATGGCATTGAGCACCTTTCTCTATCTGCCAAAGGAACAACAAGAAAGTCTTGCCAAAGTCGTTGTGTGAGGTCGAACACACTGCAGCTACTTCTTCCGCAAAAAAGACTAAGAGAAATTTGTTTCAAGAGGAAAAAAAGACTCCTTCAGCTCCTACTATAGGTGCAGATCAAGTTCAAACAGATGGTGATGTTTGTATGGTTGAAGATGTAATTATTGGTAACGATTCCATGTCAGAAGAACACATATTAGTTGTTGTTGATCTAGAAGCTTTTGTTGAGGGTAATGACGGTACCTTTTTAACGAAGGAGGAGCTTAATGAAGATGATCTCTTATATGATGATGATCAGATTGATGAGGCTTATGCAGGTGATGATCTTGTCCCATCTGAGGACTTAGAAGTTGAAGCAGACCCGGAAGGAGATGTCACGATGGATCATAGGGAAGCATTTAATCTGACCTAGAGCTGCAGGAAAAGGTGATGGAAGATCAGAGTCATGTTGTACAAGAGGATGTGGCTGCTAAGCCGCCTTTGGCTCTTATTAAGAAGACGAAGCCACATACTCCTCTTAGAGGTGCAAGCTCCAAGAAGATGAAAGCCAGCTTATCCTCTCGCCAAGGACGAAGAAGCCGGCAAGCAAAACCAAGTCAGTTACGGAGGGTGTTACCGAGGATTTATCCTCTAAATTTTAGTTTTTTTTTAATGATTTAAGTCTCTTTGTTGGAATTATGAGGGTGTTGGCAATAAGTTCTTTAAGAGATATATGGAAAAGTAATAAGCCAGATTTTTTGTTTTTGTGTGAGACAAAACACAATCTTGATTTTATGGAAAAATTCAAACCCATTTGAGTTATGATTCTTTAACTACAGTGGAACCCATTGGGAATAGTGGAGGTCTTTCTTTAATGTTCTCTAATTTTAAGGATAAGAGGATGATTGATGTTTCATTTGATGTCCAAGGAGATAAGGTTTTTATAACCTTTACTTACGGAAAACTCATTCTTGTCTTTGGACCAGGTGTGAGAACGATTAACCCATTTTAGGATTTTTAGCAACTATCCGTGATTGGTTATGGGAGATTTTCATGAACTTTCCGGAAATTATGAGAAACAAGAGAGCTCCCTTTGGAGTGCTATTTTTTTTTTAGATTTCAATCACATGATTCATAATTGTGGTTTGATTGAATTCCTTTGTGTTGGCAATTCTTGGTCATGGAGAGGTGTTCGACGTAATAGTGTTGTTAGGTGTAAATTGGATAAAGCCTATGGTAATGAAAATTAACATAATATTTTGTCGAATTCTGAAATAGTTTACTTGGAGATGATTGGTTCTGACCACCGACCAATTGTTGGGTCTTTCCGTGAAGATGGGGTCCATAAGAAATCACAATTTCACTTCGATATGAGGTGGATTGGAAAAAAAAGTTTTGATGAAATAGTAGCCCGTGGTTGGAGAGGTGTTCCTTGTCAATCACGTCTATCATTCTCCAATAAGATTAGGAAATGTCATGGTGCAATTTTTAAAAGGAGGAAGGAAAATATACCCTCTGGGAAGGTTAGGATCTTTAATCTACAAAAGAAAGTGGAAGAATATCAAGATGATAATAATAGAGGTTCGTCGAAAATTCAAGAGGTTAGAGTCGAATTAAAAAAAGGTTATGAAGAGGAGGAAACTTATTAGAAGCAAAAGAGTATAAATAGATGGCTAAGAGAAGGAGATTGTAATACAAGGTTTTTCATGCCCAAACAAAACAAAAAAGAGCTCGAAATAGAATTGTAGCTATCCTTGTCAATGACGATGTTTGGATGACTAAAGATTTTGATATTACTCAGGAAGCTATAAGATATTTCTCTGAATTATTCTCTTCATCGGGTTCTATTGCAAATGAGGAAGCTCTCAGCAGCATTGAGTCTAGGATCTCTGATACTCAAAATATGATGTTTATGGCTTCAGGTTCAAAGGAAGAAGTAAAAAAGGCCCTATTTATGATGGATTCATGGAAAACTCCGAGACCTAATGGTATACCAACTTTATTTCTCCAGAAATCATGGGATGTAGTTAAGAATGATGTTGTTAAGTTGGTAAATGACTTTTTGGTTGAGGGGAGATTGAGACGAGCTTAAATAAGACAAATATCTACCTTATCCTCCCGACCAACTAAGATGTCATGATTTAGACTCATTAGCTTATGTAATGTAGGTTATAAAATTATTTCAAAGGTTTTATGTCTTAGATTGAAGAAGGTACTATCAAAGTTGGTCTCTGAGACTCAATCAGTCTTTGTTTCTGGCAGATTAATTTCAGATAATATCTTAATTGCTCAGTAAATGTTTCATGCTCTGAGGACTAATACGACTATTAAAGGGAAATATATGACAATAAAGACTGATATGAGCAAAGCTTATGATAGGGTATAATGGAATTTTGTAGAAAGTCTCCTAAAAAAATTGGGTTTTTAACATGATTGGATTAATTGTGTTATGCATTGTATCCGGTCAGTGTAATATTCAGCTTTACTTAATGGGTCTCCATTTGGTTTGATTATCCCAAAAAGAGGTCTTAGACAAGGGGATCCTCTATCACCATATATTTTATTATGTGTACTTAAGTTTTGGTATCTATATTCAAAAAGGCAGAGCAAGACAAGGAGATAAGCGGGATAACCATTGCAAGAACGAGTCCTAGGGTATCTCATCTGCTTTTTGCAGATTATCACATTTTTTTGTCGAGCTAACAAAGAAGAAGCTCTGGTAATCCTAAAAATTTTGGCGAATTATGAGAAATATTCTGGGAAAAGATTAATTTCGATAAATTTTCGATCTAATTTGGCCACTCTTTTTTAGAGTCTCAAAGACGAGAGCTCCATCAGATTTTGGGAATCCATACTTTGGGAGGCATGTGTTCCTGTCTAGGACTTACGAAGAGTTTACGTGGAACTAAGACAAAGATATTTGCCTTTGTGAGGGAAAGGCTACAAGAATAAATTAATAGTTGGTCATCCAAGTTTATGTACAAAAGTGGGAAGGAGGTGCTTATTAAATCGGTTCTTACAACCATTCATACTTATGTTATGACATATTTTCGTTTACCGAAATTTGTCATTTGGAAATTAAATTCAGCAATTGCAAATTTCTAGCAGAGTAATTCTAAAACCTCAAAAGGCATTCATTGGATAAGGTGAAAGAAATTATGTAAACCTAAGTTAGAAGGTGGATTAGGCTTGCGAGCTCTAGAGGAATTTAACTCGGCTTTGTTAGCAAAACAATTATGGCATTTACTTGATTATCCTGATTCTCTGTTTTTAAGAGTTATGAAAGGGAGGTATTTCAGGAATCATAGTCCTATGGTACAAGAAATATAAGTTTGTTGTCCTATGGTTGGCGTAGTCAAGAAAGGAATTATCAAACGAGTTGGATCTGGTGACTCCATCTCTGTTTGGAGAGGTCAGTGGATACCAGATGTATTCCCTCGTCCATCAAGAGATATATGGCCAAATATTTATCTAGATTTGACGGTGGATCAATTCCTTGACTCTGCTACCAAGACTTGGCACGAGCCTCTCCTAAGACAATTCCTCAAGCATGAAGATGTCACATTAGTATTAGGGATATATATTTTGAGGAGGTCAAGAGCGGATTATTGGGGGTTGCATTATTCGAAAATAGGTCGTTACTCAGTTAAATCTGGATTCCAAATCGAAGAAGATTCTTCCTTTGTTGATGTAGGTCAGTCAGGTCCGAATTTGCAGGCTATTCAGAATCATTCGTGGAAACTAAAATGTATGTCCAAGGTAAACCACTTCCTTTAGCAAGTAATCTCAGGTTGTGTGGCAGTTAAGGATAATCTAAGATCGCGAGGTATTAATTGTGATTCGGTTTGGAATAGGTGTGGTAATGATGGGGAATCGGTAAATCATGTGTTAATTGAATGCCCTCCAGCAATTCAAATACGGGCCCTTTCAAATGTACCGTCAGCTATTCACGTATTCTCAGGTAAATCAATTTGGTCTAATTTAGATTATTTATTATGGCGTTTACCAAATGATGTTGATAATTTGAGTTTTCCTTGAATTATTTGGCATATTTGGAAGGCAATGAATGCAAAAGTATTCTCGAATTTAGACACAGATCCGCAAGATATTATTAGGTAGGCAGAGATCGATGCCTTATATTCAAGCAAAGAAGGAAGTCATCTTGAATCACCAACCGAGCTCTATTGATCAAAGCAAGTCTTGGAGTGAGGTTTCTTGACCTCTTATGACGAACTCAACTTTCACAGGTTACCGTTGTTTTGTGGATGGAGCTTGGAAAGCCTCCGACATTTCCTCGGGCATTGGATAGGTCTGTTTTCCCGATTTGTAGATGGTGCTTGTATGGGGCTCGAGCTATCCCGAGGAGTCTTTCGACATTACATGCGAAAGTTGAGGCGGTTCTTTGGGTGATGACGAGCCTTCTTTCTTTGGACATATTAGAGGTCGAGCTGACGACAAATTGCTCGGTTGTTTTACAGATAGTGTTAGCTCTCACTGATCAGCATGACCCCGACCACGAGAGCTGCTGCGACCACCACGATTTTGTTGCTGCGGTTCCAAAAATCATTCAGGATAACTGTGGAGAATGAAACACTCATAGATGTCATGACCTTTACAGTTACAGTGAGTACAAAAACGATTTGGATCACTCGTCTTTGTAATCACTGCATCGACAAGAGGCATAGAAGGCGACGAGACTTGAGCATGAAAGCCAACAACATCATGAGTGATTTCCTTGGAACGTAGGGAGAGAAAGTTCTGTTCTTCACGAATAATACGAGCATAGACTGAGTTTAAGTCAGGTAGAGGGTCTTCATTTATTATCTGAGATTGAATGGCACCAAAACGTGAGTCATCAAGGCCAAAGAGGAATTTATGGACCCTAGAATCCTCACATTCCTTCTCGATCCCTTTGGCTGCGTCAAGATGGAGTAGTGATCAAGTTTTGTAACTTTTCCCATAGCTTAGAAAGACGACCGAAGTATTCAAGTATTGGCTGACCATTGTGGAGACATTTTGTGATATTGTTTTCAACCAAGTGTCGACGAACACCACTTTTAACAGAGAATTTTCACTTGATTGACTCCCAAAGTCTGAATGCATCAATAACGTGTGTGACAGTAGATCGGATTGTCGGATAAATAGATGTCCTAATCCACTTGACAATCATTGAATTATATGCAATCCAACGTGCCAAATCAGGGTTAGCCGCTGGTTTTGGTAGATATCCATCGATAAATTCAATTTTTTGCTTAGCTTGGAGAGAATTGAAGAGCTCGATAGCCCGCTCTTCGTAGTTGTCTTCTCGAAGAAGAACATGAGTGATCAAAGTGCCAAGATTATCATAAGGGTAAAGTGTGTAAAGAGAGACAATTGATGAAGTTGTCTCAGTAGAAATAAGAGAAGAACCAGACATGATGAATGATCAAAGAAGAGATTGAAAAACAAAGAATTAGAAGAAAGCAGCATAGAAGAGACAAAAAAATAGGTTTTTTGTTCTGATACCATGTGAATATTTGAGAAAAGGTTGTGTATTCATTAACAAATCAAGGTATTTATACAATAGTTTAGACTTAAAACCCAATTAGTAACGACAACTGTATATTTTGTAGGAATATATCCTTTCTCTAATACCCTGCAGAATCCAGTCCACGACAACTACTCGAAGATTACTCGAAATTTTCAATTGGAAGGAACTTTGATGTTTCTTATCCAACTAAACCGTTATTTAAGATTACCAATCGAATGGTTTACTCGGCGAACCAAGAAGCCTAGATTTTGACTCGGTTCGTTTTTCTTTTCACCAGACCTATTAGTTACATCTTATTAGACGGTCGTTTTTCTGAAAGTTCTGAAACCTCTTAAACCCTAGCAATGCCCACGAATTTCTTCTTCGACGCTGCTAGTGATGACGAGCTCGAATTACTTGAGCGTAGAGATGAGAGTAGTGAGGAAGATATAGAGGAAGACGATGATGGAGAGCTTACAAGTCAGACGGAAGTTGGAGAAGAAGAAGGGGATGAAGATGACGACGATGAGGAAGAAGAAGAAGAAGATGATGATGATGATGAGAAGCTTACAGGGAAACAAGATGCTGATGCTCAATCTCCATGGGATTTTGCATCTTATTCAAGCTCCGTTGGGGAAGAACACGCCCGCCGACACACAACGTCTATCGACGAAAAGATCTCTAAAGCTATTCAGCATCATCCACTTGCCATCCCCGTAGAGGACGAAGAAGAAGAAGAGGAAGATGAGGAAAATGTCTCCGATGCCGAACCTGACAAACAAGTAAACCCCTATATTTTAAAATTTTAATTGATTGAATCCGTTTTACAATTGGTTGTTTTCTTCAAAAAATTGAAATGTAATTTTTAACTTTGAAGGATGAATATCTTTCGGAAGATGACGAGGCAGCTGAGTACCAGCCAGAAGATGTTGCTCCCAAGCCGTTTTTCTCTACCGTGGATGGAGTTTCTTTTCATGCTGATACTTTCATGGAGCTAAATCTCTCCCGTCCTTTGCTTCGAGCTTGCGAAACTCTTGGATACAAGAAACCTACCCCTATTCAGGTTCCAATTCCTCCCGCAAGAGTGTTTTAATTCAATTACTATAACACAGTTTGTATCTGAGTCTCTGGTGTTGCAAATGCAGGCAGCATGTATACCTTTAGCACTTACAGGGCGTGATCTCTGTGCTAGTGCCATCACTGGATCAGGAAAGGTAACTACTAGTTTCAGAATTATGTGTAGTTCCTAGATTGTTTATATTCCACTAAAATTGTGGAGCGTTGATAATGATTTCAGTTTACCTACTTTGTTTTAATAGACTGCTGCATTTGCTTTACCTACTCTTGAGAGGTTGCTGTTCCGCCCCAAGCGGGTTTTCGCTACTAGAGTTCTTATTCTTACTCCAACAAGGGAGTTGGCGGTCCAGTAAGTAGCATAACTTTGCCCCCGTAACATTACTAATGTGTCAGATCCTATTGATTCCTGTTGCTGAAAAAATGTTTTATCTTTTTTTCAAATTTGTTGCAGGATTCACAGTATGATTCAGAAGCTTTCACAGTTTACTGATATCAAATGTGGATTGATTGTTGGAGGACTTTCCGTAAGGGTATGGATCTATACCCTTTGTCTTCTTAGGTCATGCGGAGATCTTAAAACCTTTCACGTGTTTGATGTTTGCGATTTATAGATCTCAGTTTACATAATTTGATGTTTGAGGGAAAACTTGCTTCCTCTCTAATTAAAATTTTCTTAAAATATGGAAATTTTGGAACTGTAGCAAGCTTATTATAATTTTCATGTTTCTTGTTAGGAGCAAGAGGTGGTTCTCAGGTCCATGCCAGATATTGTTGTGGCGACTCCTGGACGTATGATAGATCATTTGCGCAATTCTATGTCTGTCGATTTGGATGATCTAGCAGTTTTGATTCTTGATGAGGCAGATCGTCTTCTACAGACTGGGTTTGCCACTGAAATACAAGAACTGGTATGTTCGCTATTTCACTCCCTTTATATGTTTCATATGGTTGGTTCTTGTGGGCACCGAGTATCGGATTGTCAATTCTTCGTCATATTAGTTTCTTTTCCGAAGAAGTGGACAGTGTATGATTTAACAAAAGGAGAGACTATGTTAGGCTGTTCGTTGATGGATTTAATATGAGTCTACATCTATATGCAGGTTCGCTTATGTCCCAAGAGAAGGCAAACAATGCTCTTTTCAGCCACAATGACTGAAGAAGTTAAGGAGCTTGTCAAACTTTCCTTGAACAAACCACTGCGCCTCTCAGCTGATCCATCAGCTAGAAGGCCACCAGGCTTGACTGAGGAGTATGTCAACCACTACCTCTCACCTCCAACCTTCTAGATAGCCTAAATATTCATCCACCAATAGTGATATTGAATTATGCATCATATATGCCATGCAGCTAACCCTTTATCTCTTAACTTTAGGGTGGTAAGAATACGCAGGACTCGTGAGGCAAATCAGGAAGCTGTTCTTCTTTCATTGTGCACAAGAACATTTAAATCGAAAGTCATAATCTTTAGGTTAGACTTCACTACAAATGTGATGCCTTTTTAATTCAAGTTCCATAAAGTGCTTGCGAAGTTTGACATTGACATTTTAACTGAGATATTTATTGTCCTTTTTTGTGCTAGTGGAACAAAACAAGCTGCACATAGACTGAAAATTTTATTCGGACTAGCTGGCCTCAAAGCAGCTGAACTTCATGGAAACCTAACGCAAGCACAGCGCCTTGATGTAAGAAACTTGGGCACATAAGATATTTGTTCGTGAATATCTCCATTTCACTACTTGCGAGTGCTTAATGGTATCATTTTGCAGTCTCTGGAACTTTTCAGAAAGCAAGAGGTTGATTTTCTCATTGCTACCGATGTGGCTGCGCGAGTAAGTAGATGATATCTTTCAAGATGATGCTCTCAGTAGCTCTGCTAATTCACCTCTTGAATACTCTGGTTTGATCATTTCAGGGACTTGACATCATTGGTGTTCAAACAGTTATAAATTATGCATGTCCTCGGGAAATAGACAGGTATATCTGAGATATTTCCTGTAAGATAGTTGAATTAATAGGTTCAGCTTTTTTTTTTGTTAACTGATGTGTAGACAATATTTTATCGTTTTATTTCACAGTTATGTTCACAGAGTTGGTAGAACAGCTAGGGCTGGAAGGGAAGGTTACGCTGTAACGTTTGTGACTGATAGTGATCGATCCCTTTTGAAAGTCATTGTAAGCGAATCTTACATACATGGATCTTGCTTCTGCGCATTTCATTATCGCCTTAGTTTGGACACTTAAAATAAATCTGTTTTTTTGGTTACAAGGCTAAGAAAGTGGGTTCAAAGTTGAAGAGCCGAGTCGTCCCAGAGCAGTCAATCGTCAAGTGGTCTCAGATAATCGATGAAATGGAAGATCAATATTCCGCTGTCATTTCAGCAGAGAGGTTCAGTTCACACCCACCAAAAGACTTACGCAATCTCAGGAAAATTGATTGATAGGTGTACTTAGTTTGAGATGTTTTCATCAATTTCAGGGATGAGCGAACTCTAAGGAAAGCTGAAATGGAGTTTGCAAAGGTAGGAAGCTTTGGTGCTTTACTTTGTTCAATTGTCTTCGGCTTAGTTTCAAAATTTGTGATAATGGGTTTCTTTCTGTAGGCGGAGAATATGCTTGCTCACAGAGATGAAATATATGCACGCCCAAAAAGGACTTGGTTCATGACAGAGAAGGAGAAGAAGCTCGTGGCAAAGGCTGAAAAGGTCTTCATTTTATTTTCGAAATAATTGTTGTAGAGAGAGAGAGAGGAAACACATGTCTGAATCTTTCTCTACACTTCCTCTGAACAGGATTCTGCAGGGAACCCTACTGGAAACGAACTAGTTAGTGCAGATATAGCAGAAGACCTCAAAATGAAGGAGAAGAGAAAACGCGAACGCGAGGTCAGTTTATCAAGAAGCTCCTCACATTACAGTTGCATAATTACTTATCTAGTTTTAATTGTCATGATCTTCTTCCTAGAGAACTTACAAATTCTCTTTGATAATGCAAGTACAGAAGAATCTTCCTAGGAAAAAACGTAGAAAGCTAGAAGCTGCTAGAGAGATGCTAGAGGATGAAGAAGAAGCAGAAGAGGAAAAACGAGGAAAATCAAGAGTAAGCATTTCAGTGACAGTGACACACATCATAGCCCTCTCGCCGAAATGATAAAACATTGTATTGATTTTAGAAATGTGTTTTGTTGTCAGGGGAAAGACAAGAAAAAGGAAGAGACAGAGAAGAAGGGATTGACACTAGTGGATATTGGTTACCGGCGAGCAAAAGCAGTGAAAGCAAAACAGAGAGCAATTGATTCGGGTAAGATGGATAGACCAACGCCAAACAAGAAACAAAATCATAGTAAACCGAAAAGTCAGCCTCGAAATGAAGAGATGAAAGATCTGTTCAAGAGTGATATGAGCGAGAAGAAACAGGGCAGAGGAGGCGCCGGGGCTGCAGCAAAACTACGGACCAAGTCGAAGAACTCGTTCAAGAGCAAAGCCCGGTATGATAATATTTATTCGATCTCCAATTCTTAATGTCATATTACCATATATGTAATTGGTTGTTTTAACTCACTATGTATACATTTTTTGGTGCAGATATAAACGTAGGTAGAGAGAAAAGCTTTCAATTTTGGAGAAGATATCAAAGGACAAACTCAGGAGTGAAAAAAAGACATTTATTAGCGAAGGGTTTAAACAATTTTTATTATAATTGTAATATGAGAATCATTAAGAGCGTTCGAAGTTTTGTATTTCCATATATGGTTTTATTTAAATCACGTGAGTTGGCTACGGTTGCATACGCGTCTGGCACGTGAGTACAAGTGTATATTAGTTCCGAAGTTGAGCTTGTTACTCATGTCTGTCCGTACGTGGAAGCTAGTGGCCTTTTCCCTGATTTTATGCGAGAAACCTTTTGGATTCTTTGAACCGATCGATCACTCATTTTAAAGAATTTAGGTTTCTGTAGTTTAGGATTTGATATTATTATCTGCACATGCAAGATGCTAGTTTCACCTCTCTTTTAAGGTACTTATGATCAATGAAAAGTAAAGTATTTTGTTATTAGATTTTTAACTAATAGTACCATATTTAAACAATAATTCTTTCAGATAAGAATGACCACAAAACCATTTAGTATAAATATTAGTATAAAGTATGTTATGGAGTACAAAATTGAAATGTTATTTAACATTAATTGCGTCGTTTAAATTGATAAGAAAAAAGAAGGAGACACTTGCACGCATAAGAAGTCATTGGAAAAGAGAGCGAAGGGGGTTGGTGACGTGTAAGGCTCAACAGTTTGATCTTTTGTTTAGTTTCTTACATTCCACTCCTCTTTTTATTCTCCCACTTACGCTTCACCACCATATTCTACACGCCACACAACAAAACACCTCTATTATACATCTCTCCATTACATTTTATCATCTTTAATACTCACATCATTTATTCTTATATAACTAATTTCTTATACACTTACTGTCAAATTATCTTGTTATAATACATCAATTTGATCATGGAAAGTTTATTCGGTGTGAGAATATTCCCCACTAAACAAAAACTCAAACCATCCTTTATTGGTGTTTACGTTAAATAACTAATTAAGAGATTGGTTTTTGAGTGTGTAACTATTGACAAGAATGCATGGCAGGGAAAAGAGAACAAAGGGCTAAAAAGTGAACAGAGAGATATGTGTTGTTGAAGTAAAAGGAAGAAAGAGTAGATGGTACGCTGTGAATTATCCAAAAATAAGAAAGACAAAGAAAGAAGACATAAATTTTGGTGCAATACTCTTTCGAGGTCGTCTCCGTTTGTGACGGAGTTAATACCATCCGTCTTTCTACTTTTCATTTTTGGTTTATCTTCCCTTTCACATATCTTTTTCAAAAATATAATTATTTAATTTTTTAAAATAAAATATAAAACAATACTGAATGTAACTTTATGCAAAAAATTTGAAGATTTTTTATAGTCATGTACCATTTAGATTCTTAGTTATTACGATTTATTATTTATCATAATTTTAAAATTTTGATATTACCAATAAAATAATATATTGCGTATTATTTTTTTATTTTAAAAATTAATTAATTTTCCAATGGAAAATAAAATAAAGAAAATATTGAGTTAACCCTTTTTTTCCTGCACAAAATACTTTTAACTTTACCTTTTGACAGAATTTCATATAGCACAACATATAAAAGATTTATTTTAATAAAAGAGTTTTTGTTTCTTTTACAATTTCGTATTTCAAAATTTGTTGTAAATGTATACCGTCACTCACAATCTATAACGTGAGTTTATATATTAAAATTCATTAAATAAATAAGTTGAACTGAGCTAATTTATTAAATACCCAAATTTATAATGAGCTGAACTGAGTTGCTTATATTAACACGTCTAATCACAAATAAACATATAAATGAGGTCAATTTGGATTCAGTGAACCTGGATAATTTGCCTCAATCGATTAGGCTAATTAGTCACTACATTGAAATTTATTTTTCTATTTAAGGTATTAATACTACAGTATTTCTCAACTTTTGAGCATTAAGGGATGAATCCAAAGAACATACTGTAATTACTATTTTTCGAAATACAAAGTCATATTCAAAGCTCACCCAAATTAATTGTATCTTATTAAATTAAGCTAACCGCTCTCAAAATTTTATCCTTTTGTTTTTTCTTGTCTTATTCCACCTCCAAACACGAATATTTACACCAAAAATATGAGGACTCTTTATACAAAAATATGAGGAGTAACAATCTAGTCTTTAAATAAAATAAATAATGCAATTCCCCAAAAAGCTATAATAATGGCGAGACCACCCATAAACCAATGCAATGTATGGACACATGTCTTCAAAAGGAAGATAGAAAGTTTGCATTTCAGACGCATTACACAAAGAAATCAGTCATTTATTCTTCTTTTTGTTTTTTTTGTCTTATATTTTTTGGGGGTGAAAAGTGAAAAGTGATGAAGAGATTAGAAGAAGTAGGAATAATCTGTGGATTGGTCGGAGTTCAGGTGGTTTACGCCGGAAACTCAGAGTTACTGAGTCACTTGTTGTCTCTTGGAATCGACCCTCTGCTTATTTCTATCTTCTGCACCTTCGCTGCATTTCTTCTCACCACTCCTTTCGCTTTCCTCTTTGAAAGGTTACTTCTTTTCTTTTTCATGCAACTCTCTGCTTCAATTAAGGAAAGCTCCAAATTTTAATTAATAGTGGTTTTGTTTTTGCAGCACACTTTGGCCCAGAAGTCTAACGTATAAGTTGATGACAAAACTGGTTTTAGTTGGTCTTGCTGGGTAAAATTTCCTTTTTATCTTTATTTATTTTTGATTTCGGTATGTTTTAATTTGTTTAACATTATTTGTTTTTTCGATACATGAAAGAGAGCAAGAAGAATTAAATTTTTCAAAAAAGTGATTAATTAAGAGAGGAATTGTGTGTTTTGAAACAGAGTGTCTCTGTTCCAATGGTTATACTTAGATGGAATGAAACACACCTCTGCATCAATGGCATCAGCTATGCTTAATCTCTGTCCTGCTTTCATTTTTGTCATTGCTTGGATTTCTGGGTAATCTCTTTACTCTTCTTTTCTGGTTAATTCAATCTGTTAAAAGTATATAAAGATTAGAGCTCTAATTAATGGGTTTTGAGTAATAGGATGGAGAAAGTGAAGCTAAGTTGTATGTATAGTAGAGTTAAGATGGGAGGAACAGTGCTGTGTGTAATGGGAGCTTTCATTATGAGCTTAATGCACAGTACTACTACTGCTTCGAGTTCGGTCAAGATTATGCCTATTGTTCCTGATGATGTTGTTTTGGATAAGGACAAGATCTTAGGTTGCTTCTGTCTCTTCCTCGCCATCTGCTGCATGTCATCTAGTGTTGTCCTTCAGGTATCACTTTATGCCCCTTCTTAGCTGTAGAGCTATCATTTATCCAGTCTTTGTTCTAATCTGGTTCTTTTTGCTTGTAAAATCACATTGATTGTCCTCATTAGGCATCCATACTAGCCGAGTTTCCAGCCCCGATATCAATGTTATCAATAGTATCTTTGATCGGCGGGATTACCTCGGTAGCCTTGCAGTATGTTCTTAAAGGGAGTATGGAAATGGGAAGTGCATCAGTAATCGGTCTCGGCTACCTTGTGGGATACGCAATGCTGGTACATATATAAATCATAAATGGTGTGCAACATTTGAATGTGTTGAAAATGATAAGGATACTGTTATGTAGGGAGGGTTAGTAAGTGGAGGAGGGTTAAGCTTCAGTGCATGGGTGATTAAGAAGAAAGGACCAGTGATTGTGTCTCTTTTTAGTCCAATTGCTACTGTGGTTTGTGTTATTGTATCTGCTTTCGCCATGGAAGACAGTTTCAACCTCGGAAGGTACTTAATCTTTGCAGCTTTTGGACAGAAAAGACAAAGAGTCAATTGACTTATTCTTGTTGTTGTTTGTATGAAATTAGCTTTGCGGGAATGACATTGATGTTTGGAGGACTTTACTTCGTTGTGTGGGCTAAAGGGAAAGAGAAGTGTGGAGAAGGAGATGAAGAAAAAGAAGAAGAATGTTTCCTCACAACAGAGTTTGATCTTCAAAAGCCTCTCTTGCAATAGTCTTAAAGTCTTTTTTTACTTGATTCTCTTGTGAATTTGGTTTAGGGTTAAAGTAGTAAGCTCAATTTTACCTTATAGATAATACAACTATACTTATATATGTTTGTGTGTTATATAGAAAAGTTTCGATAATGGTCGAAGAAACAATGTGAAAACACTAAAACTGTCAATCGATCTGAAACCTGATTATAAACAATGAAAATCAGTTAACAAAAAACTTATTATAAACGAGAATACTTAAATTAATACATTTGAGTATGTTATTAATATATATATATATAAACTTGCATTGGAATTTCATAGAAAAGTAATATTCTCATTTTAATTAAAGGGGGATTTTATATTTGGTGTTATTTAAACTTTGTTTCTTGGATCGTGCTGTAGGACTGCTCAGGAATAGAGAGATAGTTTTGTTTATTTTTATTTTCTTTAGGATTACAACTGGCCGGCCCATTATTCAAGTTTCTACATAAGATTCGATCATTGGATGTGTAAGTGTGCATGACTTTAGTACACTTACCACATGCCACTATACTAAAAACTATATGCAGGTTTTGTTTATTTTTATTTATTTAATATCTAATTATGTCTAAAGCATTGTTTTTGTAGTCGATTACGCAATGTTTGTTTGGACAAAAAAAAAGGTTAATATTAAACTCAGAACAAAGGTACTTTTTTGGTGTGAAGAGCGAGCAATAGATAATAGTAAAAATTGAGAATGAAGCAAAGCTAAGTAAGTTAACATTAATAGATTCCATTGTGTTTGTGTAAGCCTCTTCTTTACTCAACTACATCTATTAAAGTTCCAACAACTCCAATTCAAATCCTTGCCCTTTCTTTTTCTAAATTCTTAGTAATGTTCAATATATTTTGCCCTTCTTTAAAGAAAAACAATGATTACCAAAGGTACATTTAACAATTTAATGCATTCTTGTGACGGCAAGATTTTAGAAACATAATGTTCTTTTTTTGTATGAAGACTTAAAGTTTTGTTGAACTTGCAATCATAAACAAAATTCAATCCCGGTTCAAATATTCAAATTATCAAGATACTAATCATACGTAGATAACCTTTTTGTTTTTGTCTTTTTCTTTCATTTGCAATAAAAGTTATAAGTACATTGTCTATGTTGCAACCACTAATGTTTGTAGAAACAAAATTCAATTACGATTTACATTTTATAATGCACAAAACATAAGTTAATTTACTTTTTAAATCAAAAGAATTGAAACATAAAATGAGACTAGACGTCACTGATTAAAACTTAAGGTGGTATGGTTCAACACACCTGGACCTTTCTAATCATCATTGTGTAGTCATTCACAGATGGATCGACCATCGAATGATACCAATCTATTTACAATTATGCCCGATTCATTGCCAAACCTCGTATTCTAAAATTCGTTTTTCTTTCTTTTTTCCTTGTATCGGGGAGAAATCGAACTCTAGTGTCTGAGGATTTGTAAAGTGACCATATTATTTTCGTTTTTATTATTTCAAAATTATTAAAAGTTCGATCACATTACCAAGTTATATAAATGTTAAAACCGTTAAAAATGAGATTTCAGCATTTAAACCTCAACGCTCAATTGAATCAATGCAACGAATACAACCGTTTATTGTTAATTCAACCTGGACGCTTCAACCGATTTTGCCATTACAAATTCTTCAACTAACCCAACCAACATATTATAATTTCACTTATTATTTCTTCAACATATTAAAAAGAAATATACTTTTTTTTCCTTTAAGATTATGTAAACTCTTGAATACTTTAAAAAGTTGCTAGTCAATTCCACCTTTGTAATTAACAAAACCATTATTCAACTTTTATTGTTTTTACCACACTAAATTCAGTCACGAACTAATACTTCAAGATTCTTTACTGGGTGGTAATCGTTGCATTAACAGTAGTATAATTTGATCTTAATTATGATTTTACTAAAAGAAACAAAAGAATGTTATCTTAACGTATCATTAGTAGTAGTTATCGTATGGACCAAAAAAGTCATAATTGTTAATTTTGGGAGTATGTGAAAAAGAGAGGAATGCTTGTTACCTACTCTTATTAACTTCTCTCTCTCTGCTTGCTCGTGTCTACTACATCAGTCTCCCTAATCACATTGAGACAGAGAGAAAGAGAGAGATTTGGCCAAAAAGAAACTCATTAAAGTCTTTTCTTAGGTTTTCTCTCTTTTGCTTTTTGTTCTTTCCAAACAAAAATGCAGAACAAACACAAATGCAAACTCTGTTCCAAGAGTTTCTGTAATGGCAGAGCACTTGGAGGTCACATGAAGTCTCACTTGGTCTCATCGAAGAAACTTGCTGGTGACTCCGTTTATTCTTCTTCATCTTCCTCCGATGGTAAATCTTTGGTTTACGGGTTGAGAGAGAACCCGAGGAAGAGTTCCCGGGTCTTTAACCCGCATCCTGAATCATCCACTGTCTACAACAGTGAGACGGAGACTGAACCCGAATCCAAAGACCCGGTTAAGAAACGGGTCAGAGCAGAAGTTTCTAAGAAGAAGACAAAGAAAAAGAGTAGTAAAGTGTTCGAGTCAAGGAAGAAACAGAAGATGAGTCGTGTTAACGAGTCACCAGAACCAGCGAGTTCTGTCTCTGATGGTTCTCCAGAACAAGATTTAGCTTTGTGTTTAATGATGCTCTCTAGAGATTCAAGGGAACCGGTTTTTGTAGCAGAAGAGACGAAGCCGGAGAAAAGACATTATCCGGAGCTCCGTCGCTGTGTGATAGATCTGAATCTTCCTCCGCCGCAAGACGGCGATGCTGTGACCGTCGTTACAGCCATATGAAACAGTTGAGGTTCGAAGAAATCAAAACATTCTTGTTGATTTGGTTGTCTTCAAGATTATAATTCTTTAATAGAAAAACCGTTTATTGGTTTGGAATCTATGGCTGATATTTCAATCAAACATTGTAAGCAACAAGAAGAAACAAGCTTTGTTTCTAGTCTTCTTAAGGTCATTCGTGAATCATATAGTATATTGTTGGATCTTTGTTGTTATGTGGTTTTGATATTTCAAATTCTTGAGATGATTCTTTTTTGCATGATCTTTGGATCTTGGTTCTTTGATTTATAATGTGTTTAAATGGAACTATTTAATTCTTACTGTAATTGTTTTATGACACAACACAAGTGTGTGCTTCTTTAATTGATATTTATATTATTCACTAAGATATTTGACCAAAAATAGAAGGAATACTCTAGTAAAATCATGCTACTCACACATATATTATTGTATTGAAGCGATGACAAAGTATATTTATTTGTGTTCTCTTAAAACAATAAAAAGACAATTTAAATAGTAGACAGAAAAAGAAGAATAGGATGATAAATTAGTTGTTTCTTAGTTTGTGGTGTATATTAGATTGTGTTGCCAGCTGCATCTGCAAGTCTGTCTTAACTCTGTCTACTACTAGTTTTATTCCAAAACAAACAAAAAAAGAGCACTTTTTAGAAAAAAAATGGGGCATCTTTAAAATCACGTTTCTGCATGTTTACAACACCCTTTCCTGACTCTCAGTTTTAAACAAAGACTTATCCACTGACAGATCCACACCACACTTATTAAACAGATGAGTTTCTCTTGTTTGTATAAATTATTATCCACTTTCAGATTAACTTTTTTAAAAATAAATATTATTATTATAAGTAAAAAAGAAGGGAAAACTATTTCATGAACCAATTACATGACATAAAAATGTATTTTATTCGTAATTCTGAGCGTTTGTCATATCGCATAAATGTGAGACATGTGGCTTACCGTTTTCGCTTTGGGCCCCTTGTGGGCCGAGTTTACAAATATTCAACAAGTCAAGTTTTCTTCTTATTTTTATTTTCCTTGTTGGAGCTACTATGTTATAACTGTGAAATAAAAATAATAATTAAGATATTTACCAGAAATCTGGTGCTAATTTTGTCATATTCACACAGAATAATAATTGGAAGAAAGATATTCGACATCATTAAACACATTGTATGTTTTGACAAATATATCATATTAACTCATTAGGGTCCAATGTAACACGAATACAGTTGCATTTAGGGAAAATGACATCATGTCTGGTAATCTTAATAGGCTCTAAAATCTGAAAACGATGCTTAGTGGGTCTCATTTTATCTGGCCCATTTTGATGTGTTCACAAAAATTATCTTCACTAGATAGAAGAAACTCATAGTTCTGATGAGACTACGGAGCAGAGTAGAAGAGTCTCGACCAGAATCAAGTTTGTGAAACGGAAGTATTTGGTTTAGTCTCATGACTGAACCGAGATTGAATAATTTCTACAATTCTATGTTATTTTGTGTGTGTCAGTTAATAAGTGGACTAAGTCTTCCTATTATTTAAGAAACAACTTTCCACCATTTTTTATTTTCAGTGTCACGTTTGTAGAGTCAGATTGACTCAGTTTTTTTTTTACAGAGACTCAGCTTATTTAGTGAAAATTTAGGGAGACCACGTCTTATCCATTTAAGATTTAGGTTCAAATTTCATTAGATTTTTTCCAATGGGCTTTACAAAAATTTTGCCAAAAAAGAAATAAGACGTTTTCCTCCGAGTCCCGACACCAGCACCACACGGTGGCGACACGCATGGTTTGGTAACTCTTCTTCTCTCCATGCTCTTTGGACTAGCATACATATGCTTCTCTATATACTCAAGAAAAAACTGTTTTCCTAAACATTTGGGATTTTTATGCAATAAATTTATTAAGCTATATAAAACTCAATCCAAATCCATCCTATTTCACATTTCCTTTTTATCAATCATTTTAAGACATGACCTTTGGGCCTTATTGCCAAATAGTTAAATTAAAATTATTGGACTAACAATTCTCACATGAATAGAAATTACTTAAAACAAAAAAATTACACAGATTGACAAACTTTCGAGAATGTAGAAATTTTTTACTGTATTTGAGTAAGTAGCATTTTTCCACTTTGAATCACTCATTGTTAATATTTGTGAGGTTTACTCGACCAGGTGGTGAATATAATGTCTTGAACCACATAGAATTTTGTGTAAACCTAAAAAACATGTATAACCGAGTTCATTTTCTAGTAGAACTAAATTCTCTATTAAGTTTATTTTGGCCTTTGACTTTGCATGGTTGGTCATGAGTGAACACTTGGAGAATATAACTTTTCCTTTATTCTCCTAGAAACGATTTTATTTCACGGATGTACGGAAGTAACTTAGAATACTTGACTTATCAACCGATTATTGGACTCAAATACAACTAATTAAATGTGCAACTAATCTGCCATTGATATGCCATTGAAAATGTGTAACTGATCTGCCATTGAAAGTGTGACTGATCTGCCACTGAAAATGTGCGACTGATCTGCCACAGAAAATGTGTGACTGATCTGCCACTAAAATGTGTGAGTGATCGGCTTCAGCCGAGGAGCGTGAGATTGTGTCTTGCTTTCGTGTTTTCCAAGATATAGGTGAGCCACCAAGTTGTATTAACCACGCTGTTAGAGACCTTCGTGTAAGAGGACAGCCAACCCAGTCTGAATCACTCCAAGCTTGGAGAGTTAACGGTTGTCCTGATCTTAACAATATACCTTGACCTGGTTTCCATTTCAAATAGCAAATCACTCGAAGTGCAACATCCCAATGGTCCTATCTCGGACTATGCATAAATTGAGACAAAGCATGAATAGCATATGATAATTATGGTCTCGATACAGCGAGATAAATTAGACGACATACCAACCTGCGGTATTTGGTTGCCTCGGCAAGTAAAGGACTATTGGAGACAGTGACCTGTGGTTCTGGTACAATGGAAAACTTGCTGGCTTTGCACCAAGAAGGAATGTTTTAGAGATGATGTCAAATATATATTTCCGTTGACAAATATATATACCCGTGCTGTTTCGAGCAACCTCTAGGCCCGAAAAATATTTCAAAACTCCCAAATCTTTCATCTTGAAAGACTCAGTGAGATAAGTTTTGGACTCTACAATTATCGTTGGTGAGCTGCGCGTGATGATCAAGTCATCGACGTATACCAAGACATGTAACTTTATGCCATCCTTGTCAAAGACAAATAGAGAGTAATTCGGTACACATTAAACAAAACCGTAGTCTGTTCTGAAACCAACATCGTGGAGCTTTACGTAGGCCATATAATGATTTTCGTAAGCCAAAGACTTTGTTTTTATCCTTTAGTCTAAAAACCAGCTGGAAGTTTCATGTACAGCTCTTCATCTAGATCACCATGAAGGAAGGCATTGTGTACATCCATTTGATGCACTTCCCAGTCCCGTGATGCAACAATCTCAAGAAAGCATCTCACAGTGGTCATCTTGCTACTGGAGCAGACGTTTTAGTGAAGTCTTCTCCCTCAATTTGATTGTTTCCAAACTTGACAAGTCTGGCTTTCTGTCTCTTAATGTTGCCATCAGATTTATATTTGATACAGTATACCCATTTGCAACCGAGAGCCTTTTTCCCTGGAGGAAGATCTTCCACTGTCCAAGTTCATGTGTCTTCGAATGCCACAATTTCAAATCGCATAGCATCTCGGAATAAAGGATCTTCAATCGCTTTTTTGTATGACGTAGGAACAGATTTCGAAGAAATGGCGGCAAGGAAGTTGTGATAACTTTCAAAGAACGCATCCGAGTTTAAGAAATCTTCAACAGGATAACAAGATGAATCATGAATCGTGTTTGCAACAAAGGCTGTGAGCCTTGTCGATCGTGTCTGATTTCGTTGACCACGTCCCAACAATTCAGGTTGGTGGTCCTCATTTTGAACTTCAACAACTGGATAAGGTGCTGAAGTTTCTGCATTTGGTGAGTTCACAGTAACCCCCCCCCCCCCCCCCCTCCCCCCCCGAATCTTGTATCACGTTTTTTTGACTCTGTATCAACTTGCTGTTGATTTAGAGTAACATTAGTTTCAGTTTACACTGAAGATAATGATGCAGCTGAGTCTGAAGTAGAGATCATTGGTTCTGTTTCGTCTTGAATAATTGGTTATGAAGATTCTGGAATCACATGTGGGATAGAAGATGAACCAGTAGAGAAATCCAAGTCGTCATCAGGTATAATCAGCGGAGTATTCATCTCCATTTGTGTTGTTTCAGCACTTATAATTTTCTTGTGCTGAAAAGGATAAATATGTTCAATGAACTAAACATCTTTAGAGACAAAAAAATTTCCAGATTCAAGATCATATAAGCGTCAACCCCTCTTCCCAAAAGACACAGGCCTTGCGTCTCTCTGCAAATTTGTCGCCACCCTGATGCTTGTTATGCGCATAACACAAGCAGCCTACAATACGAAGATGTTGTAGTGGTGGAGGATGATCATATAACATTTCAAATGGTGTCTTACCATTTAGGACCTCAGTTGGAGTTCTATTGATTAAGTATCCTGCTGCCAAGATACATTCACCCCAGAATTCAATAGGTAAGTATTCTTCAAAACGCACAGCCCGAGCTATATTCAAGATATGTCTATGCTTGCACTCTGCTTTGCCATTTTTTGCGGTATTGCTATACATGACGTCTCATGGATAACACCATTGTCTCTAAAAGTAATGGTAAGAGTGATGAATTCACTTCCATTATTGCTTTGCAGTCTGCCGATTTTAGTGTTGCATTGTCTCTCAACCAAAGCAAAAAAACTGACGAATACGAGTAGGTGCAAGTTGTTTATTTGGCAAGAGATATAACCATACAACTCGAGTGTAATCATCAACGATGGTTAAAAAATATTGTGCACCACAGATTGCTTTTGACTGATAAGGTCCCCACAAATCACAACGTATCAACTCAAACGCAGTACTTGTCGTATTCAAACTTGTTGGAAAAATATCTCGAGATTGTTTGGCACGGATGTCCAAGACGTTTATGCTAAACTGCTCTTGTATCGGTCACAGTACTCGCCACCAACACCTGAGCAACATCGATATTCCTAAAGAAGTAAAGACTGTTTTGTTGTTCACCTGCTCCAATCAGAGTTCTCGTGGTGTGGTCCTAGATTTTGCAAAGAGTATCAGAGAATTGGAAGTTACATATCCGATCTTTTGCGAGTTGAGAGACAGATATCAAATGACAATGCAACCCATCAACATGTAACACATTCCCTAAACTGATTTTTAAACCCAATTTAACTGATCCTTGATGCGTTGATACTGTAAACCGACCATAAGGTAACTTAATCCTAACTGGATTCATGGACTGGCAATAGGTAAGGAAATCAAGTGATCCGGTCATGTGATTTGTGGCTCCTGTATCAAGGATCCAAGACTGATAGAAAAACGTACATGTTAAGCGTTCAGATTCAGGTGGTTTTCTGTCATTCAGAAGTGCAACAAGCGTTTTCCACTGTGATTCAGTGAGTCCACTAAATCCATGAGCCTCCGCATCTGTAGACATCACATTGACAGATGCTATTTCTTTCCCTAGGCGTTTCAGCTGTGATGTACCAGCAGATCAAGTGGTGGTGTTTTTGAATTTTGGGCGATCTCCCCACCACTCCGGATATCCAATTTGCCTGAAACATTGCTCTGCTCTATGTCCCGTTCGGCCACAAGCAGTACAGAGAATAGCAGATTTGTCACGATTATTCATAGTAGGTTTTAGTTTGTATTGTGTATGTACTGCGAAGCTCACACCATCAATTGGTTCAGCATGTACTCTTCCTCCTACACGAGAGTCTTCTTCTTGAGTAAGGGTGTTGAAAACGCCATCAAGTAAAGGCAGAGTTGGAAGAGAAAGCAGAGAAGAACGTATAGGAATGTACACCTCATCAAGACCCCTTAAGAATTCATGAACCTTATCCTCCTCTCGTTCTTACTCCAGCGTAGTGGCAGATCACAGGTACAAGATCCACATTTTCAGGCTTTTGGTGGACGATAATCAAGCAGTGTCGTCCACAGTTTGTTTAGCTGGTCAAAATATGCTTCAATAATTTGTCCATTCTATTAAACAGTAGCAATTTCTGTTTTATTCCTCTGGATTTTCATGCCATTTTTCATTGAGAATCGCTTCTGGATGTGTTGCCATAACTCAGCAGCAACGTCACGATGAGATAAATGGACCACATATAACAGAATCAATGGTGAGTTTAATCCACGAGATGATCGAAGTGTTGTTGGACCACCAATCTTCCAAATCTGGTGAGTTTGAAAGAGGTTGAGGAATGGTGCCATTAACAAAACCAAACTTCTTCCTAGCCTTCAACGCCAATCGTATATTAGAGGACCACTCATCATAGTTTGATCCACACAGCAATGGTTGAGAAATAACACATCATGGATTGTCGCTAGCAGTAAGGTCATATGGAGAGATTGTTCTGCGTTGAACAACAGCCTCTCTCTGGATAGATGAATCTTCAGACATTATTTCCGTGAGAAAAAATGAGAATCACGGTGAATCTAGGAGAATAAAGAATTCAGCCGTCAATAGCTTAATGATAAGAAAACCCTAGGGCTCTAGTGCTATGTTAGAAACAGAAGAATATGTAAAAGGTTTCTGTGTTGATTCTCTCTGTACATTATCGTTCTTATACAAAGGGATTCTAACATTAAGCTAGATACAAACTAGGAAAGAAATTTACAATATGGAAATATCGGATACTCTAGGATCCGTAATAGAAATAGATCTTTGAATCAAGGTTTTTGGTAGATTTTTTAATCACAGATTAGTGTTTTGATTGTTTTGTATTTTGAGTCTTAAGATAGCTCTTCGATTCATGAATTCTAACTTAGTAAAATTTTGTAAAGATTTTCAATTGTAAGATTTTTTTAAACGTTTTCACGTAGTTAACCTAGTAATTGTGTTTAGTAAACATTTTTCATTTGGCTTTTAAAGGCTAGAAGATTATTTTATAAAGTTATTAAAATTGCTAAATATTTTTCATATGTATAATGTTCGTGTAGGTTTTAGGATTAGTATTAAATTAAAAAATTTATTTTATATATCATATATATATTCGATTTTTTTTTAAAAAAATTTGTATATAAATTAGAAACATTTATTTTATTTTTTTATAAATTAGAATTTTTTTGTATATACATTATGCAAATAATTATTATATTGCAGGCGAATTACGGCTATTTCCAGAGACATAGACATGGTTAAGCAGCAGGAGATGAAGCGTCAAATGCAAGAGAGCAACAACAAATTCCGGGAATTTGATGGGAGGCAGAAAGCGCAAATATGAGGAACTTTCAAAACTTCGAGACCTCTGTCAGAGCTTCCTATCTCTCGGGACCTCATTATCTGATAGGCCTCCGGGAAATTTTAGTTTTTATAAACAATTACTTTTGTATTAAAACTTTTTTAATAATAATATATTTTGAAATTTAAATTTTAAATATATTTAATTTATTATGGGTTTATTTAAATATTTTCAAAATTAAAAAAATATTTAAAACAATCGGTCCGAAATGGTCAAAATTTTCAACCGTTACCGACTAGAACTTTTTGACCGTTTTTAACTGCTAGCATTTTTGACCGTTATTAACAATATTTTTCGATTGTTTTTGACTGATTTTTTTTCCTATCGTTTTCTGTGGTCGGAATTTTCCAACCGTTACTGATGATTGTTGATGGTCTGAATTCTAACCGCTTTTAACAGGATTCTGATTTCCGACCATCTCAAACCGACCATTCCGTTTATTTTCCGACTGTTATTGACGAGATTGACGGTCAAAATGAACTATGCATTCTTCTTTTGAAAATCTTTTTTGCCAAACATTATTTTCAGATGATTGTTTTCAAACAAACTTCGTTTTAAACACAAATTTTTTCTAAACATTCGTTTTAAACGGTACGACCAATCAATCCTTAAGTAAATCTGAATATGCACTTAAGGAAAAAGAGATAATGATACGTAATATTAGAAGATTAGTTTTCTTTTTAATATATATGTTAAAGTTTATTTATAGTGAACCCCTTTTCAAAAAAATATGAAAAGAAGACATTTATATATATATATATATATATTGAAGTTTTATTTATAAGATTATATGAATAAAGAAACTGGTAAAATTTTAACGATATAGACTCAGAAGATGACCTTAATGAAATTCTGAAATTGAGGCTCTGGAACTTTGAAGACTTGGGGGGGGGGTAGTAATAACCAAATTAGATTCGGATTTCACACCGGAGAAGCTTGACCTCATACCCTTGTGGATTCGTTTATCGGACATTCCGATAGAACATTTCACAGTCGACCTCTTTAGAGCGGTTGCGGACTCAATCGGTGAGCTTCTGGAGGTTGAATTTGACCCTGATAAGAATCATTTGCTTCTCTACATAAGGGTAAAGATTCTTTTCAATATAAACAACCCAGTAAGAGAACACAGAAAGTTCAAACTCCCCATGGGGGAAACTATTACGATCACGATAAACTTCGAAAGGATGAGGAAGTTTTGCAAGCAATGCCGTAAATTATTCACTCGGAAGCCCAATGTAAGCCTCTAGTGTCACCTGCAGTACCTAACCCTGTGGATATCAACAATGATGATTACACTGGCTCTTCTACACTTGGAAGGGAGAAAAAAGATCATGCTCAGAGGCCAGAAAACGACGCGGACAGATACAGACAGGAAAAGCGTCCGATGGAGGTGGACCCGCAGGCTACAAATATGATGAAGGAAAAAAAAATCTCTCCATAAGGATCAAGGACCGAATGGAAAAATAACACGAGAAAATGTTAACCATGGAGCACAGATACCCAGTAAGCTAAAGCGTGACGTAGGCGATAAAACTAGTTCAACAGGACCCACCAGGAAGTGGTCAAAGAATTACGGGGTTATATACAGGTGAGGAAACCTTTATGCTACTAGATGAGACTGGGAACAAAGTGAAAAACCTCAAGACGTATAAGAAACAGAAAACTGGCATTTCTACCCCTCCAACGACTGCAGAAGCCAATGAAGTAAACACAATGGGTCTGGTGACTATCCATGAGTCACCAAATGTGCAATGAGTATTGTAAGTTGGAACTGTCAGGGAGTGGGGAGCACTCTGACAGTTAGATGTCTAAAGGAAATACGAAAGTCGATATTTTCTGACTTTATGTTCCTCATGGAAATGAAGAATGACAGCCGAAAATTAGAATCAATACGAAAATGGAATGGCTATGATAAATTATTCACAATGGAACCGAGAGGTTTGAGCGGAGGTCTGGCACTATTGTGGAAAAACCATATGAAGATACAAGTAACTTAAGCTTGTGACAACTACATAGATACAACCCTTTATGTAGGCGACAGACTTATCAGGGCGACATTTGTGTATGGACACTCAGTTACCCATTTACGACTGGAAATATGGGATAAATTACAGAACACAGATTTAGGAACACGAATACCATGGTTTCTTATAGGAGATTTCAACGAAATATATGACAACCGAGATAAAGAAGGTGGTCAGAGCCGGCCAGAAAGCTCATTTAGGAGATTTCGATCATTTCTCAGGAATTGTAGACTAAGGGAGCTTCCAAGCATAGGACCACATTTCTCTTGGATGGGAAATAGAGGTGGCCAATGGATACAATGTAGGCTTGTCCATAGTTATGGGAACACCGAATGGTTCCAACAATTTACAAGATCCCGCACAGCCTACTTACCTATCATGGGGTCAGACCACATACTTCTACACACCAAAATCATGACTGAATCAACAGATTTCCATAAATGTTTCTGTTTTGATAGAAAATGGATTAAAAAAAGAGGAATGGAAGAGGTGGTGAAAAAGAGCTGGTCAAAATCCTTTTCTAATCAACGGCTCACAATCTTATATTGTATAGCAGAATGTAGAAAAGAGATCTCCAGATGGAAAAAAGATAGGAAAACCAACTCCAAGCTGCACATTGACAAAACCAGAGCAATGCTGGATGACGAAATGGCCAGAACTCACCCATATCTAAATCTTATCAGTCAGTTTAAAACTGAGCTTTCCATGCACTACAAAGAGAAGGAAAAATTTTGGAAAGAAAAGAGCAAGTTGAGGTGGCTGAGGGAAGAAGATCAAAACACGGCATTCTTCCACAAGTATGTCAACAACAATAGAGCTAAAAACATACTAATATGCCTTAAAGACCCCCAGGGGAATACTCACTTTGAGGAAGGCTCAAAAGGAGAAATAGCTGCCAACTACTTCCGATCTCTATTCCAAACTTCCCACCCAGCGGGTATAGACAATGTTCCAACCGCAAGGTCACCGACGAGATGAACCAAGAGCTCCTAAAACAAGCCACCCCGGAAGAGATCAGAAGGGCAGCTTTTAGCATCAGAGGAGATAGCTCTCCAGGTCCGGATGGGATGACGGGTCACTTCTTCCGAGAATACTAGAATATCATTGGCGACAAGGTTATACATGACATCTAGGATGCTTTCGCAAACGGGGTCTTTACCTCGGAATGGAACTACATACACATCGTCTTGATCCCAAAATGCAACAACCCAACAGAGATGAAAGATCTTACACCGATCAGCCTTTGTTCAGTAGTGTACAAAATAATCTCCAAGCTAATAACAAAGAGACTACAACGAATGCTACCCTCAATAATTTCGGAGACACAAGGAGCATTCATCACGGGGAGACTTATCTTTGATAATACTCTCATTGCACACGAAATCATGCATCATCTAAACACGAACAAAAAGGGACAAGAAGGATACATGGCCATTAAAACGGACATGTCAAAGGCGTATGATAGGATTGAATGGACATTTCTTGAGAGAACGCTTAAGCAACTTGGTTTCCACCACTCCTGGGTCTGCATGGTCATGCATTGTGTCACCACGGTCAGAACTCTATCCTCATTAATGGTGTTCCCTTTGGCCTTACAACACCACACAGAGGACTCCGCCAAGGGGATCCCCTTTCCCCTTTTCTTTTTGTTTTAGGAACAGAAGCATTAATATATATTATGACACGCACAGAACAGATGAACAAAATTACTGGGATTTGTCTGCACGAATCGGGTCCAACCATCCATCACATATTATATGCGGATGATAGCCTATTTGTTAGCCGAGCAAATATCCAAGAAGTCAATGCTCTAATAGGCTGCCTTAATGAATACGAACAAATTTCGGGCCAGTACATCAATTATGATAAATCGGCGGTGGATTTTGGTACCAAAGTGGACCTAGTTAAACAACTGGAAATTAAAAGGATTCTTCATATCCACTCAAGTCATGGAATTGGAAAATACCTCGGCTTACATGAATGCTTCAAAGGTTCTAAGAAGGAAATTTTCAACTTTATATCAGAGAAACTCGCGGCTAAGATGGACAATTGGTATTCAAAAACTCTTTCGCTAGGGGGAAAAGAGGTAATAATTAAGGATTTAGCCATGGTCTTCCCGGTGTATGCTATGTCAAGTTTCAAACTCTCTAAAACACAATGCCAAAAACTAACCAGTGAAATGACGTAGTACTGGTGGAACTCAGTTAAAGATAAACAGAAAATCCCATGGGTAGCATGGAAAAACATGTGTAGACCGAAGATGGATGGAGGGTTGGGGTTCAGGGATATCGAAAAATTTAATCAAGCCCTACTAGCCAAACAAGCGTGGAGGATACTAAGAAACCCAGACATGTTGCTTGCTAAAATCTACAAATCTAGATATTTTAGGAACTCCTCTTTCTTAGATAGTAGTTGGGAACGCAACCATCCTATGCCTGGAGAAGTATTTGTCACGACAGAGACTTTCTCTCAAAAGGACTCATGAAACAAATAGGCAATGGCAGAGACACTTATGTGTGGACGACAAAATGGATCTTCCATCATCAACCCAGACCACCCATAAGTAAGGATACTACCTTTAATGTCTGCCTCAAAGTGGAGGATCTAATTGCGGATGGTGACTGGAACCATCCGCTGATACATGCCATCTTCCTAGCCATGGACGCGGAAAAAATATTGGAAATTCCCCCTAATACTACTGCTGAAGACACATGAATTTGGAGTTTTAATAACTCAGGAGAATATACGGTAAGAAGTGGAAACTGGCTGCTGCAACAACAAGGAATGTCACCACAAATAACTGAACACAGAGGCATAAACTATGTAACAAGAATGAATGCCAAAATTTGGAAACTGAAAATCCCGGAAAAGATCAAGTTTTTCCTTTGGAGAGCACTCTCAGAGGCTTTAGTTGTAAGTGCTAGACTCAGGGGCAGAGCAGTAATACAAAATGATCAATGCCCAATCTGAGGGAGAGTAGCCGAAACTATCAACCACTGCTTATTCATATGTCCCCCTGCCAAGCTTTTGTTGGTTCTTGCCTCTCTACCAATTCCTATACATGGTTACTCTCAAACCTCCTTATACACGAATATAGCATTTCTAATGAATACAGAGGCCCTTGGTAGTACAAGTTCAGGAAAAATCTCAATTTTCCCATGGATTCTATGGCCATATGGAAGGCAAGAAACAAGTATGTAATGCAAGGGGGACAACTAGATCACCAAGAAATCTTTAGAGAAGTCACCCAAGAAATGCGTTGCTGGAAGGGGTCACAAAGTGTAACCATGGCCAGCTTGCGAAGGCTAACCAAATCTCAAGCTCTCATATATGGGAACATAAACCCACACTGCTATAACACAGTTAACTGGAAGGTGAAATAGGCACCACACCACAATTTACATGGAGCTGCACTTATCATTACTAGGAGTGATAACACGGTTTGGATTCATGCAAGACATACCATCGCTGATGCCCCATCCCCCAAAAATCTAGAGTTCAAGGGACTTACCTGGGTGCTACAATCACTCATAGAGTTGAACACATTACATGTGGTGGTGTACATCGACAATAGGAAACTATACCACATCATTTCAAATCCCGACGGTTGGCCCCGCTACAAAGCATGGACTAACAGAATTTATGTTCTCAAAGGTAGATTTGCGGACATTCAATTTGCGAGTATACACCCCCGAAGGAATGGTAGGGCTCTTGCCATTGCACTTAGTGTGGTCAACGAAGGAAGATACAATGGTTATTTGGCAAGGGGGGAACCCCAATGGGTGACACACCTCGATAAGGATGTTGTGGGCACGTCGAACAATTTGGCATGGGACAAATAAATGAATGCCCACCCTCTGAAGTTTACCAAGAGAAGATCACAATCACAATTCAAGCAGTTAGATCATCTTGATTAACCAAGTGGGGAAGTTAGTAGTAGTTCTTAGGCATATGCACTTATAATCTAGACTATTGGGAGGGGATATTGGGTAGCTAGGTCTTATTTCTTAAGAAGCCCATGTAGTATTCAGACGGCCACCTCTTAGATAGCCACTAAGTCGATAAAGCTTGGCCCAACTTCTGATTAGGCCCAGTATTTTCCGAGTCTTCTTACCACCATCCCTACAGCCCATACTTAGTCCACCAAATGACTTGTAGGCCTAATTCATAGCCAGATAATAAATAGAATTTAAGCCCAAGCATGGATTTGGCTCAATAGTTTTCGAGTCTAACTTGTCCCCGCCTTTCCAGTTCCCTTGCATTTTGTCCTTTTTGCTTGTCTGTTTGAACTCATAGGTTTGTTATCATTTCCTCTAGACCTACGTAATCTCTAGGCAATCATGGCTTCGAATTATATATTTGTTTACACAGAACAGCTCGCTGCATGGTTTGTAAGGTTTAGATGGTTGGATTCTCTCTGACATGTGGCAGATGTGCAAGTTTCCTGACCAATCATATGCACAGAGTATAAAAGACTGGACAGAAGGGAGTTAGTTGTGTGCAGAGCTGCAGAGACGTCTCGATTGAGAATAAAGTTTCGAGTTCATCAAGACAAGCTTCAACACTCTCTCACACTACATGGAGCAAAGTCATGATGATCAAATACAAAAGAGAGGAGTCTATATAAGGACTCAGGAACAACTGGAATTCACTACAGAAAAATCAATCAGTGCAAGCAACAACAATGGATCACAATTTATGGCAAGCATTGAACCAATTCGATCTAGGGAGATCTGATCCTCCCACCTTCCTCCCTGTAGCAATTTATAACCTTCAGAAAAACAGGAAGAGCATCTTCGTGAGGCCACTTAATCCACTATAGCGAAACATACAAGAGCTCATCGAAGACTTACCGAAAGATTGGGGATTACAAACTTCTATCCAAGGGAGAATGATTGGGCGAGAAATTGCACAGTTTTTCTTTGCTAATGAAGAAGATCTAAACTCAATACTTAGGATGCAACCACTTATGTACAATGGATGGTTAGTGGCAGCTGCGAGATGGATGGATCATCCCCCGCCCAATTTCCTAACAATAATTCAACAATGCATTCAACTCAGAAATCTTCCATAACAATATGCATCGGAAGAGGCAATGAGGGTGATGGCCAGCGAAGTGGGAGATGTATTGGAAATCGACCTGCATGACTCTTCAATCACGAGACCTTTCCTTATTCGAGGTAAGGTAAATTACAATATTGATGCGAGGCTTAAATACTACAAAACAATAAGATGCGAGAATGGAGATCACTTTCAAGTCCAATTCTATTATGAATGGATGTCTCATCTCTGCTTCAACTGTCAACACATTACCCACACAACCACATTCTGTCGACACATTCTCACTCCGGAGGATTATTTCATCAACCCTTTGGCTCAAGCACACGCGGATAACAGAAATTCGGAAAGCGATGCATCTTCTGGAAACATAACCACCACGACGGAATCATTAGCAACACAACCTCACTCTTCTCTCTCGGATGAAAGGCTGAATTCTGAGACAAAAACCTACAACAAAAGAATAACAATTGAAGACGTACTTATGAACCCGAGTGATACCTTTATGGCGGACGTCAACACGATGCCGCAAGATCTAGAAATTGGAGGCCCCTCCAATTATAACCAAGTGCAGACAACTCATATTGAAGACAACAACTCTGAGGTTGGTGCATCTACGGGATTTATTCCGGAAAAGAAATCCAATTCAGACTTGGAATGAAGACAATAGAGTCGGTGATCAAGAGTCCTTAATATAATGATTTTCTGTAGTCCTTTTGGATTCTGTAGAGATAAGCTCTCTCGAAGTAGTATCGGTCGTCCAGGTTGTAGGCTAGATTATCTAAAGTCTTTTGGTCTGTAAAAGGTCGAGTACTTCTCCCCTATGAACAAGGGTTAAACTTGTATGGTCTACTTTTATCTTTAATGGAAGCAATATAATGTTAGAGGAAAAAAAAAGATTATATGAAGAAAAATAATGTGAAAAATTTCATATTTCTATAATAAATCTAAAATATCTACTTTTAAAAAATACTCTTGTGGCCTTTTTAACTTAAAAACCTCTATCTCAAAGGTTATCTTGAGGCAAGGGCCGAGAATGACGATTTGGAGAAAGAAGAATCTGTTATTTCTACTCTTCATCGAATAATTTTAATTCCAAAAGAATATTTAAAATCTGCTTAATTTTAATGAAAAATCACTTTAATGCTCCCTCCAATATTTAATCTGTAATAAACGAAAAATCGGGAAATTCCACTCCCAAATCACTCTCGACAAAACACATTGTATGGAACAAGTTTCGAGACGAGAGGGCTCGAGCACCGAGGGGAAGGGTTTTCAACGTGCTCCGCCTCGAAGAATCGCCACCATTAAATATCTTAGTCTGCATCACCTTCCAGCTCTGCAATATCTCTCATACGTCTCCCATAAAGGTTATATACGAGAAATGAATTTACATTGGAGAGATTTGTAAATTGGTTATTGAATCTGGGTCGATTAGGAATAGAAATTGGTAAAAGTTGTAATTCATAGGTTGAATCTTAGTGCATTTTGTGTATTAGAGCCCGAGTCATCCAATTTCAAGAATTTAAGGTGATTTCGCGATAGTATAACTAGGTACAACTAGTATAACTAAACTGAAAGAGTGATTTATATTATTTGTTTATGCATGATATATATAATGAGCAAGGAGATCTTCATCTTGGTAAAATGCAAACGTCGTAGTCCCTCTATTTATCTAGTGATAGAGCATGCAATAGCGGATATCACTTTCTCGGTGTTGGAACATTGTCTATACAAGAGGCTTGGTTTAGATGAAACAAAGGTTAGTCTCAATTTGAGTTTCTTCGCACCTATGGTTGGAGGGGAGGAAGAAATGAGTATTTGTGATGATGTGGATGTGCGTAGTTATCTATCGTTTGTTGACGATCATAAAGGCAGATGTATATTGTTTATGGAGATCATTAATAGGTCGGAAGAGCCTGAGATAATGTCGGGACAAGTGTCAAAAGTGGTAAAAATTTCTATTGGTAAGAACTATGATGAGTTTGATGTATGTAATGATGAAGTAGTCGCATGCAATGTTATTGTTGATGTTGAAGAAGTAGGAAATACTGTTGAGGATGGTGTAATCGCATTTAATGGTATTGATGATGGTGAAATCGGTGTCAATACTATGATTGTGTATGTAGAACCAGAAAGGTTAGGTGATGCATATGTTGAGCTTCCACCTTCTGTAGAAAGTAGTCAGTACATAGAAGAATGGAAAGACGGTTTGGGTTTGAGTTTGCGTTAGGAATTTCCAAATAAGAAGGCATTGCAATAAGTGGTGGATGAGCATCATTCGACAACAGCTTTTGTTTTGCTATTAAAAAATTATGTCAACCACGATTGGTGTTGGCATGTAAGAAAGAAGGCTAAAAATGGAGTTTACGAGCTTCAAAGATTAGTAATACTAATATCTTCTCAGTAAGAAACTACACAAAGATGCATACATGTTCTCAGATTAGTCAGAGCAAGGACAACCAAACAAAGAGGCAAGGCACACTAGAAATCGTTGCAGTTATTTTGCAAGAGGATTTCCCTGGAGAACTGAACACTCCAGCTCCTAGAGTTATCATAGATCTTTTTAAGACCAAATTAAGCGTGAGTATATCGTACTCCACAGCTCGGAGAGGGAGGGCACTTGCTATCAGTCAATTGAATGGTACTCCGGAAGAAAGCTACAAGATGTTGCATTCCTATTTTTACATGTTAGAGAAGGTTAATGTGGGTACTATAACACGTGTGAAACAAGATCCTAATGGGAATTCAGATACCTTTTCATAGCTTTGGGTGCTAGCATCAAGGAGTTTAAGGTGATGAGGCAAGTGATAGTTGTGGAGGCATCATTCATCAAGAACGGTTATGGTGGTGTACTACTTTTTTGCAATAGCTCAAGATCTTAATCATCACATTTATCCCTTAGCTTACAATATACTTAATGGAGAGAATGATGCTAGTTGAACTTGGTTTTTTGAGAAATTGAAGATGGTTATACCCGATTCGAAAGAATTGGTATTTATGAGTGATAGGAACCTGAGGCTCATCGGTGTTGCAGGAAATGTGTATCCAAAAGCGTATCATGGGTATTGCATATGGCATATGTCTCAAAATGTGAAAGCTCACGCTCCAAAGGGAGCCAACAAAAGTACGGTTGCATTCAAATTCATGGAATGTTGTAAGAAATACACAGTTCCTAATTTCAAGCGTGAGTATAGTCTGTTTGCTTCCAGATTTTCAGCTGCATACAAGTATCTAAAGGATAGTTGTCCGAAAGAGAAAGGGCAAGGTCTTGTTTTCCGAGAGATAGATACAACATAGACACAAGCAACAGTGTGGAATCATTAAATAGTGTGTTCAATGAGGCGAGGAAGTACTCTCTAATCCCAATGTTGAATACAGTATTAAAAACATTTGCTAAGTGGTTCTATGAACGTCGGTTGGAGACAACAGCTGGCACGAGTGCAAACAAACTGATGCGTTTTGTTGAGAACTTAATGCATTCATCCTGGGCTGGTGCTGAGATGTTGAAAGTGACGGCACAAGACAGTTGTCAATTCGACGTCGTTGATTCTGATGGAAAGTCCTATTTAGTGGACTTGGAAGCACTGACTTGTACTTGCAAAGTGTTTGATGTAGAGAAGCATCGTTGTCTCCACGCATTAGGCGCTTACATTTATCATAAAAATCTGGAGGTTAGATCACGTAGAATCTTTCAACTGCATGAATTGTGTTCTAAATATTTTTGGTCTGAGTTGTGGGCACTCGCGTATATCAGAACTATTTATTTAGTACCTGACATGTCTCAGTGGGATGTCCCGGATGAGGTAAAGAGCAAAGAAATCATACTTCTTGACCGGATTGTTAAAAAGAGTATAAGGAAAATGAAAAGGTATCCATCCGCTGGGGAGAAACGTCCTAGGACTAGGGTGCAAAATCAATTCCAATGGATGTTGTTTGGAGATTCAATGTAATCAATTTATTGTGCTTCATTTTCCATTTGTAAAACTATATATTACATTGGACATCATCGTGTTTTCGAATTGATTTTGGGTTTTCCTACATTTGTGAAACTATATATTTATGTACTGTATTGTTAAATATCTGGACCGAAGAAGAATGTGACCGAAAACACGAGTGTTAATTACCTTGATCATAACACGAGTGAGTTGGACATAACTAAAACGAAATGATTAAAAAAGAATGTGATTTGGTATTTGGAAAGTGTTATAAACCTACATACAATTAGAAAATATAATAACAACTAATAAATAAAATAGTATATAACTCGAGTAAACAACCAACACTTACACCACTATGTTCCATAGACTTTCAATGTAACTTTCTAAATAAGATCCAAATTTAGAACTTTTATTTTCATACATCTATTTTATTTAGTTTCAACTCATGAAACACTAATCACTAACAAATTTAAAACAGAAATTAAAAGTATAACAAATATATTTAATGTAAACGGATGAGTACGGTTTGGGTACTATTTACGATTTGGGTTCTATTTACTCGATTTTAATCATGTGTTAATTTTGTTTGTGATTTAGGTTCAATAATGGTGTCTGTCCCATCCTCTGTTTCCTCTATTGAGTCAACTCGCGAAGCTGAGATGGAAGAACTCAGTGATTACATGCATCGCCAATGGGTTTTAACGGACAGACTGGGGAATTCCTACTAGGTTCCCATGTGGTGCTTGAATCACCATGGAGCGCACAAATGAACCTCCCCCGAAAAGGATTTACTTCACTTACCGTGAATACAAGGTATGGTTTAACTATTCTACTGACGTGGTGTTGTACTCCTAGAATGATGACATGCATCGTCGACAAAGTTGGGAGCACGCAATACAAGGGGAGTGTGAGCATCTCAGGTTCGATGTTAATAGGCTAGCAAAGGAGGTTGTTGCTCAAAAGGTGGAGGTTGCTGCTTAGAAGGCGGAGTCGGCTGCTCAAAAGGTGGTGTTGGCTGAGATGAAGTTGCTCTTGGAGAAGTTTCTGGCTGAAGACCAAATTGCTGAGCTATGGATGAAGATAAGGAGATTAAAAACACCAGGTTTATGATTGGTTTGTAAGACTTGGCTTAGGGCTTACCTTATCTATCTTGTAAGATATCTACTCTATGTTTTATGACTTATCTTATCTATCATCTACTTTGTATTTTAGGACTGCTCTTAATCCCTCTTGTAAGATATTTCTCCATGTTTTATGACTTCTTTATCTCGGGCTTGTAAGATATGTAAGACTGGACTTTGTCCATTTTCCTTCGTAATCAATGTAAGATAATGACTACTCTATATATCTTCCAAAAGGCACAACGAAGTCTTTCAATACATTAGTTCATCCCCAAAATACAGAAATACATAAAAACAAGCAAATATAAAGACTTCTCTATATACTTCAAATAAATTTTGCCTTTGCCCCAGCTTGAGTCAGTGGTGGGGTAGGATTATAGTCAACCACTGAGAGTTTACCCTTTTGTTTTCTATCCTTCTTAATTTCAACCTCTTCTTCGAAAGTTGGGAGGAAGCAGCAGCTCATCAAGTGGATCGGTAGGATATGCATTTGTAACATTTATAGTATTTATACCAACATCACATGGTTCGACTTCTATACCATCACCAACATTTTTCAACGCTGATACTCTTTTCTTCAAATCATCAATCTCTCTTCGCATTGGCATATGGAAGATGTGTTTGAACTGCAGATGCTTCGTAAACCACTCAGTCTCTGTAGGTGTGAGCGGATGTCTCATACTTTTAAAAAACTCCAATGTCTGTCAGATGTAGCACTGTGTCGAGATCCTCATTTTGTTCTTGTACTCTAATGGCTTGAAGTGCATTCCATCATGTAGATGTGTAGCAGGTCCATTATCCTTTATTCCACCTTCCTCCCCCTCTTCTATATTCAGAAACATATTTATAATTCCAATTACCACACACCAACTAACAAGTTCGGGGCCTAACAAGTACTCCAAATCTACCACAATAGCAAATTATTTCGAATCCTTAACATTGCAGTGTTTTTTCCCTCTGACTCTCCATTCTCTCTTTCTGTTTCTACTCTACCACTTCCGTCAGCCCCTTCTTCTGATTTTTCAGCTTCCGTAATTTCATCTTCATCTCCCTCTTCTCGACCACTTCCTCCAACTTTTACTACTTTTTCTTTTCCACCTGTCTCATCGTTAACGACTGGAGCAATTTCTTCTTCCACCACACTTGCTTCAACCATTTCTTCTCCACGGCTTTCTTCCCCACGTTTATCTTGAAGCGGAGTCTTCTTTCTTCTACTAAAAATCTTGTACTTAGTCCCCCGATTCTCAGTCATCGCTTAATGATACATTTGAGATTGAAATCGGAGATGTTTTCTGTCTGTTTTATGGAGAGAAGAGGGAGCGAAGAAGAAGGAGGGGAAATTCGAGAAATTTGAAATAGAGAAATAAAAATTAGGGATTTACGATTAACCATAACTTAGTTGTAATCCTGAAGGATAAATTATTTTTTTGTCAAACCCGAGTTGAAGACCCGATTTCATTGGATGGGCGGATTTATCCAAGTTTTGGATTGTAATAAGATGATTATTGAAAGAGTTTTGGGTCATTTTATAATTTTTTGATTTATTTTTAATTACCACCAATAATCTTTTTAAAATTTGGCCTTCTGAGATTATGTTTCACACAAAGTGTCCTCCTCAGTCAAAACTCCGGCTATCTTCCAGTAATTAGTGCTATGTTCCAAAAAAAATTACCACTAGTACTAAAGCTTGACTTTTATTTAATTAGTTAATTTGACAATGGTTGTCGCGTGGTAGGAACAATTTAAAACAAACGTAAATTCGTGGACACTAAACTTGATTTTTGCCAGAAACTAAACTATTACTGTTTGGTAAGATAAAAATAATACTATGTTTTATCTCTCATTAGAAAATACAGTCAATTTGATTTTCGGTGTTGTTTCTCTGAAAATTACTTGATTTTTGGTTTAGATAATTTTTTTGTTAACAATAAAAGAGAATTCTTTCAATTGCAGACTTATGTTGTGTCTATCGATCTCTTTTTGTTTTGTTTACTTCATATCAAGTCTTGAATGTTCATTCCATGTGCGTCTTAGATAGTTAACATTATAAATTTTGATATTTAAATACTAATGATTGTATTTAGGATATAGACGTGTGGTATTTGAAGGTGATAATCAGGTTCTTTATCGCACGATTACTGGTCAGCAAATATATGTTAGAAACTAAGACAGAGAAGAACGAAGAAACTGAGTAAGACAGAGAAAGTTCAGATCGCAGAGACGAAGATAAGCTTCTGCGTTTGAGCGAAGAGTCCTCCTAATTCCGTGAAGAATTCACAAGAAGGTTAGGCTCCAACGTTGCTCTGCACTCGCTTCTGGTTCACGCCTTCAATGAGTTGAAAAACTCAAGGAGAAGAATCTGTTATAGAAATCGTTAGATTGAAGGAAAAGAGATGAATCATGTCTGCTCTCTCCAACTGATTCCTCTTTCTTATATAGATTCTTCTGTTGCTTGCTCCTTAAGCTTCTTTCAAGGAAATCATATTTTAAAGATTCATCAACTAAGATACGGATAATGTTGATTGTTTTCCTAACAAACTAATGACTGAGACATTACTTATCCACGTGTCAACGCTGAATATGTAATAATATAATCTCTGCATATATCTACTCAAAACTCGAAGACAAAAGGACAAATATGGTCGAGTATTAAGCAAGTATCGAAGACACCCTATGATTCTTCTATAACCTTTAGCATCGATACTCTTTTTTTAAACCCGAATCCATTGGTATATGACATGAATTACATTCACTTAGAATCTTCATCGCATACCTTTCTTGTTTTAAAACTATTCGATCCTTTTCTTGAAATACTTCTATTCCAAGGTAGTAAGTTAACTTCCCAAGCTCACTCATTTCAAATTTAGTGGACATGCCTTGTTTAAACTCGAGAATGAGTCTAGACTTGAGTTTGTAACTAGAAGATCATCAACGTAAACAGCTACAAGTAAGAGATGATCTTGTATCTCTTTTGATACAACGAGGACTCCTTTATGAACTTCACAAAATGTAGTTCTCTAAGGATCTTGTTCAACTTGTTGTTCTAAGCTCTTGGTGCTTGTTTTTATCCATAAAGTGCTTTGCTTAGCTTGTAGACTTTGTTTTTCTTCTCCTTTTGCAACAAATCCTTCCAATTGAGTTACATACACTTCCTCTTTTAACCCTCCATGAAGGAATGCTGCATTAACATCTAGATGATGTATCTCCCATTGATTTGTGGCTGCAAGATCAATAATGATTCAAAGTGCTTCAATCCTTGCAATGCAAAGACTTCCTCATAGTCTATTCCATGTCTTTGAACATACCTTTTTGCCACAAGTCTAGCTTTTTGTTTGTTTATACTCCCATCTGAGTTTCTCTTTACCTTGAATATCCACTTCAATCCAATTGGTTTTACTTTAGTAGGAATATCAACAAGATTCCATGTCTTGTTCTTGATGATTGAAGAGATTTTAGCTTCACAAGCTTCTAACCAAACCTTTTCTTCTTTTGCTTCTTCAAAACTCCAAGGTTCTTCATCGATTAGAAGTGCTAATCTTTCTCCTTCAATTTTGGACGGAATAATATACGCATCTAGATAGCTTGGTCTCGTTTTCCGCCTTGTCGATTTTCTTAGATTGTTTCCTTGATTTTCTTCAACGATTTCTCTATCGTTTTCTTGAAGATCTTCTTGATCGGAGATTTCCTTTTCTTCGATCTTATCTTCATCGATTTCCTTTTCTTCGATCTTATCTTCATCGATTTCCTTTTATTCTTCTCTTGTAATATTAGTTTTTATTCCTCCAAAATCAATTAGAACCAAGTTCTTTTCTTTATCTTCAATGCTCCATCTCCAACTTTTACTCTCATCGAAAATAACATCTTTACTTACTTTTATTTTTCGACTTATTGGATCAAACATTCGATAAGCTTTAGAGCCTGATTCTGTTCCTAAGTGTATCAACGCTTTAGACCTTCCATCTAATTTCTTTAGATGTGTTGAGTCGATTTTGGCATATCCAATACATCCAAATACTCTCAAGTAAGAAAGATTCTGTTTCTTTCCTGTAAAACTTTTGTATGGAGTTGTATCCTTCAAAGTACTAGTTGCAACTCTATTTATGACATAAGTAGCATGCCTCACTGCTTCTCCCCACAAATAATTTGGCAACTCCATATGCTTTAAGATACTTCTAGTCATCTCCATTAAAGGTTTGGTTTCTTCTCTCCACAACTCCATTTTGTTGAGGAGAGTATGGTGTTGTTAGATGTCTTCTTATTTCATTCTTCTCACAAAACGTAGAGAACTCATGAGATACAAACTCTCATCCCCTATCTGTTCGAGATACAAACTCACATCCCCTATCTGTTCGAAACTTTTTGATTGTAACATCAACTTCTTGTTCGATTAATGTCTTGAAAGCTTTAAACTTTTCGAAGGCTTCACTTTTCTCTTTTATGAGAAAAACTCACATATATCTTGAATAGTCATCAATCAAGACAAATATATCTTTGTTTCTTGCAGCTATAGGAGGTAGACCTTGGTATTCGGGTATCCAAACCCGATCGGGTCGGGTCTTTCGGGTTTTGGGTATTTCGGGTTTAGGGAGAGAGGACCCGATCGGGTACTTTGGAAATTTAGGTCGGGTCTTTCGGGTTTCGGGTATTTCGGGTTTAGGGAGAAAGGACCCGATCATGTACTTTGGAAATTCATATCGGGTTCGGGTCGGTACAGTTCGGGTTCGGTTCGGGTTTAGTAATTTACAGAAGACCAGATTAATACCCGAACATATATAATTTTCGGGTCCGATTCAAGTCGGGTTCGAGTCTATTGCGGGTATTTTCAAAACCTGATAAGTCTTCTTCCCCTGCTATCAGTCTGACTTCTTTTCCTGCTTAAGCATCACACCATAAGCCGACCTCCATGTCTCACAATCAACATTAACAACACTGATCTCTATAAAAACTAAGTGTTTCATAAAAACTAAGTGAAATCCAAACTAGAACTAGAACTAGAACTTGACGAAGAATAAACATTTCATAAAAACTAAGTGAAACCAAAGAATCGAAAAGCATGGAGATCATTAACAAGTTCAAATCAAAGGCAGAGTAAAGTAATTGACAGTGATCATGGTGATCATTAACAAGTTCTTAAGCATCTAAAGTCTTGCAAAAACAACAAAAAAGAATCAAAACATATGAAAATGACTTGCAGCTCTTTGATTGTGTTGATACCTTGTTTCGAAGAGCATTGATTGTTTAGTCTTTTATTGTAATTGGATTTTCAAACTCTACAACAACAAAGAAGTGTTAAAATTACATAATATGTACACATTAAATCAAGAATTAAATCATAAAAAGTTTACCTCTCTCAAGCAGGTCAACCTTTTCAAACGCACCAAGTATTTGTGCAATGGTGAGCTCTTTTGATTCACCTTTGATGTCTTGTTTGATCCATTGCGCTGTGCAAATTAACACTTCAATGGTAAAATGAGAAAGACTACTTCTAGCTGGAGTGATAATCCGTCCAATTGTGCTAAAATCACTCTCAGAAGCAACCGATGACACTGTGAGAGTATGTCAAACTCTGTCGCACATACCATTTCATAATTCTCAACATCATCTCTTAAATATGTATCCAGCTCATCTTGTGTTTCCCTTGCTCTTTTCTCAATCATCATCTCTTTATACCTAATGTTAATCCGCTTATACTCCAATCCATCATCAAATAGATCCATTCCATCACTAGATTGTTCACGACCAAAACCACAAGAGTTTGGGTGAGAATACTGAGATTGTGAAGACTACGATTGGAAATTTTCATTCCCATGATGTCTAGCACTATCCTCAGCAAACATAGATCTCAGAATTAACAAGACTGACTCATTCATCTCCTTAGCTTCCATAGAATCCTTCCCATATAATGTCTCAAAACACAATTTTGTAAACTGTATTTTCTTCCTAGAATCAAACACTATCGCTACAATCAATATCTTGTTGATATTTTTCAGCTCATCCCAATACTTTTCAAACTTCTTAAGCATTTCACTAGCCTTTCTACTCAGCTGGCTATCATTTTAAATAATAAGTCCACTCAGATTTGATGTTATGGTCACTATCTCACCATAGCATTCATGTGAGTTCAATGTGGTAGAGGTTGAGATAATCATTGTTGAGTTATAGAAAATAACTAGAAAACGACGAAATCTCTTAACCTCGTCCCAATCATGACACTTAGCAGGTCTTTTCCTCTTTTCCCCATTTTCTAACTCTAAGAAATAATCACAGTAAACCAAGTCCTCAGCTAACATTTTCTCAAATGCAACCCGAAACTTAAGAGCTTGTTTCAACATAAGATATGTTGAATTCCACCTAGTCCTCACATCAAGTGGTAAACTACCTCTTGTCATCTTCCTGGACTCAACCTTTAGCTCAAATGATTTCAGCCTATTAATAGATGATCTAAGATAAGTAATAGCATTGCGGATTGCACATATACTATCATCTACTTCTGCTAAACCATCCTTGACAATCATATTAATGATATGTCCACTACATCTCATATGTAGCATCTCACCATCTAAGACGAATGCATCATCTGAACCTAGTTTAAAACTGCTTTCAAACTTCCTTAAAGTTGAAGTATTAGTTGTTGCATTGTCAACAGTAATGCAAAAAACTCTCTTGATTCCCCACTCAGCTAAGCAATCTAAAAGTATAGTTGCAATAGTCTGACCTTTGTGATCGGTTATAGGTTTGAAACCTATTATCATCTTCTTAAGTGCCCAATTCGGATCAATGTAGTGGATTGTGGCAACCATGTAAGAAGCACCTGTGATTTAAAAAAAATAAAAACATAAACTAATCAGTTTATAATCGATGTAAAGCACCTGTGATTTTGAAAAGTAAAAACAGAAACTAATCAATGTAAATTACTAGTTGGTTGACACTTCGAAATGTCTGTTGTAACAGATACTCTTTGATTATTGCTTAAAAACCACTTCCTAAGAGTAACCTTTCTCTCCTTATACATTTTGACAATGTTCCTTTGAGTAGTCCTTGAATGAGGCCTGTAGAGATTCATCTGACATAGAAAAACAAAGAACAAGTCACAGTCAATCTACACGTCAATGTAACATGAAATGATCCTAAACTTAAATGAAAAAGACTTAACCTTGCTGCAAAACTGTCTTCAGGCTGCACATTCAATGAATGACAATGGTAACTCTGCTGCTACAAGCAGCTCATTTGACGCTTGTCTAAATATAGACTCAGGTACTTTAGCTATCTTCACACCTCCATCCATGCTTAAAACCGGCTGGTGATTGTCTTGGGATTCCAATCAAGCCTTGTACTGTTTACACAAACTGATGTGCTTATGTAGATTGAATGTCCCTGACTTGGTTGGACATGCGAATTCCTTCTGGCAGTAGTTACAAATGCACTTATCTCGGTAGTCTTTAAGTCTTGTGAAGTATGACCAAACATTAGATCTTGTGGGCAGTGTCTTCTTAGGTTTATTTGGCTGAGATGTTGCTCTACAATCCTGAGGATTTTCTTTACGCTTCCCTCGAGATCCTCCACTTCCACCACTTGGTGTCTCAGTCTCTATGTTATTAATGCCAGTACTATTTGTATTTGATCTCTCTTCAAGTGGAGAGACTGATGAATCCATCTAAAACAAAAAACATAAAAAATTAGGTTATATAAATTAACTACAACAATGAGATCCCATTCTAAATTCACAAAAGCTATAACTTAGCCAAAATCTCAAAAGAAAACATGTGTATGTAGAGAAGCTAGGAAACATGAATTATACGAAAGCCAAGGACTGAATGATTCCATTACATTCTCATAGATACAAACCATTAACTACTTGTACAAAATCAAGGGAAAATTCTCACATATTGGAGACTTAGCTTTAAAGAGATATTACACATAGAGCATATAAGAAACAACATATATAACAAAAGAGCATGCAATAGTTAACATTTGAGACATAAGAACTGAGTAGAAATCAGATTAGCAAACAAGAAAACCAAACCCATCTGAATCATATGTATAACTTATACAGTATAAGTGAATGGCCCATCTTCACGATCTAGTCTTTGTTTTATCTCCCCTCTGGTTTAAGTGTCTTGTTAAAAACAGCATGTAAATCTATGTTGATTCTTTAGCTAGTTTTGTAGTTTTTGACACTAAATTTATGGTTTTGAAGTTGTGTTTTATTGCATAGTTAATGTCAGTTTTAATATATCACGTGAACTGAGTAGAAATCATATTAGCAAACAAGAAAACACTGAAACCAGAATTGAGTATAAATCAAATAAGCTCAGGTAATATCCAACAAAAAATAGTGAACAAGCATAAGATACAAAACCAGAAACATTGCGACAGAGATACAGCAACGTGGCAGCAAACCACGTGAACATAAAGCCTTAAACAAAGTAAGATTATAAGTAACCTATGTCAAAAAAAAATTGGGACTTCAAACTATCAATTTCAAAATGAGAACCATAAACAGAGACCAACAAATAAGAGACATAGAGTGAGATGACAGCAGGAAAGGAGAAAACTTAACAACGAGAGACAAAAAAAGTTGAAAGAAACACCAGATGGTGTTCAGATAAAAAGCGATCAAAAATTGATGAGTGAAGGCAAATGAAATTCAGAACCATATAATGAAAAATCCTCAATTCACCAAACACCAGAACCATATGTGAAAGAGTAACGGTCGGAAAGACCAATTCATTTAGCAAATTCATCTTAAACAAACCCTAAATTTCATCAAACTCATTAAGCAAAGTCGAAATCAACTTAGCCAAAATCGAAGTTTAAAACAAACCCTAAATTTTTCGAGTTTCATTACCCAACAACAATGGTGATTTTTCGAACAAAATAAAGAGAGAAAAGCTTACTTGAGATTGATTTCTGGAATTATAGATTTCTTGTACTTGTTCGGTTCAAATTTTTCTCATTGAGAAAAACTACTTCATGCATCAAAAGATCTTATGCAAAGTGTCCTTTCTTATCACATCTATAACACAAAACTTGAGATAGATCTCTCATTGAGTTTTCTCCATTACCTCATCCCCTTCCTCTTCCTCTTCCATTACCTCTACCACCTTTTCCTCTTCCTCTACCTCGTCCCTTAGTTTCTTGAGGATCCCCATTTGTATATATAAGTTTCCCTTGCTCATCACACTACAAGAAAACTAGCAATTTACGATGGCTAAAGGCGTTGTAATGGCGTCGCAAATGCCCAGTTGCAACAGACATGCGACATGGTCAAAAACGTCGCAAATGGTGAGTTGCAAATGATCTTCATCGCAACGGCGTCGCAAAACTGCGACGAAAAGGGTCATCCAACATACATCGCAGATGTTGCGGCGTCGTTGCGATGTCACCACTGCGACGACCTGCGACGTCAGCACTGCGCCATTTTTACGATATACGTGTTGCGATGTGATCGTGACGTACACTCTGCGATGAGCTTGCGACGTACGTACTGCGACGCTTTTGCGATGACGTTATGAAAAATAATTTTTTTAAATTTTAAATTATAATAAATGATTTAATAAAATATATTTAAATTATTTAAAAATTGTTTAAATAAAAATAAAAATATTATACAAAATATTTTAAATATATTACAAAAAAAAACTAAAAAGTTTGAGTTGGGGTCCGAGCTCCGGTCTGGGTTCTGGTCTGCGCTCCGGTCCGGGTTTGCTGACCTCGATCCGGGCTCACCAGGTTGCATCGTGTTTAGCTGAGCAGCAATGTCGGCGTCTTTCGAAACCAACATAGAGAATAACTTGGCGAACTGGGCGATGTTGTGCTGTAGGGATGAGATGATGTGATCCTGAGCTTGCAACTTACTATCTTGAGCATGCAACTTACTTTCCATCTCCGTCATTTTTGCATAATCGGCAGCGGGTTGAGATAATGAGCCTTGCGTCCAGGTGCTCATCTCGATTTGCGAACCCAGGGAACGACTGGTCCCGTACACTCTCCCCTTTTTACAGGGAGCAACCTGATAAGGAAAAAAAAAATTAAACATTAGTTTAACAATTTGAAACAGAATAAACACAAGAAATACATAAATTCTTACTTCAACATATATATGGTTCTTCTGTGCGGTTGATACCACGGTAGATCCAGTGCTCTCGTCACCCCCATCTTGGGTCAACTGCTGCATCTTCGCAGTGACCTCATTGTATAATTGCTCGGCCTTTTTGTCGATGAAGACCTCGCCTTGTTACGTTTGATCTGGTAGAGCGTCTCTACCAGATCAGGGTGAAGATCCCCCTTCTCTTCTTGCTGAAAAGATTTAAGAAGTAATTAGTTTAATTAAAATTTATTTTATTATATGTTCTTTAAAAATAATGACGTAATATATTTTCATCTTTCGAGCTTGGGCCTTGAACGAGGTTTGGCCCGAGCAATATCTTTGTGGACCGTCGCCATCAAGATCGGACAACCTAGCCGCCCGCGCACTTGCACTTTTCTGCTTGGACTTCGGGTCTTGCCAATAGCGGACAAGACTTTCCCAGACTTCGGTGTTGAACCACCGCGGCATCGCTTGGTCACCATGTGCCCTCCATTTGGCCTTCCAACGACTGACCTGGTCGCACATGCGACTCTTCAAAATCTCCTCGAATTTCTTACGGACGTTATCCGTAATCGAGGGGTTCCAGTGGTACCGTTGCTAGAACAGCAAAAAAAAATTAATGTTAAATTGATGTTAAAAATTTATTTAAATAAACTGAATATTCAAAAACTTACCGCAAATGTTTTGAACCACCTATCGACGATGTGGTTCGGAACTTGCGAAAAGTTTACGTGCAGTTTCATGAAATCTCTTTCAAAGATTTCCCACACGGCTGTTGCCAACACTTGGTCATCATTGAACCTACAATTTTATTCTCAAAATAAATTAAAATTTGATTGACAAAGTATTAAATTCTTAATTTTATAGATCGGGAAGTACCATAGCGTTCCAAGCGGACGATGTAGAATGAGGTTGGTCAAGAACTTGTGGTTCGCATCGTTGAGAATATCTTCAATAGACATCCTCTCAGCAACGTCCGCTGGACGCGGCTGGTAGATGGGAGGAGGAGGTGGCGCAGACTATGTGTCCTGTATGGGAGTGTAACCCGGCTGAGAGACAGAACTACATCCCGGCGTAAACGGGACAGAGTGATAACCGGGAGAGTAGGCGGGTTTGATCCCCCACCATCAGAGAGATACCTAGTATACAGATTACAAATTTTGGACATCTGAAATCACAACGATTTAGATGTCCAGAATCGTTGTTAATTAAAATACCAATAATCATTAAACGTTTGAGAAAGTTCTTACGTTTTTTGAAACTATTTTAAAATTATCATTAAGCATTTCAACGTTTTGAAAAATTCAAAATATTTTTACGATTGACAAAACGTTCTAACTACACGTAATGCGTTTCTAACAATACAAAACGTTTGAATAAATACTTTTGAAATTAAAAATTCAAAAAACAATTTTTAAATTAAAAAAAAACTTGTGTTTAAATTCAAAAAACTGTTTTTAAAAATAAAAAAAATATCTAAAAAATCATAAACATTTTTAAAATCGTTTTAAAATAACAAAAAATCAAGAAAATGGTTTTTAAAATAAGCAAAATATTTGAAAAATCATAAAACGTTTTTAAAATGGTATAAAAATTAGAAAAATTCAAAAAATTGTTTTTAAAAATAATAAAAATATTTGAAAAATCATAAAACGTTTTTAAAATGGTTTTAAAATTACAAAAAATCAAGAAAACATTTTTTAAAATAACCTAAATATTGGAAAAACCATAAAGCGTTTTTAAAATGGTTTACAAATTAGAAAAATTCAAAAATATGTTTTTTAAAATAACCTAAATATTTGAAAAACCATCAAACGTTTTTTAAATGGTTTTAAAATTAGAAAATTTCCCAAAATTTTTGAAAAATTAAAAATCGTTTTAAAAATATTTGAAAAATGTTTTTAAAAATGTTTCAAAAATAAGAAAAAATCATAAAACGTTTTAGAAAATTAAAAAAAACTATTTTTAAGAAATAGGAAAAATGATTTCTAAAGCGGAAAACGTATAATCCGATATATATAAAAATTGACAATCCTAGATCTGAAATCCGAGTTCAATATCCTAAACCCAACAATTCCACACTAAATCTATCAATTCCGTGGTGCCTACTTCTAAGGAAAATGAAGAGGAGACTTACCTTGGACGTGGAGGAAGAGAGGAAGAGGAGGACGAGATCCGACAAGAGAGAGGAATGAGATGAGGAGGAGAACCGAGGACAATCCGCGCCGGGAGAAAGGAAGACGAAGATGAAAAAAACTGAGGAGAAGAGAGACGCACGAAGAGGAGAAAGAGAGGAAGAAGAGGTCGAGATTCGACAAAAATGGCGGAAAAGAGAGAGAGGAAGGAATTTTCGCGAAGAAAAAGAGAATGCGGAAAAGGAAAGGACGCAGCCATTACCTTTATTTGGCTATACGACGGCCTTGTGACAGAAATTTAGGGTTTTGGGTCTCGCAGGGCCATCGCAAAATTCTCGCAAGACTCGCAAGTGCCTCGCAGACTTGCGAGGACCCTGCGACATCTGCGTTAAAAACGTTGCAAGTGTCTCGCAAGCTTGTGAGGTCCTTGCGACATATGGGGCTTGTACGTCGAATGGCCTTCGCAGACTCTGAAACCGACACCATTTAGTGGTCTATCTTTTACCTTACGACATAATGGATGTCCGGAATAACGTATCAAAGTTCAATACGAAAAGACCAAGAATATATCGGTGATCATTCATCAATTGCATTTGGTCCGTTTAAGTCTCCACAAAACCGACAACGTGATACGGGATTGAAAACAAATATATATATATATATATATATATATTATTATTTTTGTCGGTTTTACAATACAACAGAATATAAATTACCAACTTTAGTTATTTTCATTATCAGAGTCTTCATCTTCCGTGTTTTCTTCTTCATCTGTCTCTTCGAACTCGTCATAGTCCGCATTTTCATTATTTTCATGAACAATGTCTTCAACGCCTTGTTGTGCATGTATGATATCTTCTGTGGATTCGACTGCTATACAAACCTCCGATGCTCTTTCATGTTGCATAGCCACATCGTCGACCTCCCCGACAATACAACCTCTTGGATTCACTTTTATTACAGATAGTCATGTCTCTTGCCTTTGCTTTATACGAGGATAAGGAATTAAACACACTTGTTCTGCTTGACATGCCAGAATAAAAGGGTCAAACTTCGAATATGTTTGGCTTGCGTTTACGTCGGTTACCCCTAAATGGTTAGTACGCACTCTTCGACCAGCCGTTGTATTGTACCAACGACATTGGAATAAAATGCATCTTAGTCCAAGAACTCCTGGAAATGTGACTTCTACAATTTTGTTCAAAATACCGTAGAATCGGTTTCACCAGGCACATGAATTCCATAATTTGCGGTTGATTTGTTGCGGTCATGGTCGTAAGTATGAAAACTGAATCCGCGCGTAAAAATACATTGGGGCTGTCACGATCCTCGCAATTGGTTCATCAACAATCTCATGCAACCATAAAGGCAAATGTTTGTCTACACATCCATTCTTCACCTACATGAATAAATTAGATATTAAAACTTTATGTCGTACTTTAATTTTGATTACATGTCGATTGCGATCTTACGTACGTAGTAATTCAACCATCCAGTAAAATCACGTTCTTTATAGGTTTTATATTCTCTTTAACTTAAATAAGGGAAGCCTTCTCGAATTTATCTATCGAATTCACTGCAAAGTAAATAAGGTCGTTTAAATTAATTATACCTTTATCAATTTAATTACTAAATTGATAAGTACATACCTTTCAAACGGTACTACATCTTCACAATTCCTCAGTATATACTTGTGAGTTGCACGACAGTACGTGTGGTTTTCCCAGTATTCTTCCTTAATTTTTCCAGCAAGTCTTCTGATCTGAGTGAAGATATCTTGAACAGCAATGGCATATGATGGTTTAATCACTCCATCATCATATCGTCCTACCTGGGTTCTTTTGGTTTTGGCAGTCAGACTAAAGTAATACGATGTGAAATGAGATGTTTCCTCGGTCCAGCTTCCTGCAATGATCAATCCTTCTACTTTTCCTTGATTTCTGACATTTCTTTTCAAATGGCCCATGAATCGCTCAAACGGGTACATCCATCGAAATTGTACAGGGCCACCAAGAGCTGCTTCATGAGGTAAGTGGATTGGTAGATGTTCCATCATGTCAAAAAAAGAGGGCAGAAAGATTTTTTCCAAGTTATATATCAACACTACGATATTACTGTCTAGTTGAGCTATGTCATCCTCTGTTAGTGTTCGTGTACACAGATCCCTGAAGAATGCTCCAATTCCTACAAGTTAATATAAATTATATATATATATATATAAGTAGAACATCTTATATGATTAATAGAATGCTAAAATTTAATCTTATTACCTGCAATTGCTTCGTGGACATTTGTGGATAAAAGCTCAAGCAAGGCAAATGGTAGTAGTCGCTGCATGAATACGTGGCAATCATGACTCTTCATACTGGATATTTGTTTCCCTTGCTCGATACATTGGGAGAATTTGGAGACGTAACCATCTGAAAACTTTACATCTGAAGATATCCAATTAAACAATGCTTATTGCGCTTCTCCGGTCAAATGAAAGCTGGGAATCAGTTGTTTTCCATCCCGTGTAATATGTAATTCCCTTCTCAAACATATTTCGGCTATGTCCAACCTTGATTTCAAATTGTCTTTACTATTTCCCTACACATTCAAAATCGTGTTCATGATGTTATCGAAAAAAAAATTAACGATGTGCATCGGATCGAGGTTATGACGTAGTAAGAGATCTTTCCAATATGGGAGTTCCCAAAAGATGCTCTTTTTGTGCATGTTATGAGATTCTGTATATCCGTCAGGCATGTTTGCTGGAGTGTGTCAATTGCCCCCACGTTTAGATGTTTCCTCAGCACCATAATAATCAATCTTCTGCAAGAGCGCATCCTCTAACATATGTGTTGGAGGAGGAATGCGCACAACCTTGTTCTTCTTGAACAGTTTCTTGTTCCTCCGGTATGAGTGGTGCATAGAGAGAAACCGACGATGACAGTCAAACCAACAAAATTTTTTACCATGCTTTAATTGAAATGCATCAGTCCATTCCATACAGTATAAACAAGATAACCTTCCATGAGTTGTCCACCCAGATAACATTTCGTACGCACGAAAGTCACTTATCGTCCACAATAAAACTACACACGCATCTTGAAATTCTGCTGCTGCGAGAAATCATATGTGCAAACACCTCTATACCATAACAGTTTCAGCTCGTGAATCAAAAGTTGCATGAACACATCAAGAGATCGCCTAGGATGACTAGGACCTGGCACTAGAATGGTCATAAACAAGAATTCGCTTTGCATGCACATATCAGGTGGAAGATTGTATGGCGTCAATATGACAAGCCATAGCGAATATTGTCTTCCCGACAAACCAAATGGACTAAATCCATCTGTACATAAACCAAGATAAACATTTCTATACTCTTTGGAAAAGTCAGAATGTACCATCTGAAAGTGTTTGTAGGCTTTTGCATTTGATGGATGTGTAACCTCCCTATCATTTGCTGTGTGTTCTGCGTGTCATCTCATTGCCGTTGATGTCCTTTCCGATTGGTAAAGTCGTTTCAATCTATCAGTGATTGGCAAATACCACATACGTTTGTATGGGATACGATTCCTTCCACATGTTGCTCGATACCTCAGTTTCCCACAAAAACGGCATTTCTCCAACTTATCATCGTCTTTCCAGAAAATCATGCAATTGTCAATGCAAACATCAATCGTTTCTGATGGTAATCCGAGACCCGCAACTAACTTTTACATTTCATAGTAACTCTCAGCAGAATTATTGTCTCCTAGCAGATACTCTTTAAACGCATCTACTAATTGGTTCATACTTCTCTCCCATATGTTTTCTTTACTTTAAATAGACATCAACCTAGATGCTAATGACAGTTTCGATAGACCTTCTCTACATCCCTCATAGATAGGTTGATTAGCAGCATCAAGCATATCATAGAACTGTTTTGCTTCTGCGTTAGGTTCTTCAATAGTATTTTCACTACCAACTAGAATAGATCCATGATATGCATCTGTAACCATATCATGATATCTATTACCTTGAAGATGCTCATAACTTTCAAACATATTTTTGCCATAATTATAATTAGCATGATCAGTAGGTTGATCATCACCACCATCACCCATACTATTACTCCCAGCACCGAGACTATACCCCTCCCCATGTAAAAACCATACATAATAGTTCGGAGTAAATCCTCTATTATATACATGCCGTTTCACCATATCAACATTCAAATATTTCGTATTTCCACACTTTACACATGGACAGAAGATGTTACCGTCATTCGGAGTAAATGGGTTGTTAGCCACCTGGTTTACAAATACCCGCAACCCATCTCGAAACTCTTTCGTCACTTCTCCCGTCTCCGGATCTTTTCGATTATACATCCATCGTTGTAATGTGAACACTTCATGTTCCGACGTCATTTTTTTAACTTAAAAGAAAAAAAAATCTCAAATTTTTTTCCCCTCTAAATTTTTCTCCTCGAATTCTTTCTCTCTCTAAAATTTGGTGTGAAGTTACAATCACATTGTGGGCTATTTATAGGGAAAATATGAAAATTTGCAATGTAATTGCGATGGAGTTAAGTAACATCGCAAGAATATCGCAGATGACTCACAATATTGCTACGGAAATGATGTATCGCAACAACGTCGCAATATTGCAACACACTTGCGATAGTAATATGTGCATCGCAAAATCGTTGCAAGGACATCGCAAAATCGTTGCAAAGGCATCGCAAAAACGTCGCAATGTTTTACAATACATCGCAACGACGTTGCAAATTTGCAACGTTTTTTTGCCATCGCAAAATGATGTTGCAAATTTGCAACTTTTTTTGCCATCGCAAAATGATGTCACAAATTGGCTGTTTTCTTGGAGTGTCATGTTTTTCTTCTTCACAAATTCTCTCTTCATAGGCTTTTAACCTTCCAATTATATCCTCAAAACTTGTTTTGTTGAAATCTAGAACTTGTTCAAGAGCAGCAATGATGTGTATGTACTTTCTTCTTGGTATACTACTAAGGAATTTCTTTACAAGTTTGGACTCTACTGTATTTTCTCCAAGAGCTGTCGATTTGGATGAAACTTCCGAGATTTTTCCCGCAAAATCATCAATAAAATCAGTCTCCTTCATCTTCATTCAATCAAACTTAGCCATTAAAGTTTGTGGCATTGCCTCTCTTACTCTTTCAGCTCCAACATATCTCGATTTAATTGCTTCCCATACTTCCTTTAAAGTATCTAGATCACCTACTTGTAAAACAAGAGTTTCCGATATGCTTTGAAAGATAAGTGCTTTGGCTAAGTCATTCTTGTCACCTTCACTTGTTCCTTGTTCAGTAGCTTCCCAAAATTTATGCAGCTTAAGCATTAATTTCATCCTCATAGACCACACGGTATAGTTGGTGGTGTTGAGCATAGGAAATTGAATTGAAGGAGTACCACCTTCTTTAGGTTTATTCGTCGTTGGAACAATCTCACTCATGATAGAAGACAACTTTCTTCTATCAAACACACTTCGATGCTTCTTAACTCCTTCAACACGCCTTTGTTGAAGTTCTTGGAATTTTAACGAATTCTTACTCTCGTAGAAGACTTGTTTCTTGTGAAAAGATTTCACACAAAAAACACTTAATAACCTCTTGTTTAATTCAACCTAGGGTTCTGATACCAATTATTGAATCAAAACTTTATGATCAAGAAGTGTAAAATACGCACTTTTTTATTAGCTTTGCAAAATTACACAAAACTAAAACTCTCAAAACTCTTAATCTCACAAGCCACAACTTTAGCATCTTCATATACAAATTAGATTAATCCTAAACCTATTAGAAAAACATTAGATAACTCCTAAACATACTCAACTTAATCTAATCTATCTTCTTGTTGCTTGCTGAAGAATATTTTTATCATCAACTTGTATTGTAATTGTAAGTTTTTTCTGGGATTTTATAAGAAAAATTTACGACGACACAGTTTTGAGCAAATATTTTTAAGTAGACAAATTAAAACAATGTCATTTTGATTGTAAAATATCATATATCATTGACACAGTGACGTTCTACTCAGCGAAAATTATAAAATTAACTAACATTGTCTAAGCCAAAGTTGATTTGGATAGGAACTTTTATATAGATCACTTTTAAAAAGAAAACTGTTCTGAGTAAAATAAGTTGTTATCAGAAGAGGATTAATTAGTTATCTAATATATTGATAAAGATTAATTACGACTCCAACAAAGAAAGTAAACACAAAAGTATCTTTATAGGAGTACATATGTTTATTAGAACTTAATCATTATTATCACATATGAGTAAAAAAAATGGTATGTTAGGTGTGTATATAACATCATCACATGATAATAGTAGTAGTAGGCCCATAATTTCTTTAGTCCTCAAAATACTTACCACGTAAAACTTTAAACAAATGTCAAGTACTTGTGATTGTGACTTCCGGAGGTTAATGCACCTTGTCTCATAGGATAGGTAGATGCACCCATTAGTTTTTCAAAATGTTATGTAATGATTATTTCTCTCAACAAAAGAATAGTCAATGATGGATCATACTCAATCTCATCCTTAAAACTCCTATTAAACAATATATGTAATAGTTTAGAATTAAATTTTAGATGTCTTAGTCATTAACTAGAGTATTAAACACTAGATCGAAAAGAGTTGGCATGTTATATGTAATAATTTGAATAGTTTTTGAAAAAGTAAAGATAAATTTTAAGACTCTTCAAAATTATCATTTTTCTTTTTAAAAATGAAACAAAACAAGAAGGTATTTTTAAAATTTAATTTGGTTGAAGCTGCATTTTGCAATTTCCCCTAATCTTTAATTAACTCAAATTTATAAAACTTTAGGAGTAATATTGACATGCTTCATTGATTAGATGACCATCAGTTCGAGTGTTTTGTGTGAGCCGGGCTTATTGATACTCTAATGGGCTTTATTAGGCCTAGTAATTGGTATGATTTGTCCACGACTCAGTTCTCGTTTATTAGTCTATCCATATATAAACACAGAAAATATACGGCTGAGATATTACTAAATAAATGATCCAACGGCTGAGAATCATTTCCGTCCAATTATATGTGAGAGGAACATTCTGATACAGAGAAGCTTGAGCTATCCCTAATTTTACTAATTCCTTTTTCCATTTTTTTGAACAAATCAGCTTTTGTCTCTGACCACCAGCTTCTGTGTTTGCCATAAAGATCAGATTGGCTAGGGTTCATTCTTGTAATTTGATTTGTTCGTTCATATATTTTCTGGATTCTAGCCAATTTCTGCTAAGAATTGTCTTTTAATGACCCCTTATCTTCATCTGCCTTGACATTATCTTCCCTGGAGGGTTTTGAAAATAGAGATTTTAGTCCTGGTAAGTTCCGAATTCGTTTTCGTTTTTTCATCGATTGAGCTCCGCGTTTGTGGGTGGCTTGGTGTTTGATCGAATCGTTAGCTTTCGGATTGATCCTTCTTTCCTAATATTCGCCGTATTCGAGGTCCTTAGACCGTTCGTTGAAAGTGTTTAATCGAAGGAGTAAGTAATTGCAGTGATGCTTCGGAAGATATGATCTTCTCTATCTCTGGTTATTACGGGATTTCGAGATTATACTTAAGATGTTACCTGTGAAAGAGGCGCTTCAGAAACAGGTTAAGATTCTGAGTGGATTAGGGAATTTAGGGTTTGGGGGTTATAGAGGGTTCCACTCTAGATTTACTAACCCAAACGGATTCCTAGAACCTGCGAGCTCTGATTTACTTCTGACAAACGAAAGGAGGAATCTTTCGGTTGTTGGTGCTGTTTCTCGAACCTTTTCGGTTCCGTCAGTATCTGGTCCGGCCTTTCAGGTCTGTGGATATCAAGTTGATCTTTTGCTTTCGGATCCGAGTGCGAAATTAGTCAAAGTTCCGGGTAAATCAATGGCGAGTTTGGGTTCCAAATCCCTGTTTGTGGATCGCCATTTTGATCATCTGGTTTTAAAGCGTTATGCTGGTATGGTATATGGAGACGGTCCTAACCGTGGAAGAATCAGTATGAGACTCAGAGGAAATGATCACCGAGAAAATTCTACAATCTACGGGTATTTTGCTTATAGAGCTGCGAAGAGATGGATCTACTTGAATCCACAAAGTGGCGGATGGGGATTTAGAGGCTTACATAGTTCACTCTCTAATCGCCTTTCAGCTGGGAATGCGCCTGATTTCTCGTTTGATAACCCTGCCACTGAGGAACAGGTTAGAGATTCTTCGGATTCTGTAGCAGCTAAACTATGTGCTAAACCTTTGAGGCTTGTCTCGGGATCGTGCTATCTACCGCATCCTGATAAAGAGGAAACTGGAGGAGAGGATGCTCACTTTATTTGTGCAGAGGAGCAAGCATTGGGAGTGGCAGATGGTGTGGGGGGTTGGGCAGAGCTTGGTATCGATGCAGGTTACTACTCTCGGGAGCTTATGTCGAACTCAGTGAATGCAATCCAAGACGAGCCCAAAGGATCGATTGATCCTGCCAGAGTATTGGAAAAAGCTCACACTAGCACAAAGTCGTTAGGATCTTCAACGGCTTGCATCATAGCCTTAACCGACCAGGGACTTCACGCGATTAACCTAGGCGACAGTGGGTTCATGGTAGTCCGTGAAGGCCACACAGTTTTCCGTTCCCCTGTTCAACAGCACGACTTCAACTTCACTTATCAGCTTGAGAGTGGAAGTAACGGCGATTTGCCAAGCTCAGGTCAGGTTTTCACGGTTGCTGTTGCTCCTGGAGACGTGATAATAGCTGGAACAGATGGATTATTCGACAACCTGTACAACAACGAGATCACAGCTATAGTGGTTCACGCGGTGAGAGCTGGGATAGATCCTCACGTAACAGCACAGAAGATTGCAGCGTTGGCTCGCCAAAGAGCACAGGACAAAAACAGACAAACTCCATTCTCAACAGCAGCACAAGATGCTGGGTTCAGATATTATGGCGGTAAGCTTGATGACATTACAGTTGTTGTCTCTTATGTGGCGGCTTCTAAAGAAGAAGGGAGACGTTGATGAAGAGACTAATACAGATATGTGATGTGTAGTTGAGTTTTTTAAGGTTTGTGTTTTTGCAGATACCTCTCGTGTTTTGTTTGGTGGCTTGTGAGCATTCTCCTCTGATAATATTTGATTTTTTTTCTTATATGTAAATAAAAGAGAAAGTGAAATTGAGATGGCTTAAGAATAAGCTCACTTTAGTTGTAATTGATTTACGCCCACGGTCTCGCACAATTTACTAACACGCCCACAGGAAAAGCTGGTGGACTGCTGGAGTTTCTCTGCGCCACATCACGTGTTTCACTTTTACACTCAATTCTTCTCTCTATTTTTTTTCCAATCTATATATAATCAGTTAAAGTAGCGTTAATAGTTTTCGTTGATCAAATGATTCAAACTCCCACTCACTTTTTTTGGTTGAATTTTCAGTATGATACATGTTTAGCTAGTAACCCCAAGTGCATGACATTTGAGCATAATGAGCCATCAATACTATCAATGGAGGATGTACTTGTACAACAGAAAATTTCTACCAAGGCCCTCTCGTCCACCAAAATTTCTACTCTCAAGTCATTTTGTAGGGACTTGAGCTATCAAGACGTAAAATTGACAATGGTCTGACAAAAAAATAGTCAGGAGAGACTAGAGAGTATGTGTAATGATGAGCTCGCTGTTTGACGACAGATCTAAGGAAGCTTGTATTCTTATTGATGATGGGCCTTCTACTCCCACGGTAAGCGGCTTCCCTAGTAACTTCACTCCTTGCTTCCAATATCTTTCATCTGTACGCAGAGAAAGTCATGGAAACAATTGCCTTAATGATGAGGTCTGGATTAAAACAAACAGCAATATATACGCCTATAGATGGATCATGCAATCCCTGAAACCAATTAATATGTTGGTAAAGCCAATTCTTTGCTAAATCCGTTAAAGGGCAATGACAAATTCAGAGGCGGACCCACATAGGAGAGAGAGGGTTCAATTGACACCCCCAAAATCTGGAAAAAAATTATTTAGGTTTTTTTTTTTTTTTAGATTTTCAATAGTCTCTTAAAAAGTCAAAATAAAAAATATGTGGGTCCACTCAAGACAATCAATGGGAGCTTCTCAAATAAAGTCCAAATATACTCATTATTTTAATTAAAATCTAATATAACTTATTCAAAAACTTATGGCCCAAATATATGCCGAGTTGCTCTCAATCTGGTGGTTAGGATGATCCAGCTAATGACTTGGCACCCGGGTTCGATTCCTACATGCTGCATTATGGTAGCTTGAAAAAGGGATTATTGAGGGTGGACATTAGACTATGGATCGGGCTTTGTCGATCCAATGTTGACAAAAAAAAAAACTTATAGCCCAATAATTATCCAAAAAACTCATATCTCTCACAATTCTCTATTATTTTTTAAACAAATCACATATTCTTCTTTTAAGGAGATTTTGTTTACAGAAGAAAAAAAGAGAGAGAACAGAGATTATTCGTTCTCATCTATTCAAGTAAGTACATAATTGAGTTTTCATTTTTTTCCTATTAGTTATATAGTTTTAAATAATTTTAATTTTATATAAGTTTATTTTATAGTAATATTGTTAGTTTTTATTATTTCAGGCATATCAATGGAGAAGTTTTTGAAAAGAAAAGCTTCATCATCAACACAAAGTGAGTTAGAAAATCTACCATGGGATCCTGCTGATAGGAAACAAATCTCAGAATACCATCCTAATCAAAGAAATGAGGTAATTCGTGCATATCTCTTGAGAGGTCCTTGCCAACCTCGTGGTCATATTTTTAAACAAACCTCGATAGGAGGCATAATGAGGCACTTTAACCTTGCTTGGTTTGATCAAAATCCTAATTGGTTAGAGTATAGTGTGAAGAAAGATGCTGCTTTTTGCTTATGTTGCTACTTGTTTAAAGATAATATTGGTAAAGGTGGACAAAATGATGCATGGACTACCAAAGGTTTCTCTAGTTGGAATAAGTTAAAGAAAATTTCAGAGCATGTGGGAGGTGTTAATAGTTTTCATAATAGTGCTGTCATGAAGTGTGAAAATTTGATGAACCAACGTCAGTCAATCAAGCATGTTTTGCATAAACAAGATGATATTGTGAAGAACGAGTATCGAATTAGGTTGAATGCTTCAATTGATGCTTCTCGATACTTACTGAGACAAGGTTTACCTTTTATTATTATTGGTACTTTATATCACATATTACTATTTATTATTTATGGAATATATGGTTTATTTTTTATGAAATATATTTTGTATTTTTTTATATATATATATGATGAACCCGGTAAAAAAAATTTCTGGGTCCGCCACTGATGACAATCCATCAAACTGTCTATTGTTGTCTTATGTAAATCCAAGTCACTGGACCGTATGAATTAGCCAGCAGCTATCACTATTTAATCCCTTAAAGCCAAGATGATCCATAGTAATGAGGGTTACAAGTCTCTTACCCGGTCTTGTTGAGATCACTATTGAGTTTTCTTCATCCATCACCCAATCCATCCACAATGCAATGCCATGGCATACACCAGGTTTTATAAACTCAATCTGTTAGTAGAAAAAACATTTCTTATAATCTTTCATTCGATTTATTTGTAGCTCTATGCCTCTGCACACTGCATGTATGTAGAAATCCAACAAACATACCTGAACTTCCCCAGAACATGGAGCTGTGATGGGCTTCAAGAAGTCAAACTCCATGACTGTGAATTCCTTGCTAAGTTTCTAAAAAATTTCCAAAAAAAGGAACAATCCTCACATTTCCCTACGTTATTCAGTACAAAGATCTGGAACTTCTGTTTACCTTTGTCTCTCCACATTGCCAGATAAAGAAGGGCAAACAAGGACTGTCTTTACCAGAAGGTAGATCACCACAACCACCTAACGTTGTATTCACAAGTGCATGGTCAAACCCTTCTACACTCCCAAGGCAACAACGGCTCTTCCAGAGATCCTTCACCGTAACACATTTCATATATATATAAGCAAACGCATCTCTGTTTTAGAATTGCTAAGAATGATACAGTACTTACAGGAAGATACATAGCACAACCTCGCAAAATTCCTTTATACGGCATTACCACTGCATCTTCTGACAGGACAGAATCAAGTAGAGTTCTGTCCTTCCTTCAGGCATACCAGAAAGAGAATCATGCTATCGTTAACAAACTAGCATTTTCAACAAAGCTAAGTCACCAATCCAATACAAATATATACCAGAATCTGAGATTCTGCCATGGAAGCCCACTTTCAAGTCCGTAGTAATATGGCTCTCCAATCAGCAGATCAATCTGTCGAGAAATCAGATGGAACACAATTACAGGACATTGAATGACTAAGCATAAGGATTCACAAAGGGGGCATAACTTTACAACAGTCCAGCAACAAGCCATAACTTTTTATATGATATTTGAATATGATGTCGTGAAATTTACCTTGTTTGGATACTCTTTGGTCAATTTTGCCTTCCCTTCTCTGAAATACTCGAAACGGTCTTTTGGAAAACCATTTAAATCAGTTATGGCTTCCAAGTATCTGGCAGCATTTTCTTGCAGCCCAGGTAACAATGATATTACCCGTGATTTGTTTGAGGCATGTAGAGCCATAAGTGGTATGAGAAGACTATCATCAATGACGAGACATTGTGGATAAGGTTTTCCCTGTAACTGGAAATAGGTGAAGAACCATTAAAGTGTGGACTGGAATGTAGGAGCAAGTAAAGTAAAACACAAGAATAATCTTATGCGAAAACACAAGAAACACAAGAATAATCCAGTGGATGGACTAATGTTCCTTCTTGGCATCAACAAGCGAAAACATTACCACAATCTTATGCGAACATCAGAGGGATATCTGTAAATGTAAGAGAGGCATAGAAGTTTAGAACTCACAGCTTTTCTTGTGGCCTCAAACATGGATTGCCTATATATATTGTCACCATATATTGCAACTCTTTCGGGTAGTAATGTGAGGTCTAGATCTCCAGTTCTTAAAGGAAAGTTATTTATCTCACGTGTCAAGCTTTGAGTCTTCTTCAGATTGTACAAGATGTTAGTAGGAGTATGAGAAGCATGCAAATGAACTTTTTCTCCTTCAGATATGGACACACCTGCTCCGGGAGTAAACCAAACAGACTGTTTCCAATGGTCACACCAGTCCCTAACACCTGTATAAGGAATAAAAGAAATCAAAATTAATAAATGAGATCAGTGAGATCAACTATTGTATAACTGCGAGAAAACTGACATAAAGCACACAATATCCACAGAAAGGTGTATCTAACCTATTTCAGAATTTGAATCTATCCATCTTGGAGCAGTCGAGTAACAAATTGTTCCTTCACTATCGAGCTGCAGCACCCACCTGATCGAATAGCATAAAGATTCCTCATATCATACAGGGAAAACAGGTCTGGCCTTGAGCCCTTTGACCAGGCCTTTGAGGTGGAATGCATGAATATGCATCACCACAAAAGGGAAGTGTTCATTATAAAGTATTAACTACCAGTATTGGTGAAAATATATCTGATTCAAACACCAAAAAAAGAAAAGAAGAAAGACAATTGAGACACATACCATGAAATTATAGCATGAATACTACCCGTGTTTACTGCTTCAATGTGCACTTCAAGGTCTCCATTACTTTCTGGCCGTTTCCAAAAGTCAAACTCAAATATTTTGACGGGCTCTGACAACTGGATGAGTATATGAATTGAGTGTATAAACTTAAACTCATTGCAACTGTAGGGGAAAATTTGGGATATCAGTACCAGTTTGATCTCCTTCTTAAAAGCATCGACATGCATGCCATATTGTTGGGATTTGATACCAAATAGACTCTTTAAGCCAGGAGGAACTAGACGAACACCATCGGATAATTTAGCCTCGTTATTTCGTAGGTCGTGCATGTTACATAAGAATGTGCTTTCAACAAGCTTGAAAACATTGTAAAGAAAACGAAAAGAGAAAACGTGTGAGAAGGAATTCAAATAGGTTCCCAAGAAAAACAAAAAAAAGACAAACCACAAATTCAACAAAACATTCAAGAACAATAACTCATGATAGATCACGCAACGAACCTGACAATAAGTAGTAGCTCGGTAAGGCACAGTTTTGGGATTGTTAACAAGTAACATGTCATGAGCATGTTGTAAACTTGGGATTAGACCTTCACCAAGTAACTCAGAGTCCAATATTTCGCTCACCTAATAAAGAACATCAATGAAGGTACAAGCAGTAAAATGCTAATTTCCTCTCAAATTCGCTACAAGTATAGACCATTGTAATCTATACTCACAAGAACGTCAGCACGTGAAGCAATGTCTGAGCCAAGTTTCAGTTCATCAGATCGTTTGTTGATAAGGTTAACCTTCTTCGTCATCCCGTTCTTATGCAAAATCTTCCTCATAAGCTTCACCATCGGGAGATAAGACTCACACGCCGTCACCCTTCCTTTTAAATCACAGGAATCTTCTTCTCCCATTGCTCTCGCAGCCATCATCGACAGTAATCCAGTTCCAGCACTAGAACATACATACACAACAAATTTCACAATCTCCGTATCAAAATCTGAGTGATAAAACCGCTAGTTTGAATCAAATGAGCTATGGAAATGAGAAGAACCCAATGTCAAGGACGTGGCAAGGTTCAGTAATGGTTTTCTCGATAGCGAGACGATAAGCTCTGTTGCGGCGAGAATCATTGAGCATGTCCAGATATGATGTTGTAGCGAGGAGACCTTCAGTGTAAGTTCCGAGTTGGTCATTGTCTTCGATGACAATCCATTCGGAATTGCCGGTGAGAGGATCTTGTCTGAGCTGGAAGACGCGTTGACTTGCCTGAAAACTCATGGTTCGAGCAGCGACAGAACTTACACGAGTCGCTGAGCGACCACGAAAGGAGAGAGAGGGAACTAAGGTTTTTGGAAGTGAAAACAGAGGCGACATCAACGGAGGAGCTAAGGTTTTTCAGTCGAAGTGAGTCGTGAAGAGATTTTCCGTCCTTTATTTATGTTTTATTGTTTATTAGGCCCCTGTGATACTCTTTTTATTGACATGTCCACCATATTTTTGAAAATTAAACACAAGTACACAATTTTTAGACTTGTAGGAGATTTAAATGTCCATATATAGTTTATGGCTTTATGCATTTCAAAAATTGATCACATACTTACTAAATTTTGATATAATTTTTAAATTCACACTTATTGGGAAAAAAATATCCCTTATCTGCTAAACTTTTTTATTCTACCCAATCAATCACCCCATAAATCAGAACTTGCAGGAATTTAGGGGTTAAATAAAGAATACAAAATATTTTTGGGGTCAAAATGGAAGTATTCGCTCCAACTATCAGTTGGGAAATTTTTGCCCGGACAAGTTTTCCATCCACCAAGGCACCAACTACTTGAAATTGAAATCCAGTTTTCGGATTTGTGCTGCGATTTGAACATCAGAACGTAAGAATTAGTGAGAAGAAAATGGCGGGAGCGAATCAAGCATGTATTTTCTGTCAGATCGTGCGAAATCCCACCTCCACGACTCGTCTCCTTCATACCGTACGTTTTTCTTCCTTTATCGTTCCTCAACTCTTTGTTGTTCGGTCTCGCGAAAATAGTCAAGATCAAAACTTGATAGAAGGATTTTGGTTTTCTCAGGATGAGAAGGTCATCGCGTTTCAAGACATCAAGCCCGCTGCTCAGAGGTTTGTGTCTGTTCTCTCGCTTTGATTCTATCGATTATTACATTCTCTTAGAAATTCAATGTTTAGCAATGGATTCGTGATTCGTCTGTTGGATAGAATGTGGATATTTGTTCGTGGTAACAGCCAGCTAATATAACATTAATCTGTAATCTTGTTTATGAAGATGACCATAAGAAAAAGGAACAAAACTTCGAAGCAAATATGATATTTTTAAGCATATCCGTTTGATTTTTGCCCTGCTTTAGAAGATGAACTTTAATCCTGGGATGAAGTGTTGCTTAGTTTCTTTTGAAATGGGTTTGTTACCGATTTACGTAGCCTTTCCATTTATTGTTAAAAACAATACGCTGATGTAGGCACTATCTGGTAATTCCGAAAGAGCACATTCCAACTGTGAAAGATCTCCAGAGAAGAGATGAAGACTACTCACTAGGTTGGTCACCAAAATATATGTACATTGTTTTCTGTTATGCCTATCTAAAAAGTTCCGTTAAGAATGTTTACTTTACATGTTGAGCAGTAAGTCACATGCTAAGTGTGGGACAAGCATTGTTGCAGAAAGATGAACCTCAAGCCATACATAGGTGAGGCTTCTTGGTGTTGGAATTTTAAAACATTGTAAATGATGGTCAGAAAAAAAAATCCTTAGTAATTGCTTGATATTTTTTCATTTTGTGGTGACTTATGTAGCATTGACCTGATCTGTACTTCCTCACAGATATGGTTTTCACCAGCCACCTTTTAACAGTGTTGATCATCTCCATCTCCACTGTTTTGCATTGCCTTTTGTTCCCAGGTACATATATGCTTCAAAGAAGTTGACCTTAATCGGGAAATTCTTTTCATCTCGCTTACTTTCCCATGGCTTTAAACTGCAAATAAGCTTTCTTATCAAACATTCTCATCAAAACAGATGGAAAGCCATCAAGTACAAGTCTTTAGGACCTTTAGGTGGATTTATTGAAGCAGAGACACTGCTGGAAAAGATAAGGCCTCACCGTACTCTTCCTTCAAAGATGTAACTGAACCGACATACATAACCGCATTGCAGTGCTGATCTCTTTGCTAAAATTGTGCAATATCTCCTATTATTTTCTCGCTCACGAATTTGTTATGAAATGCCATATAATATTGAGGATTCTGTATATGATAGAAGGATGTGTCAAGTAATTTCATGTAATATCTGCCGCTGACCAATTGTTGTAGCATTAACGCCAATTCCATTATTTCCATACTTTATGGGTGAGATGTATACATGAAAGATTTTGATATAATCTCTGGAGTAATTGCCATAAGATGTGGACTTAATCAGAGACAACGATCCCTTACTTTCTAAAAGGATCTCTGATATATTTGAGCCTTCTTGTGTTGTTTTGATGCTGTGACATCTCTAAATGTAGGGGTGGTAGTGGTTGCAGTGCACGAGATTATCATCATCATACCCCGGCTTATCTGGTGCAGATATTGTTTTTGCAACAGCATAGTTATCCACAGAACAGGTAACTAAGACTTATATAAACTTGTATTTGGAATCAATGGAGGTCATGTTAACAAATTTTAGGAGGTATCAAGTACTGTAACACGGGACCAAGTAGAGAGCAAAACCCTTGTAGTGCTCAAGTTTCAGCCTATCGCATTAATTTGCTTGTTTCCCGTTTCAGGAGATCCTTAGGTATCAATACCCCGGATAAGATGTTGCTGTAATAACCAAAATCCTGAGCTTTATCTAAGTAATAGATGCCACTGACATCAAAATCTTCTCTGTTCACATGCAACTTGTGTAGTTAGAAGTACAGCATGTAGTTGCAGAGTTGCAGTGCCTTTCGGTTCTTTGGTTGATATTTTGCCTACTAGTCTACTGTTTCTAAGATAGGTTTCAGAGATCAAGTTAAAAATAAAGATTTGTTATAACATTCTGTTGACGTTAGATAGGAACCACTAGAACCCAATAATATGCTAACAAAACAACAAAACTTCTTAATGGTGTCAAAGGAGCTTTCGCAATAATTGAAATTCTTGATTTGTCCATTGTCTTGAAGCATTTAGGCCCACAAATTATGAGCTTTTATGGATGAATTTACTTGTAATCATCAACCACCCCTGTCAAATACCAAAATTCTTTGTTTGGTTCTTGCTCTGGTTTTTAGTTAATAAATTATGCATACGACTTATTCACATCAACAAAGCTTCTTACTTATCCTGATATATTAACTGGGTTGGTTCTGTCTTATTTTTAATTTTATTTTGTACATGTGATGTCTTTGAACAAAGTTGCAGGTGATCTTGTGCTTCTAAAGCAGGTAACTTTACAAATAAAATATCAATTTGTTTTGATGATTGGCAATGATTATAGAGAAAGAGGTTGGTGAGTTCGCCTACTTCTCTGTTTGGTAATACAACTCTTAGGTCTCTCAGTAAGTTATTATTCCTCTCCATGTCTCATTGGTTTGTCACAGTTGTCACCTTATGATATGATCCCTCTAAGTATATGCTGCTTCCAGTAGTTTATGGGATCATATTCGCAGATTAAATGACATATCAATTGATGTAAACAAGTGGTAATGTTATGTATCGACTAGCTTTTTGATCCTTTTAGTTTATGGTGTGACACAAGAAAGCTAAAGCTGGCGCTTGTGAGTTGTGAGGATTAGAGAGGTCTGGCGAAGAAAACAACCATATAAGGCTTTTCTCTTATTGGAATGTCGACCAAAGTGAATTGATTATTGCAGAAAACACCAAAAACTCCAATAACGTCACTCTCAAGTCTCTAACAATCAGGTTATGCCTTTGCTTCATTGGTTCATTCTTCTCGGTTCTTGTTTTTTCGAGTATAGCTCATTTTATTTTTCTTACATAATTTTCCGATATGGCCTCTCTGTTAACAGCTGTATCCAAAAGAAATTTAATTTAAAGAACAAATAAAAAAATCCAAAAAGAATCCATTGACACGGTTTCGTTTCGTTTTTCAAAGTTATATATTTTTGGTCAACACATAAGTATTTAATGTTCCATATTTTCATTAGGTTGTACAGGAGGAGGTTTGGTGAATTGTATATTATCCTTTGTTACTGGTATGACAATTCGTCCTCTAGCGATTCTATAATCTTACCTAATTTAGCTTCAATAGAACATAGCCACTAGCATTTATATTAATGTTTCTTTTTCATTGTTTAATTATACTTAATCTATTAAGTGATGATTAGTTTAGATTATGCATGGAATTATAAAGTTCAGCTGCATAATATATTGATCTATGGGTAGTGACTACGGTCTACGGCGGTGCTAAACAGCAATAAAATCTTTGTTATAACTGGTTAGGTTTGGTTCGATTACAGATCTCTTTAATTAATTGGTTTAATTGTTTGGTTACTTGATTCAAACTGTACACGTACCTGGCTTTGTCTATGTGGCCTCTACACTATTTTCCTTTTTTTTATTTTTTAACAAATTTCCAAGAAATTTTGTGGTTTCAAAACATTGATAAGTATTTTGCAAATTATGGCAGGGTGTAGGATTGGGTGCGTTATATGTAGCCAATTAGATTGGTTAAAAGTAAAACTGAATTTGAATTGGAAGCTAAATAAGAGACGAAGAAAACAAAATTAACTTAGATATAATGAATGTATGGTTGCATGCAAACTCTCCCATTCCCATCAATGGTTGAATTATATGTAGTTGACATCTTCTAGTCATCAATAAGAGTTAATCACGACAACTTCAGTTCCTGTCTAAACCTATTTCCTTCTGTATTGACTCTGCATGCTACTCTTTTCATTACAAAATTAATAACTTTTTAACATATAGTATTTAATACAAGAAATTAATATGATTTTTAATCATCTTCATTATTGGTGTGTAAATTGTCCTATAAACACACTCGGCCTCCTCTTTGGAGCTACCGTTTTCTTATTCGCCATGAAAACTTGTTTGATCTTCTTCTTCACAACAATTCTCCAATACTGTTTCTACTTCTCTGTTTCGTCTTCATCATCATCACCTCTTCTTCTACATCTCTTCCTCTCTCTCTCAATCTCAAAACACTCTTCCTCTCCTCTCCATCTCCTCAAATCCTCTTCATCCCGTTCCTCCGCTCGTTTCCGCCGCCACCACAAACACCAAAACCAACAACAACAACTTTCCCTCCCTCTCTCTTCCGGCAGTGATTACCTCCTTTCCCTCTCCGTTGGCTCCTCCTCCTCCGCCGTTTCTCTATACTTAGACACCGGAAGTGACCTCGTCTGGTTCCCTTGCCGTCCTTTCACTTGCATCTTATGCGAATCTAAACCCCTTCCTCCGTCTCCTCCTTCCTCTCTCTCCTCCTCTGCCTCCACCGTATTCTGCTCATCCCCTTCTTGCTCCGCCGCTCACTCCTCTCTTCGCTCCTCCGACCTCTGCGCTATCGCCAATTGTCCTCTTGATTACATCGAAACAGGTGATTGTAACACTTCTTCTTATCCTTGTCCACCTTTCTACTACGCCTACGGTGACGGCTCTCTCGTCGCGAGACTCTTCTCCGATTCACTCACTCTCCCTTCCGTCTCCGTCGCTAATTTCATCTTCGGTTGCGCTCACACCACTCTCGCCGAACCTATCGGCGTCGCTGGATTTGGCCGTGGACGTCTCTCTGTTCCTGCTCAGCTCGCTGTTCACTCTCCCCATCTAGGTAATAGCTTCTCTTATTGCCTCGTCTCTCACTCGTTTCACTCGGACCGAGTCCGTCGTCCGAGTCCACTCATCCTCGGCCGATTCGTCGATAGAAAAGAGAAACGAGTCGGAACCGATGACGATGATGATGAGAAGAAGAAGAACATAGAATTCGTCTTCACTGAGATGCTTGAAAACCCCAAACATCCTTACTTCTACTCTGTTTCACTCCAAGGAATCTCGATCGGAAAACGGAATATTCCAGCTCCGGGGATGCTCAGAAGAATTGATCGAAACGGAGGCGGAGGAGTTGTTGTTGACTCCGGAACGACGTTCACGATGCTTCCGGCGAAATTCTACTACTCAGTGGTGGAGGAATTCGATAGTCGGGTCGGAAGGGTCCACGAGCGGGCTGAACAAGTCGAATCGGGTACGGGTATGAGCCCATGCTACTATTTTAATCAGACGGTTCGAGTTCCAGCTCTGGTTTTACATTTTGCCGGGAACGGATCCAGTGTTACGCTCCCCAAGAAAAACTACTTTTACGAATTTATTGACGGTGGAGATGGTAAAGGAGAGAAAAGGAAAGTGGGATGCTTGATGCTGATGAACGGTGGAGATGAATCAGAGCTTAAAGGTGGGACCGGGGCAATCCTAGGGAATTACCAACAACAAGGGTTCGAAGTGGTCTATGATCTGTTGAACAGAAGGGTTGGATTCGCCAAGAGGAAATGCGCATCTTTATGGGATACGCTGAAATAAGGCTAACATGCGCCAAAGCCGGTCTCAGCATTAGAATAAAATCCTTAACATGCGCCATTCCGGTTCGATTGATAAATTGGATGCGTTCATCTGATGGGTCAAACCGAACAGTAATTATGTGTCGTTGAGAAGTACTTAAAATAGATTTAGCTGTAATAAGTTGAGGGAACTATCCTCTAAACGTACATACAAGGGTATATATATATGTGTTTGAACCTTCCTCTAAACATTCAAGTACAAAATACTATTATGAATAATGAATTGCCCGAACCCGATCAGAAATTTTGTTTTAAATATGTTTATAATAAAGTAAGATTAGACTTTAATTGATATGAATTGATGTATCATGAAGGCTTGACGATTAACACTTAAGAACGAAAACGTAACGAGTGGCTTCAATTATTGGACGTAGTCTCACTATTTAGCTAACAATCACTTATGACTTGACAAAGACTATTTTCTCTATTAATGTTAGTACACGTGGCTAAGATTACGACCAACAAGACAGCAAAATACCTTTTAATTATAATTTTCCACAAAATATAGGTAAATATCCACTTTCTCGATATCCGTAAAGTAAAATTAAATATTAAAACAAAATATCTTTTTTATTTTGGATATTTGTTTTGGTTCAACAGGGATTGACTCGGAGTCGGAGTCCAGAGTGGCGGAGACAGCTTACCTGTAATCCACACGTGTGCTTCTAGATTGCTCCGCATTTTCCTATCCAAATGCACTTCGATTTTCTTTTTCTTCCTCACGTCCAAGTCTAAATACATGTATTGAATTAAAAAAAAAAAAAATGCAAGCACTATCTTAGTTACGGATCGAATCATGTAATTTATATTATGTAAAAAATTGGTTAATGACTTGTCAACTATCACCCAATGATAAAAAAAATTAAAGAAAAAATGTTAACAGTTAGTTTGAATTCGACCCGAACATTTAATGTTTATAATTTGTTTAGATATTCGGATTGAACGAGAAAAATCAAATATTTGATCGATGCGTACAAAAAGAATTTGTGAATTATACTAATTTTTATCCTCCAATGTGTATTTACACTTTGCTTCTAACTTTATCAAAAGCCCCCCAACGATTATAAAGATCGGCGGAAATTATATTCATCGTAATCGAGAGCGAATACTGTACAATTTTATACTCCTTCCCTATCATATTACTTGTTATTCTAGACTAAGCTTTTGTTTCACTTTAGTTGTAATTCTTATTTTCCAATATAATTTTTAATATAAAATTATCTTATTTGCACCTAATTAAATAAAAAAAATATTAAATGGTTTAGAATTTCTAATAGTCAAATAAGGGCATTATAAAATATTTACCTATTTTAATCTACGTAAAGCAATGTAGAACGATAATTAAAATGAAACGGATGAAATAGTATAACTCATTTATTAATTTTCTATACATAGATAAGATGCGACTAAACATTTTAATCCCAAAAAAAACAACATAATTTAGTCACATATCTTTTAAACATGTGAGTCGAGATCAATTTTTGGATTTTTATTTTTTGTAGATGACTTTGACAGAACACTAACAAGGAGTTAAATGATGTAGTGGACTTAAAATCCTACGTACAAAAATCAAAATAATATTGTTAATATTTAAAAATTTATTATATCATGTGGTTTATGTGGTTTTTAGACTATTGCATATGGAAAGTCTATTAAACTAGAAACAACAAACCACAAGCATCTGCAACAAACTGCGAAAAAGGAAAACACATAACAAAAAAAATATACGGTGCATGCATTTAGAGGGTTTCCAATAAAGCTGCACTATTACTAATTTTAGCCCTCAACTAATAAATGCTTACCTTTTACAGTGTACGGATACATTTGAAAACTCAACGTCTATGAAGACCCATACGATAAAGAAAATGCTTTTTAGTCTCATTTGAAATTGCTGGCAAATACGAATAGGACACGTGTCAGAATAGGGAGTGCTTGTCGTATTCCACCTGACACCTTAATACTCTCTCCCTCCCTTCTCTTCATTTCCTTTGTAGCTCCAAAAACCCTAAAACGCCTCTGAAAATCTTCAGCCGCCTAATCATGGTGATCATGAACATTGCTCCGACGCCTCAGTCTCCAGGTATTAATCGTCAACACATACTTTTTTTGTTTTGTTTTTGATGATATCTTCGAATCTAGTTGAATACTTCATCATTTCTTATACTCTTTGATGTTCGTGTTCGCAGATGGATTTTATGCGACGAACAATCCGTACCAAGTGAACGGACCAAAAGGGTTTACTGAGTTTAGGTGTTTTTGCAAATGGAAGGAACCCAAGATCTGTATGTGAGGCTTGATTTCCCAGGAATCGCGAAAGAGAGTGTGATCATCCTTCTGGAGCCAATGAAAAAAGCTGTTATCGTGATGGGAGAAGCACCGAAAGAAAGCAAACACGGAACAGCCACGGGACTCATCTGTGATTGCTGTGAAATCAGTAACATTCAATGTTTTATTGGAGATGGTGTTGTCAGACTTATCCCATCCAAGAAGAAGATCAATCTTCACCTTCCTTCCTCCTGTTCCAGTAATTAATTTAATTATTTTTCATTTGATCTTTGATTATTTGGTCTTCTTTTTCTTTCTTTCTTTTTGTGTATTTTATTGATTTTTTTTGTTTTTGTTTTGGCAGCTCACAACAATGGTGGGTATAACCCAGAAGGTATTTGATTTATGGTTTAAATTGTTTATGGAATAAATCTTCGTTGTTTTATTTTGGGTAAATAGTTTCATATATATCTGACATTTTTCCTTTGGGATTGTGACTCCATTGTTGCAATGCAGAAGCTGGTGACATTTTTCCTTTGGGATTGTGACTCCATTGTTGCAATGCAGAAGCTGGTGACATTTTTCCTCTTGGTATGTAAATTAATGTTTTGATCATGACTTTAATATTTCTTTTATTTGACATATTGTTTTTAAAAATCCTCTTTCTTTTATTTTCTTGAATCTCGTAGCTCATCTTCGTGGACTTAAACCCACAAGGTACACTCGATTCCATATTTCTCTTATCTTGTTATTAATCAGCTTGAGCGCAGCTTAATTAACTAATTTAATTTCATTAATTGTTTCCATCATAGGTCGCCTTGGCACTGACCCTCTCGGTATGCACTTAGTTAATCTCTCTATTGTGACATAATTCCCAATATATTAATTTCATTATATATTATAAGCATTAATTATTACTACGTTTTTTAAAAATGGACCTCTCTCTCTCTCTTTTAGTATGATTTAAAGACTACTAATCATTAAACAAACATACTTGTTGATGAATTAGTAAAAGTAACTAATTAATATTAGAAAGTTGCTAATTCCAGCTCTTAAATATTAATCTAGTAAAAATGTCGATGAATTTAATTACCATACCAAAAAGTTGACGTTGTAGTAACAAATGAATGCCTTTTGTCTGCTAAGTGCTAACTAATAACGCAAGGTAATTTGTTTCACAAAAATAGGGACGACTCGTGTCTAATAACTATTGGTGGATTTTCAAAGAATTGTAAAAGATTAAAGGAGATTATATTGTTATTTTGTCGTTATAACTGACAACTCCGTCCTCTACCTTCCTCATCACAGTCACTCCCATAGAGAGCGAGAGAGGTCCGTCTATAAATCAGAAGAAACCCTAAAATTTAAAGAAACTTTACTCAGCGTTGAATCATGGTCGTCCCTCTTATGCGTGTTTCTTCTTCAGGTATATTATATATATCTTCTAAACCAACCTCAAGTCTCACGTACATTGTTAAATTTGCTCTTTTATATCTAGTTTTTATATTATTTTTGGTGTTGATTGTGATGATCAGAGGAATTTTACGCAATCAACAACCAGTTTCTGGAAATTTGACCAAAAGGATTCGTTGAGTATAAGAAGCTCGAGAACGAAGCCATTTACGTTCGGTTAGATTTACCCGGCGTTTCAAAAAAAGATGTCAAGGTTTTGCTTGACGAGTCTAAGAAAGTTGTAACCATCTCCGGCGACGCACCAAAGGAGCACAAATACGACTCATCTGAACGGAGCTATGGTAAATATGTCGGAATCTTCTGCAAATGTTGTGAGATCTCCGACTTTATCTATATCATGTCTGATGATGGTGTTCTGAGGATTCACCTCTTCAAAACCAAAATCACTCCACAGCCTTCTTCCTGCATCTGTAAATTCCCTTTTTCTGTTTTTATTTCTTATTCGGTTGTTAACTGTGAACTACATTTTCTGAGAATTACTTTTTGTTGTCAGCGACTCTGGGTTGCGACAAATCCGAATGGTATTCATATTTCTCCTCCATTCTTCTGCAATCGTATGTTTATCATTATTATATGTATACTATATAGACTATCATATACATTAATTAATGTATTGGAATGTTTGGTTGTTGTTTGTATACATCAGAACCGAAGTATTCGGGTCGGATATTGATACCACACCCATTTGTGAACCAAGGATCTAAATTTGCGTATGAGTCAAAGCAGCTCCAAAACGGTGGTCCATACGTGCGTGTGGACATGCCAGGCGTTCCCAAAGACAAGTTCGCAGTTTCCGTCAATAATGGGATGGTGAATGTGACTGGTGAAGCTCCTGCCGTTAGCCACGACTCAGGTGGCCGTTTCTATGCCGGTGACGTCGCTAAGTTAACCACTCTTCTCACTATTCCCATCCGTCAGATCAAGACCATCGCCAAGAACGGTGTCATTCATCTCATCATCCCTCCCGTCTGATCATTTCATCATGAAACTTTGTCTTTTGTAGACCTTTTTCTGGGGCTATGTCATCATTTCCAGGATTATCTGGCTTTATGCTTTTATGACTACTTTGGATATATCAGTATTGCTATATGGTTACCATTTTCCAGTTTTTCTTTTCTTTTTCTGTTTTGGTCGAAATCTTGCAATGCTTTTAACAAAACTTTTGCCATTAGAATACAAATTTTTTCTAACAAATATTACTAGACATCTTTTGTACTTTTCTCTGTTGAAAATATATGCACACATATCTAGAGATGAAAATGTGAGACTATCTTTATCAGTAACACAGTGACCGTTGATCAATTCAATGAGAGATTGATGAGGTGGCAAAATGAAGGGCTGTTATTAGTTAGGTAGTATTATGTTTTGGGTTACAGAGAACATTATATTTCCACCACAGAAGTTTGCACGTAGTACCAATTACACCACATGTTGACACTGTAATCTAATTGCACCACAATCAAAAGTTCTCAACCCGATTGCATAAATTTGACGGTTTGTGTCTTAACCGTCATTGAGAATAAACCGACGACTGTTTTGCAAACCGACCCTGGCGGATTTGAATACGCAGACCCATACTAATCGACCCGACCCGACTCATTTTCTCAAACAAAATCAAACAAATCAAACCAAGCGAACAAATTAGAAAATCCATGAACCCTACAAACCCGAAAATCAAACAAATCAGAGAAGAGCAATGAGCAATGAGTTTGGAGATTCCCGTCTATCATCCTCTACTCGACTGTTGAACCAAATCGTGGACATTCCAAAACGATGCTGGTGTGGTGAATCTATGGTTGTAAGACTTTCAAAATCAAAGAGGAATTCGTAGAGGAGATATTTTCGACGTCGTACTCTAGTAAGTGATAATGTATGTTATGTTCTAACATTGTTTACTCGTAGCTGATTGGGATTGTGATATCGATTTTATTTATAAAAATAGAGTGATAATCATGAATTTAAGTGGGTCGATGATGCAATGGTAGAAGAGCTATAAGCAATGGATTCAAAAATCGTGAAGCTTGAAGATATGGTGAAAGAGATATCGAAACAGAATCTGGAGTTTGAGTATGTGATTGAACAAATGCAAAGGCTTAAGGAAATGGTGAAGGAGAAGATGGAGACCGAGTCAAAAAACAAGACAAAGACTGCGATGGTAGTCTCAGTTGGTGGTATTGTTATCATGTGGTTGGTTATCAAACGCTTTGTTTAGTCACGGGTTATCAAATGCTTTATCAAATGACATGTATGTTGATGTTTTGTTGATCTTTCGGTCTCTATAATGATGAACTTTTGATCTTTTGGCAACTAATTGTATGTTTTGGTTTCAGAATCAAATGAAAACATGATGTACTTTGACAAGTGATTGCAGGGTTTGGATTGATAAAGTTGCAGGTTTTGTATTCAAAAAGTTGCAGGTTTTGTATTCAAAAAAGTTACAGGTTTGGATTGAAAAATTGCAGGTTTTGATTTTGAAATAATTGCATAATCAAAAGCCGAGTAAATCAATTGCAGAAACAAAAGCCGATAATGATTAAATTAAGATGCAACATCATTCCAAAATCATTCCAAAAAGCTGATAACAATTAGATTAAGATGCAACATCATTCCAAAAAGCTGATAACATTGAGATTAAGATAACAAAAGCCGATAACAAAAATCAAAATGTTGTGTAACACACTCTAATGTTGTTGTGTCACCATGCCCTATGAAGGTTCATGCTGTGAACCAGACTCAGGCTTGTGGTGCCTGGCATTGTGGTTGACAGCTCCACAAACACCACAATGCATGACCCTCTTCAAAGCTCTTGATTTCATTTTCGGTGGAGATTCATTAGTACAGTGTTTCCTCTTATCTATGTTATTCCTATTCTTTGGTCTACCAGGCATTGATTACGGAGGAGGTGCGTGTATATCAGGTGCATGTGTAGAAGGCCAGAACTGAGGACCTCTCAATGGAATTATACCATATGCGTAGTTCCTTCTCCACATTGAAGTCTGGAACCATTGACAAACGTATGCTTCTGGTAGCAGTTTCTTGTGCAAAATCACACTATATGCATGTATACACGAGATACCAGAGGTATTATATGCTCTACATGTGCAAGTCCTTCTATCCATGCTCACCGATAGCTGCTGCCTAGACTGTCCACTTCAAATATTCCATTTGTACTTGGAAACATCATATATTCCGCAACCTTTTTATGCTCTCTAGCTAAGTAGCTAGCAACATATGGTGTACACAACCCAGTATGCCCATTCGAAACAACAGATCGGGTATGAATGCAAAATCTAATTACACCCAAAATTAGATAATGACTATCAAATTCCATACATAGTATATGAAAATCAGTCTAATTGTATAAATTGTTAGATAATTATAGTTTTGTTGTAAACCAACAATTAATTACGATTTTAAACCATTAATTAAACGAACATAAACCAATTTTAGATCCAACCAAATTTTAAATAGATAATATTTATCTTAACCCGTTTAAATTCGGTTGTCTATTTAAAATTTACTCAGATTTAAATTCGCTTAATTAATGATTTAAGATGGTACCGTATTTATATTAATTAACATCGCATCGTAAATTGTTTCACAAAAAGAAAGACGACACGTGTCTAATAACTATTGGTGGATTTTCACATAATGGTAAAAGAGTCACTTGTAGCATATTGTTATTTTGTCGTTATAACTGACAACTCCGTCTTCTACCTTTCTCATCACAGTCACTCCCATAAAATTCCCAAAGTGAGAGAGAGAGAGTTCTATAAATCAGAAGAAACCCTAATACCTAAGAAGCTACCTATAATTCTTACGCAGCGACGTTGAATCATGGTCGTCCCTCTTGTGTCTCTTTATTCTCGAGGTATTATATCTTCTACACCAACCACAAATCTTACATACATTGTTACATTTGCTCTTCTATGTATAATTTGGTGTTGATTGTGATGATCAGAGAGGTTTTACGCAATCAACAACCAGTATCTGGAAAGTGGACCAAAAGCATTCATTGAGTATAAGACGCTCAAGAACGAAGCCATTTACATTCGGCTAGATTTACCCGGTGTTCCAAAAAACGGTGTGAGGGTTTCGCTTGACGAGTCTAAGAAAGCTGTAATCATCTCTGGCGACGCACCAAAGGAGCACAAATACGACTCATCTGAACGGAGCTATGGTAAATCTGTCGGAATCTTTTGCGAATGTTGTGAGATCTCCGACTTCACCTATCTCATGTCTGATGATGGTGTTCTCAGGATTCACTTCTTCAAGTCCAAAATCAGTCCACAATCTTCTTCTTGCATCTGTAATTACCCTTGTTTCTTCTTTCTGTTTATATTTATTATTCGGTTGTTACTGTGAACTAAACTTTCTGATTTATTTTTTGTTTTCAGCGACTATGAGTTCTACAAATCCCACTAGTATTTATATTTCTCCTTCATTCTTCTGCAAGCTTATATATGTATAATTATCATTATTGTATGTTATATATAGATTATCATACATTAATTGTATTGGAATGTTTGGTTGTTGCTGTATATATATGTGTGTGTGGAGCAGATCCGAAGTATTCAGGTCTGGTATTGAAGCCACACCCATTTGTGAACAAAGGACCTAACTTTGCGTATGAGTCAAAGCAGCTCCAGAACGGTGGTCTATACGTGCGTGTGGACATGCCAATCGTTCCTAACGACAAGTTCACAGTTTCCGTCAATAATGGGATGGTCAATGTGACTGGTGAAGCTCCTGCCGTTAGCCATGACTCAGGTAGCCATTTCTACTCCGGTGATGTCGCTAGGTTGACGAGCGTTCTCACTCTTCCCATCCGTAAGATCAAGATCATCGCCAAGAAGAACGGTGTGATTCGTCTCATCATCCCTCCCGTCTGATGTAATCATCATGAAACTTTGTCTTTTGTAGACCTTTTTCCGGGGCTATGTCGTCATTTCCAGGATTATCTCGCTTTTTGCTTTTATCACTACTTTGGATATATCAGTATTTCTCAATTGTTATCATTTTCCAGTTTTTTATAGTTTTCTTTTTCAGTCGAAGTATTGCGAAGTTTTTAATAAAACTTTCCCTATTAGAATACAGGAAAACGGCCTATTTCAAAACAAACTTTTTCTGCTGTGGTGATTTTAAACTGAACTATAGGACTGTACGTAAACCTAATTTAAAAGCTTAAAAATTCAAATTTTTTACATGAATTTAATTCCATTTACCATTTTCTTACTTGACTGTTAGAGGCGTTCATTGACCATTAGTTGACCGTTAACCTGTTGCGAAATCGGCCTATTTCAAAGCAAACTTTCCCTGTCGTACCGATTTCAAAGCGAATTATAGGACTGTGCATAAACCTAATTTAAAATCTTAAAAACTCAAATTTCCTACATGAACTTAATTCTGTTTGCCGTTTTCTTAATTGACTGTTAAATGTGTTAGTCAACCGTTAATTACATGTTAATTGACCAATATTGTCTAGTAGGGTTGCGAAATCGGGTAGTTCGGGTCGGGTCGGGTTAATCGGAATTCAGGTAATTCGGGTAATTCAAAAATGTTTCGAAATAACCAAAAAAAATCAGGTAGTTCGGAAAAAAGAAAAGAGTCCTAATCTTTTTTATTTTTTGCAAAAATTATAAGAAAAATCCGGAAAATTCGCCCCGAACCGACCCGAAATACCGGATTAAGAAAAAAAAATTCCGAAAAAAATAAATTTTTTTTTTTGCAAAAATTCTAAATAACCCAAAAAATCCGATCCGAACCAACCCGAAGTACCCGATTAAGAAAAAAAACCTAAAAAACCCCGACCCGAACCGACCCGACCCGAACTATCCAATCTGAATCACTACCCGAATTCTTACTTAAACCTTGACCCCAATTACCCGAATTTCCAACCAATACCCAATTCGGGTCGGGTCGGCCAAATCGGGTCGGGTCAAATTCCCACCCCTACTGTCCAGTGATGGTTTAATTATGTAGTTCAGGGGTGCGGTGATCCAGATGCGTAATGCGGGACACAAAAAGAGTATTGGTCAATTAGATCATTACTAGATAGTATTGGTCAATTAACATGTAATTAACGATTGACTAACACATCTAACAGTCAATTAAGAAAACAACAAACATAGTTAAGTTCATGTAGGAAATTTAAGTTTTTAAACTTTTAAATTAGATTTACGCACAATCCTATAATTCGCTTTGAAATCGGCACGACAGGGAAAGTTTACTTTGAAATAAGCCGTTTTCGCAACATGTTAACGGTCAATTAACGCATCTAACAGTCAAATAAGAAAACAGCAAACGGAGTACAGTTCATGTAGGAAATTTAAATTTTTAAATTTTCAAATTAGATTTACGCACGATCCTATAGTTCGGTTTGAAATCAGCACGGTGGAGAAAGTTCACTTTGAAATAGGCTCTATTCCCATTAGAATACAAATTTGAAGGGGGCACAACTCTTTGGCCAGTAAGCAATATTAAAGGATTTCACCAACAGACTCACTACACATCTTTTCTACTTTTCTATCTGTTGAAATATATCTATCTACACACATAACGAGAAATGACAAGAGATCTTTAAAATGTGAGACTATCTTCGAATCTCTGGGATACGTCTCCTTTCATCTTTGTTGTCATCCTTCTATGTTAATCACCGCCTGCAGGAATTTTACAAAGTACTGTTAGCAGTCATTCATACTCTTCTTCTAGTGTTAGTTAAAAGATTGGGGTGCCTATTCATTTTGGAACCAAAGGATTTTAGCTACCAAAAAAATAAGGCCATTCAAGTGTCTCTGCCAGACAACCGTTACTAAATCTGGTATTGGTAGTGCAAAGAAGGTATTGAACTGTAAAAACGGAGGTTCTAGTTTTGTATTATTAGTGTGGGAGATACCTAAGACAATTAGTGGGACAGACAGCAACTAGATACAAGAAAACTTAAACTTTGGGACCATATCAAATGCACATAGTATTTAAAATCTACCACACACCCTGTACATGCTTAGAGAAACAAGACAAGCTGTGTATACCATTAAGACAGGACAATAGACTGTGATGTTTGAAAAGGGAAATCTGAACTATTACCATGATTCTATCAGCACAAATGAAGGACTATGCAATAGCAAGGCTCAATACTTGTGTTATTTTAATTTTTGAGCTGGAAGCAATAAAGAATTCCTTTCCACTTTTCCATCTGTTGAAACATCTACTCTACACACGTATATCCATACCAATGGAATCTCAGCTACCAAAAGAGTTCTCCAACACAATGCTGAAACAAGTAAATATTGCCCACAAGGTTCCAACTTCAGGGTCTAAATGCTACCATAAAACTAAGGAACAACCATCTTTCCTAAACTTCAGAATATACTAAAGTCTAGAAACTTGTAAACTATTGATACCAAACATATTATCTATCAGAGTCTAAACTATCTACCATGATTCTATTAACACAAATAAGTAGAAGCATCAAGTAGCACAATGCAATAAAGCAACACTAGAAGGGATTGGAATGGAGCAACTATTAGAGATACTAAACTGCACAAATACTATGCGAATTAAGTATAATTCAATCATGAAGCGTGAAACAAGAACAACCAATATAAACAAAGCCTACTTACCTCCGTGAAAATCCACCGTCTCTGTGGCTCTGTTTCATGAAAAGGGCTCTCTCTCTTTCCTTCTCAACCCTCTCCCTCTTCAAACGCTCTTCTCTCAGCTCCTTGAAGCTCTTCTTCCCACTCTTTTTCTTCTTAGCTTCATCATCTCTATATCCACCATCATCCTCACCACGAACACTATCATCACCTTCATTGTTACGTTTCTCAAGGTACCAAGGACGTTTCACTCCCTTACCAGCAACCCCATAACCTAATCTATACTTCTCCTCATCTGGATCTCCCGCTCTCGCTGCAGCATCTTTGGCAGAAGCTCTTGCTGTTGCAGCCGCTTCTTTCCTCATCTTTTTTCTTCTGTGATCTTCCTCTTCTCCAGGTTTATCGTTGTTCTTCGGGATCTCGATCGGATCAAATATCTTAATCCCTTCGAATAGATTTATGTGACCCGTCTTAGGCTCCTCCGGTTCAACACTCTTCACAGGGACGGTAGCAGCAGCAGCGACCACCGCCTCATCCTTACCTTTTTCTGCCTCCGGAGTAGTTCGTTTGAGAGGCGCTAAGCCACGGACGTTTCGAAGCACCTCAAGACGAGATTCTGCATCTCGCTTCCTGGCTTCCTCTCGCTTAATCTGTTCTTCTCTAGCGGCGGCTTCTTCGTCCTTTCGGACTTTCTCTCGATTGTCGAAATTGTAAACGTTCCATCGCTTCTGCGGAAGAATATTCAAACCACCGTGACCTCCCATGGATGATTGATAATCAACAAGCTTCCAATTTGCCGAATTCGTAAATTCTGAAACTGTTTTGCGAAACCAAATTAGGGTTCTCCACAGAACGATGAAAGTGAATCGAATGAAGAGATGGATGAATCTTCAATTCCAAAGGAACTCGATCAGAAGGAAATTGGCGAGAAAATCGCTAATTGTTGACATTTTTAAGTTTTAAGGCCCATTGAACCCAGTACGTAATAATTTTTACAACTATAGGCCCAATACATCTGCTGTAGAGTGATTCCAGATCAACAGATAACACTTTTAACCATAACAGATTACAGAACTCCATTAGCGGATTGAGAACTGCAACAAAAGCTATCAAGTATACTCGTTATCTGATCTAAGTTACTATCTAGGATTGCCATTGTCTTATGGTCTCCAGCTACGAAAACAGAACCTAGAAATAAAAGAGGAAACGATGAAAGTGAAAGCATAAAAGGGAACTTTGAAATTGACGAAAATTTAGAAGAGTACATCATCACTGAACAATATGTATTAAGGAAGCCATTAACTTCATGATCCGAAGGTTTTGTAACAATAAAATAAATAATCAAACCCTAAAAATCCCCAATTTTCTCTTGTGTCTGATAGCAATCCATCGTGAAACCAAACCAATAAGCCCTAATCAACTACCGTAACCTTATACACTACAAATTCCAGATCAAAACTGGTTAGTTTCGCAAACACAATCAATCAATCAACACCGTCCTTCTTGGGTTTGCGATAATTCTCTTCGATGTGCTTGGCGATGACGAGACCAGTGTTGGTGAGCTTCTTAATATCAGGAACGTTGTAATTCTGCGCAACGTATACGCCATAAGCCGTTCCCATCACGAACACGAAGCAGCTCTTCATTATCCCCATCCCACCTTCTTCTTCTTCTTCCTCTCCCGTTCAAGCTTCAGACTTCCAGGTTAAAATTCGATCTCGATTGGAACATAATATTTGACTTATCAAAAGAAAAAACAAAATCGAGTTTTGCAAAGTCTTTGCTATTCTGTTTGGGCTCGACACATAATTCTAATGGATTTGAAAATATAGGTACATTCAAAATCAAACAATTAGATAACTATAACATGAAAATATAGCAAAAATATTCTTTTATTTATTCTCATCTAGACTCTTATTTTTCCACATATTTGATACTACTGTTGATTTTGATATGTATATCCGTTTATTTGTAAGGCCCATAAGTATACCCTCAAATTTCGTTAAAGGAGGCTAGGACTGGGCCCTCAAAACTTGTTAAAAGAGGCCAAGTCTTAAAAGCGACTCGCTCACTTTCCAATTATTACCCTTGTATACACTTCACCAAACCCTCAGTTTAAAGGGGTAAATATGTCATATCCTATGTAGAAACGTGATCCCGGCATATCCGGTTCTTCTTTATCCTTTTTTGGAGGCAGGTTTAGGTGCACAGCTCTCTCGTACACCGTCAGTAAGATGGACGGTTGAAATTTCCTTCCCATTATCAGCTAATATATAGGATTCTCGCTCATTCAGAGTAACCGATACCACGTCAGCTGATTTGTTTAGATTTACCATACACCAACTGTACACAATCTTTTTATTTTGCCTTATCACATAATTTTTAAATGCTTCCCAGAATTTTGTAGGTTGCTTAATTGCTTTTTCCTTGATATTCTTTTGTTAATTTGTGTTGTTATCTTCAACGATAGCGTTGAGCTCTGGGCAAGTGATTGATCGCAGAAACGCTTGATCTTTTTCTTCTACAGGTTTGATCATTAGTTTTTTATCCTCTTTGTGTCCTATTGCGATCTCGGTCTTCGTTTTGATTACTTAAGATTTTGTTTGTAAGTTGATCAATCGATCTAGGTTGGTCTATTTTGCTTTTCGATAGTTTCTATGTCTGAGACAAAGGTTTCTGGATTTTGTGTATTATGTTGGGATTTAAAATGTTAGTCGCCGAATTCTGTAAATTCTGCCATGAGGGACATAATCGACTGATAGATAGATGAACATTTGTCGTTTACTACTATCTCGATTTGATGCTTATGTGGGATTTCTGTTGATCGGAGTTCTATTTTTGGTACTGGGTTATTCGATTTGAGTGGTATATTTGTTTTGATGGTTGTCTGATTGTTGCCACCGCTTTCTTATGTATCTGCAGGCGTGTAAGGAATGGCAAAAAGCACTTTCAAGCAAGAGCATGAGCTAGGTTTGGACCCCAACTTTTTTCTAGTTTTGGTGTTTGATCCTCAGAAAATTCATAACCTGACTTTACTTTAATGTTCTGTTTTCTAAACTTTCAGAGAAGAGAAGAGCAGAGGCTGCTCGGATTAGAGAGAAATATCCAGATAGAATTCCGGTGAGAGCTCAGTGTCTCTCTTAGATGTTGTCTCATTACAAATATTAAAGTCTTCTGTGATTGGCATGTTGTTTCCTTTTCCATGTTCAGATCAATGCTTTGTGTTTCACTAAGTTTATGAAAGCTTAAGTTGTTATTGTGTCTCATGGCCTAGCTATAAGGTATTTTTCCCGTTTGTGGCTCTATCCTTTCACAATTTTCATTCTCTTGGGATGATTATGAACTTGATCGTCTCTTTGCCTATGGCTTTGTAAGTATGATCTGGCTTTAATTGGACACTCAACTAACAGTTGGTTATCAAGCTACACTTGTCTGATTACCTACATGTTCGACACTGTATCAAATTACTGCATGGAGTTGTTTGAAGTGTAGTGTTAATTTGAATTTGTTTATTTGTTTTTGGAATGTACTTCTGAAGGTCAATTTTTATTAAGTACTGCTTGGTCAAACTTAACGACTAAGTTTCGAAGTGCTTAATTTGAATTTCTCATATTTACCATATGCATAGTTCCGTCTCTAAGTGATTTCTGTGTAAAAACTGACACTTAAGTGATGATTGCCATATTTGTATTTTTGTGGGATTCAGGTGATTGTTGAGAAGGCTGAAAAAAGTGACATACCAACAATCGACAAGAAAAAGTAAGCATATCAGTGTAATCAGTATCCTTTTCATTCAGACCTGACTTGTGATTGATGACTAACCTATTTTTGGATTTCAAATGTACAGATACCTAGTCCCGGCCGATCTGACTGTGGGACAATTTGTGTATGTCATTCGCAAAAGAATCAAACTGAGTGCAGAAAAGGCTATCTTTATTTTTGTGGACAATGTTCTTCCTCCAACAGGTAGATCTCCTGTATATTCAACTAGCAACAAGAGCATAAAAAGTCATCCACTTTCTTCTAATTCCCAGTGGTAATACACTTAAGTTGAAAATTGGCTGATCTCCTCTGATAAAATTGCAGGTGCACTCATGTCTTCTGTGTACGAAGAGAAAAAGGATGATGATGGATTCCTCTATGTCACCTACAGCGGAGAAAACACATTTGGATTTGGATCTCCATAAAGAGCTCTTGCTGGATATTATATTTCACTTTACCTCTCTTCTCTATTCGCTAAAATAATTCATCTTCTTATTAATTACTAAGCAAGCAGCCTATTTATCTCTTTTTTAAGGATCTTTGGTCGGTTAATGTGTACAGAAAACATATAATAATGTATATATTATGCTTTAATATGTATGATCTCTTTCTTTCTATTAATGATCTAGAAACCTACTCTTTATGATTCAATCCATTATTATACCTTCCCTCGACTTTGTTATGTGTCTTGAAATCTATTAGCCAACCGACAACACATGTCGTGAAGACACATGGGCCATGAGACAGTTGCAAATGCAAGGCCTGTATGAGTAGTGAGGCTATATGGCCAACTCTCAAGTAAAAGGACTGTGCCACGTGGCGGACACGGTCTATACCGGTTGAGGAGTGGCCGGTGATGTACGAAAGGTCCCACATTGTCGTTGACGGAGAGACGGTCGGACCATGCTGCCTTGTTCTTATTTCTCACTTTTTCAATTTTGATTTTTGTTTCGTCATTTTCACTTGTTCACAGTTTTAACAATCTCGAAATATCTATGCTCTTCAAAGATTCTCATTCAACAAACCAGTCACGTGGAACATTAGAGAGACGCGGTTGTGTTGTTAAAATTTCGAGCATTAAAGTGAAAGTTGAATGTAAAACTTGATATCAAAACAGTGTTTTGGTATGTCAAGTATCGATTACAGTCTTAGATAAAATAATGGGTTTGAAGTGATTATAGGCCAAGTTGATCTTATCATGGTCCACTAAAGTTTAGTTTCAGGTTTTAGTCCAAATCCATTCTCCTGCAACTGTACGGTGGTTGTCTGCAATTTTTGTCTGGAAAAATAACACATACGCCGTTTTGTGTTGTCATAAAGAGACAAGCTATGCAAATAATATGACACTGAAGACAATAAGAAAAATAAGTGAAGAGCAAACAACGGTCATCTTCTTTAGTGTGACAGAGAGTTTGAGAGAGAGTTAAAGGTGAGAGCTATTACCTTGTAATCTTTCTCTCTTGGGGATTCTTGGGAAACACTTGGTGAGGGAGAGAATTGTAATCTTGTTGTAAAGGTGAAACTCTTGATAGTGAAAGCTCCTGTGAACTGGTTCAAGTTCACCGAGATGTACCAAACTCCATTTGGACTTGGGAACTCGTAAATGATTGTCTCTGTGTCTTTACTTTGATCTGCATCCAAAACAAAACACAAAGTCAGAACCTTTAACATTCAAAACCAGCAAAACAAAGCAAAAAGTATCAACAAATGGTATCAGAGCCTTGTTAGTGGCTGAAGGTGCAAGAACAAGCTTAAAAGAGGAAGCTTTTGAAATAAAGTTTCAGTTTTTGGCAAAAAGGTGCTACCTTTCTCATTTTCTGGGTGGTTTTATCAGGTTAAAGGTGACTAAGTACTATGGAGCCTACACAAGGAAGGTTTGAGGTTGAGAGGTTTGATGGGGAAGGGGACTTCACTATATGGAAACATAGATTTCTTGCTACTCTTGAGATCCTAGGTTTGGACTTAGTTTTGCAGAAGGTTGAAGCTACTCCGGTAACCCAATCAATAAGTTCTAGTAGTGAGGATGAAGCAGAAACTGTAGCTACTGCGGACCCCAAATGGAAAGACAAAGATAGGAGGGCCAAAAATCTCATAAGCATGAGTCTGACAGATATGGTGTTGAGGAAAGTTATAAGTGAGCCTACTGCTTATGACATGTGGAATGCTTTGGAAGAAAAATATCAAGTTAAGACTCTGCCTCATAGGTTTCATCTCAAGCAAACATTCTACAGCTTTAGAATGGATAGCTTGCCTAAGCAATTTGAAAACCTGGTTCATACACTCAAATATAGCAGCATGAGAAGCACTACAACAGTTAAGGAAATCATTCGGTCAGCCTATTCGATAGAGCTGGAGCTGAAGAACAAAGGACTGCTAAAAGAAAAAGGATTGAGTGAAGGCTTATATGTTCAGTAACGAGGTAGAGCTGAGAAGAAGGAAGTTTCAAAAGGAAGAGGGTCTAGCAGAAGCAAGTCACGGGCAAAGGGAAAAATAGTGTTATCTTGCTGGATCTGCGGGAGCCAAGAACACCTAAAGGCTGAATGTCCAAAGAGAAATCATGGGAGTACTAGTATCTCTAAAAAGGGAAATGCTGAAGTAGCAATTGCAAAGATGGAATGTGTTGAACCGGTAGTGCTGACAGCCTCTGGAAGTACTTCTAGGGATGGTTGGATCATAGACTCAGGGTGTTCTTACCATATCACATATCAAAGGGACTTAATGTTTGATGTGGAGGAAATAGACGGAGGAAGAGGCTTGATGGGAAATTACACACATTGTGAAATCACAGCAATTGGAAAGGTTTTAATTCGAAATCACAGAAATTTAGAGGTGGTACTCACTCAAGTCAGATACTCACCAACAACTAGAAGGAATCTAATTTCCTTGGGTCAGCTGGAAACTCAAGGGTGTTGGTATCAATCAAAGAGCTTTCGACTGAAAATAATGAAGAATGATTAGGAAGTATTAGCAGGAGATTACAAGGACACGCTTTACTTTCTAGATGGAAAACCTGAACTAAGTCAAGCTAATGCAGCGGAGAAAGAAATAAATGAAGCGACTCTATGGCATAGCAGACTCGGACACATAGGTGAGAAAGGGATGAAGGTGTTGGTTCAGAAAAACTTGCTGGAAAAAAACAGAGATGAAGGACCTGAAAGCATGTGAACCGTGTGTCCTTGGAAAGGCTCATAAGTCACCTTTCAAGACAGGAAAACACACCTCAACGGAAGTGTTGGAATACATCCACTCAGACCTATGGGGCTCACCAAATGTCACTCCTAGTCTAGCAAAATGTCAGTATTATATCTCTTTTGCGGATGACTACTCAAGGAAAGTATGGATTTATTTCCTAAAGATTACAGATGAAATTTTTCCAAAATTTGTGGAATGGAAAGTCTTAGTAGAAAATCAGAGCAACAAAAGAGTGAAAGCATTAAGAACTGACAACGGTTTAGAGTACTGTAACAGACCCTTTGATGAGTATTGCATCACAAATGGGATTATAAGGCACAAGACATGTCTGTATACTCCACAACAAAATGGAGTGGCTGAGAGGCTAAAGCGAACTATCTTAGAGAAGGTAAGAAGCTGGCTGTGTGAAACAGGACTAGGTGAAGCATTTTGGACAGAAGCTTCATCAATAGTGGTTTATGTGATAAATAGGACTCCATCAGCACCACTAAATTTTCAGATACCAGAGGAAATTTGGAGTGGTAAGTGTCCAGATTACTCACATATTAGAAGGTTTCGATATCTAGTCTACTACCATGTGGATCAAGGCAAGTTGAAACCTAGAGCTAAACGTGGAATACTTGTGGGATATCCCCAAGTTGTTAAAGGATATCGAATTTGGAGTAGTGAAGAAAGAAAATGTGTTATCAGCCATGATGTTACTTTTAGAGAAGACATTCTCTATAAGGATATTAGGAAGCTAACAGATGTAGATCTGGTGGAGCCTGAAAAACCAAAGAAAAGAGTATCCTTTCTTTTACCGAATGAGACGCAAGAAAGGGAGGGAGATAGACAAGTGGCTGATGAAACTGATCAAGGTAGAGCTGATACAAAAATTGAGGAGGTTCCAGAGGAAACATAGATTGAAAGTAACATGGAAAATTTTGAAACCTATCAGCTGGCAAGGGACATGGAAAGAAGAACGCATATTAAGGCTCCAAGTAGATATGATGACTCAAATATGGCGGCATATGCACTAAACATGGCCCAACTGATTGATGATGAAGAACCAAGCACATACCAAGAAGCAATCAGCTATGAAGATAAGCAGAAATGGATAAAGGCCACAGATGAGGAGATGGATTCTCTGTGGAAAAATCATATATGGAGACTTGTAGACAGACCAATGGGACAGAGAACGATAGGATGCAAGTGGATTTTCAAACTAAAACCTGGAATTCCGGGAGTTGAGGGACCTATATACAAGGCAAGGTTTGTAGCAAAGGGATTCTCTCAACTAGAAGGCATTGACTATCATGATGTTTTCTCTCTGGTGGTGAAACATGTGACAATCAGGTTTGTCTTATCTATCGTGGTTGACAAAGATCTAGAATTAGAACAATTGGATGTGAAACCAGCTTTTCTCCATGGAACTTTAGAAGAAAGGATTCTAATGGAACAACTCGAAGGTTATGCTGAAGGTGATAAGGTCTGTCTACTAAAGAAATCTCTATATGGGCTGAAGCAATCTCCTCGACGATGGAATATCAGGTTCGACTCATTCATGAAATCACACAATTACACAAGATCTGAGCATGATCCATGTGTATATTTCAAGAAACTGAATGATGATGATTATATTTACCTGTTAATCTATGTGGATGACATGTTGTTGGCTGCTAAGGAGATGAAAGAAATCACCAAATTGAAAGAGCTTTTGAGTTAGGAATTGGAGATGAAAGACTTGGGAAATGCTAAGCGGATTCTAGGCATAGATATTACTCGAGACAGAAGCAAAGGTATTCTATGGTTATCACAGAAAGATTACCTAGAAAAGGTTTTGAGAAGGTTTGGGATGGTCCAATCCAGATCAGTACAAACACCTATGGGGACTCATTTCAAGCTATCTAGTACATCATCAGAGAAGAAAGAAGTGGCAGAACAAGAAATGAGTGGCATACCTTATGCTAGTGCTGCTGGATCGATTATGTATGCCATGGTTGGAACTCGACCAGACCTTGCGTATGCTGTCGAATTAATTAGCCGGTTCATGAGCTCTCCAAACATGGAACATTGGAAAGCAGTCAGATGGGTGTTAAGATATATCAAAAATACAACTGATCTATGCTTAACTTTTAGAAAATCTGACAAGATCGAAGTACAAGGGTTCAGTGATAGTGACTACGCAGCAGATTTAGACAAGAGAAGGTCAATTACCGGTTACGTGTTTCAGTTTGGAGGAAACACGATTAGTTGGCGTTCAGGTCTTCAACATGTTGTGGCTCTGTCCACCACTGAGGCTGAGTTTATGGCACTGGTAGAAGCAACAAAAGAAGCTCAATGGTTGAAAGGTATCGCAACAGAGCTGGGCTATAAGCAGGATCAGGCTGAGATACACTGCGATTCGGAGTGCCATATGTTTGTCCAAGAATTATGCCTATCACGAAAGGACGAAACATATTCACACCAAATACAATTTCGTCAAAGATCTGGTAACATAGGGGTCAATAAAGGTCACAAAGATCAACACAAAAGTAAACCCAGCAGACCTTATGACAAAGTCAATTTCGATAAAGAAATTTAAAGACGGATTGACTGACCTGAAGGTGCTACGACACTGATTCCGGCTCAGTCAAGAGCCATACTTCCCAACGGTGTAGCTGTGGAAGTGTTTTTTCTCTTGACGGTGAAGTCGGAGAAGGAGACGATGGAGATCATGATCTTCGGATAAGCTGTCGGTGACTGAAATCGAGGTAGAGTTTGTCAAGTATCGATTATAGTCTTAGACAAAATAATGGACTTGAAGTGATTATAGGCCAAGTTGATATTATCATGGCCCACTAAGGTTTAGCTTCAGGTTTTAACCCAAATCTATTCTCCTGCAACTGTACGGTGGTTGTCTGCAATTTTTGTCTGGAAAAATAACACACACACCGTTTTGTGTTGTCATAAAGAGACAAGCTATGCAAACAATAGGACACTGAAGAGTGTAAGAAAAATAAGTGAGGAGCAAACAACGGTCATCTTCTTTAGTGTGACAGAGAGTTTGAGAGAGAGTTAAAGGTGAGAGCTATTATCTTGTAATCTTTCTCTCTTGGGGATTCTTGGGAAACACTTGGTGAGGGAAGTGAGGGAGAGAATTGTAATCTGGTTGTAAAGGTGAAACTCTTGATAGTGAAAGCTCCTGTGAACTGGTTCAAGTTCACCGAGATGTACCAAGCTCCATTTGGACTTGGGAACTCGTAAATGATTGTCTATGTGTCTTTACTTTGATCTGCATCTAAAACAAAACACAAAGTCAGAACCTTAACATTCAAAACCAGCAAAACAAAGCAAAAAGTATCAACATGGTCAAAAGACATATCATGTATGTCTAACAGTGCCATGATACATAATTAAGTGGTAGTGGTCTAGTGGTTTCCACTTAAAGATGCCGTATTGGTGTAGGCTATGGATCAATTATGTTCAAATACGAAATTGCTAATCATTTCTATTTGGTCACCATATGTGTTTCGATCATACAAGTTTAGCGAATAGCAAATGAAATATGAAAATTGATAATGCATGAGATGACCCCACGAAGACCCTCAAGTTGACAAAAGGTTTGGCTGAACAAGACATCCATTTACATAGCAAATATGTAAATGCAAGAATGAATGGAAAATATGTTTGAAAAAAAGACAAGAGAGAAGAAGATTAAAGAGAAAGAGGAACAAGAGCATGTTATGGTATTGAAGGACCCCCCACCTGCATTTAATATTTGTCTTACTCTCTTTACTTCTCTTTTATCTTTCGTCTCCCTACAAATACTCCTTTCTTCTTCTCTTCTCTTACACCAATTTTCCACATTTCAATCTATATGTTTTTGTTCTGCTCTTAATCATTTCCCAAATATACAGACACAACATATATCTGAAGAGAAAGAAGAGAAGTCATGTCTTGTTCTGTGAGGACTGGATTAGCAATGGTGTTCTGTTTCGTTCTTCTGCTATTGTCTTCCAATGTTGGATGTGCTGCTGCTCGTCGTCTAGGGTCTCATAAGCATCATCAGCATCACAAGAGGTCTTCTTTGGTACAAGACGTCGTTAATGGTGGAGGACGGAGGAGAGTATTGCGTGGAGTAGAGACTGGGGATGAAGTAGTAGTCATGGATTATCCTCAACCTCATCGTAAGCCTCCCATCCACAACGAGAAGGCTTAATTTTACCCGATCTTTTACACCTCCTTTTCTGTTATATATATATATATATATCACACTGTTATATGCATATGCATTCACCATATTGGTGGTTGTAAACTTGTAATGACTTTGTGCTATCGATATAATATATTCATTACCAACTTTTTTGTCCACTATCCCTCTTTGTATACAATAAACATGCTTTAGAGTTCTTTGCCGCCATTTTACTTCCATGTAACACGTAACCATAACATCATTCCAAAGAATACAAAAGTGTGTTTGTGTGTGAGGCACAAATCCTCATAAAAGCTGCGATCTTAACATTTGATCAAATTCAAAGGAATTCTTCTGGATCCTATAGCTTCCAGAGAAAAAGATAGTGTTATCTTAAATTCCAGTTTCAGCTACAAGGCACGATGGATGGTTTCACAAATTCTAGAAACTCAGATGTTCTGATGCCGAGCTTCAGATCGATCTCTCCACCGCCCAACCAAAAGAATTCTGGTCTAAGTTTGGTTATGGCCTCATCCAATAGCACCTGACATTTCCCATCCAATTCATCAGTAATGCTCAATATATATTAACAAACAGATTCCATTTTTCAAGCATGATTAGTCTGAATGTGTCTCAGAAAACTCTAAACATGAATGAATACCAAACAAGCATTTTCCATATCTTCACTACCTCCATGAATACTTCCAGATAACAAGTTAATCTGCAAAATCAAATTGGTATCCAGTGGCATTAATACTTAATGCTTAGGTCTAAATATGATTTTGAAAGACCGATGTGTCACAGTAGCACAAATAGTGTGTTGTCTGAAGTGGGCCACTTCTGGATAAGGAAAGGAAGATGAACACATCAATGCAGTAGGGTATGTGCCTAAGATTATATATACACAGACCAAAAATAACGCCATTTAAGTCTCTCTGCCTGACATCCATACTAACTCTGGTTCTGGTAGTGCAAAGAAAGTATTGAACTGTTAAAAGGGAGGTTCTAATTTTTTACTATAAATACAAAAGACAAAGAATGGACAATCAGCAGCTGGCTCACAAGGAAACTCTCACTGTATATTCGTATCGCAAGCAAATTGTGTCAAAATGCACCACACCCTGTACAGACTTAGAGAAACACGCAAAACAAAAACTAGCTGTGTAACCCATTGGCCATTGAAACCTTCCGGGCCTCTCTGAAAATTAGGATATAACAACAGACTGTGATGTCTGTAAAACACTTGGCAAGCACATGTGAATGAAAGGGAAAACTCTCTGTACATAATTCTGTACACAAGAAACAGCACGTAACTGTTTTGTCTAGGAGAAGAAAACACAAGTGGGTAGAGGTTCCTCTCAGACTACTCCAATGTCTAACACATGTCTAGTATGTAATTAATAGAGCAGAGATTATTGAAGCAGAAATGAGCTAACACCAAGGGACGATAACTAGAACATGACAAATAATGCAGGATGCAAGTTAATCAGCTTCGGATTTTGGCACGGAAATAACAGTTGGGAAACAAAACTTACCGGTATGTCTGTCTTCATACCTATACAGGTTACAGCATTGTGCTCAAACCCTGTCAATTTAATTCATGTCTCCTCAGGTGCAAGTCTCACTACAAAGGGATTAGCACAAGCCTCATCAGATAGAAGCAACACATAATTGATAGCTGAGATATAATAGAAAGAAGAAGCACTAACGATTAAATCTTTTCTTTGGAATCTTTTCCTCGTTTTGTGAATAAAGAAAGTTATTTTGCTGCTTCGGCGTTGAATCTGGCAGTATACTGCCAAAGAAACTTAGTCAGGTGTATACAATTAAGAAGAATTAAGTAAAGGTGAATGCTATTCTGCAGGAACCATCAGGGTCATCACCTGAACCACAACCACATAGTATTTTGAGTTGTTTCGATTGCTGCAATCCAAAATATTTGATGAAGCTTTAGTATTAACCTGTGTCAGTTAAAACATTCAGTGAGGAAACAAACATGAGCAGCGAGATTGGTAACGTAAAACTCGAATCTTTAATAGAGGTTATACTGATCCTTTAAGTCAATTGTGTAGTTTGACATATATTCAAGTAAGGAGAAGCTTTCAATATTGTTCCATGACCTCTTAAAACATATGAAACTGAATTCGAATTCTGAAAGAAATTCCACTTAATACAATTGAAGTACCAGAACAATGCTCTTGCAGAGATGGTCGATTGAGGAAGCACGGAGAACGTAGCGACGGGTTTCGAGAGGCCAGTCATAGTAATCGGGGGAAACTCTCTTGAAGCAGAATTCGTTGATGCCACCGGATCGGAGGACGGTGGAGATGCGACCTACCGTTTCGCTTTCATCAGCCAGCAGAGAAGGCGACGGAGGAGAGGAACCCTGCGGAATTAAAGAGCTCTCAAGAATTGAGATTCTACGGAGGATTTCAGTTTGGAGTCTCTCAAGCTCCGCCGCTGCAGCCTCCATACCTTCTCCGACTTCCATTTCAGATTTCCGATTCCGACCGTCGCCGCAGCAAATAGTTTCGTTTCGGACGTTTGATTCCGTAATCCCCTGTGATCGTGTATACAGAAAATAAGAAAGGAGCAGGGTGATCTGAGCCGTTGATTGTTTGATCATGGGTCGTTTGGGGCTTCGGCCCAGAACCAGGTTTTAATATAATCACTGAAGAACAACGGCGTCGTATAATTTCACTAATGCTGATGCCACATCGGCCTTAATTAGCAAATATGGGCCCATTGCTTTGACAATGTCATACCTCTAGTTTATTGACGAGTAATCCATTTTATATGGTTTGATTTGGGTTGGGTTTTTTTTTGTTTCTAGGAACAAATACTAAATAGAGAAAATTGTGCTCTACAATCTATGAGTCTTCAAAATTAGTAAAAATATTACAATATCTAAATTTTGTGGAAAATGCTACTTCTGCATTTTCGAATAGACCAATTTGGTTTTGTTTTTTTTCTTCTTCATTTTCAATCTCTCTCATCTCCTTCTCGTTTTTTCTTATCTTCTACAAAATGTTTATGAATCTATATCTCACCATTGGTGTTCGGATGGTTACCGCCAAGAGATAACAAAGTTTTAGAGACCGCATATGTCTTCTTCCTCCCTTTCAATCTCTCTCATCTCCTTCTTGTTCTCTTTCATCTTCTATAAAAGGTTTCAATCAGTCTAGATTTCGTCATTGATGTTGAGTTTGGTGCTCGAATGGTCACCGTCGAGAGATAATAAAGTCTTGGGAATCGTGTATGTCCATATCTTTATGTGTATGTCTATAAAGACATGTCTATGTCCATGTTTTCATGTGTATGTCTATGTTCTTATGTGTATATCCATAAAGACATGTCTATGTCCATGTATTTTGTGTATATCCATGTCTTTATGTGTATGTCCATAAATACATGTATATGTCCATGTCAGATGGCCCAATCTCGGTTGCATGATTTCAGCTCTCCAATCGGACGGCGTCGATGAAATCCGACGAAAAACATAGTGGAGACACTGTATCAGAGACAAAATCATCAAAATCCATACTACAAATGCCACATAAAATGACATTTTCCAAAAAAAACAAAAAAATGGCATTTCTCACAATATAAAACTAAAAAAAATTCAAAAGTAGCATTTTTGACAATTTTTCCAACTATATACAGATGAGTGAAGGTGACGTTTGGGACATATAACATATAAGTTTTACATATGGTAATGAGTCTAGAAAATTAGCCTTTTTTTTTCTCCATATTTAAAAGATTTTATAAGATTCTAGAGCCTTGTCAGCTATGTTTTATATTTTTTTTGATTCATCGTTATTTAAATTCAAGAATAAATTTGTTGGTTTGCAATATTAGAGAGTTAGGCCGTATTTTTATGTAAATTATTTGTCACCTGACTGACTTCTAATTTAGTGAATATAAGATTGTTTAATGATTAAAAAAATTAACCCAAATTTTATCGTTACAAGATCAATTTTGTTTTTTTTTGCAAAGAATATTCATCTCATATTCTCTTTGTTCTTTTGTTTCTGTTTCTCTTCCTTTGATCAGATAGAGCTTATGTAGATGTTTATGTCGGTAATATTGTATTCATTTTTCTTATATGATCAAGACTTCCAATAAACTAATTTTTCCATGTAGTAAATAACTGTGCTTCAAGATATTGCATAAAATCCTTAGCAAAGGTACTAGTGTTTTGATGGATATTTTTGTTTGATCTGTTAATAATGTCATTAACATCTTTTCCACGCCTAGTCAGGCTTCAAGGTGTTTTTATGGTTCAATTGAGAAAAGTCTCAAGTCTCATCTAACTATAACTAAATTGTGCATATTAGGGCTAATTCAGAAGCAATAGAAACAAATGCGATGATCTGGCTCATATAAAAAAAAATAGCATCAGGCCTATGAAAAAAGATTAGGGTTCAAATAGTTTGAGGCCTATGGAAAGAAAGTAGGCCTATCGAAATCATCGAGCTCTCTTGAAAAGTACGGTTTCAACTAATGATGTTGCAATTTGTCTTTATGTATTTTAGAGTTTTTTCGGGAATTACATATTCTCAATAATGACTGAGGAGATACTTACTAATGTAAGCCGAGAATACTTACTAATCACCATACACCTGGGAAATTAACCGCTGGACCAAAATGATTTGGTTTTGATTTGTATAGCTTCTTTTCTAATCGTTCCTTGTTTTTCCTTTTTAACAAATACTCATGTTCGTCAACGACTAAATGATACATTTACGTAAATATAAATTCAAGCCCGATATCTATTTGTTTCGCTCTTGATTTTTAATGTAGGATAATTCTGATAACTTGAGAACCAAGTTATTTTTAGATAGGAATAAAGGTTAGAGATAACACCTAAATAATAGATTAAGGATTTACATTAAGTCTTTGAGATTATTTAGTTTTTGAATTATATTTCTAAGCAATAAGAAGAGCGGTTCTTATAATTTTTCAAAGTGCTTCACGATTATTTGCCTTTAATTGGTATCAAAGCTTGAGTCGAAGATCCGATCGAGCTAAGGAGAAACCTCACGTAGCCAAGGATGGGAGACGTGAACCAACAACCACCATGAAAGGACCGTGGAGTGCCATCGATCCATTGTCCTATGTTGACATCGACAAACTACACGGTTTGGGCGATGAGAATGAAAGTCATGCTTCAAGTTAGTGAAGTGTGGGAGACAATTGAACCATGATCTATGGACGTGAAGAAGAATGTTACGGCCATAGCTCTCTTGTTCCAATCCATTCATGAGGTACTAATCTTGCAAATCGGAGATCAAAGCACAGCAAGAGGGCTTTGGGATGCTATTAAATCACGGTATCAAGGAGCTGATCGTGTGAAGGAAGCAAGGTTACAAACCTTAATGGCTGAACTAGAAAAGTTAACCATGAATGACAATGACACGGTTGATGAGTTTGCGGGAAAGATTTCCGGTATTGCGGCTCAATTGGCTTGTCTTGGTGAATCCATTAATGAAACGAGGCTAGTCAAGAAATTTCTTAATGGATTACCACTGAACAAGTATATTCAAATTGTGGCTTCTCTTGAACAAGTCTTAGATCTTAAGACAACAAGTTTCGAAGACATAATTGGGAGAATAAAAGCGTTTGAAGAACGAATTAATGTTAGCAATAAACACATGGAGGAACAAGGAAAACTTATGTTTTCAAACAATAATTGTGGGAAAGGAGAAACTCGAGGAGGTTATAACTGAGGTGATAGAAGCGGACGAGGCCACGGGAGAGGTCGTGGTAGATTCAATAACCGTGACCAAGAAGAAGATACCAAAAGCCATAGCCAAAAGGGAAGAAAAGATCGATCTAGGGTAATATGTTGGAGATGTGACAAGCCGGGTCATTTTGTTTTAGCTTGTCCCGATAGACCTAGAGAGAATGAAGAAACAAACTTTAATGAACATGAAGAAGGAGGGGAAGAAATTGAGGAAGAAGCTCTCTATGTTCATGAAGTTGTGTTCTTGAATGAGGACAAAGTGTTTCCGAAAACCTATGGCACAAGTAATGAAGGATCAAAAGTTTGGTACCTTGACAATGGAGCAAGTAATCACATGACGGGGAACAAAGAATTCTTTACTAAGCTGGATGAAAACATTAAAGGAAAAGTAAAGTTTGGAGATAGCTCTCACGTCAACATAGTTGGGAAAGGGTCCATTGTATTTGTTGGAAAAACCGGTGAAAAAAGGGAACTTAAAGACATCTATTTTATACCCGATTTGAAACATAACATCATAAGTCTCTGTCAAACAACAGAGAATGGGTGTGAAATCAAGATGAAAAGAGACAAACTCCACCTTCGAGATCCACGAGGAAGACTTCTTCTTCAAGTAACTCGATCACCAAACTGGTTATACAAGAAAAATCTTGAGATAAGTCATCATAGGTGTTTACTTGTGAAGGAGATTAACACCACTCAAATTTGGCACTCACGACTAGGCATATAAGTGTTGGGGTAATGGAGAACATGATAAAGAAAGAGATGGTGATTGGTTTACCAAAATTACAACAAGAGAAGAGTTTATGTAAAGTATGTCTACTTGGAAAAGCATGGGATTGGACTTTGAAAAAAGAAACCGATGGTGAAGCAAGTATGTTCAAAATTCATCAAGAAAATCTTGGAGGTGAAGGAGTCAATGAAGTACAAGATGATCTTGATGAATATGAGAACCTATATGAACCCGAAGAAGAACATATTAACCAAGAAAACGTTGATGGTGACATGAATGAAGTAAACGATCAACAAGCAAATAATCAAACAACTCGATATGGTCGTACGATTTCTAAGCCACGATATCTTGATGATTATGTGTTAATAGCTGAAATAGAAGGAGGAAAATTGCTTCTAACTATAGATGGAGAACCCGAGAACTACTTAGAAGCAAAAGACTTTCAAGAATGGGTTGATGCAATGAAAGCCGAGATAGAATCCATCATCAAAAACAACACATGGGAGCTTGTTGATAAACCCGAGGGAGTAAAACCTATAGGGTTAAAGTGGATCTTCAAGATCAAAAGATATGCAGATGGATCGGTGAATAAGCATAAGGCAAGACTTGTGGCTAAAGGCTATGTTCAAAAACAAGGATTTGTGAAGAAGGGGGGAGAGAACAAAGTGTATCGTCTTCACAAAGCTTTATACGGGTTACGGCAAGCACCAAGGGCATGGAATGTGAAACTTGATCACGTCTTAAAGGGAATGAAATTCAAAAGATGTGTCAAAGAATCATCAGTATATCTCAAGAAAGAAAAGAAAGATTACTTGATTGTGGCCATCTACGTTGATGATTTATTTGTAACCAACACATTACAAAGAATCATTGATCAATTCAAGAAAGCTATGTCTATGGAATTTGACATGCCGGATCTAGGTAAGTTAACTTATTACCTTGGGATAGAAGTGATTCAAAGTGATGATGGGATTCAAATTAAGCAAGAAGGTTATGCAAAAGGAATTCTTGCGGATACAAAGATGGATTCATGTAACTTGACACACACACCAATGGAGTCAAATTTGAAACTATCAAAAGCTGAGAATGAACCGGAAATTGATGCCACCATGTATAGAAGAACTATAGGATGCTTGTGGTATATAGTTCATACAAGACCGGACTTAGCTTATGCCGTTGGAGTGTTAAGTCGATATATGAAAAGTCCAAGGAAATCACATGGGAAAGCTCTTAAACACATCTTAAGGTACATCAAAAGTACAACTAACTTTGGTTTACATTTTAAGAAAGATTGAACAAGAACATTCATAGGATATAGTGATAGTAGTCACAATATCGACATTGATGATGGAAGAAGTACCTTCGGCCACATATTCTATCTTGGTCAATCTCCGATCACTTGGGCATCACAAAAGCAACCCACGGTTGCCCTATCATCGTGTGAAGCCAAATTCATGGCTGCCACCAAAGCCGCAAAACAAGCAATTTGGCTTAAGGAACGAATGAATGAGATCGTTGATGAAGACAAGAAGGTCAAGCTTAGGATCGATAACAAGTCAGTCATTGCACTCACAAAGAACCCAGTCTTTCATGGAAGAAGCAAACACATACTCTCGAGATATCACTTCATTTGTGAGTGTGTGGAGAACAATCAAATCGAAGTGGAGCATGTAGCCGGTGAAGAACAAAAGGCGGACATACTCACAAAGCCATTAGGAAGAATCAAGTTCATGGAAATGAGAGACAAGTTAGATGTCATCGAGATCATTCATCCCGGAGTTCATGTCGGAATTAAGGGGGTGAATGTTGGATAATTCCGATAGCTTGAGAATCAAGTTATCTTTAGATAAGAACAAGGTCTAGAGATAACACCTAAATAATAGGATAAGAATAATGTAAATCCTAATAGATTAAGGGGTTTAATGTAAATCCTAATAGATTAATGAGTTTAGCTTAGTCTATAAATAATGGTCTTTTGGAGAGTTGTTCCACAAGACAAACAAGAATGTTTGGTTAAGTTTTGAGTAAGTTTCTTAATTAATAAAGAAGAGTAGTTCTTTTAACTCTTTTGCTATATTTGCCTTCATTTAAAACTAAAATACTAAATGGATTATACAGAAAAAATTATATAAGTTAGTAACGTAGAACCAAGAGTTTTGTTCCGTCCATAGGTAACTCCAAAGTAGGAGAATCCTGATTTGAATCATTTGGTTACCGGATTTGAAAAATAGGGTACTTTTATCTTTGGCCCAGAATTTTCTAGTTATATATATAAAAAAACTAATTATATACTTATATAGTGTGTGAAAATATGATAATTATTTGGTGTGTGAAAATATGGTAATTACTTATATGGTGTGTTTTATGTTTAAAATTTTGAAAGTGAAGGGAAAAATCCTTAAAAAAACTAGGGTTTTCATTATATTGCCATTAAAAAAAAAACTCAAAACAAAAACAAAAACCTAACTTTCTTCTTTTTAACCGTGTCTCTTCTTCTCATTTCTTCTTCGAGTTCTTCCTCTTCTCCTCTTCTTCAAGTTTGCTGGTTCTCTTCTCTCTCCACGCCGTTGTCCTCTTCTCTCTCTACGCCATCATCGTACTCTCTCTCCATGCAATCATCTTCCTCTCTCCCCACGCCGTCATCTGTGAGTGTTGCTGCTCTTTTCTTCAGAGTTGTTCTTTCTTGTGATGTGATGTTTTTTACATTAGTATTGATCATGGCTACAACCAAAGCTTCTATGTTTGGTGATTATTGTCTGAGAGATGTGGAATTGTTATCATTGCAATTGTTGTTTCTATCTTAGTTGAATGTTTCACTTATATGTTACCTATGTTGTGGTAGCATTTATTTGCGTAGTCATGTCTGATTCATAGGTTTGTGTATTTCTCGTTTCTTTTTTAATTCTAGTGTGAGGTCTTGTCCAGATTGTATTTGTGATGTTTTTGGTTTCTTATAGGATTCTCTCGCTTTGATCTTAGGAAAGTGAAAGTGAGGAAGATATTCTCGGTGAAGGTGATGATGATGTGGAGGAAGAACATGAACATGAACAGGTTCATCCAGAGCCCGAGCCTGAGGTGAAGAAGACTCTTGAAGTTCCTGCACCTCCTAAAAAGGCAGACAGACAACTTTCCAAGAAAGAGAGGAAAAAGAAGAAATTTGCTGAGCTTGAGGCTTTGTTGGCATATTTTGGAGTTGCCCTAAGGAGGTGGATGTTGCAGCGAAAGTGGCTGCACAGGAGGCAGCTGCAAGACGTAAAAAGCTGGCTGGTGCTGCAAAGATGAAGGAGAAGAACCACTATAACAACCGCCTGTGCAGTAAATCCCAAATCACCACCATTTTGATCTTGATGGAAATACCAATATGAACATGTATTTCACGGTATATTGTTCATATGAGTCTCTCTGCCATAATAAATCTTTTCAAGGGTTTGGTCAAAACTTCTCTCTGGAAATTTTTGTTTCTTTTTGAACACTTGTTTTTCAATCTCAAACCTTTGTAGGTGCAATGAGTTTTTCAATCATCTTCTTATGTATGGTTTAGTCGCTATATTCTGTTCCACATCGCTATTTTCTAGATTAAATCATCAAAATATACCAAACTATCCAAATGTTTGATTCAAGAGTCTACCACATTGACCGATAAAGTCTACCATGAAGGATTTCTACTATATTAAAGTCTAAACTTGTACTTTCATCTTCAAATCGTAACACTAAAGTCTACAAAACTGCCTTGCTAACTTTGGCAAGTCTACCATGAACGTCTTTTAAGTCCAACACACTCTATTATTAAGGCCTTCAAAATCTATTACACATTAACTAAGAGTCTATCAAAAAAAAAATTTCTTGCTACCATAGTCTACCATGAAGGACTTCTAATTCTACTACCCATAAACCGATAGTCCACTATACTACCTTGTAATTTCGTATTCAAATTAAAACATTAAGTTCTACTAAACTGCCTTGTTAACTTTATCTAAGTCTACACTATGAAGGTCTTCAAAGTCTACTACACATCAACAGAGAGTATCAAACTAGAAATTTTATTCTCAATTCGACACTCTATAGTCTACCACAATAGCTTATACACTATACCAACGTCTACCATAAAGGTCTTCAACATCTATTACATGTAAACCGATAGTCTACCAAACAAGATATTTCACATACAAATAGACTACTTTATATACTCTACCAAGGTAGTTTGTCTAGTCTTGCAAAGTCTACTATGAAGGACTATAAAGTCTACCTACACCAGATCTCCTCCATATCTCTACACACAGACGAGTTGCCTCCCTCCAGAATTGTTGGATAAATCCTCCCAACTGCCTTGCATTATTAACAATCACAGGAGGGGTATCTTGCGGTAGAAATTGCATAAGTCCTTTTGGCATGTAGCTCAAATTATCCAGTGGATTCAAAAGTCCACCACATTGAGTTATATTCTTAACTCTACCTAAGTCTACTATGCAAGATATTAAAGTCTACGACACGACATATGACAGTCTACCAAAGTCTACCATGAAGGAAAAGAAAATCTACCACACGTCAAATGACAGTCAACCGAACAACAAATTTCATCCTCAAATCGATACTCTAAAGTTTACCATTAAGGGTTTCTAAACTCTAACTAAGTCTACCAAAGTCCACCATGAAGGAATAGAAAGTCTACCACACGTCAAATGACAGTCAATAGAACAACAAATTTTATTCTCAAATCGATACTCTAAAGTCTATCATGAAGGGTTTCTAAACTCTAACTCAGTCTACCAAAGTCTACCATGAAGGATAATAAAATCTACCACACTTCAAATGACAGTCAACTGAACAACAAATTTCATCATCAAATCGATACTCTAAAGTCTACCATGAAGGATTTCTAAACTCTAACTAAGTTTACTAAAATCTACCATGAAGGATAATAAAGTTTACCACACGTCAACTGATAGTCAACCGAACAACAAGTTTCATCCAAATAGATACTCTAAAGTCTACCATGAAGGGTTTCTAAACTCTAACTAAGTCTACTAAAGCCTACTAAAGTCTACTACATGACGAATCACAGTCAACCGAACAACAAATGTTATCCTTAACTGGATACTCTAAAGTCTACCATGAAGGGTCTGTAAACCCTACCAAAGTCTACTACACGTCGAATGATAGTCAACCAAACTACATGTTTCATCCTCAAATTGGAACTCTAAATTTTTACGAAAGTCTACTATGAAGCATTTAAAAGTCTATCCTAACTTTTTAAAGTCTACTACACTTCAGTTCGTTTAGTTTGGTAGACTTCGCAACGTGGAATGTGTTGATGTGACAGTTTTCATTAATGACATTTTCGTTAGTTTTTTTTTCAAAGAGATGAAGGGCAAACTTGTATTTTAATATTTTTGGAGACTATTTGAGTTAATGTCAAATATCATGCACCATATCAAGAAAACCAAGGAGAATTTGGTGTTCGAGAAGGTTGTTTAAGGTATAGTGCCAGAGATCTCCAGCAAAGAGTACACGCTGGTCATCGCGGTGAAGAAAGGTGGAGTGATTAAGCAGTTCAAGGTTGTCGTGGAGGAAAAGCAGGAACCTCATTCCAGGACACTTAAGTCGTGCATACCGTTTTAGATCTTTGAATTTTGGTCGTTTCAGTTTCCATTTATTTGAGATTTTGTGTCGTTGTTGGTATTTTTTTCTCTAAAAAGAATAAATCAGATTTTGCATTTGAGGTGAATAGAGATCGAGGATGATGTGATGCAGTTGCAAGCAGGCCTATGACATATGGCTTGCTTAGAGCATTGTATGGGATAGTTCAAATTTTAATATATTTTTTGTTTTTGTTTTATATCATAAATTTCAAAATTTTGATATTGTCATAGTTTATTAAAATCATAAATTTTTATAGTTAATTTCAAAACATACGTTTTATATATTATAGATCATACTATTAATTAATAAAAATTATATTAGAATATAGAATTATAGGAGTATAATTGAAAAAAATTGAAACACACAATTTAAGTTATAGTTTATGATAAATATTATTACTCAACATAATCATTTACATGATGCTCCCATAATCGTATAAGAAATCCCATAATCGTATAAGAAAGTCTTGAATAATTGATCTTGACTTCTTGAGTATTCATTACATTGTTTTTATCATTAACTATTAGATGAAAAACTTATCTAATATCCATAAAATTTATTTGTGATTATGTATTTAAAATTTTGTCCAATCTATATTATTGTCCTTACATTATCACAATTTTTTTTGAGAATTTCAATCCTTCTTTATATTTTGTCATCAACCAAAAATTATATTCACTATCCACAAAATGTATTCATGACTATTCTTGTCCAATTTATTTCATTTTCTGGCATTATCATTAACATATTGAAAATTGATCTTGGTCATTTATCAAATCCTTTTGACATCAACTATTAGACTAAAAACTTATCCAATATCTGAAAAATATATTCGTTTTTGTTTAATATATCTTTTTTTCCTAACATTATCATGAAAGAAAATTTTGAGAAATTGAGTTTGACCATTCAAAATATTAATTTTAGAATCCATTGTTAGATTAAAATGTTACTCTATAATTTATTCATGCCCATTTATTTAAAATTTTATCCATTTTAATTTTCTAGTGTTGATCTTGCATCTCTAATTGGTGCATTGATCCAATTATCATGTTATGTTATGCATTATAACATCGTCATGATATTATCTTGAATCGTTTGGGCCTACGGTCCTGATTCCTGAACCATGCTTTTAGTGTTTATGCGAGTCCACATCGGCCTTAGTTAGCAAACCTGGTCCGTTGCTTTGCCAACGTCATACCTCTGGCTTATGGATAAGCAATCCATTTATTGATTACATCGGTTGGGTTTTTTTTGGTTTTCTAGAGATAAAAACTACATATAGGAAACCATGTGTAACTTGGTTTTGTTTCAATATGTTCTTTGTTTAAGATCATATGTATGTATATAAGTTTTTTTTGACATTTATGTCTTTATTTAGAAATGACATAAGTACTGTTAGAACTTCATTTTTGACATACAATTATAATATTATTTTAGTAATGAATAATAATTTTTTGGAGTGTTTAAATTCTTTGTAATGGGCCCTATAATTTAGAATAATTATATGTCAAAAACAAAACAAAAATTGAATGTAATTTGGGAAAATTGTCTAAAAACAATTTTAATTTTTAATGGGTCAAGTTTTAATTGATTTTACACTTTTTAAGAAAACACTTAAAATGAATTGTGGCCCCTTAGCAAGTATTTGATTTTTTATTTCTGATGGAGACAAAAAAACGTGATGATTACATAGAACATATATTAGAAGATTTTCACATGGATAACATGATTACGGTGGAACCAATAGGGGTAAGTTGTGGTTTATCAATATTTTTCCATAACCTCTTCAATGTAACTCTAAATTAAAAGGACAAAAATATCATTGATATTTCTTTAGATTTAAGAGGCAAAATAACTTTTATATCGTTTATTTACGGAGAACCGACATATCCTCTCAGAGATCATGTATAGGAACGCTTAGCCCGGTATGGGATCCAATGCCTAGAACCATGGTTCATCATTGGAGATTTTAATGGAATATCTGGTCATCATGAAAAGAAAAAGGGACAAATAAAAAGTTTAAGCTCCTTCATTCTTTTTAACATGATGTTACAAAACTGCGGTTTTATAGAATTCCCATGCATAAGAAATACATGATCTTGGCGAGATGTCAGGCAAAAAAAAATTATAAGATGCAAATTGGACAAAGCTTACAGAAAGGAAAAATGACACTCGCCGTATCCAAATTCTAAAACAAAATATCTTAAGATGATAGGATCCGATCATATACCAATTCTGGTGAAATTGAAAGCGTATGGAGTAAACCGAGGACCGACTTTAATTTTGATAAATGATAGAGTGAAAAACCTGGCTTTGAGAAAGTCATAAAGGTCGGTTGGACTAGATATGCTAACCTAAGAGGGAATCGAATTTCGTATAAAATATCTAACTGCAGAAGAGAGATCTCAAAATGGAGAAAAAAACAAGTAATTCTGGAAAAGAAAAGATAGAATCTTTGAAAAATAAATTGAAGAGATGAAAAAATCAGACTCATGTCCCACCGTAGAGATTCAACAAGTAGTATACAACCTAAGCATGGTTTATAAAGAAGAAGAGACATACTGTAAACAAAAAGTCGTAACAAGTGGCTACAAGAGGGTGACAAAAATACAAAGTTTTTTCACGTACAAACAAAGCAATGAAGGAAAAAAATAGGATTATAGGACTTTTTGATGAGCACAATAATTGGGTAGACCAGGAGGAGGATATCGAAATACGAGCAGTAAAGTATTTTGATAGTTTATTTACATCAAATGGAACTGAAGACTTTGATGATTCACTAGAGGGCATATAGCCTATCGTTTTAGAAGAAAGAAAGAAGCTACTATTAGCTAAGACTACAGATGAGGAGGTGACAAAAGCGTTATTTATGATGGATCCTGGAAAAGTCCCTGGTCTGGATGGAATGGCCGCTCTTTTCTTCCAACAATTCTGGCATCTCATAAAAGATGACTTAATGAGGCTAGAAAATGATTTTCTGAAGACAAGATTATTCGACAAAGAGTTAAATCTTTCGAATGTCTGTTTAATACTGAAGACTGCGAGACCAACTAAGATGGTGGAATTCAGACCCATTAGCCTTTGTAATGTAATATATAAAGTCATTTCTAAAGTGGTGTGTTTGAGGCTGAAAAAGTTTCTTCCTCATTTAATCTCGGACACAGAATCAACTTTTGTGTCGGAGAGTTTAATCTCTGACAATATACTAATAGCTCAAGAGATGTTTCATGCGTTCATGACAAAAAAAGGTGAAAGGAACATATATGGCAATTAAAACAGACATGATCAAAGCATATGATAGAATTGAGTGGGGTTTTCTGAGCAAGTTATTACTAAAATTAGGCTTCCAAGAATGGTGGGTCAAAGGGGTTATACATTGTGTTTCCTCGGTTTGATATTCCATTCTCATGAATGGGATACAGAGAGGCCGTGTTCCACCTCACAGGGGCCTAAGACAAGGCGACCCCCTTTCCCTATATTTATTTATTTTCTCCACGAAGGCTCTGATTGTGAAATTAAAATATGTTAAACTACAGAAACGAATGACTCGTATCTTAGTTTCATGGAAAAGTCCGGCTGTTTCCCATCTATTATTTGCCGATGACAACCTATTCTTTTGCAAGACTAATTTAGACAAATCCACAACAATTTTGAACGTCCTGCTTGATTGAAAGTGTCAGGTCAACAAATAAAATTCACAAAATTGTCTATCCAATTTGGGAAAGATGTGGATCCCATTAGACGAAAGGAGATCCAAGAACTCTTAGGGATTAAAAACTTAAGAGGTATTGGCACTTATCTACGCCTCCCAAAAGGGTTAGAAGGTGCAAAAACAAAAGTCTTTGCTTTCGTTGAAGGATAAGATAAACGAGAGAATTAACTTTTGGTCTGCGAAGTTCCTTTCTAAAGGAGGGAAAGAGGTTTTAATAAAGTTTGTACCAACGACTATCTCTTCCTATGTCATGTTGTGTTACCGGTTACCAAATGCGGTTACTTCCAATATCTCAGCAGCTATAGCAAATTTCTGGTGGCACAATTCATGATCGTGGAGAAGTATCCATTGGGTTAAATGAGGCTTAGGTTTTCGAGCAATCGAGGAATTCAATTCTGCTTTATTAGTTAAAAATTATGGAGATTACTCGACCACCATGACTCTTTACTTGCAAGAGTCCTCCAGGGCGGATATTATCATTTCTGCATGAGCATTGGTCATGAAAGGATCAATTAAAAGAGTGGAGAATGGTGATACCATCATAATCTGGAGTGATCCATGAATCCCAGACAGTATTCCAAGATCAGCGCTTGGCATTGGACCTAGTATATACTCTGATCTAATGGTATTAGATATGATGAACTCACATTTGCGATTATGGAGGGAACCCTTAATTAAACAACTATTTGGTCCAAGAGACATATATTTGATTCTTGGAATTCACATCCCAAGAAGACTTATTATTGATCGCCTAGGTTGGCATTTCACCAAGACGGGTTTTTATACAGTAAAGTCGGGATACTGGGCGGAACGGAATATATCCCAACAAAAGAGACATTTATTTGGACCACATATTCAAGATTTATAGTCTCATGTCTGGAAAGTTAAGGCCCCACATAAAATATAACATATCATTTGGCATGCTGTATCAGGTCAACTAGCAGTTAAAGTTAATCTTGTGCGACAGAATTCAATGCGATACCCGTTGTGCTAGATGTGGTAGACAAAGAGACGATTAATCATGTTCTGATTGAAAGCCCTCCAGTTATTCAGACTTAGGCGTTATCTATGATACCGATTGGGTAACACTTCCTGGAACTTCTGTTTATTCGAATATTGACCATCTCATTTGGAGGATTCCTCATATGGAGAATTTTAATAATTTCTCCTGAATTTTATGGTTTCTCTGGAAGGCGAGAAATTTAGAAGATTTTTACAAACAAGGATTCAGATCCTCAAGACCTAGTCCTAGCGGCAGAAACTAAGGTGAAAGCTTGGAATTTGGCCTAGGAAGAACACATTGTCAAGATGGGAAACGAAGATGTGCCAATAAGACACTAGGACGGGGTGATCTCCAGACCTTTAGCTAAAAATTCAGCGTTTACTCGATAGAGATGTATTGTTGATGCCTCATGGAAGGATTCAGATCTTTCACATGATTAGGGTGGTATTATTTTCCTTATGAAAGCAACAGAGTAAATATGGGAGCTCAAACCATCGGACGAAGTCTCTTTTCACTCCATTCGGAATTCGAGCCACTTATGTGGGCCATGACTTGTCTCACTGCTCTAAAGATTATAGAAGCTGAGTTTCTTGTGGATTGTTCGGAGCTTGTTAAGATGATCGAGGATCCATCTGCCTGGCGTACCTTCCTACCTTACCTCGAAGACTTCTCAAGACTTTGGAGCTGCTTCAGATTCTGCTTCTTGGTCTTGATCTCGCGTGCACTTATCCACAAGGCCGATTACCTAGCACGCAGTGTTAGAGAGTTATCTAGGAGTCAAGCTTTTGTGAACTATGTACCTTCTCTTTGGACCAGATTTGTTCGCAATTGAGTAAAGTTGACAAAAAAAGCAAGTGTTTGCTTGATATTGGATTGCAAAATGCGAGGCCCATTAAACACCTGAACCAAAGAGTTTGTCCTTTCTTGTTGTTGTTGTCTCCTTACTTAGTCTTGGCAGAAATGCAAAGAGGAAAATCTTCAAATTTATTGTGTTGATTTTCTCATTGATTTTGGTCATTAATCGAATAAATGATTTGCTATATTTGGTTGTGATAGATTTTCTCTTTTTCTTTCTTCTAAGTTTCTGTTTTTTGTGAGCTCGCAGCATAGTTCATGAGTTCATGGAATTGGTGACGAAATCGTGGTTTATGATAATTGTATTATTCAAGTTTTTCTATTACCGTCTTAGTGCGAAAAATTTATTGGATTTAGTAAAAAAAAAATATCTTGCCTTCATCTTTCTCAATTTATAAATTTAGTTTCACCCTTGATTTTTTATTTTTTAAACTTTTGCTAATTTGAATCTAGATTTGTAAGTCGTATAAAATCAGTATCAGTGACATCAAAATACATGGATGAACAATAACTATAATAACTATAAATACACCCAAATCATAAGTAACTTGTGGATAGTAACGTATCTTAGTCTAGTGTAAGTGATGCAAGTGGTGTTTAGAACAGATAACACATAAGTTTTGCAGATTGATAAATCAAATATATTGACATACTTTCTCTCCCAAGATAATACTTAAGCGCTATTTAGAAAAGAAAATCCCACTTGTTAAACTATTCAAAAACTGGTCTTTAAATTCGAGAGCAGATATGTTGGCCTGAATGTTATAAGATTTACTAGTGACTATTTTTGTAAACATTTTTCTTTTTGTCAATAAATAACTATAACATCAACAAGATATGATCAATCTTTAGTTGGAACATGGTGAGATTCGAACTCACCATCTAGTGTCTAACTAAATTAGAGAGAAACCAACTATACCACTTATTTCTTAACTTCTTGTAAACTTTTTACCATCATTTTTATATAATATTTATTTAAATAAAATAATATCTACGATATAATATTTTATTTATTTTCTCTTAGAATTGAACTTACGACTTCTCAAAATATTTTACATAAATTGTAACGGTTAGGACTTGGGTTAGCTTTGGGTATTTGTGTACCCGGACTCAATCGGGTCAAATCTTTCGGATATTGGGTATTTTGGATTTACTTATATAAGACCCGTCCGGATATTTTGAAATTTTGGATAGGGTTCGGGTTATAAATTTTGGAACGGATTCGGTTCGGGTATCCAAATTTTTTTAATCAATTTTTTATCTAGATATTTTATAAAAAAATTCGTAAAAATCATAATTTAATTTTAAAAATTAATATTTTAGTTTTTTGGTTATTTTGATTCTAAATCTACGTAGCACGAGCTTCAGGGTTGATGTACTTCTCGCTTCAGAATCAGAAAGAGAATCAGAAACGATTGGAATCTCTCGGAATCATTTTGAAATTGCAATTCCAAAAATAAATGTTTGGAAGCGTGGTGGAAGCTTACAATTCCTTATTAAAAGTGTTTTAAAAACTTGAAATTGTTCATATCAAGTTAAAATCTTTAAAAATAAACAAACTAGTAACTAATTATTTGGCTTCTAATTTGTTAAGCGGTTTACTTTAATTAAATTTGTTTAAATCATTAAAATTTGTTTCCAAGAATATTTTTATTTTTAAATCATTTGTAATTAAATTATAAGTTGGATTTTATTGTTTAAAAGTTTTTTTTTATATAATTTTATGTTTAGCGATTTATAATATATCTATATGTGGCTATATATACGTTTCCAACACGTATTCACTTTCTTAATTTAAGAAAAAATTTGATTCAATTCATTTAAACGCTTTTGCTTCTATATATTCGCTTATAATTCTATGCAGCTTAGTCTAAATAGATTAGTATATTTAAATTTATAGTTATAATTTTGAATATATATTCATGTAGTTAAAAGTATATATATACTAATAAAAGGAAGGTTTTGTGGCCTCTCAAACCATCCAACTCATTTTTTTAACACTTCTATTATGCTGCCACATCAGCATATATGCTATTGATTGTTCCTTCTTTAAAATTCTCTAGAAAAAACGTAATACTCCAAAACAAATTCTCCCTTGAGTCTCTTGACTTCTCAAATGCTCACCTCCTAAACCTTTTACAAAAAAAATCATTAATAACTCATCAGGATGGTGATAAGTGTACAAAGTTCAAATCATTAGCACTCTCCCTTACATTGCTTTATGGTTCAGAATGCGAAGAATTACATAAAGAGAAAATGATCTAAAAAGATATTTCAACTTTGTAAAGTTTTCTTGATAAAATCTGAAAGTCGACCTATCAATAAAAGAAGAGAATATCTTCAGAATATCTGCGCAATCTGTCGTCACCTCAACTTCTGTCTAGTGAAGTGAAAGAAAACACTCCATAACCCACAACACCAACTCTACCTTACAGTGCAGGGCCGACAGACTCCGCCAAACTTCGCGTGATGTCATGCAAACTCCCTTAATATAGTTGAGAAATAAAATCTATCCCAAACCGGAACTAAGATCAGAAGCCTTTCAAAAACCGTCAACAAAACATCAAAACTCTATGAAGCCTGGATTACTAATGGTTGGGCAAGTCACATATGACCAAACTAAAGACGAACTGATTGGCCCGGGTTGCTGCATTTTAATTTGGTTTTGTTTGATTGTTTTCGGTTATGGTTTTTTCCACCCCTAGTATTTACACCTGGAATTCAACGAAACAATAAAACTTTGGATCATAACCAGGGGTCCAGAACCAGGTTTTGAAACAAGACAATAAAACGTTGACGAAAAAAAAAAGTACCAGCGGTCCAGAACCAGGCTTTGAACATAGTTCTTGACAGGAGTACACGGTGTCGTGTGATACCAATATAGGTTACCGACGCGAGTCCACGTAGGCCCAAAACAACAAAGCTAGCCCATTTAGTGCTCTGCCAATAATAACTCCACAATGAGTGTGTGACAATACACGTGACGGGACAGGCCTCGTTGACTCTTTTAATATGTTCGTATCTTAAGCCACGTGGATGAGCCAGTTGTCAAATCTGACGGATAAGAAAATGACAAAAGACTTGTCACCGCGTAAGAAGATTGGTCTCTCCGTAAATTTCTGGAATTATCTGCCCACATTTCAAAGCAAACCACATCTACAAGTTTGGGCTATAAGAAGAACACGAAACCGACAATAACGCTAAAGGAGAAAATGATGATGAAGGCATTGATTTATCTCTCTCTAATCCTCCTCCCTCTTCTCGCCGTCGTAGAAGGTGGTCTTAATCTTGGTGGTCATACTCATCTCGGTGGTCAGAAGCCGATAGATGTGTCGGATCCGAACGTTGTTGAGATCGCCAAGTATGCTATCTCGGAGCATAACAAGCAATCGAAGGAGAATTTGGTGTACGTGAAGATCGTTCAGGGTACGACGCAAGTGGTTTCCGGCACGAAGTACGATCTGATAATCGCGGCGAAGAATGATGGTGGTGCGACCAAGAAATACGAGGCCGTCGTGGTGGAAAAGCTGTGGCTTCGTTCTAAGACCCTTGAATCATTCAAGGCGGTGTAGATCTTTCGATTTTTTTTGTAATTTCAGTCTCGGATTATATCTAGCTTCCATTGATTTGAGATTTTGTTGTTTGTCTTGATGTGATTTATATACGGTGTTGGTAAATTTTTTTCTAATAAGAATAAATCAGATATATGTCTTTTGAGAATTATTAAAGAGATCGATGTGTTACATTCGATTCTGCATTTGGAGTGAATAGAGATGTGATGCAGTTGCAGTCTGGGACAGCATGTGCGTCCCTCATGGCCTATGACATATCGTTTGCTTATTATGGTCATAGATGTGTCCGAGTCTCTGAGACCTGCAAATTTGTGCATATTTTACTAATTTCCTACAGAGTTTTTGAATGTTCTATGCTCCTTCATTATTGGCTGTTAACAACAGCGTCAAATCATCGGAAGAAGCACCAACTGTAACTGGAGACAAATATAAGGGTTGAATCAATTTGAAGTATTGACTGGTGATAATCGAGAAGCTTTAATTATTTGCGTTTTTAGAAAAAGGTAATGTTATTGTATATAGATTCAGAGAGTAACACCATGATCTATATATCAAATCATTTTATTTTTTTCTTTGTTAACAATAATAAATTATTGGTGAAGGCTCCCAGAAATGAAATAAAAGTTTACGTGCAAAAAATCGCATTAGCACAATTTGTCTCTTTTGTACATGGTTTATCATATAGATTAAATGAATAATAAAATAAGAAAATCTGTTTATAGAGTGGTAAAAATGAGCGATTACAAGAGTGCCGAAGTTAAATTCTCGGCGACATTACTAAAAACAAAGATAGAGTTTTTAGTAGACAGCTATGTTGTTTTCCTCCTCTGGTTTTAGTTATTTTTGCGTTTTATAGATTTTTCTACCTCATTAATCATTTAATCTCTGTGATAAATCTTGTACAAATACTAACCAGATTTCTAAAAACTAGAAAAATTAGACACTTCATCACCTAAAATATCGCTCAAAGTAAAGTGCAGAGAGATTTCTTCTAATTTCACGTGCTCCTGTATGCACATTTTCCACTAAGTCAAAGAAAACAAATCCAGCCTAGACTAAAACGAAGATCCGTAAAACATTGATGTGCTGATTTAGGAGACTCGTTTCTTCTTTAGTATATTATTTCCATGACTCATCTTAACTAAGAATAGTAGGTAATATATTCTTCTCAGCAGCTTGGCCGCTAGTATGTTTGGTTTACATCGACAGAACGAGTGCTGAATTAGTTTGCAGCTAGAAACACTATAATATTGTTCAGGTTCTAGATTGTGTTATTTATGTTACTATATCATATAAATAACTACATTTGAGGCTCGTAGCTAGAGATGTAAGATGTATTCATCGACATAGCCAATTTTAAACTTTTGTTCATGTTGGAAGCCCATTGGACTAATATGGTAAACTCAAGGCTCAAAAGGTCCAAGTTATAAAGGGATTGTTTGTCAAATGATCCATTGACTTTAGCTTTTCCAAATTGTCAAATGACTCATTCAGTTTCTTTATTTATCCATAAAACTATCTAATTTCCATTTTAACTTTTCCAAAACTTTAAAGGTTAGATTCTTCAGTTTTTTTAGCAGCTACAAGTAAAATTTACGGTTTAGCTTGATATTCTGAACATTTAAATAAGGTAAATATAATCTCTAACTCAAATCTAGCTAATTTTTGCATATTTCAGAAATTTGCAAAGAATAGACTTCGCTTGAAGTCTGTTTTTCCTTGTAGACTTCACCTGAAGTATATTAGTTAACATAGGGGTTACTTTTGCATTTGACCAACTTTCTAGATTCGGAGAGTAGACTTCATGTGAAGTCTGTCTATTCTTGTTTGGATACAAAAAAAATTAAAGCTTAGTTTTGCAATTGACCAAAAATTTGACTTTTATGTAGACTTCAATTGAAGTCTGCAGAAAGCTCGCAGACTTAAAGTGACTAAAATAACGGTTATCTGAAAATCTGTATAAAATCGCAGATTTCATGTGAAGTTTGCTTAAATTCTGCAGATTTCGAGTGAAGTCTACTTTAGATAATAAGATAATGCAGACTTCGTTGATGTCTGCAAAATTAATTAATAAAATTTAATTATTTATAAGATAAAATAGACTTCATCTGAAGTCTACTCTAACTAAGTTGCAGACTTCACATGAAATCTGTGTTGTCCTAGACTTCATGTGTAGCCTTCTACAGTAAAAGTCAAACTTAGTCAATTGCGACATCATGTAAAATCTACTATTTTCATCGGAAACTAAATAGACTTTGGGTGAAGTCTACGAGAAAAATTCAATAGTCTGGGTAATTGCAAATCTAACCTCCTTAAAAAGTATACTTCATGTGAAATATGCGCCAAAAAGTCAACATTTGATCAATTGCAAAAATAACCTAATGAAGTCTGTGCGTGTAAATAGTAGACTTCACATGAAGTCTGGTCTTGTTAGAATGACTTCACATGAAGTATACTTTTTATACCCGCAGACTACACGTGTAGATTTCATGTGAAGTGTGCAACGTTAATTTTGTAAAAATGCATTTAAAGCATTTTTTTTTTGTATTTTTCCTATGTGTGTTTCATACTTTGTTTGCTTTTGTACAAGTTTAACATGATTATATATTATAGTTAAGTTTGTGTAAGTTTTAGAAATGATATAGGTAATTAGCTCATTCAAAGTAGAATTTACATGAAGTCTACTTGGAGTAGACTTCACGTGAAGTCTGCTACGTAAATTTATGTATAAATGCATTTAAAGCATATTTAAAATTTTCTTATATTTTTTATATAGTTTTCCTATGTGTGTTTGATACTTTATTTGTTTATGTCCAAGTTTAAAATGTTAATATATTATAGTGATGGTTGTATAAATTTTAGAAATAATCTATGTAGATAACTCATTGAAAGTAGACTTACACCTCATGTGAATAACTTAGTAATTTACAAGTTTTTTTGTAAGTATTTGTGAAGTCTATTTATTACAAACTTTTATTAATTCTAGAGTTTTTTATTTCCTTACAACTTTATCTTTTGACATATGAAGTATAATCATGCAATTTTATATGCTCTTATCATAAATTGTAAAAAGAAACACTTCAATAAATTAGTCTATATTGTTTTTGGTTCAACATTAAATTTAGACAAGATTATTCAACATAAAGATTTAAAACTCGATTAGAAATATGTCATTTACCTGTAAAATTCTTTTGTCTATAACATAAATCAGCAAATAAAATATACGACAGACTATGTAAGTGGAAAACCCTCAATTATTACATAGTTTGTTGGGAAGTTTGTTTATGAACTTTATGGCTTGATCTTTGTTGATTTTATTTGGTCATGTTTTAGTAAAATTTTATTTTTATACTTCATAAGGTTTATTTTTAGATTTTGAAACCAAAATTATAAGCATATAATAATTATTATTATTTTAATTTTTAATTAAAGATATCATCACGAAGCAGACTTCATGTAAATTCTGTGTTAGGTGTAGACTTTTTTGAAGTCTACTCTAAACCCTAAATTCTAAACCGCAAACCTAATATTTTCTCTTTAATACGCAAATGTTAGAAAAAAAGAACTTATACTTTCTTAGTATATTCACAATTTAACTCTTTTATTCCAATTCCACATTTCAAATACGAAAATTACAAATTCCACATAATTATCGACTTATATTGCTAAACTCTAAATCATTACATAGTTTTTTTATGGTTTGATTATTGTTGATTTTATTTGGTCATATTTTAGTGAGTTTTTACTTTTTATACTTCATAATGGTTTATTTTAGATTTTGAAACAAAAATTATAAGCATATAATAATAATTATCTTAATTTTAAATTAAAAATTATGTAAGAAGACTTCATGTGAAATCTATGTTAGAAGTAGATTTTGCTTGAAATCTACTCTAAATCCTAAACCCTAAAAAAAGTAGATTTCATGTAAAGTCTGCAATATCTGACAAAGGGTATAAATGTAAATGCATTTCCAGGTTTTTTGTTTGGTCATTAAGAGAAAAACTATAAATTCACTACTCTCATAGGTTACTTTTGGAGATGAATTCAATTTGAATTAGTCTTTGCATTTAAAATGAAATTCTAGTGCAGTTAGTTAATTAGACTATTAAATTTCCATTTTTACAATATTTTTCATCTATGATATAATTTAAATTATGGATCTAATTTTTTTAATTAATTATTAACAGTAGCAAAAAATTACTTTTATTAATTACATGTTCCATCATCAATATAAGCATGCAATATATGTGAGATCTAAGGAGAATGAGTTCCAAAAAGAGTACATCAACATGTAACAACCTTATTTACACAACTACTTCATTAACTCTTTGTTACTTCTCTCTCTTTCATGCAATTTTTCTTGTTAGTTGTGTTGTATTTAATTCTCTACAACCACATACATTTGTATATATGTATTGTACTCTTCTCATTTGAGATTAACAAAATATACTCATCATTCTTTCTATTTTTTCTCACTATTCTCTTATCTCTTAATATTATTCTGTAATTTTACATGGTATTAGAGCATTGATAATTTAATCATCTTCTTTATTCTCGTGATTTGTCTCTTTCAATTTTGTTTCCATGGATGTCTCAAAAACTATCACTCTTCTAGTTTTGCTAAAAGGTGATAACTATATGCAAAAACTCATCTATGTTCTCGTGGTGTTTTGAGTCATATTACAAGTGATCAAGCTCCTCAACAAACTCCTCAAAAAACTCAAACTGAAGGCGTTGAAATAAGGGCAGTCACTAATCTCAAAAATGGAAAATGGTTTCAAGAATATCAAATGGTCTTAGGAATCCTCCAAAATTCTTTTAAGCCATCAATCTTAGTGATTTCTGTATATTTTGACACTACCAAGAAGTTTTGTGATACACTTAATAGTGTATATGGGAATGTCTCCACCATTTCAAGGATATTTGAGATCAAATGTGCTCTCAACTCTCAACTTTGTGGAGAATATCGAATTCTTTGGGTTGAGCTTGAAACTCTTAGGCATCCAAGGGTTGATCTCGTGCTTTGCAACGAAAGGAAGGAGGAAGATCAAGTATTTGGGTTGTTATTGTCTCTCAAGCCTAACTACAATGGTCTCATAAAACACATCCTTCGTCCTGAAAATTTTCAAGCCTACACAAGGTGTGTATGCAAATTCAAAAGGAAGAAGGATATGAAGGGTTATTTAATAAAAAAAAGGTGACCTTGTGCTAGCGAACAAAGGTCATTTCAAATGTGATGAGAAGAAGTTGATTGTGTGTGAGCATTGTAAGTGGAAAGGTCATTCGAAGGATAAATGTTGGTTGTTTCATCCTCATCTCAAGCCAGCAAAATTCAAAGAGTCTAGGCAAGCTTTGATTTCGGTTCAAGATAGTAACCGCACAATGACATCATCACTCAACTTTCATGTTCCCAAAGACATGATTAAGAAGTTTGACCTTGAAACTATCCTCAAAGTTCTTGCCTTTACCAAATAGTTCAGTAAGACTTTAAATTTATCAATTTGTTCTTGTCATTTGATCGTTAATTCTGGGGTATCTCATCATATGATTAAGGACCCTAGAGTTATTGAAAATATAAAACCGACTAATGGACATATAACAATTGCTAATGGTGATGACATACCTATTAAATGAATTGGGAGTTTGAATCTGTTTGATAAAAAGTTTAATGCATTCTAGGAAAGCTACCAAGGATCTTGATTTTCTTGTTGTTTTAGTTATAGTGAGATGTGGTTTCAGGATACTAAAACTGGAAAACGGATTGGAGAAGATTCTACAAAAGATGAGCTATACATGCTTGATGATTCTAGTTGTTGTTTGTCTAATTTGAAAAATGTTGCTTCTTTTAATTCCAATGTTGTTTCTTATGATTCAATGAATTTAGTCTCATGTGTTGCTAACGAATCTGATTATATGTGGCATGATAACTTGGTCATTCTCACAACAAAGCTTTTAACATTATTTTTTCAAATCTGGCTCTTGATAATAAGAATTGTGAAGAGTGCATTCTTGGCAAACATTGTAGAACTTCCTTCTTCAAACTCAGCCTATGAGCATTGTTTCGATCCAATTCACTATGATATGTGGACTGCTTCATGCTTATCTAGGGATATAAATAAGTATTTTGTGACGTTTATTGACGAAAAACCCAAATCTACTTGGCTAACTCTCTCACCCTTAAGGGAAGCAATTTACCAGCTGTGTTTCCACTCAATATAATTCTAAGGTGAATGTTTTTTTATTATACAATGGTGGGGGAGTATACAAGCCATGAACTCAAATACTTTCTCTCCACAATTGAAATTATCCATCAAACATCTGGTCCTTATACTCATAAAAATGGAGTTGATAAACGAAAGAATATGCACTTGATGGAGGTTGCTAAAACATCATGTTTGCCAAAAAAGTTCCAAAACATTTTTAAGGTGATATTGTGCTTGTTGCTTGCTACCATCTCAACCAGTTGCCTACACAAATCATCAATGACTTGTCTCCCTTTGAGGTACTAAACAATCAGAAAACATATCTCACTTACCTAAAAGTTTTTGATTGTGTTTACTTTGTTCATATTTCAGAAGGACAAGGAGATAATCTTGAACCCAAGTGAGAAATTTTTTTGGGTACTCTACAAACCAAAATGGCTAAGTGCTACAATCCATCGATAAATTGTACATATGTATCAAAGGGATGTGAGATTCATTGAAGATAAAGGCTTTTATGAAGAAAAAAGTTAAGAAGACATGAATTATTTATCCTTATCTCAATCTGGTGTGACCACAACTCTTAGATACATTCTTGAGAATTCCAATGCCCCAAAGGAAATCGATACCAAATCTATAGATAATGAAGACACAATATACTCACAAGGATTATTGATATCAACTCTTACTCATATATGCCACTAATTGGATCTCTTGAGTTTGGTTATTCTAGCCAAGGTAGGGTGCACGACGCAATGGAAATGAGGGTAACCATTGAAGTTAATGATGATAATGCGCTCAACGAAAAAGTAGAGGACAAAATTCCTCAACTCCCACCTCTTAGGAGGAGTCAATGAATCAGAAAACCCTTAAACTTTGTGAACAATACAGTTTGTTATAATAATAATGATATTGTTCATCATATTCAAATGTGTGTTCTTTTGCTCATGTACCTACTAATCATCAAGTTTTCTTGAGTAAGATTGATCAAGTACATGTACCTCAATCCAATGATGAAGCCCAATGAATTGAAATCACACATGGGATAAGTCTTATCTTCCAAAAGGAAAGAAAGTTGTCAGATCGAGATGGGTGTTTACCATTGGGTATAAAAGCAATAGATACATAGAAAGATACAAAACTAGACTCGTTGTCTAGGGGTTTAGTTAGACATATGGAGAAAACTATAAAGAAACCTTTGCTCACGTAGCTAAACTACACACGGGAAGAGTGGTTTTATCTTTATTTACTAATCCTTTTTGGGATATTTGGCAGATGGATGTGAATAATGCATTTCTTCAAAAAGAGTTAGATGAGGAGGTGTACATGTATCATCCTCCGGGTCTTGAAAAGATCATACAATCAGGGAAAGTACTTAAACTTCGCAAAACAAATATATAGTCTGAAGTAATATCCACGACGCCACGTGCTTGGTATCACAAGTTGAGCTAAACCTTAATGGAAAAAGGATTTCGAAAATGGCAATCTAATCATTCACTTTTCACATTACAAAGTGAGAAAAGTATCATTGTTGTGCTTATTTATGTAGATGATATTATTGTTACATTGAGTTTTTCATGCTAAGGTTTTTAATGAAGTATTTGTTATATGTTCTAAGCTTCGTCTTTTTCATTTGGTCGACCAAGCTTGAGAGGGAATATTAATTATATGTTTCATCCTCTATATAGGCATGTAATATATGTAGAGTTCAAAGGAGAATTAATTCCAAGAAGAGTTCATGCAACAACTATTTCATTAACTCTTTGTTATTTCTCTCTCTTTTCATCTGTAATTGTGTTGTATTTAATTAACTCTTTATACACTCATTTAATAAATAGATATCTTGTATAATCTCAAAACTATTTAGACCTATATATCTAAAAAGTTAAATGAGTTTCTCCATTTAGGCTTATTTATTAAATGAGTTTTAACAAAATTAAAAAGGTACAATTTAGGTCCATTTATTAAACTTAGATATATTTAACAAAATAAAAAGGAATTGCCAATAATAACATTACATGTGACCATTTGCAAATGGGTTCGTCAAAAAAAAAATTACAACAATGCTTCTTGATTTTTTGAAATTCCAATTTTAATTTTAATGTGTTTTTCGAAAAAAAAATATTTCTACCAAATCATATTTTTCCACAAATTTTGTTTTTGAAATTTTTTTTCCTATTAAAAATTGCTAGGAAACTAAAAATATTTTTTTCTCTCCGGAGGATTTTATTAGTTTAAGATTCTCGATTCCAATTACCTCCAACTCCACTATCGTTGGCAATGATTTTCAAATGAACTATTACAATTGTTATTTTGTTGTAATAATAAGTTCTTATGGTTTAGTTTAGTTTTACTTAATTGTCTTTATTTTGATTTATTGTTTTGAGATAAATTATGTGGCTTTTAACAAAAATAAAACTGTGGTTGACATTATTTTATAAGTTTAAATAAGTGAAGTACATTTAAATGTGTTTAAATGAGTATAACTATTTTAAATGAGTTTTAATGGGTAAATGTTAATAGGTAAATACTTAAACATATTTGGGGTTAAATGAGGTGGTTCTAAATAGAGTGGATTTACCCATATTACATCCTACTTGTATGTAAGTATTGTATTCTTCTCATTTGATATTAAGGAAATGTACTCATCATACTCTCTATTCTCTTTTACTATTCTCTTATTATTTTATTTTTATTAGGGGTATACCGAACTACACCTGATAAAAATTTAATAAGTTATACATTTTAAATATTTTTAATTTTGTTGTAAAAGTGACATGTGTTATACACATGTAACACACATATAGGCATGTCAATTGTCCCATGTAGATTAGTTTCTTTTGTATGGCCACCTCATCAGTCAAGGATAAATTTGATCACCAGAAATGTGTGATCTTACCAAAAGCCAAACATGAGTGGTTGAACCTCTGGTTCCAGGATTACAAAAGTGTTAGTGAATATAATTTTGCTATGTTCAGAATTACTCCCAGGATAATATTATGTGGAGAAAAAATAAGCGATTATGATATGATCGAAAAAACTCTCCAAACATTTCATCCTGGAAATGCAATCTTGCAGCAACAATACTGGGCAAATGGGTACACAAAGTATTCACAATTAATGCAAGTTCTTCTTGTAGCAGAACAAAGTAATGAACTTGTAGTACTAAACCATCAATCTCGTCCTATTGGATCAACTTCATTCCCAGAAGAGAATGTTGCATTATCCAGTTATAATAATTGGTCTGGACGTGGACGTGGTCGGGGAAATGACCATGGTCATGGACGAGGAAGTCATAAGTGTGGACGTGGACAAAAGAGAAAGTTTTATACTAATGATTAGAATACTAAAAACAATAAAAGGTCCAAAAGAAATGAAGTTGGGCATGTGATTAAAGGGCAACATGAGGATGATTGTTTCAGATACGGAATGAAATGACATTGGGCCCATACCTGTCGTACGCCAAAACATTTGGCTTATTTGTATCAAAAATCACAAATGATGAAAGAAAAAGAAGATGAAACCAACTTTATCAACAGTGAATCTAGACCTTCTTTCGATGGCATGAACTATGATACAAATCTCAATATGTTAGATTTTGTAGTTGATTATGAGGATATCAACGTAAATTAAAACGAGTAAAATCTTTTTGAAGAAGATAATACAACTTGCTAATGTTTAGTAAGGTTTAATAATGTTTAATAATGTTTTATTGTATTTCTCTTTTACTTGTAAAATAGTATTTTTAATTGTAATATAAACCTTTTGTTTTGTTATATTAATGCATCTTTTATAGTCAAAAAATGTTGAAATTTGAAAAAGAAGATGGAGATATATGTCTGGCAGACAATGCTACAACGTACACAATACTTAAAGATAAAATGTATTTCTCCTCCCTTAAAATAAATGATTCTGTTGGAAGCGTGAATACTATATCTGGTAATGCAAAAACTATTATGGGCTCTAGAAGAGCTTGTTTTTCAATGTCAAGGAGAACAAAATTTGAAATAAATGATGCATTATATTTCCCTAAATCTTACAAAACTTTTTGAGTTTCAGAGATATTCGAAGAAATGGATACCACATAGAAACTATGAATAAAAATGACATTGAATATCTTTGCATTACATCTGTGATTTCAGAGAGAAAATACATATTACAAGTGCTACCAGCTTTATCATCCGGAATATATTCCACAAAAATAAATATGACTGAATCATATGTTACAATAAACCCAAAAGTTAAATGTGCGTTCAAAGTCTAGCATGAACGTTTAGGGTACCCTAGTTCAGTCATGATGCGAAAAATTGTGGAAAACTCAAATGGCCATCCGCTGAAAAAACGAGGAGATTTTTCAATTGGAAAAATTTCCATGTAATGCTTGTTCTCTTGGAAAATTAATAACTCGGCCATCAACAGCTAAAATTAAGAATGAATCTCCAGTATTCTTAGAAAGAATACATGGTGATATATGTGGGTCGTTTCGATATTTTATGGTATTAAATAATGCATTCAATAGATGGTCACATGTGTGTCTATTGAACACACAAAATATGGCTTTCGCAAAATTTATTGCCCAAATAATCAGGTTGAAAGCACAATTTCTTGATTATAAAATAAAGAAAATAAGGCTTGATAACGCTGGTGAATTTACTTCACAAGCCTTCAATGACTATTGTATGTCATTAGGAATTGATGTTGAACATCCAGTTCCACATGTTCACACACAAAATGGCATGGTTGAGTCTTTGATTAAACGGCTACAAATTATTGTTAGACTGTTAATAATGAGAACAAAACTCATAATTTCGATATGGGGCCATACAATTTTGCATGCAGGGGCACTAATTCAAATATACCCAAGTGCATACCATAAATACTCCCCATTACAATTAGCATCTGGTGAGAAGCCAGAGATATCTCATCTCCGTGTTTTTGGATGTGCGGTTTATGTCCATATATCGGGTATACATCACCAAGTATAATTTGGTATCTAGAACCAAAACCTGGTGATATGTTCACGGCACATTTTGCCAATTGCCATTTCAGTGGAGAAGAATTTCCAGCATTAGGGGGAGGAACTAAAGAATTTTCAAAAGATATAACTTGGTGCACAACGCCGTTGTGGCACCTTGATCCCATACGATACAACGTGAACTGGAAGTTCAGAAAATTGTGCATTTACAAAATATGGGAAATCAGATACCATATGTGTTCATTGATACAAAAAGGGTGACAAAATTATTTATACCCGCTATAAATGTTCCATCAAGAGTTATTGTTCCGAAAGAACAAAATGATGGAGAAATAGTAAATAAACATAAGATTCAATTAAAAAGGAGGAGACCAATGAGCTCAAAAGATAAAAATCCTCAAAAGAAAATGAAATTGGGAGATTAAATGAAAATGGTCCAGAGGAACCATATACAAAGAAAAGTCATGAAGAGGAAAATAATGTTGAAAACATAAAAGTTCCATCAATTATACCCAAAATAGAAAATAGGCCAAAAACCTTGAAATTATCCCACTTTGGATTCGCCTCTCGAATATACTAGTTGAAAACTACACGCGGGACTTCTTTGATGTAGTCATTAATACCTTAGGAGATATTCTGGAAATCGACTACGACCAAAACAAGACTCACCTACACGAATATGTAAGGGTTAAGATCCTATTTGATTTAAATAACCTCTAAGAGAAAGCCGGTCTTTCTGTCTACCTAAAGGGAAACAAATTGAAGTCAAATTCGAGTTTGAGTGTGTTAGGAAAACCTGCTTTTCCTTTAAAAGAATCTTCCACAAGAAACAAAAATGCATGGAGAACAAAACATAAGGCACAACAAAAACTTCGGGACACAATGATAAGAGCTCTATAAACCCAACGGAAAGTAAGGAAATGACGGAAAATGAAAACATCTCACAGACACAACAAGTTGAAATATCACTGGTTCAAACAAAGGAAAAAGTAGGGGAGAGTCGGATCGAAACTAGTGGAAGTAAAACTATTGATCAGTTTGAGACACCAAATGAAAAGACATCAACACACCAAGGAAAACAAGAAAGGAAACTCACTCCTCCCACATCATCATTGGACTTGCTAATGAAGGTTCCCCCTAATACTATAAAGGCATACTGTAACACAACAATGGAGATTCAATCATTACTACATTATAAGAGAACTATAATAGGAAGACCTTCTACTGCACATACGAGGCAACTGGCAATAACTAGACCTAAGAACAATGAAATAGAAGAGGATGGAATGGTCAAGAAGAAACAGAAAGTCTTTCATGTTGTTACTGATGAAACAGATGAAGGGAAAACACAACACGCTGCAGGTATGGTGACTCCCCTTAAGTCACCCAAAAGCCAATGAGCTTGCTAAGTTGGAACTGTCAAAGGCTGAGAAATACCTTGAAAGTGACCCTAAAAGAAATAAGGTTCAACTTATTTTCAGACATTTTGTTTCTCATGGAGACAAAGAACACAAAAGAATACACATAATCAGTGAAAAATTGGATGGGTTATGATGATTATAATGGTTGAACCAATGAGCCAAAGTGGTGGTTTGACCTTGATGTGGAAGGATAAAATGGAGGTGCATATCATACAAGCTAACAAGAACATCATTGACACAGTTTTACGCTTGAGGGTTGAGCTCATTCACGCCACATTCGTATATGAAAATCCAATTAGGAGTAACATGAAACATGTATGGGACCAAATATGCAGTTTGGGGATCCAAAGGAACATTGCTTGGATTCTTATAAGAGACTTCAACAAGCTTCTCTAAAATGCAGACAAAAATGGTGGACCTACAAGACCTGAGTCTTCATTCTAAGAGTTTAACAACATGATGGAAGACTGCATAATTAGGGAACTCCCAAGCTCTGGTCCTTTTTTCTCCTGGGTTGGACAAAGATATAACCACTGGGTCCAATGCCGCTTAGATAAATGTTTTGGGAATAAAGAACTCCTGGCTATGATGCCCAGAACCAACACCTCATATCTATATTTCATGGGCTCGGACCATAGACCACTTCTTGCTAGGTTTGTTCTAGAAACTATGAACTTTAGTAAAAGATTCTGTTTTGACAATAGATGGACTCGTAGACAGAACTTTGAAAGTGTTATCAGAAGAACATTTAATTAGAATAGAGACACACCAAACCTTACACTTAGTAAGCGCATTATGGAATATAAATCTTCGATCTCTAGATGGAAAAAAGAGCGAATACTAATTATGCATCAAAAATAGACAGACTTTGTAGCCTCAACTGACAAAGTCCCAACATGATCCTTCTAGGTTGTGTAATTAATTACAGAACAACGGGATCTCCCTCACTCAACCAAACATCAATGTTGAAACAATACTCAAGAGAAGATATGGGATTTTGACATACCCTCAAGAGTAAAAAGACCATTCTATGGAGGGTTTTGTCTGGTGCTTTAGCTGCCAAAAAATAGCTAAAAACAAGGAGAATTAAGGACGAGGATTCCTTTGACATTTGCCATCACCAACAAGAGTCTATTAATCACTTACTCTTCAAATGTACGCAGGGGCATGCCATTTGGAAGGAATCCAATTTCACTTTACGTCACCAGGATTTATCAGAGATGTCCATAACTGCACATTTCTCTTACCTAATCAACACCAGTCAAAGCCAACATCTCAATCAAGAACACAAACACATGATTCTGTGGGTATTATGGACTATCTGGAAGGAAAGGAATCGGCGCATCATCCAAGGAGGGACCATTGATATCCGACAAATTGTTTAAAATTGTAATGTATAGGCAAACCTTTGGTATGAGGTAGAGGCTCGCCGCAAGGTGAATACGTAACAACTTACTAATCCGACTATACATGTAGTGGTGGTGAATGATGCTAATCCAACTTTTACCTTAAAATGGAAGCTCTACTGGAAAAGGATTGTACATTTGGTAGGAGGGGCATGGATTCTCAAAATGAGCTTAATAACTCCTACATCCATGCGAGGCATGCTCTACTTAGCCAAAACACCAAAATGGGAATGGAGTTTATGGGTCTTCACTGGGTTTTGAGTAGCCTATTAGACCTCTGGGTAACTGAGGTGAGGATTTTCACTGAGAACTCCACCCTACTAAATGCTCTCACAACTCCTAACTTATGGCCGAGTATGAGACCATGGACTGCCATCATCTTACCTTTATTCCAATGGTTCAACTCACTAAGTCTACACAAGAGTAAGAAGAATGACAACAGAATTGCCAATAAAATCATGAGAAGTGTGGTGCTTGAATGCAGGAGTAACGACTACATTGAAAGGGGACTTCCAACATGGGCTATGCATGAAAACACTAATCCAAGCCTGGATTACTCTAGATCCCAATAACCAAAGGTATGAATAGAGTTTTTGGGCCAGATCATCTACTTCCATCCCTCACCCAAAGATCCAACACTTAACTCTCTTCACCAATCATCCTCCTCTCTACTAGATTACCTAAACCTCACGACAACCAATGCCCAATTATATTTGATTGCCGTCGTCATTTTTTATTTTAGATTTCTTTTGTCACTAAAAACAAAATTTTCTCCTTCTCGTCTCGACTTCTCTCTCTCCCCTAAACCATCATCATTACTCTCTAATTTCACCCTCTTATACACTTCATTATGACTTACTATCCAACCAGCCAAGTCACTGACGTCCTCTCCCCTGCAGAGTAGCAGCAATAACGGCTAATTACTCTATTCCAAGAAGCATTCAGTCCCAAGACACTTAATCATAATAACAAAATCCACTTTGGTGGCTTATAAGGTTCAAGCTACACTTCTGCATGAAGTCTCGATGATCAAGACAATCATGACTTGCAGCCTACAACTTGGCACGCGAGCTTTAATTACACCATCTCTATGAGCATTTACTCACCACACTGGCTATTTAAACTCCTTCTGGCTCAGGCAAATGAAGAAAACACCAAATCAACTCAAATCACATCACCAAAAGCAGAGAAATGTCAAACACTAACTGGAACGACATGAACCAGTACCACCTTGGTCAGAATTATACATAAATCTTCATTCCCCACCATACCTATGTTGGAACTCTTGCCAGAAACAAACTTAGTGTGATCGTTAGACCTCTGCACCTCCTGGAGCATAACCTACAGGAACTCATTGATGTGCTGCCACAACTGTGGAGACTTTAATCCTCGGTGGTGGACGTATCATAGCCTTTGCATACGTCCAATTCTTCTTTACCTCAGATTTAAACATTGCTATTGTCATGAGACAATAACTGATCATCTTTAATGGCTGGCATGTAGCTATACAATGATGGGAAGAGCATGTACCACCTCACTTCCTTGAGTTCCTGCAAGTGTGGGTGCAAATCAGAGGACTTCCACTCCAATACGCTTTAATTTCAACAACTCACATGATTGCTAGAATCCTCAGAGAAGTGTTGGATGTGGATGTACATGAGGCGTCACTAACTCACTCTTTCGTGGTCAGAAAAAATGTTAAGATCCACATTTGGGATCACTTGAAGTTTTTTAGGTCGATTCGTTTCCAAAATGGAGAATGTGTAATGATTCACTTTCACTATGAAATGGTCTACAATCTCTTCACCAAATGTCAAAGGCTCACTCATGACGAGGATCAATGCTCATACCAACCTAAGGCCTTTGACTATTTTAATAACTCTGGAGAAAACTCAAACAGAGACTCCCATTCTTCTGAAAGCGTGATGTTTATTGACACAAATCCCTTCAACTCAACCTCTCTGCAGACACAACCAATGAAAGTTTCCAGTTCCTTGGCTCAACTAGTTGAACCTGTTGACCCAACTGAGAACTTCTCTTTCTACGACCTACTGGACCAACTTATCGCCTCTAACGCCATGGATTTTAATACTGCAAACATCGAACAGGATCTCGAAGCGACCCCAACCAATGCTCACATGGTCAACTTCTTCTCTAGGGTAGCTAAACGAAACCGCTATTCTGAAGCGCCTGAAAGCTCAAAAAGAAATGGTTCAAATAGCATCTAATTTTGTCTCTCTTCTCCCGTGATCTCTTATGACAAGGAACTTGAACCTTTTATTATGGTTGTTTATGATCTTCGCTATATTTCTATTTGCTTGTCTCTAGTAGGAATCCTCTCATATGTTCCTTTTTTCATTTTGATGTATGTTGCTTTCTCTACTATGCCATGTATGGGTTTGTGTGTTTGTATGTTCCTCCATTTCCATCTTAATAAAAGTAGTGATTAAAAAAAGAAAAAATTACTCAAATAAGGCACATTTATCCCAAAATTACTCAAATAGATTTTTTTTGGAAAAAAAGAAGGGAAGGGTGCAATTACCATTTGCACCCTTTAGAAGACAAAAAAAAAACTGTCTTCTTTCTTCTTCTTCTCGACGACGGTTCTATTTCTTCTTGATTTTTCATTTCTTATTCTATCTTCTTCTTTCTCATTTCTTTCTTCCTTTTGTTTCATTTTCTATCTCATTAGGAACTGTTCGAACAGAGATTCATTGATTGTCGAAGGTATGAGTAAGTGCTTCTTCTCTCTCACTCATTTTCTATCTTCTGGGTTCGAGTAACATTGATTACATTCTTCTTCTTCTCTCAATTTCTTTCGATTTTGTTATTCTTCTCTCAATCTTCTTGCTAAATGCATTATAGTTTTATGACACATTTTCATTAGGGTTTTATGTTACATTTATGGTGTTCGTAATGGGTTTCTGGATTTGGGGAAGTTGTTATGTCACATGTATGGTCTTCTATAAGTGATTTCGAAATGCTTTATGTCTTTAGCGAATTTCTTGTGTGTTTGTGGGTTTGTGGGTTTGGTAGAGTTAGGTTATAGTTTGGTAAAGTTAGGTTATAGTTTGGAAGAGTCTACTTTGGTATAGTTCAAGCAAGATTGGTGAGGGTTTGATTGATAGAGTTCGTCACGAGATTTTGTTTGTGTAGAAGAGTTCATTTCAAGTATGGTAGAGTTACTCTTGTAATTTAGGTTTGAATGATAGAGTTTGGTAAGGGTTTTTTCTCTGCGTCTAAGGTTTCTGGGTATGTGGGTTTGGTAGAGTTAGGTTATAGTAGGGTAGAGTTAGGTTATAGTATGGTAGAGTTAGGTTATTAGTTTGGTAGAGTTAGGTTATAGTCCAGTAGAGTTAAGTATAGTTTGGTAAGGGTTTTGTAGAGTTAGGTTATAGTATGGTGGAGTTAGATTATAGTATGGTAGACTTAGGTTATAGTTTGGTAGAGTTAAGTATAGTTTGGTGGAGTTAAGTATAGTTTGGTAAGGGTTTGGTAGAGTTAGGTTATAGTAGGGTTGAGTTAGATTATAGTATGATAGAGTTAGGTTATAGTATGGTAGAGTTAGGTTATTAGTTTGGTAGAGTTAGGTTATAGTTTAGTAGAGTTAAGTATTTTTTCTGCATCTAGGGTTTCTGGGTTTGTGGATTTGGTAGAGTTAGGTTATAGTAGGGTAGAGTTAGGTTATAGTATGGTAGAGTTAGGTTATTAGTTTTGTAGAGTTAGGCTATAGTTTGGTAGAGTTAGATTATGGTTTGGAAGAATGTGAATTCGTATACATGTTTGATAGAGTTAGGGTTTGACTGTATATTGTTTCTACTTATTAGGTATGGTTGCGGCCAAGGACTATCCGCAGAGGCTTTTTGCAGATGGTCTTGTAGTAACGAAGAACCGGAGCATAAACTAAAATTGCAATCTGAATCATATTAGGAATATGATCAAGTGTATTGGTGAAGATGCATACCGAGACCTAGAGCAGAACTCATGCCTCAGAGTTTTTTTGAAGCTTGCTGACTCTGACTACACGTATGCAGGGAGGTATGTACAATATTTATTGGCGGATCAACTAGATATTAAAAAGAAGTATGAGTTTGGGTCTTGTTTGGTTATTGGCCTATGAGATTTTCTCTGCACGAGTTTGAGGAAATCACGCAGCTTAATTGCGGTTTGGTGGATGAATTTTCTGTTGTGGATGATGTTGCCAATGGAGATCTGTGGGAGGATATGGGTTCAGCAGTTGGTGAAGCCCCTACGTAGGTAGACTTAAAAAGGGTTTTGCAGCACTGCAGATCTTGGTCTTTCGAGAAGAGGAAGATGGTTGGCTTGCTAGTGGTTTTGCATGTTGGTGTTTACGGTCTTCACCGTAATAGTAGGATTCCACCTAGTTCTGCTAAATTGGTTACAGATCTAGAGCGGTTTGAGAGACATCCTTGGGGAAGAGTAGTGTTTAACGCACTGATTAGATCGATCATATATGCATCCTATAAAAATGAGTAGTAGAGTTCATATGTCTACTTAGTAGGGTTAAGTTTCTGTTTAGTAGAGTTCATAGTCAGCGTGAAATAATTTATAGTTAGCTTGGTATAGTTAATATGTCTGTTTTGACTCTTACTTAGTTGGTAGAGTTCGTCTTGCACTTAGTAAAGTTTTCTCCAGTATTTGATAGAGTTAGTTTTTCTTGGTAAAGTTGATTCTCTGTTTAGCAGAGTTGATCATATATTGGTAAAGGTAAATTGCTAACGTAGTAGAGTTCATAGTCAATACGGTATAGTTCATATGTCTGCTTAGTAGGGTTAAGTTTCTGCTTGGTAAAGTTCACAGTGTGTGTGGAATAATTCATAATCAGCTTGGTAGAGTTAATATGTCTATTTTGACTCTAACTTAGTTGGTAGAGTTCGTCTTGCACTTAGTAAAGTTTGCTTTAGTGTTTGATAAAGTTGGTTTTTCTTGGTAAAGTTGATTCTCTGTTTAGCAGAGTTAATCATATATTAGTAAAGGTAAATTGCTAACGTAGTAGAGTTCATAGTTAATACGGTAGATGTCATATGTCTGCTTAGTAGGGTTAAGTTTCTGCTTAGTAGAGTTCACAGTCAGCGTGGAATAATTTATAGTCAGCTTGGTAGAGTTAATATGTATATTTTGACTCTTACTTAGTTGATAGAGTTTGTCTTGCACTTGGTAAAGTTTTCTCCAGTGTTTGATAGAGTTGATTTTTCTTGGTAAAGCTGATTCTCTGTTAAGCAGAGTTGATCATATAGTGGTAAATGTAAATTGCTTACGTAGCAGAGTTCATAGTCAATATGATAGAGGTCATATGTCTGTTTAGTAGGGTTAAGTTTCTGCTTAGTATAGTTCACAATCAGCGTGAAATAATTCATAATCAGCTTGGTAGAGTTAATATATTTGTTTTGACTCTTACTTAGTTGGTAGAGTTCGTCTTGCACTTAGTAAAGTTTTCTCCTGTATTTGATAGAGTTGGTTTTTCTTGGTAAAGTTGATCCTCTGTTTAGCAGAGTTGATCATATATTGGTAAAGGTAAATTGCTAACGTAGTAGAGTTCATAGTCAATACGGTAGAGGTCCTATGTCTGCTTTGTAGGGTTAAGTTTCTACTTAGTAGAGTTCATAGTCAGCGTGGAATAATTCATAATCAGCTTGGTAGAGTCAATATGTATGTTTTGACTCTTACTTAGTTGGTAGAGTTCGTCTTGCACTTAGTAAAGTTTGCTTCAGTGTTTGATAGAGTTGGTTTTTCTTGGTAAAGTTGATTCTCAGTTTAACAGAGTTTATCATATATTGGTAAAGGTAAATTGCTAACGTAGTAGAGTTCATAGTCAATACAGTATATGTCATATATCTTCTTAGTAGGGTTAAGTTTCTGCTTAGTAGAGTTCATAGTCAGCGTGAATTAATTCATAATCAGCTTGGTAGAGTTAATACATCTGCTTTGACTCTTATTTAGTTGGTAGAGTTCGTCTTACACTTAATAAATTTTGCTCAGTGTTTGATAGAGTTGGTTTTTCTTTGTAAAGTTGATTATCTGTTTAGCAGAGTTTATTATATATTGGTAAAGTTTATCATCCATTTGGTTGAGTTACTCTGAACTTGGAAAAGTTGTTTGTACTGACCTTTATTTCTTATAATCTTTCGGGTACGCATAAGGCAACTACGTCCAATGCTTCCTGTTGAGATCTTCCATGTTTAGCCAGAAGATGTTGAAGAACTGAGAGTGGATAACATGATTGGAGACATACTCGATGGCACTCTAGATGAGTCTTTCTGGGACATATCAAAGAAGAAAGAGGCACAAAAGAAGTAGGACCTACCGAAAAAGAAAGAGGCAGAGAAGAAGAAAGTGTAAAGAAGAAGAAATGGAAGGAGAGGACTCCACCTTCTGTGGAAAATAGTGAGCCGGAGAAGCCAAAACATCGAAGTCAAACCTCTTTAAGACTGACAGAATCCTTAACCTCGTTTCAAGTTTATTTTTTGATGAGTATCGTGCCCAACCGCCAATTCTAGTTATGACATTTCTATGTCCAAATGCTAAGCATTGAACCCCCAACTCTTTTGTTTTCCCTGAGAGGTTTTTTCTTTTCTTCTTCCTTAGATTTCCTACGAACATTGATGTAATCTTCCTCATTTGAGCTTGTACCATCCATATCATCGCAATAGTCGAATCTGAATTCTACATCTTTGTCCTCAACATGTTCAAATTCGTGTTTCTCCGTACTACCCCCATACATTGGTCCAGCTCTACTAAACAGGGGATCAACTCTACTACATTCAGGATCAACTCTACTACATTCAGGATCAACTCTACCTGACTGTGGGTCAACTCTATTAAAGGTCGAATAATAGTTCTCCCACTTACAATGAAATTTGCCATCACCATCGTTAAAACTCGCTAAAACACGGATCTAATGGAAATCTCTACACATAGACGAATTGCTTATTTACTAAATTGTTGCACAAACACATGTAATTGCCTTTCGTTACTCACAAAGACAGGGCGAGTATCTTGTGGTAGTGATTACATGACTAGATTTGACATGTAGCTTAATTTTACCTCATCACTTTGTTGATTCAAACTGAAATCTTCATACACCATCCCCAGAAATTCATCATAACTAAGATCTTCGCCAATCAATATGATCCGACAACCGTAAGTTTTGTCCACCAAAAAAACCCACTGGTTTTGGTTAAACTCCCAGAAACCAAAACGATTTCATCAATAGATCCTAAAAGCGTTAACAATAAAAATGAAAGATATGAAATGAGTTGGAGCAAAAATGGAGCTTCAATGAAGTATATAAAATGAGCATAAATAGAGCTCTGATGGCGTCATTTAATGAGCAGTAGGTGAGGTAATAAGTTAGGGGTATATTCGTAATTTACAAAGACTAGGTTTCCATAACCAACTCTACCATAAACGATATCTTAATTCTACTAACCATTGTCCTTCACTCTACCAAACATCGAACACAACTCTTCTACAAAGGCAGCTAACTCTACCAAAGGTAACAAATTACATTTTCCACGAGGAAAACGAACTCTACTATGGTTCATCTGTAACTTTACGATACACTACATTACGTACTGTCAACTCTACCAAAGATAACAAATTACATTCTCGACGAGGAAAACGAACTCTTCCATCGTTCAACTGTAATTTTATCATTCACTACATTATGTCTGTCAATCTACCAAAGGTAGCAAATTACATTCTCCACGAGGAAAACGAACTCTTCCATGGGTCAACTGTAATTTTACCATACACTACATTATTGTACTGTCAACTCTACCAGAAGTAACAAATTAGCTCCTCCACGAGGAAAACGAACTCTACCATGGGTCATCTGTAACTTTACCATACACTACATTATGTACTGTCAACTCTACTAAAGGTAACAAATTACATTTTCCACGAGGAAAACGAACTCTACCATGGGTCATCTGTAACTTTACCATACACTACATTATGTACTGTCAACTCTACCAAAGGTAACAAATTATATTTTTCACGAGGAAAACAAACTCTACCATGGGTCATCTGTACCATACACTACAATATGTACTGTCAACTCTACCAAAGGTAACAAATTACATTTTTCACGAGAAAAACGAAATATATCATGGGTCATCTGTAACTTTACCATACACTACATTTATTGTACTATCAACTCTACTAAACGTAACAAATTACATTTTCCACGAGGAAAATGAACTCTACCATGGGTCATATGTAACTTTATCATACATTACATTACTGTACTATCAACACTACCAAAGTATGATCCACTCTTCCACGTTACATTCAATTAGTTTAGTAGAGTTCGTAAGAGACAGACAGCTGATGTGACAAGTTTCATTAATGGCAGTTTTGTAATTACGTTTTTGTTTACTCATCTAAAAATGACAAAACGGTATATTAAAATTTTTAAAAACTATTCTAGTAATTTTGAAACATTTGCTCGATTTAAATAATTTTTAGATAAATCTACTATATTTCAGTAAATCACCGTTAAAAAAACAAAACATCAAATAATTAAGTATTCATTTATATGTTTTTGACTAGAGTTTAATTTATTTTTTGCATATTAAAATGTGCGCTGCAAAGTCTACTTATTTGATTATTTGCATATAAAGAAAAGAACTTATTAGAAATGATGGTAATGAATGATATAGAGAGAAAGAAGTGGGCGTGGATCCCTTCATTATTGCAATTTTAAATTTAAAAACAGTAATTTTGGTCAATCTTTTGTTGCCCTCCAATCTTCAAGTTCTCATCTAATTTTATTAAATCCACTTAACATTTTTTATTAGATGATCTTGTGGTATATGTTTTATGTAGGACACACCTGCGAATTCAAATTCTTTTTTTTTATCATCTAGAAATATGATTAATAAAATCCAAACAGGAAACGTTTCAATACATAAACCGATAGACATCGATTAAATTTTTCAAAATTAAACCTTAACAAAAAGAATCAAAAGATTTAAATTTAGGTGAATGCTAAGAAGAGAAACATAAGAAAAGACTCGTCACTAAATCAATTCATCCGTAAAACCGTAATTTTCACAACAAACAACACATCTAACATGGACGACGAATCCTCCAATAACGAATAAAGTATATCTCAGTAGAAGAGAACAAAGTTTATATATTGACAGAATAGTCTCATAATATATATCAGAAAGGCTAAGTCGAAAACATACATCCGGTAAAGATGAAAACCACTAAAAAAAAATCTATGCGGAATCCAAGATATGATCCGACCTCGATCAAAATCTTAAAGTAGAGACAATCACTGATATTTATTAAGTTTATTAAAGTTTGAAGTGGAAATACTTTTTATACATTTTTGACATAAAAGTTAATGATTAATCCTTACTTACACCCGCACGTTCTTTTTGGGCTCTCGAAACGAAGAGAGACACGCATGAGTTCTAATCAAACTTTGCAATTATTATGCATTCTAAAAAAGATTGGATTCACTTTTATAACTCTCTCTCCATTTCTATACTTATTCCTTTGGCGGCGTGTTTACTCTTTTTCTCCATTAGTGATATGTTAGTGGTGATGATGATTTCTGTGTGGTGCCATTTTAATGGGATTAATGTTGAAATTCATGAATAATTAGTCAAATGAGTTTTTGATTAACCACGAAATGGTCCAAAAAGTATAAACATGTTTTACACGTGTGGTTGTAAGAAGATGACCGAAATTGAGTTGACTAATTAATAATAATTAAATTTATCAACCAAATAACTTTGACGTCTGTAATCTTATCCTCCTAATATGTTGAGATGTCCATTTTATATCTTCTTCGCCAACATTAAGTACAAACCGAAACATTTATCCAAAACTATGTAGTACAAAATATATTTCAATCTTTTTATAATTAGATATTAAAGGCGCCACTTAAAATTTCAGATTTATTGATTAACAAAAAAAATTATATACATGGAATCAAATAGACAGACTTCTAAACTAGTAAAAAATAAAAAAGATATGAAGAAACCTAATCATGAACTGAAAACCATCGACGAAAAAGGCTCTCAAATCTGTGAGGAAAAGCATAATGGAGAGAGCTAATCTTATTTCTGATCATTATATCAATGAGCTTATAGGTGGAACGAGCATCAGAGAACCCACGTCCATGAATGCGAGAATTTCGCTATCTCCAAATGTAGTAAACCGAAGATTGGAAAGCTAAGCGGAGAAGGATAGATTCAAGGAGACATCTACCAGATAAGAGAGAAGCAATAGTCTCAGTCCAATCAGGGGTGATATCATTTCCAAGCAGCTGGCCGCAAAGATCAAACCAAATAGAAAAACTGTAGGGACAAGCAAAGAAGAGATGATCTCGAGTCTTGTTTTGCTCGCCACAGAGAACACATCATTGGGTAAAACCCCATATACGCATCCTAGCACCAGTTGAGAGTCTATCCCTTAAGGTCAACCAAGAGATGAAAGCAAAACAAGAATACCTTGGGAAATCAGATAAGGCGAGACCAAGGAACTGGAGGATCATGAAGTCTGATTTGATTCATGTTTTTGAAGCAGAGAATTGATCTTGAAAATCATTCAAAGAATGATGCCATAAAACATGATCAGTAGCAGAGGAAGAAGGAACGGGTTCAGCTCTGATAGTGGCAATAAGACTAGCAAAAGTGTTGTTACGAGAAGCATGGGAAAGCCAACCATAAACACAACCAGCTTCTGAGACCTTGGCATGACGAGGCACACCCAAAAATCTTGTTCGAATGTCACCTGTAGAGACAAAGAGTTTACCAAGAGAACTCCAATTGTCAAAAGAACGTATCTGATCTAGAGGCAATGTTCACTTTAATAAAATCATAAGCTATATGCCTAAGCTTAAGCAATTTGCACAAGACCCAGGAACCTCTAAAACCAGCTTTGACATCCCAAAAAGAAGAGTATCGGAGCAAATAATGGCGACTCCAAGCTACCTATAAAGAACCAGAAAAGAAAATCAGTTTCCAAATGAGATGAATAGCAAAAAAAAGTGATGAACCACGCAGAGAACAAAAACCAAGCCCTCCTTCAGATTTAGGTATACAAACCTCACTCCAAGCAGCCTTCGCTTTAGTAGAGATGTTAGGAGAACCAGACCATAAAAAAGAAGCACTACAAAGATGCTCAATATCAACAAGGCAGCTATTTGGAAGACGAAAAGAAGCACACCAAAAATTGGTAATACTTATGATAACAGATTTGATTAGTTGAAGTCTACCAGAAAAAGAGAGGGGTTTAGCAGTCCAAGATAGCATGCGAGATTTAATTCTGTCAATTAGAAGAGCATAATCTGACCTAGTCATAGATTTGGACAACAGAGGAAGTCCCAGATAGCGAATAGGCATAGAATCAATAACAATACCAGAATTAGTAGCAGCATGTCTAAGAGAGTTGTCTCTATCACCCGCAATAAAAATAGAGGTTTTCGAGACATTTATGTGCAATCCAAAGAAGCTTGCAAATTCCTGCATCACATTGAGAATACCCGATAAAGAGGAAGAAGAACCATTTGAGAGAACCATGATGTCGTCAGCAAAACTGAGGTGAGTAAGATTTGTTGCTTGACATAAAGGATGATACCCAAACTGGCCTTGTTCAGCAGCACGATTAAGCATTTTGGAGAGAACATTGTTGATGATGACATAGAGATAAGGAGACAAAGAGCATCCCTGACGAATACCACGAAAACTTGGGAAAAAACCTAGAAGATCACCATTTACAGACACTGAAAACATAGCAGTGGAAAAACATAGGTGAATCCAATTAATGAACATTTCAGGGAGATGCATAGCCTGTAAAACAACAACAATGAAAGGCCAACTAATCGAATCAAAGGCTTTTGAGATATCAAACTTAATAGCGCAACGAGGGGAGATAGAAGGCTTATAATAGTCCTTCACCAACTCGGTGGCTAATAAAATATTCTCAAGAAGCAGTCTTTTGGAGAAAAAAGCAGTCTGATTTAACTTAATAGCTTGAGGGAGGATAGACTTGAGACTGTTAGCAACAACTTTGGAGATTACCTGGTAAAAGATATTACAACAAGCAATAGGCATGTGCGCATTCATAGAAAGATCATTAGAATGTTTGGGAACCAACACTAAAGCGGTAGCATTTACTCCAGTAGCAAGGAATCCAAACAAGAAAAATGACTGCACACAATAGTAAAATCTGCTCCAATGCTTGGGTAAACTGCCATGAAAAATTTAGTAGTGAAACCATCCGGTAATGGAGCCTTATTAGTATGATAGAGAACAAAGTAGATTGAATTAACTCAGGAGAAATCAGAGCAATAAGGAGAGCTGATATGAGAGTCATCAGAACAACAAAAAATCAATTAGATCTTCAAGGGTCTGAATATGAGAATTCAGGAGAGTATGAGAGTCTTGTTACAAGAAAGCTCTAAAATGAGAGACAGCCGCTGTTTTAATAGCAGAGGGATCAGAAGTTAGCTCACTAGAATCCAACTTAAGGCATTAAAATAGAGTTTTTAGCAACTCTGGATTGAGTGACACGATGAAAAAATGAAGTGTTTTGATCACCTGATTCCAGCTAGTTAATACGTGATTTTTGGCTATAAAATTGCTCCCCAACATGAGCAAGATGATGCCAAAGAGTAGAAGCTTCAACATCTGCATGAAAAAAGGCAGAACTAGGAACATTAAGAGCAAAATCCTGCTTACGGCAGAGATCCTCATGCTGCACGAGTACGAATTGGAAGGTCGTCGTAATGAGATTTGTTAAAAATACGAAGAGTAGGCTTCGGCTTCTTAAGTTTTCTGTGAAAAATATGGAGAGCAGACCGAGAGTGAAAAAGAGGAGCAGATTGATCCCAAGACTCACTCCTTGATATTAGGGAGGAACTGATCATGAGATGTGAGGAAGTTAAAAAATAGGAAAGGTTTCCTATTACTTTCACAATGAGGATGAAGAGTGACCAGAATACGGGCGTGATATGAGATTCCCCTAGAATCAAAGGTTGCAAAAGAACGAAAAAAGCAAGTTAACAAGTTGCTATTTACCAAAACACGATCAAGTTTCTTTCCAATAGGATCTGCATCGTGCTTATTCCACCAAGAAAATAATGGGCCAGAATAGGCAAGGTCAGTAAGATCACAACAAGACACCCAATTATGAAAATGATGCATAACTTGATGATCAGTATTGTAATCTCCAGCACGCGAATGCTCAGAAGAGGAGAGAATATCATTGTAATCTCTCATAAGAATCCAAGGGAGAGAAAGATAAGCTTAAAAGGATGCAACAGCTGATAAATCAGATCATAACTCCCTTTTATCATATTCAAAATTAGAACCATAAACTGCAAAAACAATGAAAGTGTCCCCAGAAGATAAAATCTATAGACCACAGGTGATATGTTGGACTTACATAGCTGGAGGAGAAACTTGAACATCATCAGAAACACAAAACCAAATGCGACCCAAGTGGTGATGAGAATAATTTGTTAAGGATTTCCAGTTGGGAAAACATGAGGTGAGGATAGAAGAGTGATGAACTTTCTGAACCTGAGTCTCAATAAGACAATCAAAAAGAGGCTTGATTTCACTAACCCACTTCTTTACAACAGCATGTCTGCGTGGTTGATTAAAACCACACACATTCCAAGCGAAAAAAGACATGAACGCTTCTGAGAGGAAGCTCTTTTTGAAGAGTTGAGACTAGTAGGAAGGACAAGATCTTTACTCTGAGCAATCTGCTGGTGAGTCACTTTAGAGCAGGTTTCCTTTGGTTTCTGTAAAGCCAAAGGAGCTAGCACCTCAGAATGATTTGATTCAATAATTTCCCCTTCTTCATGAAGATTCTCCAAAACCTGAAAGTGGGAAGGAGAACCTAAACAAGAAGAAACATTAAAAGGCAAATCGAAAGAGAGGGGCCAGAATTAGTAAGAGTATGAGAGATACGACCTGGTTTTTTGATGGTGGCCCAGTCCAAAGACTAAGACCATCACCAGATTCCCGAGTAGAACGCTGTATTAATTGATTTCCACCGGAAGTTGAAGAGATCAAAGGCACCGGAGAAGACTCATGAACAGATAAAAAAGTCTCTAAAGAAGCTTTAAGAGACTTAAAAGCAACTGCAGTTTCCATGGGACAGTAATACAGGCAACTGTAGAGTCCAAAGTTGTAACAGCAGTACAAGCGACTGCAGATTCCAAAGTCATGACAGTAGTAATAGCAGCCGCAGTTTCTAAAATAGGTGATTTAGTAACAGATGGAGGAAGAGGCGCCTCCATAGAAACCAGAGAAACATTAGAATGTTGAATCTGATCTGAGGTAGGAACCACATAAGAAGAGGAGATATCAGTTGAAGAACTCGAGGAACAATTCTTGGATAAGTGACCCCATTTGCTGCAAGAAACACAATGATATGGAAGCCATGGATTGGCTATCGGAATTTGAGAAGCAGGATATCTACCCTCAGCCACAGATAAAGATGAAGGAGGGCCTTTTTTCAAGATTAGCTTCAATCAAGACACGAGCAGTATCCAATCTTAAACACTTTTCAGTAAAGAGATGAAGTTTAACTAGTTTGCCAATATGACTAGCCAAAAAACTGAGACCACGATAAGTGAAAAGGTGACCAGGTACATGAATAAGGTCAACCCATAAAGGAATAGAGTGAAGATCGGAATCCTTTTTAGTTTTCAGAGACCAATTTTGAACAATCAAAGGCTTATCACCAATGTGCCAAAACCCCCGGCGAAGGATACGACTTCTGGTTGCATCATCATCAATACAAAACAAGATTGAAGAAGGCCAGATAAAAGTGGCATCAATCTTTAAGTCTTTCTTAGAGTTTTGCCAAATGCAATTGACAGTGGCATGAACTGTACCAATGTGAGGAGCCTCTCCAATAAAATGGCCAACCACAAACTTATTCCAAAGGGGAGTAGTATCAACAAGAACATCATCAGGAATTACAACAACAACAACACCATTCTTGATCTCAGGAGATAGATTGAAATTAGATATGGAACCAGAAGAATTATTTACTGCAAATAACTAACCTTTAGTCTTAGAGGCCAGAGAAGAAGAAGCAATAGGCTCAGCAACCATAGCATAAGGGAAGCTGGTAAATTTTGAGCAGTAGGAGCTGAAATACTAGAAGAGGAAGCCAAACATGAGACAGAAGAAGATAAACCTACCGCTTTTGGAAGATTGGGAAAATTCAATTAAGAAGAGAAAGGAACCTCGGAGGATGAAGAATCCTTAAGAAGAGGAGCACACTCCAGAGAAACCAAAACAGCAGCTATTTGAGACCAGAAAAGTTTCAAATCAGAAGAACTTCAATTCGTAAAATCAAAGAGCAAAGGACGAGTCATCGAAAAACAAAATTGAAGCATCTCCAGGAAGATGATGAACCGCAGAGCAACAAAGAGTAGACAGATCACCGGAGGAACAACACCAAAAAAAAGAAATCGGAAAACCAAAAACAAGTCACCAAACTAACCGCTTGAAAGAGAAAACGAGCGTGAAAGTAACTTCGAATGCCACTATATTGTGTTTAATAAACCAATAACTAATGACTGATGCCAATCATAACGTTGTTTTTAACTTAATTTTCTCATCACATAAAACAATAGTATAAAGCATCGTCATGGATTGAACTCTCTTTATAAGAAATATCAATCTTTTTTTTAACCTATAGCAAAAAGAGAAAAATATATCAAATATTAAAGAAGAAAAAGCTCTAATCGAATTTTAGACCACAAACTAAAGCTAAGTATATGTTTACATTCTTTTTTTAATGTCATGGACTTGCTTTTGTGATAGATCAAAGCTTTGCTCTGACTAGAGAAAGTTAGCAACACGTCTCGAATTAACTGAGTAACGCGCAATCATTTTTTACTTTACAATCATTTAATTTTATGATTGAATTAATGTAGTTATGAGTGCAGTTTGAATTATTTAATTTACGTAATTGGAAATAACTAATTAGATTTACGACAAAACCTAAATCATTGATCCAGTTTGAGTACCTTTACAAAATAGATTTTAACAGAAAACTGAAGAGTAACGGCAGCAAGTGATTGAGTTCAGTAGTTCCTCATATAAAATTATTGACTCTACAGATATAGTAATATGGAGAAGACAAAATTGTTTCCTCACTCAACATGATTCTCTCCTAGCTCAAATACTCAAAGGTAAATACTTACCACAAGGGAATTTCTTAGACTACAAACTCCACTTTCTGTCTTTCATGGATGGAAAGACATTCTAACTGGCAAGAACCTTCTAAAGCAAAATCTGGGAAAGGTAATAGGAAATGGAAAATCTACTAACATTTGGGAAGAATCATGGTTGTCTCTGGAAAAAACAACACTTCCTTTTGGCCCTGCAAATTTAAACTCAGTAAACCTCACAGTTTCACACTTGATGAACCCTGAAACCTCATATTGGGATAAGGGAAAAATCCAAGCTCTGTTGCCTAACCTGGAATCAAAAATTTTGAACCTGAAGCCGAGCAAATTGGAAGCCCTAGACAAATTCGGTTAAAATCAAATAAATCTTTAGTATCTAACCACTCAGAAGTGAGTTTGGCTACCTCAAGACTCTGGAATTTACTCATCCAAGTTAAGGTATCATTCTATGTCTTTCAAACCCAGTTTTGACCCCTGAACAGATGAAACAAGGAAACCATTTCGATTGGAAAAAGTAGATCTAGCTAATTGACACTTCTCCAAAGACAAAACTGTTCCTATGGAAAATCTTAAGAGAAGCCTTACAGTGGGAGAAAAGCTAGAGTCAAGACACATCGATGTTAACCCCTAATGTCATAGATCTGGTGCCAAAGTCAAGAGCTTGATAACCACCAGATATGGATTGACACTGTCTGGAGATCAGATCGGAGATCTGCTGGACTCGGCTGGATCATCAAAGCCCCGATGAACGAAACCATCCACCGACAAGTTCAACTCCATCATCATGTTTCATCTCCTCTTTTGGGTGAAGGTTTAGCCTTGAGAGAAGCTATTTGTTTCACAATTGAGAAGGGAATCAAAAAGGCAGATGTTTTCTCAGACTCTCAAATTCTGATGAAGACAATCAACAACAAATCGACTTTAAAATCCCTCTACAGAATTGTTGAAGATATCGCATCTCTCTTTATTCTCTTTGAATCTATTTTTTTCAATTTTATTAACCGAAGCTTTAATTCGGAAGCAGACTCTTTAGCAAAATCTGTAATGTTTTCACCTACCTAAATTAAATGAAGTACTTCTTTTACCCAAAAAAAAAAAAAGATACCATTTTTTCCAACACTTAAATTAACAAATATCCATCCATATTCTAAAATTCACATCTTAAAATCTTTTTTTAATTTACCGAGTTTTTTTTAGTCTGGTGGTTTGAATGATCCAGCTAATGACTATGGTACTAGAGTTCGATTCCTCTTTTTTACAAGTTAATTCAATAGGAATTTTAAGAGTTGAGTTAGGCTATGGATCAGACCTTGGTGATCCAGTGTTGACAAAAAAAAAAATTTAAAATTTAAAATGTGTAGTAAAGAAGAATCGAACCGAGATACCAAAGTCATTAGCTGGATCATCCTAACCATCAAACTGAAAAGAATTTGATGATTCTATAATTTTTTTTTTTTGTCAACATTGGATCGACAAGACCCGATCTATAGCCTAAAGCCCACCCTTAATAATCCCTTTTTTAAGCTACCATAATGCAGCATGTATGAATCAAACCCTGATGCCGAGTCATTAGCTGGATCATCCTAACCACCAGACTGAGAGTAACTCGGCACGATTCTATAATTTAATTAATTAAATTGTTTATTAACTTCAACATTTTACTCATATAGCACTAATTAATATATTTATATAGAAAAAAAAATGTCTTTATCGTATTGTATTGATAAACATAACATAACATATACGCGTAGATATACAATAATGTACATATATACACCAACTTTGTTGAATTGACATTTTGTTGATGGAAACATTCGCAACTTTTAAATTTATAATTTCAAAAAACGACAAAAAATGTACTTAATTGAGAATAATAGTAATAATTTAAGGATTGCGTAGTCTTTCTACAATAGAATTAGCCTATTTTTGTCGCCGTAGTAAAGGATATACGGCTGTCTAAAGGATTGTTAGAGTGGGGACAAACACAATCTTTACAATCACATTTATTTTATTTGCATTGTTAATCATTTTAGATTCCAGTTGAGGGTTGAACAGCTCACCATGCTCTATTATTAAGATTAATTTTTAATTGATCATTTTTAGATATTTGCCTCCCACGCAATTCAGAGTATTTGCTAAAAAAATACTAAAATTTGGATGATATAGTTGTTAATACGTCGCTTTGGCGATTGATTTTTCATGCTTTAATAATCGTACGTGCAGTAGCTTATTGTTTTACTATAAAATCCTGTTACGTATTGCATCAAGTTGATGTCTTACTCAATTGCTCTAACAATATAGGAACAGATTGGTTACTAAAACCAAGAAAAAAAGAACTCACTTTTGTAGCATACATCACATATAAGTAGAAGATATGATTTTAGAGAAACAAAATTGATTATCCAAATTTCAAATCCTCTTTGTAAATGAAAGCAATTTTCTTTCTATACTTTGGGTTCATAAACATTTGCATAATCAAAAGTAAATTAGAAATTTCATTTGAGGTACCGTAATGCTGAAATTAGTAACCCTAATTGTTTAACTTCCGAAGCTAATAGAACTACAGGAAAGACATGAACATTATGTGTTTTTTCTTCCAATTTCAAAAAAATCGATAATACACACAACAAAAAATTTATAGGAAATTGTAGGTTTTGTTTAAAGATTTCATTGTTAGGTCTCTTTTCTCAAGTTAAAATTGTTAATCCTATCTATTTTGTCTCTCGAGGATTTAGATCATGTCGAAAGTTTATATTGGTCAGGTGGTCTAATTAGGAATAATATCCAATTCTAGTTAGAAAACTTAGATTATATATTCGATCGAATAATTATTTATTAAAAAAAAAGTTTCTGTTCGTACCCTTAAACCCAAACCGGTCTAAATCAATCAAAAACCAAGGCATTGGGAGTATGTGTATCTATGTCGACAAGGTCCGCACGAGGTGTACATTCAGTGATGGATATCTGAATCCACGATCTGAAACGTCTGTTCTTTAGGTGTTCATATGATAAAAACCCCAGTCATCATCAGCGTGTATTAGAATTACCAAAAAAGCCAACTGGCCCCTCGTGTCTTCTGTACTCGACTCTTCTGTCTGCAGGGCTTTTTTGGACTTTGAACTCCACCTCTCCTTTCACCTTACAGTCACACCCACATGGGTTGTGACACAGACATGCGACCAATACGTTCTCTTTCTTAATCGTTGATTTATACAGACCCACCTTTAAAACTATCCACGTGTCACCGTGATTTAGATAATTCGTCACAGTCCCGTGACTGACTCACCCAGATACCAACAGCTGCAAGTTTTTAAAATGCCTGTTCATCTTGTTCCTCATGAGGCCTCTCTTTTAACTTCACCATGAAACTTGTTAGAAACTGAAATTAAAACGAAAATCGAATTCGACTCATTTTAAGTTTTGCGAAGATGATTTCGGTGGAAGATCCTTTATCTCATTCAAATTCCTCTCGCTTCCCATTAACAACTGACTTCTACGGTTCATCGTCACCGTCGGCGGCGAAGATACACCGTCAAGTTGGTCGGTCGATGAGGACTGTAAGATCTAATTATTACCAAATCGGCGATCAATCTTATTCATTTGTCAGCTCAATTCGTGATAAATCAGAGTTTGCGTCAGAGTTCCTTTCGGATTCTGTCATCGACATGAGGCTCGGTGAGCTTGCTTTGAAGAACAGCAATTCTCTCAATTCAAACGCTTCTTCAGTGAAAGAGGAAGTGTTTCTGGACATTTCTCAAGCATTTAGTGATTTTTCCGCATGTAGTAGTGATATCTCCGGCGAGCTGCAACGCCTCGCTTGTTTGTCTTCCCCGGATATCGAGAGAAAGGAGAACGTCGGAGATAGCGAAGCAGCCTGGGATCGAGAGCCAGAGAGAGAACCGTGTTTGGGATTTTTGCAGAGGGAAAATTTCTCTACTGAGATTATCGAGTGTATATCTCCGGAAGATCTGCAGCCAACTGTGAAACTCTGCGTCGACGGACTTCGCTCTTCTTCGGTGGCTATAAAGCGATCTGCTGCGGCGAAGCTGCGGCTTCTGGCAAAGAATCGAGCAGATAATCGTGTGCTGATTGGGGAATCTGGAGCTATTCAAGCTCTGATTCCACTTCTTCGTTGCAACGATCCATGGACGCAGGAGCATGCAGTTACAGCTCTTTTGAACCTCTCTCTACATGACCAGAACAAAACCGTAATCGCCAAAGGAGGAGCGATCAAATCCCTAGTGTGGGTTCTCAAAACGGGGACGGAGACTTCAAAGCAGAACGCTGCATGCGCGTTGCTCAGTCTAGCGCTTCTGGAAGAGAACAAAAGCTCAATTGGAGCCTGCGGCGCGATTCCGCCGCTGGTTTCTCTTCTTTTGAACGGATCTTGCAGGGGCAAGAAGGACGCCTTGACGACGCTTTACAAGCTATGTACGCTTCAGCAAAACAAGGAGAGAGCGGTTACAGCCGGAGCCGTTAAGCCGTTGGTGGACCTTGTGGCGGAGGAAGGGACTGGAGTGGCGGAGAAAGCGATGGTGATTTTGAGCAGCCTTGCAGCGATCAACGAAGGCAAAGAGGCCATTGTCGAAGAAGGAGGGATCGCAGCGCTAGTGGAAGTCATTGAAGATGGATCGGTTAAAGGGAAAGAATTTGCGATATTGACATTGTTGCAGCTTTGTTCTGATAGCGTCAGAAACCGTGGGTTGCTTGTAAGGGAAGGCGCCATTCCTCCTCTTGTGGGTCTATCTCAGAGCAGCTCCGCCAGCGTTAGAGCTAAGCGCAAGGTAAGAACTTGGCTATTTGATTGAGTTCCCTCTCTATATTTTGTCGGTTAGCTTGATAAATGGGGTTGGCTTTAGCTTAGTGTGTATTCCGTTTTTCTTGTGAGATCTCTCTATTCTGTTTTGCTTAGTGTGTATAATGTATTACGAACTATCAGATGTAGTTTTTGTTATAGTCTAAAACTGATGCAGTCACACATTTGGTAGACCCATTTGAGGATTAGCTTGATAAGATTCATCTTTTTTCTATCATACAGGCAGAAAGACTTTTGGGGTATCTTCGGGAGCCAAGGAAGGAGGGATGTTCATCAAGCCCTTGAAATGCAACCACATGGACGTTTCAACAATCTAGTATGTATATACTGAGTGTATGTGTTTGGTGGGTTTTGTAAAGAGTCTTTTGTGTAGAATGTAAAGAAAGATCAAATGATTTCGAGAAACTTGACTCTCTTTGATCTTTCATGTATTGATGTTAAGTTAGTTTTTAAGGGGTTTCCAGTGGAGTGCTATTTAGATTACAAGTCTAGCTTTTAGGTTTTGGCTTCTGGTTTTGGTGTGAGAGGGTGGAGTATGCTGATTTTTAAGGCAAAAAGCTTGTAGTTGCGTCACTCAATTTTAATCGATGTTACATGATCGAATATTGAACTCGATCTGCATCAATTATTGTAAGATTCTTCAAGTGTGTGTGGATCTATGTCCGTTTCTTTTGCAAAGACGGGGGATCTGGTAGATTTTTCTGTCTGCAAATGTGGCACCACTTATATTTTCTTGCCCTACAATAGTAATGGTTACCATTGAAACATTTTGTTTGCCCCACTACATTGACATTTTTTGTTATGACTCTCCCACAAAGTAAATAGTTATTTATTAAGCTGATACCTTGGGTCTACAAAGTTATCTGCCTAATTTATGGTCGTAACTCGTAAGCTTTTTCAAACGGACATTCAAACACCGAAAATATAAATACCAACTTTGACTCGCCCAAATAAAATACAAATTTGCATTAACGAATCCACTTTAAATATGGAAATAGTCAATCTTCGCGGAATAGTAATGGCGAGTTAACATATGTTACTGTTCTGTTCATTTTGTATTTTATTTGGGCCGAATCAAAGTTTGTATTTAAATTTAACAAAATCGCGTAGATTCGGTATTGTGATGAATGTTTTCCTTTTTATAAACCCTTTCCGAGAAAATTAGTGTTGGGGCATCTCCAAAAGAGATATTGTATAACCTCAAATATGAGGTTCTTTCACTTCGAAAACATTTTCAAGACTTTAAAGCTTGAATTTTTAATTGTAAAACTTCAAAGAAGTATTATTTTTCAAAACATTTATTTTTTTTATTTGCTTTTCGATTAATATAGTTATATATTTTCATAAATAATTTGATTAATTTTGTTGTTGTATTGATTGGATTGGCATTTCACCAAATATGAAAAATATTCGGTCAAATCAGGATACTGGGCTGAGACTAATATTCATATGTATCACTATTGTAATATGGGTCTTAACATTCATGCTCTTCAAGGTCAAGTACAGAAAGTGGAGTGTCCCTCTAAAATTAGACATTTTATGTGGCACTCTTTCGGGTCATATAGCGGTGGATTGTAATCTGGTTCGACGAGAGATTAATTGTGAGGAATCGTGTAGTCGGTGCGGCGTTGATTTCGAAACAGTGAATCATGTCCTTTTTAAATGCCTTTTTGTGATCTGAACATGAGCTTTATCTCGTATTCTATCAGCAGTGGATATCCTCTCGAATAGCTCAATTGATTCAAATCTAGACTATCTTTTTTGGCAGATTCCTATAGGAGAGGAAGATAAATTAAGTTTTCTCTGGATTTTATGCTTTACTTGGAATGTATAAAATGATAAGATCTTCTCGAATTTGGATAAGAGGAGGCTTCTGCTTGGGATATGGTGAATGCGACGGTAGTATCAAAGGAAGAAGATGGATCTGATGCGAGCTTTCATGATAATTCTGGGTTGAAGGAGATGGTTTATCGGCCCTTAGCAATATTGTCGGCCTTCACTTGATATCGATGCTTCGTGACTGGGTTGGAAGGATTCCGAGTATTATTCGTGCTAAGGATGGTATTACTTCACCAACGGATTTGGAGGTGTCAACTTAGGAGCACGTGGTACTCATCGAAGTTTTTCCCTTCTCACTCACAGATTGAAGCTCTCCTCTGAACAATGTTCTATCTTCTTTCTCTCCAGATCACCAAAGTGGCATTCGCAGTAAATTGTGCAGAAGTGTTGAAGATGATAGATGATGCAGGAAATTGGCCAGCGTTCAAGGCTTATATCAAAGACTTTGCTCGTCTGAGGAGTCTTTTTTGTTTATTCTCCCTCTAACTGTTTTCCTTGTTTGTAGTGTTAAAAGGCTTTCCAATAATCATTCTTTTGTAAATCTTCCGGTAATCATTCTCTTGTAAACCATGTCCACAATATTGGTCGTCTTTTTTTCTTTGAAATGTGTGATAATTTAAGTTGAAAAAATAATTGTTATTTGTCATTTTTTTTGTTGTCTATTTTTATTGCATTAAGAGCCCAATGGGCCATTGGTACATCAAGGGTTAAATTACATGGAGAATTAAAGAGCAAAACAAAGGCCCAAGACAAAAGAGTGCCCTACAATCGAGAACACTATCTCTTCTTGAAAGGCCACGTGTTCGCTCCGCAGTGTTCCCGGCATGCATGTCGCCAGCAGTCACAGCGGCTCCACCGACAAAGACTGCATGTCCCGGTTGCTCCAAAAATTAACCCTTTTGTGAATCCCGGTTGCAGAAGATCTCAAGATCTTCACCACTACGAGCCTTCGACGTCATGAAGACGCACACTCATGGTCGGGATCTTCATCACCACCATGCTCCATCGCGAGGAACGGTGAACCTTCGAGAAGTGACGTTTCCAACATCCGCCGCTATTACAAGAACCAAAAACAAAGACAAAAAGATTATAGTACTCGTCGTCGATAACGACAAGGACCGTAGCAAGCACCGGAAAAAACCGGAAGAAGAACCGGCAAGAAGCCGGAGTGTATACTCGGTCTAGTTTCAACCGAAAGATAACCGGCCAAAATTTCAACCCTCCTCTCTGAAAAGTCGAGATCTGAGAAGAGAGGAGTGATTTTATTTGTCATTTTAGTCCATAAAAATTTAAATTTCGTTAAAAATAAATAGTTCTATTGAGTAATTTGGTATTTTTAATCTATATTCTAGATGTGTGTGTTTGATAAAAAAATTGTTATTTTTTCAACTGTCAATCTAAATTTATTTTTAATATTTCAAACTCTTAACAATATCATTACTTAAAAATCATACGTGATTACCTAAAAATCAAACCCAAGTGGAAAAACGGTAAAGGTAACACTCAACAACGGATCAAAATACTTCATGTAATTTTATATTGTTATGTAATGTTTTATTAAGTGATATTACTTGTAATATTGTCTAACGTATGTTTGTTTTCGATGTATTTAGAAAAAATTATGGTCAGTAGTGAGAAGAACTAAAATATAAAATACTAAAAACTTGGAATTTAGTTTAAAATTTACCATTGGAGAGTTACACATTCAAACCTCAAATTTAATTTCCCATACTGTAAAACTAACGTATGTCCTGGGAATTGCTCTTAGTAAGGTTTGTTAGAGTACTGCTTTGAATCATGCATTCTTTGAGATCTTTATGTCTTGATATTATGTATTCCAATCCGATTTCATAAAAATATTAAAACTGGATTTGGTTGAGACAGTAAGAAGAAATGATACATAAAGAGAAATGATCATCGTCATCTTAAGCCGTATCTACATCTGAAGCCTTCTTGTTCTTCCGTCTCAAGAGACTAGGCTTGTAACCGACCTCGAGTAGCTTCTCTACCTCCTCAAATTGAAGTCCTTTGGTCTCTGGAACGAGCAGCCAAATAAAGAAGAGACCAGTCGCAGAAAAGCCAGCAAAGAGAAGAAAGGTCCCAGAGGAGCCAAGAGCTTTAGTGAGTGAGAGGAAACTTTCGCTCACAATGAGATTGGAGACCCAATTCGCGACTGCGGCTATTCCCCCTCCAACACCTCTATATCTAAGTGGATAGATCTCAGAGTTGACAATCCACGGGACAGTGCCCATCCCTGGTGCGTAGACTACAATGTAAAGTCCCAAAAACACTATAGCTAAGAAACCAAACTTGCTTGGACATCCATCTTTAAAGTATGTTCTTCCTTTTGAGCTACAAGCCTTTTTCATGTCATCTGATAACACCACACATGCTCCTGGTGCGTATGCTTGTACTCCGCTTGCGCAGAATCCACATTCAGACCTTAGACACTTCATGCAGTTCCATTTTGGGGGAAGAGCGTTAGCACCTGTGAGTGGGACAAACTCTGGACATGTAGCGTTTAGAGCAAACGTGGTTGACTCTGTGACATCAATCTTTGGAGCATGAATGGCCGCTTGTGAGAATACTGTGGCTAAGATGATAAGACATGTTATGATCCCAAACATAGAGATAATCATTAGCTTTCGTCTCCCGTAGCGATCCACAAACATCATGCTTACAATCGAACCCAACGCATTCAAACCGGAAGTAATGAGAGACAAGGCCATAGCTGTCTTGTTGGAGGCATAACCAGCGAACTGCACAATTGAAGGACTGTAGTACATAACAGTGTTGATCCCCACAAACTGTTGAGCCACTTGTACTGTTATACCGGCGGCGAGTCCACGTCGTACGACAGTATTTCCGAAGGCTCCTTTGACTTTTGCGATGAAGCTCTCTCCAATGATTGCCTCGTCCGCCTTCTCAATCTCCACTGACTCTTTAAGTGCTTCCATCTCTGCCTCAACTTCATCCGCCGGGTAAATCCTCTCAAGGATTGCTCTCGATTCTTCAATTCTATCCTTTCTATATAACCAGCGTGGAGATTCCGGCAGCGACAGCATTAACACAAACTGAACTATTGCAGGAACTCCAGCCACTCCCAACATCCATCTCCACGTTCCTGGAGTCTGTTCATTACAAAATTCCATGAAAATTTAGAGACTTTATTGATTTGGTGGCAATACACAAGAATTCAAAGCTACCAGTTTCACTTACATGGACAAAAGCAAGATTGATGAGGTAAGAGAAGAACTGTCCTCCGGTGATGAGAAGACCATTGGTACTAACAAGTGCACCTCTAATCCTAGCCGGAGAAGCTTCCGAGATGTACAACGGTGACGTCATTGAAGCCATACCAACACCAAAACCGACAAAGATTCTTCCAACAATGATAACCCAAGGAGCAGGAGCAAAAGCCATCACAATTGCACCAATAAAGAAAAGAACATCGGCGATTAGAATTGACATCCTCCTACCAAATCTATCATTGATCCAACCTCCAACAGCTGCTCCGACGATGGCTCCAGCCACAGCCATGCTAACAATAGTTGACTGAAGCCATGTTTTCTTATCGACTTCTTCGAAATCCTCTTTGATGTAGAGAAGAGCTCCTGAAATGACTCCAGTGTCGTAACCAAAGAGAAGACCTCCGATACCGGCGGAGAGAGCAAGTCGCATGATGTAAGGAGTCTTCCATGTCGTTTTCCAACACTCTGTAAACTCTGTTTTGTCTGCTTTTGCTATTCCTCCTTCCACCATTTCTCTTTGGTATTGTTTGTCTGAATTCTATATATTTTAAGTGTATGTGACGACTATACTCTCAATCAACAAAGGAAAGAGAGAAGGAGAAGGGATTCTCACAGTCGGTGCTTGCGCTTCCAATTGACAAAACCCAGAATCCGTTGATTATCCTACATAAATAAAGAAAGAGATTAAACGAATATATTCGAAAGACGATATCCTCTATTATTAAAGCTTTTGAGATTTTTCTTTGATTTCTATTCCATTTTAGACAGTCAACAATAACATATTGAAGAGATTAAAGACCAGACCAAACCAAACTGTCTAAACCGGAACATTGAAAAACAAAACAAAAGGCATCATTTGAGAATTTTCGAGTCACACAAAAGAAAATGTTACAGTGTGGAGAAACCGATGAAATCTAAGAAGTAGTAGTTACGTCACAACTGAAAGTGAGAGATGAAGTGAATTTGGTTGGATAAGATTCTCTTAATTACAAACTGGACCCACTTTTCCTTTAATCTTTTTGACCTTACCGTAATCTACAACTATTAGTTCGATTTTCACGAGATTCTTAACTAATTTTTTTTTTATTCTAGAAGTTTCGAAATCACAAAGCAGATTTAGTTGGAATGCATTATCTAAAAAACTTACCCAAAAAAGAAGAAGCTATTCTAAGGTTTGTCGAAATTCCAAAAGTCTTCGCACGAAGAACTTCATCAACATTATTCAAACAGAACAAGAGCTAATCTTAAGCCAGTCAAACACAACACAAATATATTTATTAACAAAATTGAATTACCTGTCTAAAGCTTGACGTATCTCGCGAAGTTGTGAGAATGAATTCTTCGTTTCTCTTTTACACATTTGTTTTCCCTTCTTTATGAAACCTGAAGAGATTTCTCTTACAATAGTAACTATACAGAGATCGGAATCATCGGATGTTGAAAATGGCAGAATGATTCAGAGTTAGCATAAATGATGGGGTTTTTCTTCCAAAGAAATTATTTACACGTGTTTTTTGTGATGCATGGAAGCATAGTATTTTACTGCCTGTTACCGACGTGTTTCTGCAGGTCTGGATACAATAATTTATAACCACTTTAAAATTACTATGATTTTTTTATCATATAAGAAGTATCATTTGTTGTTTGATTATGTTTAGTTTTCGCAGCGAAAAAAAGAGTCTAATTTGTTTAGAGTTTTTTGTCTTTCTTGTTGCTCAAGATTTAGGACAAAATGTAAAAGATACCGAGATTAACGAGTTTCCCGAATGATTACATGTACATCTAATGGGAGGTACTTGCTCCCAAAATCCACTAAGAAATCAAACGGTTACACAGGAAAAATCCTTAGAGAAATCACACGATTACCCGAGAAGCTCTAACCCTAAGCCCTCTCTTAATCAACAATCTCCACCTTTGACCAAACTATTATTTTTGTTCTTCTTCCCCACGACTTTACTCTTCCTCTTTATCACTCTATGTGCACTTGGAGCTTCTTGATTCTTCCTTGAATCACTATCACAAATCATTTTACTCAATTTCTTTTGATTTCCACTTGTATGAGCTGATAAGTCTTCAATTTCTCTCCTCTTAGCTTGATTTTGAAATTAATCAAACCTCTTTCCTGATTTCTGTTGTTTCGTTTGTGAATCTCTGATGTCGTTGTTTCCAACATCGTCTTCCTCATGGAGTACACGCCGACTCAAATCTGCAAGCTCAGGTAACCTTTGAGCTCACTTTTCCTTGATTTATCCTTATGACTTCATCTCTGATCATAAAACTGCAAATTTTCTTTGTCTTGTTCCTGCAGATTCCCCATAGATCTAGAGCTTATCAACTAGCTCCACCTTCTCCTCAACATCCAGGTACTCAATTTCCCTTCTTTGCTTTTGCCTTGATGAGATTCCTTTTCCCTGACCCGATTTTAACCAATAGAATTGACCTTGGACTCATATGTTCCTGTTTCAAGACTACTTGGTAATCACGTTGTTTCTTTCTTCTTTGTAGCTCACCATTGGACCACCTTCCAATGACTAAACCGCTACAGCTACTCAGGTATCCCTCAACTTAATCTCCATCTCTGACATTGCGATCTCAGTCTCCACTTCTTCTTAAGACACAAACCTTAACTTTTTCTTCATGTCTTCTGCAGGTTCGATGTAGTTCTTAACGTGTATCGATCTCACCTGGTTCGCGACACCCAGGTAATCGATTCTTCTTCGTTTTCTTCCAAATTAATGAGATCTCACGACATATGTCCTTTCTAGACCATGACTTCGGACTCTTGTGTTCCCTTTTCATGAATCTACTTGGTTTACTTGTCATCCTTCAGAGACGATTCACCCATCAAATAAACTTCAGGTACCTTCTAAGACTGTTTGATGGACTAGTCGTAGAACCTCTCTTAATACTCTTGTGATAGTACTAACTTTCTGACTCCCATGATTTATCCTAAACCACTCTTATAGCTCATCACATATGACTACACCGCTACAGCCACTCACTCAGGTAACATCAAGCTAACACCACTTGTAGCTTTTCTGTTTGTCAACATACTGAAACATCAATAGATTCTAACATGTTTCTATTCTCTGTGAGGTATTGTTGACCCTGAGCGACTTCTTATCTTGCTCAGACGCCTCTGAGCTGAACAACGCCATCTCCGACAAGTTTTCCCTGTAAGATCTTTGACACTTTCTCAACCAGATTGTCACCTCTCTTAATCAACATGTCACGTTACTCAACCAAACCTTTAACACCTGACCGATCACAACCCAGTTCACAGCCAAACCTTTTCTGATTACCATGTTCCTTTATCATGTAGAGCTTTTACGGTTCTCTCCACTGTTAATGGTTTCCTTCCATATAACAGATTTTCTCTTCCATCAAATCTCTTTCCTTGAGATATGAGTTCCTTAACTTGTGCCTTTTTCCACACTCTCCAATTAGATCTTTCCTCAGCCTCTAACCAAAAACCTGTTTCACCAACATCTTCAGTTCTATCTTCACCATCTGAATCTGAAACAGCTCCACCTTGAACTAAGGTCTCTGAAATAGCTCCACCTTGAACTAAATCTCCTGCATGAGAACTTACTCCTTCTTGAACTGAACTCGTAAAAGCAGCTGTAGGACCTTGAATCAAATCTGGGCTGAAAGACACCCTCTTCTTTTTCAGCCTTTTCTCTGTCTTAGCTGTTTCATTCGTTATAACTTGTCCCTCCAAGTAATAAAGACCATCAGAATACTTCCCTTGTAAAACTGAACTTTGAAACCCCTTCTTTCATAATGACAACTTGCTTTCTCCAAAGCACCATATGAAATTAGGTTTCTCCCAACAGTTGGCATGCATCTTTCTTCCGTGAGAATCACTTGAGCTCCTTCAGAATTAACAATCTGAATTTTCCCCATGCCCTTCACATCACTATGAGTGTTATTAGCCATTAACACTTTATTACCTTCAAATTCTTTGAAATCAAACAACAACTCCTTGTTTGGTGTAATGTGAAATGAACAACCAGAATTTAGGACCGACTCATCTATAGGATGATTAACACTGGCTGTTAATGCTGCAGATTTCATTGTTGGCTAAGTCAACAGATTTTTCCTTACTTGCAAAAAGAACCAGAGGCTCCTCACACTTTGCCACTATGTTTTGAGAATCTACTTGATGCCACCAACTGATCATACTGTTTAGGTAGTGCATCTAGAATCTAAAGTGTTTGATCCTCATCAGCAATGTTGATGTTAATACTTGCCAAGTCATCTACTAGCTTAAGGAAATCATCCATGTTTGCTTCAATGCTTTTTGTTTCAACCATCTTGAAACTAGTGAATTTATGCTTCAAATAAATTCTGTTGGACCTTGCTTTAGATTGGTGATCTCTTTCCAATGCTTTCCAGATTCCTAGTGCTGTTTTTTCCTTCATCACTTTCCTTAGGACAACATCACTAAGACTCATGCTGATCAGATTCTTTGTTCGTTTATCCTTTTGAGGATCCACCACCTTAGGCTTGGACCCTCTCCATCCTTATCAGTTGAGGTAGACTCAACTGTTTCCTCCTCTAATGTAGACTATAAAAACAGAATCTCCAATTGGTACAACATCTTGTGTTTGTACAAACCGAAATCACCCTTGCCATCAAATATAGCAACCTTAAACGTTCCTTGTGTTGGTTCCCTATATGCTTATCTGACTTCTTTGTTCTTCTTCTGTTTCAGGTACCACACGGAGAACAACTAAAAAGGAAATTAACCTCCACAACCAACTGTACTTGCAGACAATGATTCTACCCACTGAGAATCTCCCTTCACTGTTTTACACTTGTAGAAAAACAATAACTTTTCTGTGACCTGACTCGATAGAGAACAATACCTCTTGATTTCTTTTCTCAAGAACTCTAAGTGCTTCTAAATACCAGAATGTATCCAACGCTCTGATACTACTGGTTGAGTTTTCACAGCGAAAATAGTCTCATTTGTTTAGAGTTCGTTGTCTTTCTTGTTGCTCAAGTTTTAGGAACAAAACGTAAAAGACACCGAGATTTAACAAGTTCCCCAATCCTTAGAAATCACACGATTACCCGAGAAGCTCTAACTCTAACCCCTCTCTTAATCGTCTCTCTCGTAATCTCTACCTCAAAACCTATTCGTACCAGTAGTATATATAATGCATACATATATAGGCTTTAGGTTTAATAAAGAGTGCTTGTGGGCTTTATTATGGTAAGGCCCAACTCCTATACGTTTTTGATGATTAAACGTATATGGCCAATGACAAATAAATTTGGTCAATAATCAACATATTATAATTTTAAAAAAATATAAATACGTATATTTGAACTAATAATTTTAGAAACTATAACATATTATCAAGTATATTGTTATTGAAAGTATTTTCAAGTGTTAAATTCTAAGTGATTTTAAAGTGTTTTTTAAAAAATTCTCTAGTTAAAGTTCAAAAAAATAAAATTTGATGGTTTTAAGTTCATTTTTAGAGGATTTCAAAATAAATCATCCTTATATTCACCCACAATCATTTTAAAACTAAAAATCTAAATCATCCAATATACAAAATAATAATTTTTGTAATACATACAAGAGAAACTATAACATATATACATAAATTTTTAAAAAGTTAAAAATTTGAGACAAGTTTTCAAAAATTAGATTTAGCGTAATTTTTTTAAAATTACTCATTGTACCCTTGTAATAGTATAACCAAAGTAATAATTGTTCAAATTTTTATTTGTTCGTATACATATGCCTCTAACATATTTATTATATATGTTAAACAATTATATAGATATGTTAGATATTCATGTTTTTTTTCTATGTATTGTATTGTGAAACATATATTGTTACCAGATAAATTTTTTATTTACCTATGTACATAAATGTATGTACCTCTAACATATTTATTAGATATGATAAACAATTATATAGACTGATATTACGTAATTTATACACGATAACATAGTTGTTGTGTTACAATTTGGCACACATTTTATAAGTTTGATATTCATGTTATTTTTTCTTTGTACCGCGGAACATATATTGTTAACAAGTTGTTAACGAGTAAACAATATTATTATTATCTGATCAACTTATATCTTACCAAGTTGTCAAATATATTACTTATCTAATTTATTTAATATATGTGTAATATAACTTATATCTTATCGATATACAGAAATAATATCAGTTTAACTCGTTTAATATCAATATATTAAAGGTAAAATGGTCAAAGACAAAAAATTATCAAAAAACTAATTTTTAAAAAAGTTATGTCAAACTTCTAATTTTTCAAAGATAATATATATACCTAATGCTGATGACAGTCCTAGTCATAGATACCATATGCCCTAATGCCCATAAGACATATTATCAGTTCCCCGAAAATTCGTAAAAAAGAAATGAAAATAAAATATTGTTGTCAAGAGTGGGATTTGAACCCACGCCCTTTCGGACCAGTACCTGAAACTGGCGCCTTAGACCAACTCGGCCATCTTGACATTTATTAGTAAAGGTTATAAGTTTTATTATAACAACTTATAAAATCATAAACCCTCCAGACGACCAAAAGAAAAGCTTGTAATTTGCTTGAACCCTAATATTCAATTGAAGGTACAATTTCTCCGGTGACGATATTGGAAGGAATGTTCGTTCTCTGGATGAAAACGTTAAACCCGTCTTCTGTTTTCCACGAATCCCGCTCTTCGGCTATTTGCTCCACGCTGAATAAGTTTGCGATGGTTTACTCTCGACAGTTACAAACAGAGTCGTCTCAGTCTTCATCCTCGTTGGCTTCCGGTCCTATGTTTTCCGGCAACGCGACGACGATCCTACGTCGGATTCTATCGGAGAGGAGAATTGGCAGGTGTTTCTTCTCAAATCCTATCCTAATTTCGAGATTCATTTGCCTTATTTCTTGTGATCTACTGCGTTTAAATTGAAATCTATGAATGTTGAACCCTAATATGCTTAAATGGGATGGAGAAACGTATTTATGGGTCTGATCTCGCTATTAGCATCTCTTATGAGGTTGTAAAGTCTGAAGCTTTCCACTGAGAGATCAAAGTTTGGCTCACATGTTAATGTTCTAGCTTTCAGGTGAAGCATCAAAGAAAGAAAGAGCAGCTGGATAAGACATTAAAGGGTCTGTGTGTTACAGGGAGATTGAAAGAAGCTGTTGGGCTATTATGGCGTAGCGGGTTGCAAGTCGAGCCTGAGACATATGCTATGCTGTTGCAGGAATGCAAACAAAGGAAGGAGTATGCAAAAGGGAAACGCATACATGCTCAGATGGTTGTTGTAGGGTTTGCTCTTAATGAGTATCTGAAAGTCAAGTTGTTAATACTTTACGCCTTATCAGGGGATCTGCAAACAGCTGGGATTTTCTTTTGTAGTTTGAAATTCAGGGATTTGATACCATGGAATGCGATGATATCTGGGTATGTGCAAAAGGGTTGTGAGCTAGAAGGGCTTTATATGTATTATGATATGAGACAAAACAGAACAGTTCCTGACCAGTATACCTTTGCTTCAGTGTTTAGAGCGTGTTCTGCAATAGCATCTCTGGAACACGGAATGAGAGCCCACGCTATGATGATAAAGTGCCATATTAAATCGAACATTATAGTCGATAGTGCCCTTGTTGATATGTATTTCAAATGCAGCAGTTTCTCCGATGGCCACAGAGTATTTGATGAATTGTCTACCAGAAATGTTGTTACGTGGACCTCATTAATGTCTGGCTATGGGTACCATGGAAAAGTTTCAGAGGTGTTGAAATGCTTTTATAAGATGAAGGAAGAAGGATTTAGACCAAATCCTGTTACATTTTTAGTGGTTCTCACTGCCTGTAACCATGGAGGTTTAGTTGACGAAGGTTGGGAGCATTTTAATTCTATGAAGAGAGATTATGGGATTGAACCTGAGCGAAAACACTATGCAGCTGTGGTTGACATGTTAGGGCGTGCTGGTAGGCTACAAGAAGCGTACGAGTTTGTAATGAAGTCGACATGCAAGGAGCATGCTCCGGTTTGGGGTTCTTTACTTGGGGCTTGCAGGATTCATGGGAATGTGAAACTGCTAGAACTCGCAGCTACAAAATATTTTGAGTTGGATCCAACAAATGGGGGAAACCACGTGTTGTTTGCCAATGGATATGCGAGTTGTGGATTCTTGGATGCTGCCTCAAAGGTTAGGAAGAGAATGGAGGATGCAGGTGTTAAAAAAGATCCTGGGTATAGCCAGATTGAATTACAAGGTGAAGTTCTTAGATTCATGAAGGATGATACGTCTCATAGACTCTCAGGAAAAATATACAAGAAGGTCCAAGAGATGACGTCAGTCTTTATGGATGTTGACTACTGTCTAGATGACTTAGACGCAAGCTGCCCTATTTAATAGACTGGTATGTCATCTTGGCTTGCATTGTGCGACCCCAAAAGCTTGCAATTAGTTGAAAGAAATGTTCTTTCCAACAATGGTGCAAAGTCTCTCTCAATAAACCGGGTAAAGAGCAGACTTCTACTGTGTGCAATCTATATTGAGTGATGATGCAGAGACTTAGCTGCTAGGCGTCTGGAAATCTGTCGTGGCTCAGACACAAGTTTTGGTTTGGATGTTAAAAGATTGTCAGAATTTGGATTGTATAGAAGGTACATTAGTACGATTAGGGTTATAGGTCTTGATGTAAACACAATTCTTTGGGGAATGTACCACTCTCTTAATCTTATCCTTATCCTTAGAGCATGTTTAGTGTTGAGACTATGAGAATCTCATATAATTAAAAATAAATAAAAAAACAAATGAAACTAATAATATTTTGCTTGATATGTCTCTACAGTGAGACTAATGATACAGTCTCAAAGATAATTTATTACTAAACAATTCTTTAGAAATTCTCATAATCTCACAATTAAACATGTTCTAACATCTTTAATAGTACTCTAAATCCCATTTCAAAATATAATTATTTTTATCTATTTTTCACAGTATACAAAAAATCTTTTAATTTATACTGTATTATTATTTTCAACCTAAATAAAATTATACGATTAAAATATACATATTATGAAATTTAAATTCTTTTATTAAACTAACTAAATTATTAAAATCTATAAAATTTACTAAAAATTATTAATAGCAAAATTATTAAATAGTATTCAAATTGAAAATGAACGTGATCTTGATGCACCAGTAAAAATCAAAAAAAAAGTTTTATTTTTAGAAATAGAAATAACAGAAGATGAAAATACAATTTCAATAGTTTCTTGCTCAATATAAAAAAATCAAAAACAAATGAGACTTTGGAAATACATTATAGAAGAATTATAGTAATAATGATGTTTAACTAAAATGTATTTTTTCATTTGTTTGTGTTTATGTGGTGTAATGAAACTTTATTTTAAATTAATTATAATTTTGCTAATTTTGTTATTAACTATTTAATATAAATAGATAAAATATATAGATTTGAAAAGCAAATAAATATCTTAGAAATTAATAAATTCATAAACTATTCTTCAGCTAAGCTAATCTTGGTCTCCTGTTTGTCTTTCAACTATTCTTCAACGAATGTAAATTAATAGGTTTTTTCGTTGGTTCTAATAATTTTGTCAAATACATCAACTCGCATCTATACATTGCGACTGCATGCGTTAACCAACCACCTTCAAAAAGTGCTCCTTTGGAGTGTTGTAGCACAATATCATATTGCATAGGTTTAGAAAGGAACCAGCGTCAACTTTCTAATCTCCTCCTAAGACAATCCAATCACCTATTTCGACAACATACTCAAACAAATTTTAAAACACGATAGATGAAAAAAGCAAATCAACGGAAAGTAAGTGGTGCTCAATACATGCTATTACTGGGTAAAGAAAAGTTTTTAAATTTTGTAAAAGAAAAAGAGTCCAAATTGGATTAAGTCAGCAAAAGCTTAATAAAACAAGCAAACCAGCCCGAAAGATGTTTTTCATTATCTGATACATATATATGTAGGTCTCATGGCCGGTCCCAAACGATAAAGGCAGCAACGCTGCTACGCAAGGCAATGGAATATGACACCTTTTCCGGCGATACATCCGACGGAGAAGCCAGAGGCTCCTACTACGTCTTCTGCTGCCGTTTTTATTAATTTGTGACGTTTACTTTTAGGGTTTTGCAACCATAAAATTTCAGACTGCCCCTTATTTCAAGTAACCGATTTCTTGGAGAGAAATTCGCGTCACTAAGCTCACACATAGAGATTAATCTGACGAGCCAGAAAATTGATGATCGAAATCGAATCGCAAGCGCAAAAAAAAATGGTACACAAGAACAAACAACGAGATGATGTGAGCAAATGAGAGAAATTTGCGGAACACTATTTATAAGAAATACGGCGGAAACCCTAATTAATTCGTTAATCTACCCAACCCAAAATGAAAAATTGGGCCAGTTCAAAAATATAGCCCATAAAATAAATAAATAAAGCCTAAAAGAAAAATAAAACAAGAATTGCTTTCATTGAGAGTTGAACTCAAGACCTCCCGCTTACTAAACGGGTGCTCTAACCAACTGAGCTATGAAAGCAATTTGCTTAGATATGTTTTAAAGTGATATTGATCTATTTCTAAGCATAAAAAAGATGTAATATAAACTTGCATTGTTCTTGCTTTATAAATCCATAAAATTATCTAGAACTCTCCATGATTGGAACTACTAATTCTCCTCGCTCTACTGATTTGTTCTTTTCTTCGTTATGTTTGTAATTGTTGGAATGTTTGAATAAATTGGGCCAGATTTATTAAAGCCTTTTTTGAAAGACTCAAATCAATTAATGGTCCAAAGAGAATTGTTCTTTACGATTCTTCGCTTCATGTTTATAAAGGAGAATATACAGAGAAAAAGGGGTGATAGAAAAGATACTAACAAAAGAAAGAAAATGATTCTGATTCTGAATAACACATAAGAATCGATTATTCTCTTGAATATCAATCGATCCTTTTTTTCTTGATGTTGATATCTGTTCTTCTACATCTCCTTTCTTCGATGGATTTCACCTCTCTCTAAGTACATAAAGTGTAGAGGCAGAGGAACGCTGGAGTGATCCCACCTCTAAATCTTGTACAGATTGATGGACTAATCGCTCAAGTGATGTGGCTAAGTCACGACTCTGTAATCTTGAGTTCTTCTTGTTTTAGTTTTCTAATATGTTCTTCGATATTTCTCTGATTGTCTCCAACAGTATTGTTGTGACAACTTATGGCATCAACAATTTAGCCATCCTTGTTATTGAAGATCCAAACCTTTTATGTAGATTATACCTGGATCAAATTTCATCAACTTTTTGAGCAAAAAAAGATTACTCAGCTATAATATGTCTCAACGATCGTTTCTTATTCTTATATACAATCAATGAATGTCGAATAGCAGATTGCTGTGACCAAAACAAAATGGAAGAGTACACTGTAATGTAATCCACATGGGGTTTGCAACAAAACAAAATTGGTGAGCATCCTAGATTTATCTCCAAAAAAAGTAGTATTAATTAAGTTCGCTTTTACAAACATTCATTGATGAGACGATCTCCAAAAGGTTGTCAACTCTCTTGAAGCTGGACTCCTATTTTGATCACATTAAGAACAAAAACAAAAAGCGGATTACTTGGACTGGATATTTTGCTATAAATGAGGGAACAAAAAGTGACTTAACTTATAATCATCCAAAGTGATCTACCCTTTTAAATACTTTGCAGTTTGCAAATGATCAACGAACCTTGAGTTTGAGAATCTGACAACAAGCCCTCTTGTTGTTGTTGGCCCTTTGATCTCACTAGTCGTTTCATCCGACTTAGACGTAACCCACTTGACATTGCACCTGTCCATTAATGTATAGCCTTAGCCTTAATCAACATAGATCTCTCTCACTGAATATATATAAAACATATATAGCTTAATCAATGGATTACGTCTTGTCTTTGCCTCTGTGTTGATTTCCTCTGCCCCACTAGTACTGGACTTGTTCAGTGTTCTAGCCAGATGCTTCAGACGACTCAGCCGTATAGGTCCCATTAGTTTAGACAGCTCCTCCACTTGTAATCCCACACCTGCATGTCGACAAACACATATAAAACTGTTTGCTTTTCTTAATTCCAACAGATGGAATTGGGTGAGAGCCTTACTCTGATCAGACTCAACCAAACTGGTTCCAGAATCAGGCGGTGATGTCAATGTTGCTTGGCTGCTTCCAGTGATTGCTTGCAACTGAGAGTCAATGCGACTTATCTCAGCTCTCTGCCTTCTTAATTGATAGTTTTTGCGGCGCCGAGCCAAATGTCTTTCCCTCTCATCTTGGCTCATAGACTGTCTTCTTTCTCTGTCTCTTAGACGTCGTCTTTCTCTTTCTTGCTCCTTCCTGCTCTTCCTTGAATCCACTGCCTCTTCCTCCATTCTATTGCTTGCATATGACTATGTATCTACTCAGAATTCATTAAGATTAATCATAAGGATAAGCTATGGACAGATTAGTTTTGAATGTGCAATGTTGTAATACCAAAATCAGAATCCAACAAGAGTTAACGTAACATGCTTGAGGAAAATCTACATGACAAACAAAAACATAGGAGAGGTGATTCAAAAGATATACATTTGCGTGTGGATCTATCGAACAAGTAAACCCTAAGCTATGACAGCTTGACAAACACGTTTAAATAACCGACGAACCCTAATTTCACATACATCATAGGAGAAGGCAAATCGTAAGCGAGCTTAAACACAGAATCAAACGTAACTGGCAATGCCGTGATGAGAGTGGATCAGAACTATAACAAATCCATTGTGTGTGATTTCGAAATTGTCAAGGCCGAAACGAAAAGGATGCGAACAAGATTCAATAACTGACCTGAACATACGTTACCGAGTGGAAGCGTCGGCGATGAGTGAGGAGGATTGCACGAAAACTTTTTGCCAAGGAAATAATCCCTGTTTTAATCTAACGTTATTTTCATATTTCCATATGAATATTCCCTGTTGTGATTGCATTTATTTCATCTGCTTTTATAGTTGTTGAAAAAATACTACTATGATACATAAATTTTAACTCGTGTACACTAGAAACTGAAAGTATACATCTCTTCAAAAAATAGATATATGTGTGTTTATGCATATTCTGAAGATAAAGACTAAACTGCACGGATTCATAAGCGGAAGCTTTTCGAAATGCACGAAATCGAGTTTTCAAAAATATTTAAGAAAGGGATACGTATTGGAATCATGTAAACATATATCATGAGTTATTAAACATAAAATTATATTAAAATAAATTTTTTTTAAACAAAATCTAATTTGTAATTTAAATATTATAAATTATTTTAAAATAAAATTAATTCTCAAATTTTTTTATTATATAAAATTTAATGTTTTTATCAGACTAAATTAAACAACATAATAAACTAGAAGCAAACAATTAATTATTGGTTTGTTTAATTTTTTTTTTAAAATTAAATGATATGAACAATTTCAAGTTTCCAAAAAGCTTTTAACTCGGAATCGTAAGCTTTCACCAAGATTCCGACTATAATAGGAACATGAATTTAAATGGATCACAACGCTCAAAACAAAACGTTGGAAGAGTTGAGCCAACAACACATGGCACTTAGAGAAACGGACGATAGTCAATCCCATTTTGTTTTGTTAGAAAAGGTTAAGCAAATAGGACAGAGTCAGGTACTGAATAAGGGATCCAAACACTAGGCAATAGATGGAAAAACTGAGAGAAAAAAGTCTATGAAAGCAGAATCAATTAGATGACTTTCTTTCCATACATTCATCCTCTGCAAAAGCTATACAACAACTAACCAAATCCAACAAAGCCACAGAGGAAACAGCTAAGAGGCTATCACATCTGATTGCTTGGGGTGCATCAATCCCTTCAAAATATTCTTACACACTACAAATTCATTGGGATTTCTAGAAGTGAATCATTTGCAGCAAGAACCACAAGTAAGTACCTTGACATAGATTTGCACCAGAATGTGATAGGGAAATGGTTGAGGCTAGATAGACAATGAACACCAATACCTTTTCCCAGACCATGACAAGCTCTATTGAAGATTTGAATCTAGTTCATACTCAATCATCTGCAATGTTCAGACTGATATATATCCTTTGGAAACTAAGACTTACTCTAGAACGAACATACCAGCAGAATTCTATCACTACAGAGTGGTCTACAATGCATCAGTAGCAAAGGAATTCTTATTGCAACATCACAAACTATCAAATGATCAGAATTTGTTGTCCCAAATCTTATTGGTAAGTCATAAAAGACAAACAGAGCCATATATTATCTTCAACAGCAGATAAATTCAACCAGATTACAGGATTAGAGGGTTTCCACATTCCAAAATGAAGCCAGATCCAAGGAAGAAATAAAAACCTAAAAGTCATTTGGAGAAACCATCACGCTTCTGGTAACTAGCGACCTCATCTTCGTTAGGGAAAAAACCCATGAGTCGACCTGCTGAGTTCTGGTATGCATACATGAAACCACCCATGAGCCCGATCAGTCCTCCAGTTACCATAGAAGGTCCCTTAATCCCAGGCTTAATACCTACAAAATCGCCAATTCCAAAACACTAATCAGCACAGTCTCAGGCATTCCAACGGATTTTGGAAACCACAGAAAGAGAGAAAGGGAAGTGGACCAGATAAATAGCCGACGGTGACGGAGATGCCGGTGATGGTAGAGAAACGGAAGTAATCGAGGGTGCTGAAATTGCCGACGACTTTAGTAAAAGCAGGATTCCGATCAACGACTGTGTATTGAGGCTTCTCCAAGGCAGTGATATCAGTATTCATCTTCGATCGATAAAATCTACGAATCTCCTTTCCTCTGAATCTATCTTCTGCTTCCCTGTCAAATTACTCTCTAGGTTATTGATTCAACCACAAGCTCGGAACTTCCACTTTGTCCAGAGGCTCTCTTGCAGAGACAAATCTTTGTTGTTGGGCTTTTGGACTCTCTTTCTCCGAACAGACCCAACAAATGGGCCCATTTAAGCATAATTTCATTGAGGCATAGACAAACAATTCTCGAAAAAAACACTGCTCCTTAGTTTAAAAATCGAATCATTATTTCAGCTATATATCGATATCAAAATGAATCATTAGCTAGACTCATATAATAATGAGTTAGGTCATCAAATTTACTTGAATTAGGTGAGCTCTAATACATCATTAGTTTAGCTCGTAAATGATTATGTTGTTAGTGTTGATATATTATGCAACCAAAATGATTATCAAGATGCATGTTGTGTAGGAATGAAAATCAGTTTTTGGATATTTGGAAGTGTTAATGTAATCAGTTTTTGCAATCGGATTCTTCTAAAGAACCAAGATAAAGAACAATCGGAATTGAATTTCTCTAGCTCACAATCATTCTCGCGAATTAGAGATAAGAAAAGAAGAAAATACAATTACAGAGTTCCTTATAATTTATAGGTACATCTCTTTTTAAGAGATTTTATTCTTACAATCCACTAATTCTTTTTAGCTCTTGTTATAATTACAACAATGGAGGAATTTCACAAAAGAGAATACAAGCAAGAAGGAAAAAAGAAGCTCTGTTACTTAAACAGATTTAGTTTTAACGAGTCAAAATTTTGTTGTAAGAAACTTTGACATCGAATGGACTGGACCCATTTTCACTAGGCCCATACTCTTTCTTCTCTTTGTAAACATGACTTGGGCTCAATGTAACCGAGGCCCATATGAATTAGTCTGATGACTCAAATGACTGAGCTAAGACAAACCTAACAATTCTCCACCTTTGTCGCAGCTTATGTGTGAAAGACAAACCTTAGCTGCTAGAAACTCTTGAGCTTTCACCGTAGATTCCGCCTCTTGGATCCGACAAAAGCCAATGAACTCTAACTCCATCTTATCTTCTGTCACCATTGTATCACCGTAAGTGAGTAATCTCATCTTATCTCAACTTCTTGTTCTTTTGGCTTTCCTGAGAAACAAGCAGTGAGATTTATGATGAAGATTTACCTTTTTCCGTTGTTTAAGACCAAAAAAACTAACATATCTTTTATTTTCCTTGTGTAGATCAGGCTCTTTGACCTATGGATCTGAGGACATCGTCATTTTTATAAGATCTTCGATGAAGCCTCATCTGAGTTAAGCTTAGTTTTCAACCATGTTCAGAGAATGCATGCAACCTCTGAACTTTTCTCTAAGTAAAACCTACATAAACATATTTGTTGGGTTTACTGATGTGTGAGTCTTAGTAACAACTACTAGTCCATCTTCGATGACTTCTCTGATGTAGTTGTACTTTACTTGTATATGCTTTGTTCTCTCACTGCACATATGATTTTTAGCAAGATAGATAGCACTTTGAAAATCACAAAAAATCTTTGGTCATGTAGATACTTTAATTTCTGCACACATTCCTTGTATCCAAACTACTTCTCTGCTTGCTTCTAGACTTTGTAGTTGATAATGCAACTACTTTCTGTAACCAAGATCTCCAACTGATAGTATTGTTTTCAACTGTGAAAATATATCCTGAAATTGACATCATTCTGTCTAAATCTGTTACATAATCTGCATCATAATAACCTCTGATGTTAAAATCTAAACCTTTCTTGAATATTAAATTCACTATTATTGCTCTTTATAAGTACTTCATTATCCAATTAATTGTTGACCAATGTGGTATTCCTGGTTTTGGAATGTACGTGCTGACCAACCCGATGGAGTATGCAAGATCAGGCCTAGAGCCTACCATTGCATACATCAAGCTGCCTATAGCACTTGTATAAGATATGTCATCCATTCCTGTTATGTCTATGTGAACGTCCATGCCTAGAATTTTCCTTGTTGCACCTAGGTGTTTCATTTCGAACTCATTGCTCAATAGGTGCATTAGCTTTGAAACTGATGTTTTGCTTGTTGATGCAATAAGCATATCATCTATATATAGAAATAGACAGATCATATTTTATATTGAATCACCTTTGATGGACACGCATGGGTCATATTCACTTTTTTGAAATTCTTGTTTGTTAATGAAATCATCGAACCTTTGATTCTATTCCCTAGGTAATTGTTTTCGGTCGTATAGAGGTTTCTTATACAGACTTTATCTTCCTTGCCTTTAACTACATAGCCTTCTAGTTGTTGTATGTAGATAGTTTCACGAAGAATTCTATATAGGAAAGTTGTCTTAACATCAAGTTGTTCTAACTTCATGTCCTAATTAGTAACTATTGATAACAGTAGTCTAATTGAGACATGTTTAACCACTCGGGCAAAGATTTCAATTAAATCAATACCCTCCACCTGAGCATACCCTTTTGCCACAAGCCTAGCCTTATACATTGGTTTTTCAACTCATGGTATTTCGGGTTTAAATTTGTAAATCCACTTACACCCTTTACCTTCTCATCAATTGGTTTATCAACCAAATTCCAAGTTTGATTCCATATTAAAGAATCCATTTCTTCATTTGAAGCTCCACCCCATTTCTTTCTGTTCTTGCTTTCCATAGCTTCTCTGTAGCTTTAAGGTTCATCCAAATCAATCACTTTCGGATTAGCTAGAGCATAGGCAACTAGATATGCTTCTTCAAACGTGGATGGTGGTTTCACTTCTCTTCTCTGTCTATCTCTGGCTAAAAGATAATCACTGAGATCTGTACTCTGTTTATATTCATGGTCCTCTCTAGAAATTTTTGAACTTAGATCCTCTCTTGTAGTTTCTGAACTTTCTGTATCTGATACAATCTCAACATCACTCTGACCCTCTGAATCATCAATCATTTCTGGAACTGAACTTTCATCAACTCCACCTAACCTGATAACTCCACATGATTCAATATGTACTTTCTGCTCAGATTCTTCACCTAGTACCTCTTCCAAGTTTTCTTAACGGGAGAATTTATCTTGGAAGTGGTACCACATCTTTTCTTAATCTTCGGAACCTGAATTGAATATGTATCATTCTCTGCTTCAAAACCCTTAAATAAAACATCTTCATTAAAAACAACATCTCTACTTATAACCACCTTATTTCTTTAGACAACCAGATTATGTAACCCTGACCATAACCTATGAATATTCCTTTAAGAGCTTTTGTACTTATCTTATCTTAAATAGTGTGAACATAGGCTATGCAACCAAAACTACTTAGGTGATTATATTCTGGTTTAGAGTTAGACCACACCTCTTGTGGAATCTCAAAATTAATAGATGATGAAGGTGACCTATTAATGATGTATACAACAGTGTCTACTGCTTCTGCCCAAACCTCTCCTCCTAAACCAGTCTCTGCCAACATACTTTTCACCTTTTCCATGATGGTTCTATTCATCCTCTCAGATACTCCATTTGGCTGAGGAGTATAGAGGAATGTTTTGTGTCTTTTTGATACATGAGACTCTACACTGATCATCAAATTGAAGATTAAACATATCATTTGAAGATTAAATATATTTTACTGACAACTATTATAAACAAATAAAAAGGTATTATATAAACAATATTGACAACCAATAATAATCTAAGAATATTTAATAAATCCTTTTAATGAACAAAATAAAAAAACATTAATGAATAAAATTAGAAATTTACCTCATGAAACAAGTGACTAAGAGATCTCTTTTCCTTATTATGTTCACATGCTTCATAGAAACTGAGGTCCTAAACTTCTTCACTCTTTAAACATCCTTTCTTTACTAAGATTTTCATAGATCTATTTCTTATATGTGCTAATCTGTGATGCCACCTCTTTGTTGTATCCACAATAGTCTTTGCAACATTGATCTCAGCTGCCATGACTTGACCTTGTAGATAATACAACCCATTTCTAAATTTTCATGCAAGAACCTTTTCTTTTCCTCTATAGAAGATTATCCTGAAATCCTTACCTTCATAATGACAACCTCACTCTTTCAATTGCCATAGGAAATCAAATTTTTGCTCATGTCAGGTATATACCTAACATCTTTAAGAGTGATCACAGTACCATATGAATTCTCTATAGTTATCTTGTCAATCTCTTTAACCTCACATGTTGAGTTATTTCCCATTAGAACAAGACTGCCTTCTACCTCCTCAAAATATATAAGTAGTTCTTTCCTTAGTGTAATGAGAAAGGTGCATCCAGAGTCTACTACCCATTCATTTTCTGAAGCTGTCAAACTCATAGCAAGAGCTAATGATTCTGGTAGAATAACTGCAACATTAGCTGAGTTTTGTCTTTTGCCTTGGTTTCTATTCTAACCTTTTTGTGGACAATCCTTCTTCTAGTGATTTTCATCACCACATATCCAATATGCTCTGACATTATTACTCTGCTTTGATCTTGATTGAGAACGACCTCTGCTCTTAGATCTTCTCTTCCTTTTTCCTTTGTTGTCTATGCTATCTGATCTTCCTTTGTTCTCAACATTCAAACTTTCTATGACATTCTTCTTCTTGTACGACTGACCCTTTTGAACCAAGTTTGCTTCCATATTATATGCCCCAGTTATCACATCATTCATTGTTAATGTGTCTTTGACATTTTCAAATAGTAAAGTATGAACTAACGGATCAAATGATGATAGTAAACTGTTAAGTAAACCAATAGCTTGATCTTCATCTTGAATGATAACCTTCAAACTTGCAAGATCATTTACCAACTTGAGAAACTTATCAAGATTTTCCTCAATTGTCTTGTCCTCATCCATTTTGAAACATGAGAATTGTTTCTTCAAATATATTATGTTTTCTTTGGTCTTTGTTTGATAATCCCTTTCCAATGCTTTCCATTGGTTGTATGTAGTAGGTTCATGCATTATTTTCCTTAAAACTAAATCTGTGAGACACTGTCCGAGTAAGCTCCTTGCTCTTTTGTCTCTCTTATCCCTTTTGGAATCCTTCATGACTACCTCTGGTTTTACATCCTTATCACTTTCTGCCATTTTCTCAACAACTGATTCCTCAACATGTTCTTCTTCCAGAACATCTAACAAACCTTGAATCTTAAACTGGCCCAATAAACAATACTTTGACATACCAAAATCGTATTTTCTTTGTTAAGAACTGGTTACTTGATCAATTACCTGCAGAATAAGCGATCAAGGGTGTGTGGTATCTAACAACATGTATTTGAACCAGTATTATCCAATTTCTCATATAGAAACTTGAAAGATTTACTAAGATATGTTCTTTAAGAAAAATGATTAGAATTCAACTCCCTGATTTATATATGAATTGAAATTGCTAATCCAACTCTTGAATGTTGATATGTGGTTTCTGGTGATTGTAACTGGTGATGTTCTTCTGCGGATTGCCTGAGATTATTTGAAGAACAATCTCAAGACTGAGACTAATTGCCGTTTATTTTCTCCAATCCGATGATTTCTTGCTTATCTTTCTGATCGACTTGAGATGCGTTCTGATACCACTTGTTATGTACTCTTGCGAATTAGAGATAAGAAAAGAAGAACACATAAATATAGAATTCCCTACAATTGTACGTACATCTCTCTTCAAAAGTTTTACTCTTGAAATCCACTAACTTTTTTAGCTCTTGTTACAAATACAACAATGGAGGAATTTCACAAAAGAGAGTAAAGCAAGAAGGAAGAAATAATCTTTGTTACTTAAACATATTCAGTTTCAACAAGGCAAAAGTTTGTTGTAATAAACTTTGACACCAAATGGAGCAGATCCATTTTTCTTTAGGCTCATACTCTTTCTTCTCTTTGTAAACATGACTTGGATTTGGATTCAATGTAACCAAGACCCATATGAATTAGTCTGATGAGTCAAGTGACTGAGTTAAGACAAACTCAAAAGGAAGAAACGTAGCTGGAATTGAAAAATTATTCTAAATATCCGTTCGGGACCCATATATATCAGTTCCAATGACACTAAATTTAATTTTATAATTTAGAAACACTTACGAAGAATAATGAAACGTGGTTGAATTTATATTCTCTTAAATCTATGATTGAATGAAACACTTGTTTCTATCTCTCTCTTATTATTACTGACATTCAGTACATAAGAAATCTAGTCGAATATGATGCAAATAGCTTCGAATTTTGATGTGACACTTTTTTTTTTTTTTATCATAACTCGTTTGGAATATTTTTGATTTCTTAAAAAAAAAATGGTAATACTTTAATAACAAAGCTGCAAAAAGCAGAGTTTGAACATGGGCAAGAGGAACCGAACTGAAATCAGATTTCAAGTATGTCTCCTTAATTAACCACTTGTACGTACAAATTTGTCATGCCCTTTTTTGGTTCAAGTTAATGCTAACTAGTTAAGTATATAAATGCATAAAAATAGGAAGTATAAAGCTCAATGTTACATGAATATGTATATGCAAACCAATAACTCAAGGAGTAGATCCTTATCATCGTTACATATATAGAATATCATGATCTCGAAGAGAATTAATATATATGATCGCATTTTAACCTGCATATCACCACCACCTACAAGACTCTTTAAAAGAGCATACCGACCTAATTAAAAGAGGTTATACATACATAGTTTTCAAAAAAGCAAGAAGAAAAGATGGAGGAAACAGATTGATCCATCATTTTAGAGATGCAGAGACGTATCAACGTCGTCGTATCGATCAAACCCACTCATCTTTTTGTCGTCTTTTTTTGGCCACTGATGACAAAAGCTTGGCTTCTCAATGGAATCAGAGGTGGAGTGTGGGCATAAAGAGAGGGAAAGAAGCTGTTGTGAAGAAGATGTTTGAGAGTTTAAAGGTAGAAACTGGAAGAAACCGAAACTTGTGGGTTCGTTGTAATATTGTAAGATGTTGTCTTGGAGATTAGGTTTAGGGCTAAGGAGTTCTCTTTCAGCTCTTAACTCTCGAGCTCTTTGAAGTTGTCTGAATCTTTCTTGAAGCAAAACGATTGAAGACTGGATTACCATTTGTTCCTTTCGGTCTCTTGCTACTGAACTCATGACGTAAAAGCTATAATAATGGTAACTAATGATACGAGTATAGTGGAGAGTGTGTTGTAGGGTTTGGGGCCATGTTACGTGTGTTGTATCTATTTATATAAGAAGGAAAAAGGTTGATTATTTCTTATTATTTAATCTGCATGAGAAATTTTAAGAAATTAAAAATAAAAGTTAGAATATAGGGTTGTTGAGTAGTTCGATGAAATTCCGAAAGGAAGAGAATCAGGAGTAAAGTGGGAAGAGAACAAGAAGAAGAAGGCAAAAGGGACAATCTGAGAATTGTAAAAAGAGAATGTATAATGTGTGAGTGGAGATTTGCATATTTTCATATTTTTCTTTTTATTAAAAAGTAACAAAGGGAAAAAGTTGGCCAAAGTAGAAAATGGTTGGGAGGATAATGACAAAAAGAATGTTTGAAGGGAAGCACATGGATTGGTTTGTTTGGATCATTATTGAGTTATATATACGTAAACACCTTTTTCATGCTCCCCACTTACCTCTTCCTTAGGGCTCTTTTCTTTCAATTAGTGTATCATATCGTTACGTTTGAAATTACTTGTTTTATTGGATTGCTCATCGCTATCACAACGATCATAAAAAGAACATGATTTAACAGTAATAAGCGAATTATTTAAATTTTTTTAATTTTTAGTATGGATGTTAAGTTGTTATACCATTTTTGATTTTTCTGACAGATACTATAGAGATCAACTAAAATTTCAAATTAAACTTCATATTCATATTGTTTTTGACATTGTAGAAACTGAAATGAGGTTTATAATATTCTTTGGGAGGAAAAAGTGAATGAGAAAAAGGAATGACAAAAGGGTTTAGGAGAGATTTTGGTGGCTTGGGAGATGGTGAAATGGAGCCACTTATTTGTCTGGACATCAAATCTTCTGGGTGGGAACTTAAAGTTACATTATTGGGATATCAATTTAAAAACGAAACACACTTTAAAGAAGAGTGTCAAAAAGTTGTTAATGGTTGTATAAAATTAGTTGATCCACTTTTAAGTTTTTAACTTGTTATGATTTGGCAAGGAGGAAAAAGTATGTAAAAGTGGGCCAATCTATAAATGAAAAGACAAAAGGAGTTCAATAGAGTAGGGAATAATCATATCAGAATGTATACGAGATGTGTTTTGACTCGGTTTCTCTCTCGATCACTATGCTACTCTAACCTCTCTTCCCATAATGAAAAAACATCCATGCATGTAATTTACTATACATTAAACTTATTTAGTGTAGTTAAGGATTTCCGATAAGGAAGGAGTGAATTCTGCTTTAAACACAGTATTACAAACAACAGATTCTAGACACCGAAAGAAACTATGAGTCAAAGATATGAAACTCTTACGATTTTTTTTAAAAAAGAATAAGGGTTTCCTATATATGCCATAAGAAAAAATGTAAAATGTTAGATGTATATTATGTATAATGTAGTGGCAAGACATAGAATATCAGTACAACTTTTTTGTAAATTTCCTGATGGAAAAATCAATTTCCAACGAAAATATATCATAAAAATGATAATTTGGAACATGATTTGGTCATGAATTTGTCGAAAATTTTCGAAGGAATCCAGAAAAAAATATTGTCCAAGTAAATTGGTTTCGACACACATGTGACCGTTTTGACATTATTTCATGATCAAATTTTGAAGAGGAAGAGTGGTTGACATGCAAGAGGTACACAGTTTGTATTCGAAATCATTTCCAACACATGCCTCATAACTAATATATTACTATTGTTTTCGTTATTATAGATTGAACTGAAAAAAATTGATTTAATTGCCACAATCTCTAGTAACCAAAAAGAAAAGTAAGACAGATTCAATACAAAACGGAGCGGGTAAAAAAAAAGGAAGAAGACATGAAGATGCAAAGTTTGAAAGGCAAATCAAAAGTGGTGGGAACAAAAGTTTGTCAGCAAGTAATTGGATTGTAATGGCATGCATACTCCAAAGCTGAAGATGCTTACGACGTTTAGGATTTGGATTTACATTGTTTCTTCTTTTCTTTTTTTTCTGCTTCGGTTTCTGTGCTTTTTTTCGATAATGCTCTGATTTGGTGATACACCCAATTAGATGAGATGATTAACATTAATTAAAGTGAGATCGGATGAGACAAAACATAAAATGTCTTTAGATTAGTTGAGAGTGATTAGAAGACAACGCGTGCTATTTCTGGTAAAACCATTACAACCACTCCACGTAAAAAGAATACATTATGTTTTTTTTTTTGAACCTTTCATATTGTAGTTTTATCCTATTCTTTCTAAATTTGGCTCAAACATGTCGAACCTATTTTTGTTTCTTTTGTGTACATTTAAATTTAAACAAAATTAACCAATGGCTCAGTTTACATAATGGGCTAATTCTTTCTATATTATCTTAGGCTTGGGTCAGAATTGTAACGAAGGCCCATTTAGCCTGTTCGAAAAAGGCTTTATTTATCGTTTATTACACTTAGGTCCTCAAAGTTGTTTTATGTAACGAAAAGAGTTGATAACTTTTATTTCTTAAGTTAAACCCTCTTCTTTTCAGTTTCAGGGGGCCAATCTAAATTCTAATTCCTCCAATTGTAGACGTTAACCTCCGCGTGAAGGCTTCAAATTTCTGGGCATCTACGACGGACTGTAAGTTCCGGTCGTTCATGATGATCTCTTTCTATCTGCACTTGAATCTTTTCTTTTTCGTTGTGCAATTTGTAGATTAGATGATTTGTTATCTAAAATATGAGGAATCCAATTAGGGCTTTTGTTTTGAATTGTTTTCATTTTGGGTTTAGCGGATTGCTAAATTACATCAGATTCAGTAATCAACGGCGATTCGTAGAAAAGGGTAATGGAAGGAGAGAAGCTTATAGAAGATCGCGGCGTTCTTGCTGCTCCTCTGACCTTCTTCGTCGTCGTTGTCTTTCAGTTGCTCTCTAAGTGGCTTGACCAATTGAAGAAGGTAACTGATAAAAACTATATTGGCGTTTTCAGAATCCACCTGATCATTTATTTTAACTCAAAAATTTATCCAGAAAGGGTCGAAGAACACAAGAGAATCAGAGCTGCGATCCGAAATTAAGCAGCTTTTGAGAGAAGCCAGTGCATTGTCTCAGTAAGCCGTTTTTTTTTCAGTTTTCAGACATTTCTTTAAGTTCAAGACTAGCAGTTGATTTATTATCTCGTTCCATTCTTGTTCTTCTTCTCTATTGATTTAGAGTTAACGAGTTTTGTTGATCAGAGATTTTTATCTACGGTTCACATTGCAGGCCAGCCACATTTGCGCAAGCGGCAAAACTTAGGAGAACGGCAGCTGCTAAAGAGAAAGAACTTGCACAATGTGAGTATGCGTACGTATGACCTCTACATTTATTGATTGCTTGATAAGGGTAGAGTATACGATTTCAGAAGTATGATGCAACTGTTAGTTTGGTTAGATAATGAATAAGATTTGGTAGCAGCTATATCTATCAGGCCTTTGCATTATCATGGTATCGTGTAGGTGTGTATCTGCTAATTATATTTTTGAAGTTCAGATCTGGAGCAGCATAACAAAGAAATTAACCTGTCATACGATCTGTATGGGAAGGTTCTGCTTGCTTCAAAGGTAACTTAATTTATGTGTTCGGACTTCTGTTTTGTTTTTCTAAGACTCGTTGATTAACATGTGCTAAGAACATTGTCTCTAGGTTGTGGTATACCTAATCTTCGTATTATGGTTCTGGAGGACTCCAATTGCCATTATCGCAAAGCAACTTGTTCAACCGTTTGGTGAGTAGTTGCTTTCACTGGTTGAAACTCGCTTTTCGTACAGCATAGGTTAAAAAAACAAATCACTGATTGTGTGGTTGCTTCACAGGGACTTTGTTATCTTGGGGAAGAGGAGGCCACTTGACAGGTTATGTGATGGTATGGTTCTTCTTCTCGATCCATTTGCATGGCTTATGTAATTGAAAGTGTATTTTGTTGGGTCAGGTTGGGATCATCCCGTGGCTGATACTCTCGACAAGAGTGAGTAAATATGTGTGTAAGTTCGTGGAGTTCTAAGTCACAATCCTGAGGAGTGTGAAGATTAATGGTTTAAGTTTAAATTTGTAACCTTTTAGGACACTTATGGCAAAATTGTGCCCTTTTTTTGTTTGTTTTTTCATCATCTACCTTAACAATTTTTGTACATTATATGATATAAGATTGAAATCACTCCAACATAGGATCACTCAATGATCAAGAGATTCCAAGCTTTGGTTTTGTGGAAGGTGCAATGAAGGTGGTGATAGAGGTGAAGTGATTGACTCGCTCAATCAATGAACGAACAATAATGCTTGAATCACTCAAACAATCTTAATTCGCAGACCAATAGACCAGAAGTATCTCTCACTCACTTAAGATCTAAAGATATGAATAAAAGAGAACAAAGGAATCCACCTAAGACTAATGAAAAACACAATGAAAGGTTGCTTTAAAATGAAATGAAAATGAGCACTTATAGGCGCAAAGAAAACGGCTCTAAGGCCTAAAACAAGAAAGGAATCGCCAACATAAATGTAGAGAAAGAGCCGTTGGAGACTTGATGACAATATCGGTCCAAATATGGTAAGTTGTGTGCAGTGGCAGATCCAACACATATTTTAGTATGAGGCACTCTTAGAAAGTGTGAATGCATCCAAAAATGGTAAGTTGAGGTCCAAGAGGATTCATCTAATCCTTTGAATGATGGAGCATTATACGGTCTGTGAGTAAGCCTCTATTTCATTTGCAAGGTCTCCTGGTCGCCAAGAATAAGTTTGACGACTCTTAAGACAAGTGCATTTCAGACTTGTCATAAATGAAACCAAATAGAACCAACTTCTAGCTTGGAGTTTATCTGGAGGATCTGATGGTGGTTTCAAGTGTTTTTGGGCTTTTTGGAACCATAAAAGGCCTAAGAACATTCTTCAATTGGTCTGGAGTGTAGGCTGCATCTGAGTTGGGCTAGGCAGCGCAATATCTGACGTTAACGCACAATTGGGCTTAATGGAGATCCACCAACTTGTAAAATCCATAATTTTCAGCTCTGAGATTTGTTTGGACTGATTCGACTTTGAAGATTTAGCTGGTTGAGTCAAGAATCCATAGAAGTTAAGTTCTTAGCCAGTTCTCTTTAGATCGTCTAGAAAGTCTTCATTAGTGCTCGTATGTCCTAATGGTTAACTGGTGAAGTTTGTTGAAGTACACCTCTTGAATCCAGCTTAGCTACTTGAGTATTAGACCTTTCATTGAGTTTATCCGGTCCCTTTTGAGTTGTTGATATCCTTGGTTTGATGGCCGCATCATTATACGAATCTTATATTCTCCTCTAGCTATTTTTGTTGGATGTTACTAATAACAAGTTCAATTTTCAGAGTTGAGGACAGATAATTATACCCTTGAAGCAGCTCAATATTGCCAAATGTGGGAGCTATAAACATAGCAGCACATTACCTCTCCTCTCCTCTTCGTGTGGTCAATTTTTATCTTTTAACACCGACTTTGGATCACCAAAGACGCGTGTACTTCATCAACATGCAAAAGCATGTGGTTCAATAAGTTATTGCACTAAATTACCAAAACTGAAAAAACAATAAAAGGAGAACGCAACTAGTTTAATGGAGCGAATCATAGCAATCAATTTGAGAGCATTATAATGTCCCCTTCCACCAACCTCACTACTTGATTATTTTAATTAACTAAAAAGAAAAAAAAACAAGTAAATTACAAATGTTGTTAAATAGAAGAAGAAGCTTATCAGCATAGCACACAGAATTTGAAACTTTCCTACTTGTTCCCTCTCTCTTCAAATTACGAAAATGAAGTTCATTATCGACTGTCCAGAACTTTAAAAGATTGAAAGTCCACCTGCTTAGCCTTTCTCGCTTATTTGGAGGATTTTTTCCCGCTTAAGAGTTTATTCAGAGTGTGTTCTATAGTCTTATTCCTGTACCTTTTCAACCACAAAACATATTATTTGATTCGTAATGTTAAAAAGTTACCCATAGATCGTGTTTTATGTTGATATTGGTTCTTATCTTTGGATTCGATATCTCATTGAAGTAAAGTTGATAAAAAGAAAAGAAAAGAAGGGACACGTGTTGCATTCTCCGATACAAACGTGACAGTGAAGTATATGGATTTGGCTTAGCTATAAGAGTAAATAAGAGTTAAATGTTAAGAGTGTTTAATTGGGTGATGGGGAAGTGCAATAAATAAAAAAGAGAAGAGAAAATGGTGTTCATTAAATAGTTGTGATTTATGTGTGCGTGGGCTTCCAAAGTCCCATCTTAATAATTCAAAAATCTCCTCGGGATATCGATTTTCTTCTTCTTCTAAATATTTAAATTGCAATTTCCTAGAACACTAAAAGACAAATATGGAGCATTGTAATCTCTTTAATTAATCCTAAAGGCCTTCGTGATAGTTCACTTTCGTCTTAAAGATAGGGATGTTAGAAATGTGTTTTGTGGTTGTCGTAAGAACCCACATTGCAATTAAATTCAGTCTCAGAATACGTAATAACGCCTATAAGAGCTTTTAACACTTGGCAAAACTAAGGACTATGTTTCTGTGTCTCTCTATCTCCGTAAAAGTAATCCAATCTCTACAACAATGATGTCACGACAAAGTAAGACCACTGTGTGGATAAAAGGAGTTTACTACAAACATAGTGCATATCGCTTTAAAAACAAAATTTGTGTTAGCTTGTAAAACTTTAAATTACTCTCCATGCTCATTATTAAACATCAAAACTTTAGATTTGCGTGGTTGTAGAAGATCCAACTAATATCTCGAGTTTTGAGCTAAGATTTAGTTTTGTCAATCTATTTTTTGACAAAAATAGAAATACACAAAAATAAAAGTAAATTTATCCATTTTTTTCGGTTAAAGAAATAGTGAAATTTGGAAAAGATAATTGGAATCCTAAATATGGTGGTAATAGGAAAATGATGACAATAACTTTTTTAAATCAACTTCACATAAAAGTCTAGTCTAAATTTTATTTTAATTGAAAAAAAAATTTCAACTAATGATTGTATTGTGTATTCAAAATAAAACTCTTTCTATTTCTATAAAAAAGAATATATACAATAGGTGAATAAGCACACTATAATTGATATTTTGTGATTTGTGACATTATATTTATCTTTGATTATGAGTGGATATCTGAAATTTTTAAGGTCCGAATGGAAACGAATCTTAAGAAAACAAGTACTGTTGTAGTAGGAAACTTAGAATGTAACACATTTCTCAATTTTGGTGATTTCAATAAATGAACAGGGACCCAAGCTAAAGTTAAAGCATGGAGCTTCTCTATTTAAGGGCTTTAAGCTAAGCTGCACTCTATTTCACACTAGTCTCTACGGACCCTGTCTTCCTGTCTTGTCCGAAATCGGACTTTTAAGTGTACAACTAAGATATTTTGAGTGATTCCCGGAAACCAGAAAGCAAAGATGAAGCTGATTGATCGAAGATTGAAGCTAACGGAGCTGTTCTTACGGATCTCCGTCACTGTCCTCGCTCTCATCGGACTTATTCTGGTTGTTACAGACTCTGAGGTCAAGGTAATCTTCACAATCAAGAAGGAGGCTAAGTATACCGACATGAAGGCGCTTGTGTAAGCTCATCTAAAACCCATTTCAATTTTACTCACACAAGACTGTTTCACTTGAGAGAAATTTCAAAGTTTGCAACTTTTGTTTTTGTTCTTCTTGTTGGGATGCAGATTCTTAGTGGTGGCCAATGGAATAGCTGCGGGTTATTCGTTTTTGCAATCAGTTCGTTGTGTGGTGGGTTCCATGAAAGGAAACGTTTTGTTCAGCAAGCCCCTTGCTTGGGCCATTTTCTCCGGCGATCAGGTGAGTTTAGTCTGCGTTTCTTTTTCTCCCTACGTTTTGTTGTCAAAATTAGTGAATTGGCTTGTGATATTTTTGGTTTGGTTATTTCAATTTTGGTCTCTCGAGTCAAATACGAGTGTAGTAGGGTTTCTATGTCGAAAAGTCTTAACACGCATTAAATGAGTTTGGTTGGATATCAGAATTGAATAACTTAAGGTAGAAATCTTGCCTTTTTTTTTTAAATTCGAAAATTGAATCTAGGAGACGAGGTCTTGTTGACATTTAAAAACGTGGTGTAAATTGAGCAGGCTATGGCGTACTTGAGCGTAGCGGCCATAGCAGCAGCAGCAGAGTCTGGTAAGATTACAAGGGAAGGAGAGGACGACCTGCAATGGATGAAAGTGTGTGATATGTATGGCAAGTTCTGCAACCGAATGACTATAGGAGTCGCTAGCGCCTTGTTTGCTTCCATTGCTATGGTTCTCGTCTCCTGCATTTCGGCTTTTGGTCTCTTCCGTTTATACGGTGCCACCAAAGACCGTAAAACCTCGGCGTGGTGAAGTGAACACACTCGTCTTTAATAGTATTAAAATTGTTGTTAAGAAACTAAACAAAAAGTGAAAAAGTGTAGGCCCTTGTTTTATAATCCTTCTTCTTCTTCTTCTTCTTTTTCTGTGATAAATGATATGTAAAACTGGACTAGTGTTCTTTGCCATCTGCTGTAATCAAAAACAAAACTGTGTTCCTGGAAAGATCATATCTTAAATCTATGGAGTAGTTTAAGGTTGTTGTTGTGTTAAGCACCTTCTGCTCGTTGGTCAAGAGACACTATGTTTGTATTCTTGTTAGCCACTTGACCATGCTTTAAATTGCAAGACCATCTAATTTTTTTACCGACTTGGGAGATTAGTTGGTCAAGTTTTATCTGCTTTTCAAAAAGAAAATAACTTTCTTAAGTTCTTTCTCTGTTACACCGACCTATCATATTTAGGCCCCTCCACATTATAAGAGGATTATTCTCAGGCCCGTTTTGTCATCTACGTATTTTGACTATTCAGACCCTCTTTAGGTATTTGAGTATCTCGTTCGTCGTTTTGATCAAACCCAGGTTGCAATTTGGAATTCACAGGAGGAAGCCAGCACCTTTGACAGCGTTTTGATTTTCGGATACCCTCAGCTTCTCTGACTTCAATCCTTTAACGTTGCCCCTTTGTTTTTGTTCTGTTAGTATCGACTCAAAAATTTGGAATTTGCAAGTTTCGTATACATAGCGATATGTCGGAGAAGTTCTCACCGACTTTAAGGCTTGGAGATCTCAGCGATTTCATTGCTCCGTCTCAAGCTTGTGTCATATCTCTCAAGGGTACAAAACCCATCAACAAGAAGCCTGATCGACCTCAGGTCCCAAATTTAAATGCTTTCCCAAATAAATAAATAAAGATTGGGTTGAATCTCATTGCTTCTCCAAGCTAGTCACTTCTTGAGGCTCTTTCATTGTCAACCCATATAATAAGTGTCTTTATATAAATCCTATATGTATCCAGCTAAATAGTGTCCTCTTTGCTTAATTTGTATGTGAAGGTTGTGATTGCCCCAAAACCGCAGGTAGAACCGGTCAAGATTTCTCTCAAGGATTGCTTGGCTTGTAGGTCAGTTCTTTCACTTACTGTCCTGACTCCTGAGTCAGTTTATACTTTATAGAATATGATGGTTTCCATATACGAATGCAGTGGATGCATCACATCAGCTGAGACAGTTATGCTTGAGAAGCAAAGCTTAGACGAGTTTCTCTCTGCCCTTAGCAAAAACAAGGATGTGATCGTGTCCATTTCTCCACAGTCTAGAGCCTCGCTTGCGGTTCACTATGAGATCTCTCCTCTTCAGGTTTTCAGGAAGCTAACTACGTTTTTAAAGTCTCTGGGAGTTAAAGCTGTGTTTGATACTAGCTGCAGCAGAGACTTAGTACTTATTGAAGCTTGTAATGAGTTTGTGAGCCGCTACAAGCAAGCTAATTCTGAAGATTGCGAAACTTCTCAATCCCATCTCCCTGTGCTTTCCTCCGCCTGTCCTGGTAAGCAACTTCACTAGTAGTTTAACTTAATATGTGAGAGTAATGTGCGAAAATTTTCGTGAATCAAGGTTGGATATGTTATGCTGAAAAGCAGCTTGGCTCATATGTACTGCCGTATGTCTCTTCTGTTAAGAGTCCTCAGCAAACTATTGGAGCTGCGATCAAACACCATCTATGTCAAGCATTGGGACTCAGGTACTGTGATACTATTAACTTTAGTTATCATTTAGTTGTTTTCATATGTTTTACAATTCGATAGTGACCATTCCGTGGAACTAGGCTGGAGGAGATATACCATGTCACTGTGATGCCCTGTTATGATAAGAAGCTCGAGGCATCGAGAGAAGATTTTGTCTTTGAAGATACAAATGATAATGAAGGTCTCAAGCTGACTGAGGTTGATTCTGTGTTGACAACGGGTGAAATTTTGGATTTAATTAAGGTAATAGATGAAACCTTGTTGTCATTGTAATTTTGGCTCCATCCCGCCGAAAATGTGAATCTGGTTCTGGATTATGATGTGTCTTGCAGTTGAAAGGAGTTGACTTTAAAGATCTGGAGGAATCTCCACTCGACAGATTGTAAGGAAAACCATTGTATCCGTATGTTTTGCATCTAGGTCATGAATCATGTGAAGTAAAATAATTTCCAAATTCTATGGCAAAACAGGCAGACAAATGTTACCGAGGAAGGAAATCTTTATGGTGTTGCTGGGAGTTCTGGTGGTTACGCAGAAACAATATTCAGACATGCTGCAAAAGCACTATTTGGACAAATTATTGAAGGTCCTCTTGAGTTTAAAACTCTCAGGAATTCTGATTTCCGTGAAGTTACTCTTCAAGTAAGATTCTTGACAGACCTTAAAAATTTCAAGTTGTTGTTGTCTCATTAATCTCCGGATTTATCTAATGTTCATCATCATTTCTCTCGAAGTTGGAAGGTAAAACAGTGTTGAAGTTCGCGCTGTGTTACGGTTTCCAGAACCTTCAGAATATTGTTCGGAGAATAAAAACGCGCAAATGTGATTATCATTATGTAGAGATAATGGCGTGCCCTGCAGGTTCGTCTTCTACTTGGCATTCCCCAGTTGAAAAATGTATCTTATATGTTCAAATACTGACGATTCCCTGAAATGCTTGATCTAAACAGGTTGTCTGAATGGTGGTGGACAGATCAAACCAAAGACGGGGCAGTCTCAGAAAGAGCTGATCCACTCACTGGAAGCTACTTATATGATAGACACTGTAAGTTACCCTGCAGTCTCGTAAATCATTTCTTAACTAAGCCAGTAATAACCTGACTTTTTGGATCCAGAATGTAATTACAGATCCATACCAGAATCCAATGGCCAAGAGGTTATACGAGGAATGGCTTGAAGAGCCTGGTTCCACGGAGGCGAAGAAGTACTTGCACACTAAGTACCATACGGTTGTGAAAAGTGTTACAGCTCAGCTCAACAATTGGTAGACAAACCAGAGGCGTTAGTTATAATTTTGACTGATAGAGCAACAAAGACGGTTTATGCTTGTGTATTTATATAACAGATGAGTGGGAAGCTCCCTGCTCAAGTTTTTATATGTAAAAGACAAATCTCAACATGACATGAATACAATTACACTAAAGGAGCGTTTGATTTGGTTCGCTAGTAAAGACTACATGGATACAAACTCAACACTTTTACATAGTGGTTACTGTGAGAGAGAGGCAATGAGCTTGTCCTTCAATTGCGTAGAATCTCTGGTTCAGCTTTTCCCTCCTCTGCCTTTCCGCTTCTACATGGTTTAGAGCCTCTTCTCTTCCGTTTGCTGGCTTTCTCCCTCTCTCCCTTGGCTTTTGCTCGTCTGTTAGATACAATGCCTCGTCCTTCCCTTGCTCATAACCGTACACTTGATTGGAGCCTCTGATCGCTTGTACCTCATACGATTTCAAGGAGAAGCCCTCATCCTCCGTCTTTGGTGAGAAATTAATACTCATAGACCGTGGTTTCGATCCACCAAGGCTCAGTTGACGACCAAATATTTTGGGAACTTCTTTAGCCTGAACAAAGTCAGATCCACCAAACACTGATTTCACCGTTTCAATCACACTCTTATCTTCTGGAATGCGTCTCAAGGAACCAAGCTCCACCACCCCAGAACTCACTGGTACAGACAACACAGTCTGAGAGCTAACCCTGTAATAACTCAAACAGCTAGGCAAATCTGCAGCCCAAAGAGGCTTCCTAGACACATAGGTTCCAGCAGGACCATACTTCGTGGAATTACACCTAAACCAAAAGTACATTAGAAGCCAGATAAAACATGTCGAGATCGGTAATAGCCCCTGATTTCACCAGACGATGATTTTCATCTGAACCGACAAAAGACAAGTGAAGCTTGCGAAGCACACGTCTTTTGGTCTCATCTTGCTGCGAATAGTCCTCTCCTGAAACCCCCTTCTTGCCACGGCAATGGCCGGCCATCTCCCCAGATCAGGACACAACCATCGGAACTATTGACATTCGAAGCTAGCCAGAAAAGAGCATAATCCCAATCAGAACTTTCAACAACGTGACGTAGCCCTTGTTGCAAATTAGGATCACTTGGCGGCGCGACTAGCTTGGTGAGGGCAGTGTTTGACGCCGAAGCCTATGGCGGATTCCACAATCGCCCGATCTTCCTGATTCTCCCAAAACTTTTGACCCATTTTTTCTTATTGAAATGAGTATGAAAGAATTAGGGTATAGAATCAAACAAATTGAAGGTATTGGGTTGAAATCAGTACTAACAAGTAAAGAGATAGAAGGCGGGATCAATTGCTAAGATACCTGAAAATTTGTTGAGATAGTTTTCTAGGTTGCTTTTGGTTGACATAGATCCATAGGTATGTGCTCGCAGTCGTCTCATAGAGCACTGCGGAAATCGAAGTCAAGAGGTAAGCATGCCGCCAGCGTTCATCCTGAGCCAGGATCGAACTCTCCATGAGATTCATAGTTGCATTACTTATAAACCACGCCCGCTGAATAGAAACATTAAACTGAAAGCATTGGTTTGCTTGGAGCGAGAGCGAAACAGACGAGGATGATGATGCAGAGGAATTGACAAAAAAATTTGAAGACTTTTTTTAACCAAAGAGTAAACCAAAATTGATGTAAACCAAAACCAAATTCCTCTTAAATCGGAACTCCCAAATCCCTAACTCATCTCCACGATTCCCCTCTCCTTCACGACAAAAAAGAATTTTGTTTTCGATCTTTCTTCTCAAAATCTTTGATATCTTTCTTCTCGGAGTTTCGAATTCTTCTTCTGTTAAAGAAGAATCTTTCTTCTCGTCGCTTCAAGCTTTAGCTTCGGCTTCTTCTCGTTCATGCTATCTTCTTCCCGGCGACAAGCAAATGTACCTTAAGCGTGTTTCTGATCAGTTTCTCTTTTGATTTTCCATGGCGACTCGCTTCGTCTGAAATTGGGTACTATTCTCACTTTTTTTCCTGATTAACGTTTTTATTTAGTATGTCGAATTGACTCTTGTTTGGTAAGTATTATCGAGGTTCGATCGACAAATGATGTACAACATTTCTAATTCAAAATCTAATTGGATTTGATTTGATGTGTTTAGGTTGATAATTACGGTTCTGATTTAGCCTCTTCGTGTAAGGTGTGGAATCGAAGTGTAGAGGGAAGATTTTCTGTTAAAGAAGAATCTTTCTTCTCGTCGCGAGATTTCTTCTTCTCAAATTCTTCTTCTCGCCAATACCAAGTAAGAAAAGACATTGAAGGTGAGATTTTCCGACTGAATTTGATTCGATTTGTTTGTGAGATTTTCTGAAAAGCTCTGAATCAAAATTTCAAACTTTATTTAGACTGAATTTGATTTGTTTGAATCTTAAAGAGAAACTCTATTTGTGAAGAACATCGTTCCATCTTCGTGTTTTTCCGATGATTCTAGATAATGTGGTTGTTAAGTAACTATGAATGGATTTCGTTGATTGGGGTTAAAAAAAATCCAAACTTTTGATCAATTTTTGGGTTCAATTTGAGATTTAAAAATCGTTGATTTTGTGATTTTGTGATTTTGTTTTTGTTTTTGTAACATAAGCTTTATTGCAAAACTTTTCAAAACATAATCGGGATATATAGGTGTTGGTATATAGATGTTAATCCTCTATTGCAGAGCTTTTTGAGATTTTTTTATTTTGCTTTTGAGTTGACAATTATGTTGATAATGCAGTTATGGTGCGAACAAGAGGGGCGTCCTCAAACGTAAGGCGACCTCAAGAGGAAAATATTGAGGATTTGAATCCGGTATGTATTGTAGAAATAGAATTTGGTAACATTTACATGTAAAATTGGTTAAGGAATACTAGTACAACTGATTAATGGCTAGTTACAACTAATAAAAGGGCTAGTACAACTGATTAATGGCTAGTACAACTGATTAATGGCTAGTACAACTGATTAATGGCTTGTACAACTGATTAATGGCTAGTACAACTGATTAATGGCTTGTACAACTGATAAAATGGATAGTACAACTGATAAATGGCTACTACAACTGATAAATGGATACTACAACTGATAAATGGCTAGTACAACTGATAAATGACTAGTAAAACTAATAAACTCTTGTTTTATGTCCAACCTTTTGCGCAACCTGCCAGATTATACGTTTCTCACTTGAACTACATGAAGGGATGTAAATTCATGAGAAGGTGTGACATCTCTAAGGTATTGAATACCTTGGAGCAGTACCTTTCAGATATGGAGCTGGAGTGGTTTAAGGAGCATAGCCAGTTCAAGCATCTGTTCCACATGCCAAGGGAGAAAAACCGGAAGTTGATGGGCATGTGGATGCTGATTATGCGGACGGTCTACCTCAACAAGCGGAAAGAATGGTGGTTTGTAGTCAATGGAGTTCTTGTCCGGTTTAACCACAACGAGAAGATCTTCTTTGAAGATGTAGAAAACAAGCTGAAGACGATGCCAGCATCTGAAGAGTGTTTGCAGATGGGTGTGCGGTACCTCCTCAGCTCCGTCATCAGAATAAAGACGAAGGTACCCTCAGCCATCGAACCGTTTATACTTCGTATGGTTGATGATCTAGAGGTCTGCAGAACCTTTCCGTGGGGGAGGTATACGTTTGAGCATTGTTCAGACGAGTTGAATAATATGCTGAAGGCTTTGAAAGGTGAAGTCAGAGACAAATTAACGTATACATTTCCAACATTCATCATTCCGTTAGAGGTAATAATATTCCAACAAGTTTTTTCATGTTTTTTGGTTTGTGTGTAATGGTTATAACAATTTGTTTCATTTATTGTAGATTTTGGCATTTGAGGCTGTAGGTGCTCTAAAGAAAGAGTACTGTGAAGATATCAGAGCAAGTTGTGGCTGTCCAAGGCTGTGCCGAAGGAAGTTTAAAGACACGTGGATGAAAGGTTATCTGATAACAACTATAAATGAGACGCTGGCCAAAAACAAGGTAAGATTTTGGTTTGGCGAATTCTATTATTAGAAGTGAATGTAATAATTTTACTTTCTAATGTAGGAGATTTATAGCATTTTGGAGGTTACATCTGCTGAAGAACGTATGCTGGCTCGTATATGGGATCAGAACTTCCCTCAAGATTACACAGATGAATATGTTGCAGCCATGACTGCCCATCTCAACATCGGGAGAAAGATATTTTGGGAAAACCTCTACCAGCAGGATGTGGCTTCTAGGGTAGTTGAAAATGCTCCTCCTCCTTTATCAGTTGTGCCAGAAAATCTTTCTCAAGCACAACATGAGTATGCTCCTCCTCGTCCGGATATGTTTAGGGAATTAAAGGAGGTAATGGATGCTAGGTTCAGTCATAGCCGCGAGATGCTTGAAGCTATTGAAACTAAGGTTAGTTTGATTGATGAGAGGGTGAAATGTCTTGAAGCTGATGTGCAAAACCTCCGGAAGAACGAGAAGGGTAAGGAAAGGGTTGTTGATGATGGTGATGATGGTGCAGGAGCTTCAGAACATGCAGTGGTTTCAAAACCAGTAGGAGCTTCAGAATATGCGTGTGATTGGAATTTTGTTGGTGATGATGGTGCATGAGCTTCAAAATATGCGTGTGATTGGAATTTTGTTGGTGATGATGGTGCATGAGCTTCAGATGGTGCAGAGGCTTCAGAACCCGCATGGGCTTTAGCTGCCGAGATGCCCACACCAGCTGCCGAGAAGCCCACACAAGCTCTTGAGATGCCCATACCAGCTGCCGAGATGCCCACACCAGCTGCCGAGATGCCCACCAGATTAAGCACATGTATTGAGATTTTTTTCATGCCCATAAGTGTATTTCAGCAACTTACCCTAGAAGTTGGGCGTCATAAGGAAGAAAGAGAGGGAGAATCAATCACGTTTTTCTTGTTGGGACGCTGTTTCGTTTTAGGGTTTGCTGATGTTGAAGCAAAGCCTTTTAAGCTCTGATCTCCAGTTTCTTTTATTGCAAAATGACGTAATGATTTGAGAAAGAGACATATAAGAAAAAGCATAAGCTTGATTCACTCAGATCTGTAGTGACTTGTACTAAATTCGACGAAGAAAGAAGAAATGAGTAAGAGAAACAAGGAAAATGTGAGAACGGGTTATTAAACAACGGCGGTGTAACACCCGCTTTCTATGGACTTTCGAGTGATTTCGGATGGGTTTGAGTGCAGTTGGTACGTTGGGTTGGAGTGTTAGTAAAACATGGGGATTATGTTGAAAGATTGTCGAATGAAAGGCCGAGAAAACTTGACCAGAGTCAAGAAACAGCTAAGGGAATCCGAACGTATGTGAAAAGTGCATTTAGGTCATGAAATTCGGACAAGGTGTTCAGATCAGGAAAAGTATGTCGGATTCAGACCGTACGGATGATCAAACATGATTGGTCTTGGTTCGGACAAGGCAGCAGAATATTCCGACAAGTACAGTCGGTGTTCGGACATTGATGGAGATGTCCGAACATAGTTGGTCGGGGACTGGCTAGGCTGGTCAGAAGTTGGCACGGACGGACTATATTGCGGTCAGGAACCCGGTCCAATCTAAGTAAAGTTTAGACCCGGTCCAACCAAAGGGAACTAGGGTTAGGGTTACACAGACCAACCCTTATAAATAGAAGCATGAACCTGCCGTCATAACCTATCAGACGAAAAATCTCTAAAGAAAGGCATAAAGGGTGTTCGAAGGCAAAAAGGCGATTTGGGATCGAATTGCTGCGAGTTTTACCGAGAAAGGATCCATCATGATTGGTTCTGGGCGAGTTTGAATCGATCAAAAATGACAAGAGGTATCAAAAATCGCTAAAGCAAAGGTGAGTTCGTGACCATGGGTCTTTCTGGTTCGTTTTCAGGTATAGATTTGATTGAATCTAAACAAGTTAGGATTGATTGCTTGTCTATACATATTGACCGATTGATTACTGTTTTTCGTACTTGATTGTCGACTTAGGTGAATCTAAGTGGCAGATCTTGACGAACTCTGTGTATGACATGTTCTTATTTGTTATGTGACTTGATTGAATTGACTGTTTGATTGTGATATCTGGTATGGCCTGTGAGATAGAATGACCGGCTCACTAAGCATTTTGTGCTTATGCAATCTGTGTGATTGCAGGTAATGATACTGAAGGCCATGAAAGTGGCTAAGTAGGTGCAGGACCAAGGCGGGATGGAGGAAGGATGTAATAAGACTGGGATTTAGGTCTAGTTTACATTGTAATAGCTTATTAACAAACGATTATTGTACTAGAACCCCTTTTGTTAAGTTTATACATTAATTTGGGCTTATCAAACCGAACAAACATGAAATTTGACTAAGTATAAAGTGGAACAAAATTTGACTAAGTGTCGTGCTTGCTCATGGCCAGTCTTAATAAAATCCAGACTTAGCATTTTCGAGTTAGGGAGTTAAAGGCGGCTTCATTTCCTTTTCAAAACTACAACTTCTTTCTTTTCCTTTCTTCTTTTTGTCCCTCAACTTTTTTTCATTACATGCAGACATTACAATAAAGAGTTTATGGAGTACATCCAGACTAAATTCAAAATAAAACAAACAATAAAAGCAATATATCTAGAAAGAGTAGTTCTAATACACTGAAAGGCATTGGATAGAAATTGGATTTACGCTTGAAACTTGAAACATATCTTGAACTATTTCAGATTCCATCGACAAGAGAAATCGGTCGAACACAACGAGAGCTCGTCCAAACAATCTTGAGCTTAAAGGCACAATTTCCACAATAGAGATATTTTGTGATGACGGTAGGTCTAAATTCTCCTAGAAGAAAACTAGCCTAGTTGAAGAGCTTCCAAAACCATTGTAATCATATAAATTCCTTTTAAGGTCTATAATGAAATAAGACTTGTCCTCATAAGCCTATTTCATATTAGCACTTAGAGAAAAAAGAAGAAGAGAGTACCTCATTATATCGGCCCATCCACAAATCCAAAAAATAAGATCCATGATGGCAAAACCTTAGATCTATACTTCATGACGCCACCAATGAAAAATATAAAGTATTGTTGACTGTTCCAAGATGTCGTAGGGAAAAGTCCACAAATGTATGTATGTATCAACTCAAGGACTTATGTAACTCTGTATGCACCCAATTTCTTATGATGAATCTGTTTTCTTTTAATGCAAGCCACATAAACATCACAATTTGTAAAATCAACAGAACTCAATATACCATCTAACACGAATCACTCAATTCTATTTCTAGAAATGTGACTTAAGCGTTTGTGCTACAGAGTTCTTGAACTTGCATTTTTGAACTACTCCTTGATTCAACACTTAAGTTTTCATTATGAAAATCTATAGTATCAAACATATAAAGCTTGTGATTATCCATAAGTGTACCAGTTCTAATTATAACTAAATTTAAAGACAAAGTAGTTTTTTCATTCCCAAATAGACGAGAATAACGAGACTTAGCCTATGTGGAACGAAATTTACATGTTTGACTAAAACCTGTGAGGATATCATTCACATGTTTTTACCATTCACCAAGGGTTTCACATATTTTGAATGATCATATAATAATCATACACTTATGAACCCTTATGACCAAAAAAAAAAGACACTTATGAACCCTTAATAGGGTATAATTTAAGAATAATCAAGAAACAAAAGTCGCAATGCAAGAGCTATGATCACCAAAGACGAAGCTAAAAAACTATCGAAATATTGATGTCAACAAAACTATCCTTAAGGCTAGAATTTAGCAATCACTTGTAACATAACATATTAGACTTGTATATAATGTTCTATAATACTAACATATTAGATTTTGTACACAAACCATAAACCTTTGTACTAAAGTAGAGAATCAAAAACTTATAAATCTAACTTTAAGGTTTATGGTTTATGTACATATCTACATAAGACTTCTAGATGCATTCACTTCACAAATTGAGACCTTATGATATAAGCAAACATCAAAACAAAGCCAATAAATATATTAAACACCACAATGTAATGTTCTGATACTCAAAAGTAAAATCAATGGAAATGTTAGCAATAAGATTGTAGAATTTGAAAGATACTAGATCACAGATTGTGATGTATTCAAGGAAACTATTTACGAAACATTGCTTAATGTAAAATTTGTGATATCAGCAAGAGATACAAACAAGTGTTTCAAAAATACAATATATTCTTGTACCTAAAATGAAATTCAAATTTGTTATCAGTGCACATTTTACATGTTCTGATTAATGATCATAGACACTTATGAACCCTTAATAGGGTATAATTTATAATCATAGACACTTATGAACCCTTAATAGGGTATAATTTATGATAAACATACAACACAAGAAGCAAAAGTCACAATGGTATCATTCACAGAATTACGAAACGACTATCAAACAAACAATCAAAATGCAAGAACTATGATCACCAGAGACAAAACTAACATTGAAATTCAGATTTTTATTAGCAAACAAATAACAATATATATTCCTTTCTTGGAAAATTTAGCAATCACTTGTAACAAGACTTGAAACATAACCTATTAGACTTTTATATAATGTTTTATAATAGTAACTCAATGTGCTAGTTTAGCTAGTAACAAACACATAACTTGATTTGTACATAAACCTTTGTACCAAATTAGAGAATCATGAACTTACTAATCTTCCTAGAACAAGAAAATAATATTGGACAAAGAACATAACGCAGAGAATATCAGAGAAACTATTCTACAACACTTGATTTTGACATCAATCATAGAGTCTCCACAAAACAAAACAAAAATAGTGAAATCAAGAATAATCCATTACTCTAGTGATTCAGAAGATTTCAAGCTCCATCAACTCTGCAAAATTAAGAGATTGAGGGATTGACAGTAATACCATAACAGAGATACTTTCAGACATTGTATTGAAAGAACGTCGAGCTAACAAGTAATTTTGTAGAATCTTACACAGTAATTATAAATATATGATGCAGAATTCCAAAATGTCAACAAAACAAAGATAATAAGTATTTTAACTTGAGAGACTTTATGGTACATACAAGCATCAAAGCAAAGATAATAAGTATTTTAAACACACAATGTAATGTTCTAATTGGTTGGTTTAAACTTGTTGTTATAGTTCTTATATATCACTTAACTTGATTTGTAAATCATCACATGTAATTTTATCAGAAAAGTCTAGAAAATATACCTGTTTTAGAATTGTTCCTTAGCATCAGACTGAAAGTTAGAAACACATACACGAAAAAAATCAAAATTAGTAATCACTTCAAGTATGTATTTCTTACTAGTGATTTTCATAATATTATAAGCTAACTACAAAAAAATTTGAAAAACTCATACCTGGTAAAGTAACACATATGATTTTCATTCATAGTCTTTTCTTAAAGATTCTCCAAGTCGTGGGTATTGTAACTTATTTAAGCCGTTGGTATACTTTTCCATTCCATAGCAATAGACTCTTTGTCTAATCCAGTCTCTGTCTTAAGACCTTGTTAAGCTATTGGCTTTGATTCAGCAAATCGAAAATTGTTCTAAGCTGTGGGTCATATTCTGTAATTCTAACCCTTTGTCAAATATATTGTCTTCTTGCCTCTTTAAGTCGTTGGTATATGTTTCCATCCCATAAAATTTCACTCTTTGTATGCAGTCTCTGTCTTAAGACTTTGTTAAGCCATTGGCTGTGATTCAGCAAATCGAAAATTGTTTTATGCTGTGGGTCATATTCTGTAATTCTAACCCTTTGTTAAGTTCAAGCCTTTCAATACTCTTTGACAAGTATTTTGTCTTATTGACTCTGTAAGCCGTTGGTATATCTTTCCATCCCATAGAATTTCACTCTTTGTCTTAAGACTTAAGCCATTAGCTTAGATTCAGCAAATCGAAAATTATTTTATGCTGTGGGTCATATTCTGTAATTCTAACCCTTTGTTAAGTTCAAGCCCTTCAATACTCTTTGACAAGTATTTTGTCTTATTGACTCTTTAAGCCGTTGGTATATCTTTCCATCCCATAGAATTTCACTCTTTATCTAATGTAGTATTTGTCTTAAGACTTAAGCCATTAGCTTTGATTCAGCAAATCGAAAATTGTTTTATGCTCTGGGTCATATTCTGTAATTCTAACCCTTTGTTTTCGACACAATGTCTTTGTCTTTAGTTTTTTTTAAGCCGTGGGTACTAGTGTAAAATACACTTTATTAAGCCGAGGGTCTGTATTTTCCCCATTCTATCCAACATATCAAGAACCGATCCATAGTATATTTTCCATCCTCTACAATCCCGATTAGGCATGCACTACCCACCAATAATAGATCGGTTCACTTCGCAACTTTACTCGGGACAATGTCCCCAAATAGAATCTGCCAGAACACTATATTAGATTAGTGCCTGGTTTTCATCTTTTTGGGGTTTATAAGAAAAACATCATAGAAAAGAGTTTTCAAAATCTCTTACGTTTGATAAAACCAAAACCAAAACCAAAAGGTTTCAACATCTTATTAAAAAGCCTTATTTTTTCAGCGGTAAGCAAATAGAGAAGGAGAAACAAGTCTCCAAAATCCTCTATAATCAGTATTGCCGAAGCTTATGAAATTGGAAAACGGAGATTAGAAAAGATTGATCAACAAAAAGGTATCTAGTCGTCAGAATTATCGACAGATCATGAAACTATCAAACTATACTTTAAAAATGGTTGTAACACATCAAAACCACAAACAAGAAAAACAAAAATTTGAACACGGTGAACCAACTTTGGTTTCATGACAAACAAAGACATCACAAACCAGTTTTCCAAATTTTGGTTTTTCGGTGATCGAAAGCAAGATAAAGATTTTCAAAACCAAAACCAAGATCAAAATCAAAATAAAAAAAGGAAAGGTTTTCAAAATCTTAAAAGGTTTACATCTTAAAAATAAGAAAAGCAAAATTAAAAGATCATAAATCAAACATCAAGAAAACAAGAAAGACGGAGTCTTACCTCGAGGGGTTAACGCAGAGTCAGGCTTCCAAGTAGATTCAAACCAAAAATGAAAAGAGAAACACTAAAAAGGAAATTAAACACAGAAACAATTAGAAACCCTAAATATAACTGTGAAAGAGAGTACGAAGAAATCTAAAAAATTACCACGAAGAAGAAGAATTCCAATTGATCGAAGGTAGTTGATTCACGCCGAATCAAACATCCCCATCCAAGAAGAAATAAAACCCTAAAATTTGTACAACATAAAAACAAAGAACAATGAACAGCTATAAAATCCTAAATCAAATTCGCATCAATAGAAACTGAAAAACTTAATATTTCTTAGAAATTTTGGAAGAGATCTCCGTCTTACGAAACCAAGAATTGAAGGAGAGAAATTTTCCAAAAGACGAAGTACTGAATTTGGGAGAAATTTTTCTTTCGGTATGGTTTTATATATCGTGAGCGTTTTCTAACGAATATATCTTCAATAACTGTATTTATATGGGCCTATAACTGGCCCAAACGCTCAACAAAATTTGAATATATATAAGCCTACTAGATAGTTAATGGGCCTATTCTTATAAGCTATAGTCCACGTGGACGGTTAAGATGTAAGAGTGATTACATCACATCATGACGTTAACAGAGATACGAGTTGATTGTACTTTCTACGAAAATCAAAACGTAAATCAAGGTGAATTACGTGACGATCGTCTCCTTCGTTCTCGCGCTCTCGCTCCTTTCTCATCCAATTTCTTTCCTCGTTTTCCTTTGTCTCTTCGGTGCTCAGATCGCGAGACACTTGGAGTTTTGGTATTATTGACAATCGTCATCGTCTTTTTGATTAGGGTAAGTGTCAACTCGAAATATATCAAAAAAGTATATCACGTTCAAAAAGATCGTTAAGCAATGTCATTTATTTTAGAATCCAACAAGAGAGAAATAGTTGAGGTTTACAAAAGATTAAATCGGTTACACTATTTGACTCTATCCATATACATTATTGTAGATCTCTATTTGGTTGAAAAATCAATTGTAATTATATATGTATATATATATATAAACATAAATCATAAACATACATTCTTTCATGTATTCTTTATGAATACATACTATCAGCCTTATCACAACTCAAGAGTCTATGACTATTGAGGACTTAGTCTCAGAATGATTAAGGATTGATAGAATGTATTCCAGAATTTGAAAAAAGTTTAAGATAAGATAAATTTGTATTTTATTTAAATTTATAAAACGTACAAAAAATAAATTTTACTTACAAAATAAAAATAGAAGAAATTCTCTTGACTCGAGATGGAAGGGAGGAGAGGTTTTCTAGAGATGGAAAATGGAGAGAGAGAGAATTGTAAGATGTTTTTAAAGGGATGCACAACACTTCTTTATATAGAAGTTTACAAGTGCATATTAAATTATTAAAAAAGAAATTTTAAATTATTAGGGGACAATGATGGGTTCCTTGACATGATTCTTGTCTCTTGCTTTCGGTAGTGGAAAATTATGGCCTCCTCGAGATGCTTCATGTCTTCGGCTTTTGTAGTGATTGATATATTTGTCTGCGGACAGCTACTGTAGTAAGTTACCGACAGCCACTGTATTAAGTCTCCGACAGCTACTGTAGTTGATTATTGCTTTGAGTCGTCTGACAGCTACTGTGGTTGATTGCTGATTTAAATTACTGACAGCTACTGTGGTTGATTGCGGATTTAATGCACCGATAGCTACTGTGATTAATGGTTGAATTCCTGTTTGTAGTTTGATTCTTTGTACTCCGAGATTTGTCTTCTTGGGTCTTCGTATTGTTTGCCTTCTTTGCATTCCGATGTTTGTACCTATGTACGTATCTCTTTTTTTTTTTTTTTTTTGTATATATATATATATATATATAGACTTGTAATTTATAACAAGTCATCTTCATCTATTTCAGGTTCAGTACTTGACGCTTAAGAGTTTGGACTTGATATTGTTGGTAGGAATCTTAATGAAATTGACTTGATTTTCTCCTCCGACTTTGCGGCTGCCAGCATAGACAGTATTTTTGATTTTTGGGCTAAGAAATGAGTCATTTCTGGTGTTTGGATAAGTGTTTGTGGGTTAAGAGATTTGGAATTTTGGGTTTGAATCCATTCAGGGATATTTGAAGGGTAAAGATTTGAAGGGATTCTGTATTTGTCCCACTATTTGACTTTAAATCTGTGTCTGATGATGGGTACGACATCATTTGAGTATTCAAAGGTCCATGAAAAGACCCAGGGTAAATGAAATTTGGAATGAAAAAGTGTTAAGGCGGAAAATCTTTTTTCATCCTCGGATGGTATGAAACTGTTTTTGAAGATTTGGAAAGATTTGTTTATCTGGGGTTTGAAAATGTCTATGACAGAACCGAAGTTGTTCCACCATTGATTGAACCATATTGGAGATTTAGATAAGTTACAGGTGGTGTCGAAAAAGATCAACCACGTGTGTTTGTGTTTGCGTGATTGGATCAAGAAGGAATTATACCAAGCTTGGCAATAATCCCAGTAATTAAATGAGACATCGTAACAAGAAAGATTGGAAAGATTTTCTGGAAATTTTATACTTTCATTGAGATCATAATCCCAATCTTTTGGAGAAATAATATCATGTATTTTGAAAGTGGACTAGGCGGGAGCCGTGTGACTCTCATCCAAAAAATTGTGTTTGAAAGTAACGGATCCTGTAATTTCCAAAATTGTTTGATAAAATAATACAATTTTATCTGTATTGAAAGGATTATAAAACTGATTTTTTCCAAAAAACTTTTCTGTGGTTGAAAATGGATCACTTTCAAAAAAGTCTTTTTCAACAGTAATAACGTTTTGATAAGTTTGTTTTTCAAAATACTCAGAAGGAGAACTTTGTGAAAATTCCTTTAAAACAATTTGCGAATTGTTTAAAGGTTTTGAAATTTGTTTTGAAGCCTGGTTTTGTTTTGAAATTATTTTTAAAGGGGCTTCGGGTATTTTAAAAATCTCAAGGGAGGAGGGTATTTTTGAAGAACCCCCTTGCTCTTGTTTTGAAAAGCTTTTGTCAAAAGCCTGTTGTAAAATTCGTATTTGATCCAGGATCTCTTTTTGAGTTTGAAGGGTTTTTTCTTCTTTTTCTGGTTTCTTTTTTGTGATTGTAATCCAGGGTTGTGTTTCGGGTTCTGTTTTTGGTTTGGAAGTGTTTGGAGTTTTTGGGTTTTCTTGCTTTGGGCCAATAGAAAGGCCTTTTCCTTTGTCAATCTGTTTTGGTGGCATCGTACTTGTTTTGGAAAAATTCACGAGTCAAGAAATCTGGAATAAAATTTGTTTCTCCTTTAATATATTCTATATTAAAATCAAAAATACTTAGTAGTGCCTGCCATCGGGCAAAAATCTGTTTTGAAGCAAGATTTTTAACATCTTTTTGTAAAACGTCTTTAGCACTTTTGCAGTCTATTCTTAGTAAAAAAATTTGATTTAGAAGATTGCTTTGAAATTTTTGTATACATAAAACTATACTTAGTATTTCTTTTTTGATAGTCGAATAATTTCTTTGGGTTTCATTCCAATGGGATGAAGTAAATTGGATTATTTTTTCATGACCCGTTTTCTCTTTTTGTTTTAAGATACCTCCATATCCAATATCAGAAGCATCTGTTTCTACAATTTTTTCTAGCTTTGGATCTGCTATATACAGACACGGGATTTCTAGGACTTGTTTTTTGATTTGTCGGACTACTGTGGTATGCTGTTCTGTCCACGGGGTGGGGTCTTTCTTTAAACGATCATGTAATGGTCTAGCTAATCTATTGATATTTGGACAGAAATCTAGGACATAATTAAGACTTCCTAGAAATCGTTGTAATTGAGTTTTATCTAAAATTTTATCAGGAAATTTGTTAGCAAATTCTAATGATCTTTCTATAGGTTTAATCGTACCCTTTGATATGTAATGTCCAAGAAATCTAATTTTGGTTTGAAATAGAACCATTTTTGTTTTTGATATTACGAGTCCATTTTTTCGTGCAACATAGTAAAATGTTTTTAGATGTTTGAAATGTTCTTCAATAGAGTTTGAAAATATGAGTATATCATCAATATATACTATACAAAATTTTGAATATTCTGAGAATATGTCATTCATTATTCTTTGAAATTCGGAAGGTGCATTTTTCAAACCAAAAGGCATTACATTCCATTGGTATTGCCCAAAGGGAACAGTAAATGCTGTTTTATATCGATCATTTTCAGATATCTGGATTTGCCAAAATCCTGATTTTAGATCAAATTTTGAAAATATGTGTGCGGAGTAAAGTTTTTGAAGGAGGTCTTTTTTATTTGGTATTGGATATCTAATCCATTTTAATGTTGTGTTTAGAGGCTTGTAATTTATTACAAGTCTCGGGGTTCCTCTTTCTATTTCTGAATTTTTATTCACATAGAAAGCTGCACAAGACCATGGAGATCTTGATTTCAAAATTAGTTTTTTGTTTAAAAGTTCTGAAATTTCTTTCTTACAATGGCTCTCTAGATCAGAGTTCATCTGTATCGGACGAGCCTTTGTAGGAATTTCTCTTTCATCAAATTTTTCTTCATAGGGTAAGTCAACTATGTGTTGTTTTCTATCCCAGAAGGCCGTTGGTAAATCCGTACATAATTGCTCTTCGAAAAGTTTACTTATCTTTGAAAATTTTTCTTTTGTGATTGAAGTTTCTAATATTTCTTTTGTTTTTTCAACAAGAAATTCCGTTTGTAGGTTTTTTAAATGAAATTTTTTACTTTTAATTAGAGAATTTATAGAATTTTCTTGTATTGAGCATGCTTTTATTAAGTTTAGACTTCTCTTTTTTGGAGTTTCCATAAATTCGAAAGTTAATTTTTTATCTTGTGTTTTGAAAGAAATTGAATCATCTTTTACTTTGTATGGTGTTATTAAGTTTATAAATGGTGTTCCAAGAATGATATTTTGGTATATATCATCTGTGAGAACAAAAACAGTTTTGAATAGAATATTTTCTTTTAATATTGAAGCTTATGTTTTTGAGGTTATGCTAAGTTTTGAATTATTTGCTGCAGAGAGTTTTTCATTTGTTTTGTGATGAAAACATTTCGGCACGAGACCTGTTTTTATGCAATTTAGGTCAGCACCAGTATCAAAGAGTGCAATTGTGTCTTAGTACAAAAAGGAAATCATTTGGCATGGTGTTTAGGGTTTGTATTTGTTCTACTAGATCATTTTCTAAATTTTCTGGACAAATGTTATCTTGTTCTTCTGAACTAGAATCATCATGTTTTTTAGAGGTTAATATTGAATGAAAATATTCTGAATCCATTTTTTGTTTTTCTTTCAAATGTTTGAGTTCATTTTTTACATTTTTGATCTCAATTTGAAGGGATTGTAAAGTAGTTTTGGAATGATTTTTTCTTCCTTGGTTGAGGATAATGGTTAGGTTATACGAAGAGTTGGAAGTTGATGGTTCTTTGGTTTTTGGAAGATTTTCCATTTTTTGGTCTTATAGTTGAAATGATTGTTTCAAGAAATTTTCGTTTTAGTTCAGGGTCTGAGATTGAATTCAGGATTTCTAATTGGAATTCCTGGTCTTTTGAGAGGACTTGGATTTTCTTACTGTCTGAGTCCGAGCTAGATGATGATTCATTTAGTTCATCAACTTGCAAAGCCTCTTCAGGAGAAAACTCAGAATTGCAATCACTAGATGAGGAAGAGTAGTCTAGGAAGAGATTTGATATTTTGGCTGAGATTTCTTCTCCAAGATCGAGTTCTTGGATTTTCTAATTTAGACGGCAGAATTTTGAAGTATGGCCTTTTTTATTGCATTTATAGCATGTTAAGTTTTTGTAAAAAGGTTCGTTTTAGGATTCTTTTGGTCTAAATTTGTTTCGAGGTTTTTTCCAAGAGTTCTCTCGTGGCCTATATTCTTTTAAATTTCTTTTTGTAAATTTTGGTTTTTTGGAATAGTATGCTGGTTTGCAATTTCCTATACATGACTTTTTGTTACTAGGATCTATTTCAAATTGTTTGCAGAAGGACCCTAACTCTACCTTTGTTTTTCTAAGTTCCCATTTGAGATGTTTTTGGAGTTTTAAATCTTGACAGATTTTAAGACCTTCTTATTGGACTAGACTAACTAGTTCTCCATAGGTGTAATCATCGTAGTCAATTATTTGGATACCACTATATTCTCTAATTTTTGTTCTAACCTTTTCTCCTAAGAGTGTTGGTAGTCTTGCAAGAAATTTTTCTTTCCAAAAAGGCTGGTTTGAATCTTGCCGAAGTAGAACCCTAGTGAGGAATGTGTTTTTGTACCATTGGAAATCACTTAGTTTTTTACATTTAAGATTTGAAAGAAGTTCTGCGTTTTTGTCTCTAAGGACTGAGGGATCTCCTGGTTATAGCTAAGACTAGAGTTGCTACCGCATTTTGTTGGGTAGCTCCGAAATTATCTAGAATAGGTAATCCTTCTTCATCTATTTTAATAGCATTAAGGATTTCTTCTCGTTGTTGACTACTGAGATAGTTATCCCACCATCCTTTTAGTTGTCCCGAAAAACCAGCAATAAGGAGTTCAGCGACGGTTTTATCTTCGTTGTCTATTTGTGTCCTATAGGCGTTTGCAGCCATTGTCATTTTTTGGAGGAAATTTAATATATTATATTCAGAAATTCCGTCTAGATTCCAGTCATAAACGGAAGATGAATTGAACCTAGATTGTTCCACTGGTTGAATTTGTCCTAGGTCTGGTGCTGTTATTATTTGGTTTTCATGACTGTTTCTCCAATCAAGACGATTTATTCTATTGTTTTGGAATTGATGTATGGTTTTGTCAGAATCTGATTCTTGACATAGAGTATTTATTTGAATATTTGAGCTTTGTGTTTCAAGATTGGTAGGTGTTTGGATGGACTTAAAATTTCTTTGGTTTTTAGAAGTTGGAGTGTCAGGGACATCATAAGTTTGATGTTTACTACTTTCTCCTACTTCTATGTTAAATGGTAAACAACATCAAATTACACTAAAAGACATTTATAATCAGTTAAGTATATAATTATGTTTATCTATCTAACATAATTGTTAAAAATGGTTCCGAATGGATATAATTATCTTTAGTGTCACATTTACCATAATTGTTTCACATAAAACTCTAAATTTTTAAGTAACCCTACACTTTGTTTTAGGGGAGGAGTTTTTAGAGTGCACAGAATGACAAAGAATTGAGAGAAAAAGAGAAGAAACAGAGAAGATGAGAAAAATATCATGTTATTTATATGTCTATTTTTTCTAGATAAATATTGTTATATAATATTTTGTGATTTATGAGAGCATTATAGGGCAACCAAGAAGTAATGTATCAACCAGCAAGTGACAATTTACCGATAATTAAAGTGGTTCATTCTGTAGTTTTGACATTTTTAATATATGTTCTTATGATGTATTAAACTAATGACAAAAATTTCTATTGTTTAATAAAATAGTTACATGTGGTTTGAATTTTAAAGGAAAAAACAAAATCAATACATAGAGCTACAGTGGAACACAACGAGTATTGTATTTCCGTACATTTTTGTTGGGTTGATGAGAAGGTGAAAACACAAAAAAAATTTACACAAAAAAGTAAAAAATCGATTTGCTTTTATTAAAAATAAAATGTGATTGTGGTCGAAAGAGATATACTGAATCAGCGAAACAAGTGAGTGTTGTTCTAATTGATTATCTGAAATTGTGAATGACACTAGACAAAAAGGTAACATTTGACTGTTTACATAAAAAAATCTAATCAAATGTTAATATGTCGTTTAGATGATTAATCTTCATGGTTTATAATTAATTAATTAATTGTTATTTCAGTAAAACAGGTGCTAAACTCATTAGGTTTGATTCATCTCCCTTTTTATTTTGTTCTTTAAGATTTAACCTTCATACTTCACACCTATATATGATAATGTTTAACAATTTGTATGACAGATTTTGTTATTTTCTCCATCTCTTAATGATTAATATTTAACTATTATTATTTGATATTGGGTTTATACTTTTTAGGCTCCTTTATGTACTAATGGTGAAGATATGGATGAATCAACAATGCAATATCAATTTTATACAACACTTTCTAAGAGAAAGTATACGTTACATCAAGATGGAGATAGCTTAACTTATATGTTATTATATTGTTTTTATTTCCAGAATATTATAACATTCAACTTTTAGTTATTGTTGTTAATGGTTTTTGTTATTATAAACAACACCGTTTATTTCGTCATTGAAACTTCGTCCTTTGAACAATGAGACTTACGTGACGCAAAGTGGGTCGTTGATCTCACTCATAAGAGCTTACTTCTCACGTTCTCCAACGTCCATAAGGTAAAGAAAATGAGCCTCACAGGTTTTGTTGTTTTGTTAGATAATGAGGATATCATTATATGTTAGAAAATGAGCCTCATTATATCGGCCCATCCACAAATCCAAAAAATAAGATCCATGATGGCAAAACCTTAGATCTATACTTCATGGCGCCACCAAGAGAAGGAGTCTCGCCAGAGACTCGCCATATGACGCCAAGGCCACTGCTACCTCGCCAGAAGAGAGTGACTTCAGATCTGGTGCACGTTGCCCTAGATCAAAACCCATCAAACTTGAGGAGCTTGATTGCTGAAGTAAATGGTCTAAGCCTAACCTTGCCAGTGACGAGAGAATGAGAGAGGAGATCAAGGGCCAAAACACCAAAGTATGGTGAGTAACTCTATAGATCTCGGTGGTCAAATACCGCTAGAAGGAGTTGGGTCTTTATTCTGGTGAACTACTTCAACAGAACCAAAGAGAACAGAGGAGGAGAAGAGCGCTTAACAGATTAAAATCTTCAAACGCTAGCATCTTCTCCGGAAAAAGGAAACATAGGAGACATCGTTGAAGATGTCTATGTTCTCGGAAGACAGAGCTTTGTATAACATTGCCGGCCAAATCTTCAACCAAAGAAAAAGGGAGAAACGTGAATAGTAAGCAACACAAGGAGAAGAGTGAAGGAAGCAATGAAAATTCCTGACACTAGCGAAAACCGCCATCTCCGGCATCGCTAGCGTCGGAAAATGGTGAGAGTGAGAGGACCTTGATAACTGGTACAGAGAACTTTTCAACACTTTATTCTCCTTTTTTCCCCCTTAAGATAGTTTATATTAATAGATAGTGAAGTGGCTTTTGGTAGCCAAACCTTACAAAATATATAAGTAGAGAGGTCAAAAAAGAAACATGATCGAATGCAAAACATAACAAAAGTATTAAAACTTGGAATCTTTGAAAGTGGTTCCTAACAAGATTAAAACTTAATTTAAAGGGGACTTAGATAGATACTTTGATTCCTCTAATGAGTCGGGTTTGGTGACTTGTTGCATTGCTTGCTCTTCTTGTGTCTTGGTTGCATCCATGAAGAAGCTCCGTCATTGAGTTGGTGTTCTTGATGTTCTATAGCGGCGTCCACACTATCGTCGAAGAAACCTTCCATATTTTGATCCCTTTCTTGTGGTGCTTGATGGTTGAAGCGAATGAATCTGTAAAAGTTCCAGTTGTTTGGAATCTGTTGGTGATGAGTCTGAGCTGAGGGCATCTGTTGTTCCGGTGGATGCGGTTCCTGAATTTATGGAGACATCGAGTGATGGAATGAGTACGAAACCAAGCTCTCTTAGCTTGATTATCATCAACACTCATTGCCATAGGGACCATGTCCTCATCAAAAATCGGATAGATATATGAACATGCGGTAGAGCTGTGAGTGATTCTTTGGTAGTAGAAACATAGACAAGAAAGGTTTTCTTAGTGGAACTTAGCGAGCACTAAGTCACCGTGTTGAAATCTAACCCATCGGTAGAACCTGACCTTGTCGGTGATGTTGAAACGGAGGTTAACTCGTACATACGCTGAGTGTGTGAGAGATGGACCTTGGAATTCCACCGCTAGCATCTCCCCCAAGGATTTGCATATAATGTAGGAGGTCTGGTCGGAGGTGTTTTGAATTGGTAATCCACGGATTTAGACCAAAATGTCAACTGTGGTCAGAAAGTTGTGTGGAGGATAATCTTCCCACCTCTGGAGAGGCACAAACCAACCGTGGTATACACATGGTTGTCGACGAAGAACAGACACTAGGTCGAGCTCTGAATTGCTTCGAATTTTCAAAATGGTAATCATGATAGCAATGGCTTTGTTGCTCGAGGTCACATTGCATGCTGTATTTTCCGTGTGGAGATGGAGAAATGGTGCGAGGTGTAGTGGTTTTATGTGATGTGTCGAGTTGTTTGAATCCCCAAGGCAACTAAGGATAGTGAAACGACGTTATCTCTACCGGAGTGAAGTTTCTGTGCCAGCTTGGCTAATAACAATTGGCCAAATGGAGCCGATACTTTGAAGATTGAAAAAGGTATATAGGTAATGATTATGAAAAGGAAAAAAGCTAACGAAAGAGAATGTAAAGGATGATCATTAGGGATTTTATGTAAGAAGGATCTTAAAAAGCTGCATTGGAATTCAAAAGTATATCTGAAGAATGGAGTTAAAGAAAACGATAGTGAAAAGGTTTTTATCTTTTAAGGGATGTGATAAAAGTTTAGGGGAAAGGTAAAAACGAGTGGGCGAAGTAATTTGTATTATATGAAGGTCTTAGTATATATATATATATATATAGGAACTGTTTGAGTGAATGAGATTAGAGAGAACGAGAGGAAAAGTTTGTTGATTTCATTCAGTTGTATAACAGAATACAAACTCTTGTTTCTTATACTAAAAACAAATTGATATAAACCGAACCACAACATACTTTAAACCGGATCGATACATGCTTCAATACCCCTCCTCAAGATGGTGAGTATATTGAACTCATTGCCATCTTGCCAAGAATTGTGGTGAAGCTCCCTTTAGCCAACGGTTTAGTGAAGATATCCGCAAGGTTATCCTCAGACTTCACATGTAAAGGTTTTATCAAACCATCAAGTACCTTTTCCCTCACCTTATGACAATCAATCTCTAGGTGTTTAGTTATTTCATGAAATACAGAGTTTTTAGATATGTGTATAGCTGCAATTGAATCGCAGAAGAAGGACACTGGCCGCTCTTGAGGTGCTTCGAACTCTGCCAACAGACTTACGAGCCACATGACTTCCTTTAATGCAAACCTCATAGCACGGTACTCGGATTCTGCAGAGGAAAAAGCTATAGTCTGCTGCTTCTTCGATTTCCAAGCTATCAGTGAGTTTCCGAGAAACATACAAAAGCCTGAGGTAGACTGTCGCGTGTCCTTACACGAGCCCTAGTCAGCATCTGTATAGGCTCGCATAATCAAATCACAGTTCGCAGAGTAAAACACACCATTGCCTATAGTTCCCTTTAAATAATGTAAGACTTTATAAGCAGCTTGCAAATGAGACGGTTTAGGAGCTGATGTGAACTGACACAACTTATTCACAACAAAGGTAATGTCAGGTCTCGATATCGTGAGATACATCATCTTCCCAACTAATCTTCTATACTATTCTGGGTTCGAAAGCAGAGGTTCATCACTGTCTAGACACAACTTAGTGCTCGGTTCCATTGAAATCTTTGATGGTTTAGAAGCCAATAGACCTGATTCTTCTAACAGCTCCAGAGTGTACTTTCTTTGACTGATAGATATTCCCTTCGAGCTTCTTGCAATTTCTAACCCAAGGAAATACCTCAAAGAACCTAAATCTCGAACCTTAAACTGCTTATGAAGGTCTTTCTTCAGCTGTATAACTTCATCATCATCATTAGAAGCTATAACAATATCATCTACATAAACCAAAACTGCTACATACTTTCCATCAATGTTCTTGATAAAGAGCGTATGATCAGTGTGGGATTTCTTAAATCCCAATAACTGTAAGATATCACTAAATTTGAGGAACCATTGCCTAGATGCTTGTTTTAAACCATAGAGGGATTTGTGTAACTTACAAACAACATTCTTTGGCAAAGTACTTCCATCATGAGCTTTGTATCCAGGCGGCAGTGTCATGTAGATTTCTTCATGTAAATCTCCATTAAGGAAGGCATTTGACACGTCCAACTGAGTGAGGCTCCATCCTTTTGCTGCAGCTACTCCAATCATTGTCTTAATTGTAATCATTTTAGCTACCGGAGAAAAGGTATCCACAAAATCAACTCCTTCCTTTTGAGTATAACCCTTTGCCACCAACCTTGCCTTATACCTCTCAAGGGTCCCATCTGCATTGAGTTTTGTTTTATAAACCCACATGCACCCTACAACATTCTTCCCTTCTAGCAGAGAACAAATGCTCCATGTTCCAGAATTTTCCAAAGCTATAAGTTCCTCATTCATGGCATTAAGCCATTCTTTGAAATTCTTAGCCTGAGAGAAGCTATTGGATTCCGAAATAGATTTACAGAGCACATATATAACTTGTATTCTTCTGATAACTGATCATAAGTAACAAAGTTTGCAAGAGGATAAGGCAATTCAGTCTCTGTTATACCACAATAATAGTCATGGAGATAGGCTGGTTTCTTCTGTCTTCTTTTCTCTATTTTCGGATACAAATTGTTATCCTCTAGGTCCTCACTTCCTTCCGCAGTTCCTGTACTCTCAACTCTGTTATTTTCCGGAGTCTGAGTAGAGGAAAGTTCATGCAAGTTCGATGTTGGTGATGCAGGAATAATGTCCGCGTCTTCCAAATCTTCTGATATCAAAGTGATCGGAACCTTTTGGTGGGTATTCCTTTCTGCATCTAACTCCACTGATTCATCTTCTGTGACTTTGTTAGAAAACAGAGCATCGAAATCCACCTGATCTTTGTTCTGTAAGGGAAATATTTCTTCATGAAATATTACATTGCGCGAGATGTGTATTTGATTTGTCTCTAAATCCAACAATCTGTATCCTTTCACTCCCGTAGGGTACCCCAGAAATATATGCGGTCTAGCTCTTGGTTGAAACTTATGTCTCTGTTTGGCAGAGGTTGAGACATAACAAAGGCAGCCAAAAACTTTCAAAGCATCATAGTTTGGAACCTTTAAGTTTAAAAGTTCATAAGGTGATTTGTTTCTAAGTATTGTCGCAGGCAATCTATTGATCAAGAAGACTGAAGTGAGTACACAATCCCCCCAATATTCAAGTGGCACATTACTCTGAAACATAAGAGAACGGGCTACATTTAAGATATGCTGATGCTTTCTTTCTACAACTGAATTTTGCTCAGGTGTTTTGGGGCAGCTGCGATACGCTTGAATCCCTTTTGACTTATACAAATCTTCAAATTTTAACTATGGGGCGTTATCTGATCTAACTCCTTTGACAGTGGCTTGATATTGAGTTTCCACCATTTTTAAGAATGATGGAAAAACTTGTAAAACATCACTCTTTAAACACATTAGATAAACCCAAGTTACTCGAGAAAAATCATCAACAATAGTAATGAAATATCTATATCCTTCTAGAGTAGACATAGAGAAAGGACCCCAAACATCGATGTAAAGCAAATCAAACGGTTTCTCACACATATTATTCAACGCCTTAAAGGGTAAATGTTTCTGTTTTGCCAAAGGACAAATACTACAATGGAAATTCTCTTTATTTTTCTTCTTAATGCCTAGAAAACTCATAATAGAATCAACCTTTCGAACACTCGGATGGCCTAATCTATTGTACCAAAGAGATGAATCAATCAAGAGATTAACAGAAAATGGTAAACTCTTAACAATGTCTTCTGAGAAACAAGCTTTATCCAGGAAATAAAGGTTCGAAACTTGTTTAGCTCGTCCAATCATCAGCCCCTTGATAGGCTTCTGTATCACACAAGTAAGAGGATCAAAAACAACACGGCAATTCAAGTCGGTTGTCAGCTGACTTACACTAAGTAAGTTCATCCTAAATTCTAGAATGTAGAGAACATTTTTCAAAACAAGGCAACTATTTATCTTTACTTCACCAATTCCAGCAATACGAATATCTAAACCGTTTGGTAAAGTCACAGATTTATTCTGAATGTCATACATATGAACAAAACAGTTCTTATCAGCTGTGACATGATGAGTGGCACCGCTGTCTATAATCCAAGTTTCAGTAGAAAGAACAGAACCTGTATCCCTCATCACACCTACAAAATGAAGTATTGAGTTAGAGAATTCAATACCAGGTCCTTCAATCTGATCCTTTGTCAGACCTTTCACAGCTTCTTGCTTTTGCTTATGCTTAAATCCAGGTGGATATCCATGGATTTTGTAACATTTTTCAATACTGTGACCTGTATACCCACAATGAGTGCATGTAGGCTTTTGATTCTTTCGAGTTGACACTACTGCATTCACGACAGCATCGGCCTGCTTCTTTTCATCTAAACTACAAGCCGAAACAGAGGGAACAAGAGTCATACTTCTCTGACTATGATCCAAATCAAGGACATTATAAACTTCCGCAAGATCAGGTACTCTCTTTCGCATTATGATTTGGCTTCTTGCATTAGAATACGACTCATTTAGCCCTACAAGAAACTTAATGACCTTGATGTGATCCGACTTTGTAGTTGTCTTCTTGCAGCATTCACAGGCTTTACAAGTATTGATACATTCTGCTCCTTCCAATTCATCCCATAGAGTCTTCAACTTGGTGTAGTAAGTGGATAGATTCATCGTTCCCTGTTGTAAGCTCCATATCTGTTGGGTTAGTTGATAAGACCTCGGCAGGTTCGTGATATGGAATCGCACAAGTAAATTCTTCCAAATTTCAGATGCATCCTCAAAGTGTAAAATACTCCCATATATCTGCTTGTTTACAGAATTCAAGATCCACGATTTTACCATTGAGTTGCACCTAGACCAGATTTTATAGTGCGGATGCGTGACATAAGGTCTCGGAAGGCTCCCATCTACGAAAGAAATCTTATTCTTCGCATCTAACGCTATGTTCATAGCAATACTCCAAGTGGTGTAATTTTTCCCGTCTAAAATTTCTGTGATGATCGGAGTTCCTGGGTTATCTCCACTGGTAAGAAAGTAGGGTGAATACTGAATCCCCTCGAAATTGAAATTCTCCTGAGCTGGAACTTTGATCTCTGAACTCGAGTTCCCAAAAAGCTTCTTCGAAATCGCGGAACCTTGATTTTGCTCATTTTCTTGCTCCGATGACTCTGATTTCACCGATCGAGTTCTTTTAGTTGATAAGGTGAGCTTTCTAGCTGTTGCTACTCTCTTTCCTCCTTTCCGTATAACAACCATGGTTTCTTCAAAGATTTCAAAGCTTCTTTGAAGATGAGGAAGAAGACCCAAATTCCGGCGATTTCGATGGAATTGGGAAGAGAAGACAACAAATTGAGCTGAAGAAAGGAGTTCCGATCAACAATCGAGCAATCAATCAAAGAAATTCGCAGATCGAACTTGCTCTGATACCATGTTTGAGTGAATGAGATTAGAGAGAACGAGAGGAAAAGTTTGTTGATTTCATTCAGTTGTATAACAGAATACAAACTCTTGTTTCTTATACTAAAAACAAATTGATATAAACCGAACCACAACACACTTTAAACCGGATCGATACATGCTTCAATAGGAACCGGGAGGTCATAAAATTTTAGCTTTACTAAGCAAGAAGTGCTTAATGTTTGCGATATAATGATGTAATATGAAAAGGTGATAGGAGAGGGATTTATAAAGATAAGAGTGAATGTGCTACTAATTAGACGATTGTGGTATGAATTACTAATAGCTATGTGTAATTTACCTGAACATTGCCTTGTCTCGGTTTATAATTCTATGTAACCATAACGGGCCTCTGGTAGCTTAGTAGTCATTGTATCGATTGTCTTTAGTGACACTTCTAGTAATAGTTGTAGCAACGATGTTCTATTTTGGCGATATTTCAATTACCTCTAATCTTTGAAAGAAGGAGGCTAGACGTTGATACTTATTATACCAGGTCCTGAATTTTGGCCATTGATTCGGTGTTGTCATGGCTTGGATGATAAGATTGTTATCTATGTAGATGCATATCTGAGGGATTCGAAGATCCATAATACTCTGTACTGTCCATAAAAAGCCTTGAAATTCTAACTGAGTTTTAGACCCCGTTGGACTTAGACCTTTGCATGCGTGGCATTGGACCATTCTTTGGTGATCACGTAATATCCATGCTCCTCCACCCAAATCTTTTTTATTAGGCCATGATATTTTCCAGTGACAATAGAGTGCGAAACACGAATTGTTATGTGGGAGTGTTGAGGACGGAAGATGATTTGAGTTGTAGTTATGTGTTGGGTTACACTTGCTTGCCTACCAAGTAGCCATCTCCTCATATACATCTCGAATTACCACTTGTAAGTCATGCTGTTGCTTTTCAATGATCACTATATTCCGATGTTTCTAAATGTTCCAGAGAGGCCATGGTGTTGATCTCGTAATATCTGTTGGAATTCGAGGATTCGTCATCAGTCTTAATAGGTACGTGAAATTGAATTCCAATGAATTTGATGAGTACATGTAAGAGGGTGTGGAATCGACAAAGCCCAAAATTGACATGCTCGAGGGCAGAAGAATAACATGTGGATTAAATTTTCATCCTCATAATGACAAATCTGGCATTTGTCTGGAACCTGGATCTTTCTTCTGCGTAATTGTGAACTAACTGCTAGTTCACCTGATAATGCTCTCTAAAGGAAAAAATTTATTTTACCTGGAATATCTTGTTCCCAAATTTTGTTTTTTCAGATTATTGATCTCAGTTCCATGACTGTTGTTGTCGGTATGACTGTTTGCTTGTTTTTGTAAGAGCCAATATCCACTTTTAACAGTATACATACCACTATTATTGTATCCACAAATCCAGTTGTAAGTCTATGTAGGGTTTGGCCGGGTTTCCATGATTTTCAAGACATCAAAGTAATGAAATAATTCCTCTAGTCTCTGTTCATTCCATTCTTGGTTCTCAATAAGGTCTAAACTTTAAGCATTACGTCGTAACACGGTTGAATACCTATAGGCGATCGGGGTTGATTATGGAAAACTCATTTATCCATCCATACGCGCGTGTTTTGTCCATCCCCAATTGAGCGCTGCAGTCCTTTGCTTAGTGTATATGATACTCGTCCAAGCGTATGAGGGTCTGTTGCCTAAAGAGCAGTTCATAAATAAGTATTGGCGAAGTATGTTTCAAGCTTGCTTAGCAAGCAGAGCTTGATTAAAGGATGTTATATCTCTGAATCCTAATCCTCCTGAGTCTTTTGGCTGACACAATTTTTTCCAAGACACCCATGATATTTTCTTTTTGTCAGCCTGAGAGTTCCACCAAAATTGACACATTGTCGACGTTATTTTCGTACATGTGTGTTTGCATAATTTGAAGCAGGACATCACTTAGATTTGGAATGCTATAGCCACCGCTTTAAGGAGTATCTCTTTACCACCTAGGGATAATGTCTTGTTAAACCACCCAAGCGTTGTGGAATTAAGTTTCTCCGTTATAAAATTAAACATCTCCTGCTTGGATCCTGTAAAATATTCAGGAAGTTCCAAGTATTTTCCACAGCCTCCTGTGATGTGCATTGTGAGAATGTCTTTAATTTTTGTCTTCCTGTCCAATGTAATTTTTGAACCAAATGTTAGCGATGATTTTTGATAATTTATGCCATGGCATGAGGCGGTTTCATAAAATGTTAGACACTAACGTAGAGTGCCGCTTTCCTCTTATGTTGTTTTGCATATGAGTAAATTGTCGCTCGCAAACAGTAATTGTTAGATAAATGGCTAAGTTGGGTGTAAACGAATCCCTGAGAGTGTTCTTCTGCCTTATGCAGTCCTCATCGTGTGAACTAATCCTTTTGCACATAGTATGAATAGAAAAGGCGAAAGAGGGTCGCCTTGACATAGTCTTCTTTGAGTGTAATGTTACCATCAGAACCGAATAAGTGACTAAGGATACGCAAAACATTACCAATCGAATCCATTTACCGTCGAAACCGAGTTTTGTTGGTATTTGCTTTAAGAAGGACCATTTGATACCTCGATATACCCTTGAAGAGAGGACACCTTAAACAAGTTTTGGAAGTACGAACAAGAAGAGAATCTGAACCTGTGCATGGATCAAATCGAACCTAGCAGAGCCATGTACCCACTCAAACTAGAGAGGAAGACTAAACAATCAACCTAGAGTAGCAAAAACCGAGAGTCTGACTACAAACCTAACTAAACCTAATCGGAACTAAACTAAAAAAAACAAGGCAAATGACGACACGATAAATCATATATCAAAGTCGGGAAAAGAAGATCATCAAAGAAAGAGGGATCCAACTTGTGGAGCAAGTCCCGCATCCATCATTAGTTGCAATTTTCCATTGGAACTTAAGACTAGCTAATAGGACCTTTAGAAGGTTCCCATGCAGTTGTGTAAACGTTTTTCACCTTTGATTTGAATAGAGTTCTTAAGAAGACTCTTACAAACCATATCTTGTAAGAAACAATGTCAACCTTTCTTGTCATGTGCGGATTCCTCTTGGCCAGAACGAGTTTTGCATTATGAAAAACTCTCCATATTCTTTGTGGCTTCACCCTCTTCCACTTTCGTCATCCTTTGAAGTCAATTTTACAAAGGAGGAACACCTAGTTTTCCTTTGTCTACCCTCCACCACCATATTCAGTAGAATATATCATCTAAATTCATTTGAACTGGTGATTTGGAAAGGAGACGAATAATCGATAGTTCCAATGTTTGGATAATCATTGAGTATTCAAACATGATACTTTCTCGGTTTTATATTAGTTGTCGTTCTAAATTTTTTTCTTGTTTTAAACAACTTGTCAATATAACATTGCTATAAATTTCACATAGTACTAATAGATTTTACAACTAAGGTTGTAAATTGATTATTATTGTGAGGTTAGTATGGTCAACCTATAAAAAAAACTTAATCTACATAAAACAACTCATAATGACAAGTGAATGAAACAGAGAGAATATGATTTATAGACTTTCTATCTTTTCAAACATTAATAATTTGTTATTTGGATCCGACTAATATCAATCCTATTGGCAATCATGAATTTTATTCCACTCGGCAAAAAACTATTTTTTTTCCAACTTAACTTATTTCATTTCCACTAAGAAAAGAAATTCACTATTAGTTTTGGGCATTCGGGTTCGGGTCTGGTCCATACAGTTTCGGGTTTTGGTTCCATTGATTTAGGACCCATTCATGTATTTTTATTTTTCGGATCGGGTTCAGTTCGGGTATAGATCGGGTTTAGGTTCAAGTATTTTTGTTTATATTTTTATAAAAAATCAAAATTAGTAAATATTTAATAGAAAAATCTACAAAAAACCTAAATTTAATATAAATATATCGGGTACCCGTTCGGTTCGGGTTCGGATTTAGGTTCGGTTTTTTGGGTTTATAAATTTAAGACCCATTTAGGTATTTTTCCGCGTTTGGTTCGGATTCGATTCATCTTTTTCGGATCGGTTTCGATTTGGGTATCGGGTTTTATGCCCAGGACTATCCAGTATTGTGGTACATAGTTCACAAAAAATTGATTTCTGGAAAGTCCTCTAACATTGCATGGCAGGAAATCAGCTATGTGGTTTAAAGCTCTGGGAATCAAGGTGGAGGGGAAGTAGTAGAAGAGACTCCGGAATCGAGCAAATTCCTCTGTAAATGGTGAAAACGCTGGCCAACTACATGGATCTTCGATCATCTTTATCACTTCCGCACAATCCACTGCAAACAACACCTCAGAGACTTGGATGGAGATAAGGCTGGAAATCGTCCACATCAGAGCTTCAACTTCTGAATGCAAAGGGGATAGACTCCACCAAGTTTCACACGCTCCCACATTTACTCCACCAAGACCACCATGGAAGCAATATTATCATAAGCCATAATAAAACTCCGAGTCCTTCTAAAACCCGTCTACGAAGTACCTATACCCAGTGAAACAAGAGATACCAACAAAGGCTTGAACATCAACACCTCGTTCTGATCATGGGATCTGTCAATAGCCTCCAAGGCTTGAACCGAAACGATCCTCACATTAGCCTGAGCCCAAGCAGTAACTTCGTCCTCAGCGTGTTTAACTATTTCCTTGGGGTTTTTATCAATATTTGAAAAAAACTTGTAGTTCCTTGCCTTCTAAATGAACTATAAAAACAAATAGAAACATTGCCTATCCACTTTTAAGGAGATTCTTCAAAGCAGAAAGTTTAAATTGGCAAAAATCAATATAATCCCGGAAAATATCTATTGGAGAAAGGCAAAAAAAAGAAACTTTAAATGAGCTTAATACACATAAAAATCTAAGAATACACCAAAAAAAAATTATTTCATACAATTATCTTGTTACGTTCCTTTTTTCGAATTCTATATACACCAAAATTCTTTTTCGAAAAACATCAAATTATATAGTTATATATATAAAAGAGAGATTGTCTCTCCAGGGCACCTAAGCATATTCGGCTGTTATTATCAACCAATTAGATTATAACATTAAAACACCTCATCTTCTAATTTTAGTCTTAAAAACCAATGAAATTAAGATATTCAAACACGTCATCAACCCTTGAATGAACGCAATTCGTGATTAATAAAGTTTAAGTTGGCAAAAAAAAAAGAATGAACGTAAATCGTTTCGCCTCTAAATCTAAATGAACCCTAATTGATTCAGATTCGCCTATATTCTAAAGTAATAAAGAGAAGAAGAAGGGGAAATGTCTAGAGATGTCTCGGACAAGAAGCCGGAGCTTGAGGATTAGCAATGGAGGTGACGGGGAAAGTGAACAGAAAGTTGTGGAGGAAGCAAGTACGTAGCTTTAACATTTTTGGCTCAATTTAATTTTCCGGAGAATGTTTTAGATTGTTGTAAGACATTCGGAAACCCTCACCGATTTGATCCCATCTGTGGCCGTTTTTGTTAGATGCTCTTGATCTTATCGGTATTGTAAAATCTGGGTTTGGTTAGTAACCTATGAGAGTAAACTTTAATTTGTGTCATTTTATGTAAGACATTGGTGTATGGAATTCCTGCGATTATGCATGTGTTGAAGATGATTAAGAATATTTGTACAGGATCAAAGAATGTTAATCAAGCATGTCTTGTTTTTTTGCCTACATGGGAATTGACATCGTCTTCCTATTACCACATTGTTAGTCCTAACCTCTTTGCTTTGTTAGTCCCTATCGAGCTGCAACACTGTTTCAGAAGCTGGGGAGCTCTGGTGTGGCCAAGTTCTATATTAAACAATGATTGTTGCTTATGAAAGAGTTGGTCTAATGGTCATGCTAAGTCTCTACATCACGATTTCGAGCGCTCGGAGAATAACCCTTCGGAAACTGCTATCACCATTCTGGCTAAAGCCGAGAGAATGGAAAAGGCGACATGAGTTTTGCATCAAGGTTTTGAATCTGGTGAAGTAAGGGATATATCACCATTTGGTTATCTGATCAATCTTTACTCAAGAAAACCAAAGGTGCATAAATGTTATTTAGGTTTTTGAGAAAATGAGAAGTGCTGGTTATTCCCTAGATTCAAATGCCATAGTTTTAGTGTTGCATACAGGAAACAAAGAGTTAAAAAGCTGATACGGTGTACAGAAAAATGTGTTTATCCTGATGGAGGTCATGTTGCAATTGCTGAGTTTATACTCATCTAAGATAGATTTTGAGATGGTTTAATCGTTGTTTGAGAAATTGAAATTTCATCCTAATGTCAATAACAAAAAGTTGCATTTGATTGTGGCGGCTGCTATGTATGAGAGATAAACTAAAGCATCACTTCACATATTCCTTGTCATATAATTATTTATTTTTCTATCTGATTAAATAAAGTGATCTTTCCAGCAATAATATAATTGATTTTCGCAAAATATTAGCATCCATGAAACTCCAATTTCTTGTTAATAGAAAGTAAGAAATGAGAGGAAGACTTCTATCATCCTGCAAGCCAAGCCTGTAAATCAATAGAAAATGGTAAAACCAAACAATTGTATAGTTATGAACCAAATCTAACGAATAATTAGATGACTAAGTTTGGTTTTAGTTTTACTAAAAAATTAAAATGTTGTTGATTGGGAAAAAAATAAGGTAACAAAAACACAATTATTAGTTCAGAAGAGATGATTTTTTTTTACGAAAATGAAGAAAGTACAAAAATATTCATGTTAACAAAATGAGTTTATTTTCATCTCTAACTTTGACAGTCTATTTAATTAAACACAAAATTAAATTTTAAAACCTAATTGAACCCGAAATCAAAATTAAATACACAATTGCACCCAACTAAAAGTTAAAAAACTAATTGCACATAATACTAGGTAAATACGGTTTGCTTGTATTCCAATTTATCATTAACATTTTTAAATACCAATTAAAACCGAAGTAAACCAGATTATGACCCAACTAGAATGGATTATGACCCAATTTCTATGCTGATTACGAAGAAAAACAAATAGTCGAAACCCCCAATTATCGAAACCTTCTCTGCAAATCCTAAAATTTAAAATTCACTAATCAATTATACAATGTAACTAAGAAGATTCGAACCTAAAAGTGAGAAGATTTGAACTGAAAGTGACGAAGATACAATCTATAGAAGTGAAGCTCGTGATCGATTTGGTAGATATTCTATTGGAGATATACGACGAAGTTGGTGAAAGTGAGAACAATGGGTCACGTTTGAAGACCCTAATGACCCAAAGAACTCCAGAAAGACAATTCAAGTAACTCCCCAAAGAACTACAGCTTCTAATGTTTGTGATAGCTGTCAATAATATTTGTGACAGAGAATCACGCTTCAAAATCAAACAAAATGATTTTGTGTTGGTAATCTCTCTGTTTGTACCCTATAGTCCTCTTGACAAACAAAATCAAGAAGAATATATGAAAGCAATGGATCGATACTGTCAAAAAAAAAGTTGATCGGTTAGAAAAAAAGGAAATCGTGAAGAAGATAAGAAATCGAGATAGAACAATAATTAGGGTTCTTCGTCCTTTAACGAAAATTTTGTGGGTTGAGTTTCGGGTCAAAAGAGGAATAGAGTCAGGTTAAAAAATAAGGAAACCGACCCAGATTCATGGTTTCATCTGTTTGGTATCGTGAACCAACAATAAAACCAGCTAACCGACCCACATGTGCAATGGTGTATTTTTTATTTTTTTTGGTCAACCAATATATTAATTAAACTAGACCATCAGAAAATGATGGTAGTAAAATTTACAACACCAAACCATTAACTGACTCTCTAATAGAGCGAGCGAGAGCATCAGCTTTATGGTTTAGAGATCTCGGAATTACATGAAGAGTGAAAACGCGAAAGAGAGACTTTAACCTGAGAAATTCCTCCTGGTAAAGTTGGAAAGCCGACCACCCGGCAATGGTGTATTTAATTTTAATTTCGGGTTCAATTAGGTTTTAAAATATAATTTTGTGTGTAATTAAATAGAGGATCAAATTTAGGTACATCTGTTTTTATATCAAAATTTTGTTGATCTAATAAAGTTATCCCGCACGTAGCAAATGACATAGTATATTACATGTCATGATTTACAAAAAAAAATATAAGAAACAAGAGTATATACTTACTTTCAAGGGCATGGTTGGAGAGCAATCTGCAGAAATTTGAAAGCAAAGTTATCCATGAACACATATTCTTTGTGCTTAAGAATTTGGACACAGTTCACATCAACTTTGAAAAGACATTTTTTAAAACCAAAGTGTAGCGCAGGTACTAATCTAGTAGCTTCTTTTTCTATTGTAGATAAACACCCACAAAAGTTTAGGATTAGTGTGCAGTAACATAAGTGTATTGTTTAGAAGCAGTTAAATTAGTCATATGCGTATCACCGCGTAATCCGAAAATTCTCAAAGCAGAGTGGCAGGCTTACAATATTCACTTTCCTCGACTCCCCTAATTTTCCCAGGTCGGAAAATTCTAAATTTATCGTCGATTAGTACCCTCCTACAGATCCGACCTGACATATTTCGACTGACTTTTGTCGAATTCCGATTAGATCTTTCTTCTAAGATACTTTTAGCGAAGCCCTAAGTACCATTGATTTGTTGGGCGAGTTCTTCTCGCATGTTGGCATTATATCTTTAGACGTTAGGGTTCATCGTTCTGTTTTCACATAACCCAAGAATCAAATTTTCCTGCTTCGGCATCAATGGGTCGCTCCCGAGGGAATTTCCACAATTACGAAGACCCTTCCCAGAGGTTTGCTTTTAATTTACCACTGATCTTTCCGATACGGGCTTTTGTGGATTTCATTTTTGCAATTGCCAATTTTCTGCTGAATTGATTGAATATCAATTTTCTTTGAATCTGCGTTGCGCAGTAACCATTGATTTCCAATTGGGACAATGAGTATCGCTTCAAATTTGTCGCTTTTGAAAACCTTCAGTAGCTCTATATTCATCTGTGTTAATTGTCTTTCCACTGTTAAAGCTATTGTGAAAGAATTGTGTTACTCGTTTGTTGCAGAACGAGGAAAAAGAAAAATGCTGCTAATGTGGAGAACTTTGAGTCTACTTCTATGGGTAAAATATACTCTTTAGGCCTTTTTTCGTTCTCCTATCAAGATCCTTCTTTTGTTGTAACATTTTTGGTTGTGGAGACAGTTCCAGGTACCGAAGGAGGAGGGAAATACAACTGCGATTATTGTCAGAAAGATATTACTGGCAAGATTAGAATCAAATGTGCTGTCTGTCCCGATTTTGATCTCTGTGTAGAATGTATGTCTGTTGGAGCAGAGATCACTCCTCACAAGTGTGATCACCCATACCGAGTTATGGTTAGTTTGCATTCCCTTTTCCTACTTTTTTAAATTTGCAAAGACTCTGATTCACAGAGAAAGCGATGAGATTTCTGCGGACTCCGTAAATAGATATTTTGGTTTAATACGTCAAAACCAAATCTATCTTGTTTGCTTTTATCAGGGAAATCTAACCTTTCCGCTTATTTGTCCGGACTGGAGCGCGGATGATGAAATGCTTCTCCTGGAGGTACCACTTCTTTAAGATCTTTATACTGATACAGGTCTACAATTTATGTTTCTTTCAGAAAACTATAATTTCTATCTATCACTTATTTCAGGGGCTTGAAATTTATGGCTTGGGAAATTGGGCAGAGGTCGCTGAGCATGTAGGAACGAAGAGTAAAGAACAGTGTCTCGAGCACTACAGAAACATATATTTAAATTCGCCCTTTTTCCCTCTTCCAGTATGCTATATCGATCTGGAAATATATATCTGCTACAGTTATCTAGCCTTCGATTGTATTAATCCAGGGGAAACGTTTTATTTCTCAGGATATGTCACATGTAGCAGGGAAGAACAGAAAAGAACTTCAAGCCATGGCAAAAGGACGCATCGAAGACAAGAAAGGTCTGCGCTACTTTGCTTGATAGTTGTTCCTGATTCTTTGTTGTATGTATTGCTATCTTAATTCGAAAATTGATGTGGGTTCTCCTTTGGTAGCAGAGCAGAATATGAAAGAAGAGTACCCGTTCTCTCCTCCTAAAGTCAAGTATGTCTCTAGTTTCTCTCAGATACTATATTGTGATACCCTATATTTTACTCATGTCTTTGTCAAAAAATTTCGCAGAGTTGAAGACACACAAAAAGGTGAGTCCCTTGCTTGCTGCTCTTCTCGTTGTGCTATTTACTTTCTCTAGCTTACACCAGTAGTTATATCTAGGTCACTATCTTTTTTACGTCTTAAAGAAGCAAATTCGATTGAACATAGTTTTGTACTGGTATATATTTTCCCTTTTTCTCTGTGCTGATGTGCTTTGTGGTCAGAATCTCATACAGACAGGAGTTTTGGAGGGAAGAAACCTGCCGCCTCGGTAAACAGCTCTTTAGTTGAATTGAGTAACTATAACCACAAAAGAGAAGAGTTTGACCCTGAATATGACAACGATGCTGAGCAACTCTTGGCTGAGATGGAGTTCAAAGAGAACGATACTCCTGAAGAACATGAGCTGAAGCTCCGTGTGTTGCGTATCTATTCGAAAAGGTACAGCTTTTAAGATCAGAAGGAGAAGGAAGTTTCTTGATTTGCCACCCTTGTTGATGCATATGAGTGTGATGTTTGCAGGCTTGATGAGAGGAAACGTAGAAAGGAATTCATAATAGAAAGAAACCTGTTGTACCCAAATCCCATGGAGAAAGACCTGTCTCAGGAGGAGAAAGTGCAGTGTCGGCGTTTGGATGTTTTTATGCGGTTTCATTCAAAGGAGGAGCACGAAGAGCTACTTCGTAGTGTCGTGAGCGAGTACCGTATGGTAAAACGTCTCAAAGATCTTAAGGTAAGGACATTACTACTCTCAAATTTCGTGTTTGGTTGCTGGGATATGGCTCACTGTTTTAGATTGGATGGAGCAGGAAGCTCAATTGGCAGGGTGTCGTTCCACGGCCGAAGCAGAAAGGTATCTGGGGAGGAAGAGGAAGAGAGAGAATGAAGAAGGGATGAACAGAGGGAAAGAGAGCGGTCAATTTGGTCAAATTGCAGGGGAGATGGGCTCTAGACCTCCTGTGCAGGCTTCTTCAAGCTATGTGAATGATTTGGATCTGATTGGGTTCACGGAGTCACAACTGCTGTCTGAATCCGTGAGTGTAGAGAGACTATACAGCGTGAGATGAGTTTTGTTTCGTTGTAACTGAAAGAAGGGTTGTTTGTTTTGCAGGAGAAGCGTCTATGCAGTGAGGCCAAGTTGGTTCCACCAGTTTATCTACAGATGCAACAAGTGATGTCACATGAGATATTTAAAGGGAACGTGACGAAGAAGTCGGATGCATATAGCCTGTTCAAGATTGATCCTACCAAAGTGGATCGAGTTTATGACATGCTTGTGAAGAAGGGTATTGCTCAACTTTAAACTTGTGTAGCACAAGTTGTGTTGTATCATATGTGAGCTCAATTTAGTTATTTGTTGACAATCCCTGTGTTTATTACACCTTGTCACAATTATTAGTTTATAATAGAGAAAAACGATTCACTTATCCGCAGAAATTTTCTTCCTTTTTTGAGAAAAGAGATAAGGTGAATGAGAGCCACACAATCTAAAACCCAAATGTTCAGTATATAAGAAAGAATCAGAGTTATACAAAGGAGAAAGAAGTGAGATGGAGATTATATCTCTCCCCAAAATGAAACTATCTTGTCTTCAACCTCACCTTCATTTTAGTTGTAGCAGATTATTAGCAGCAGTTCAGGCGTTTCCAAGCTCAAGCGTAAAGAACAGAACATCATGTCGCTTTCGGTGCGGCTCAGCCAGAAGAAGACTAACGGCGGAAAGCAGCAAGCTTGAAAAGGCACAACTACCTCTGGGTTTGGAACGGCACTGGAGACATGCTGTGGTGGGAGGAGTCTCGGTAGGGTTGATGATGGTTTTGATATTGGGAATGGATACAGAGAAAGCCATGGCTTTTGGTCCAGAAGGTCCTTTAGTGGAAGAGTTTTGGGACAACGTTAGAAGGTATGGTCTTTACGCTCTCACGGTCAGCACTGGAGCTCTCTCCGCCGTCTTTGAGCCCATCTTTGAACTCCTTAAGAACCCAATCTCTGCCATTCTCATTATACTCATCTTAGGTGGAAGCTTCTATATCGTTTCTCAAGTTGTCTCCGCCATGATCGGTGTCAACGAATTCGCTTATGATTACAGTTATTGACCAACTATAGTTTGTTTTGTTCTCTTCATTAATACTCTGCTTTTATGCTCTGTCTTTTTGCTTATCTCATTTAGTTTGTTACACAGTCAATCTGCATTTTATTTGATTTGACATAAGATACACCAAATTATGTACATTTGTAAAATGATCTTAAAATATGGAGAATTTTGGGGCGAATCTTTTTCAATCGTACTTGTAAGAATCTTCAGGCCGTCCTGCGACGTAATCCATCAGTCTCTCGCCGGTGCCTTCTTCTGAATGTTGTTGAAAGCCACCAAAGGTGACTGCCATCGCCAAGAAGGCGGCCGTTGACGCAAACAGAGGCCAGAAATAGGCTAATATGTTCACAATCCTTGGTGCTGCGTACAAGAGCGACGCAACAATCACGCTCACCATAATTGTCATCATCAAATGGAATCTGTATTCCATTAGCTTTGCCTGGATCTCCATTTCCTTGTGATTGAACTTGGTGAGAGACAGAGAGAGAGAGAAAAGTAGAGATGCTGAAGCCAAAACTCTGAAGATTGCAGTTTATGAAGAAGGAAACTCAGATGGTTTTGATTTCAAAGTTGGTACCTTTGGCTTTGTTAATCAATTGCAAGTTCTCAAGTCCTTTTCTAGTGCGCTGTGATTGGTGAAGATTCCCTTGTTTAACCCACTAATCAATGATTACTCTAGCCAAAAGACATGAATTACCCTTCTGTTTAAGGAATGTGAAGGGATATAGTCGTCATTCTAGAATTAATAAAGATGGCTTTGGTTAGAGGAATGGGTTTTGTCTGTTTTCTTCATGTTGATTACCAGATCAAAGACTGTGTAAGAGAATAATGAAGGCATAGGAATCGAATCGCTTTGAAAAGTTTCTTCCTTTTCTTCAAATCCAATAGAAAGGCATCATCTTTCATCTCTTTATTTACTTATAAAACTCCAATTTGTCGTTACCAACCAAGTGATTAATTAACATTGAAGATTTCAAGTAAATACTTTATGTCCTTTCTTCTAATAGGTCTCCAAAAACAAACCCACTAAAAGACCTGCAAGTGGAACACTTACAGATCAGCACTCGCAAGATCTTCTCAACACAAAATTTACAACCACTAGACTGAGTGATTAAACTTCTCACCCTTCTGCTACTCAGCGAGATTCAAAATTAAACATCAAAAGCAAGTATCATAAGTTATCTACTTCTATTATTGTTTGCAGAGATGGCTTCCATTTCTGCTTAAAGGAAATGCCTTGTGCATTTTGCAGAAGCTCGAGCTGTTTCCTTGTAAGAGTGATCTTTATAAACCGCCTTCTTCCTGTTTTCTTCTGCTCAGCTGCCTCCCAAGGTGGTGACTCCTTGGCCTTCTCTGTTGGTGCCTCATTCAACCACACATCTCTAACTTTGTTTTCATGCTTGCAGAGTGATGAGTGAATGCAGTTTCCCATGATTCGTAGCGATGTGATGATGCCTAAACACCTACTGTTTTATATTCAGCTCTTAGACCAACGTGCAACCCATCATGAATCCACCAACCCTTTTCTTTATTGTGGTCAGCTAATGTAGCAGCACTTAGAAAAACATATCTTGTTTCACGTGCAAAGGTTAACCTTAGTCTATAATCTTAATGAAATCAGAAATCAGTACAGCATGCTTTCCAGGAGGGATTCAAAGTCAAATCACCACCGCCCCAATATCTAAAGTCAAGAGGATGTGAAGAGAAGACCATGAACTAGGCAGAACGAGACTTGATCAGTTTTCTAAATTGTTTAAAATGTGTATAACACTATAACCCCAGTTTGCTAGCATTACAAAATCTTTTCTGATCCAGAAAATTCCCATATCGGGAAAAATAGAGCTACTAAATAGTGAATAAAGCTCGAAGCCACAGACGTATCAAAACTACATACCATATACGAGCTAAACAGAAACTTCTTCAGAAGAACGTCTAGACTCCAACCATGCCTTTGCTGCAACACTAGTAGTCAAAAACCAGCCAACCTTATCCGGGGCTTCATGGAAAGGAGCATTAAGCTCCTTTAAGTGAGACTCAAAAACAGCTGCCAGACCTTTATCTGAATATTTGTGTTTCCCATGTCCAGTGTTGATTCCAAGCAACGGAGGGAACTCTTCTCCGGATTTCAAAGCTGCCTCTGATAAGTCGTTCATCCAAACATGAAGAGCTGTCAAGGCTGCGCCGAGAGATAGACTTTTCAGATGTAAGGACCACTGGGTAGCAGATTTCGATTGGAGACCAGAATAGATGTCCAATTCCAGCCCTAGTTGTAGGATCTCACAAGCTCTTTCCAACTTATTGAGATTGACACAGAGATCAATCAAGCAATTCAAATATGCTTTCTTTACATCAGAGCCAATGGAATCAATCAGCTCAGACGCTTCCTTCTTGAACATCCCTTCCTCGTAGTTTTGCTCCTCGACCAACATCTTTACAATAAGACCAAGCTTTGGCTTAGCCTTCTCGACACAGCCAACGAGCTTCCCAATTTCCTCGCTCGGGGTCTGGGTCATTACATTCAGAAGGCACCCACAAAATCTATCGTCTGGAGTTATACCCAGTTCCAACACTTGATCGAATGTCCTCACAACATCATCTACTTGTTTGGCTTTCCCATAACACTGGATAACTGACGTAAGAACAAAAAGAGTAGGCTCAAAACCAGCTTCTCTCATTTGAAGAAGAGCCGCCTCAGCCTCTGAAACCCTGCCACTGCACGAGTACACAGTGATCAGCGAAGAGAAGGTCCAGCTGTCCGGATCACAAGTCCCGCAATTCTTCATATCTTGGAAAATTTCAAAAGCCTCGTCCACATATCCGATATCAGCACACATGGACAAGAGAGTATTGTAAAGAATCACAGTTAAAGACAATCCTTTTTCCTTCATCTCTCGGTAGATGACAAGCGCATCGTCGCCATAACGAGCTCTGCCATAGGCTCTAATAAGAGCAGCATAAGTACTCCAATTGGGTGTAAAGCCATTGGTAAGAAGATCCTTGTGGATTATTTTAGCCTGCCAAGGCCTCTTGGCTCTACCCATAGAATCTAACAACCTATTGTAAATAACCAGATTAGGCTTCACCCCAAGGGCCTTCATCTCTTCATAGATATTGAGACACCCATCATAGTTCCCAGAAACACCATAGATCCTAATTAAAGTTGAAAAAGTAACAGGGTCAATGCGCCATTTCTCAGTCCTTGCACGGTCATACAAACTCAAGGCCATCTCAACGTTACCAGCACGGCCATAAGCGTCAATCATAGCTGCCAATGTGACATTATCAGGCTCACATCCAAAAAGAGGCATTTTCTCAAACCATTCAACAGCTCTCTTAGGTAAACCACACTGCCTAGCACAGCTGATTATCGTAGTGAAGGTTGCATTGTCCGGCTGGACATCTCGCTCAAGCATTTCGCCGAACAGCTTCTCTGATTTGTCAAGATCCTTGCTTTTCCTGAACACCTTCATGGTGACATTGTAGAGAATCACTTCCCTGCTAGGTTTCAGCGTCTCCAAGAGATTATTCAACACAAGTGGCGCAGTTTGTGGGTTGGTCATGTTATTGAGTGTAACAACAGCATCTTGCTCAAACAGCTTACCACCAAACCCAGTGATTACATCGCAAACATCAGCCTCGTTTGGCTCACACGCGTCTAGAGACTCGGCTAATTTGATAAGAGAAGAGTACCTCGAATCGTACGACTTGCTACGGAGCATAGAAGCTCTGGGATTTTTGGGATTCACCCAAACGTAGCTTTTGGAAGTAGCAGCAGAATCTGGCAAAGGAAGATCCCCATCAACTGTAGGTTTTTCACTCTGTGAAACTGCTTCTTGTACGGAAACATGGCTTACTTGGAGAACGTTTCTGGAGTTGTAAGGAGAAGAATTGGGGTTGTAAGAGCAAACGAAACTCCTTGGAGTCGATTTGGGATAAAGTGAGAGAAGATTGCAGAGAGGAAGAGGGTCATGAAGAAGAGAGGAGGAAGATGAGCATAAATGATGAAAGGACATTTTTTGGCCACTTCTCCACAGTGTGCAGCCTCGAGACCTTATCCAACAAGCGAGTCTCTGCAACTTTGTAGAAGAAGAAAGAAAATTGTGTTGTTGTTTTAGTGTTCCGAAGGTAACTGCGTGCTGTCTCTATGGTTAAAACCCACTGCACAGCGGGACTTTGAAATAAACGATAGCCCATGGGCCCAAATAGACTCACAGATACATAAGAAAGGCCCATTTATTGTTTTATGATTTCTCATTTCTGACAAATTCTTGTAGTCATATCTGTGACATGAATGCTTAACATGCAATTCACCACATGAATGAATATTCTGGAATTTCAACATGTTGACATAGTTAGATGTACACAATATTTAAGATAGTGTTGAAAGCTAATAAAGTTAACATTTATTATCTTCTTTTTAACACGAAATTCTATAGACGCCATTATAATAATCAGATAAGGAAGCTTCGTAATAAAAAGGTACACACATCCCAAATCCCGATCATTCTACCGACACTTTAGTAATAGAAGGATGAAAACAAAGTTAAATCAGACATAGACACATCACATAAAGTAGATTACGTGTAAAGCAAAAAAGCTATTAAGAAAATGAGATAAATTCCTTTAATGTATACAAGTTAACAGCTTATAGAACGAATGGACAACCAAAATGGAAATGGCCACCATTTACAAAAGACAACGATCCTTCCTTCCTTATTTATTCTCCTAATCACAACATACAAGTAATTATCTCTATAAAGTTTGTTTTTTATGCTTTTTAATTATTATTTGTATATAAGAAAAAAGATTGAATAAAAAGATTGATTTATAAAGAGAGAAGTGGATGATGAGTCATCACATGATGGAGCAGCTTTGTGGGTTCTCTTCACTGAAGTAATCGCACCTGGTGACGTGGCATTGTCGATAAACAGGTGGTGGTGGGCAGCCGCCTCCCCAGCTGTCGTAGACTGGTCGTCCATAGCACTCGTATGGTTGCGGCGGTGGCATTCCATATCCATTGAAAGATGGGCCTCCGTATCCGTCATAGTACGGCCCACAACACATCGCTGGGCCTTGTGGCATTACTGGGATAGCTTGTGCTGGTGGTCCAGCCGGCTTTGGTGCTGGAGCTGGAGCTGGTGCAGGAGCTGGTGCGGGTGCTTGTTTGGGAGCTGGTGCGGGTGCAGGTGCTTCTTTGGGTTTTTCAGCTGGCTTTGGTTTCTCTGCTTCTTTGGGCTTTTCAGCTGGTTTTGGCTTTTCTGCTTCTTTAGGCTTTTCGGCTTCCTTGGGTTTTTCCTGAGGTTTTGGTTTCTCAGCTTCTTTAGGCTTCTGTGGAGGTGGTTGTGCTTGTGGTGCTGGTGCTGGTGTTGGTTGAGGCGGCTTGGGGGTGATGATCTCGATGGTTTTGATGGAGCCACCGCCTTTGGAGCATAATTTGTCCATGATCCTCTCAGGACTGCAACAAACCACCTTGATGATGACAATGTTGGACTTTTCATCGAACACTTGGTCTCTTATTTCTCTTGTTCCCAATCATACACAAGTAATCCACTCAGTCCATTTCCTCACCAATCAAATCATTATCAACTAAAACAATAATAATTCACACAAAGATAAGAAAAGAAGTAACTCACGATGGAATTTGCAGAGAACCTTCTTCACCTTCTTGTAACACTTTTCACAATCGAGATCTACCTTCAACTTCATCATAGTTACCTGTTTTTCAGATATCAACATCACCAAATTCTCAGTTTTTTCTTTTAAATGTAAAAATTGGATCCTCAGAGGATAAATTACTATTTATATACTTTGGATTTGACGTTTATAAGATGTTATTACTGGAAGAAACAGAAAATTAGAAGAACAGATTCGATCTCTGACACAAAAAAGAATCTGATTTCTTCTTTTAACTTCTTATTTATTATTTTTATTGGTTTAAAGAGAATCTGATTTCTTCTCAAAGAGCTTCCACAAAGTTGGCACTCTGTTTTTTTCAATCCACACAAAAACAAACAGAAAAACTTCCTTAAGGTAAATAAAAATAAAAAAGAAGAGAGATGAGCACAAAAGGGTTTTTCAAAAGCTCCACAAGATGTAAATATTCTAAAGACCCACATATTAAAAATCAAAACTTTCTCAGTTTACTGAATAAAAAACAAGAGAAGACTTGAAGAAGAGAATAAACCTTTTCTTTGCCCTTCTCAGCCATGGCTTCTTCTGGGATCTGAGATCTGACGGTGGTTTTAGCTTAGAGTCTATTTCAAGAGAGAGAGATAGGTGGTGGTGAGTAGTATACCTTTTTATAATAGCAGACTCAAATCCAACTCAACCAATAATGTTCTGACACGACTCGCAATTTGCGTCCATTTTCATTAACCAAAACTTTTTTCTATTTGTTATCAAACAAAACAAATGCTATGGGTACAATAATGAAGTCGCCACAAACCCTTTTCACATTTCTCTAACTTTCATAGTTGCCATGATTTCACTTAACCAATATTTCTTTTACCAAAATCATTTAATATTTCTTTATAAGTTTCAATACATTAACATGTAATAACAAAATACGTAATAGGAAGAAGTGGAGGAGTGAGTCGGCTAATTTAATATCAATCACAATCATACTTCCTTCAACGCAACTCTCTGTCCCCTTTATCTTTTTTTTAATATTATAAAATTTTTTTGGGAAATGCATCTCAAATACCCTTTAGATACTTAATTGTGTCAAATGTCTTTATTTTTTTTTATTTTTTTTGCCAAATACCTCTCTTTTTGTCAATGAAATGACAATTTTATTCCTAAAAGTAAAAAAAGAAGAAATCATTCACGGTTAGAAATTGTGTTGTCTCTTCTATGTTCAATTGTTCACGGTCAAGAGACTAGAAAGTCTCTTCTTCAACGTTCCCTTCTTTCTTCTTTGGCAAACTCTATAAATTATTTTCTTCCTCCACTGTAATTCCTATAGAAACCCGAGAAGTAAAAAAAACATGCTTTGGATTTTTCCTTCACGACTCGTTTCCCAATCGGATCATTATGTCGATTACAGATTTTGGCGGTGTTGGAGACGGCAAAACATCGAACACAACGACTTTTCACCACGTTGTACGGCACCTTGAAGGTTTTGCGGCTAAGGGTGGGGTCCAGCTTAATGTCCCAAAGGGCACCTGGCTCTCCGAAAGCTTCAATCTCACCATCAATTTTACACTCTTTTTCGAACACGGTGTTGTGATTTTGGGATCCAAAGTAAACTCCAATTATAAATTCTGCAGCAAAGTTTTCATTTTTATCTTTGGTTCTGAATAAGTTTAACAATTCCGTCTAAAATCCATGTCTATTGTTGTTGATGTGATTTGTCCATGTCTAGTTGCATTATAATCAACTTTGATCATTACGAAACTATCGTTTGTCCATGTCCATGTACATGCGAAAACCAGTCCATGTTTCCATGAATATTACTCGCTACGAACATTGTCCTTATAAATCAGAGATAATATAAAACGCTACATAGGACAAATGTCATATTATTATGTCCATGAAAATGCCATACTAGTTTGTCCATGTCCATCATAATGTATGTCCATGTCCATTATAAATTATATCCATCAAATATTATGTCCATGTTAAGGATATATTGACAAAGTTATTGCTTTCTCCAGACATCATCAATATCTTTAACAATTGCAATTAACATGGACATAATTGGGGAAGGAGGCAATGACAATATTATTATTCTTGTATCTACCTTTGTCCATAGATATTGCTATTTCCTGATAATGTCTATGTGTATAAAAAATACATTTGTCCATGTCCATAGTAGAATTTGATACATTTTGTCACGTATAGACATTATTCTCGTTGTTCTTTTTCCACGTCTACTACAATATATATTAAACGCAATTGTGTACGAATGTCCATTTCCATACCACAATCTCTTACACCTAGTCCATATGAATATTTCTCTTTTCATCCTTTGTCCACATCTAAATGAATATATATTAAACACCATTGTTTAGAAATGTCCATATTCATGATACAATCTAGTACATCTTGTCCCATATGAAAATTAATTTCGTCGTCCTTTGTCCACGTCTTCTAGAATATATATTAAGCACAATTGTGTAAGAATGTGCATATCCATAACACAATCCGGAGCACTTTGTCCCATAAAATATTACTCTCACCATACTTTGTAATTGTATGTCCATGTCCATGAATATATAATCTAATTTGTTACGGCTACATGTCCATGGGCTTAGAATTTGACTGTATAATGTTCATGTTCTTTTTTGGGATGTTAGCAGAACTCATATGTGATTTCTTAATTGTTAACCCAGTGACAAAATTAGCTATGCCATGTCTAATTACATGAGTATGTGTTCATATATACATTCTTTATTGTGTCGGTATAGAAATCTATGTTATGGAGCTACACTAATAAACAGTGAGTTCAGCGAATCCACTAGGAAACGTCCACATGTTTATTTATCTGCGAAGGATAAAAAAAAGAAAGTTTCGATCATGAATAATTTCGTCTTTTTAAATGGATAAGAGGATATGCTACACAATTTAGAAACCATAAGAGTATTTAATACAAATAACTCTCAAGGCTAGTCATTCCTTTTTTTTGCAAAGTAAAGAATCTTCGAAATTTGTTTTTCCAGCTCTATAAATCAACTACTCCAACAGTACCGACGCCCACATATCACATGCTTTCTAAAACCATCAATTAAAATATGGAGATTGCTTAAAAAATTTGTATATTTATCTTTGAACATATCACTAACGAACAAAACAGAGCAATCATCATCATCAATTCTTCTCATACGTAAGAAGGAGATATAACGAAAGAAAACAACAAGAAAAGAGCTGGAAGATTCTTCGTCACATCCGAAATTAGTTGGTAGAATAAAGTGCTTATGTTTTTGGAGTTTTATATTTTACAAAGGCCAATAGAATATTGGTATATGAGTTTTGATTCGATGGGTTATTATAAAACCCAATAGATTAGTGCTACGGTGAGTACGGAGCAGATATTATGAATATTTGTAATATCTGTGATCCGTTTCGTTTGAACTGAATATTTGATTTTATGATTTATTTTGATCCAAAAATTTTTAGATATCCGACAATTCGAATATTTATTTTTTTCAAAGATCTGCGAATAATCCGCTTCAATCCGTTTTTTTTTAATTAATTAAGATAAAATACATAAAAATAACAAAAAAAATATTATAAAACAATGTCAATATAAATTTTAAAACTCAAAATAAGCATTTTATCAATATAATTTTTGTAAAGTAACTATAGTTAACCTTTAAAGATTAAATTTATTTAATCAAACTAATTAAAAAACAAAAATCATACTAAATCACATAACCGAAAATGGTAACATAAATGATATTATCTATTGATAAATAGACATATACTAGTGAAATGTATACATAAATGGTAGTATAAATGATATTATACTAGTATCATTTAGTGGCATAATATCGTTTATCGATAGATACATATATTTCAATAGAATATTTTAGAGAAGAACTTATTGATAAACGATAGAATACTTCAATAGAATATATATCTATTTATAAACGATATTATGCCACTAAATGATATTCATAAATGATAGTATAAATGATATTATACTAGTGAAATGTATACATGAAGAACTTGATATTGATAAACGAATCGGAACGAATATCCAATTTTTTTAAAGATAATATTTATTATTTGCTTTGGTTTGAACGGATATTATATTTTATTATTTATTTTACTCCAATACTTTACAAATATCCAAAATTTTTAGATCGAATTAAATCAAATACCGAATCGGATCTAATCTTACAAATATTTTGCACATTCCTAGTTACTGCAAAGTACAAAAGTATTACTCTTATTGGCTCTCTACTTTAGATCAGAAACTTTAATCATACTTTCTAAGTCCAATGGGCCGTCCCACATTTTTTAATTCATTCAGTCTGTCTAAATTAGTTGGTTGGTGTTTTCATTAATTTGTTTCCGGTTGGGATTAGGTAAAGCCTTGGCAGGATTGGGCTTGTGTTGGTTTTGGTTCCATAATTTGTTTGGAGTGTAATTTGAAGTGTTCAAAATTTATATCACAAATTTCAAGTGACTAATAAAGATATATCAATCTACGCATTTTTAATTGACTTGTAAATCTATAAAATTTACATAATATTAGATTACAAAAAACACACACGAATCCAGTTTAAAAGTGGTCCGGTTGACCCTATCAGAAATTGACAAATGTCTAGAATTATGACTAGCAGCTCCATAGATTTTGTGAGGGAATATTCCACATCATAAAATGGAAGATGATTTTGATTATTATAGAAGTGATATGAATAAAGTCATTTATTTCCAGATTGATTTTGAGTAACTCACAAAGAAACTCAAAACAAATAACAGTAAGAAACAATAATAAAACCAAAATTAGCAGGGACAAATATAAAAGCTTTAGAAACAGTGCAAATCAATGAATGTAGAATAAACATATAAAGTTGATTGACTGTGCAGAAAAGCATAAAATAAAATAAAAACTAACAAAATGAAAACTTCAGTAAATTTCTCATATGTTTAATTTGCAGTAAATTTCTTATATGGATTACAGAAATGTTTAACCAATATAAAGCATAGATGGTGGGTTCAATTTGAGTTACTTTATATTTTTATTAATTTGGTTTGATTTCGGTTAGAATGTACACAATTGTTTTCAATCATGATTAACAATGGATTTGAACTAATTATTTGTTGGAGCTGAAACAATAATACACGGAAGAAACAAAACAAAAAAGAATACAACCACGAAAATTGCAGAGCCAAAAAAACCTTATGCACTTGAGAGAATCAGACCACCTAATCCGGTGCGGGAACAACAAGGTGGTGATCTCTTAGCGTTAACTCTGCTCTCGTCTCTTGTGCACTCAAGAACACGAGATGAATCTCTCAAAAAATATCAAAAAGAGAAGAAGTAATCACCAGATAAGAAGAAGAGAAAGCTGAAGATTAGTTTATGAACAAGATTAGTTCAATTTGAGTTACTTTATATTTTTATTAATTTGGTTTGGTTTTGGTTAGAATGTACACAATTGTTTTCAATCATGATTAGCGATGGATTTGAACTAATTATTTGTTGGAGCTGAAACAATAATACACAGAAGAAACAAAACAAAAAAGAACACAACCACGAAAATTGCAGAACCAAAAAAACCTTATGCACTTGAGAGAATCAGACCACCTAATCCGGTGTGGGAACAACAAGGTGGTGATCTCTTAGCATTAACTATGCTCTCGTCTCTTGTGCACTCAAGAATACGAGATGAATCTCTCAAAAAAAGATCAGAAAGAGAAGAAGTAATCACCAGATAAGAAGAAGAGAAAGCTGAAGATTAGTTTATGAACAAGACTATGATCTTTTCTAATTCATCAAGAGTATCAATGAACTATTTCTTCTCTAGCTTGATATCTCCTTCTATCTGCTTACTGTTCTCTTTCTTTTTATCGAATCTATCCTAAAAAAAACTTATAATTTGATCATCTAGGTAGAAAATACAAAGATGGCTTTGAAATAATTTTTGAAGGTAACATTTATATTTTATGTATAATAATGATGTTTTTTAAGATGTTTGCAGCACTACCTGCCTAGGTGGAGGATTAGTTGAACAGTCTTCAATGGTCAATCATGTTTAACTATAGACATATTTTCTATGTCATTAATAGCAAAACCATTCACAAGCAGAAAGAAAGTGATGAGGGCTAGGGCACAAGGCATGATGTTAGGAGTTGTTGGTGTAAGTGTTGTGAAATGATCTCTTCATTCAAAATTTGAGGCTTTTTTTTGTTATGGGTTGTATGATTAATCTGCAGAACCTTAAAGTGGAGTTTTCCATAGGCAATATAGAAGCTATCAAGATTACGCAGTGGCAAAATATTTTAAATTGTAAATCGGATTATTTAGTCTGTTAGATCACATGTCTAATTCGTGATTATTCCTTTGTAGATTTTGTGTCTCCTTCACGACTAATCTAAGATTGATTGACAAACAAAAAGTTACACGATACCGACAAAAAAATCGGAGACAAAATCAATAAAAACCTAAAACTCCAAAAAAAAAAATATACACAAAAAAACATTTTGTTTTGATGTTTTAAAAAATTACGTATACTTTGATTGAGGCCGTTAATAGATATCAGATAATACAAAATTTGAGAGCTTATTTTTGTAGAGGTTCTTAAAAAAAAAAGAACCGGATTTGACTTGATGCTCATCATTAAGCCTACCTATTATAAATGTCTATGCAAAACTCACGTTATGTTTACAAAAAAATATCAGGTGAAAGTTGTCGGGTATGTTCATCAGTCGATGTAGTTTTACACAGAAAAAGGTTAAGCTTCTAATAATTTGCTCTCTTCTTTTAATAACAATCATGCGTATTAAGATAGGGCCTTCTAAGTACCAAACTTGCTATTGGTTAGGAATATAGGATCTTCTTACCTCTTGCTTCTTCAAGTGTGGTGCCTATCTACAAATATTCTGCTATTTTCAGCTGTATAATAAATCGACATCTTCAAGGGTTTAGTGAGTACAATGTTTTCGATCGTAATGTCCCTGTATAATATCAATTATTTGCTATGTAGATCAAGTGTGAAGTACATTTTAGGTGAAATGGGTTGACAAGAATATACTATAACACTGAAAGAGACACACATAAAAGTAATTCAGAACAAGGAGTCGTGTCTGCTGAAAATTCAAAAGAAAAATCAGATTGGAAAGCTAATGGGTCCCAATTGCAACTCAAAAAGTCAGAAAGACTTTGATAAGATTCTGTCCTTTTTTATTGTGATTTTGCCAAAGATATATATCCTTCTACTTTGTGTGGTTCAGAGACATGTTCTATTCTCTACCCTATCCTTATCCGTTCACACTTCACAAATTTAATATATAATTTGGTATCATTGTAGTGACTAACCCTGGACATTCAATTTTTTGGTTTGATTCGGGTCGATTTTTTTAATTTTTTCGGTTTTTTTGTTTCCAAAAAATGGTAACTAATAGGTACTGACGAAATTTTGGTTAGGTTCAGTTTCGGTTCCGCTTCTTTCAGTTCTTGAAATGTAGTAACTAATAGGTACCTATTAAAATTAGGTTTGGTTTCGGTTCGGATACTTCTATTTATTTTTTTTTAAATAAAAAAATTCATAAAAATCAATCAATTAATTATAAAAAAATTGAATATTTTAGTTTTTCTAATAATTTTGATTCAAATTAATTAATAAATTTAGATTTGAAATTAAAATTTTGGATATTTAGATTATTAAATTCTATATATTTTAAATATATAATTGTATTTCGGTTTTTCTAGATAATTATTCGGTTTTCGGTTTGACTTCGGTTCTTTTGGTTTTTAAATTTAGGAATCATTCGAATATTTAGCTGGTTCTGATTCAGTTCAATTCCTCTTATTTTGGTTCGATTCATTTTTTCGGTTCCAAGAACTAGTAGTAACGTACGTTTCAACCTGCAGTAAAAGCAGATAGTACGGAGTTGACAATATACATATTTAACATATAAAATTTTGTACCGCTTTGTTTGGTGGCGACAAGAATATGTAGTATCTTAATTACTTTTAATCTTAATTCGTTTTAATATGTCTATTAAACGATATTGAATGGAAAAATGAGTTTGGACATTTCCACCATAGTTCGATGTTGTGTAATTCGCTGATAGAGTTTAGTTATACATCAATTCTTGTCGATCTAATTATTGACAAAACTAAATTCTATGTGAATAGATTGTTTTAAAACTATATCATTTCAATTATTTTCTTTATAATTTAACAATTATACTTTTGTTTAAACCATACTTTTTATCTCTATCTATCATCGTTATACAACTTCTAACATCAATGAATAAGTGGACCAATAAAAAAAAAGTAGAATTCATCGATTACCAAATGAACTAAGTAAAGAAGTTAACTTTTCTATGTATGAATATAACTACCAATCTAATCCAACATCACATAATTTTTTTTCAACAAATAACCATTAGATTGACAAGATTCAATTTATAATTTAAGTTTTTCAACTAGAACAAGATGAGATTCAAACTTATCATCTACTATCTAACTAAATAAGAAGACAAACCAATTGTTTCTTGGCCAACATCATGTAATTCAGCTAGCATCTTTTAACTCAAGATCATATATATATGGGATAACTATATGTACATACATAATGAATATGCGAAGTTGGTCTGAAAACGACAAGCACTTGTTGTGACAATGAGAATTTGAATGGCGCAGAAGAAAAATTCGGTTTGGTCGATGCAGAATCAAGCCCGGCCCGCATGGTAATGTCATAGCTCGCTTTTTGCCTTAACCAAAAAGGTGTGAACCGTCCAAACGATATGATTACTGTGAATTTACGGTTCGTGAACAATATACATATTTAAATATATAATAGTGTTTGGTTTTAACTTTTATGGAATGGTAATGAAAAAGAGGAGAAAACGGAAGAAATATAAAAAGAGGCTTTTAAAGGGTTTTGAGAGAATAAAGGGAAATGTCGTTTTCTGTGTGGAAGAAGAATAATGAATAATAGTGTGGGGATTGTGTGATGTGTCATTCTCTAAAATCCAAATTCATTGCTTTGAAACTACACAAGAATCATATTTACAAGTGGTGGTCTTGGTTTCTACAACGTCTCTTTACGATAATTATTCCTTTGGGTTAATAGCTTGACTCTTTTTGGGTCTCCGGTACTCTTAAGTCGATCCCCAAAAAAGCCAAAGATGAAATGTTGACATATTTTATTTGGGATTTGTACAAAACAACCACTCAACTACTCAAGTGAAGTGAAGATTGTATCGATCGTTAAGAAGCAGACTGATTTAAGAAGAGATCGAACCATGACAAAATCAGATCCAATACACTCTCTTTAGACTTTTGTTTCTGTGAAGTAAGGGTGGGCATTTGGGTACCCATTCGGATTCGGGTCGGGTCTTTTCGGGTTTCGGGTTTACACATATAAGATCCGTTAGGGTATTTTAGAATTTCGGGTCGGGTTTGGTTAGGTATATTTCGGGTTCGGGTCAGGTTGAGTTCTTATAAAATATCCTATTTCGGGTCGGGTTCAGTTCGGGTTCGGTTCGGATTCAAGTATTTTTATTAATTCTTTTAATTGAAATTTTTTTTAGAAAAATCTTAATTTAATTTTAAAATTGAAAATTTTAGTATTTTTTTCATTCATTTAATTCAAATGGTAATATATTTAGATTTATAATTATAATTTTGAATATTTAAGTAACTAAAATTTTTTATATATAAAATTATTTTTAAACTATATAATATATTTCGGATATTTCGAGTATCCATTCGGGTTTCGGATTTTACCCGTTCAGTTTCGGGTCTTCCATAATGTAAAACCCGTTCGGATCTTCCATAATGTAAAATCCGTTCGGATATTTTGTTGGGTTCAGTTCGGTTCGATTTTTTTTATTTTGGGTCGGATTCGGATCGGTTTCGGATTTCAGATATTATGTCCACTCCTACTGTGAAGTGTGAAACACCGAACAAGATTTTCTTAAATAAATCATGACGCTTTCTAACTGACATGATTAAAATATGAGAGACCATTGAATCTAATCTATGTCGTATATATATTGGTGGATCCTTTATCAACTTAGGAGGGTCATGTGACACACCAAAAATTTGTTAATATATTTAAATTGATCTTACTGTTAAAACTTTTTTAGTAGATTTGGTATTTTTATAAGTATTTGACATCTTATCCAAGGATTAATCTTTCATTTTGACACTTTTTAACTATGAATGTACTATATATTTTTAAGAAATTGTTGACTTAGGTAATATCCTACCTAATTGTTAGATATTTGGAATTTAACTTCATTCTACTACATGTAAAAGTTAATAAATAAAATATTTTAAGAATTACTTTAAGTTATAGATTAGGTTTGGTAGATAATGTTAACAAAACAAAATCGTTGATGCAGGTAAAAATAATTCTGGGTCTGCATATATATATATATTAGTTTTCTTTTGCTAATATTCAAAGTATTTATATCCATTAAGATAATTCCACGTGTCATCTGCTGCCATTCTGTCAACACCACGTAAGCATGAGTGGCACGTGGATCCAGTTTTGCTTATGCGCATCAGCACAAGCTTCCCACGCCTAATCAGCACGACGTCCGTTAGTACTAACGGCCATTCGCGTAATTCTAAAGCGCAATTATGACGACGTTCTTAGAAAATACGTCAGCAGCCATTCACAACCTCCCAATGTGTCTGTGCATATTTCGTTTTATTTTCTTCCCTTATTACCACAGTCTTAAGTCGTAATTAGTCAAAAGAATTTAATTTAATTGTATGTATATGATTACATTAATTAACAAAAGATTAAATCATGACATGTGGATAAACTAACGTATAGGAAGAAAAAGGGGCAATGATGTAATTTGAAGAGCACCACTTTTGTCAGTCGTTCCTCTGCCTGTCCTTTTGTATATATACAAGAGGAACAACGCAACTTTGGCTGGTAATTCAGGGAAGAGGAAGAAGAAGAAAATGGACGCTGAGAAGGCTGCTAATAATAACAATGGCCATCTCTCCTCGGACCATGAGCGTTGTCCCGTGGAGGAAGTGGCTCTGGTGGTGCCTGAGACGGATGATCCAAGCCTACCGGTGATGACATTCAGGACTTGGTTCTTGGGTCTGACCTCTTGCATCTTGCTCATCTTTCTCAACACGTTCTTCACCTACCGCACGCAGCCACTCACCATCTCAGCCATCCTCATGCAGATTGCTGTTTTGCCTATCGGCAAGTTCATGGCACGGACTCTTCCCACCACTTCATACACCCTTCTTGGCTGGGATTTTAGCCTCAATCCTGGTCCCTTTAATATCAAGGAGCATGTCATTATCACCATCTTTGCTAATTGTGGTGTCGCTTATGGTGGTGGTGATGCTTATTCCATTGGGGCTATCACTGTTATGAAGGCTTACTATAAACAGAGCCTTACCTTTATCTGTGGTCTCTTCATCGTCTTGACTACTCAGGTTTCATCCTCTCTCTCTTTGGATTTTACAATTCGTTAAAAAATCTGTTAATTTACCAGAAATGGGAATACAATTTTATAGATCTTGGGTTACGGTTGGGCTGGAATTCTGAGGAGGTATCTGGTTAATCCTGTCGACATGTGGTGGCCTTCAAATCTTGCTCAAGTTTCTCTCTTTAGGTTCTACTCCAAACTCGATTCGAAATGTCGCTGCAACGTGAGAAAAGTGATTCCATTGAAGTTGAAATGTACTGTGTTTTTGTCTATGTTTCAGAGCGCTGCACGAGAAGGAAGACAAGTCGAAAGGCATGACGAGGATGCAGTTCTTTCTAGTGGCTCTCGGTGCTAGCTTTCTTTACTGCGCGCTTCCAGGCTATCTATTCCCAATCTTGACCTTCTTCTCATGGGTTTGCTGGGCTTGGCCAAACAACATCACGGCTCAGCAGGTTGGCTCAGGCTACCATGGCCTGGGGGTTGGAGCCTTCACCCTTGACTGGGCTGGTATCTCTGCTTACCACGGTAGTCCCTTGGTGGCTCCTTGGTCCTCTATCCTCAACGTTGGTGTTGGTTTCATCATGTTCATTTACATCATTGTTCCTATCTGTTACTGGAAGTATGACACCTTCGACGCCAGAAAGTTCCCCATTTTCTCCAATCAGCTCTTCACTTCCAGTGGCCAAAAGTACGACACAACTAAGGTCTTGACTCCGCAGTTTGATCTGGATATTGGTGCCTATAATAGCTACGGGAAGCTTTACCTCAGCCCTCTTTTTGCACTCTCCATCGGATCCGGGTTTGCGAGATTCACTGCAACACTAACTCATGTGGCATTGTTTAACGGCAGGTTAGTTTTATCATTCTGTAATTCATTATTATTTACTAGCTTTGCTAGGGCACTGTGAGAAGAGAATCACACTTGTGTGTTTGCGCAGGGACATATGGAGGCAGACTTGGTCTGCAGTGAAGACTACGAAGCTGGATATCCATGGGAGATTGATGCAAAGCTACAAACAAGTGCCTGAGTGGTGGTTTTATGTATTGCTGGTAGGAAGTGTAGCCATGTCTCTCCTCATGTCTTTTGTGTGGAAGGAATCAATACAGCTTCCATGGTGGGGAATGCTCTTTGCCTTTGCATTGGCCTTTATTGTAACTCTCCCTATCGGTGTCATTCAAGCAACTACAAACCAGGTTAATTACTAGTTTATATATACTCATAAGATAGGCCTCCAATCTCACAACGCTCATATATGTCTTAAAAATTGCAGCAACCGGGATATGATATTATAGGGCAGTTCATTATCGGTTATATCCTGCCTGGAAAACCCATAGCAAACCTGATGTTTAAGATTTACGGGCGGATTAGCACAGTCCACGCTCTCTCATTCTTGGCAGACCTTAAGCTTGGCCATTACATGAAAATTCCTCCACGATGCATGTATACGGCTCAGCTGGTGGGCACTGTAGTAGCTGGTGTGGTGAATCTAGGAGTGGCCTGGTGGATGCTGGAGAGCATTCAAGACATATGCGACATCGAAGGAGAGCACCCTAATAGCCCCTGGACTTGCCCTAAGTACAGAGTGACGTTTGATGCTTCAGTTATTTGGGGATTGATTGGACCAAAACGGCTGTTTGGAGCAGGAGGCATGTACCGTAACCTTGTCTGGCTCTTCCTCATCGGAGCTGTCCTGCCTGTTCCTGTATGGGCCCTGAGCAAGATCTTCCCGAACAAGAAGTGGATCCCTCTCATCAACATTCCAGTTATCTCCTACGGTTTTGCAGGGATGCCACCAGCCACTCCAACCAACATCGCCAGCTGGCTGGTCACAGGAACCATTTTCAACTACTTTGTGTTCAATTACCACAAGAGATGGTGGCAGAAGTACAACTACGTCCTCTCTGCAGCGCTTGATGCAGGAACCGCATTCATGGTAGTGCTCTTGTTCTTTGCCCTGCAGAATGCTGGACACGACCTCAAATGGTGGGGCACTGAAGTAGACCACTGCCCTCTTGCATCCTGTCCAACGGCTCCTGGAATCAAAGCCAAAGGCTGTCCCGTTTTCTAAATTCAGCAACTTAATTTAAATTTAAACATATAAAAAAACACATGTTTTGCCTTTATATTGCTTCTTTCTGTACAGCCTTTCTACTGCAATAAACTCTACTTTTAGATTCATTTTTGAGCATGACGTCTCTCCCCTGCAGATGATAATGGGCTATAAAGACATCTGTTATCTATTCCTTTGTCATGTTTGGAGGTCACACATACTAGTTCCTTTGTCATGTTTGGAGGTCACACATCTAGTATTCAAAATTTGCCTCGATTATGTTTGGCAACGCTCTCCCGGCTGGCAGACAACTCGCAGAAGCATCAGATCCGTCTGCCACAGCCACACATTAACTTTGCTAAAATTCGAAACGAAATAATAATTTAAGACTGCCAGGTGACAACTGTTGTGAAAACTTGAAAGCCCAAAACAAACAAAACAAAAAAAAAGAGATTTGCCGGTTTTACAAGTGAAGTTGTTCCTGCATTCTTCTTTTCTAAATTATGCTAAAAAAACAGATGATGAAGTCTTCGAATCAAAAGATTACACTGACACCGAATACTGCATCTCCATTCTGTTGGTAAAACTTATTGACAACTTTAAAGACAACAAAATTCGCTGTATCGAGGGAATACTTTGCCTGCAAATTACTCTCTTTGCGTGTCTCTTCCTATAATAGCCTCAACCATCCTCCAAATTACATAGGAGCATGTCGAGTTTCCACATGCTACCCACTGGAATTGGCATCATCATCACTCACCTCTGCAGGGACTTGTAGAGCACCACAGTTACATACTTTGCTAGAAAGCGGTGAGTGGAACCAAGCGCAACTACAGAGGGACCACTTTTGCCCTTCTGCATGTAAAGATGATTAAGAATGACATGTTGAGGTCTCGGCAGAGGAGATGGAATGTCAGGGTTGACTGCTGGCAAGTTCAGCAGTGTCATCTGTAGGTGCGGGGGAACCACAGGCGGTTCTTTCGAGTAGTCCTCAGCTCCCAGAAGCAAGTTGCTGTAACTATTCTCTGGAGATTGTGGAGGCTCAAACCCAGATATGCTTTGAATGTCTTCAGGAACATAGTCCTGCATACATCAAAGCATCTCTACTATTTTCACACGTAATCGAAAAGGAACTATGAAAGCCTGGTTTTAACTTGCAAATCAGCATAGATCTCTTTCTATTCCCTACAACCATAATTATGCAGTTCCAGTAACCTCTCATTATATTCACCTACTGATCTATTCGAAAGCTGATAACACCTGGAAAGAGTATAGAGGTACCTGGAGATCCAATATGTTGAAAGTGTTTCCAGCATCATCTCGAGCCAAAGGGAGCTCAGGGGCATGCCTCCACTGTCCATCCACAACGAACCTGTACTCATATACGCCTGAAGGCAGCACTTTCATAATCGTAAAGTCTTTCCCAGATCTCTGTAGCCGACTTCTGATCAAACGCTCAAAACAACAAAAACACGAGCTCAGAATATAAATAATGATTAAAGCCATAAATTAAATTAACAGTCCGGTGAAACCTTGTCTTCCAATTGTCCCAAGATCCCTCCACAGATATTTCCTTGCCTCCATGGCACCATGTGATCATCGTAGGGATTCCTTGCTCGTTACAAGCCTCTTCATACATCGTAGATGGCGACTGCATCCACGACGGATTTGGGATATGAATTTCATCAGGTCTTTGCAGTGGAAGCACTGGAACCTAAAAAGACACAAACTTTAAGCTTCAGATCTTTCATCACATCCTCAAAATTCAGACCCACCATTTCAGATTCAGACAATCGAGGAAGTGAATCTGAAATCGACAAACCTGAGGTGCGAACATGAGAGGAGATTGAGTGGCTCGAGGGCTATGAGGAGGAGATTGGCCCATGAGCTCAGGAGGAGCGACATGGTTGCCATCGGAAGCAGCAGACATAGCTTCACGAGAGCAAATCTCAGCGTCGTCTTCTTCAACCGCAGAGACGTTGTTACTATTGGCTTCGTCTCTCGCGTTCACGTTACCCATATCACAACAAAAAGGGATAATCTAATCTCAATCTCCCTTATTAATTTATTTTTACAGCAATCTGAAAAGAAAACAAAAGAGGAAACTTTTCTCACCGGATCTCACCACAATACAAACACACTCGATTACAAAAACAGGCCCGAGTTTTTAAGATTCGTGCTTTTTCCGTAGGAATTGATCGAAGGAGTAGGGACGGAGAAATTTAGGGGAAATTGTAAAAGCCTCCTGAGATCAGAAACTAAAAAAAGAAAGAAAAAAAAAACAGGAAAGACGCAAAAAGCAGGAAAAAGCCCTGATTTTAACTGAAGACTCCAACACAAATATCAAAACGAACAATTTTTTTTTCTTAGCTGTTGTTCGTGTCATTCATCAGTTGTTCCATACGCTCTCCATCTTCACCCACTTACATTTGCTCTCCCTCGCTTTACTTTCTTCTCTTTGTTTTCTTTCTTTCATTTATTACCCTATCATTTGCTCTGCTTGCAAATTACCCCCCCCCCCCCCCACCCTACATTTGGTCTCAGTCAAATCAACGATAGGCATATCAATAGTCTTTCAATTCATTAACTTCACTCGTTGCTAATGCTATGGTTCATATACCAACTGCAGTGGTTTCACAGACAAGATTTTGTTTTGTGGTGAATATCTTTTTTTTTTTTAACGTCACCAATTGAGTTTATTTTGGCAAAGAGGCAACAACAACAAGAGTAACATATACACTTATGTTTTGTTAAGGTAAGAGATTGCTGAATTATTTGTGTTGTTGATTTCCTATGTATCGATTACATTATATAGGAAAATTTAATTTAGCCCCCAAAACATCTATCTAATATTACATCACTAGTCCCTATAGATATATATGTTTGGGTATGAGACAAGAAAAAAGTCATCGAGCATAAAGACTAAAGAGAGAGAGCATAGCTAATGTGTGTTTCAGTTATGAATTGGGATTGCGATGGTTCCTACGGTACGGATGCTTTGGTTTTTGTGCTGGGACTTGGGACTAATTCAAGCTTTTCCCAACAAACAAACTATCACCTTTACATAAGAAGTTAGATGGTGGGCTATTTGCAATAAAGAGAGTAAATTTAACATCTTTATTACTCACTTTTGATTTAAATCGTATTCAAAGCCACGAGGGCTTTTGGTTAGCTTGGCCATGATCAATGCTTGGATTCAAAAGGCCTTAAAACAAAGCACAAAGTCATAATGTTGAAACTTACCTTTTATTTCACTACTCACTTTAGAAAAAGGAAGGATCTCTCTCACCAGAAAAGAAAACATTTTTTGATTAGTTGGCTTACTGATAGATACACGTTATGTTGCAACTACCGGATTTTGACTGTTTTTTCGTTGGTGTGCAGTGGATACCGATCTAATACTTCTAAGGAGATTCTGGAGGCTGTAAGATTGACCTTGTGCTTCCGCCTCATTCTCTTTTGTGTTGTCAGGATTACAAAGCGCTTCACGGAAACAGAGTCAAAAGCTTTCTGTTGAATTGGTACAAAGACATTCGAGTCAACGCCATTAGATTCTAGGAACAAGCATTTGTTTGGTTTGCATTTGCAATATAAAGAGGCCATGGTGGATCAATGAGGAAGAGGTTTAGAGAAGCCGCAGAGAAGATCAACAAAGTTTGACACTGAACCTTAATTTTGATCAACCAAAACAAGACTTTGTCATTGAAACATAATATTTGTTTGGCCGATACCTTTTGGTCAATGGTATCTTATTAGTTTGGATGATTGCATTAGTAGAGAATATTATCCCACATCGGAATCGGAAGTTGGAAGGGATTTCTATAAGATATGAGTCTCTCCACTCATTGCCAATTGGTTTTGAGTTGAAAGCCCATAATCTAATATGGTATCAGAGCCCACGATCCACGCTATCCAACCCGATCCGACCCAAAGTGGTCTAATTATCGACAACCCAAGTCCAAATTGGTGCCGTCGATCCTTCCCCGAACATATCGATATCAATGGCCAAAGAGCCATCATCTTGAGGGGGCGTAGTATGGAATATTATCCCACATCGGAAGTTGAAAGGATCCTCGAATATATATAAGATAATATTCCCTAATATGGCATCATAGTATCTCTTTCCACTGAAATGTCAACTTGTCAAAGTGGTCACCAACTAAGAGGGAGGCGACTAAATTACGCCAAAAACTTGTAGATCCTTTCCCAGGTCTCAGCAGCCAACAACAGCTCTTATGGAGAGGGACTGGAGAGATAGATCGTGGTGAAAAATCGAAAAAGTATTGGAATTAGTCGTAATGTGAAGCTTCTTTACACACTAAAGAGACAAAAAAAAATCAGAAGGTGTATTTTTCTTTGAATCATAATCTCTTTCGTCTCTCAAAAGTCAAAACTACATTCATTTGATGACTGCATTGGATCGGCAGATTTATGTTGGATTCTTTATTGTTGTTTTCTTTTTCTCGATACAAAGAGTTTCTGTTGAGTTCAACTGACTTAATCAGTTGTTTGTGTTTGTGTTAGGCATGGAAGTAGTGAGTTTTGGGAGAGATAAAGATGCATTGTTTAGATGGATTAAAGCACTTCGCCGTAATTTTGTTGACTTGTTGTGATGCTGATCGTCCCAAGGGTCTTCAGAATCCTAAGGATGTGGCTAAAGGCACTATTTGTATGTTTACTTTTCCTACGTTCAACTTTACTGCTTTTGATATTCACAACCATAACAATGCACATCATGTACCCAATTGCAGTTACTGTGAATGAGATTGAAGCTCTTTACGAACTGTTCAAGAGCATCAGCAAAGATGGGCTTATCGACAAGGTATGCAAGAATCAATCGTTGTACATCTTTGCTTATCCACAAGGTATGCCAGAATCAATCTTTATACATTCACCAGGATCCTTTCAAATCAATTGTAGGACCAATTTCAGTTAGTACTATTCAAGACGAACACAAGGAGAAGTCTTTTTGCTGATAGGGTAAAAAGAATCGTTAACTCCATCCGTGCATTTCCTTGCTGTACACTCATAATTCAAGCTTTGCAGGTGTTTGACTTGTTTGATACCAAACATATTGGGATTCTAGATTTTGAAGCCTTTGTTCGTTCTCTTTCAATCTTTCACCCCAATGCTCAAATGGAGGATAAGATTGAGTGTAAGTGGTAGAGATTTGGTTCCTATATTTAAATATTCAACCTTGTCATGCTCATCTTTTGCCTCTGCAGTTTCTTTCAAGCTGTATGATTCTAAGCAGCAAGGGTATATAGAGAGACAGGATGTGAAGCAAATGGTGGTGGCGACTCTTGCTGGATCTGGCATGAATCTTTCTGATAATGTGATAGAGAGCATCATAGACAAGGTGGATTTAGTTGATCTCCATTGATATTTAATAGGCTTCTCATCTTTATTCTTTGATGTGACATATAAATAATTGGTGTGTATAGACTTTTGAAGAAGCTGATACTAAACAAGACGGGAAGATTGATATGGAGGAGTGGCATAGTCTTGTATTTCGCCATCCCTCTCTGTTAAGGAACATGAGCCTTCAGCATCTCAAGTAAGTCCATGTCTTTGTCTTCTTATCTTCTTCCGCTGGGGATAACATGTGTTTGTGTTTCTATTTTTGCAGAGACGTAACGAAGACATTTCCTAATTTTGTATTCAACACTACAGTGTCAGACACTCCTAGTAAGCTGGATGTATGATTAAGGATGCGAAGAAAGAACCAAAAGATTCATATTTTCTCCTATCTTCTTTTCCAGGAGTCTTTTATAACCACAAGAACGCGACCAGTTTTAAAAACCGCACTGTTTCTTCTCACATATTCGTATCCGCAAACTTGTCCGGTTTATCTTATCTGTTGTAGTGTGAAATTTGACTGTTTTACCTGGCATTAAGAGATTATGTTATCCTTCCATGTATTAGATTTGTTCTTATGGTTTTGTCCACACCAATCTAATTTTACCAGATTGTTTGGTAAGCAATCAACCCTACATTATAAAAGGCACTATAATGTAATGATACCATTTTCTAGTTTCCATTCCTATCCTCCAAAGGCTCATTCCCTCAAAGAAGAAAGACTCTTGGAAGCTGTACCTTTCTTGGTTATATGAAGATGAATCAATCTCGCATTGATCAATCTAGCGGCACGGCAGCAGATTCTGATGGCTAAACTCTAGATAGAGGCGTATCTAACGACCGTTTTCATCGAATAAGCACCAAGACAAGAACTCACTGATCGTGTCTTTAATTAAGAAGTAACTCTTTATTCAATAAGATGCATATGAAAGTTTTTTTTTTTTGTTAATTGATTAGATGCATATGAAAGTTGCAGCCTCTTCTCAGTAACTGTTTTTGCTCTGTTCCTTCTTCTTCCTTTTCAAGAACACCTTTCTATATACACATAAACTTTCCACGACTGGTGAATTTTGCTGTAGTAACTAAATGCTTTTAAGTATTATTAGAACTTCTCTATCTTTTGTTGGAACTTTCAGCTGGTGAAAGAAGATAGATCTAAGGCCAGACGAAAGAAGCCAAGCAAACAGAGACGCAACAACATGTTGCTGGCTTAAGCAATAGCTACACCTATACGGTAGAAGATTACAAGGTGGTTTACTCCAGTCTTTAACTCTGCAGTTCCATCATCGTGCACTACCAAGATAGAGGTGAAACACATAGAAGAAGAAGAGAAGCGGGAAAAATAGAACAGAGAATAATCATTGCTACTCAAGGAAATCGATTAGTTTTTCTTTTAATCATGAACCAATCTCGAATCTTTCTCCTTTTATTCAGCTCACAGAATCAGCTTTTGTGATTCTATCTCGTAATCTCTATCTCTGTTATTTCCTATTTTTTTCTCTCCTTTTTGTTTTTATACTATATCAACAAACAAGTTTGAAAATAATGGGTTTGATAATTATTTTTTTTCAACAATGTGTTTGATATTCTTCATGGACCTTATTACATATTGATTTAAGGGAATATTATCTTTCTTTTTCTTTCACTGAAGATTTCCATTAAAAACCAGATTACAAAGCTATAACACCATAGATGAAATACATAAGCCAACGAAAATTAGAAATATCCTTAGAGTCTAAGCCCAAACGAAAAAAACTTTTAGAAAACAAACTCTAAAAAGACTAAACTAAAACCCAAGAGCAAAAAGTCAATAACTGCTATCCTAAGAGCCATTGCCCGACAATAAGAACCAGAAGCCTATGATGAAACCTCCTATGACGAATAAAAATACCTCATAAATGAAGAAGAAAACTAAACCGGCAAGAATGGATCCGAGTACCATAACTGCGCGAAGTCACAGAAAAACGATTGACGGGAAGCGAGACCGAAACAAACTAAATGGCAGAAGAGTACGGGAACAAGACACACACCTTTCGGAAATGGCAAAGTCGAAGAGATTCATCCGACCGATTTAACGCCTCAATAGAACCCAGAGAATGATAAGACTTCGATCAAGTATTTGTAGTAGTGACAAGGAGCGAAACAAAACCTCTATTGGAAGGAACCGAAGCCTAAAAAGCACCGAACCCAATCGAATCGATGAGGGGACTAAATGATCGACCTAGAGCGGAAATTATCAAACCTCAAACCCGGGCCTAACTTAAGTCTAATAAGGAACTAAACCATAAAACTAAACCGAAATTACTAGCATTACTGGCAGACCCTAACCCAAGACACAACAAACCAAAAGCCAGAAGAGTCTCACCGGAGAGGAGGTTTAAACGGCAAGACACAGCCGGCCATCCCTTCACCGGCGAGAATTCGGACCATCTCCGGCGAGTACTGAGCAGAGATGAGAAAGAAAACACAGTTCTTCCTCTAGCAAAAAACGCACCTAACTCCACCCGAGGAACAACTGAGAAAGACCCGTTCACTCACCATCGGCTAAGAAGACCACCGGAGAACCTTGATGTGAAGAGAGCTCATCTCACAAACAATTAGAAGAGATCTGGAATGGTTCCTCGGAGAGAGAGAAAACACCGGCAACAACAACAAAAAGGATGAACAGCGCCGGTGCTAACAGAGCCACCGGCCGCCGTTCACCGAACAGATCTGAGAAAACAAAACTCCGCGGCTAGGGTTATGTAGAAACGCTCTCTAACCTCACAAGTTTCTGAAGGGAATGCTATCAAAAATAGCCCTTTTGAGTTTAAAATTATAGGAAATACCCCATTTTCACTTCGTACGTGAAATACCTTTTTTTGGCCGAAAAAAGTATTTTGAAAGTGAGCATTGTATAACATATGTTGTCTATGATGGACGTACGTATGATATATTATCTACGGGGGACATGATATTGTCTACAGTGAACATTGTACTGGCTATGGTGGACATCCATGATGAATTTATCTTTTGTGACATCAATTACCTAAGTTTTGGTTAATATTTGTTATTTGTGGACAAAAACATTTCTGTGGACTAAGTCCGAGATACCCCTTTTACCAAAAATGGATATTTTGTGAAAGGAATAAAAAAGGTGCATGAATTTTCTCGTTTTCTCGTGATTTAATTGGTTAAGGCCCAAATTAATTTTACGTTTCAATGTAACACAAACCCAACATCTTTTTCGAACTAAATCTTGTGACATTGCTAGATTTGATTCCTATTCTATGAGTGAAGTTACAAACTTATGATAACAAGACAATAGTTTATGTCCAAATTTATAACATTATTCACCCAAGCTATCTTCTCACACGGTTAATGCTCCAAAAATTCAACCCTCGTAGCAAAGACAGTACAACGTGGAGCGTACATTTCGCTTCAGCCACTAGATCAAATAAAGCTACTACTTTAGAAATCCTATTGTCGAGACAGAATTCTGTGGAGCAGCGTGTTAAAGGTGTAGTGATAGAACAAACTTTGGGAAAAATCAATTTCTTATTCCAAAATGAATATGTCAAAGCAACTGAATTCACAGAATGCCAAAAGGTACTGAATCACAAATCGATTTCAGTATTTAAACTCTAACAAAATACAGAGCAAAATAAGATTCTAACAAATTGTCACATGGCTCCATCTAACTCTCTTAAACTCTTTCCAATTGCATAACGCCATGTCATCTTAGTTTGTTAAACGCTTTAAGCTCTCATTTGAATGATTTGTTCCAACCTTTACCTTCCTCCTCACGTAACATTTCCAAGGCATACTAATAACCCTGCGGTTTGAAGACAGCTTGTCCCCAAACTAGAACTCCGGGAACTGACGGTTAAAATCACGACCCAACATCCATGAATTCTCATGTTTTGGTAGATCAACCCACGAGGTCAAAACTTCTAAATCCCCGACAGCCGAATAACGAGTGTCCACAATTGATTGTGGATCATCCAAGTCATTAAGTGCATTAGGAAGCTCACCAGTCACATGTGCTTACCCAAAACTGGCTTCAAGAGAGAAACATGAAACACCAGATGCAAATGGGTAGACGCATGTAGTTGAAGACGATATGCCACCTGACCAATGCGCTCAAGGACCTCAAAGGGTCCATAATAGCGAGCTGAAAGCTTTTGATTGGTACTTTTTCTCAATGATCTCTGGCGGTATAGCCAAAGTTTCAGGAACACCTTATCACCAACCTTAAATGTTAAATCGCGTCTATGCTTATATGCGTTGTTTTTCATGACAGACTGAGAATGAAGCAAGTGGCGCTTAATAGAATATATCATCTCATCACGTTCCTAAAGAATTTTCTCAAGCTCAAAGTTAGATGTTGAACCAGCTTCATAGGGAAATAAACGAGGGAGATCTCTACCATAGACCACCTGGAAAGAACTAGTCTTAAAAGTTGTATGAAAGGAAGAGGTGTACCAAAACTCAGCCCAAGGTAAGAACTTAGCCCAAGTCCTCGAATGAGTAGAAGTGAAACACCTCAAATATGTCTCAAGGCAGTGATTACCTTTGTCTGGCCATTAGTCTTTGGGTGATAAGCAGTAGAGAACTTCAGCTTGGTAGAAGATAATTGATAACACTTCTTCCAAAAAGAACTCTGATTTTTTTATATGAAAAGTTAAGCTACATCTGCTTCTGCAAAAAGGTGTTTCAAGCCTAAGAAGTGAGCATACTTGCTTAATCGATCCACAACAATAAGTATCACCTTACACCACTTGACAGAGGAAGACCCTCAATGAAATCCAGAGAGATATGTGATCAAATTTGATCAGGGATGGGAAGTGGCTGCAATAGGCCAACATGGTTTAATGTGTTGTACTTATGCGTTTAGCAGACTACGCATTCAGACACTTATCGCTGAATGTTAGCTTGCATGTCACGCCATTGAAACTGAGCTTGAAGACACTTCCAAGTCTTCAAAATGCTTGAATGTACCCCTTAAAGACCATCATGATACTCAGATAAGATCAGAGGAATGTGTTTCGAGTCTTTTGGTAAGAAAAAATGCCTTTTGTAGAATAAAACTATGTCATTAGAAACATAATAATGCTTTGAATACAACTCACGAGCCTTGATCTTAGATAAGAGAGTTTAAATCATGAGACTAGAGTCCAATTCCTTATAGAGCTAATAAAGTAGCTTTGGAACCATCAATCTGATTTAGAGAGCAACGAGAAATGCCATTAACTGCTTTGTTCTATACACCAGGTCTGTACTCGATCTGAAAATCATAAACCAACAACTTCACAAACCACCGTTGATAATCCATCGATACTTATCTCTGTTCCAAAAGAAAACTCAGGCTTTTCTGATTAGTTCAGAACCGAACAAGAAATAAAACTGAAGTCGATACAGCCCATACCCAAACTTGAACCTATCCAACCGAAAAATTTAGACTAAAAACCATATAAACATGTATTTGGGTGAAATAACTGATTTGAAACCGATTCCATTGATATAATACAACTCTAAAACCGAACCGAATCTGAACTGAACTTGAACCGAACCTTAATAATAACCAAATGGTCATTAAACCTTGAAACCGAAAAATCAAAAATCCAAAGCAACCGAACCGATAACCCAGACCCGAACGCCCATGCCTAGATTCTACAACAAAGGTGACCCCAAAATCTAGCAAAATCAGGACTGGAGCCTGAGCTGCGGGAGAGCAATGGAATTGATTTTTCTTTGGTAATGTTGCTACAGGTTTGGCAATGATACCATAGTGGCGCATAAATCTCCTGTAATAACTAGTGAGGCCTAAAAATCCACGGAGGCCCTTGATGTTACGAGGTGTTGGCTAGTTCTTAGTTGTCACAATTTTGCTAGGATCGGTTAAAACATCCTCCTTAGAGATGATATGTCCCAAGTATTCGATCTGAGGCAGAGAGAAAAAGGTATGTATTCTGGTTAGCAAAATGTTGATTTTCCTTTAATATCTCAAACACTACTCGTAAGTGAGTCATATGTACTTTGAAAGAGAAACTGTAAACTAGTATGTCATCAAAGAATACTAATACAAATTTGCGGAGAAATGGTCTGAATATACCATTCATCAAGCTTTGGAAGGTTATATGAGCATTTGTAAGCCAAAATGGCTTAACGTGGAACACACAACATAATTCATGCGTATTTGATGATACCTGGAACGAAGATCAAGCTCTGAGAATAGACAATTCATCCAAAAGTTGGTCAATGACTGGTATAGGAAACTTGTCAGGAACAGTTACTCGATTCATGACCCTATAAGTCTACACAAACATGCCAACTCACATCATGTTTCTTGACTAGAAGTACTAGGCTCAAAAAGAGGCTGTGACTTTCTCGAACACTTCAGATTTCAACATCTGAGCTATCATATATTCCATGATTTCTTTATGAGAATGTGGATATATATAAGGGAGAATACTCACTGGTTTTCTGTCGGGAAGTAAGGTAATAGAGTGCACATGTCCACGAAGAGGAGGTAGACAAGAAAGTTCATTGTATACCATAGCAAACCGAGACAAAACTTGCTGTAATTCTGGTGGAGGAGCACAAGAACTGACCGGAACTTGAGAAGATCGTGTAGCTAATAACTCAGAGAACGCATCAGTTTGAAGAACCCGAGCTGGAGGGACAATAACATTCAATGAAAGATCACCAACCAAGGTTACTCTTCTGTAAATGAAAGACATTTCATGAGCATCCCAATCAACTTCACATTTTCTCAAAGTTCTTAACCACTAAGTACCCAAAATCACATCTGTACAAACCTAATTCTAAGGCCATAAAATTCACTTTAAACTGCAGAGAAGAAATACCAAACTTAACAACTTGACAAACTCCCAAACTCTTCACCAACATTCGAGTACCCAATAACATATCACCAGAAGATGAGAAGTATGATGTAATCTGCAACATTTTACAACATATATAGCAATAAAGTTATGAGTTGCTCCACTGTCAAACATGACCACTATCTCAGTCTTAGCAATACGATCTCAAACCTTTGTTGCAATAAGAGAACAATCACCACAAAATCTTGGAAAGATAGCTCCTTGAGCTGTGGTTGTAAGACAACTTCTTCTTCATCATCCTCATGAAAATGCACGCTATTCTCAACAGCAAATTCAGGACCACCTACCACCATCAACACTTGTAACTAAATCTGACTGCACTTGTGGCCTGGTGAAAATGGTTCATCACAATGAAAGCACATGCGTTTCTTCATATGTTCCTCATACTCAGTCGAAGAGATATTTCTGCGACCTTTTCATGTATCAATACTTGATTTAGAACTCACAGTGGAGTTCACATATTCACGAGAAGCATTATTTACTCCAGAAAAAGACTTTTTCTTTCCAGTCACCAAAAGTAGTGGTGATTTGCTTGGTTTTGAAAGTAAAAGTACCCACTGCAACACTTTGTTCCAAAGAAATTTTTCCATCAACCATACGAGCAATAACTGTAGGTTCCATCTCCAGAGCTGTTTCTATCATCTCATCCAAATTCTTTGATTTCATCATCATCAAGAGAACTTTAAGTTCCGGTTTCAGACCCTTCTTAAAGATCGCTACCAAACTAGCTTCAGAGATATCATCTAACTGAGAAGACAAATCTTGAAACTCAAACACATAGTCATCGATTGGTCCAAGTTGCTTAAGCTCAAACAGACAATCATGAGGAGACATATGACAGGCACGATCAAAACTTGCTTACATATTCTCTTTAAAACCAAACCAAGTGAGAAAAGGATTACGTTTATCTTCCCAATTAAACCAACTCAACACACGACCAGCTAATCTCAAAGAAACAAGTTCCAGTTTTTCTGAATCATAATACTTTCCTAAATCAAAGAACCTTTCCACAATTGGCATTTTGATATTTCACAACAGAGTATCACGATTCACAACTACAGAAGCTATTGCCTGATTTTCAACATATTAACCTTGCGGAACACGATCATAAGTAGAGTGATTTACCTCAGCCTGCAAAACCAAATTTGTAGCATCATCACCAATCGGAGGAGGTTGATTTACAGTCGGAGGAACTCTGAGCAAAGTTATAACTTGCGACATGTGAGCACTCAACAAATCCAAATGATTGAAAGTCACTTGCATCTGAATCTCAGTTTGTTTCTTCGTTCTTGTAACTCAGTGGATAAAGCTGCAACTTGCTCGAGACACTGCGACACTTATGAAGGAATCTCATTCTCCGTCGCCATGTTCGACGATCGCGTAAGCATCGATATTCTGAAGTCGGCTCACGAGCACCAATTGATAGAAAAAAACTTAGGGCAAAATCAATTTCTTATTTCAAAATGAATCAGTCAAAGCAACTAAATTCACAGAATGCCAAGAGATATTGAATTACAAATCGATTTCAGTATTTAAAGTCTTACAAAAAGCTAACAGGACTCTAATAAACTGTCACGTGGCTTCCACTAACTCGTTTAAGCTCTTTCCAATCGCATAACACCACATCATCTTAGTTTGATAAACGCTTTAAGCTCTCATTTGAACGATCTGTTCTGATATTTTCCTTCCTCCTCACGTAACATCTCCAAGGTATAGCATGATGATTTCCGGCTAGAAAACAAAGCTTTGTGATCTCTGCCTTTGCAGACCAAATAAAAAGAAAAATTATGACAATTTCAGGTTATGTGTTTGTAATCCTATCTTTATAATTAATCAGACAAATTTTTTTTGGTATAATATGTTTTTATAAATAATAATTAATATGAAATAATTATCTTTAAAAAATTAGGATAAAAAAATATCAAAACAACAAAGAAAAATTGAAATGTGTAGTATCATTCTTTCTCTTCATTATACATGAATTCAAGTGGCTCATTCTCTTTTTTCAACATGTTAGAATTAATTTAACACCAAATAATTCACATCACCCTTGAACACCTCCATTTTATCAATTCAATTGTTGAATTATTTTATTCAAAACAAGATTTTATATGGTCTAACCGAAGTAGTTTATAAGATATAACAAAACCTTTTAAAAACTAGTCTGAAGTGAAAAGAGGGAAAAGAAAAAAAATCAAACTGATACTAAACAAAAATAGTAATTTTCTTCCTAGAATATATTTCATGGTTAACTTGAATTACGTATCAATAGGAACATTACAATCAATGAAAAATTTATGTGGATCTAAGTCCAGAAAACAATATATTATAGCATCATCAAAAGAATTTGCCTCCCAACGAACGTACCCAAACCTTGGAACTAAGTTCTTTCGTGACCGTGCCAAAAGTTCACTCGCAAAGCTCTGCAAACAGAACCACTTTTCAGGTTGAGTGGTGGTGTTAACAAGATTCTTGGAGTCACTTTCCAAGCATACACATCCAAGTCCGAGATTGTCAATGTAGTTCATAGCCCACGTGAAGGTTGTAGCTTCAACCTCATGTTTCTAGCCCATCTCCACGTTATTCCTTCGAGCATAATCAAGGGAGGTGCCTGATTTTTCCTTTTCTCTCCATATCTGGCCAACTCCAACAACCATTCTATTGCCCTTATTCGTTCCAAGTCGAAGTAATATTGAATCGGCTTATATCAAGACCAGACCAATAGGTTTGTGACAAACTTGTGTATTGGTGAGGTTCGAACATGGATTTTGATTGGACAACAATGTCTTACTCACAAGAATTACTCTTCCTTTATATCTTGTTCCTTTGTTCTTTCCCCTTCATCTACATGTTGTTGGAGAGTCGAGACTGACCTTCAGAGGATTCACTGTTCCAGCCTGCCGCACTTTGGTCGTACACATTATCAACAAGGGGAGCTAACTTCCTTTTGTTTTTCCTAGATTGTGCGTCTTTTGGAGTCTCTTCTCGGGTTGTCAGAGAATTGATACACTTTGGACATTTTGACTGATCGTAAGTCAGTCGCTAACAACTGAAACAACACTTTAGAAACTTCTCATAATCCAAGTCTAAGGTAATGATCATATTTGAGCCCTCATAGTTGAATCTGGCAGCTCTTTTACTGACCAACTACTTGTTTACAGGAAGCCAAAGTCGAGCTCTCACAAACTCAAGTGAAGTCGAGTTCTTTATGTGGGGCTCGATGCTCTCCATTCACCCTAGACTATGGACATAACACTCTCCACAACTTCATTTTTTGTAAGGAGATGCAATGGAATATGTCGAATCCTTATTCAGAAAGGTATATGTGATAAGATTTCCGATCTAAGTCCGAACATTCCAATATTAATCACAATAATATTGATCAAGGAGCCAAGGGTCTTTCAAGACTTTCAAAATGTCGAACATTTGAAACATGGTGGCGGAATTGGCGAAAAATACCATTTTTGCCAGATTTTTGTGGATCATGTTCAGGTAATTTAACTATTAAAGACCAAACACAATTTTTTTCATTAAATTATTTATCTTTAGGAAGAGCTGTACACAAATTTCCATCCTCATTTTTGAACAATTAAAAATTAAAAACCCTCTATTACTAAAATAAAATATCGGGAAAACTGTCATTTAAACATTGTTTCTGCGAAAAATCGTTGATTAAACATTGAATTCTGGATGCCTTTGATTAAACATGTAATTTATTGTTGACTTTTTTAAAAATATCAAACTTATAATTGACTCAGCCAATTAAACACTCCGTTAATTTGATTAACGAAATTAATAAACTCTATTAAGCGAAGGTTAACAATCTCAGTTAAATGAAACGGTGTGTTTCATCTTCTCTCTTTAAGCCTCCCTTCTTCCTTCTTTTCTCTTTAACAAAACTCACATCCACCATTAGAGGAAAAAAACAAAAAGCTCTAATTTTTATTTTGTTTTTAGATGGGTTCATTAATTTCTTTTGTTTTGTAACCATTGTGATAGATTTCCAAAGTTATATTTTTTATTATTTAGTTTTCAAAATGGGGCATTCGATTTTGGAGAAAATTGGATGTTCAAACTCGAAATCATCGATGAAGAAGAAGAATGAGCCACTTCATCTATGTAAACAAAAGGTTTCTTCTTTCTTTAAGCCTCCTTTCTTCCTTCCTCTCACTTGTTCCAAAGCTTTGGCGGTTTTCTCAACTTGTATCTTTTTATTTCTCCGCTGCTGCTAAAAGCCCCTTGAGCCCTTCAGAAAACACACCGTGAATTCGATCTCAAACAGTCAGACTTCACAATCACACTTTACATATAAACTTGTAACCTTCACCTTGCTTCTCTGCTCCAAGTCAATGTTCTTCTCACTTGCTTTATCCATTTTCACCTTGCATAACCTTCAAAATCAAGATGAATAAAATGGTCATTGAGAAAGCTCCATTAAATAATGAAGATAAAACATATGAGACTAATCACAACAAACACAGAGATGATTCAGAAAAAAATGCAAAGACAAAAATTGAAGACTCAAAAGAACAAATACGTGCGAAAGAGAAAGAGAGATTACATTCACGAAGATGTTTTGAAACATGAGAAGTCATCAAATGACAAAAGCAGTAGAAGAAATTAGAGGAAAAAAACAAAAAATCGATATACAGATGAAGAACCCAAAAATCGAATTAGTTTTTAATATAATTAGCAAAAAGCTGTTGAAGAATATGTTTGTTAAGAAGAAGACATCAACAAAAAAGATATCTTTTTATTACAAAAGTATAGATACAGAACAAAGAAAAAACAGAGATATGAAAGAGAGAGAGGAGAATTGTACTAATGGCTGACGAAGAAGAAGAAGCAAAGAAGAAAGAAGAAGAGAGAGTTTTGTTAAAGAGAGAAGAAAGTGAAGAGAGAAGAAGGAAGAAGAGAGGCTTAAAGAGAGAAGATGAAACACACCGTTTTATTTAACTGAGATTGTTAACCTTCGCTTAACAGAGTTTATTAATTCCGTTAATCAAATTAACGGAGTGTTTAATTGGCCGAGTCAACTATAAGTTTGATGTTTTTAAAAAAGTCAACAACAAATTACATGTTTAATCAAAGGCGTCCGGAGTTCAGTGTTTAATCAACAATTTTTCGCAGAAACAATGTTTAATTGACAGTTTTCTTATAAAATATCCCTTACAAAGTCGTCCAGCGTGTCATAAGCTTTATCGAAGAAAGAAAAATTTCATCCTTATTTTTTTATGAAAAATATAATAAAAAACCTCAATTTTTAAAACTAAGCATAAATTTTCAAAATGTCATTTTAATCATAGTTTTTGCGTTGATCACGCTACTAAAGATCCGTCGTTAATTGAGTTGTTATAGAGTTAATCTTTTGTTAACACCACCGTTATGTCCAAACAGAAAAAATGTCATAAAAAACCTAAACTTTCAAAATCGCGGCGAATTAATCCCAAACTTTCAAAATATCAATTTAATCACAGTATTTTCGGTGACCACTATACTATAGACCCGTCGTTAACGATCTTTTTTAAGCTAATCATTCCCTTCGATTTCAATATCAGAATCATAACAAACTTTAGTTAAAAAAAATTCAAAATGGATTGATATCATGATCTTAAAAATGATCGATTAGGTAATTTTTGTGTGGATAATTTCAAAAACTCTAATCCTAAAAATAATTTGGTATGAATATTTGATGCAAATAATTATATCCGTTAAAACAAATATGGATTTATGAACTAGTTTGATTTGTCAATACTTTAGGGCTTAGACTGGAAACAAGATGGCGGGGCGTTATTGATAATATGGTGTGGTTTTGTGTTAATTTGTTACCAATCAACAACATGCGTTTTTTTGGTAAAAATAAACGAAAACGCAAAAAAAAAAACTCATCAAAGAAAACGAGAATTCCCCAAATCTACCCAAATAGAAGCAAATATTTACTTTTCATTTTTCTTTTGTTATATAGATATTGACTACTTCAATAAAAATATATATTGTGTTTTATTTATATAATAAATATGGATTAGGAAGAATTTATACCCTCATGTATATGAAATCCATCTTTCTTTTTAAATAAATAATACTCAAATTTATGTTTTTATATTTTTTTGTCGGAATTCTAAAATTTATGTGAACAATAATCATAAAACACAATAATCTATAAAATTAGACATTTTAGAGTTTATAAAACTTTTCAATATTATTTTAAAAAACCGCACCGGTATTATATTTTCACCAATCATATAATTTTTTATCCTTTTTTTACTTAAAACTACACTTGTACCACATTTTTTATAAACCGCACTAACACGAATTTGATTCAATTTGTTTTGCCAACTATGATAGGATTATAATAGCGTGATCAATAAAAAAACTATGATTAAATTGATATTTTGAAAGTTTGGGAATAATTCGTCGCGTTTTTGAAAGTTTAGGCTTTTTATGATATTTTTTCTGTTTGGATGTGTTAACGGTGTTAACTCTGTAACGACACACTTAACGATGTGCCTATAATAATATGGTCAACGAAAAACTGTAATTAAAATAATATTTTGAAAGTTTGTGTTTAACTTGTTGGGTTTTTGAAAGTTAGGCTTTTTGCGACATCTTTCCATATTTTTTTAATAAAAGTTGATAATATTTTTAGAATGAATTCTCATATAACACTTACTAGGAAAATGAATAAACCATATATAGTCAAATACATTCCAAACGGTTAAACGAAAATCATCGACCCAATATTTTGGAGAGATTTTCCAAGTAGTGAAAAAGCTTTAAAATTGATGGAAAAAAGAGTAAAGCTTTAGGCTTTAGTCATGACTCATGAGGTATCCCAAAACCTAGTCGTCTTGTAAGTGAGCTTCGAAGAGGTTTTTGAAATTACAACCCAAATGTGAACTCGAAGGACATGAAAGTATGAATCCATGGCCAGAGACTGGGATTCCAAGATAAGATATGGAGGCCATTGGAAGACGTCTATTATAGAGAATGCATTATCAATCCGTAGAAACAAGCTTACTTTAAACAAAGTGTGACAAGAAAGTTCTTTTGCTGTGTATTATAATTCTATTTTCTACTACAAAGAATCTGTCCCTCTTACACGGATCTTAATCTGCTTAAAACGGAATTTTGCCAGTCCTTAAATTCATTTTTTATTTGGTAAGAAGATAGTTGTTTGATATTGGGAGAGCATTGGAGTTAACCTTTGCTGAAATTGGTTACTGACTAAAACTCTGAACTTGGTTGGTTTTGGTGAAGTTTCTCTGTCTTGTAGTGGTGGACTCTTGTTGGACTTACAACTCCAGCTCGACTTTTGCTCCTCCTTGAGTAGGATTCACTTTTTCCCAACTGCTTCCTCTCACATGATCTTTTCCCGTCTGCGTAAAGACAAAGATTCATCCTTTAGCTCTCACAGATCTACTCCAAAATGTGCTTTTTCCGTTTCTAGGTTTTCACAGTACCTCAAAAACCCCAATTTTCTTAGATGCTGTTGCGGACATTGCATTAGATCTATCTCTGGTCTCCGAATTCGAAGCTCCAAACAATATGGAGAACAGCAATCTTGGTCTTCGCTTTCGTAAGATACCTCGTCAACCTGTTGCTCTCCCTAAGCTCGATCCTTTGGTAATGCATTTCTCTTTGTTTCTCGACTTCAATTGTGTCTTCTCTCTCTCTTTTTTTTTTTTTTTCTTTTTCTTAACCCGATTGAATGTGTTTTCTCTTTTGTTTAGCTTGATGAAAATCTGGAACAATGGCCACATTTGAACCAACTGGTTCAGTGCTATGGCACTGAATGGCTCAAGGATATAAATAAATATGGACACTACGAAAATACTCGACCTGATACTTTCCAGAGTCAGATATTTGAAGGACCCGACACTGATACTGAAACTGGTAAAGATGCATGACTGTTTTTTTGCCTTTAATAAATTTTGTGCTACAGGCAACTCTCATTTACATCATGCTTCTTCAGAAATCCGTCTTGCTAGTGCTAGGAGTGCAAACTTTGAGGAGGATGTAGCCAGCATTTCCGGGAGGCCGTTTTCTGATTCTGGATCCTCCAAGGTGTCTTCCTGTGGTCACTTCATTTTTTCTTCTTTATTTCTCATCCTTTAGGTCCTTACTTTCAGTGCCATGGTTTTTGTTGGCAGCACTTTGGGCTACCTCCTCTCCCTGCTTATGAACCAGCTTTTGACTGGGAAAATGAGAGATCTATGATATTTGGCCAGAGAACTCCAGAATCTCCTGCAGCTAGCTATTCCAGGTTTTTCTATGCTTTACCTTATCTCAATCTTGTTATCTCTGTCTGACTATTCTTCTATTGTTCCCTCTATTATGTTTACAGTGGATTGAAGATATCCGTCAGAGTTTTGTCTCTAGCTTTTCAGTCAGGCTTAGTTGGTGAGTACTCTAACTAACTTTTTGTTGGGGGAGGGAGGCTGTCTATTTCATGTAATTTTAGTTATTTCAACCTCTTAAAATTCCTTTTCCCGTCCTTGTTGCAAACTTGCAGAACCATTTTTTGGCTCGATTTCTTTGTACAATCAAGAAAGGAAAGAGAAACTCTCCGAGGATTTTTATTTCCATATATTGCCAACGGAAATGCAGGATGTAAGTCACTGAACATAGTGAATTGTCCCCTTTTCTTCTTTTCCTTCTCATTGTCATATTAAAGTTGGTTTAAGTTTTTTCTCACTTTACTTTTGCAAAATTGCTACCCTCTGTACATTTTGTTGCAGGCTAAACTTTCATCTGAAAATCGTGGAGTATTTTATCTAGATGCCCCATCAGCATCAGTTTGCCTGCTAATTCAATTAGAGAAAACAGCAACAGAGGAGGGAGGCGTTACGACATCTGTCTATTCTCGTAAAGAGCCTGTAATGTCCAAGATTCTAAATATTCCCTTACTGTTTCCAACGTCTCTTGCTCATGTGAAAGACTTGGTCTTTAGAGATTGTAGCTTTCAATAATTCGTTGGAATGAGCCTGTGACTTACATTGGCATATATCAACTTTCCTTATGTTTGTTTTGATTATATAATTTGGAGTAGTCATGGTAACAACTGGATTTTAATATCAAAAGTATTAAGTACCCTGTTTGTACTAACTAAGTTCTCTGGCCATATGCGAATCAGGTGCACTTAACTGAGAGGGAAAAGCAAAAATTGCAGGTCTGGTCTCGCATTATGCCTTACCGAGAATCTTTTGCTTGGGCAGTTGTTCCGCTTTTTGATAATAATATCACCTCAAACATTGGTGAATCTGCTTCCCCTAGCAGTCCTCTTGCTCCCAGTATGACTGCATCAAGTTCCCATGATGGTGTTTTTGAACCTATTGCAAAGATCACATCAGATGGAAAGCAAGGTTATTCAGGTGGAAGTTCTGTCGTAGTTGAAATATCAAATTTAAATAAAGTTAAAGAGAGCTACTCTGAGGAGTTGATTCAGGTAGGATGTTTAATTTTCACATCCCGCTCAGTTTTTATCATGGTCTTTATGATTGTAGCTACATTTGCTTTGTACTAGATATGATGTAAACTAGTTTTCATATATTTTGTGACATTTGAAGATACCATTACATCTGATACTTGCTAGGTACACTTTGGTTGACTACATGATTTTGTATATTAATAGATATTTTCTTTTGTTATCTATTTGAATAAATTAATTTTCGTAGCATTTGACAATTAGGTCATGGTGTCTAATTCATACGTTTTGGGGAAGTACAGTTCATCATTATCAATATATTTTTCTTTCTAAGTTGTAGTTAGTACCAAGTATGTTTACTAGATACATCACAAAAAACAAGATCTCCGAAATATCTCTCCTTTTACTCGTATTAAAAATTCAGATCCGAAATTGTGTTTGATAACTTTGTCAATCATATAACTGGAAAGCTTTTTATGGATATAACTTCAGACTGCATATTACTGCTTTCACCTGAAAGAAAAACATATGTAAAACCCCTATAAATTGTCTTCATCGGTTTAAGATCCAGTATATTGTCATTTGCTATTGTCTCATAATTTTCCTTTTGGTCAAATCAGGACCCTAAGCGGAAGGTTCACAAACCTGTTAAAGGGGTTCTAAGACTGGAAATTGAGAAACATCGGAATGGACATGGAGACATTGAAGATCTATCTGAGAATGGAAGTATCATAAATGACTCTCTTGATCCGACTGACCGCCTCAGTGACCTGACACTTATGAAGTGTCCAAGTTCTGGTTCTGGTGGACCTCGTAGTGGCGGTTCCAAATGGAATTTAGAGGACACAAAGGATGTTTCGAAAAACCTAACGAGTTCAAGTGGGACTCTTGACTTGAATTGTTATCATGTAAGCTCTCCAACTTTTATCATTCTTTCTACCAATTCCGTGCTCTACTTTCATCAACTTGGTTTCTCTCATGATAATCATCCTTGCCCATCATTCTACTTTCGAGCTAGTTACATCATGGTGGAGTTTCTTGACTACTTGTTTCTTAACTTATCCAGGAATTAGGGATTCTCTTCATATAAGATTTTGAAGGATAAAAGTATAAGAGAGATATTCTGTTTCTAACTCTAGTTATGAAGCTGGAAACTGTCTCTAATCCTTTGTATAATTTACTCGCAAAGTAATATCATTATCATGTTTTTTTGTTTCAGGCTTTTGATTTCTGCTCTATGACAAGAAACGAGCCTTTTCTACATCTCTTCCATTGCCTTTATGTATATCCTGTAGCTGTTACATTGAGTAGGAAGAGGAATCCGTTTATCCGAGTAGAATTGAGAAAGGATGACACAGATGCCCGAAAACAACCACTTGAGGTAACTATTTTTGATCATCATCAATCCTGGAAAAAATATGGCCTTTCTTTTGAGTCTTTATTTGTTTCTTACTGTTGATTTTGCTAGGCAATCTATCCAAGAGAGCCTGGTATTTCACTCCAGAAATGGGCTCATACACAGGTTGCTGTTGGTGCTAGAGCTGCTAGTTACCATGATGAAATTAAGGTGTCTCTTCCTGCCACATGGACACCATCACATCATCTGTTATTCACTTTTTATCATGTTGATCTCCAGACAAAGCTTGAAGCTCCAAGACCAGTAAGATTTACATAAAGTTCTGTGCTTTTTTTTTTTTTTACTCTATGAGTAATCTGGTCTCCAGTTACTAATTGTCTTTTCTTTTCAGGTAGTTGTTGGATATGCATCACTTCCATTATCTACCTACATCCAGTATGTATATGATATTGTCGTAGCATTTAATCACAGAATTATTTATCAACTGCGGAAAGAAGCCTTCCTTTAGATTTCTTATCACTTATTGTGATGGATGCGTTATCATCTGTATGGGCGAAAGTTGTAGCCTAGTAAACTGAAGTGAAATTTGAACATGCAGTATATCACTGATGTCAAAGTTTTCTGAACAACTAGCTTACGCTTTCAGTAATAGAAGCTGGGCGAAGTGTTGCCTTGGTTTAGTAATTTTTGCAACTTATTGCTGACAAATATTTTTATTATTATTATTAATGCAGCTCACGGTCTGATATTTCTCTACCAGTGATGAGAGAACTGGTTCCCCACTATCTTCAGGACACCACCAAGGTATGTTGTCATAATATGCAATCATCGGTGACATTTTTTTTGCATGTTTAGCTAGTAATAATGGTTCAAATTACATGAATGTTTGAGACTCAAAAGTTGAGAAAGGGACGTTATGAAAATTGTTCATACACAAAAGAAAGATAAAGAACAATAGGCTAGAGTGTTAAGAAGGTTCCATTGCGGATGACTAATTGAGGGAGTAGTCACCTGCAAGCATAACAAACCTTAAGATATCATTTAAAGTATACTCTGCCACCACAGTCGGAAGTAGAACTAATTAACAGGTTCTGGCATTGCATAAATCTAGATTGTAGCTTCCTGAAGAATTTAATGGGGGATTTTCATATACATTCCTAGGTTACACCAAATTTTCCCTATCCTCAGACAAATACAATTGTGCATATCCCTCAATAGATCAACGAATAATACTCGGGTGGTTGCAGATCAGCTGATTGGGGCTCCTATTGGTGCTTGAGTATTAAAATTCGGCGTAGTTCTCATACAATTGTGTGTAATCTGGTATAGTCTAGTAAGAGTGATAGGTGAACCTGTTTATCAATTCTAGTTCGTAACTTGGGTATAACTAGTGAGAGCATTCAATTTTAGGTGTCTTATTATTATTTTTACTCAAGCTAGGAATTGTGTAATAACATTATTTTATATTGATCAGCACAACACTACTTTGAACATAATTATACACTAATAGTCTGAATATTTCAGGAGAGGTTGGATTATTTGGAAGATGGCAAGAATATATTTAAGTTGCGACTGAGACTTTGTTCATCGCTTTATCCCACCAATGAACGTGTCAGGGATTTCTGTCTAGAGTATGATAGACATACCCTCCGGACAAGCCCTCCCTGGGGTTCAGAACTGTTGCAGGTATACACATTAACTCTATTTCATTTATTTTATATTCTCCACTGTTGTTATTAACATATTCTTTATATCTCTCTCAAGGCAATAAATAGTTTGAAGCACGTTGACTCTACTGCCCTGCTTCAGTTTCTTTACCCAATTCTTAACATGCTCCTTCATCTTATTGGCAATGGTGGAGAAACTCTTCAGGTTTGTCAAATGAAATGTTTGGTTCCTTTAGCATAAAGTTTTGAAATAAACATTTTCAAATCTTATTTTTTTCCTCGTGACTGTTTCTTACATCATTTACCAATAAAGTATTTTCTACTTTCTTCAGGTTGCAGCATTTAGAGCCATGGTGGATATTTTAACTAGGTATATAACTTCCTGTATAGCTCAACTAGGTGTAATCCACTTTAATAGTGAGTAAATTTGTAGAAAGACTTGTTAGTAAGATCATATAATCTGTTATGTTCTAAATAAATATTAAACAAGAAAAGATCTGAAAAATAATATTAAAACATCTATATAAAGGCTATGGTTTAGGTAAATGACCAAAGAGTTTTATGTCACGGTGTTGTTGGTCTTTAACTTTGGATGGTCTTTGATCACTAGAGTTGCAAATAATATGTAAGACTTGACTCAGTAACTGTAGAACAAGCACGCTAAACCATGTCCTTACTAGATCGTTCAATTTGATTTGATAGGGTGCAGCAGGTGTCGTTTGATGATGCTGACCGTAATCGGTTTCTGGTCACCTATGTTGATTACTCTTTTGATGATTTTGGAGGCAATCAACCACCGGTTTATCCTGGATTAGCAACTGTATGGGGAAGTTTAGCTAGAAGCAAGGTATAAAGTGCACACATTGTCTTGATAAAACTACTAGTTTATCTTTATTTTAATGTGTTATACGTTTCATTATATTTATCTCTCCCCAAAGTTGAGCATATGTCCATGTTACCCATTTGTGCAGCTCTCTACTGAATTTTCTTCATTCATCTATGTTTTGGTTGATGAACACTATGACTGGTTTTACAGGCAAAAGGTTACCGGGTTGGACCTGTATATGATGATGTTTTATCAATGGCGTGGTTTTTCCTCGAGTTGATTGTAAAATCAATGGCATTGGAGCAGGCACGTCTGTATGATCACAACCTACCATCAGGTATTCTTGGGGGTATACAGTTCCCATTTCTCCACAAAATATTCTTTATCTAGTTGACATGCAATGCTGTTTTAGAAATCTGTCTCTCCTCATTACAATGAAAGGACTGCATGAATAATTTAACTAAAAAATCTGGAATATGGGTGTTCGTCTAGAACTTAAAGGCCAAGGTGTTAAGGTGTCAACACAAAAGAAAAAGGCTTAAAAGTTACCCTCTGTTACAGATCTTTGCTTTCTTAACAGGAATATTTACAAGTCCCAATAAATTATAAAGTATAAAATTCTTATGAGCAGCCTATATTTGCTTTAAGTATATCAAAAACAAGTCCCTAAATTGATTAATTCCGCATTGTAATATTCTTATTTAGAGGTTAAAATTACAAATTACATTGTGGCCTCAAATTAATCAGTTTATAAAATGCCCTTCCCTTGTGGCATTAACTAGTTTTAGTTTGATATAGGTATTAGAAGGTTACTGAGTTACGTGCTCATTTTTTTATTTTCTTCCATAGGCGAGGATGTTCCACCTATGCAGCTCAAAGAAAGTGTTTTTCGATGTATCATGCAATTGTTTGATTGTCTCTTAACTGAAGTACACGAACGTTGTAAAAAGGGTTTCAGCTTGGGGAAACGTCTGAACAGCAGTTTGGCCTTCTTCTGTTATGATCTTTTATATATCAGTGAGCCCTGCCAGGTCTATGAACTGGTATGTTTTTGTTTTGTATCTTTCAGACTATCATACGCGGCAGCAACGGTTGCATTACTAAACTGCATCTGACTTTTTGCGGGAGTTTTAATTTATGGTTGAGTCCAAGCAGGAGTGTGGTTTCATGCATTGCTCTCTATTATAAGAGTTTCTTTTTTTTGATTAGTTAATTGTTTTTCACTGATTGCGGTTACTACCAGCTAATTGATCGATCATGTGCATGTGTATGGGTTTCAGGTTTGGAAATTGTATGTTAACATTGTTCATGAAAGAATCTTTAATTCAAAAACGTTATGCAGTTTATCTTTCAACTGATTTTGGTTCATATCTTTGCTATCAGTAGTCAGTACTTTAGAACAAATCATCTACCTTTCAAAATACTATGGAGTTTATGTGACATTCTAGCACTCAACAGGTATCGTTATACATGGACAAGTTTTCTGGTGTCTGTCAATCTGTCCTACACGAATACAAGCTCACGTTTTTGCAAATTATCTCCGATCATGATCTTTTTGTAGAAATGCCTGGCAGAGACCCGTCAGATAGGTACTCTCCCGTAGTTTTTCGTTATCAATTATTCAGTTTTGCATTGTCAAACATTTGCACTTTTATGCTTGAATACTTTTTACTTTAATAGCAAAATTGATCACATAAAAGTTATAGGAATAGAATGTAAAGATGCCACTTCTGCAGTAATCATATAAACTTTTCAATAGACTAAATTATATTTATCATCCATAAACTAAATTTTCTCAGCTAACTTAATATGTATGTTCTAGGAACTATTTATCATCCATATTAATACAGGAGCTATTTCTCTCCCTGGATCATGATGAGCTGCCTCTGCGGGCAAAGGTATTTTTGGTTTAAGTGTTTGTATGTATAAGAAAAAAGCATGTCAAAATTTTACATTGTTAATCGTATTCCATTTTTTGGCATCCTTGCAGGGAGCAAGAATTTTAGTTATCCTATTATGCAAGCATGAATTTGATGCTCGGTACCAGAAAGCCGAAGATAAGCTGTATATTGCACAGCTATATTTCCCTTTTGTCGGGCAGGTATATCACAGTGGCTTGAAATGTTTTATTGCATAAATTAAAGTAGTCCTTTGATCCACTTCTGCTTTGAAAGTTTTTGTGGTCAATGGTTATTTTCCAAAATTTTTTAAACCAGGAGCATTTTACTCAGTTGCAATCCCCTCAATTACCACGTCATAATCATCCATTATTACAGTGAAATAAGAAATATGCTTTAAAGAATAAAATGGTGTGCCAATAACAACCTTTTGATTGATTGCCATGTTTATACAATCATAGCTTAGGCCAGTTGATATAGTTGCCTGAAATTTAAGGTTTTATTTTCTTTTTTTTGCAGATTTTAGATGAAATGCCTGTATTCTATAACCTAAATGCTACTGAAAAGCGTGAGGTTTTGATTGGTGTGTTGCAAATCGTTCGTAATCTGGATGACACATCACTTGTCAAGGCATGGCAGCAGAGCATCGCTCGTACTAGATTGTACTTCAAACTCATGGAAGAATGCCTCATACTTTTTGAGGTTTCTTTCCACAACCCTTTCTCAACATTTTGGAAATGACTAGACTCTTTTAATTTAACTTAGTGTTAAAAGAAGCTAACGAAATTGTCATCCATAGAAATATGGAGGTGGTCTATGGTGTCTAATAAGTTGTGTGTTATTCTCTGCATTTTTATCTGCTATTGCATAAACTTTGATTTCATCTAGTTGTGTGGATGTGGTAGAATGATATGGGGGCTGCTAACAGTCTGTTAGAGCTTACATTTGATTTTAGGTACCCATAAATATTTTGTAGTTGTATATTACATAATGTTTGGCTCCTACGTCGATTCAGTAACCTTAAATCGAAATATTTCAGCACAAGAAGGCTGCTGACAGCATCCTGGGGGGAAACAATTCTCGGGGTCCTACTAGTGAAGGAGCTGAATCGCCAAAGTACTCTGAGCGACTTTCTCCTGCTATCAACAATTATCTGTCAGAGGCTTCCCGCCAAGAAGTCAGGGTGAGTTGCTAAATTTAACCTGTGTGTTCGTTCCTCTCTTCTATTTTTCTGTAAAAACCTACCAGTAAACTCTGGTTTCCGTGACAAAGTTGCTTTCTGTTGGTGAACTTCTCAAAATTAAGTTAGAAAGTCCTATGCTTTTTGCTTATTTTAAGTCCTAAATATCTTCTTAATTTTTAATGCAGCTAGAGGGAACACCTGATAATGGGTACCTGTGGCAAAGAGTTAATTCTCAGTTGGCCTCTCCTAGCCAACCGTATTCTCTAAGAGAAGCTTTAGCTCAAGTACAATCTTCACGGATTGGAGCTTCAGCCCAGGCACTACGAGACTCGCTGCACCCTATTTTAAGGCAAAAACTGGTAATCTTCTGTTGTCTTCATGCCTTCTCCGTGATATTACTCATCATTTTTGTTGGCGTAGTCTTCAATGAGCTATTCTACTAATTGCATTTACACTGACCAGGAACTTTGGGAAGAGAATGTAAGTGCCACAGTCAGCCTTCAGGTTTTGGAGATCACTGAAAAGTTTTCATCAATGGCAGCCTCTCAAAATATTGCAACGGACTATGGCAAATTAGACTGTATTACTACAATAATGACGAGTTTTTTCTCTCGAAATCAGTCATTAGCCTTCTGGAAAGCCTTCTTTCCGATTTTCAACAGAATCTTTGATCTTCATGGGGCTACACTGATGGCCAGGGAAAATGATCGCTTCTTAAAACAGATAGCCTTCCATCTTCTCCGGCTTGCTGTTTACCGCAATGACAGTGTCAGGAAAAGGGCTGTTATTGGTCTTCAAATACTAGTTAAGGTAAAATATCTTGATTTTCACCTAAAAAGTTATTAGTTTCTTGCTCAGGCATGTGTTCAATTGCTTTGTTTTGCAGAGCTCGCTATATTTTATGCAGACTGCTAGGCTGAGGGCTTTGCTGACCATTACACTGTCAGAACTCATGTCCGATGTTCAAGTGACTCATATGAAAGCAGATAATACATTAGAAGAGAGTGGAGAGGCAAGGCGGCTTCAACAGTCATTAAGTGAAATGGCTGATGAAGCTAAGAGCGTCAGTTTATTGAGGGAGTGTGGTCTTCCTGATGATACTCTGTTGATAATTCCCAAGAAATTTACAGAAAACCGCTGGTCTTGGGCTGAAGTGAAACATCTTTCTGACAGCCTTGTTCTTGCTCTTGATGCCAGCCTTGGGCATGCCCTTTTGGTATGGTTCTTAATCAACTTGACATTTTTTAAAGATATTCTTCCTTATATCAGTAATGGATGAAATGTCTTCTGCTCGTCTTGTCACCAATATTGGAGGACATGATTGCAGAAATGGTCCTTGCCTTGTTATATGGTGGAAGCATCATGCCTTTTACATTCAAAATCCTTCCAACTGACACCTATCTTTTGTATTTTTACCGAATGGATTGGTATATAAGATAATACCGGATTTAATTCCAGGTGTGTCTGAACATGTTTACATTTCGTGACATGATTGTGTGGTCTCATTCCTAATAGAGGGATAATTTTTATAGAAAGTTGGTTCCTGTCTCTCCCTTCTCTTTCCTGACATTTACTGAACTTTTAATCTGGAAATATTGGGGAATGCCCCTGATAGGTGAGTTCAGATATTTTGCCAATAATGGTCTAGACATCACTGATCTTATATAAGTATGACAGAAGTGCTTGTCACATTAAAATAGATTTTGCAGTCCTGTTTTGCGCCATTAGTGTCTTCTTTGCACTAATCCCGGTCATGTGTCTTCTTTCTTGTTCCTATCGTGATTAGTAAAGAAAACTATTAGACTCAGCCACCGTCATTCTGTATTTTTCAACGTCTAAATTCTGTTATTACAGGGATCTGTGATGGCTATGGATCGATACGCGGCTGCAGAGAGCTTTTACAAACTTGGAATGGCATTTGCTCCTGTTCCGGATCTTCACATAATGTGGTTGCTGCATCTATGTGATGCCCACCAGGAAATGCAATCATGGGCTGAGGCTGCACAGTGTGCTGTGGCAGTTGCAGGTGTGATTATGCAGGTAGTAATTTCTAATCTGGTTTGTATTTTTGATGTGGAGGGGATTGTCTCTGCAGTCTGGTTGGCTTTAATGCTCGACTGTCTTCATCCAAGTGCCTGTTTTCCTCTAAATACTATTATGTGCATGTTTCGGGTTTTCTCCTTGTAGGCCTTGGTGGCTAGAAATGATGGTGTGTGGAGCAAAGATCATGTGTCTGCCCTGCGTAAAATTTGCCCCATGGTAACGGGTGAATTTACAACAGAGGCATCTGCAGCTGAAGTCGAGGGTTATGGTGCTTCAAAACTAACAGTTGACTCTGCTGTCAAGTATCTACAGCTTGCTAATAAGCTCTTCTCTCAAGCTGAGCTCTACGATTTTTGTGCAAGCATTTTAGAACTTGTTATTCCAGTTTACAAGAGCAGGAAGGCTTATGGGCAGTTGGCAAAGTGTCACACTTTACTTACTAATATATACGAGTCCATTCTTGACCAAGAATCAAACCCAATCCCATTTATTGATGCTACATATTACCGAGTGGGATTTTACGGGGAAAAGTTTGGGAAGTTGGACAGGAAAGAATATGTATACCGAGAACCACGAGATGTGCGGCTAGGGGATATAATGGAAAAGCTGAGCCACATATATGAATCAAGAATGGACAGCAACCATATTCTGCACATCATTCCAGATTCACGACAAGTAAAGGCAGAAGAACTGCAGGCAGGAGTGTGCTACCTGCAAATTACAGCTGTTGATGTAGTGATGGAAGATGAGGATCTTGGGAGCAGAAGAGAGAGAATATTTTCTCTTTCAACTGGAAGTGTTCGAGCACGCCTCTTTGATCGGTTCTTGTTTGATACACCATTTACGAAAAATGGTAAGACTCAAGGTGGATTAGAAGACCAATGGAAGAGACGGACAGTACTACAGACGGAGGGTTCATTTCCTGCCCTTGTGAATAGGTTGCTGGTTACCAAGTCTGAATCCCTTGAATTTTCGCCGGTAGAAAATGCGATTGGAATGATTGAAACCCGGACAACTGCTCTGAGAAATGAACTAGAGGAGCCTCGTAGCTCAGATGGGGATCACCTACCACGGCTTCAGAGTTTGCAGAGAATTCTCCAAGGAAGTGTTGCAGTGCAGGTGAGTAATTTTCTCCCATAATATCTGTGTAACAGATTGTGTTGTAGAACCTACAAAATGCTCATCATATGCTTATCCATGGACCATGGACATTTGCAGGTCAACAGTGGGGTCTTGAGCGTGTGCACAGCTTTCTTATCAGGAGAGCCTGCAACTAGATTGCGTTCGCAGGAGCTGCAGCAACTTATTGCGGCACTTCTTGAATTCATGGCTGTTTGCAAGCGAGCCATTAGGGTTCACTTTAGATTAATCGGAGAAGAAGATCAGGATTTCCATACTCAGCTTGTCAATGGATTTCAGTCTCTCACCGCAGAGCTCTCCCATTACATCCCTGCTATATTGTCCGAACTTTAGTGTATCATTTGTCAGTTTTGCTATGAGTTTTGTGCTTTTTCTTCCCACTATTTTGGCGTGGCTATATATATTTGTCATTTCTTTAATTCTTGTTACTTCGTTTATCTGTTATATATGGGGCTTTATAGCTGACAATTCTTGATTATTCATCTAGACGAGAACGAGACCTCATCATTAAAAATTTTAAGAGTTATAAACAATTAAAAGGTCAAATTTGGTAGGTGACCACATGAAAAGAAGGTATATTAGGTGAGGCCAAGATCGGGCATAAGCTCTCAGCTTAAGACACAAGCCGCTCAACAATAAAAGGTGCCTTGGAGCCAACATCTCAGAGGCATCAATAGAAACATAGGCGAACGAAAAATGAAGAGGAGGTTGGTGAGACCGGTGTGATGGCTGGTGTGTCAAGCACCGAGCGGTGGTGCTCTAAATCTCACTCTAAATTCAGAGAATGTGTATATAATGATGTTCTATTTATTGCTCTAACAATAAAAATCTCTATATTTTACTTCAAATTTAGAGGACTATTTTTTTAGAGTAGATTTTTTTTTTACTAAATGATCATTTAATTTCTAGTGTATTATTTGTTTTATGCCTAAACAAAATTATATAATCAAAATGTATTGAGTATAAAATTTTAAACAATTATGATTATGTGATGTAATGAAATTTTATTTTAAATAAATAATAAAAAATATTAATTTTGTTATTGACTATTTAATATAAATTGGTAAAATATGTTGATTTGTAAAATAAATAGATATTTTAGAAATTAGTAATAAATGGTAAAAAAAAATAATTAAAAAATTTATTTAAAGCAAAGAATAGAGTAAACTATTGGAGCAAACTTTTCTCTATTATTAGATAACTATATTTTTAGAGGAACAAATAGAGTATACTTCATGATTTCATAAGCAAGACGCTCTTAGATCAAACTCATTCGCATCTTAAGAGAAGGTATTAAAATAATTGAGTAACTCAATCCGGTTCAATTATATTAAATTTTGGTCTAATGTAAACCGACTTCTTATTATATATATGAGAATATGCTTTCTCTTTCTTCCTCTTCGTTTCTCCACGTAATATGTTTTACAATTTTTTAAGAAATACCACCAATTAACCTATTTCATTTTATATCCGTGGCCTCACTGTCATGATCCGCTCTCCGAGTAAAATTCATTGCTGCCCTTATCAGAACTGAAAAAAAAATCCACTAAAACTACCTAGCCAACCTATGGACGAGAAGGAAGTGATGTGCATTAATGAACGGTTGACGTCATCGACGACGTCGGATTCCTTTTTCTCCCCGCGATGAAAATTTGCCGAGATAGTCTCGGTAATTGGATCACGCTACTTTTTCGTGCAACAGTGTACCGTGGGAGAGATGATGGCAACACCTCCATATAATACCTTCCCCCATAGCCTGGTTTAGCAAGTCATTCTCTACCTTGCTTATCTGTTTGCTTTGGTTGATGTCTTGTTTATGCTGTTGGTAACTATCATATTCCGCTAAGTCTGAGTAAGTTTACTCTCGCCTTCTCTGTATTTACTTCTTCTTGAGAATTTGAGATATTGTTATGTCATTTTCTCTCTGGCTTTTCTCTTTGATTTTGTCCGTTTAATGTGTGAATTTATGAGTAACATCGTTTGTGTCACTTTGTCTCACTTGTCGCACTTTACTCATCCTGTATCCCTTGTCGCACTTTACTCATCCTGTCTCCCTTGTCTCACTGCTATCACTGTACTCATCGGTTGTCTCCCTTCTCTCATTTTTTTCTAAATAACATCGTTTGTCTCCCTTGCAGGTAATGAATGTTGATATTGATGTGATCCGTGGGAGGTGGACTTCCGATGAATATGGTGAATGGGAGTTCAGAAAATCAGAGGTTGGAACTCCGTTCAAAATATCTGTTATGCAAGATGAGGGGTTTGAGAAAGTCTAAGACCTCATTGTGGAGAAATTGGGCTATCGCTATGGCAAAACCCCTCCCAGAGAAGGTTTACTCGAGCTAAAGCTTGACTTTTCGTATGACTGGTCAGGTGTCTCCGGTCTTGGAAGGAAGACTAGGCCAGCTCATGTGGACAATGATTCAAGTATGGGTATTTACTGGGTCAATAGGCGTCAGTTAGGAGACACACCTATCTTTGTGACTATCACGAGGGTAGATAACGCCACTGTGGAGCCCGAAGCAGGTTGATTATGTGCTTTTATATATGTCTTTGTCTACACTTTGAGTAGTTCATGTTGTACTGTTTTTAATTCTAAGTTTTGTAGATGCGGGAACAATACATGTTGGTTCAACTACTCAAGCTATTGCAGGTGCGAGAGGTGGGTTAGGCAAATCCGAGGCGTCTTCAGCGGCTAAGCCGACAGAACAAACGGAAGGTCAAATATAGGACACCTTTTTAAATAACTTCCCATGCGCCTGTAGTTACCAAGATATGTTGACTGCCTTAAATATTACCCTGTTTTGTTGGAGCCGATATGGCCTTCCATGTTCGTGTTGTTACCTTACTACTTTACGTGCTTTTCCACGTCTTTGTTTTCCTTTTCTACGGCTTTGTTTTACCTTTCATGTACTACGTTTTGTTAAGAGGATGTGTCTTACTAAGAACTCACAATGTTGTGTGTATGTTAAGTCGTTATGTCTATATTTTTACCATGTTATCTCTACTGCACACAATGTTACCATGCTATATTGGGGTACCATGTTCGTGTAGTACTTTGCTATTGTTACGGGCTTTTCCTGGTCTTTGTTCTAACTGTCATACTGTATGTAAAGTAAAACAAAGCTTTCCACCTCTCTATTGTACCTTTTGTGTACTACGTTTTGGGTAGAAGAAGGTGTATGTATGTTAAGTCGTTATGTCTATATGTTTACCATGGTGTCTTTACTGCACACTATGTTACCATGCTATATTTGATCCAATCTTGCCTACCATGTTCGTATCCACGACTTTGTTGTACTTCCCATATTGGATGTAAAGAAAAACATAGCTATCCAATGTTTTACCTTTCCTGTACTAAGAACTGGCATTGTTAGTTGGTGATGCTGCCTCTGAACCCAATGCAGAGATCTCCAATTTGGATGCGTCTTCCAGCCATCAAACATCTGGGACTAACGTCGTTCAGACTGCCGCTGATGACGTTTCGTCTGTTACCAAGGCCGACGCTTACCTTGGTAAGTATGTGGTACCTATTACTTGAGGTGCAATAGACCTTACCTTGGTACGCTTGTTTATGGTATCACATTTGCTGGGTTTTTTTTGGCAGAACCTATTGTTTCTGCTCCGAAGGCCATGTCCATCCCTGTACTTAAACCTATCGCTGGTTAGTCCTCCCCGAATTTTACTTACATATTCAACATTCTTTCAATTATATATCTAATTATGCAACGTAATTTATTTTAAACGGTACATAGTTACATGTCTATATCACTTACCATGTTGTCCATATCTCCATCCTTACTCTCTACCTCTTCCATCTCTTCCTCACAAGTTCTTTCGGTTTCCTCTTCATCCACCAACATTGCATTGCTCTTGCTTGCACTATTGCCATCTGACATTACATCACTCGCCGCCTCCTTTGCTTCCATCGTTGCCTGGAAGTCAAATTGTTACCCAATGTTTACCTTCACACCTACTTTTCTTCGGTAAGCTTAGTAATAACCTCTATCCCCTCTGTTGCCTCTTCTTTTACTTCACCTCCCTTGCCGAACTGCCCTTTCGTTCTTCCCACGCCCTTTTGTGTATTGGGCTGTGAAGTTACTTTGATAGCACATTTACCGCAATGACAATCAATTACCCTTCTAAAACACTTACCTCAACTTCAGCCCGGTTCCTCGCTTGTTTTATTGGTCCATGCTGTTCGTCAGCCACATTGCACCCTCCCCCTGCATCTTATTGGTTAGCTAGGTACGAGGGTTTTACAATTGTACTATTACACATCCGATTGCTATCTAATTTCAACCTCCTTAGATTAAACTTGAGAAGTTGAGACTAGTAAAGAGATATGCCTTGATTCCTCCAAAAATGTCAAGGATGATGGAAAGAACGACAACACAACGGGGATGAGAATATGGTACTAAACTAATGAACTCTTGAATATGACACACAAAGGAGCTCGATGAACTCAGATATGACTCACTAAGTTTGATTGTTGTATATAACTCACCAACAGAGATATGAGAAAAGAAAGGAGACCACGAAAAGGTAAACTAGGGTTTCCTAAAAATTGACCCTAAAATAAACTTACAAATGGACCTCTTGTTAGTGCAGCCCAAATGCCTCATTAAAAATCTTAGTAAGAAAATCCATTGGGACAAAACTCACTTAAGGGATAAAGAGTGCATTCAGACTACACGCCCATATGCTAGCCTTCTGGAATACTCATGGAAAGCATCAAGGCACGTTGATCATGAAGTTCTTCGTGAGTCTGAATTTGAGCAAGTAACCCTCCAATGGCTTTGTTGAATAGCTTCGTTCTAGATCGAGTCATTGGACCAGCTGGAACCTTCATTACATCATCAATTGTATCTTCCTCCATGTCAGAAACGTAACTCGAGCTTAGGTTGATCGAGTCTGGTCTTGGATGCCCATGATCACATCAGAAACGTCACTCGAGCTTAGGTGGGTCGAGTCACTAGGTCGAGTTTGGTCTTGGGTGCCCATGATCACATAGGAAACGTCACTCGAGCTTAGGTGGGTCGAGTCCCTAGGCCGAGTCTGGTCTTGGCTGCCCATGATCACATCATCCCCTCCCTTTTGAGAAGGATTTGCACTCAAATCTGTTTCATCTGCAATAAAAGGTACAAGATCAGAAACATTGAAGATAGAACTAACATTGTACTTGCCTTGGAAATCAATCTGGTAAGCGTTGTCATTAATCCGCTTGGTGACAGTGAATCGTCCATTGATTCTAGGCATGAGTTTGTACTTTCTTTCAGCTGGAAAACGTTTCCTGCGCAAGTGAACCCACACTAAATCGCCTTCTTTAAACAACATCTTGCGTCATCCCTTGTTAGCATGCTTGGCATACAATCTTCTCATGGATTTGCTTCACCAATTCTGCTTTCTTCTTGCCATCTGTACTGGTTCTTTCACTTAAAGGTAAAGAGATCAAATCTAATGGAGAAGTTGGATTAAATCCATAAACAATCTGAAAAAGGAGAGTATTTAGATGCAGAATGCATATCATGATTATAGGCAAACTCGACATGTGGTAAACAATCCTCCCAGGTTTTCAAATTCTTCTTTATCAAAGCACTTTTGTTTGACCATCAGTTTGTGGATGACATGTTGTTGAAAATAAGCTTAGTGCCTAGTTTAGACCATAGGGTTCTCCAAAAATGACTAAGGAACTTAGTATCCCTATCTGAAACAATGGTTCTTGGCATTCCATGCAATCTAACAACTTCTCTAAAGAACAGGTTGGCAATGTTCAATGCATCATCTGTTTTATGACAAGCTATAAAATGAAGCATTTTAGAGAACATATCTACCACAACAAATATTGAATCCTTACTAGTCCTAGTCCTATGCAATCCAACAACAAAATCTATGGAAATGTCAATCCAAGGATGCATAGGACTAGGGAGAGGGATATACAAACCGTTAGGCTGAACCTTAGACTTAGCATGTTTGCAATTGAGACAGCGGCTGCACACTCTTTCCACGTCTTTCATCAAGTGAGGCCAATAGAAATGATTCTGCATAATCTTAAGAATTTTGGCAATGCCAAAATGGCCCATCAAGCCTCCTTAATGAGCTTTCCTAACTAACAAATCTCGAACATAACTGTTAGGAATACATAGGCGATGCTCATAAAATAGAAAGCCTTCATGTTTCTAGAATTTCCCTACAGCGAACTTAGCATAAGCCTTGAAGATATCCTTAAAATCGACATCACTTTCATATAGCTCTTTAAGGTGTTCAAATCCTAACAACTTGACTTCTAAAGTTGAAAGGAGTGTGTACCTTCGGGAGAGTGCATCTGCAACAACATTTTCTTTACCTTGTTTATACCTAATGACATATGGGAATGTTTCAATAAATTCCATCCAGCGGGCATGTCTTTTATTGAGTTTGTGTTGGCTTCTAAGGTACTTAATGGATTCATGATAAGTATGTATGACAAACACTTTTGGCCAGAGATAGTGTTTCCAAATCTGAAGTGCTCAGACCAAAACATATAACTTTGTCATAAGTCACATAATTGAGTGTGGCTCTTCCCAATTTCTTGCTGAAGTAAGCAATGGGTTTCCTCTCTTGCATCAAAACTGCACCTATACCTACACTAGAAGCATCACATTCAATTTCAAAAGTCTTTAAAAAATTTGGTAAGATAAGGACCGGTGAATTGGCGAGTCTCTCTTTAAGCTTCTGAAAAGCATCTTCTTGCTGAGCTCCCCATTTGAATCCCACATCCTTCTTTATAACTTCTGTAAGTGGGGCTGCTAATGTGCTAAAGTCCTTCACAAATCGTCTATAGAATCCAGCTAACCCATGGAAGCTGCAGACTTCACCAACAGATTTGGGATTTGGCCAATCTCTGATTGCTTTTACCTTCTCCTCATCGACCTTGATACCATATGCACTAACCACAAAGCCTAGGAAAACAAGGTTATTCGCACAAAAAGTACACTTCTTGAGATTAGCATATAGTTGCTCCGTTCTAAGAGTTTGCAAAATATAATGCAAATGCTCTATATGCTCAGACTTGCTATTGTTATATATGAGGATATCATCGAAATAGACTACCACAAATATACCAATGAATGCTCTAAGAATGTGGTTCATTAGTCTCATGAATTTACTAGGTGAATTTGTAAGACCAAATGGCATAACAAGCCATTGATACAATCCATGTTTAGTTTTAAATGGAGTTTTCCACTCATCTCCTTCTTTCATCCTGATCTGATGGTATCCACTCTTAAGATCAATCTTAGAAAAATATAATGGAACCATGCAACTCATCTAACATGTCATAAAGTCTAGGAATAGGGTGTCGATACTTTACAGTGATATTGATTGCTCTGCAATTGACACACATCCTCCAATTCCCATCTTTTTTGGGTACCAAGAGAACCAAAATAGCATAAGGACTGAGGCTTTCTCGGATATATCATGTAGCTAGTAGCTCGTAAACATGTTTCTGCAACTCCTTGGTTTCCATAGGATTTGTCCTATATGCTGGACGGTTGGGCAAAGAAGCTCCTGGAACAAGATCTATTTGATGTTTTATTCCACAGATAGGAGGTAGTCCAAGAGGTGTTTCATCTGGAAAGATATCACAAAAATCCTGCAAAAGATCTTGAAGTTCACTCGGATAAACCGGTGTTGTGTTAGCTAAACAAGTTAGAGCTTCTTTATAAACGAATAGCAAAATAGGTCGTTTAGAGAATAGAGCCTATTTCACAACCTTTGCTTGCACATAGAAGTTCTTTTTCTTGATTTTGGACTCAGTTTTAGCTTGAAGATGCTTCTGGTCTTCGTACACTTCTCGTGGAGTTAAAGGAGCCAAAACTGTCTTACGGCCCTTATGCTCAAACGAATGTCAGTTTGTGAAACCATCATGAATCATTGTGCGATCTGACTGCCAAAGCCTTCCCAAGAGTATGTGGCCAGCTTCCATAGGCAAGATGTCACATAGGATCTCATCTTCATATTTACCAATCGATAAAGAAACCAAAACCTGTTCAGTCACACTCAGTTCTCCACTCTCGTTCAACCACTGAAACTCATAAGGTCTAGGATGCTTTGTAGTAGTCAAACCAAGCTTCTTGACCATTGTTTCACTAGCTACATTGGTGCAACTCCCTCCATCAATGATAAGGCTGCATACCTCTCCTTGAACCAAACATGTTGTATGAAATAGGTTTTCTCGTTGTTGTTCTTCTTCTTCTGGTTTTGGTTGCACACTCAATGCTCGTCTTGCCACTATTAGATTAACAAGTACTGGTAGCTTCACATTCTCTTCAGAAGGAGTCAATTCTGGCCGCTTATCCTCAGATTCTATTTCTCCACTTGCTTGTATCACCATTACCCTCTTGTTTGGGCATTCATTCGCATAATGTCCTAGCCCTTGACACTTGAAACATTTGGCATCACGAGCTTGAGTGGGTGCCCCTTCAAGTTTGGTTGGCTAAGATATTGAAGTATTTAGTTTCTCGTTCCCTTTTGGAACAACCGAAGTCTTGTAGTCCTTGGAGAATATGGGCTTTTCTTCTCGTGGGTAGGTGGTTCTTTGCTGTCCAATGTTATTGAAACAGACTCGACTAGACCATTTCCTCTTAAGCTGTTGTTCTATTAATGTAGCCTTATGAAACATCTGTTCTAGATTCACATAGTGTTCCATCTCCATTATGTCTTGGATGTCTCGGTTGAGTTCCCCTAAGAACCGCGCCATTGTAGCTTCCCTATCCTCACGCATATCAGCTCGGATCATCATAGTTTCCATCTCTTGAAAGTATTCTTCAACAAATTTGCTCCCTTGGCTTAACCTCCTTAACTTTTGGTGGAGCTCTCTATGATAGTGGCTTGCAACAAAACATCTTCTCATAAGTGTTTTCAGTCCAGTCCAAGTGTTGATGGGCTCCTCTCCATTATGTCTCCTAGAAGTTACAGTTTGATCCCACTAGCTAAGAGCGTAATCAGAAAATTCAGTGGCAGCCACTCTCACCTTGTTAGCTTATGTATATGGCTGACAATCAAAAACAAGTTCGATTTTCTTCTCCCACTCTAGATAGGCATCATGATCATTCTTTCCATAGAATGTTGGTATCTGAACCTTAAGTCCATTCAGTTGGTCATGAGCTTGTGGTCTAAAACCTCTCAGACGCCTTATACTCCTTTGGCTGTGATCAGTTGAATCTTTCTATGTACTATAATACTCTTCAGCTAATGGATCTTGTAGATGTTCAACACCTTCTGTGTTTTTTCTAGGTCGAATAGTTGGTCCTCTTTCTATTATAGAACTTTGTTCAGAAGAATTTTTCATCTCCTGCCTGAAAGCATTGAACTTAGCATTCACGAATCGCTCAATATTTGCTGTTAATGCCTCAATTAGTAACTTATTATTGGCTGAATTGCTAGCTTCTGCATCAATGCCAGCCATTGTTCCTGAAAGGAAACACAAACAAAGTAACCAGTAACAAGTTTCTAAAGTTTATGCAATTATCAGATGGATAGTTTAAGATTTGAAAACCCTAATAGATGTTCGAAACAAGTTCAATTGCATATTAACAAATTCGCTTGATATTGTGACAGATCTCGGCTAAACAACCCGTTTTAGATACATAAACATGATTAGATGAATAAATTTTGTTTTGAAACTCATAAAAAAGGATAAAATTGAAAAAGACATAGATCGAAAATTCAACTTTCAAGTCAGCTTTGATACCACTTAATATGAACCTCCTTGGATCGAACTTGAGAAGTTGAGACTAGTAAAGAGATAGGACATGATTCCTATAAAGATGTCAAGGTTGATGGAAAGAACGACAGCACAACGGGGATGAGAATCCGTTGTTAAACCAATGAACTCTTGGATATGACACACCAAAGAGCTTGATGAACTTAGATATGACTCACTAAGTTCGATTGTTGGATATAACTCACTAACAGAGATATAAGAAACCCTCATACTTTTGATTAAAAAATTGTTTAACGTTACAAATAAGACATAGTTGTTTAAATAGGAAAAGAAAGGAGGCCACGAAAAGGTAAACTAGGGTTTCCTAAAAATTGAGTCTAAAATAAACTTACAAATGGACCTCTTGTTAGTGCAGCCCAAATGCCTCATTAAAAATCTTAGTGAGAAAATCTATTGGGACAAAACTCACTTAAGGGATAAAGAGTGCATTCAGATTACACGCCCATATGCTAGCCTTCTGGAATACTCATGGAAATCATCAAGGCACGTTGATCTTGAAGTTCTTTTTGAGTCTGAATTTGAGCAAGTAACCCTTCAATGGCTTTGTTGAATAGCTTCGTTCTGGATCGAGTCATTGGACCAGCTGGAACCTTCATTACATCATTAATTGTATATTCCTCCATGTCAGAAACGTCACTCGAACTTAGGTAAATCGAGTCACTAGGTCGAGTCTGGTCTTGGATGCCCATGATCACATCAGAAATGTCACTTGAGCTTAGGTGGGTCGAGTCACTAGGTCGAGTCTGGTCTTGGCTGCCCATGATCACATCAGAAACGACACTCGAGATTAGGTGGGTCGAGTCCCTAGGTTGAATCTGGTCTTGGCTGCCCATGATCACATCACTATCCAAGTTTAGTATTACCCATACCTCTACTGCATCCACTTACCTCGAAGCTTCTACACTTTGTTCCTTCCTTTTCTCGACCGCAATCCCCCAACGACCTACATGTTATTGGTTACCTAGGTACGAGTGTTTAACACTTCTACAATTACACATAAAATTCTTATCCAAAATTTAGTAATTACCTCTTCCCCTTTCTTCGCCTCTATTGCGAGTTCCCCATTATTCTCTTTGTGCTCCTCTGTTCCATCTCGAGGCTAGTCATTAATCAAGAAATTAGCATGATAATTTACGTACCACATTCCATCCTTTTTACCCTTCTAACCACTTACTTCTTTTGCTTTTTCTTGCTTCGAGGCTTCTGCACTTTGTTCTTTCTTTTTCTCTCCTCCACTCCCCCTACGACCTGAAATTCATTTCTTAGCTATGTTATTCTCTTTTTTTTTTCTCTTTCTCCTTGTGTTTGGCTCTTCTCACTCACCACCATCTTCGCTTCTCTGACCATCCTTTGTTTCTGCTTCCCTCTGACCATTCATCCACACCTTATCATGTTTATGTATATAACCCAATCCATACCTATATGATGCCCTATACCACTTACCTCTTCTTCATCATCCTTCCTCGGAGTCCCCTGATTTGCTTCCATGAGTTGTGGTGGGCTTTTTGTTCTGACTCCACATGTATCCCCTCCACCTCCATCTTCTGCGTCCTGTAATATTTGCAATGAATCAGTGGTTGTACATATCATTCTTGTCGTTTTTATTACACTTCATTTTACGTTGTAGTACTCTGCAATTTCCCTCGCCCCTGCAAATGGGTTATCATGCTCAACGTTGTCATTGGTATTCTCCACTTGCGCTTCCTTTACACGCTGCGTACTCTGATTGGAGAGAGTGGGACCTGTAGGGGCAACACTCAAGGTCACATTGCCTCCCGATAGCTGCTTTTTAATCTCACCCAATTCTACATGCACTTTTTGAAGTTCTTCTCCAAATGTTTGCATCACTGCTTCAACTATTTCGGCTTTTAGCTCATTCATTTTAGCATCCCAACCTTTAGTGCCTGCCATGTTATCACTGTTTGATGACGATGCCCCATCTTTTCCAACTTGTCTCCTTCCTCTCTTCTTGCCGCCTGAAGCGACCTTTGTTTTCCCTTTTGTACCAAGATTCTTTGCTTTTCTTTTTACCACTCTTGGTCTCCCTATTTCTGAGAGAACTACGCCTCCAACAAACATCTCGTCATCAAATTCACATCCCTCTTCAATGAGGCTCAACATGTTATCCACCTTCTCATCCTGGCTCTCAGAATCCCATGGCAAATCATCGGCCTCTAAGTCCACATCTGAGTCTGGCTCAATTATCAAGGTTTCCATAACTTGCAAAAATCACATTCCTTTTCACCAATTAGTTCTTTTATATAATACTACCAAATATCACATTCCTTGCATCCCTTACCTCGCATTCCTCTACTAATCTTTTTGCATTCGTCACCTTTATTGTTATGGTTTCCTTTTCTGGATCCTTTGTGGCGTCTTCACTATCAGACCCTGCCATAGTTATTGCCTCGTGGATAGCCGACACTGCTTTAAACACCACTATTGGAAGGCGTAGAATAATCCTTGAACGGCTACACTGCATGTTGCGAACTGTGTTGCATCCTTCTCTTTTAATGAGTTTATAACCATCTCGTACGACATCCTTCCCCATGGGCGTGCTACAAAAGCATCTAGATCTTCAACCATCTCTGCATGATCCAGTTTAATTATAGGGTAGTGAGTTGTTGGCACCACTATCCCATCCACCAAAACTAGGCAAGTTACACACAGCCGTTTATAAGGCGTAAATACTTTACTTCGTTTCAGCATTGAGACTGCCCTCTCAGTTGTCACGCCAACTTCCTTACCAAACAGTTTTGCGTAAAATGATTCTTCCTGCCTAGACCTATTCTTCTTCTTTTTTTTTTCTCATATTTGGAACTCTCCCGCACCGTAAACCTGTTGCGATCTTGAATTCCTGTAGCGAAAATCTGATGGGTGCTCCACCAAATATTATCCAATTTTTTATATCTTTATTTACTTCCAACTGTTTGTTTAATATGTATAACCTAAATGTACCTAACCATGTAGGTTTTGTGGTAAATGTTAGCAACTTCCCAAATGGTGACTCGTATCCATTTCTTCTCATCAGGTTCAAGCGCATCTATGAGCCTTTTTATTAATGGTAGCTTGCTATACGCATTACACCGCTCTCCAAGTGGTTCATGCCCTTCCCCCACCATTCTTCTTGGTAACTCCTCTTTCTCAGCTTCATGTTTTCATTACGTTAGCTCATCAGTACCATTTTAAATTAATTACCATGGTCAATCCTTACAATACAATACATAATCCTTACACTACAATACATAATCCTTACACTACAATACACATTTGCTTCTGATTCATGGTACGCCTTTTACCATCCCCCGTACTATTACTAACTACACTTTTCCTATTCTTCTCTCCCCTGGAGTTTCATGCAATTCCTATGCCATGAATCTCCAAACTTTACCCGATATCAAAACTTTCCGCCCCATTATCTTACCCCTATTCCGCCCCGCGATAGATCTATTACCCATTTCAATATTTTGTAACCGATTTCACCACTTCATACAGTTCAATTCCTTTTTTCTGCCATTTTTATTCCTATAACTATTATTCGCGACACTTTCATGGCTGTAACCTTCTGAAAATCAAAAACTTCAATCACCACTTTTCTTTTGATGTTTAACATTACCTTGCCACTCGCCATCCCATGGTTCCTCTCTTGTTTCCTTTTCTTTCTCGCCGCCGATATTCCTATTCCTCCACAAACCACCTTCTGCTTTTTATCTTCAACTCTTTTCTAATCACCAAATCTTTTTTTCTGTCTTCCACTCCGACTGTTCATTTTTGAAATCCTACAGACTATTCGCTTTTTCTCCCCTCTTAATGCTTCCTTTTTGTCGTTACCAAATGTCACCGTCTCTCTCCTTAGCGTTCTGACACAAAAAAATTTCCCTTTCATTTCTCTTTCCGTAGGATCCATAGGGTCACTTTTGTATCTATTTTATCACCAGTCCCCTACGTTTTCCCAATAGGACACATTCTTAATTTCGATTATCAAAGTGAATATTCACTTAATTTACCTTTTTTCTCAATTTCTTCGATTCGTTCTTCATCTTCAAGCAATTCACAAACAATAATCTAATATGGTATCAGAGAAATTAAGCTCACTTCAACATTTGAAGATCCAATTTCGATTTGTCGCTGCAATTTTCTCTTCTCATGATTTCATTTTGATTTTTTCTTTCTTTCTTTGATTTTTCGATTATTTCGTCGGATAATCTTAAAACCATCATCATCACCGGCTATTCCACTGGATTATCATCTCAATCACCAGTTGTTTTAACCGGATGTCAAGTTTTCTATAGTGGCTTGACTATTCCGTTTCTTTTTTGGTTCGTCTGATCTCCGAAAGAATGGCTCGAAGTTCTCTTCTTCATGAAATCAGCTCAATCTACAAGTTCGGTTAATCCTCTTTAGTTATTCCGCCAAGTTAATTCATAAAGAGTGGTCACACTTTACAAGGGTCGAAGAATATTTGCTCGTGGCTCAACTTCTGGGAAGAGATCTGATAAGTTGGTTATCCCATTGCCTTTCATTAATACGAAGCAGATATCAAAGAGAATGAATGCAAGTGATGGATTAAGTTGGGACAAAGTAAGAAAAGTGGCTAAGAAGACGTTATGTGGATCCAGTAGAAGTGGCGCAAAGCCTCCTTATGAATAAGAAAGTTCAGTAGTTAATTAAATGAAGTAGTGTCGAGACATTTATATTACGTTGTTGTTTTTGGTATTGGATGTAAAGAGGAAATCAGGTATTTAAGTCCCAACCGTAGAAACATTATAATTATTATTTTTTTGTGTCAAATAACTGATTCTATTAAATTAAATGTTCTGGTTTACATCCAAATAACGAAAATACATGAACTAGTATATAGCCAATAACAAAATAATGCATATAAAAGATAGATCCAGACGGAAGAAACTCTGACATTCTGGGGATCTTGGATATATGGTAGATAAGTAGTCCCAAATCAGACGATAACGAAGACTAATCCTAATTTTGTTGCCACAAAGGACAGTTAAACTAACAAGGAAACTCTTTGAAACATCGAACTTTTAAAATGTATCTCCAAATCGGAGATTCTAGACGAATTCTATCTCGAAAAAAAGAATCGGTAATGTCTAACTTCTGTCTGGAAGAAATTAGACTAATGCAAGATCTAATCATCCTATAATGTCCAATAGCATTCTGTCTAATGCCCATAAGAAAAAATTTGTCCTCAAAAATTAATTCTAATGGGTTAAAAAGGCCAGAAAGTATTAAACAGTTATTCAAAATTAAGTCCAAATCCATGGCCCATAGAATAATACAGCAGAAACCCTAATCCAGATTTTTCTTTGGTGAGAAGAAGAAACGGCGCCTAAAAAACAAACATCATCTCCAATCAACATTATCACTGGAATCCTACACTAGGTTTGCCGGAAAAGGTGAAGATCTCAACCATCTTTAAAGATATCTTCTAAATCATCTTGCCGTGAGATTTCTCGGCATAATGTGGAGGAAAGAGATTCAGCTATATGATTAATGGAAGGGGAGCGACCAATCGAAATAGAGTCTCGCCGGCGGCAAGAGGTAATGAATCCGAGTGATATGATGTCGCAGAGAGAGGTGAAAAGGCAGATGAGTCGATCTCGGTCGATTAGAATCACTGGAAGAAGAGAAATACCAAAGCTTAACACACTGAACAACGGAGAAGAAGAAGATAGATGAAACATGGGAGGGAAACACAACCACCATTTCAACAAAGATCCACAGCGGTGAAGAAACTGGAGATCTGTCCTCTAAAGCAAGAGCTCCAAACTTCAACAGATCTAGCCATGGCTTCCGGCGAAGGAGGGGAACATAAGAGATATAAGAACAAGGGAGACAACAAGCTGGAGAGAATTTTAAACAGATTCCTACGCCGACGAGATCCGGTAAGACCGATGTCGCCGGTGTTGGAGAGAAAAGTTACGAACATGTCTTCAATCGCATAGTGAGTTTCCAAAGGAGGAGTGTTTTTTTTCCCAAAAGACAAACTTCTTATCATTAAAACATCGAAGGAGGATAATCCAGATAAACAAGGTTACAAGGGAGAATACTCAATCCCAAACCCGACCAAAAGACTCGATTGAAACCAAGACAAAACAAGCTACAGATAAGGAACGAACATTAACTAGATTATTAAAGGACTCTAACATAGGAAACCAAATAAGACAAAGCTAGGAAATAGCCTTCCATTTATCTGCCTCCGCTTTAATGCTATGGCATTACTTCATTATCAGCAGGGTGATCCGCACCACCTCACTACCAAGTTCTGCATCGTGATTTGGTGGTTCTGCTGTGTGGTTTTATGATGAAGGTACATGATTAGACCCAATTGGAAGAGGGACATCGAGATCGAGGGGCAAGGCGTTAACGTCCGCCATGAATGTGTCATGAGGATTACTGAGTACATCCTCGATAGTGATCTCAACAGCTCCGTTAGTAGCCTCTTGGTTCTGCCTCCCTTCAGAATTTGCCGAGGGGGGTTGTGTGGCTAGTGAACCCGAGATAGCTGATCTGTTTTCAGTTGATGTGTTACTCTCCGTGCTCATGTTTTCCTCAGAGGCTTGACCGAGTGGATTGCTGAAATAATCTGCAGCCGTAAGCATATGGTGACAGAACGTAGTGTTATGGGTGAGTCTCTGACAGTTGAAGTAGAAGCGAAAAACACTTGAAAGTTATCTCCATTCTTGCATTCCACCAGTTTGTAGAACTTAAGCCTATCGGCTATGTTAAAGTTGACTTTCGCTCTAATAAGAAACGGCCTTGTGACTGAGGCGTCATGCAAGTCAACTTTGAGGACTTCTCCGATGGCACTTGCTATCATCCGTACAGCCATTGCCGAGGCATATTGGAGAGGTAAGTGTCGCAGTTGAACCCAAATTTGTATGTGTGTGAGGAAACCTAGAGGGGGATGGTCAAGCCATTTTTGTGCTGCAACTAACCAGCCATTGTAGATAATCGGTTGCATCCGAAGAATCGTAGTCAAATCCTCTTCATTTGAAAAGAAAAACTTAGCCACTTCTCTGTCAATCATCCTACCGCTCACTGTAGACTGTAAACCCCAGTCCTTCGGAAGGTCTTCGATGAGTTCGTGAATGCTCTGTTCAATGGGATTGAGAGGCCGCACGAATAAGCTCCTTCTGTTCTTGGCCAAGTTGGCGATCGTCGTGGGTAGGATAGTTGGTGGCGCAGACCGTCCAAGATCAAACTAATTAAGTGCTTGCCAGAGATTATTACCCATAGTTCATCTTGTAATAATCTTTGGATTGATCTGGTGTTTTGCGTTTTCCCCCGTACATCATATATAAGTCCCGCAAGCCTAGCTTCATCATTACAAAACCAACCTTAGCCCAAAATCGTGCCAATACCATTCTAGAGACTCTCAAAAGTCGGTTTGGGAATCGAACAGACTCCTCAGGAGAACACGCAAGGTGCAATGCATATTTCAAAGCCTTTGAGGGCGAGGAGATGATTGGTAGAGGACCTGTCTTTAATGCCACCTGTCAAAGAAGGAAATTCAAGCGACATTTTCTAGGTTCCCATCGAAATCTGATTTAGAGATAACTAAGATATAGAGCTCCAAGATAATGATTTCCTGAAGCACCCTTGGGACTCGCTAAAGCAAATGATTACTTAACAAGTAATCGAAACGACTTAGAGAAGCGACAAAGTATCTAGTAAAGGCGGGAAGAGTATGGGCCGTACAGTAACTGGGCCTGGTGCTAACCAATAACAAGGCTAAGCGCGAATGAGATGGCCTATTATGAAGGATTCTAAATCTAGTCTGGTCCGGTCCATCATCGTAATTTAAAGGCCCACTAAAACTCTAAGCCCAACCTAAGTCTAAGAAAAAAGGCGGCAATTAGAATGAGATAAGCTCATTGGCGCCTTAAACTACACTAAACCCAGGAGATACCAATTAATTCCTACCTAACCAACCTAACTGATTATGACTATTTAAGGTATAACTATGGTCAGCAGATGGTGCTCGCCTGGTGAAACTCAGAGCGATCAGTTGAGATTAGGCAAGATTGCCGTGTCAGCTGCATTGACACAAGGTGATGGTGCCATCCATGTGGGTTCCCCCCCCCGTGCGAGGTAGTCATTGTATCTCCCTTCTCTAACTACACTCCCTGCTATCGCTCGAGCCCTGCCATTCTCCTGGGGCCGAATACTCGAGAACTGAATGTCTGCAAATCTGCGACTCAACTGCTGGATTTTGTTGATCCATGCATTGTATCGGGGCCATCTTTCAGGTGTTGATATAATGTTATAGAGTATTCTATTATCGATGTCCACCACCGCATCTAAAGCATTCAGTTCTATGAGTGATTTTGAAACCCATATGAAACCCTCAAACACTAAATTCATGTGTGAAAGGGCGTTTGCAATGACATGTCTCGCGTGTATCCAAGTCGTGGAGTCACTCTTTATAATGATTAGTGCAGCTCCGTGCAAGTCATGTTTCGGTGCCCATTTCACTGCCCAGTCAACCCTGATGTAAGGTCGCGGAATTGTGTTCCCAACCGATAGTGATTGCGGAATGGGCAGACTTCTGAGGCTATTCGTAGGAACTGTGTGCGATTCAGTCCAGTAGCGTGCTTCTTGGTTGGCTTCTCTAAAGATTTCATGAAGGTCTGGTGGTTCCCTTTGAATGACGTGCTGATTTCTTGCCTTCCACGCGGTCCAGAGGATCCATGGGAATAATGGAGATAGTCTTGTTCTACTGAATAAAGCAAACACTACCAAGGAGGAGTGTTTAGATGATATAAGTTTTCTTTGTCTCAATCCAATATTATGTCCCAGAAACATTATAATCTACGCAGTATTATTCAATCAATATCTACTCTCTCTCCTTATTTCTTCTGTTCTCTATCTCCTTTCTTCATTGATAAGCCCACGGGTTTATCACGATCAAATCGCTTTAACCTGATTCCTCTATTACCTTCACAAGAGCAGTTCGAATAGTATTTGCTATACTACTTGACAAATGGAGACAATCTCGGGGCTTCAATCATAAAGATCGATCAGATTATTTCACCGATTGATTTCTTTTTTCCTTGTTAAAGAGTTCTCTAGTTATTCCGCTGGAGAAATCCTACTTTCTATTTGGTTATTCCGTCAAGATCGTTTGTTTTGATGATGGTTACGCTTCACAAGACTGCAAGAAGACTAGCTTGTGGATCTTCTCCATCTAAGAAGATAGGTTGAGTCAGAGATCCAAAACTCTAATATGGGAACTAGAGAAAACCCAGAAATCGATCAAAGAAATGAAGCAGATGAGCAATCATTTCAAGGGTCAACAAAAGAAGAAGATTGTTGCTTCAAATCTCCATGAAAAATTCATTCAAATTTGCAAAAGGAGCAGTCTAGCGTTTGCCCATTTTCAGCTCATGGTAAAGAAACAGAAACCATTGATCTATCACGGTTAGGAATAAGTTTTATGACTGATATTGAGCTACTTGAGGTAATTGAAGGTGCAGTGAACTTGGTTATCTTGTCTCAAGGAGTTTATGACTTTGCTGCTACCAAAAATTTACTTTTGCGTGATGACTTCATGAAATCTAGGCGAGAGAAGAACTTACATTATGTTGAGTCGAAACTAAATGACATTAATGGTGTTGGTAGAGGATATTACCTTGTCATTTCGGAAGTAGTAAATTGCAGAAGAGAATTCACTCCAGTTTTGAATGCAATATATGTGGCAAGAGTTTTGTGTGTTCTCAAGCTCTAGGTAGCCACCAAAGACTTCACATATCGATTAAAGGGCAATTAGCGCATATAAAGGAGTATGCAAAGCACTGTCTGACTCATCAGAAGCTAAGAAGACTGTTTCACAATCACCAAGTTTTGAAATCTCTCAGGAGGAGAAGATCTCACATTGTGATAAGAAGATTGTTTCACAAACATCAAGCTTTGAAGTCACTCCGGAGGAGATTACAAGCTTTGAAGATTGTTGCAACCAAGTGCATTCAGCTACTGCATCTTGAAAAGTAGCTGGTCTCTGAAGTTCTTAGTGTTTTAATCAAAGCGTTCAAGAGTTCTCATCAATTGTCAGATTTGTTTAACAAGCCTCCCCAGCACAGAAAGACTTCATGATTTCATAAGCAAGATGACTCTTAGATCAAACTCATTGCCATCTCGAAAGAAAGTATTAGAATAATTGAGTACATGAGTTTTTGGTTACGTCTGGTTCAATTCTATTAGCTTTTGGTATGATGTAAACCAACTTCTTATATTAAGAAGATTGTAACTAGTGTTTCAGATAATGAGAATAAATTTTTTCTTTCTTCCTCTACGTTTTCTTCTCAATTTCTTCGATTCGTTCTTCATTTTCAAACAATTCACAAACAATAATATAATATAAACCATTGGAAATAGTCTATGTACACTAATATGGAACTCATTACTCAAAAAGAGAGGATGATTCTCTATCTGCTTTGTTACGAAGATTCTTGTATTTTGTTTCCAGGATGTTATTCCCCTTTTTTCGATCAATACTAATTTCGAGACGAAGAAACTCACAACAACAGATAGAAAATCATTACATTCGACTATCTGCATTGTTACGAAGACTCTTGTATTTCAGTCATAAATTGTTGATCCTAAAATCTTTACATTCGTGAACCAAATCAAAAATATCTTGCCGTATGGTGATTTTAAATAAAGAAAAACGACTGCCACATCACTACCTTTATTTCCTAAATAAATAAATAAAAATTTTAATTGAAAAACATTTTTAGTTATAATTCGATAATTCTCCAAGCTCAATTTCAGATCGTCGTCCTCTTCTAGTCTAATCCAAAAAGGAAAAAGATCAGATCATCCATGGATCCAGCGTCGAGAGTGGAATTGATTGCTAAAGGTAGCTTACCGGAGGTTCCTTCTCAATACGTTCAGCCACCAGAAGCTCGACCTAATCTTTACCACTCCGGCGATGCAGCTTCTATCCCAACTATCGACCTCTCGAGCTCCGAGTCAGCAAGAGAAGCCATCGGTAACGCTTGCCGCAACTGGGGAGCCTTCCACGTAATCAATCATGGCGTTCCAATCCATCTACTCAATTTGATGAGGTCTTTAGGCCTCTCTTTCTTCCAAGACTCCCCCATGGAAGAGAAGCTCAACTACGCCTGCGATTCCACCTCCCCTGCATCCGAAGGTTACGGAAGCCGTATGTTGCTGGGCACTAAAGACGACGTCGTTTTGGATTGGAGAGACTACTTTGACCATCACACTTTCCCTCTCTCGCGCCGTAACACTTCCCGTTGGCCGATCAGTCCTCCTGACTACAGGTTTCTGCTTTGATTCATGTTTTAATTCTGCGAAATGTTTCATCTTTATTTGAATTCTGATGGAAAAGTTTCTGTATATTGATTGGATTGGATTGGGATATTGGTAGACAAGTTGTGGGAGAATATGGTGATGAGATGAAGAAACTAGCTCAGATGTTATTAGGCGTAATCTCAGAGAGTTTGGGTCTTCCTTGTTCATCCATCGATGAAGCTGTAGGTGAAATCTATCAGAACATCACAGTGAGCTATTACCCTCCTTGTCCTCAGCCAGAGCTCACACTTGGTCTTCAGTCACATTCCGATATGGGTGCTATTACTCTATTGATTCAAGATGATGTTGGAGGCCTTCAGCTTTACAAGGATGCTCAATGGCTCACTGTTTCTCCTGTCTCTGACGCTATTCTGGTTCTTATAGCTGATCAAACAGAGGTTTCTGTCATTCTCTTAATTGAGAGATCATACACAAATTGCAAGCTAACAGAAATTCTGACGTTTTTTTGGTTGTTTCTCCATGTTTTCAGATTATAACCAATGGGATATACAAAAGTGCTCAACATAGAGCAGTAACTAATGCGAAACGGGCGCGGTTATCAGTGGCTACCTTTCATGATCCTTCTAAGACTGCAAGGATAGCACCAGCTTCTCAACTCTCCCCACCGTCTTACAAGGGAGTTGTTTATGGTGAATATGTATCTTCTTGGTACTCAAAAGGTCCAGAGGGCAAGCGAAACCTTGATGCTCTCCTCTGCTAATCATATCTTCAAACTTTGTTCAGTGCATTGTCTTTATATATTTCTATTACAATAACTTCGTCTTGCCCAACTGAATATCAAAAGCATTTCAACAGATCCCAACGTAGCAGCCTTTGACCAAACATAATAGTGCCTTGAAGTTGCACAAGACTCCGTTGCACCAGAGCTATAAAGTATAGCCACTCATTCTAGGTGATAAATCCTCAATCCAGTTGCTATCTTCGTTACCCTCAATACTGTACCAAAACAAAACCACTCAAATTCAATTCAGCTGTCAAACCTTAGATGCGGGTTGAAGGTAAATGATAGCAGATTAACAGCAACAAAAATCAATAACCATTTATGTGCAACACTAGTGAATTTGACCTTCAAAGATTGGCAACGAGTTTAGCTTATCGAGAGATGGGTGACCGTTCTGCATTTCTAGAAAAGCGTCGTCATAAAGAAAAAACGACGTTCAAGAGAATTGCCACAGCTGAAAAATTCAGCAGATGAGACCAAAGACAATTAACTGGGAAGAAAAACAGGAGTATGCTCCACAATTAGAACCATGAAAAACATTCAGAATCCAGAGATCAAACTCAGTATATGAAGCCTATTATATATAATTCTTGATAAAATGTAAATGCAATGGAAATTTAATAACATTGATAAGTATATGTACCTCCCAATTCCCATCAACAAGCAGAGTAAGTTTTGAACCAATGCATCTAATCTAAAACAGCTTTCAACTGAAAAGATCTCAGCTTTCACCAACTTCAGCAAGTCTTCCTCGCCTGCAAAGTCAGCATTAAACTTTCACCCACATTGCTAAGAATGTCATCAAGTCTAAGAAAAAAGCAGATGAAACATGCACACATCAAAGAACCTGTGTCGTTGCAGTGCCTCTTCCACAAGCTGTTTATAAGTTGAAGACCTTAGAAGAAGATATCAATATTGAAATGCTTGGGAGCTGAACCAATTGTTACTCTTCATCTTTACCTCCAAGACTGAGAAAGACACCTTCAACTATAGTACCTCAGATTTCCCCCTCAAAATAGGGAAATGAGACATGACTGCTATAGGCAAATCAGAACATTACATCATATTGGAATTTTTGACTTTAAGCTATAGTATCATTGCCTATTTGAAGTGAAAAGCTTTTCTCTTAGATTCCAGAAATAATATATGAATTTCAAGAAAAAAATTCTGATACCTGAAAGATGAATAGTAGCTAATGAGGTTAACACTAAATCTTGAGATCTATACAATTACTAAAAACAATCAGCGTGAGTTGAGAACATGTATCATCTGAAGGGACTAATGAAAGACGCATCCACTTCATATGAAACCTTGAACAGAAGTCCTCAGAACATTCCTCCAGGAAGATAGAAGATGCTTCACTTATACCTTGCAATACAGCAAGACCAAATTCTTCATCAATTCAGGTTAATGCAAAAACTTGTCTTTCCCATATCTTCTGGTATAAGAAAATATCATGGAGAAACTCTTTTTACATTAGACCATCTGCTTCTTTGATACAAGCTTCCTAATAACTGAGCAATGATATGTGTTTTGTACGAAGGAGGCTTTGCCATCCCAGCAGATACCAACTCAACTACCATTGTACATTACTGTAGATCCCAATGGCCATCAAGGTTTTGGAACCTGAGCCATGTGCTTGTCGACTTGTTTGTCTACGAAGTCACGAATCTGCATATATATTAATCAAATGAAGTGACAGGGAATCAGAAACTTTCTTAAGTAAATGCAACTTATTTATCCTCACAAGAAAAATCGACATATCCACTTACGCCAGAGATAGGGACACTCAAACTGGACACTTAAGAGTTAATAGCTGTGGCGAGAGGTAGCTAGAAAACTTTTGAAGCTTTTACAAACCTTGTTTTTTCGCTTTGAGTCGAGGAATTGTGAAACAGCCATGGCTTTCTCCACGTCTGTTGTATGTTGCATAACCTGATAAAGCCCACGGGTATCAGAAGAGTTCTTTTCTAGTTTCAGACAGAAACAAGAATAGCAATATACTAGTTGAAATATTTTGAAGAGTGTTGAACCTTTGTTGCAGTCTTCTTCATTATTGACTTGTATACATCTCTATCAATTTTCTTTGCTCTATAGGGGGCCATAAGCAACGATGCAACAAAATCTACAACCCCCTGTTTCAAACGATCTGCACCCCGAATACGAGATTTATGTGACTCTTTATTCACTGTAACCTGTGACACAGAACATTCATTTGTTCGTTGGTCATGCTTCCAACTAGGAGGGCCTGTCGAACATGCAATTGCATTTTCTTCATCCTTAATATGCAAAGCACGATTGAAAAATTCAGGATCAGCAGCAGCAGCTTGAGATTGCCATCTATCTATAGCCTGAGAATCCTTGAAACCATCGCTACTACCACCAGTATCAACCCATGCCCCAGTAAAAAAGCTGGTATCCGCAGCGCCGCTTTCCGCGGAGCACTCTCTGAACTTCGAATGAGATACAAGCTCATTTGAATGGCTACGCTGTGAGCAGTTATCGACTGGAATCCTTGAACTGTCAAGGTCAAGACAGGAGGCAGGAAAATCATACCAGTCCCGAACCTTGCAGTTCCTGGAGTCTATCTCTGACATACAATCCTGTCTTCCTAAGGTATTGCCGGGAAACTTTTTCTTGAAATCAGATTCGTCCATTTTTGCATACTGCTCTCGCCTGGCAAATTTATGAAACGATGGAATTTTCGGAAGCTGCAATGAAGTACTATTGTAAGCCTCAGAAAACGCCTGCAAGACAAGAACATTTTATTTCCATGTTACAAGCAAATAAAGAAAAGAGTTGATTAAGAGAAAAAACACATTCAGCACGCATCAATTAATGCTTTCACTAATTTGAAGAAAGAAAAACTTGCCTTTGCAGCTGCTTCTGCTGCTGCACGAGCAGCCTCAGCTGCAGCAAACACAGCTTTTTCTTCCTCTGACATAGGGAGCTGATTGTCATCAAGCTCTCCATCTGTTTTCACATCGTTGTCATTGCTCAGTTTTCCCTTACTTTCAGAATCCATACTGTTCAGCTTTCTTCTTATTCTAGAGATATTTGTAGTATTTGTTTGTCTCAATGATTTCATTCCATTATTAGCTTTTTCTTTCCGGTACAGTTCCAGCCACATATTAACAAGCTGGCTTGCAATGGCACGGATATCACGGCTTGTGTGTGCACAGACCTTTTCTCTCACAGTCTTCCCAATGCCTAGATCAACAAGTGGAAACTAACCAGCTTAGAAAAAATTAAATTAACTACAGGGGCTTATATTTCTAAACCAATTGCGCGTGATATGAGTTTTAAACAGAACTGATTGCGTGTGAAATGAGGTTTGGGACAGATAGAGCACTTGGACGAAAATAACCACAATACCTGAGAGCCTAACGGCAAAGAGATCACTTGTAACTCGAACAAGAATATGTACACAGTGACGCAAAAGCTGGGTTCCATTCTTCCCCATCGAATCCTAATTGAAAAAATATATATATTAAACTAGAACATGTAGAAAAGCCAATAGAAATTCTCAGAACAAAGATAAAAGAAAAGAATAGTTGTACTCTTTTCTTTTGTAAAGAAACTATCTAACTGAGCTTACCAGGATCCATGAGTTCAGTACTGCAAGTCCTTCTTTTGTACCTGCAAAGGATTTCAAGGTTTCACCAGGTAGGTTAAGCAACTCCTTGGCTAAGTGTAAGCGCCCAACAGTTGTTTTAGCAGAGAAGAACATGTTCCTTAGCAATGATTGCCTTGCCAGTACATTAGACAGCTCAACAACTTCAAGCCTCCTTATTAGGTCTCTAACTTCATCCCTTACAGATACAGTTTTCCTCTGTGCTTTTTCTAGTGTTTCTATTTCAGCTGTGTAATCATATCCACTTCTAAATATATCAATTATACGGACAGCTTCCCGGACTCCAGTCATCATTGCACCACCAACAGTATCAGGATGCTCTTTGCATGTTGCCTCACCAGCAAAAAACAAACAATTCTGAATAGGCTTTCCCAATACATCATAATCTTCACCCGAAGCACCAATAGCAACATATGAGTAGGCACCATAACTGTAGGGATCAGTACCCCAGTCGGTAACTACTGAAGCAACTGGATCAGGCACCAGATCTCCACCAAAAAGCTTACGAAGAACCATCATTGCATGGTTTACGTGCTCAGACTTACTCTTGTTTTTATAGTCAAAAGCAGCCTTCCCGACCACCAAAGCTATCAGAACAGGGGCACCAACAGTTTTCTTGACATTCCAAAACATAAAGCATTCACCTCTTTGATCAGTCTCCTCAGCAGTTGCCCCAAAATAATCTACACTATCATCCCAAAATACCTTTGGAAATTCCATCACAACCTTATTCAGAACTCCAAAGCCAAGTTGTTTGATTGACGAATATTTCCAGTCTGGCAAGGGTGGTGAAAACTTAATGGTTTCTGCTTTCAAGCACCCAAGAGGAACAGTTACCAGTACAGCATCTCCAAGATACTCGCAGCCATTTGATGTACTAACTCTGACTTTATGCTTGCTGTTTTGTATGGCAGATAAATCAGAGGCGTAAGTTACCTCAGAAACTACTTCGTTCAAGTGTATGTCAAGTCCTTCTGCAAGCGACTCAATAACTCTGCTATAACCACCCTTGATCATAGCATGTGGCCCTCCAAACCCACCATATAACTCATCTTGATTCCAGTGAGGAAGTGAAACTTCTTTGAGGTCAGCAGCGCAACCATATTCTGTGTGAGCAATATGCCAGTTCATAACTCTGCGCTCTAGAGGATTCAAAAAATCATCTTTCAAACTTCCATCATGCGTAAAGGTACCATTGACGCCTGATTTTGAGCTGTGAGCATTAACTGAATTGACAAGTCCAATTCTTTCAATATTCACCTTGTCATGTGGCATCCTCAGCCGTTGAAGGCCATACTCTAGGCCCTCCTCAAGGGACATTTTATTAGCCTTTTCCTTGCCTATTTCTTCAACAAGCAAATCCACGTCATCAATTAGACTGTTGAACTCTGCTTGTAGAGCATCATCTAATTCTGGAGGAACTTTTTCCCCTGTTACAGTATCATAGAGAGGGCAGAATCCATGCAACACGCTCAACTCCAGACCTAATTGGTTACAAACCAATACAGAAGGATCTGGCATTCTTTCAGATGGCACATCAGCCTCAATGCCTGTAATTATGCTAGCCCCAAGATCCACAGGAACTGAAAGAGACGACCGGTCTGTAAATACACGACCACCTACTCTACTCCTTGCCTCAAGAACGGTGACAGAAAAACCTTGGCGCTGCAAATGGCGTGCTGCTGTTAACCCAGCAGGACCAGCTCCAATAACTATTATTTTCTTCTCATCGTTAACCTCACATTGAACATAGTCCTTTCCTCTTGTTTGATTACTATTTCCAGAGGACAGTGTGCTAGACAAAGCAGGCTTCGCTACTGACACTGTTTCAGGATGCTTTTCAACCTTAGATGCAGTACCATTTGCTTGTAAAGCATTTATGCTAACAGAATGTTTACAATCATCAGTTATACTTGCTTCACATGTTTTGCTGGTAGATACTAGCATTTCTGAGGTCGCACATCCTACCAATTCCCTATCATCATTCTGGAGTGCACATTTCTTACCCTCACTAGTTGATTCAATGGCTTTGACTTGACCAAGGATAAAAGCAACTCCATCTTCAGAATCTGCAACAGAAGCCATAGAACTTTCTTCAAGCTTTTTCCTATGGAATAGATTATAATCTTGATTAGGCAAAGATTCCTCCTTCCCCCTGACAGATGAAATCCCAGCATTTATATAACCCTGCAGAAAAAACACCAAAACATGTGTACTATAAGAACTTAGCACTCATTCATCGTTCAATAGTGCATACAAATTTTTTCCTTTTTTTAAAGGAAACATAAGAAAAATTTTAGGGGGCAAGATAGAAAAGAAAAAAAAAGCAACAGCATGAACTTACTCTCTGATCAAGAAACTCATAGACCTCTCTGGTAAGGGAAGCTGAAGGCAATTCACTCTCAGAAGGGCTACTGGCAACACCACACTCAGTGATAGGTAAGATTCGGCTGACATTTTTACTCCACAGACCTAAGATAGAATTCCTGTATCACAACAAATATCGGTTCTGACATAAAAAAGGGGTTTAAAGAAGTCTTCAAGAGGACGAATGGAAACACAAAAACTATACAGTTTGAATAACAAAATCGTTCCAAGTATAATTGTGCAACATAAATGAACAAAAAAAAACAAATTAAAATCCGTGAATTTGAGATACAAGATTCTTATGCAAGATAGGCACACCAAAACCAAGTACTTGAATGCATTACAGCTACAGCAACAAAAAAAAGGAAAACTAACCTGCAAACTAAGTACTCCTGATGGCTACTTTTGCGCTTCAAAAGCTCTTTGAGTATAATTTTCTCAATTGGACTTAAAGACTGGGCTTTTAGTCCAGCTGAAACTGCAGCTGCTTTACCAATTTCAGTTTCCTTGGAAGTAGATGTGATGATATCACACTTGTCGCTTCCTTTAAAGGACTTGTCACTTTGACAATCAAGAAACCCTTGCTCATTCTCCCAATTCAGGTCTCCTTCATACACCATGTTTCCAAGCTTACGCTTCCTAGCAGTGCGCTCTGGGCGTTGTAAGGTGGATGGCTTTCCAGGATTAGGTAATAATATTGCATCACCTGGGGAAGCTTCAACCGTTCCATCTTTGAGGGTATTAACTTGTATACCACCTCCATTAGAAGCATCATGGTGTGAAGAATACTTGCACTTCTGACAGATAGCAACCTGAGTATCAGACTCAAAGGAATGATCCTCAAAATTAACTTGCATGCCACAATCACATGTTACTAAAATTTTCTCTTGGGAATAACCAGAATCTGACGCTCGCTCTCCCAACTGTATGTGCCGATCAGGAACAATAACCGCAGTTTCTTTTCTAACAGTAGGAGAATAAACTTCGCCATGGACATTTAGCATAGGCACAGACACCCTGGAGAGCTCCATAGCCTTCCCCAACAATCGTCTCCTGGGTCCATCATCTGGAAATTGATTGACATCTCCCTTCTCGCTGGATACTGTCATGGAAATTTCTACATTTTCATGACCAAGAGAGGCTCCTTCATCTTTACCATAAGAATTATGCAGGCCAGTTCCAGTTTCTGAAGCACAATTTCCAATTGAATTCGAAGCACCATTTTCCAAGATGCAATCAACTGTTGAATCAACCATCTTCTTGACAGATATGTTATTCAAACATTCTCTAGGTAATAGACACTGCGCCTCGTTTATGTTGCCTTCCCCAATTGAGTTCAAATTAGAATTAGTTACAGTATCAATAGGAGGAACATCCTTCTGGTTCCTAATCCTTGGGATTCCTAATCCAACAGTTTTCTTGTTGCCCTTTAATCTCTTCCTAAAATTGGCTAAGGTATCACCCATATCTTCAGAATCCATGTCCAAAGCCCTCATTTTATTCTCCACAGCTTGTTTCTGCTTCTGTTTACCAGTACTTTCTGTCTCACCCTTATTCTTCTTGGAACTTTTATGCTTCATAACCTCAAAGAGAGATCTGATAGGTTCATCATCATCAGCATCATCGTCAAACTGAAAAACCTTAGATCCTCCCATGGAACCAGATTTCCTGTCTTTACCATCCATATCTATCTTCTAATTGCTTAGACCTAATCTCGACTCCAAAGTAAACACTATCTGAAAAACCCTCAAATTCAAACAGCAAATTAACAAAACTTTCGCCTTAGCTTCTCCCCTGAAAAATGAAGTACGTATATCACAGACAACACACCTCCAAATCGACCAATATACAAAGATTTACGCAAGCTAACCGTTAGAATCCTTGGAAAAAATATGGTCTCTGAAAAAGATTTCTCCTTTGTGGGTGGGTTCTGAAATATCTTACTCTCAAATTTTCCAAAGGAGTTACAACATCGAAGAATTTAGGGTTTTCTAGCAGAGTGAGCTCGAAACCTAGACCCAGAATAAAACGAAAACGAAATGAGGAAAGACCGAGACGATTGGGGCAATCGCAAACATTAAACAGAATTGAAAACACTGATGCAGGACGTTTGAAATAGTGGATAAAAGCACGAGAGATGCTTGTGTAAGTGAATGAAACTTAAAAACTGGATTTTAGGGTTTATAAACCCCACTCGCTAGGAGATTGATGGTATTAAAAAATTCGAAATTGAAAAATACCAGCAGTAGCCCAAGAGTTTTTATCTTCGTTTAGATCCCAGAAGCTACGCTTCAATGTTCAAACCCAAACGAACATGGTGAAGCTAAAATTAGGAAATCAACGATTAAGAGACGTACCCTTCAAACGCAGCGTTTCGTTTGTCTCGCGTGTGGCAGAGTAGGCTTACGTTAGCATCGCCTTCGTATCTACGACCATCAGGCAACAACGACGAACCGGAGCGATAGACCAACCCTTTCATAATGTTTTTTTTTTGTCTAAAACATAATTATATTAAAAACAAAGACGTTTCCATCTTACAGAAGATCACCGATAATTAAAGGAAAACAGAGAGAAAGAGCCCAATCCAAAAACCAACACCGAAACAGGGCAACGATTACCGAGACAACCTAACATAAGGAATAAAAACAGAGTACGATTAAATATTCAAAAGATTCTAGAGAGTTTTAGCACGCTTTGCGGGAGATCCGGAATCAGCGTCATCACGCTTTGGAGGAGATCCAGACTCATCTTGAGTCCTTTCTTGGTTGCGAGTCTGTGGAGTGAAGTTTTGATTCCCAATATGAAACCTAGTAAGGTCGAGCGATGGTGTGTCTGTTCCTATCGCATCCTGGGGAGAGTTAATAAACTGAGAGGGTTGATTGATTGAAGCAGATGAGGTTGTCTCTTGAAGCTCATGTGAGATCCTACTTTCCGTAGGTTGATTGTCGTCATGACTGATAGGGCCGTTGTTGTGGAGGTACACCATTGCATGAGGAGAGAAAGGGCAAAAGGCGGAAGAGTGATTGATACGTTGACAGTGATAGCATAAGGGAGAGATATCTTCGTAGAAGAAACGAACTCTGACCACATCTTCAGTATGAAATCGGACATGATGATAGAATTTGAGTGGTTCAAAGATGTTAAGTCTAACCTTTGCGCGGACAAAGAAGGCACGAGCAATGGATTCCTCCTGAACGTCAGTCGCAATGACTTCACCGAGATGGCTCGCCACCATTTCAACAGAGATAACTGAGATATATTGGAGCGGTAACTCGTAGAGTTGAACCCAAACATCCACCGTTGTTAGAAATTCTGGAGTGGGATGGTCCTCCCAGCGTTGGACCGCGACAAGGCAGTTGTTGAAGGTGACAGGTTGGTTACGAAGGACTTGGAAGAGATAAGTTTCCGAGGTGAAGAGAAACTGAACAAAGCGATCATCAACAATACAACCACGAACACGAGTTGGCAATTCCCAGTCGCGAGGAAGTTGTTCCACTAAATCCATCAGGTTCTGTTCCTGCGGATTCAAAGGCCTGGCGATGATGCTCAGACGGTTTCGAGTCAGAATAGCTGCGTAGCCGAGTGGGGATGAAGATTTCCGGATCATTTCTCCCCAAATCAAATTGGTCAAGGCATTCCATAAGTTGTTGTCCATTGTTGCAAGTTGGATTGAAGAAGGAGATAAATGTGTTGGTGATATGGAAAAAGGAGAACCTTCCGATATATAAGGGAGGAAGTAATCATCACTTAGAAGAATTTGGAACATGTTCAGTATCGCAGAAAGCATCCCCAAATAACAAGGCCATTGCATGTAGTTTTCGTGTCAGGGAGGAGGTGCAAAATCCTTTTGCACCGAAATTTCCATGTCATGATGAGGGAAAATCCGACTGTGATTTGCAGGGTGGGAGACAGAAGCCATCTGGCAACACAGAACTGGACTAACAAAAAGAATAATGTGTGTAATCGAGTAAACCTAGAAAATTATTACCTAAGGGAAACTAGAATTAGGAATGATTAGCTTTAAAGTATAGGTGCAGAGAGCGGGGCAATAAACGAGAAGAAGAAGAATGTTACAGAGAGAAAGGATAAACAAAAGATTTAGCTGATGATGATCATCTAGGGTGTAGTGGAAACGACGGGGAAGAAAGGTGAAATAAAATTAAAATGAAAAACCAAAAAAACGTGAAATTGTAAGGAAAAGAAGATGGGCCATTGGCGGGAGTTAAATAAAGCCCAAACAACCCCATTTTAATTAATATATAACGGACCTCAAAATCCAGCACGTGAATCAGGCCTAAAAGAAGTAATCTTACCAATGTGAGTGATGTGGGCTGGCTATCCAGATGGCTCACCACGGCCCAAGTAGTCTTGGAATCGCCCATCCCTGACAACACTCTTCTCTTCGCGATCAAATAAGTTTTTTTTTTTCAACAAAGCTGATCTATAATATAAATATTTTAATTAGAGTCAGTGAGATTCGAACTTCTCACCTAGTACCTAACTAAATCAGAAATAAGCCAACTGAAACACCTGATCCAATAATTTTTTTTAAATATTTATTAATTAATTATAAATAATATAATAAATTTATAGTATATTCGATTTTATTTAAATATTTTGTAATTTTGTAAAACAACTTAAAATATATATTACTAATAATAAAAAGGTTAATTATATTTCAATAATATACAATTTTATAAATTAAACCAAATTATTTGATTATTATATATATGTTTAAGAATTATAAATATATTAAATTAATATTAATTTCGAAAAAAGATTCAGAATGTTGAAAATCTCGATACTATATATATTATATAAAATATTAAATATTAGTAAAAAATATTAAATAATATTTTAGATTATGTATATAAAATTAAATTTAAAAATAAAAATTATACAATACGTTTTAATATATATTATAGAATACATTGAATTATATTTAGTTAAACGTTTCAAATATAAAATATTATATAATTTGAATATTAGATGAATTATGTAATAAATTTATAGAAAATTCATTGTGGACCATAATAAAATATGGTGTAATGTATACGATAAAAAAATAAGGTAAACTAATATTTTTTAAATTTTCGAGACTATAAAATTTTAATTAAAATTCTAATGGGAAATTAAATAGGCAGGAATTCTTTCTTATTATACAGTAGATGCCGCTCAGAGTACGTTTGATATAGTTAACATTTGGATCGAAATCAAAATTTCCAGTTCCAGCGAATGAGTAAAATATCAAATTTCATCTTCAGTTCACAGTCGATACTCCTTTTTTTTTCCACATAGATCCCAATTCCTAGGGTACCAATGCGCATTTGAATTGCAATTTTTATCTGAAGTTTCACAGTTCGTCAATCTGGATAGACACCGAAGAGATCGCCACGACAGTGGCGCCTACGAAGATTCCTACTATAACCACCGAGCCCATCCTAGAGGTCTTCCGCCTCGTCCCTTAGATTCACGTTTCGAAGAGGATGGTGATGCTCTCAACCGCCGTCGTCGTCGTGGAAACAGCCCTAGCAGTTATCGAATTGGAATTGGGGGCGGAGGTCGACGCTGGGAAGGTGACAGCCCTACGGATTTTGATGGTCCCGGAGAAGGCATTGGAGGAGGTTTACGGCCTATGAATGGTCCTCCAGATAGAGTAGATTTTCAGCCAATGGGTCCTCGTCATGGTGGAAGTTTTCGGCCTATGGGCTTTGCCTTCGATGATGGTTTTCGCCCGAGGGTTCCTAACGAAGGGACACGGTCGATTGTTGGAGCTGGCGGTGATCCTCGGCATAGCGGGCCTGCGAAGTTTCCGCAATCGGGAAGTCCAAACGGAGGGACATTTATCGGTAAAGTAATGGAGCCTGATTATTCTGTAAGACCGACTCCATCGCCGCCTGTCCAACAGCCGCTTTCGGGTCAGAAAAGAGGGCATCCTCTCTCGGAGCATGACAGCTTTAGTGGAACTGGTAAACATGGGTTCGCTCTTCTTCTTACGCCTCTTTATTCTTCTAGTCTTTTAGCATTCCCGAGGATATCTTGTTTTTGTAGGAATCAATGATTAGAATATTGGAGGGTAACGTGATTGTTGAATTTTTTTCATGTGATCTTCCGATTTTCACTTTTATGTGATAATCAGAACTATTTTCCATCCTAATTTAATTTGCAGATGTTTGTGATCGTAGCCATACAGTCAAGCTTTTTGTTGGCTCCGTACCAAGGACAGCTATAGAAGAAGAAGTGAGTTCATCTGGAATATTAGTTCTAATTTGTTATCTAAATATGCACACTGTTGAAATATTCTACACATGAATCTTGTCGACTCTTTTCATACCTTGATAGTTCTTGTTAAGATTTTCTCTTTTCTAATTTCCCTCGGTTGGTATTAATATACCAGGTTCGTCCCTTCTTTGAACAACATGGAAATGTTCTCGAGGTTGCTCTGATCAAAGACAAGAGAACTGGACAGCAGCAAGGTATGTCACTCTCCATTTTACTAGGAAATAGTTGTGATTTATACTTTTCTAAATTTCAGGTCTCCTAAAAAGGCTGATGGGAAGCAAACTTAGTCTCATCATTGGCCTCCATTTGTTTGCAACAATTTTCGGGCTTATTGCTTATGCTTGCGAGCGTCTTATCTGTGTTCGATTCTGTCACAGAAGAAGACTACTTGTGTAGTTTGCTAAGAAAGAATTTATGTACTGACCTTGGGAAAATAGGTTGTGCTACTTGTGTGTATTCTGGAATTTTAGATGTGTTTGAAAAGTGTAGCAAACTTTATTGAGGATGTTTTGGGGTTGGAGTTGATGTACAGAAAACTGAAAATATTTGTTTATCTTGTTTTTGTAGTGAGTATTGGTTAAACTTAAAAGAACACGCTATTTTCCTTTGCTATTAAAATTCATCTTTCTTCAACCTTCTTATACATGGATTGAAAATATTGTGTATGGTCTCGACAGGATGAATGTATTTTTAGATTGGTAGTTTGACAAGGATCAAAGGATAATTTGTCTGATTGCCAACCACTGCTGGTCAAGATATGACCGTTTCATATCATGTTGAATGTCTGGAGTCTTCATTTTTTCCCATTACTATTATTTTTGTCCTGATTGGTTGATGATGGAATTCCTTTTTCCTTTATGGATGCTTGATAGCAGATTGAATGCTTTTTTCCTTTTCTTTTGTTGATGGACTGATGAATGTTTTTCTTTTCCCTCTCTTTGAATGGCCTAAGATATCAGTTTCTATATGTTCTTCCCTCTTTATTTCTTGTACGGCTTGTGATGTGATGTACCATCTCTCGTCATAGATGAATGAAGGTTTTGATAGTAGATATTATTTGTATACTTGCATTTTCGCCAACGAAGCCTTTGTGCTCGCAACTGTTTCTTTTAGATTTATCTTCCCTAGTTCTGTCTTTATTTTGTCAGTGTGATCTCTAGATGATGAATGATGTGATTGTATATGTTGCATAGTTATTCATTACTTGTTGACTTTCAAAGAAGTTATTGTATCTATATCTGCCACACCTTCGTGGGTGGCATAGCAAGTACATTTGATTGTGGTGACATTAAACTTCTGATCGCAGTTGATTCCATTCAACTCTTTCTTCAGTCTTCTTAAAGGTTTGGTCGTGCGAGCATATGGACGAAATCTGATTTTTTAGTTTCTTAGAATAGTTTAATACGACATGTTGACTTTCACTTGCTCTCCCTCCATCAATCAGCACCAGGCAGGAGCCTAATTATGTTATACATGAAGCAATTATATGCTTTTGTGAATTGCTGTTATTTCTAATGAAATACTGTTGGATTGTGGTTACCACAACTGTAGTCTACTTTTTTATTTTGTAGTCTTCAAATGCGTGATGTTGGTGACGAGGATGTGATATGTTCTGGTTTTAATTACCTGTTACTTATCAATTATTGAGATTCTTACAAGCTGAATTTTTTCGTTGGCCTTGAGTCGTATTGTTACATTTTTCTTGATTTTCTTACCAATGTATGGATCTTGTGTCACCCTTTGTCTGAAAGGTCCTCTTGAAGTTATGTTATGTGCAGATCTGACTGTGTTCTTTTTAAAACACTTTTTCATACTTTTCCATTTGAAGCCATTAATTTATTCTCTCAAACAACTTTACTCCAATAATCTAAGTGGATGCTGTCAGGACACGTCTTACGATTTTCCTACTGAACTTATGTCCTTTGAGTAGTGCCATTTATTTTCTCAAGATTGTGGGTGTGTAGCTTGTACATGTGTAATGTAACTTTCTACTAGTACCTCTCCATGTTGATAGTGGGACAAGTTGAACCATAAAACAGACAGCTTAAATATCAGTCTTTAATGCAGGGTGTTGTTTTGTAAAATATGCAACTCCTAACGATGCGGATAGAGCCATTAGAGCACTGCACAATCAGATCACACTTCCAGGGGTAATTGCCAAGGAGGCTTTCTCTTATCAAGAACAGGAAAAATACAGGTTGTTTCACCTTTTATAATTTGTTGATTCCCAGGGAACTGGTCCTGTTCAAGTTCGATATGCTGATGGAGAGAGAGAACGTATAGGTAATTAACTACCGCACATGTTATCATAATGGGGCTGTAATTGTCGGGTGTTCATAGTGATGACTGTGCGGCTGTATAGAGTCAGTTTACAAGAATTGAGATAATTTGGGAAATGATATGAAATTCTAGGATACTGATCCTTTTGTTTTTTATCTGTTGTCGCCTCACTTGATATTTTTTTTTCTTTTAAAGGTGCGCTAGAGTTTAAGCTTTTTGTTGGATCACTAAACAAGCAAGCCATAGAGAAAGAAGTTGAGGAGGTATGTCTCATATCCTACCTTTTGTAGTTGTCACTTATGTCGGATCAACAGAACATGGAAGAGTTCTAAATTTTGAACATGTTGGCTCAACTGGTAAATTTAAATGATTTTCTGGTAATTCTTATTATTGTTTCCAAAGAGTAAGCGGCTGGAAAAATTATGTCTACATATTCTTAATAGATAGACTTGATAAATATGTGAATGGCTACCTTCTCAATTCAACGCATTTGTTTCTATTTTTTCCTGTATTGTTTCGAACTATTTGATTGTTATTGTTTTAACAGATCTTTTTACAATTTGGTCGAGTGGAAGATGTCTATCTCATGCGTGATGAATATAGACAGAGTCGTGGTATATCTTGTAACTGCTATTAGATTCTATAAATTGTTTAATGCGTGATGGTGTTGAGAAAAATTGTGTTTTTTCATTTATGTAAAGGATGTGGGTTTGTTAAATATTCAAGCAAAGAGATGGCAATGGCAGCTATCAATGGTCTCAATGGAACTTATACCATGAGAGTAAGCTGTAAATAAGAAAAATGTATCCCAGTTTCTCTCATTGTTGAGCTTTGGACCTATTTTGTTTACCTGCCTCTATCCCTTCCCCAGGGTTGTAATCAGCCATTGATTGTTCGGTTTGCTGATCCAAAGAGGCCTAAACCTGGCGAGTCAAGGTATTGCCTTGGAACTACATTTTAATTCTAATGCTCTTATCAAGAGAATTGGATATACCTTGTTCTGTCTGATTTACTTCTATTGGTTTTCGGGCATGGGTGGAGAGTTGGGAATCTTGTTTTTATACATCCATAAGTGGTTTCTGTTTTCGGGCATGGGTGGAGAGTTGGGAATCTTGTTTTTATACATCCATAAGTGGTTTCTGTTTCCAGGGACATGGCACCTCCTGTTGGACTTGGTTTAGGGCCTCGTTATCAAACTTCAGGACCAAGGTAACTGGGGTAAAAGGAGATCATGATTATATTCATCAAGTAACTATATATTTTGACTAACCCTGGTTTCCTCATCACTATTTTTCAGGCCTACCTCTAATATTGGTGACCCTAGTGGGGCTGTAAGCCATACAAATCCTTTGCGTCCAACCAATTCACCAAACATAGGCCTACCTAGTAACATTGGGATCCGTGGTATGGGAAGCGCCTTTGCCCCTAGAGCAGGTCAAACAACATTCCCTTCCAATCAGGTGAAAACAGCTTGACGATCATGTATATTATCTTAGATCTACACATCCATACAAGTAACCACACATAGTTTTCATGTATTGTGTGAGGCAAATGAAAAGAAAGTACATTATCTACTGCACACATATGAGCGTATGGACTCGTGAAAAGAAGCATGTTCTGACCTTCCAGCTTTTCATACTATGCAGCAAATATGATATGTGTTGCCATCAAATGATATGGCCTTGATTTGCAGTTTGTCAGTCACTAAAGCAATATTTTATTTTAAATTATTTCTACATCTGATGTGGGCTTTGTTATATGTGACATTCTATAATTTTAGGGAGGTCCATTGGGTGGTTACGGCGTTCCTCCTCTAAATCCTCTTCCCGTCTCTGGAGCCTCATCTTCTGCTGCTTCGCAACAGGTACTTTAGCTATACTATTCCAGTTAAGAATATGTGAAAATGTTGTGATGATAAACGTTAAGTTTCGACTGTTTCTATTCCATAGCAAAACCAGGCAGCTGGCCAGCAAATATCACCTTTACAGAAACCTCTTCACAGTCCACAGAATCCCCCCCTTCGTTCACAAACTAGTTTCCCTGGCCCCCAGGCATCCTTGCAGAATCCTCATGGTTATCGCAGCCAGTTACCTACCTCTCAGCTGCCGCCACAACATAGTGTCCCTCCTGGAACTGCTCCTCAGACTCCTTTGAACATCAATCTACGGCCAACACTTGTGTCTTCTGCAAGTGATCAATTGCCTCATCGTGACCAGCAGCAACCTCTACAAAAGATGCAACATCCTCCTTCTGAGCTAGCTCAGCTCCTGTCACAGCAAACTCAGAGTTTACAAGCAACCTTCCATTCGTCTCAACAAGCAATTTCTCAGCTGCAGCAGCAGGTTCAGTCAATGCAGCAACCAAACCAAAATGTACCAGTGTCACAAAATGGCCAAACTGCTAAACAACAGGTATGAATATAGTCTCTCGGTTGTCTCTCCCTAGGCGGATTCTTCAGCTGCTGTTGTGTTGTTTTAACTTAAGATTGTTTTCTGATAGAAATCTCAATTTTCTATCCTTCAAGGGTTATAGTATTCTCCCTTCTTTTCTGATTTTTCTCTTGGCTGCTTCTTTATCAGTGGGCAGGATCTGCAATTCAACCAGTTGTTAGCACCACTGGTTCTACACCAGTTAGCTATGTGCAAGCACAGACACCTGCACTAAGTCAGACCGTTGTTTCTGTCAAATGTAACTGGACCGAGCATACCTCACCTGATGGTTTTAAATATTATCACAATGGTCTAACGGGTGAAAGCAAGGTGAGAAACATGCTTCGTCTTTAATTAAATTGCCTTGTGAGTTTTCAGTAGGGTCCTTCTATTTGTTGTGCTGTTTGTTATCCTTGCACAGGCATACGTGTACTTTGTTGTAATTTAGTTCTCTCAATACGCTATGTGTATAATTGACATTTGAAGTGGGAAAAACCTGAGGAAATGTTAGTGTTCGAACGACAGCAACAGCAACAACAGAAGCCCACTGTACAACAGCCTCAGACCCAATTACAGCCGATGCAGAAACTGCCACAAGAAGTTCACCAGCACTATCAGTGCCAGCAATTACAGCAGCCGTTTTATTCCGCACAGGTTGGTTTTGTGTATGCTGGTTACATTCAAACAGTTTTCACACATGGTCTCTAACTTGCATTTTTACTGTTTTCGATTTTGAGTTGCAGTATCCAACTCCAGGGGCTACCCTTAATGCTCAGGTGTGTACTCTTTAGCTGTTTACTTACACTCATGTCAATATTTAATTCTTGAGTTGCTAATGTAGTGGTATAAGGAGATCGGCCACCTTATGTAAGATATCAGTAAGCCATGGTTTAACCAACGTTTTAAATCTACGGATAACAAATCTTGAATGTCTGTTTTCCATTTTTAAATGCAGTATCCATTATTGCCATTTGCTCAAAATAGTCAGGTATATATAAAAATCTTTCACGCTGAACTGATTGATTCTCCTCAGTTACAACTGAACTTCATTTATAATGCATAATTTTTGTAACATTTTAGAAAGAATAAAACGTTATGCATTTTTTTTTTTGTTGAAAATCTTTTTTTTTTGGGGGAAAATGCAGTTTCCTGCGTCAGGAATTGGTCAAAATGCTCAGGTATATATTTTAGAATGTATAAAAAACTCTCATACTTTCCTGAGTACCGTTGAATTTAATTAAAAACATACATGAATACATGCATTTCAAAAGAAACATAAATGAGGTGACTTCCTGGATTGTAAATTGTAAAGGCAGATCTTATGTTGTAATCTGTTTGGATTTTCTAGGAATATGGTCGGACACATACCACAGTGGGAGCTGCTTCAACGAATGATCTGTCACGAACTCAACAGGTGGTTATAATTTTAATTCAGAACTTCTATCTGTTCATCATTCTTCCTTTAGTATTGTCAGATATTCTTTTTTTTTTTTTTTGTTAAGAGCTTTTTCTTATTTTCTTACAATCATATCTCTGTTCCCAGAGCCGTCAATCTCCCCTAGAACACATGTGGAAGTATAAAGCTTGAGGTTCAGATCTTCCTTTTGTTCCCTTCTTTATTGTATTATATCCATACCGAAACACATTCCACCAATATGAGGTCTCGTTAGTTTGAAGTGTATATTGATTGATACTGTGCAGGTACATAAAACGAGGAGCTAAAATCTTTCAGCAATTAGATAAGCGACTGGACAACCCTCTGCATTCGATCTTTTCTCTAGAGAGATAGTTTCTTCTTTTTCATTCCAAGAGTTACCAAACAATCTGCCTGTTGTAACATAGCTTGCGCAAAGTTATGTCTCATATTGTGTTAGTAGTATCAACTTAGCTGAGTAAACCAAACTTTGATCCAGGTTAGGAGACTTATATAATTATATATATAGAATTATGTGTATATATATATATATATCATCAGTTAGCCGATAATCTCGGTTTAATGCATACTACGTCTTAACAAAATCCGACTTTGTTTTTCCTTTTTGAGAGTTCTATTAATTCCTAGTTCCCCCATAGAATTTGATTGATCATCCACAGTGTTTGTTTCTTCCATAGATTTTATAAACCACAGTCCAATGTAGACATCCTTAATTTTTATATAGATATATCAATAAGTCTGGTCTTGGACATGAATGGTTCTATCCTTTTATTTTTAATTAATTATTCTACAGTTCCTTCTAATCTCGCTATTACTACCACCGGGTATTCCTCCCATTTTAACCATAGCATTCTTAAAGTCCTCAAAGAAAACGGACTGATCTGCTGCATAGGTTTGAACAAGCGCCCTTGTTCCTGGGTCTTGAACTGCCAAGGCTTGGTCTGATGGAAGCAGTCCCTCACCTGAGAGAAGGTTAACGTAGTACTGGTTGTCAAATGTCGAAGGGGTCACCAAGTCAAGCTGAGTGATACCAACATTGGGGTCCACAATCGAGCATAGCTGTTGTAGTGACTCTAGGAACTCAAGGTTGTCTCCATGGTTAGCCGGTTGTCCAGTTTGCAGCGGCTGCAATCGAGCTGTAAATGAACTGCACCGTGCCTTTCCCAATGTATGTCCACCTGGTTTACATAGTAAAAGTATCACTCTTATCTTGGGTTTCTTCCAAACCTGGTGGTCTAGATGAAGAGTTTAAATGAATGTGTACCAGAAAGCGCAACCATATCGGTTTGTGAAAGGCCTAACTTTTGAAAGATAGAGATGAGAGTTGGTACGGTTGAATTTGGTGAGGGTAAGCTAGTTGTGGCTGCCTGTTTGCTCGCTATTCTACTGTCTTTTCTTCCTACTTCCACCTCCCATCTTGGTCCACCCGACTTACAAAACCCGATTTAAAAAGTGTACAACCAAAACGATTTTAGATTGAGTTCATTCTATTTATAATGATTAGGCAGAGGCTGAAGCTAGTTACCACAACGACTGAGTCTCTAGCGGCCATGGCAAGAATGTCTGCGCATGATACGGTCCCTGGACATAAAGATTCTAGATCAGACTTTATTGAATCAATCACTTCGAATCCTCGGAGAGAATTTAGATTAGGAGGCGCCGTTTTTTCACCAACCAATCCTTCTGTGTCATCCAACAACACCGAAGCATCACATCCCTGCAAGGCAGTGTAAAATACGGGAATTAGAGAATTGTCCAAAACAGTTAACTCGAAGTTAAAAAGATGAAACGGGACTTGCATTGACAAAACAGTCGTGGAAATGAAGACGTAGAAGAGAAGCCGCCATTCTTGGATCCTGTAACACTGCAGCTTCGACCCACGAGTAGACGATAGACTCTGCTTCCGGACAGCTATTTTGGTATAAACCGAAATCTAGAACCAAACCGAACCCCACACCGAAGCTAGAACCTGTTTCTCCACTTCCGTCTTCACAATTCTCAGCGAAGTTGGTCGGATTTTCGGAGAGTGAGAGAATTGGCATTGCAGCAAAAAGCATAAGGAACAAGTTAAAGAGCTTCTTCATTGTCGTTATAAGATGAAGATATCACCTCTTTCTTATTGAGCTTTTAACATTCAGTGGAGTTAATACTATTTTAGGAAGCTGGTGTATGTGTGTCCATATTTATAGACGCAATTAACTATACATCATAACACACAAGTGTGGATGTGTTACTCCATGTGCTTTACAACAACTCATTACGGACCCGTCAAAATTAACCATATATAAACAAATGCAATCTTGTGATGTTATTATATGATACAAAATGATATATATATATATATATATATACATCTTTCATACTCCCATATTTCAATCTATGATCAGAAAATATTTATTATGAACTATGTTTCAATTTTTTTAAACTTCTTGTGATTTTATATACACTATAATTCGAACAAAAAATTTTGATTATACAGTTTTTTTGTCAAAACAGAGTTTATGATTCATTTTTTTTTGTTATCTTTAATTTGTGATTGATGTTGCTCAAGGCAGAAAGTGAAAGAGAGATGTGTCGATGTCGACTTACAGTATGTAAGTAGTAGTTAAAAGACAGACCAATTCAACAGCTTATGAACATTATGTTTCATTAATTTTCAAATTTAGAGTGAAGTTATATGTACGAAGAATTACATGATGATATTAGGTGCATGGGAATATGCATGTGGTTGTTAATGTATGAAACAGTACATCACTCTTTAATGAAGAAAGGGTCAAATTTATTTTGTCTTGTCGTCATCTGTTTTTCTCTATTTGTTTAACCCTCAAATTTCTTATGGGCCGGCCCATGGGCTTTACGAATTACTGACTCTGTGAAATTCCCGAGATAATTTATGAAATTACGTCGATTGCCACTGCAGAGCCTTTTACTCGAGCTTGACTTGAGCTTTCTCGTTCGTCTCCGATTAAACGAATCCCGCCAAAGACACTGAGCTGAGAGAGTGAGTGTGAGAAATCAGGAACCTCTCAAAACTCGTTACCTATAAAGATTCTGTGAAGATGAGTACTATGAAATTTTGTCGCGAATGGTAAGTACGAATCTGTTCTTTGCTCTTTTATACTCTAAAATTTTCTGAAATTGTTAGCATCTCTAAGTTTGTGTTGAATTCGGTATTGCACCCAGATCGTCCCCAAGTCTCAATATTGATGAATATTCTTCTAAAGATATAGTTTTGGTGTTTGGCTTATGTTGTCAATTCGGTTAAAAATTCCCAATTTTTCTCCAATTATACGAGATTTTGATTGTTTTTTTTTCTCTCAACATATTCAGTAATAACATTCTGTATCCTAAGGAAGATAGGGAGCAGTCGATACTCCTTTACGCATGCCGTAATTGTGATCACCAGGTAATTTTGTTTTGCTTTCTTTCTGTGAGAAAATTAGGGTTCTACAGTGTTAATGGCATATTGTGATGTAGAATGGGTAACTGGAATATGAGATTTCTATCGTTTTGAAGCATAGCTGTGGTTGAAATCTATTGACTCTGGTGGAAACTCTTCTGTTCACTTGTGTAGTATTCTGTAAAGATTTATACAAGCTTTGATCCTTGTTTGATAAGATAATCTAGAACTCGAATTTAAACCGACGAGTGAGAATTTAACTAATCTAGATCCTCAATTCAGCTCATTGTCTCAGATCATAAACCTAATAAGTTCAGATAATGTTTGAGTTCTTTTGAGAACTACTGAACAAATGCAGACTTTTGGAAACTCTAAAGCTTCGAAAACCCATTTGAGGTTCAACAAAATCCACTGGGTGCACAAGCTTTTCTCGTTATGCCCCTTCTTAGTGTTTCTGTGTATTTTGTTTTTCAGTGTTTATGTTCTGTCTGTTAATACAATCCTCAAGCCATTGTTAGCTGCTAGATGCCATAGGATCCCATATGAATCTCTGTGTTGCATCTTAAGCTCAATGCTGGATTTGCTTACTAAATAGGATATCAACATATAGTGTTAGCTGGATTACCGTCCTCTTGCTATGAATTTACAAGATTTGAAATCAACTAAGTTTACGAGAATTTGGCTTTTGCAGGAAGCAGCAGATAACAATTGTGTCTACAGAAATGAAGTTCATCACTCTGTAAGTGAACAAACTCAAATCCTATCCGACGTTGCCTCTGACCCAACTCTTCCTCGTACCAAGTCTGTACGCTGTGCCAAGTGTCAACACGGTGAAGCTGTCTTCTTCCAGGTGAATAATTATATTATCTTAAGCGTTAACTGTAAGTCTGTAATGAAATCAAGAACTAAAGAAGCATATTTCCTGTTTCTCTGTTCTAATCAAAGATCAAAAGAGATCTCTTTATTGTGCTTTTTCATCAGGTCATGCTACTTTTACACACCGCCTCTGAGTATTTAGTTTGATATAGCTCGATTGGGTCATTTAATTTGCAGGCCACGGCTAGAGGCGAGGAAGGAATGACTCTGTTCTTTGTTTGCTGCAACCCGAACTGTGGTCACCGTTGGAGAGAATAGAACTTGAAAAGATTACAATTTTTTCAAATGCAACGGTTCTTGAGTTCCTTTGTAAGAGTTTTATATGATCCAATTTGGACTTTTTCTGTGTACAAATATGAGAATTGGACACTGTTCTCGAGTTCTTGAATTTTCAGGGTCTTTTATGATAATTTCGGTTTTGATTTGAGTCTAATTATAAATTCGTTGGTATCTATGGAGCCAATCCTAAAGTTAGTCGTTGTCTTTGGGTTGGAATTTGAACACGTGGAAACTTTAAAAGAATTTGAACACGTGGAAACTTTAAAAGAATTTGACACTAAACTAAAACTAATCTCCAGAATTTTCTGAGTTTTTTTTCATTAGTAAAAAACGTTTATGGATGGGTGACACAAGAAATTTTTTATAGTGAGAAAACTTCAAAGAATCTTTACTGACTTGACCAACTCAACTCTGCTGATTCGCATAAGCGCTTTAGAACATAATATCAAGAATTTAAATAATAACATTATCTCAAATTAGAGCTTTATTTTTATTTGTAAACCACATAAGAAAAAATCACGTAAGCTAAATATTCAAATTGGTACATCAGAAAAGTCAAATACTGTAATCAGTAACCAACTCATGACTGAAAATATATTAGATTCAATGATTCTAATTAGGAATTTATTGCCGAATTGTTCTTAGTATAGTGGTTAGAATGATCCAGCTAATGACTTAGCACCAGAGTTTGATTCTTACCTACTACACTATGATAGTTAAAAGAAAAATGATTTTAGAGATATAATTTAGATTATGAATCGGGTTTTGTCAATCTAATTGTTTACGAAAATAAAAATTAGGAACTTATCTAAACTTCAAAAGTTAGAAGTTATTACACGTTAATCAATATAGACATGACACATTCATATAAACCAAACATCGTAAAAAAGTACAGAAATTAGCAAGTTTGATATGTCAGTCAATGATAGAAAAGATGAGCAATGTCCTCCATTTCTCAAGTTGGAAAGAGACCTTTTTCTACCCTACTTTTAAAAATTAGAATTTTCTATTTTGCATCGATTGATAATTTGAACATATATTTGCACTCAAGCCAACGTTAGCACTTGATTACTTGACCTGACCAATCACTTTTTGAATCTGATTAAATAAACAAAGATATTTTTCACTAATTCTACAATCTATGCTTATCCATATTTTTCATAAAGAAAACCTAAGTACGTACGTGCCAAAAATTATAAATATTAGAAATTAATAACTTCAAGACTCTATTGTTCACTTACAATATCTAACATATTTCTTCTCATATATATATGCAAATCTAATAAAGTAACATAATATATAATTTGATATTGTTTGGTTTATATAAATATTTATGTTATATTCCGCTAATATGGTTATTAGTCAACTAGAGTGTGGATAAGGATAATATATTTGCCTTTTTTACTTATATCAAGCTAATATAATTTTTAGTAAATTAGGGTGTTTAAAGTTGGATATATTCCTTATCATGGGCGTATTATATATAGAACATCTATAGTTACCACATAAATATACAATAATATTTTTAGTGTTACATCTGTAGTTACAACATAAATTATACAAATTAATACAATTATTGAATTATACAAGTTGGAGCAAAAATATTGTTGTAGATTAAACTTCTATTTAATTAGCAGCTACAATAATGACTTTTTTCAAAAATGACTTAATTTCTTGAATCAATTGTAAATATAACCCACATTTTTCTTTTTCCAAAATTTTTACCATTTTATCCTTGTTAAATTTAAGAATTTCAATTATGTCATTATTTTTTTTCTTTTCTAAATAACAAATAAAAACAAAAAGACACAAATATCTAATCTCTACCACTTATTTACAAAAATGTCATCTTCATCAATTTTTCCAACCACCATTAACAACCAAAATTGAGCTCTAAATGTTCTTCTACCTACCAAATTGACCATTATTAACCCAAAATGAAGTTCATAACTTCATATTCTTCTACTTTCTCTCCAATTTCATCCAAACAACTTTCTCATATGCATTTCAAAATTTTCCAAATTCTTAGATCTTGTTGTTCTCGAGTTTCTTGCATCTAAAATGATTAGACTTTTTTTGGTATTAGCTTGAATCAAAGTTCTAGGCAATAATAGAAGGTAAACACAAGCTCAATCTTACTTTTTACTATTTTTTTTGTTTTTGTTGCAGATAGTAGACTTCATGTTGTAAAGTAGACTTAATATGAAGTCTACTAGCCAACAGATGGGTTAGTTTTGCATTTGACTAATATATTGTAGAATTAATTTGAAGTCTACACATATCTCTTTGTAGAAAAAAAAATTCTTATGTAGACTTCATGTTAAGTCTACGTTAAAAAGGGGGTTAGTTTTGCAATTGACCAATGTGTTGACTATCGAAATTGAAGTCTACACCTAAAGTCTACAGACAATTTCAAATAGTAGACTTCATATGAAGTCTATTGAGGTTAATTTTTTATTTGACTAAATTTGACTTTTGTATATGAAATCTACTTGGAAAGTCTAGACCGTGTAAATTTTATATGAAGTCTACTGATAAATTGCTTACGTAATTCGATATATGACGTTGTCAAGTACAGAAAGTAAACTTCATATGAAGTCTACTTTACAAATAAGTAGACTTTATACACAAAAGTCAAACTTAGTCAATTGCAAAACTAACCTTAATAGATTTCATATGAAGTCTACTATTTGAACTTGGTTGTAGTTTGTTGGTGTAAACTTTAAATGAAGTCTACTTTGATAATCAACACATTGGTCAATTGCAAAACTAACCTGATTTGAAAGTAGATTTCATATGAAGTCTACTTATGAAAAATCAAACTTTGGTCAAATACAAACTAACCTAGAAGTAAACTACATTTTAATACCAAAACTTAAAGATTATGATCTTTGTTAGATTAATTTCATAAATTCTAATTTTAATACTTTCTAATTGCTTATATTTTGGTATGTATCCAAATTTTTCATCAAATAATTTTTTTATTATTTTTAAAATTTTAAAATAAAATAAGATTACAAGTAGGCTTCATATATAGTTTACTTACAAGTAGATTTTTATTCTAGATTATATAAGGTTATAACTATAATTGTGATCCTTGTTTTTTTATTTGGTTATGTAGGAGAAAATTGTAATTTTGTTAATTTTGCATTTGACTCAAATAGAAGTTTACTTTTGTATTTGCAACCAATTTTTAGGTCATCCTAGTCAAATCCTCTTAATTAAATTTATTTTATTATTTTTTGAGTGCATCAACCACTTAACAAGCTAGTCTTCTTTGAAGCGTAACCATATGACTAAAGCCCTCGAATTGTCTCCATTAGTGAAGTAGTAATTGAATACCATCAAACTTCAAACTGCTCTTGTGAAGATAAACGAGGAAAGATGTCTGGTAAAGAAAAAGAAGAGTTTTGCCGACAGAATAAATGTTGAATCACAATGTTTAAATCAACCTTCATCTGATTGATTTTTTTTCTTGCTTGACGAAGAACCACAAAGGAGTCTCTGATTCTTGTGAACTGTATTCATTCCATTGATGACCTTGGCGGAATGACCAAGAAGAAGAATAAAGTCACCATCTTTGAATCATAACTCTCTCGGTGGAATAACTTGATAAAGAAAACAGAATAGTGTCGCCGGCGGAATAACCAAGCGGTGAATCCATCAGTACTTGACAGAAATTTTGAATCGCATCAATTGTAACAGAGATGGTTTGAACTGGTTCGTATGAAGCTTCTGGATTTTCTGGATTCGTCTCAGATCTTGGAAATTTGTCGAACGAGTCTTGGATGACGAAGCAGAAGATAGAAGACGTGAGCTCCATCGTAAAGTCACCATTTCTAATAACGAATCATCTTGGAGGAATGGCCAAGAAGAAGATAGAACAAAGAGAAGAAGATTCCTTCGAATCGATACAAAAACCAAAAACAAAGATCGAGTCTGTTGAAGTTGAAGATTAATTCTAAGTGGAATAACTCGATTTAAGGCTAAATCCAGCGAAATAACCGATGGAAAAAGATGAAAATGGCGGAATTGTTAGAAAATTGAAAAGACGATAACGTGTTAAATCTTCGGAGAACACAAACAATCACAAATTGCAGAAGAAATAATTAGATTTAGGATCAAGGTTGAAGTTTTACTTCAACCTCCTCTGATACCATGTTAGAAGAAAAGAAGATGAGAAAAGATCGAACAATATTGAAAGAGAGAAAGAAGAAAAGTTTTTGTGAATTCCATTGATTGTTCGTAAAAACTCGATACAGTATATGTTCCTCTTTATATCAATAAAGGAAACAAAATGGTTAAAATCAAGTAGAACTGGTTTAGACAAAACCAAAAAAAAATAACCAGGATTAAATTCCAATATACTATTCTAATTCTAATACATATATATGTGTATGTGTAGTGTAGATCATAATATGAGAATGTAAAAGGGTTTAGCTGATTCATGAGCATTCGGTGTTTTAAGATCGAGGGTACCCAAGGAAGACTTAAATATATGGGACGGTTTCACTCATAGTTATCCAAGTAATTTACTCTTGATCAGTACGTTTTCTATTATTTCCTCTCTATATATATCGGGGTAAGAGCCAAAAACTCATTTTAAAGAAACCAAAATCTTTTATATCTACTTTTAATCTACATGCCGGACTCCCCGAGTGTTTCAGGGATTCAAAAAAACAAATGTTTGGATTCATCACCGAGAAACTGACTTCCACTATGGATAACTGGTTCTCTAAGACACTGTCATTGGGTGGAAAGGAAATTCTAATAGAAGCAATGGCAATGGCTTTCTCGGTATACGCAATATCATGTTTCAAGCTTTCCAAACATCAATGCCAAAAAATGACAAATGCAATGAGCTTAGTAGGTGGAGTTCTACAAAAGAGAAAAAGAAAATCACATGGGTATTGTGGAAGGAAATGTGCAAATCCAAGAAAGAAAGAGGGTTGGGCTTCAGAGATATAGAAAAGTTTAACCAAGCTCTATTGGCTTAATAAGCCTAGAGAATTCTTAGCAAACCCAACTCTCTCCTGGCAAGAACCTATAAAGCTAAATACTTTAAGAGGTCTACCTTCCTGGAATGTGGAACTAGAGCTAGACTCTCCTATGCCTGGAGGAGCATTGTCATGGCAGAGACTTGTTCACCAAAGGCTTGATTAAACAAATTGGTAATGGAAGAAGTACATATGTTTAGACAACTAACTGGGTATACCACCACCAACCGAGACCACCTTTAAGCAAAGAAGCTCAGTTCAATGTTGTTTAAAAGCTGCTGACTTAATAACAAACAATGAATGGGACATTACGAAGGTGATGAACACATTCCATGAGTCGGATACAATCAGAATCTTAGATATAAGATAACTCCTGGGTCTGGTGTTATAATGCATCAGGGGACTACACAGTTCGAAGTGGATACTGGTTACTTAACCATAATGGTCTTACTAGTGGAAACACAACCACAAGGAACATCTCCTTTATAACCACACTAAATGCCAAGGTTTGGAAACTCAAGATACCCAGAAAAATAAGCTTGTTCTTATGGAAAGCTCTCTTTAGAACCCTGGCTGTGAGAGAGAGATTAAAAATCAGGACTATCATCCATGAGGATCTATGTTAAATTTGTGGTAATGAAACAAAAACCATCAACCACTAAGTGTCCCCCTGCAAAACAGATGATGGCTCTAGCCAATATTCCTCATCCTCAGGGAGGTTTCTCAACATAACTTTTTGTACACCAATTTTGCTTTTTTAATGAACACCCACACTGGTAGTGTCAACAACAGAAGCAACTTAATTAGCTTTTCCTAGGTGCTATGGAACATCTGGAAAACTAGAAATGTGAGAGTAATTCAAAGAGTTGGTGTTAACCTCCACGACCTAGTTAACAAGACCTTAAAAGAAGTTGAGAACTAGCAAAAAACTAAACAATTAGATAGTAACATAAGGAAGACTTGTTCTAACTCTCTTAGGTCATTGGAGGAAAGAGGAGACAATCATGAACATTTGGTAAACTGGAAAGTGATATGAGCAAACAATTCTGATCTTAATGGTGCAAGCCTGGTCATTCAAAAGTCAGTGGAAGTGCAGTACTTACAGGCAAGACATGTACTGAAAGGCTCTACCTCGTATATGAACTTTGAGTTCACAAGCATCATATATGTACTAAATTCACTGTTAAGCCTCAAGATTTCTAAGGTGGAAATAAAAATAGATAACAGGACAACTTTTAGCATGATCTCCAATCCTGGTATTTGGCCAAGATTCAAATCTTAGGCTATGAGAATTAAGGAGCTAGTGGCTAGGTTCCAGGTAATACACTTCAAGCTCATTACTGCCAAGGAAAACACCTAAGCGACATCTATTGCTAAAAGTGTATTGCGAGAAGGAAGATATGAAGATTACTTAGTTAGAGGGATACCTAACTGGATTAGCAATTTGAGAGAAGAGGATGAGGTAAGTAGGCCTAACCATAACAACGAGAGATACCTTTACTCTCTTACATAATTCGTGGTCTATACTAACTCATGTACATGGATTAGTTTTCCTTGGGTGTGCTTCATAGGAGATCCTTCTTTAATCCAGTCTTTAGGGGTTGAGTCTTTGCTGGGCCTTGCTTGATTTAGTGGGCCTTGTCCTTATCTTGTAAGTCGTAGAGCTTCCTCGCTTGGGTCTATTTTTAAATTTGATGTGGCTCATTAGTCTATCAGTTGCACTAAAACCCACCCTAATAAGCCCATCCCCATCACTTAAGTTATCTTCAGTTAAACTAGTGCTACTTTTTGTCTTTATTTTTCAGCTTGGCGTTTCACATTCCTCTAATAGGTAATCATTTAGTTTTTTTAATCTCCTTTTAACAATCATGAAACGAGGTAGCTTATTAAGTCCAATTATTTATAATTAATTTCATGGGAAATGAGAATCGCTCCCGAGCCGCAATCAAGGTCTGCCAAGTGGCAGAGGTCAGAATTGTAACCAATCACTACCCTCTCTCGCCTACACCTGGATTAATGCAAAATCTCCTTGCGTGATGCTTAGCCGTCTCTTCGCTCTTCACGTCACCATGCTAGATACACTAAGATAACCAAGAAATTACACCCAATGGAATGCAAGCATGAGGAAGAACGTAATCATGACTTCACCATCGCAGTCCCATTAAATCTAAACCATTATAGTCTTCTTCTTTCTGTCTGCCTTGACTTTTTGTTTAGGATTCGAACTAGTATTCCTTCCATTGTCAGATTTTCCCTTAGATCCTTTGGAGGTTCGATCACCACTCGTTCCCCATTGCCAAGACACTTCCTTAGCATAAAAATGGAAATTTTTGTGAAACACTTCCAGTTCCAACTTGTAGGCAACTTTCTCTAGAATTTTATAAGGCCTCATATACTTTGGACTTAACTTAGCTGACCATGCAAATCGGTCTTTACCCTTGTAAGTGACTGTCTTGAGATACACCAAGTCACCCACTGCAAACTCAAGTTCTTTCTGTCGCTTGTCCGCATAACGTTTTTGTCTATCTTGGGCCTATTTCATATTAAGCTTAACCATACGTATCTTTTCTATTGTATCCTCAATGAAGTTCTTTCCATAGATACTCCACTCCCCCACTTGAGTCCAACATAGCGGGGTTCTGCAAGGTCGTCCATACAGTGCCTCATACGGGTACATTCCAGTACTTGCGTGATAATTGTTGTTATACGCGAACTCGGCTAAAGGTAAGTACTTATCCCACTTACCGCCCCAATCCAGTACACTTACTCATTTCTGACTGGTCGTCTATTTGCGGATGATAGGCTGTACTACTGTGGACTTTGGTCCCAAATTTCTTCTGCCTTCCAAAAGGCTGAGCATAACTTGGCATCACGGTCTGATACAATACTTGATGGTGCTCCATGCAACCAAACTATCTCTTCCACGTAGATCTCGGCCAACTTTTCAGTCATGTTTGTTCTATTGGCCGTAATGAAGTATGCAGACTTGGTTAGTCGATCAACAATTACCCAGATTGCATCTTTCTTGGCACACATGGGCAATCCTGTTATGAAATCTATGGTTATCATGTCCCATTTCCATTCTGTGACAGGTAGACTCTGCAACAATCCACTCAGAAATTGGTGTTCCGCCTTAACCAGCAAGTAGGGCACTCAGAAACCCATTTAGCCACATCCATTTTCATTCCAACCCAATGATAGAACCTTTTCAGATCGCGGTACATCTTAGTTGCCCCTGGATGGATGGTAAAACATAGACTGATGTGCTTCCTTAAAGATTTCTTCCCACAATCTCTGATCATTTGGAACACACACTCGACCATTGACCAGAATAGTTCTATTGCTTGAATTCTGGTACTCAGTTTTATCGTTCTTTGCAACCTTATTTAGATTCTCGTCATTTTCTTGAGCCATCTGAACTGTACTCAACAAGTCTGCCTGATCTGCTGCACTCAAACCCAAAGGTTCTTCTTTCACCATTAAGGCATATAGACTCAACGTTCTAACCATGCTAATCAGTCCGTCCATTTTTAGGTCATAGTCTGCGATCAGTTTCATCCATCATATTTGCCTCAGATTCAGTTCCGGCTATATGAAGATGTACTTCAAACTCTTATGATACGTGAATACTTGGACCTTCCCACCATAAAGATAGGATCGCCATATCTTCCAGGCGAAAACCACTGTAGCTAACTCCAAGTTATGAGTGGGATAATTCACTTCATGTTTCCTTAACTGTCGTTATGCATAAGCAATCAACTTACCATGTTGCATCAATACGCAACCCAGGCCCATCCGTGACGCGTCTGTATACACTACATAAGGCTCATTCGGTTCAGGCAATGCTAGAACTAGAGTACTCGTTAGCATGTCTTTAAGCTTCGAGAAACTCTTTTCACATTCTGCGGTCCATTTAAACGGGACATCTTTCCCAGTAAGCTGAGTCATTGGTTGCGTCGTGCTCGTAAAGCCTTTGAAAAACCTTTGGTAGTACCTAGCTAAACCGAGAAAACTCCTTATCTCTAATGCGTTCAAGGGTCTAGGCCATTCTGCAATTGCCTTTATCTTTTCTGAATCCACGGACACTCCCTTATACGGGACCATATGACCCAAGAATCTGATTTCCCTTTGCCAAAAGCAGCACTTGCTCAGTTTGGCGAACAATTTGTGTTCTCTTAGTTTACTCATGACCATCCTTAAGCGAATGGAATTTGATGATAACCCGAGGCCAGGTCAATCCTTGAGAACCAAGTAGCACCTCTGAGTTGGTCCAACAACTCGCCTATCCGTGGAAGAGGGTACATATTCTTTATCGTCACTCTGTTGAGGTCATGGTGTGCGCCATGGTGAACTACTTAGTCTTATAAATCCTTTCTCCATCAGTTCACTAAGTTACTTCTTTACCTCAGCCATTTCAGCAAGAGTCATTCGATAAGGTGCCTTAAAGAGTGGGATGGTCCGAGTTCTAACTCGATCGTGATAGGATCATACCAAGCTGGTGATAAACTCATCACTACTGCGAACACGTCCTCGAACTCATTCACCACCAAAATGTCCTTAAGTTATGTGGTCGTTCCAACTTCTGTAGTAGTGATCATAGCTAAGTACGTTTCACATCCTTGCTCGACCATTCGTTCCGCTTGGATAGCCGAGATGATCAGACTTCCTAAAGTGGGTCGGATTTCTTGATAAACTAACGTTTTCCCACCATTCTCAAACTTAACTCGACCACGATAGCAGTTTAGATGCGCCTTATGCTTTCTGAGCCAATTCATCCCCAAGATCACGTCATCAGACTTCACTTGGCATATCACAAGATCTGCTGGCATGCTTATTCCATGTATAAGCACGGAAACATTTCGAATATTCCCTGAGACATCCATCATTTGACCGCCAGCTACTCGTACTAATCCACTACTTTCTTCGAGTTCTTTCTGAAACTCACCAGTACCAACCATTCTTGGGTACACAAAACAATGTGTTGCCCCAGAATCAAACAATACATGGGTTTACCACACCATCCATGGTCAAGGTTCCTACACATTCCCCTAAAACGATAAGGACCCTAATGCACGCAACACAAAACAAGTAAGTTCACCAAGAAAATGCTAAGTTAACTGACATGACTTACCGGTGATTGGGTGGGCAGTGCTATGGTCTGATGGATCTGCAGCCATCGAGTATGCTCTCGGCATCAATGCTTGCCTCTTCGGGGGTAGTGGTAGTCCTTTACTTGGTTGTTTTCCTTCGTATTGCACCGGTTTTGGACAATTTGCCTTGATGTGCCCAGCTTGTCTACAGTTGTAGCACACCTTGGCACCATCAGATCTGACATCATTTCCCCTTAAGTCCTGAGGTAATCCCAAATCACGTGGTACGTACTACCACATTGGAAGCACGATCTAGGTGCAACTCTACACGTTCTAGAGTACTCCATTCCACAGACTTTGCATGCATTTCGGGCAACAATTGGCTTGCCTGATGTATTCACATAAACTTTTTTTTGTACCTTTGTCCGCATCCACTCTCGGATTAGTTCCGCGGTACAATCTGCACTTTATTTTTTCACCCACTGACTTTGACTTGGCTTCTTCCAGCCCACCTTCCAACTGTGCCGTTTTTTCCACAAGCTTGGCAACTGAGTCATAGTTACGGACTTGGCAAATGTTACAGAGTTCCACTCGCAGTCCGCGCATGAAGCAACGTACTTGCACCCTTTCCTCATCAAGCTCATGTCCAATATACTTCTTAGACTGTTAAACTCTAACTCATATTCCCTCATGGACTTATAACCTTTGCAAAGATCCAGAAAGGCTCCTTCTAGCGAAAAGTACTTTTCCAGAAACTCCTTATAGAAGGTTTCCCAACTGCAGTTTGGGTTCACCATTCGGCCAGACACCCTTTGCCACATATTTCTCTCAAGCCGACTCCTCCACTCATCTGCTTCAATCGGCTAGGCACCACTAGAAAAGAACTTTGTTCCCAACCTTTGCATATGATCCATCATCTTCAGATAAGATGGAGCAACCATAACTTGGGCTTCTTCAGCCACATGCTCCACAAGTACTACATTCACTCGCGCTATCACAGCAGCAGCAAGTGCTACAACACGCAACCTTTCCAAGAATTGAGCCAACATCACAAACACATCATCCAATCCAACCAGATTCTCGATACCACCACCCGCAGTAGGAAGCTGTTGTGATCCAGCCGCCCGATTCTCACTACCTTCCACACTTAGCGAATTCTCCTCAATGTGGACATCATCTTGCTCAGTCATTGCCGCAACAACTTAAGAAGTTCCCTTATTCCCTGCATTCGGCCTTCTTCCATTATAGGTACCCGGAGCCATCTATAGTGACCAGGTTAACTAAGTTAGTCCCCTTACTAACTTAGTTCGATTCAGACCCACATAAACACATGTCAGACTTACCGCGAGACCTTAGCATGAGAAGGATGAATCCAATCATCTATCAAGTATATGCAATAACAGACTGTCCTAGAACCAACCATGTTATGATGCCAACTTGTGAAACCCTAACTCAAAAATGCTAAGTCTGGATTGAGTTAAGTCTGGTTATGGGCAAGCCAAACACTTAGTGAGATTTTGTTCCGCTTTATACTTTCTCCCAAGTGCGCTTGTTTTACGTCTCAAACTCGATGTTGTGCATTGCTTTTTATGCGGTGCTAGGATCCGAAAGCGGAATCTTCTCCGCTCACGTGTCCTGAGAATCAGCTAGGTAAGCCTTGATACGTTAACTGTTTACTGTGAACTCCTTTCCTGAAGGATTTTAAAGTTGAATGGCTCCATATGGTCGGACTTCCTTGAACTCAAAGGATCCTAGCCATCGAGATTTAAGCTTTCCCGTGAATAGCTTCAACCGAGAATTAAACAACAACACTTTATCACCTCCTTTGAACTCTCTCCTCACTATCTTCTTGTAATAAAAAGCCTTAGCTTTCTCTTTCTAGATTTTGAAGCTCTCATATTAATCATGACAAATTTCATCAAGTTTTTCCAACTGTATCAACCGTCTCTCAGATTCAGGTTTGAGATCAAAATTCAAAAACTTGGTTGCCTATATGGCTTTGTAAAGTTTAAATGGAAGATGAAAAGCTTTCCCATATAGCATGTTAAAAGACGTTGTTCCCAATAGCGTTATAAAAGTAGTCCGGTAAGCCCACAAAGCGTCGTCTAACTTCTGAGACCAATCTTTTTGAGCCTTTTGTGCAGTTTTTCTCAATATCTCTTTGATTTCTCGATTATAAACATCTACTTGCCTTGAAGTTTGCGGGTGATAAGGAGTAGCCACTTTGTGTTTAACACCATATTTCTTCATGAGGTTCTCAATAACCTTATTGATAAAACGGCTTCCTCCATCACTAATCACTACTCTTGGAATTCCTAACCTTAGGAAGATGATGATGATACCTTGGCATCATTAGTAGGACTAGCAATTGCTTCCACCAATTTAGACACATAATCAACAACAACCAAGATGTAAAGATTCCCATAAGACGAATGAAACGGTCCCATGAAGTCTATACCCCAAACATCAAACACTTTAACTTATAAGATAAAATTATGAGGCATCTCTTGTCGTTTGCCAATGTTTTCTTGACGTTGATAGTCGTTGCACTTAGAGATGAATTCATGGACGTCCTTGAACATTGTTGACCACCAAAAACTGGCTTGTAGAATTAGTGTGACAATCTTAAAAGTATCAAGATGCCCTCCATAGCTAGAACCATGGCAATGAAAAAGGACCCCTTGAATTTTCTCTTCCGGGATGCAACGTCAGAATAATCTATTTTTACCTTGCATGTACAAATAAGGTTCATCCCAAAAGTACCGAACCACCTCTTTTAAGAATTTCTTTCTATCATACCCATTAAGATTAGGCAGTTCCGCTGCACAAGAAAGATAGTTCACAAAATCTGCATACCAAAGATCATCTTCCTTTAATTTCTCCACAACGCATACTTCTTCTACGATCAAATTGATCAAATGAACCGCTTGTATGAACATATTCTACTCTTCTGGTAAGGAATCATCCATCGGTATACATTCATCAATCCGCTGTCTCAAGAGATGGTCCGCAACTCTATTCTTTATGCCCTTCTTGTCAACTATCTCAACATCAAACTCTTGTAGCAACAAGATCCACCGCATCAACCTCGGTTTAACATCTTTCTTTTTAATCAAGTACCTCAAAGCCGTATGGTCGGTATGCACAATCACTTTAAAACCGACAAAATAGGACCAGAATTTCTCTAAGGCAAAAACCACGGCAAGAAACTCTTTCTCGGTAGTAGCATACTTGAACTTGAGCATCATCAAGAGTCCTACTTGCATAGTAAATGACGTGAAGCTTCTTGTTTTTCCTTTGCCCCAATAAAGCCTCAACCGCATAATCACTCGCGTCACACATGATCTCAAAAGGGATATCCCAATCTGGTGCTTGTACTATGGGTGCACTCACTAAGGCTTCTTTGATCTGCAAGAACGCTTCATGACACTCCGCATCAAAGTTAAAATCAACATCCTTGCAAAAGAGGCGTGTCAATGGCTCAGCAATCTTCGAGAAATCCTAATAAACTGTCGATAAAACCCAGCATGACCCAAGAAGTTTCGAATCCCCTGGACTGTATTTGGCGAAGCCAAGCTTGTCATGACTTCAACTTTTGCGTTATCAACCTCAATCCCATCCTTTGAGATCTGATGACTGAGAACAATACCATCTTTGATCATGAAATTTTCCCAATTTAGAACCAAGTTAGTGTCCTTACATCGTTGCAAGACCTGCACAAATTAGAAAGACAAGAGCATAAACAAGCATCATAGACCGAAAAATCATCCATGAATACCTTCATTACGTCTTCGATCAAATCAGAGAAAATTGACAACATACACCTTTGAAATGTGGCAGGTGCATTACATAATCCATATGACATCCGACGATAAGTGAAGGTACCATAGGGACATGTAAATGTCGTCTTCTCTTGATCATTAGGATGTATGGGTATTTGGAAGAATCCGGAATGACCATCCAAGAAAAAATAAAATGAATGATTCGCTAGTCTTTCTAACATTTGATTGATAAATGGCAAGGGGAAGTGATCTTTCCTAGTTGAAGAGTTCAATGTTCTAAAATCAGTACACATCCTATGTCTGGTTACCGTTCTAATGGGTATAAGCTCATCCTTCTTAGGCACAAAAGTGACTCCACCTTTCTTAGGCACAAGATGGATGGGGGAAACCCATTTGCTATTGAAAATCAGGAAAATTATCCCCCAATCTAAGTTTTCCTAATACATCTTTTGAATTCGGATTTAATTGTCATTGATATTTAATGCAAGTCATAGATTCATCTTCTAAGTGGATCCTATAAATGCAAAAAGATTGAGAAAGCCTATTAATATCATCTAATAAATAACCAATTGCTTTTCTAAACTTTCTTAATTTTTTCAAGAGCAATGCGGTTTCATCATCACCAAGTTCAGAATTTATAATCACTGGATAAGTAGAGTTTGGACCGAGAAAAGCATACCTTAGCCCTTGTGGTAATTGTTTGAGCTCAACTTTGGGAGCTTTGAGTTCACTCCATGGGTCATTATTAGTATCCTTGCCCTTTCCATTGAGCTCTTCGTTAGACCCCCAGATTTGCTCCCAACTCCAAAAGTTGTACATTTTGATGAAGTACCGCAAAAGAATCAAGCAACCGCTCATAATCCTTGTTATCCTCACTTAAATACCCAAACTCGTTCTTCTCGACGGTGAGAATCACTTGTATAGGGTCATCAATGCTCAACTTCTCCATTGTATCTCCTTCAAGCAAATCCAATGTCTCAATGAGAAAACATTGGTTCCCAACATCCGATTAATCCATGATCGCTTAATGTCAAAGATAACAATTGAATCTCCCAATTGTAAACCAATCTGACCTCTTCTACAATTGATAAGAGCACCAGCTGTAGCAAGAAATAGCATCCTAAGAATAAGGGGATCCACCGGTTCCTCATCCATCTCCAACACAACAAAGTCGGTAGGTACATCATAATCGCCCACTCTCAAAGGCAAATCCTCAACGATTCCAACCGGGATGCGAACGGAATGGTATGCTAGAATCAACGAGATCCGACACTTTTGAAACTTTGTGGTCCCTATCTTCTTAGCAGCAGTAAGGGATATTAGATTCACACTAGATCCAAGGTTATACAAACTCTTAGGAAAACGCAAAGGTCATAGAGCACAAGGCAAAGTAAAACTCCTTGGATCCGTAAGTTTCCTTGGCAAAGACCGCTTGATGATTGTACTACACTCGTAACTAACCATAACCATAACCTCTTCCATCTTTTGCTTGTTGGTAACTATATCCTTGCAAAACCTTGAATATGAAGGTATATTATTTTCCCATTGTGAAGCTTTGTTCCCAAGAGATAAGGGAAACAAGATCATTTTGATTGCATCCTCATGGACACCATTCATCTTTACCGTCCTACAAAACCTCTCAAATTGATCAATGTGATCCAATGGATCTTCCAAAGGTAACCCGTTATATCTATGTTTTTGAGCCATATTAATCAAGCTCGACTTCACCTCGAAGTTGTTCGCAACTATAACGGGAGTAGGAATACCATGTCTAACCTCTCTCAAATTTGGCTCATCAAAAGCCCCTATCGGCCTAGCAACTGGTTGTCCAAAATCCGGAACTTGGTGTTGAACCCCAATACCATGAAAATCTCCTTGTAGAGGTTGCTCATTACCTAACCCTGGTGGGTCATTGCCTTGGTTTTCCATATCTAGGCATCTCAAGTGATCTTCACGCTCTTTAGCTCGTCTCTCGTTTACCGTTCTCTTGTAAGCTCTCTCAACTGCCCCTAATTATGGAATACACTCAAGAATCTCTCCTTGTTGACTCCTTCGTTGCATGCACCTTCAAGAGAACCAAGAGATAAACAAACTAAAATGTTTGGTAGCAAAATAAAATAAAAACTTTGGTCTTAAATTGAATCCAAATCCTAATGGCTAATTGCAATAGGTTCCCTGACAACGTTGCCAAATTAATGTTTGCATTTAACACTCAATTAAATTCAACAAATACAAACAACCATCATTGCAAGCGCTTGAGGATCGAATCCGCAAGGAACCTAAAACTAACACAATAAGACTATAGGATTCTCACTTAATCTAAAGCGATCCAAGAGAACGAACAACTACTACCAATACTCAACCTAAACCAAAACCAAATAAAGCAAAAACAAAAACAAAAACAAACTTAAACTCAAGACAAACTTAAACAAAAACAGAGTGATAACAAAGCGAAGACAAATAAACGAAAGCGAATGGCTTAAGGCAAGGCAATTGATGAAAGGGAAAGACAACTAACAAATGATGCAATATGAAACCATTAAGCTCAACCTAAAACATGGAACACAACTCTAGATTACCCTAGTTTCATGGTAATAACCACTTTACCAATCAATCAATTGGGCTAAACTCTCATTTGCCAATTCAAAGATCAATAAGTATTACAAACAAGTCAATTGAGTTCACTAATCACTCTAACTTCATCTCTCAATAGCTAGGGAAGAAAAGCTCATAAAAAGGTCAATCAGAAATTTCATCGAACACCTCTCGGGCAACAAAATTCCTAGCTTCTAGATTCAAATAGCCAAGTTAAATCTAGCATTAAGACCACCTAATATGAAGGATCCAACAACCTTAGCATCAAATATCAATCATCTAACCCTAGGATCTACCAAGCCTTCAACCACTCTAAAGACTACTCACACATCTCAACAATGAAACACACAACAAATGATGAAAAGATAGACATAATGCAAAAGAGAAGATAAAAGATAATGAGATTCTTCAATAAACTTCAAAGAAACAATCCAAAAGGATCATCCAAAGGAGTCTACAAAATTCTCTCCAAAACTCACTCTCAAATGTTTCTAACTGGCTACAAATTAAAAGATTGATGTCTAAACCCTCAAACTTAGGGTTTTTAAACATTACAAAACAAATTTGGGTTGACCCGGGATAAATCGGGTCGAACCAACTTAAAGAAATCGTGTGCACGCGGCGTCGAGATGGTGAGGTCGGGTAGGGGTCGACGTCCCCAACATCCAGAATGCTTGGCTCACGCATTCCTGAGGTCGACTCCATCAGGTCGGGGTAGGGGTCGACGTCCCGCACATCTGCAACTTCACGCTCATGTGTTCCTTGCGTCGAGTGGCGTGGGTTGGGACGCAGGTTGACGTCCCGCACATCCGCAAGCCTCAACTCGCTGCGTCTCAGGTCGGGTTACGAGTCGACCTCTCCTCATCTCGGGTCCTTTTCCTTCATTTCTTCATGTTTTACTCAATCAATTCTCATAGTACGAAAGTGTATCTCAATCCAAAGTCCCAAATGTTTCAAGGTATGCTCTAAATCACCTAAAATGAACTCAAAACACAAAATATACAACTCGATCTATCTAAAAGTCTAAAATACAAGGATCAAAGAAAACTTATGCTTAAATGAATGAATCAGACTTCAAAGTGATGAAAAAGATAAAAATATGCATGGGATTCAATGTAAATATGATGCATATCAAGTACACACACTTGCACAGTTTATGCAAGCTCCACGCGAGGAGCATTGGGATGCATCGTGCAGGGTTATACGTTATCTGAAATATAGCCCCAGTCAAGGAATCTTACTTCACTCTGATCCGGATCTAAAGTTACATGGTTGGTGTGATTCAGATTGGGCGAGTTGTCCTCTTACTCGCCGGTCCGTCACAGCTTATTTTGTTCAACTCAGGTCCTCTCCTATTTCATGGAAATCAGAAAAACAGCATACAGTGAGTAGGTCGTCTGCAGAAGCTGAATATCGTGTAATGTCATATCTCGTTCAGGAAATGATCTGCCTGAAAATACACTGCTTCGATGCATATGTTTTGTGACAGCAAGTCTGCCATCTACGTTACCACAAACCCAGTATTCCAGAACTAAACATATTAAAAATGATTGTCACTTTGTCAGAAATAAAATTGTTACTGGTAATATCTTACCATCTTATGTTCCCACAAAGACACAACTAGCATATATCCTAACCAAGGCTTTGGTAAAAAGGAGTTAAGACTCAAAAAGTTAAACATTCAAGTAATATACGTATATCTAATTTTAGTCTTTAGAGCGGTACATAAAATTTAGAAATCTACAAACTATGACAGTATATACAGTGAGTGTTACCAACCAAAAAAAGATGTCTTAACTATAAAACTGCAGTATAGTCTTTAGACCATATTTTTCAGTTCCTCCTCAATGAATTTAACACTTTCGCGGCCAAACACTAAGAGGGTGTCATTGTCATCATCAGACGAACAGGAAGTTCAATAACGATTATGAAATAAGAGCGCTCGAATTCCTTTATGTACTGAACTTTTCCGCTCATTAGGTTCAGAATTTGCCTGTAAACGGTTAGTCTTAATCCTTCTGGACTCATCCACCGACTACTATGAAACATGTCTTGCATTTTCTCCGGCGGCAGGCCTTCCCCTCCACATCCTATCCTGTTCAAACAATTCACAACAAACATTGACAAAATGACTTCTGAGTGTTCATTGTTTGCTAAAATCAAATCCTAAAGGGTTTAAAAGTCGTATGGTGACAAAATCGTTTTAGGTATCATTCATGAGTTTCTCGATGCGAATAGCAAACAAATTATTTTGGTAGCAAGCAGATTAATGAGAAGGAGATATCAGATGAAGCTATATACTCTGCTGCATCATGAGGTTGTGTTTCTTATCTTTGATGTCACCTTAAGTTCACCAGCTAAATATAGAAGGTGAGACATAAAACAGAATGATGAAGATTACCTGAACTCCATGCGTATAGCAGAGAACCCATCAGCCATTTGTTTCAAAATAGGGTGTAGATGGAGTTCCATCGATCCTCTATTGGGAACATTATTTACGATACTTAGTAGAAATTCTGTCAGGACTTGTTGAATCCTTATTCGGTCACCATAGACAACCATAGATTTGATCTCCGTAAGAATGTTAGGGATCAGCTGAAGTTTTCTTTCTCTCACCACCAACATGGCTTGGCTTATCACCGCATTCATGATGCTGCCCATTAAGAACTCTGTTCTCTCTACCTGAAATGAACTGATGAACAAAAACAGAAGTCGTTTGGTTAGTTGTCCGAGAACCTTTATATATAAGTTTTAGTGTGCATGTCTCATACAATCTTTGACATTTGCTTCTCACATGAAACACTACTTCAAGAAGCTGCTTCTGATCCTCGTTTAAATCCATGGCTTCCAGTTTTGAATTTGTGAAACACAGACCGCTCAATGCAAGCCAACTTTTTCCTTCTTAAGAAGCATTCACTCTCCTGCCTCCTCTGGACTTCTAGAGCTTGTTGTAGCTCAGGACTCGGTAGTTGCACGAAACAGAAAGCCCCAAGGATTTGGCCATCGCCACTGACACGTTTGTTTAAAGTCAGGAGAGCCTCAATGAATTTCCCTCAGCGGGTAAAGAACGGAAACGGGAATTTATCTACGTCTTAGCCATTAATAGCGTTATGCAAAACGATCATGAACTTAGAGTTCTGGACTAAACGTTTTAAGCTTGACCTCCACATTCTTGCCTTTATCCCCTGCATAATACAAAATGGATAACATTATCGGAATATGCATATTAGAGTTTTGCACAAATTGAAATTTGAAAAAATTGTGTTAACCTTTGAGAGCACAAGAAAGGACCCTATCAAATGTTTCTTCACACTCTTTGTATATCAAATCGTGAACCAGAGACTTTTCCATAGCTACCTCAACAGAAAGACCGGTCAACTCCGCCATCTTGCTATTGCACCCATTGATGCAGCCATTAATGTCCACAACAAATATAGGGACCTTCGCAGTCTCAATGAGCCTAACCATCTCTCTCGCAACTATACCTGTCTCCTGCAACCCATGCTCGGCCACATTCTCTTCGTGTGACCGAACCTCTCCAGCTGCAGTGGCTTTAGACTTCATCGCTTCAGACTCTTTGAAAGATTCTCTTAGAATAAGTTAGAGCGAGTGAGTGGCATCCATTTCAGCAGTTTTCCATGGCTGACATCGGTTTTTAACAACTTCAAGAAAAGCCTGGAACGAAGAACGCGGATGCATCCGCTGGCCATCATCTTTGTCCTCAGGATGATGCTTAGCCCCTCCCCATTTGATTTCTTTCTCAGCATGTGATCGAAACCAGAAAAGAAAGTCTCTCTTTGTGATATATGCAGCTGCCATACCGCACACAATATCTCCCAAAGCTACTGCCCGAGGATAACCAGCATCGGTTACACTATCTGTACTTAATCCAGTCGAATCCGAATGGTTGGCAAGCAACGACTCCACAATGTCATGTATTTGAGCCTCAGTGGGAGCCACACCCAACGAATAATATTTTCCTTCGTAAAGAAATGTAGCGCCGGTACATTTTACTAGATCTATGATATTGGGACTCTGCGTGATAATCCCTGCGGGTGAGTCACGTAGAAGCATATCGCATAATAATGTTTGCATTCGTAGAACACGTTTTTCAGACAGCTGCAAGGTTAACTACAACTCCATATTTAGTTGTAAGCCAAAGGCCTGCATTAGAAACTCGCAAGCGTACCTCAGCGGAAACGGTATAGAACGAGCCGATGTGTGATGGCAAACAACTAAACCCCAAAGCTTCATCGAGTTTCTTCCACCAACATTAAAATCATTTCTATCTTCTCCATTTCTATTTATTATAAATGTCATCACTAGTGACGCAATAGAGCCCATGTTAGCCATGTATTGAGAATGATAGCTATGCTGAGCTCGCAGAGTCGAAGAGACGAAGCATATAGACTGAGTGAGCTTCTCGTCTTGGACTACACGTACCGATGAAGCATGGCAATCTACGATCATACTGACACGGTTCTGTTTGAACAAGAAACAAGAAGCCTGAGGAATATTAGTGGCGGGATAATGCAGGCCGATGTAAGGTTCTAAATCATCATGTTTACTCTCTGATACGACTTCACCGTGTTCATCTTCATGAAACTTGTACACCATAACTCGATCATAACCTGTGAGATCTCTGACGCTATCCACAACTGTGTCACAGAGAAGCTTGATATTACCTCCAGGCAACGATTGTAAACGAGAAATCGCGCGAATTGCAAGTTTCTGCAATTGGACTACACCAGCGATTAAAAGCGCGGGATCTTCGGCTGTAGCTGGCTCTAAATCGATCACGATTCCTACATCAATCCTGTGGAGAATCGCGTAAAATGGTTTTCCAATGTTCTTAGAGTGAACACAAACCGAATTTAGGAGGGTGATTTCTCGGGCCACAAAAGCGCGTTCGAGGAGAACGATGCTCGATGGCTTGAAGAGAGAGCGCACATCCGTGCCAATAGCTAAAACCTCTAACTTTTCCTCGATGCTTGGCAAACACTGTGATATTAGCCCCAGCATTTCCCGCGCATTTTCATTGTAACCGATAATTGTGAAAGTGGATTCCTCAACCGCCATCAAGCAGCCAAAAGGCTGGATATAACCCCCGCGCTGGATCTGTGAGAGATACGCCGATCTGCTGGTCTGGTACCGAAGAATCGTACATCTTCGTTTTAAGAGACTGAAAGTAGTTGAACGACTCTCTGGATTGCTCAAAGACAGCATGGAGTCTCGCGTCGACAGTGAAATGTTGAATAGCTTTACTCATGCACTCTGTATTGCCATCGTGGTTATGCGACTGATGATTTTGTGACCTTAAGACTTTGCTAGCTGAAGACTGAGCTTGCTCGACGCGTTGCCCTGACGAAGCTGTCTCTCCAACGCGTTCTCTACCGTCTACAGAAACCATGTTATTATGTAGTTATTTGTTTTGAATTCCGAGTATTACTGCGAGAAATGAAGAAGATCACCGTCAATCATCAGGAAAACGTAATCTGCTATGACAAAACTGATACGATGGACGAAATTTGAATTTTGGATAGCTGACTAATAATAATATCACAGTCAATAGCTTAACGGCGAAGTTTTTCTCTTTTTTTGTCTTTTTCAAATTGACAAAGCAGAAACCAATTTGAATTTTTCTTGACAAAAACTATGATACTTTAGAGTAAAACTAGAGAGAGTCTGAGATATAAAATGGAAATGGGGAGACGTTTGGGCCCCCAAACCAGTGAAACGTAACAGAGGCGGTGAAGACTGAAAGAAGACGATGCTCTTTTTTCTCTTTTGCTGATTTGCCTCGTGGATCGTAATTTCTTAAACAAGTGCCCACTAACTTGTGTAATTATCAATTTAACCCGATGAAATTTCAGCGTAATGTTAAACTCTGTTTTGTCTGTTTGGTGAGGGGCCGAGGTCACGTGGGATGTGGATTGTTCCGAGTAGTGGACGCATGAGGCAATAGAGGGACGGGGACGACTCATAAGTTGGCCTAGGGGCGTGAGAGTCCGCCACAATGGTGGTGATATATCCAAGGGATACAAAATCTGCGGATTCAAAGGTGAAAAACAGATTTAAGTTTCTCTACAAGTAAAGTCAAACCAATGGAGGATTTACTAAGTTTAACGTGGACCACACAGAAGCCTAGCATATAAGTTGGACTAGCTCGTAATTTAATTTATTTCTCCTCCCAGAGTTATAATTGTATTAAATCCAATAAAACTATCTACGTATCAGAGATCCCAAAAGCTCTCTACTTATGTGGCCATACATTGAATCTCTAGCATTTCTCCATGAGAATTATTGACCTTCATCATTATATTTATATTACAAGCAATGTCAGTTAGAGATAAGAGTTTGGTACACATGGACACTAAACATTATAAAAATTTGGTCAATGTCGGTTTTGGTTATGTATGATTTTGAATATTTAGGCTCAAAATTAAGATTAAAACCGAGGTCTTGAGTTAATGTATAAAATGGCAAGAGGGAAAAAGTTTGGTTGGTGCCGTATTCCCCTAAGTAATATGTGTACTTTTGTACAAAAGAAAGAAGAAAAAAGTGAAAAAAGTGAAAAAAGTGTTAATGTGAAGTAGCTTACGAGCTTTCAACACATTATCAAATGTAACTCTTAACATAATTATGTAATTACTTATTTTCACATTTCAGTCATTCACTACGTAAATGATATATATATATATATATATATATAAACAAACACTTGTCCTCTTGATGCTTTTCTGGACCATCTTACCAGTTTTAGTTCAGAGTTCAAGACTCGTCCATAAACACGGCGCCATGACCACTTGACCTTACGAACTTCTTCAACAAAAGAACCACAATCGCAATCGTCAGTCCAACCGCCGCCCATGTAAACAGCCTGTCATCACCCTGTTTCTGAGCAATTCTGACAACAGAGGTCCGTTGCTCATGCGGCCTCACTAAACCGTTTCTGCTACCTCCCTCTGCTACCTCTACCGCTGCTACCTCTACCGCTGCATTCGCTCCTGGAAGAACAGTCTCAGCCGCCTCTTCAACTATTTGATCAACTACATTCTCAGCAGCCGTGTTATCAGGTTCTGATATAACCCTTGCACTCTCCTGCGGCTTGGTTTGGTGGGACTGACAGTCTGAATCAGCCAAGGGATTTTTGTCACATTCTTGAGGATTAGGTTTGGGAGCACAAGGTGCCTTGCTGAGCATGCATTGATGAATCTGCGTACCTCAATCAAAAAGGCATGTTAAAATACAGTTATGTCATACTTCAACGTTCAACCAATATCAAATATATGAATTTTACAATCAAATGAGATTCTTAAACACTACTTTTAGTTAACAATAATAATAGTACATCATTAATGGATTATTAGGGTTATCTATCTAGATGCTACAGAAAGTTTCAAAACTATCTAAAACCACACAAGATTAGAATATTGATCTAGAATCCACATACCCAATTTATAGGTTCACTAGTCAATAGCATTCTACAATGTCAAGCAAGATTCATATTTCTCCATCGGAAAAATGTGTATGAAGTGTTCAAATATTGCTCTGAAACAAGGGTGATGTAGTGAAGTACCTCATCAATAAGTTTTTGACGCTCAGGAGAACCATATTTGGGTGGTGACGTGCGTGATTTCTTGGCTAGTGCACGTCTCTCCTCCTTTGGGTAATCTACTGAGCCTAGTGCTCCATTGGGGTTTGAAGGCATGAATGCAATGAGAGCCACCAAAGCAGTCCGAACTACAAAGATGAAAGTTAGGGATGTAAGATTGCATTGGCAACCATCTAATATTTTTAAAAGTTCTATTGGGTATTATAATCCTTAAAAGTCTTTCAATACATATTTGGATATTGTTAAGTTGAAAAGGACAATATAAGATTCTGTGACTTTACCACTCCAAGATGGTTGCCAATGCTCCGGATTGTAGTCAGAAATGCTTAAGCAAATCTTGGTGTTGGTTTCAAAACGCCCACTAGGCTGAAGCAAGAGCAGAAAGATTCATTAGAGATATAGTTTCCTTTAATCTTCATGACACATGAGGATGCTAAAGAAGAGTAAGAATCCTTACAGTCAATAACATAAATGAAGGAGGTTTGAAAGGGTAGTCTGCAGGCAACTGAATTCTCCCATGATAAATCCCACCTTCAAATTCAGTGTCACCGGGACCTCGGATTGCGAATTGCCACTCAAAGATATTCTCCTGAAATTAAGAATAGATGAAAAAATCATGTAACTGGTTGGACACAACAAGATTGAAATAACAGCTATAACATTGCAGTTTCCCATATGAATGGCTAAGCATTGTAAAAGAATAGCAGGAAAGCTGAAATAAGATCAAGTCTCTTCCACCAAATGACTCAATCATTGAGTAACCATCAAAGAATCGCCTGCTTCATTATTGTTCCATCAAAAGAAACCGTTTTGAATAACACCATAAATTTTCAAAGATCACAGCTCCAAAGAAATATTAATACAAAAGACCATTTATGGAGCTATGGATACAAAACACGATTAGATCGGCCACATAAAAAAAAAATTAAAAGGATCTTGAACACGTAAAACATTCGAAACATTCCAACCCCAATGAACCTTAATTGAAATAGAAACATAGATACCGCTCCAATGGCAGTAAGAATCAAATATGGAAAGAGATCAAAGAAGGAAGGCTAATTACGCAATCGCTTTCGAAAAATCTACCTCGAGGGGAAGAGACATAAAATCATCAGATGGATTAGCTTGCATCTCCTTAACCTCCTGCAAAATCCTCTTCACCGCCGGATTCCTCCGATTTAACTTCTCATCCGCCATGTTTTCGCCGAAGATCTGACCGGGAAATTATAATTCACCGCCAAAAGTCAGCAAGGTCAACAGAGATAATAACCATAATTTAAATTTAAGAGATAATAAAAGGATTTGTGACTCAGACGTTCGCCACGTCATTTTTCTTACATGACAACCGCTGATTGGCTGTTCATTCAGAAATGACGAAATGTACCTCATGGGCCTCAGCCCATAAACACTAAGCCCATTACTGATTGGTAATTCTTTTTTTGGTTATGAGGATTAGATTTTTATGATGAATGGAATTATTTGTGGGATTATCTCTCCCAAATGATTACATTATCAAATGAACATTCGGAATCTCAGATGATTCACTTATTATGATTTTCTTCATTTTACATATTTGATGCGTCACTCCACCGCAATACGAGCGGAGAAAGTGATCGGATACTTGAGCTGTTTATTAGGGAAAAACAATCCAAAATTCTTCTCGATCTCAGGATTCTTCTGATTCTCATCGTACATGGCGAACAAATAAGTAGGAACTCCTCTTCCAGGTTTCTTCGGCGTTCCTGTGTTCTCTCTCACACGCTTTGCAAGATTCGTGTAATACGTTCGTGCGTTGTCGAAAGTCGCCGCGTTTCCGCCGTTTGAAGGCCATCCGCTCTCGGAAACGACGACCGGAAGAGATCCACCGCCTGATCGTTCGATGGCGGCGTAAACGGCATCAAGCATGGCGTCGAAGTAAGGATTACTGACGTCTGTTGTGGATTACTGACGTAGCTGAAGTAAGGATAGATGTTGACCAGTAACGCTGAGTTTGTACTCGTCAGAAACCTCTTAGAGCATCGTAAACGTTACGCATTGCAGGGAGCACGAAATTGCCACCGTTCGGGGGAGATACTTCGTTACCAACGGCGATGTATTTGAAGCTAACGGAAGGGTAATAGTTTAGGATGTTGTTTTGGACCCATGACCTAGCGGAGGAAGGGTTAGTAAGTGACTGGAGATCGGAGTTTGGACCCCGACGATGACTTCGATACCGGAGTTTCTAAGAGCGTTTAATGCGCCTTGGTTTGGGTCGTAGTTTCTGACACGTCGGATGTTGTTTTGTCGGAAGAGACCGACTGTCTCTGAATGTGAAGGAAGGTTATTCCCCCAACATTCCATAACACACACCTACTGGTTCTCCACCTGGTTCATCAAAAAACATTGTTAATTAACCATAATTATGATCTATTCTTAATAATACGAATATATGATAGGGGAATAAAGCGAGGGACTTGTCGGATTGAGGATGGTTGTGAAGATAGCAAGAAGGAGAAATAGTGGAGTCATTGGTGACGAAACAATCAATATCAAATCGATGAATCTCTCCAACGATTAGAAATTTTATGTATTTATCGTAAATCTTTAATATGGATTGCTATTAGTTTAATTGGATATGTTTTTAATTAGATGTATATATACAAAAAAATTGGCATGTACTTACTTAGATTTTCTTAATAAATAATAGAGTCATTTTCTTTTGACAACCAATATAATATTAAATGTAAAACCACAAAATTAGGAAAACATTAACCGACTCTTTAATAGATCGAGCAAAAGCATCAGCTTTATAGTTTAGAGATTTCGGAATTACATGGAGAAAAAAAATATGGAAAAAAAACTTTAACTTAAAAAAATCCTTCTAGTAAGATTGGAAAGTCGGACAATCTTCATGATGTAATAGAGTCATTTAGGTAACTAATCTTAATGGAAAGCAAATTAACTTTTGGCAATATAAAGAAATTTAACCAATTGAATAATATGCAATTGACAAACGAATTAAACTGATGGTATCTTTAGAATCTGGTAATTAAGATATAAGACTTCTATAACGTAATAATATTGGCCTCTTGAGATTTGAAAAATTTCTTAATATATATTATTAATAATTTATCCACAAAATATTATTTCTTAGTTTATAAAAACTTTTTACCAAAAAAGTATGAAAATACAATATTTGGTTTATAATTTCAAAAAACTAATTTCTTTCATAAACTTTTTAAAGTTCTCGGTTTTCCTAAAAAACATTTTTTTATAAGGTGTCATCTCTAATCTAAGTCCACTCTCTAAATTTATGTTTAATCTAAAATTTGTAGTAGAAAAGAATCAAATTTTAATACATGAGTTATTAACTCGATCATTGCAACTATGAGAAGAAATCCGGAAAAAAAACTGAAAAAAAAAAGAAAAAATTATTTATTGTGTTTATATTAATTTTTTCTAGGAAAACAAATAAATAAATACTCAACTTACATGCAATTGCAAAAATAAATTTGAGCTATTGTTAAAAAATACTGCAATTAGGGTTGACCGAAAACTCAATTTTGACTAACAATATCGGTCCGTTAAAGTGTTGTTACTACCTGTAACTATTTTTCTTTTTTTTCTTTTGTCAACTTAACTTAATATCATAGCGATTATAAACTACGCGGCACGTCGCTCACTAAAGCTTGAAACCTGGAAGACCTTTTACCTGTTCGGGCTAGGTGATCAGCTTTGATTTAGTGCGCAGGGAACGTGTACGAAGGAACACGATCGGAAAGAGCTTCGAAGTCTAGAGAAGTCCTCCAAATAGGGGAGGAAAGCAGGCCACGCTTGAGGCTCCTCAATCATCATCAGAACCTCGGAACAATCCACTAGGAACTCTACCTCCAAAAATTATAGGCCGGAGAGACATGTCATCGCCCAGAGTAGCGCTTCGAATTCCGCATGAAGGGAGGATAGACTGCATCGTATGCGCTGTGCTCTTGTACACCCAATACCTATGAATAGATCCTCCTCCTTCCATGAGGCGTCGACCATGCACTTGTACCCTGGAAAGGCTGGATTAACCGTCATTGGGCGTGATACAGAACCTAATAAAGACTGGGGTGTTGTAATATCACAATCTGACACACAAGACTTGTCTTGATGTACTTCTTCCCATGCTCTATCTTCTGCTTCCGCTGTTTGTATTATATCTAAAGGGTTCTTATTTTTGTTTGAAATTTTTTTTTCGTTTTGTGTTTTCCATAAGATCCATAGTATCCATGGAAAGCTATTATTTTCCTTTTTGTCAGGTAATCGCCATAGTAGATAGTCCATATTGGAGAAAACTGATTCCTCTGGAAAATTTTGGCATGTCGGAATTTTTGATAGAGCTCAGGCCTGACGGGCTAGCGGGCATTCGAAAAGAACATGGTTCACTGTCTCATTCTCCGCTCCACATGTATCACATCGTGCGTCACCATGTATACCGCGTCTAGTAAGGTTCGATTTTACCACCAAATGTCCAGAGATTGCTTGCCAGATGAAATGCTTGATCTTCTGAGGTGCCTTCACTTTCCAAGCTCGAGATTATACCTCCTGGAAATTTGGACCATAGGGTCTAAAAGAGCATAAGGAGAGATTCCTTTCTACCTAATACCCAGATTTAACCGAATAAACATCCGATTTATTATAGTGCCAGCTCAGCCGATCCAACCTTGTATTTCGTGGGATATAAATCCCCAGAATCAGATGGTATTAAAATGTAGTTTACTTCAATGTATATTTCAACTAAACTCTACATTTTGAATTGGATTTTACTTATTGTAGACTTTAAAAGAAGCCTACATTTTGAATTTTAGGTTTTACTCATTTATTAGCACAAAATTTACCCTAGGTATATAAATTGATTTACTAACATAGAAAGTAACAAAATAAAATAAAAACACACCACCTGTTTCTCCATTCTTTCACTTTCATCTCACCTTTCTCTCTCTCAAACACCATCGTTGCCGTTCTTGAAGCACACCGCCAGCGTTCTTCTTTTTCTCTAGTGAATCTTCTCCACCTCCCTCTTCTTTTTTATCTCCATCGATTTATTCTTCCTAAATCTTCTCAAGACTTTGGTTTTTTGCAAATTTCTCTCTCAGGTGAGTTTTCTTTCACCAGAAGCTCTCTCCTCTAGTTGCCGGAAACCTCCTCTCCTCCCCGGTGAAGTTAGCTCTCCCTTTCTCTCTCTTTCTAACAATTTTTCTCTCCTTCTCTCTCTTTCTAACAATTTTTCTCTCCTTCTCTCTCTTTCTCTAACGATTTTTCTGTTTTTGTTGGGAACTGTTACCGGTGGTCCGCCGGTTGTCCACACCGCTTCACGGTCGTCGGTTCTCCAGTTCAGCACCGGTGGTCCACACCACTTCACTTCTTATGTTTTTTTGTTTAAGATTTGACTTGTTTCAAGTGACAATTTAAAGTTATCGTTTCAGGAGCCTGTGAAATTTTCTTTTTATTTAGAAGATAGAGAAGGTCTCAACTGCATTTATCTTATTAATTACTTCATCTAAAAAGATATTGGATTCCCTTTTGGAGTTTCAAAAGGTTGTTTGTGAAGATAGGCTTCTTCTTTGTTCTTTTGTGTTGAGAATTACATCTTGATTCAATATATGTCCGTTGGTGAGTGCCATTGGTGAACAAGGTATTGTCAATTGTTCATTTGAATATTTGTTTATAATTTGTTTATTATAGGATCCAATGTACATATATCAATTCTTTTTGTTGTTGTAAAACTGAAATATTAGGATCCAATGTGCATATAACAATTCGATAAGGACAATGTAAAATTGATTCAATCTGCATACGCTATTGATTCTTTAGTAGTTACTTGCAAGTACAATGTTGTTTAATAATATTGATTTTGTTTGTCTGCAGGATGGAAGAATAGATTACAGTGAGTTAGTGGAGATGATGCAAGACAATGGATTTAGCAAAATGAGTTTAAGAGTCAAAGGAAGAAACATAACAAAATCTTCAAAGAACACTTCATTTTAAGTCTACAATATATGTAGTCTACATATGAAGTCTACTCTCTATGTAGTCTACATATAAAGTCTACTTTCGATGTAGACTTTATATTAAGTCTACTCCTAGGTTAGTTTTGTAATTGACCAAAGTTTGATTTTTCAGAAGTAGATTTCATATGAAATCTACTTTCAAAACATATTAGTTTTGCAATTGACCAATGTATTGACTATCAAAGTATACTTCATTTAAAGTCTACACCACAAGTCTACAACCAAGTTCAAATAGTAGACTTCATATGAAATCTACTAAGGTTAGTTTTGCAATTGACTAAGTTTGACTTTTGTGTATAAAGTCTACTTGGGAAGTCTACGTAGTGTAAACTTCAAATGAAGTCTACTTATTTTTAAAGTAAACTTCATATGATGTTTACTTTTTGTACTTGATTACTTCGTATATCGAATTACGTAAGTAATTTATAAGTAGACTTCCCAAGTAGATTTCATATACAAAAGTCAAATTTAGTCAAATGCAAAATTAACCTTAGTAGACTTCATATGAAGTCTACTAATTTGAAATTGTCTGTAGACTTTAGGTGTAGACTTCGATTTCGATAGTTAACACATTGGTCAATTGCAAAACTAACCCTTTTTAACATAGACTTAACATGAAGTCTATATAAGAATTGTTTTTCTACAAAGAGAAATGTGTAGACTTCAACTTAAGTCTACAACATATTAGTCAAATGCAAAACTAACTTATCTGTTGGCTAGTACACTTCATATTAAGTCTACTATCTGCAGCAAAAACGAAAAATAGTAAAAAGTAAGATTGAGCTTGTGCTTACCTTCTATTATTGTCTAGAATTTTGATTCAAGCTAATATCAAAGAAGCCCAATCGTTTTAGATGCAAGAAACTCGAGAACAACAAGATCTAAGAATTTGGAAAATTTTGAAATACATATGAGAGAGTTTTTTGGATGAAATTGAAGAGAAAGTAGAAAAATATGAAGTTATGAACTTCATTTTGGGTTGATAATGGTCGAATTTGGTAGGTAGAAGAACATTTAGAGCTCAATTTGATTGTTAATGGTAGTTGAGAAAATTGATGAAGATGATATTTTTGTAAATAAGTGGTAGAGATTATATATTTGTGTTTTTTGTTTTTATTTGTTGTTTTTTAAAAATTAATAGCATAATTGAAATTCTTAAATCTAACAAGGATAAAATGATAAAAAATTTGGAAAGAAAAAAATGTGGGTTATATTTGTAATGAGTCACATTTAAAAAAAAAAGCTCTTTAAATAAGTGGTCTTTAGTCTAATGGCAGACGGTAAGTCCACATAAGACATGCGCATTTGCACAACCAGAGATTGAGTCCCACCGCTTACATTATGTAAGAACTTGGGTAATGGGTCGGTCTGTTATGGCCCAAATTTTTTTTTTTTTAAAAAGCTCTTTAATTAATTCGCCCACTTAGTACTTGCCCTACCGTACTGTATTTAAACCCATGTTGAATTTTCTCTTCACCTATTTCACAATGAGATTATATTTTAGTTCGTTTTCTACATCTCACACAGTCCTTTTATTACAAGATCTCTGTAAACTCACGCATCGTAGAAAAATCGAGGACTAACTTTGGATTATATATAAACATTAAATCTTGGGTACTACCTTTTACACAATATTTGTCTATGATGCATCAATGTATATAATCAGTTCATGTTTTAGATTTTAAACGTTTTTCTTAACAAATATTATTTCGCATTGCATGTCTCCTAATTATAAAAGATCATTACATAAATTTCTTTAGTAGGTAAAATGTGATTATTTTGATTTGGTAATACTTGAAACGTAACTATATATTATATTGAAAACTAAAAAAAGGTAATTTATTATATTTTATTTTAATATACTTTGTAAACATATATGAACATTGCAAAATTGATATTTAAAATGTACATCGCTAAGCATTATGTTTGAATTGGGAAATAATTATATAATGTCTTCAAAAAAATAATTTTTTTTGGTCGGGACAAACAAATATAACTTAGGGATTCCTGCAAGATGGTAAGCTTGGTGACATTGTTTTTTTGATAAAATAGCTTGGTGACATTTTTTGAGGTTTGTAAATTTTGAGTAAATAAATAAAAGACGCTTAGATTTAAGAGAACATTTTGGTACACGACGAAAAAAAAAAGGAACATTTTGGTAAATATATATGAAGTCCTGCATATGGAACAATATAAACAAATACTCATATATGTAATGTAGTCTGATTTTGAAGTAAATTTTGGTATAAAACATTCACCATGTCAAACTCTTCTTGGACAATGGACTTAGTCGGTGATTAAAGTACTCGAGACACACTAAATGTATCTAATTATGATTAAAGAAAATGATAGGGTTGAAAAATATGATAGGTATACAATTGAAAAAGGAACACATGCTCAACATTCATTAATTACCATGAAGAAAATTGTAGTCACCACAGATTGCGAAATTACTAAAATTGCATGAGAAAATCAGGCCTCAAGTAATTCTCATTAATGCTCTTGTTTTTTACTCTGGCCTATAAATAGAGTAGTGAAGGTGGCTAACAATACACTGACAAACACTTTGAAAAATATAAGTAGAATGAACAAGATGGGCAAAGTTTCTAAGCGATTAGGGTTTTTGAGTTTGATGCTTGTGGTGCTCATTATTGGAGTTTCTGAATGTAGGAGGATTGAAAAGGATACTTTGGGAAGCGGTGGTTTTGGAGGAGGTGGTGGTGCTGGAGGAGGATTTGGTGGTGGAAAAGGTGGTCATGGTGGTATTGGAGGAGGAGCTGGTGGGGGTGCTGGTGGAGGGTTTGGTGGTGGTGCAGGTGGAGGCAAAGGTGGTGGTTTAGGTGGTGGTGGAGGTCATGGTGGAGGATTTGGGGGTGGAGTTGGAGGAGGATTAGGTGGCGGTGCTGGTGGTGGTCACGGAGGTGGTGCTGGAGGAGGATTCGGCGGTGGAGCTGGTGGTGGTCATGGTGGTGGTGCTGGTGGAGGATTCGGTGGCGGAGCTGGTGGTGGTCACGGTGGAGGTGCTGGAGGAGGATTTGGCGGTGGTGCTGGAGGAGGACATGGCGGTGGTGCTGGAGGAGGATTTGGCGGTGGTGCAGGAGGTGGAGGAGGCCATGGCGGTGGTGCTGGAGGAGGCCATGGCGGTGGTGCGGGTGGAGGATTTGGTGGGGGAACTGGAGGTGGGGGAGGCCATGGTGGTGGTGCCGGTGGAGGATTTGGTGGTGGTGCAGGAGGTGGAGGAGGCCATGGTGGTGGATCTGGTGGAGGTTTTGGCGGTGGTGCTGGGGGAGGATTTGGCGGTGGTGCAGGAGGTGGAGGAGGCCATGGTGGTGGCGCCGGTGGAGGATTTGGTGGTGGTGCAGGAGGTGGAGGAGGCCATGGTGGTGGAGCTGGTAGAGGTTTTGGCGGTGGTGCAGGAGGAGGAGGCCATGGTGGTGGATTTTAAATTTAGCTTTATAGGGCTATTTACTTACTTGTATACCAAGCGAGATAAATTAAAAAGGAAAGAAGAGTTTATATTTGCTTGGAATTTTATGATGAATTAAATAAATGATACTTGAAAATGATTAACTGTTCGATGTTCTTGACTTCACTTTAATGAACAAATCTCAGACTCCAGTCATGTAAATGAAATTATAATGATTAGTCGTCGTCAGGCAAAAACTCTAAAATAAAATCTAAAATCTAAATTCTAATTTGTTAGAAAGAATGAAAAAACTCAATACTTTCTCAAAAATGTTTTACATATCAAATAGAAGGTATTCTATTAACATATGTAAAATAGTTGTTAATAACGTCTGCGTTTTAAATGTGAAATTTTCTAATTTATAAACCCTAAAATTATGGGTTACGAAAAGCGGAAGCGAGTCACATACTCGCAGTCTTATCGAGTTCGTAATCAGCCATTCACAATTTAAAGCTAACACTATTGGGTCTCTGAGGGCTCAGTACTTCACCATTTTGAACAATATTCTGTTCTTTCCATGACTCTTTTCGTTTATCTCCACTGTAGTAATCTTAAACTCTGTTTTGGTTTTGTTTCTTGAGATGGCTGTTTGGTAATTCCATTTACAATTTTGGGTTGAATGAAAGTCATGATGATCAAGATCAATGGAAAATGGAGATAAAAGGTTCACGTGGGTGATTAAGAATTCTCACCTATTTAAAGTACAAGAGAATGTATTTTGATCATTACATTGGGATTGAGATAGTGTGAAGTCTCTGCATCTTTGGAAATTTCAGGATTGAGACATTGCGGGCTTTGAAATATTGAGTGGAGTCGTTGACGTGTTGTAGCTTGGTAGGCTCTCTCTTCACTACCTGAACTTTGCAGTTGATGTATTGTTGATTTATAGGTGGACTTCAAAAAGATATACAGTGGGCTTGATAATACAGCTGAGCCTAATTCCTTTGTTGGGCATGCTTCCTCTGTTTCAGCTGTTATGCTTGATTTATTGTTTTTGCACGCTCCTCAAACTCTAGGTGGATGAGTGCAGTCCTTGACAAAGATTTGATGAAGATATCAGTTGTTACCAGAGCTGATGGAATTTGACATGTCTCGATGAGACCGAGATCCACTCTCTCACGGATGTAATGATAGTTTAGTTCGAAATGCTTGGTATATGAATTATGTTTTTAAACATTATGAATTATATTTATTTACATTTACTATAATTTTTTTAAATAAAATTAATTATTTTTCTTTACAATATTTTCACTTCAAATATTATAATTTTACATTATAAAAATTCAATTAATTTTTTCTAAGTTTCTTTAACTCGTTAGAAATTTTCCGGTTTACAAAAGAACTATTAGGATTCCTAATGAGTTATAATCAATGTTTTTATCGAATTTTTGATAACTTAAATTAGTTTCAATGGAGATGTTGAATTGTTTATTCAACGGTTGAATCTCTACGATAGAGGTGTTGAATAAATCAAAAATTTAGTTGGTCATTTAAGCAGTTGAATTCATTCAACAATGTTAAAAAAATAAAAATAAAATACAGGTTGTCCTCCAAAAGGAAAGGAGAGATGAGAGAAATTTTATATGACGTACATGTCCGTTTTCTATTTGTTCAGATTTTTTTTTAGATTTAATTTTATCATTAGTTTTTACACTAAATTAATTTTTTTTATTATTAAAAACAAAAAAAATTCATACTAGAAATTTTTTTTTCTCTATAAATAGAGATTTGTTTCATTTAATTTAGACCATAAATTCTTTCTATAATTTTTATACTAGTATTTCATAAACTCTTATTTTTAAATATATATTGGGTAACATCGATCCCGACAATAACCCTTTCAATACTCAAAATTCTAGTAATCATTCTTTTAACTACTCAAATCCTAACAACTACTAATTTTCCAAATCAATATTCCAACCAACCACACCCCTAAAATATATCAAATTATAGTTTTGCACCAAATTTAACCATGTTGTAAGCTGTTCCAACATATCATCCATATTCATATTATGGGTCAAAGATGCCACATTCATCCGAAGTAACAGAATTTCCAGAATTTTTAACACAAATGGCTTTTGGTGGTATGAGCGGTTCAAGTAAAAACGGTCCAATGAGAGCGGTGCAAATGTGACCAGTGCAACTATGGAGGAATCAACTCCTAGTCACAAGAAAAGCATCAAATGGACTACTGATCAAAATTTGGTGTTACTCAGTTGATGGGTTAAATATGAAACAAACAGTGTTGTTGGAAGAAACCAAAAAACAAAGCCTATATATTTGCTGAATATTGTAATGAGCATTTCTTATTTTAACTTCCGTGTGATGGACATTCATGCATAAATCATTTTAACTACATGATCACAATGATGTATTGGCAGAAAGCACATCAATTATATTTAAGTTGTACGAGTGTTCATTTCAACTTAATGTCAGAATGACACGTTATTCGTGATCAACCACATTATGGTATCCAGATAGGAGGAAATATTGGATCAAGAAGTAGTGAATCTAAGCGATCTCATGAGAATGATGCAAGTGATTCCGACTGTGTAGGTTCCAGTGCTCGTCAAGTGGGGAATGATGCAGTTGAAAAGAAAGGTAAAAAGAAAGGCAAGAACTCAGCTTTAGAAGTGGTCAATGAAAAATATCCATGAAACAAGAAGAGGCAAACGAATTAATGAAAAATAAACTCAAGCTAAGAAGATGAAGATGAAGATGTTTTTGAAGTAAAGTGAAAAAGAGCATCTCGATAATAGCAAAAAAGAGCTGCTAAAGAAGCTAAGCAATGATATATTTGGCAATTAATTGTTGTCAAGTGCGTTGGTATTTTCAATTATGTTGTTTGTCATTTTTTCTTTAATAATGAGTGTCTATCTTTTGTCATTATCTTTAATAATGCATGTCTCTGTTTTGCATTGTCTTTAATAATACGTGTCTTTATCTCGTCATTTTATTTCAAAATATGTGTCTGTTTCCCATTGTTTTTAATAATGTGTGTCTCTGTTTTCATTGTCTCCAGTGTTCGATGAATATTGAACAAAGAAATACTCTAAATGTTTTGGGAACCAACATCCATATAATATGGCTACTATCTTGCTGACAATATTTATCTTACTTATCCACCTTTGGTCAAATCACTTAGATTTCCTTTGAGTGAACCAGACAAATTATTCACACAATATCAAGAGGCATGTCGGAAGGACATCGAACATGCATTTGGAGTGTTGCATGCTCGATTCAAAATCATTCGTGGACCTGCTTGGATGTGGGACATAGCTGATTTAGCTACAATCATGAGCTCATGTATCATATTGCATAATATGATTGTTGAGGATTGTTGAGAATGAATGAGATGCATATCCTCAGAACCAGATTGATTATGATCAATCTGAGGCAAGTGGGTCTAGTTTCCCGTTACCATTCTTAACCGAGGTGCTACCTGCATTTGAAAATCATGTGCATGCTAGATGAGTTGCTTGCTTCAAATATACATCACAAATTGCATGTGGATCTAGTCAAACACATTTGGACAAGATTCGGACAATCTCAAGATTAAAGAGATTTTTAAATGTTTATATGTTCTATAAGAGCTTTATTGTTTTTAGGGTTGATTTTGTCGTAACAATTAAGTCATATATGTTTTCTAGTGTGGTATATTTATTTTTATGTATTGTATTGCGATTTAAAGTTTTCTTTTTTTTTTGTAACTTTTTGTGCTTCAATAAATTTTTTTTATTTCTTGTATTATTGTTTAAGTTATTTCAACCTTAGTTATTAATTGTTATTAATACATAGTTATAATATCTAAATCAAAATAAGAATATAAAATAAAAATAATGGGGAAACAAAACTATTGTATGAATATAAAATTGGAAGAGTGTTGAATGATTAGTTTGAAAGGATAGAAGATGATGTGGAGTGTTAAAAAAAAAGGGTATTGAATGGAAAAATTATTGTTGGTAGTCTTACTATTAATAAAGTCGCCAGAATTTCAATGGTGAGTGTTGATAGATAGGCCCAAATCTTTTAGACCTAATAAATAAAGATCCAATATACAAAAGGAAAGCCCACAAAAGATCCAAATCTACGGGCACGGATCAGCGGCAACGCGCTAGTCAGCAAGAGAAAGACTATCATCCAGGAAAAGAGAATCAACCCGGTGACCGATTAAGGAAATAAGATCTTGTTAATTCAATGTGATTTATTGATATAATAAAGAAGATTGATATGCCGCCTAATCCGGCAGAGACAAAGGAATCAGAATATTCCGAGAGGAAACTGGGAGGAAAACATCTACAAAAACAGGGAAATCGAGTCGAAACCAAGCCAATCTCACCTACAATCACTATAGAACAAGTTAGCTCGAATTTGAAAAAGATAGAAACCATTTCGGTTCTTAACAGATAATCATAACATCTTTGTATTTATCAGTTAAATCCAATAAAATATACCTGATTCTGAAATTGTTGTTTTATGCATAAACAATTTAGTGCCCACCGTGAGGCGAAACAAGTTTTCTCTCGAAATCTATGTCAAGCTAACGAAAGAATGGTGACCAGAAGCCAACAAGCAGCACTCGCAGCGGAAGCCGGAGAACCGGCTGCAAGCACAACCAACAACGGAGTCAACCACAACAATAAAACGACAGAGTTAGTGAACAAAGAGCACGAGGCCAGAAACAACATCCAAGTTCCACCACCTGCCGAGCGACCCCCGCAGCACAACCGCACTATGACGAAACTCCGGGCCACAATTGGACAACTAGCTGAACAAGCCAAACAGAACAAGGAAAGAAGCAAAGACCTCGCCAGACAATTGGAGAGGCAGAACATAGCACACCAGGAGCAGATGGAAGAGATGAGGCTCACTAATTAAGAAATGATACGCTCTCTCTTAGCAGGGACGCCCGCTCTATTGGACTCTGAGAATCACAAATCGGATGGAGAACTCAAGGAAGAGCGCTATGAAAGAAAAGAGAGCGAAGAGGCAAAAGAAAGAATCGAAAGGACACCTCCACCCGAAGTTCACAACCATTGATAAGCACAGAATATGTGACAGTTGTACAACATCTCATTATCCAAGTGCATCACCTGTTTGAGAAACCCATGCGACGCATAAGCTCTGCTAGAAAACTCCATTCAACTTTATCAAATGCTTTAGTGATGTCAAGCTTCAAAGCCATGTATTGATCTTTTAGTTTCCTGGTATGCATTGAATGAAGAAGCTCATGGGTCAGAAAAACATTACCAATGATAAAGCCTACCAGAGACAAAAGTTGTTTGGGGTTGGGAGATAATTATGTGGAGATGATGCTTGAGTCACTCTGCAAGGACTTTAGATATAAGTTTGTATGCTAAGTTGCACATGCTGACTGGTCGATAATCTTTGACACCTTAGAGATTATCTGTTTTTTGGGATCAATCAGATATGGGTATGATTTATAGCTGGATCAAGGGTTGTTGTCTCTAAGAAAATGCGGATATAGTGAACCAGATCGTCTTTAATTGTATGCCAATGATCCTTATAAAACCATGATGTAAGGCCATCAGAGCCTGGAGACTTATCGAATTTCATTTGTTGGAATACTTGAAATAGTTTTAAATCTGTGACGTCTTTAACAAGAGAGGCGTTAATCTCATTTTTAAATCAGGGGTGGATATATTGGAGGATGTCTTGCACATGAGCCGTAGAAGTAGATGAGAAAAGATCATAGAAGCACCTCTCTATTATCTATGTAATTTTCTTAGGTGAAAACCATGATTGGTTGGAGTCATCAGTAATTGATGTGATGCGATTATAAGCACGTCTTTGCATGAAAATACCATGTGTTTTTGTCTCCTACTTGTAGCCAATGAATTCGATTTTTTTTTTTCAAATACTCTTCTTCCATTCTGTATTCCCTACAAAGCTTAGACTTAAGATCAGAGATTAGAAAATAATAAAGAATTAGTGAGTTATAAGATTTATGAAGGAAATTTTTGAGTTCCTGGTTATTTTTTGGGAATTAGTGATATTAGATGACTTCCACTGTGAGAGGCTTTGTCGACATATCTTGAGTGCTTCACTAAAATGTGATGCTAGAATGGAGTGAGATTTTTTGTGCCATGTTTGTCGGATTAAGTCTTTAATAGCAGGGTCAAAGTGCCATATATTATCATAGCGGAATAGCTTGTGACTCCTCCATTTTCCTGTATGAATATACAATAAAAGAGGCATGTGATCCGAACCTATCCACAAGAGGAGTTGAACATATGTTGTGGGATACATATCTAGCCAATCACAAGTTATAACTGTTAATTTTATTTTATAGAATGAGAGCATCGATGCCCTGTCCAGGTGAATTGTCCATTGACAATTTTGAGGTCATGGAGCCCAAAAAAACTGAGTAGCTTTGGCCATCGATTTTTCCATCTAAACACCAAGCTTTGGTATAGTATTCTTAATTCCACATGGGGATTGTTGTTTCGGATTCAGCCCTTGAACAACCAAACATAGACGATGATCTTTTTTGAATTGTTGTTGGGCATATTGATAAACCGTCCAAGGTTCGAGATCACCACTTAGCTTGATCTCTTGAAACGATTTCCATAATTCTCTATCTTGAGCCATCGTAATCCACAAGAAATTTGGAGAAAGAGATGTCAAATAGAGCGTAATAGATTTGATTTTGAAAAATTAAAATCAGAATAAATTAGAATTAGATTGATTGAAATCAAGATTGAAACTCTAGAAGTAGGGAGAACATTTTTGAAAGAGAAACTGATAAAAATTATACTAGGTTCCTTTATAAACAAGAATCTTAGTACCTCTAGGTTCCTTTATAAAAGGAAAAATATGTAAACAAAATGGTCATGCCTAGGATCGAACTGGAGACCTTTTGCGTGTAAGGCAAACGTGATAACCACTACACAACAACACCTTACACTACTTATGCTATCTTATACCACTAATTTTGTACGTTCTTTGGGTTCGACATATAAAACAATGTCCATGACATAATCACTAAATCACGCATGGAGACCAGTCCTAGTCCATACACTAGTTATAATTCTTTTTTAAAAGAAGATTAATTAACTTTATATCACACAAAAAACGCTAAGGAAACTAATGTCTCAACAATCTAAAGACAACTACACTAACTAATATCAAAATAAATAGCATAATCAATATATAAGATCAAAAACTAACAAATCAATTAGAATAATATCCAACCGCCAATAGAGCCAACCGGTTCAAATTTTGAGCTTAAGGTTAGCAAGTTGCCGGAGATTGATCGGGAAAAAAATCCAAGGTGTTGTCAGAGAGAAGACACCTAGCGATGATAACCAACCAGGATCATTTAGCTTAGCCACGATATGGCTAGAGGTATCTACACCTATGATCACAAACCTAGGCTATGCGTGTAACACCGCCGATCCGTTCTAGGACCAAGGACGCTACTAATGTGCGCCAAGCCGCGAACTAAGAGATCCGAAACACATTTGTTCCTTAGCCTCGACTCAACACACATTCCGTCATGACATATCAAGGCTTTGCAACCCAAACGTCAGTCCGTTAGTCATGCTCTGGACCAAGGCTAAGCAACATACGAGAATAAACTCCTTTTATAAAATATTTTACATACGTTTAAAACTTCACGAAACCAAAATCCAGTCTCGGTCGAGTTTTCAAAACCGTTTAACAACATACTTTTTCACAAGTTTGCAAAACTCCTAAGCTTTCCTTCCATACTCTATGGGGTTTTACTACGGTTTCCTGCAAAGAGGGAAGTGAGAAGTGAGCAACGACTTGCTCAGCGAGTCTGGAAATTCTACAAGCAATCTAAGCAAGCATCCTACACAAACAATACAATCACACATTAAACCTTTACATCTCAACTTGCAATGCGGACACCAATGTCAACCGTCCGCATTGCCAGATTGCCCACCTATTAGACTACCTACAATGGTAGTTGAAAGTGAGTGTTGAAAAAATTTTCAACACAAAAGAGCATTGCAATGGTGGAGATGAATCCAAGATGGATTCAACAAAGTGGCCGAGAGTTGAATACTTTCAACTCTGTTGAAAATTTTTTTTGTGTCATGTGTCATTTGACAATTGGTTGAATTTTTAAAAAAAAATTAATTAAAATGTATATTAAATCTGATTGGTCAGAATATGTTATAAATTTTTTTCCCCCATTGATTTTAAAATTTAAATATCTCATAGTAAATAATTAAATTATATGTTTTTTTAATACCAAAATTCATATTTTTTCGAACTCTATAAATAGAGACTTGTTTCATTTGATTTGGACACAGAAAAAAAACCTCTTTTAAAAAAATGGATCCTAGTGATAATCCTTCAAACACCCAAAATTCTTCTAATTATCCTTTTAATTACTCAAATCCCAATAATTACCAATTCCAAAATCAATCTTCCAATCATTCTCAAAATTCACCAAATTATGGTTTTCCACCAAATTTTTTTATACCGCCAGTTATTCCAAGTTATCCTTTCTATTATGGATTTCAACCACCCCCTATTTCGTTTACTCCAGCAGAAAATGAAACTATTTCAAATGTTGGAGCAAATGAATTTCCTGAATTCTCTACACAAATGGCTCTTGGTACTATGAGTGGTGCTAATGAAGTCAATCTGAATACAGAAGATTCAACTCCTACTCGTCGAAAAAATTCTAAATGGACTACCGACCAAAAATTGGTGCTACTAAGTGGGTGGATTAAATATGGAACAGACAGCGTGCTTGGCAGAAACCAAAAAGGTGAAACTTATTGGGGTAAAATTGCTAACTATTGTAATGAACATTGTTCATTCCATCCTCCACGTGATGGATCTTCTTGTAGAAATCATTACAATTACATCAACAAAATATTGGGAAAATGGATTGGTGCTTATGATAATGCTAAGCGTATGCAACAAAGCGGGTGGTCTGAGAATGATGTGTTGGCAAAAGCTCATGAATTATATTCAAGTGCTAAAAATGGTCATTTCACTTTAATGTCTGAATGGCATGTTGTTCGTTATCTACTTTAATCATGTTTGTTGTTTTTGGAGAATCATTCTGCTTTAATCATGTTTGTTGTTTTCTCCTTTAATAATGTATGTCACTATCTCCTTTAATCATGTTCAGAATCTAACATTTTCAACCACTCGATTTTTTGTAAGTGGAGAATCATTCTGCTTTAATCATGTTTGTTGTTTTCTCCTTTAATAATGTATGTCACTATCTCCTTTAATCATGTTCAGAATCTAACATTTTCAACCACTCGATTTAATGTTTTCAACCACTTAAATAGAGAAGCATTCTTCATTTCATGTACCAAAACCACAAATCTTATATTACAAAAACTATCAATGGATCCATCTGAGTTTCCTTTTGATATCGAAGCTTACAAAAAACAGTCTGAAATTGAAGAAAAGTATATCATCAACCGGTTTAGGGAGCGTCAAAACAAAGTAGAGGAAGACTATCCTCCTCGTAGCAAAAGAAAATACTTCAAGAGAGATCATGCATCAGCAAACCAGAGGTTGATTGATGATTATTTCGCCAGTCAACCTATATATGATGATGCAATGTTTCGTAGGCGTTTCCGAATGCGAAAACATGTTTTCCTTCGGATTGTTGGAGACCTATCAAGCATCGACAACTACTTTACAACAACGAGTTAATGCGGCCTATAAAGAAGGTATGTCTCCATTAGCCAAATGTACCACAGCCATGCGAATGTTAGCATACGGTGTGGCGGCCGATGCAGTCGATGAATACATCAAAATAGGAGGTACTACTGCCTTGGAGTGCTTGCGTAGGTTCTGTAAAGAAATTATACAACTGTATGAGCAAGTTTATCTAAGAGCTCCAACTGAAGATGACTTGCAAAGAATTCTTCATGTAAGTGAAATGCGGGGATTTCCATGGATGATAGGGAGTATCGATTGCATGCACTGGGAATGAAAAAAATTGTCCTACAGCGTGGGAAGGTCAATTTACTCGGGGAGATAAGTGGACCACTACTGTTATTCTTGAAGCAGTTGCATCTCATGATCTATGGATCTGGCATGCATTTTTTGGATGTCCAGGCACATTAAATGATATAAATGTTCTAGACCGTTCACCAATTTTCGATGATGTTGAAAATAGAAATACTCCAAGAGTGAACTTCTTCGTGAACCACCATTCGTATGATATGGCATACTATCTAGCGGATGGTATTTATCCTTCTTATCCAACCTTTGTCAAATCAATTAGGTTTCCTCAGAGTGAACCAGACAAGTTATTTGCAAAACATCAAGAGGGATGTCAAAAGGACATCGAACGTGCATTTGGAGTGTTGCAAGATCGATTTAAAATCATTCGTGAAGCAGCTCGCATGTGGGAAATAACTGATTTGGCTATCATCATAATATCATGTATCATATTGCATAATATGATTGTCGAGGATGAACGAGATACATATATTCAAAACTTGACTAATTATGATCAATCTGAGGCAAGTGGGTCTAGTACACCGCAACCATTCTCGATTGAGGTGCTACCTGCATTTACCAATCATGCACGTGTTAGATCTGAATTGCGTGATTCAAATATACATCACGAATTGCAAGCAGATCTAGTCAAACACATATGGGCAAAATTCGCATATGCTCCGTAATTAAAATATTTTAATTTATATATGTTTTAATAAAAATTAAGTGTGATTTAATTAAGTTATGTATGTTTTAATAAAAGTTTAATGTGTTTTAAATAAGTTATGTGTGTTTTAATAAAATTTATGTGTGTTTTAGTTAAGTTATGTGTGTTTAATAAAATTTATATGTGTTTTAATTAAGTTATGTGTATTTTAATAAAAATTAAGTGTGTTTTTTAATAAAATTATATATTTTAATAAAATGTGGGGTATGTGTTGAATTTTTTTAAACAAACTATTGTAGAGTATAAAAATAATTTGTGTGTTGAATGATTAGGTGGAAGAAAGAGAAGATGATGTGGATGAAAAAGAAGGTGTTGAATTTTAAAACCATTGTGGGTAGTCTTACACATTCAACCTTCACAATCAAATTTGCAATCTGGACACCAATGCCAACTGTCCACATTGCCGGATTGCCCACTTTCCGCAAACAAAGTGCGGTCCATCCACACGCTCACATACCGCTCCGGTATGAGCAATAATCGTCCTTCCCACTTTCCAAACCATCCACACCTCACCACAAACCATCTCATTAACCTTCCAATCACCATCATCACATTAACCTTCCAAACACCTCCCCACATTCACACTCTCATCTCATTACCGTCACACCACATCACCCCTTTACCTTCCCATCACATCTCATGCAACCCCACAACCGCTTAACACACATACATACATCAAACAAATACATAACATGCAATAGACACTTATTAAACAATGACCTTGCGTAATTAATACTAACCACGCATGCAGACTATACCACTTAAGCTTGTTAAATCTAATAGCACCCCAAGTACTAAGCATTTGCGGATTATCACCAATCACCACAACTCAAATATCATCGCATCTCAACAATCTCTTCACGGGTTCAACAACTAACTTCACCAACACCTCACGGCTTCACTAATACACACAATTCAATCCTCCTTTAATCTCATTAACCATCTCATAATTCAACTGTAAATCACACAAATAATTTATCATTTATTTCATCAATTCTCTTATAATTTTTAGTATGAAACAACACTTAACAATTATTTCCTAGCCTTGTTAATCATATTTTAGCAATAGCCAATATCTATAATCATCCTTTATCATTTCTCAAATATTCACAGATTCAGCCCAAACATCACACATAATCACCAAACCAATTTCATCTGATCTCATCATCATCACATAAACAATTATTCTCTAACCCTCTTAATCACGATTTAACAATAACAAACCTAAAATCATTCTCTATCTTTAGCAATCATTCACGGATTCAACCAACACACATACGTAATCATCAAATCATCATCAACCAATTTTATCATCAATTTTTCACAAAATCAACACTCGTAAATCACAATCTCTTTGCAGCCAATCAATCACAAACTCACCTTTCTTGCTCCAAAAATTCTGAAAGTTTGTAGCTAAGGTTAAGGTGGTGGCTTTCTCTTCTCCTTCCTCCGTTCTTTCTCTTCTCTCTTTTCTTTCTCGGCTTCTTTTTTCCTCTTCTTCAATTCTTCCACATTCCACTTTTATTTATAGAGCTTAAGTTGTTGGTTCAGGTAAGTAGCTTACTCACCCACTTCTTAACCATCAATTGCCACATAATCATCTACAAATCCTTCTCTATGAATGACATGTGTCCTTAATGACTAAGCTTCTTATGTCTTAAGGCTTAAGACTTATCTTAAGTCTTCATACCAACTATTATTTTTCCGCAAATCCGAGCATGACGATTTTCTGAGCACGTCACTTTCCGTTACTCGATTCCAAAACGTTCTCCATCACGTTTTAGGAGTTTCCGCCAATTCCGTGAACAGCTTAAACTTCCTTGGTTTTTAATTATTCGTTCCCGAATAATTTTTTTTAATTTTTGAAAAAATTATTCGTTAAACCGAATTTTCGCTCCGCTCCTTTTTCCTCGACTATTAGTCGGATCGCGGTCGGGTATTACAATGCGGGATACATATGTTTTGTTGATGGATCGTAGAAAAATTTAGACCTTTGTTCAGGAATTGGTTGGGTATGTTTTCTAGATTTTGTTTCTGGTGGATGTATGGGAGCACGTCGAATTAGGAGGAGTCTTTCAGCACTACATTCAGAGGTGGAAGCTCTACTTTGGGTTATGGAATCCCTGGTTTCCATCCAGATTTTAGAAGTGGAGATGGTTGTAGATTGTATGGACATGGTGAAGACTATGTTACATGCAGAAGAGTGGCAGGCCTTCCAACTTTATTAGGAGTATTTTATCAAGTTGAAATCTCTTTTTCGTGTTTTTCTCTCTATCTAATTCTGAGATCTCTAAACCATAAAGTTGATGTTCTCGCTCATTCTATTATAGAGTCAGTTAATGGCTTAGTGTTGTAAACTTTATCTTCACTTTTTTCTGGTGTGGTTTCTACTAATATATGTTGTGTTGACAAAGAAAAAAGATTATATATATATATATATATATATATAATGGATAGAACCCATATATATTGATAAATAAAAATAGTAAAAATATTATATTGGGTAATTATCAATATTATAACATCTCCGATATTTATCATAAGCTTTTTCATTTTTTTTATCAGACAAGAATCCTAATACATGTAGGTTCCTTTACAAAAGGAAAAAAATGTAATAAAAAGATGGTGGTGCCCAGGATCGAACTGAAGACGGCAAACGTGATAACCACTGCACCACAGCACCTTACATTAATTATCTTGTCTTATGCTGTTAATCTCCTATGCTCTTTGGCTTCGATTTACAAAACAATGTCCACGACATAATCACTAAATCACGCATGGAGACCAGTAGTCCATAAAGTCTTATAATTCTTTTTTAAAAGACCAATTGACTTTATATCACACAAATTCACTAAGGAAAAACTAATATCTCAACAATCTGAAGGCAGCTACACACTAACTAATATCAAAATAAATAGCATAATCAATATATAAGATCAAAAACTAACAAATTAATTAGAACAATATCCAACCGCCAATAGAGCCAACCGGTTCAAATTTTGAGCTTAAGATTAGCAAGTTGCCGGAGATTGATCGGAAAAACATCCGAGGTGTTGCCGGAGAGAAGACGCCTAGCGATGATGACATTAGCAGCTTCAGTAGGATGATACGGATCCCAAAATACATATTTAGAACGATCCACACATACATTTGAAGATGGTCCACAAGGAATCAGCCCACCTACTTTCCCAACTAACGAGCAACACGGAATCTTCTCACTCTCAAAACCTAAATATGTAAATTCATACGTTATAATCGAAATAAGTATCATAAGATTCATAAAATATGGTTAAAAATTGACGTACCATAAGATGAATAGTTTTGAAGAATATCATAAACAATTCTGAAAACGTCTGCGTAGACGAATCTTGAACCTTGTAGCTTCTTATTTAAATCTTCTACGACTGTTTTAAGCTGAAGATTATACATTTGTGCTACTTCATTAGGTTCAATCGAACATTCATTCCCAGCCGTCGGATCAGACTCTCTCTGGAATGGTATGCAACCAACCGGACCAACATTAATCACCACTATTTTCCTCGCACCCAATTGGTACAATCTCTACCAAATTAAATTAGTTTCATCAATAACCGACCCGGTTTGATTAAAATTAAAGAGAATAGATGATTGATTACGTACGGCGAGTTGTAATTGGAATTTTGAGATCATTGAGTCAACGAATTCTTGTGGAGGCACGACTCTTCTTTCAACGGTTGAAACGACCGGAGTGAAATAATTGTTGATTAAATCGTTAGAACCGGTCGTAACCGAGAAAATTGCAGACCGGAATAATTTAGCCGCCTCGGATTCACCAATCCATGAAATTATTTCTTGTCTCGTTAATGCAAAGTTGTCAAGTTGTGCATCCACATTTATCCGTTCACCCTATAATTAAATATCGTAACAATAAGTAGAAAAATTATTTGTATGAAAATGAGAAATAGAGTAAAATAATAATGCATACAAATAATTTTCCGGTGGCATTGAGAATTCCACTTCCACCGGAAGCATAATTAACACCGTTGAGAATAAGAGATCCTCTTGTTGTTGGTGCTAAGTACGGTGGAGTTAATTGCTCCGAACCCAATGCTTGACCTGCGGTTTTCCAAATTTTTGGTTATCGAGTTATAAACCAAAATTTGGTATATGAACCGGTTTACGAATTGTAAAACGTTGTTTGATGTTGGAAGTCAACTAAAAATAATGTTTACACATTAAATGCAATCTTTATTATTACGGCTTGAACGTTGCATGGAAAGTTCTTTTATTTTGGAAACTTGAACATATTTATTATAATTAATTGGTAAATGAGATTAACTTACAGACGATATCGACGATTGTTCTTCCGTTAGTGAATCTCCCAGTAGGTGAACCGAAATCGATCCCATTAGGTTCATAATTAGCCTTTGACAATGTGTTTAAATAGTTGTTGTTTCCGACATCGACCAATGAATCTCCGAACACGAAATTCGCCGGAACTTTCTTTCCGGCGAGACACAACTCCGAGAACAAGACCAACGTTGCTATAACTTGGCAAAGAAAAGCAAGCAACGACATTACTGCTGGTTTCAGTTTTAAATTAATTTTCTGAGACAAAATATTAACTAGAAAAAGGGGACTCTTTTTGTGAAGAACCAAAGACGAATAATTATTATATTCAAAGAAAGAACATTGAAGAAGAGAGTTGCATATGAGAATAGAAGATACAGCGAACTTAAAGAAAGGAAGGTTAAATATAACTAAATGGGAATGGCATTAAATTGAACTGTTAATATGATTCAAAATTTATTAAATCAAAGACATTGGGAATGACCAATAATAACGAATATCTATTGTTTTTGTATGATCCAAAAAAAAAAAAGTCAAGAGTCTGAAAAAGTCGGCCGGTTTGGTATTAAATGTCTTACATCTACAAAAATTAAGTTTGGTATTATTGAAAAACATGAGGATTATGTAAAACCAGATCAATCTAGAAAACTATATATCTGTCAAAATTGTCCAATGCTGTTTGAAGACTGCAGAATGAATGGAATCATAAAAACATTTGAGTTATCGAGTTCAATGGTCACTTGAAATTCATCTAACCAAACCAACCGAGTCCAGTTTATATGCCAAATATTCATGTCACGGTATATACTATAGACGTTTTTTATAGTAGAAATTATATATATAAAAAAATCAAATATATTGTTCACGAAATGCAATACAAGTATTTGTCAAAAGAACATGAAACTAATTATTCAATGCATGAGCTAGTTAATCATACATATCTTACGATTTTGTTTTTGAAGACGAATGTCATAAATTATAACCAACACATGAATCATTTTTTCTTTTAAAAACTCTCATTATTTATCACTCTTACATGGAGTATTACTTTGAATATACACAAAACCCATACTGTGAATAATGAAATGAACGTGGGAATTTAATTAATTTTTTGACTTCTCGCAGCAGTTAAGAAGTTAATATTGTACCCTGCAATGCAACTCCCACCAAACTCAAGTCATAGAATATTGTCTCTGGATAATGCAGTCTCCGTTGTAATAGCATCTAGAGTTAGAAAATCGAAGCAAGTGGTTGTTTACACAAGTTGTTATCGAGACAAGACTATTAATTGTTCTAGGAAGTCGAGAAGACGTGTCATTAAATAACAATATCTGCTCCAATGGAACTCTATGGTTCTATGGTAGAGGTAACAGAAACCATAGACATGGTAGAGTAGGAATGATCACATTTCGCTATCTTTGAGCTAATGGTCTTGCAACTTGCAAACTTGTAAGAAGATAACATGGGTATACATCTAAAAACCCATTAATGTTTCTTCTTAAAATCAGCTTTACTTTTTGCAAACTAAAAAACAAAACTAAAACAGCAATCGAATTAATGCTAACAGGCTTAAATGCAGTTTCAGCGTTATTCCATTCCAAAAATAATTACGAACAAAAAAAACACAGTTTTGAACCGATGAACAAAGTTCATACCGGCTCAATTCGGTTTACAGATGGTTCGTGGTTGTGTAATTTCAACCGGTTAATCAAAGTTGACTTTCTTACAGAATAGAATCTCATGCCTATACTTTCTCTACCTTGCCGTTTTCATGTTCCAGTAACAAACTACGCAGCGTCTACGCTGTGACCAAACCCGGGACACAAGTTTTTACTAACGACAAAACAGTGGCACATTAACCCAGGTTCTTCGTCATCTCATCCTGATTGACTTAGAACATCCCTGTTTTGAAAAAATTAAAACGTTTCGATCGAAATCTTCGAAAATGGATCAAACGGTATCAGAAAATCTCATCCAGGTGAAGAAGGAATCAGGCGGAATCGCCGTCATCACAATCAACCGTCCGAAATCCCTCAATTCGCTTACGAGAGCGATGATGGTGGATCTCGCGCGAGCATTCAAGGAGATGGACTCTGACGAATCGGTCCAGGTCGTGATTTTCACCGGATCGGGTCGATCTTTTTGCTCTGGCGTTGATTTGACTGCAGCAGAGTCTGTTTTCAAGGGAGACGTGAAGGATCCGGAGACCGACCCGGTAGTTCAGATGGAGCGGTTAAGAAAACCGATCATTGGAGCAATTAACGGTTTTGCCATCACCGCCGGGTTTGAGCTCGCTTTAGCCTGCGATATTCTCGTCGCCTCCAAAGGAGCTAAGTTCATTGATACTCACGCCAGGTCTCTTTCTTTACGACGTCGTTTTCCATGTTGTCAAATTCGCTGATTATTTCTCTTAGGATCATGAGAACGGAATAGAGAAATGAAATCAAAACTGTTCTCCCTAAAGCTTTAGTCAATTCAACATTTACAAATTATATTCCTCTTATGCCTTGCGATTATCTTTCTTGATGTTATGAATGTTGAATACTCTGTATTTTTGTTTGAAGGTTTGGAATATTTCCTTCTTGGGGTTTGTCTCAGAAGCTGTCGAGGATCATCGGAGCAAACAAAGCTCGGGAAATTTCTTTAACATCGATGCCATTGACAGCTGACGTGGCTGGGAAGTTAGGGTTTGTAAATCATGTGGTTGAAGAAGGAGAAGCCTTGAAGAAAGCTAGAGCAATCGCAGAGGCTATAATCAAAAATGAAAAAGGCATGGTTCTTCGGATTAAATCCGTCATCAATGATGGACTAAAGCTTGATCTTGGACATGCTCTCACTCTCGAAAAGGTAAAACCTTTTGCCATTTTTAATCAACTTTGTGATCAAATTCTTAATTGAGAGAATCTAAAACTGCATTTTAGGAGCAAGCTCATACGTATTACAATGGGATGACAAAGGAACAGTTTAAGAAGATGCAGGAGTTCATAGCTGGTCGTGGATCCAAGAAACCTTCTTCCAAATTGTAGACTATTTCTATGGATCTTAACAAAAGACGTTGTATCATCTTTATTGACTTTTTGATTAGTCTTTAATAATATATTTGTTTGCTTTACGAAGTTTCTGCTCCGAAAGTTGTCTCGAAATCAAACAACTAAAGTCTCAGGATTGGGGTTCGAATTAATAGTAAGACTGAATTGCACCAAGAACAATTGGAAAGAGAGAATTTTAGCAATCAAATGCTATTGTTCAATTACAAAGAGTTTTCTGTCCCATTTCTCTGCTTCCGAACCCGCCTTTTATGCGTAGCGTACTCCTTCACATTATTTCGATCCCGATGATCGTGCGCAAGTAAATTTTATCGGCTTTATGCTCGTAAGACTACTTACAATAGTTCATTTTTAAGGTGCTGAATAGGTTATTTAACAGCTAACTACAATGGTTTGTAGAAAAAAATAGAAATGATGTAGATGCAACAATGTTGATTGACTTGATTCTATTCAACTCCGTGAATTACACGAAAGAGAGTGTGACATTACATGCCGCATAATGAATGATTGGTTATTTTATTAGTATATAACAATACTAATATTAAGCTCCGTGCCTTGCAGAGCAATATATGTCTTCCTTTTTAAAAAAAACCAATAATTAAGTTACATGCTATCTCAAATGAGTTTGATGATAAGCTAATATAAAAGCTGAAAAAAGAAATAGCCAAAGAAATTAAAGAACTGCTGTTGCCTATAGAAGAGGATCAATGTCAAAGACCAATCCACCCGTACATCCAGACAGAATTTTATTCTCTTTGGTAAGAGAGAAAAAATATCAATGAAGTGGTAGTCTAGTAGAGAACCATATGGTCATTGCTGAAGCATAGCGGTCATCCTTAGAGATTCGGATAGCGCTGATATTGTTCCTGATTGTTTTTTCAATGATTTTGCTGAGAAGTCTTGAATGAATATGCCTGCGACCATGGTTTCGTCCATTGCGTTCCCTCCAAATATGGTATATGGTTGCTTGAAGAGCATAACATACAAATTTGTCATATATGGATGTTATGATTATTTAGTTTATTTTATTAAAATAAGATCCAATCAATAATATGGTATAACTTGTTATCAAATCATTTAGGCCATGTTCGTTTGTCCATCCAGCTACTTCATCTAGATGGTCCATCTGAATGCACCATCTAGATAGAGCAGTTGGATGTTGTTTGTTTCCATGGTGAATACTACATCTAGATGTTGCATCTAGATATGTGTTTGTTTGTTTTGTAAATTGACATCTACATCTAAATGGACCTACTTATAAAATGACCAAAAAACATGATTAAAATAAAGTAAAAAAGAGGACATCGTAAAGTAGAGGAAAGAGAGTAAAAAATAGGAGAGAGAGTAGAAAAGAGGAGAGAGTTAAAAAAGAGGAGAGAGAGTAAAAAAGAAGAGAGAAAGAGAGTAAAAAAGAGGAAAGAGAGTAAAAAAGAGAAGAGAGATTAAAAAGAGAAGAGAGATTAAAAAGAGGAGAGAGCGTAAAAAATTGGAGAAAGAGTAAAAAGAGGAGAGAGAGTAAAAAAGAAGAGAGAGATTAAAAAGAGGAGAGAAAGTACAAAGAGGAGAGAGAGTAAAAAAGAGGAGAGAGAGTAAAAAAGAAGAGAGAGAGTAAAAAATAGGAGAGAGAGTAAAACAGAAGAGAGAGCGTAAAACAGAAGAGAGAGCGTAAAAAATTGGAGAGAGAGTAAAAAATAGGAGAGAGAGTAAAACAGAAGAGAGAGCGTAAAACAGAAGAGAGAGAGTAAAAAGAAGAGAGAGAATAAAAAGAGGAGAGAGAGTAAAAAATAAGAGAGAGAGTAAAAAAGAAGAGAGAGAGTAAAAAATATGAGAGAGCGTAAAAAAAAGAGCGTAAAATATAGGAGAGAGAGTAAATTTTTTTTTTTTTATGAACTCCATCTACGTCCAATTGCTTCTTACAAACACATCTAGAATTTCTAGAAATTTAAATTAAGTTGAGATGCTCCATCCAGCATATTCATCCGGATGATGCAGAATTATGCATTTAAACGAACAACAATTTACATCTCCATCCAGATGGTCTGGATGTACAAACGAACAACACCTTACATTAGATTTGTTTGATTATAAAAGATTTGACCCGATATATTTTTTTGGATAATGCACTAATTAAATGGATAATTCCTGTCGGAAAAATAACTGTGGTAATCATGAACGATCTAGGTAATCAATCAACGTTACTCTATCATTGTAAATCAAAAGATGATGATTTTGTTGAACGGAGTTTGCAACCAGGTAAGTCCTGGTCATTTAGATTTCGACGTCAGATTTTTGGTAAGACATTGTTTTCTTGTAAGTTTGCATGGTCGAGGTCTCCAAAGAAATGGCATTCGTTCAATATATATATGGACCACTGAGATAGTTCCGGCTATAACTGGTGCCACAAGTGTTCGTGGAAGATAAAACAAGCTGGTCCTTGTAGGTTTAGCCATGTATCTAACCGCTTTGACATTTGTTATCATTGGAATAATTAGTCATTGTATAATTATTGACAACGATATGACCGATAAGAATGTATGCGCATTGTGGGAGAAGTAAATAAAACATAACAAATATCTATTATTTCAACCATTAATAAGTTGATAATCATATATCATCTTCAGAATTCGATGACACAAACTATTTTACAGTGAAACTGAAACAAAGAGACAAGACTAACAATATCAGTTCGTGGTATGGTTATGCACCCATACATACATATACATGTCTATACATAAAAGCAGGTAAAGCCCAGTAGTGATCGATCTTATAACTCTACTTCGTTGAGGTATGAACAGCAGCAACCGTAGATACCATTGTGTCCATACCACACACATTATTACTTCCCCTGCAGATTTTGTAGTAACCGTGCTCGCCCCACAGTTTTCCCCACGAGTTCTTTATGATCCAGTAAGGCTTCTTCTTAAGACGAATTGGTGCGTACCCCGATGAACCAAACCCAACCAAAAGCACTCCATGGTCTTGGGTCTTCGAACATATATACGGACACGAGACTCCTCCTACGTAAGTTTGCATCCACATTGCATTGATAGCAACTGTTGAGCAGCAACGACAAATGTGTTAACTCTTGAATTGGTAACAAGGTAAAAGAGTTTTCAAAACTTACTAGCTAGAGGGCCATGCTTGACTAGATTTGCGGCGATTTGGTCTTCATCTGAAGAGACGACGCTGAAATTAGACACACTAGCAGCGATCTTGCTCTTGTCAAACTTGCAGGCGGAATGGCCAAGTCCTCTATAAGGATAGTCTTCTTCCTTCATAAGGCCACCAGCTTTTAGAGTGTACTCAAAAGCATTGTTCATTAGGCCTCCACTGCAACCAGAGTCACATGAATTTGGTTGTTGTGGATCACACTGCAGAAAGAGGAAAGTTTTTATCAATATACAAATTAGTTACAACCACTTCACCAAACACATCCAAATGGTGAAACTCAATCATCAATCAAGTAATCAATTTCAGTTTACTCTTAGGATCCCAATCTTGAAAGCACATTAAAAGCTATAAAAAAAAGATAAACAAACCTCATGGTCGCAATCTATGAGCTGCTGCTCACTGAGACCGACAAGCTCATTAGTCGCAAGAAAATGTGCTCCTTCAAGAGCTCCAGTCGCGCTAAACGACCAGCATGATCCGCACAAACCCTATTCACATGAAAACACACACTTTCTTCACTCTTTTTACCATCGAGATTCGGAAAAATTGGGAGAAATCACAAAATTGATTCACTAGCCTTGTCTAAGTTCTCGCATATTGCGGATATTGAGCTACATACCTGGTTCTTAACAGGTGTGACGGCTCCTTTTTCACGCCAATCGAATTCCTCGGGGAGATCGGTTGTCGGAAGAATCGGCGCTGTCTGAGTGTCAGTCGGAAGACGAAACCGGCGTTTGAGCCCTAAAAACTGGCGGCGGAATTCCTTCGGAGTAATATCTGAGAACTGGGTAACGCCATGAACGGCAGACGGATCTAGAAGTTGGTGACGCCTAGCTCGCCTCAGGTTAGCCTTGAAGACACGGAACCGATAATCGTGTTCTTTCTGAGTCGCGTAAGTCTTCTCGTACTTGGATTTGAATAGAGAGAAATGGTGTTCTGCGTTGAGGAGAAGTTCATCGTTCTCCTCAGGGACGACTTGCCTAATCAGATTATCGAAACCATCGTTCACCTCACTGGAGATAGCGTCGAATCCGAGAGAAACGGCCAGCAAAGTGGCTGCTATGAGGAAGAAGAAGACCACACGATCCATTCTTCTTGGTTTCCGAGAGATGAGGAAGAAGTGACTTTGAGACAAAGAGAAAAACAGTTACGAGCTTGTTAAAAGGAGTGGGTTAGACACGTGGCGTGACATAATAGGATTCTAGTTTGGATATTTCTTGGGGAAAACTACGACATGAGGAGTGACACGTTGCTTGTTGCTTCTTAATATCTTCGTCAGCTATGACGATATTTTGTCTCAATTGTGTAATTCAGCTAAAACTTCTTGACTCCTCGCCCTTGAACGCTGCAATGCCAGTGGATGACATCTACCGCAGTGTCAATCACAGTAAATTAATATAGACCGGTTTAGTCGAAACCAATTAGTTAAACGGTTTATCATTAACCACTAAATTTCAAAGTGAACGATGCGGTTCACTAGTTTCTTTGGTGTGGATAAGCTCTTTGCAAACTATAAAGTATAAACTCTTCTAATCGCATTAGAAGCTTCTACTTCTACTGTGGTACTGCACTTGTTACAATATTTCAACCCTGGATTTATCTTAAAGTTAGGTATGTTTTATATTCATCTAAATTACATCTACTCTCATCAAATCATTGTTTCTATCAGAAATTAGATATGCATTGGATCAACAAATTAGATAGAACTATAGTGACCGGAAAACAATCAACTAAGTTTAGACGAAAACAAATTTCTAATACTCCAAAATTTCAAATTTAATGACATGTTCAATAGGGAAATTTCTATCTACCATAACCCTATTCTTTTTGTTTCTGTCAAAGTATTGGAGTGTTTTACTACGGTTAAGTTACTTAACCACTTAATCGTTATGTTGTAGATATTCTATCAGATATTCTTTATTCTTAGGTTTTGTTAGGGTAGTTCTAATTTGGCCAATACTTCTGGTTTTTGACATTGTAATCTCTACTTATATGTTTGTAATCTTTTCATTAAGGAGATGCACAAAATATTCGGCTTCTGATTTTCTACATGGTATCAGAGCCTGAAACCTAAACAAATTGATTGATTGATTTTTTTTCTCTGAAAAAATGGCGAACGTTGAAGCCCTTGCAGCACTAGCTGCTACAACTGAAGTAAGAAGAACGATCTCACCATATGACTTGTCCTCTGCAACACTAGCTGCTACAACTGAAGTGAGAAGAACAATCTTGGAGCGGTGATCTCCCATCCCCTACTCAAAGGTACTAACTACGATGAGTGGGCAAGTGGTTTGAAAACTGCATTGATATCTTAGAAGAAATTTGGGTTTCTCGATGGAACTATCGTTAAACCACCTAAAGATTCGGCGGACTATGAAGATTGGAAGACCATTCAAGCTCTTCTCGTTTCATGGATCTGAATGACAATTGACCATGGATTGCTTTCAACAATTTCTCACAGAGAAATCGCTCAAGATCTCCGGATTTATCTAAAAAGATGATTCTCCGTGATGAGTGGATTGAGACTGCAGCAGCTAAAGTCAGAACTCGCCTGTTGCAAACAGAGAGGATTTGCGATTGAGTCTTACTACAGGAAACTCAATCGGATCTGGGACAGTCTTGCTACTCAACGACCTCTCAGAACTTGTAGCTGCGAAAATTGTACCTGTGATTTGACAACTCTTCAAGAGGCTGATCGTGAGGAAGATAAGGTACAACAATTTCTGTATGGGCTTGATGATCAATTCAGATCGATACGTTCCTCGATATGTACTTGTACAATGTCAAAATTGCCATGATGTAACAATTATCATCTGCACAACCCTTTAAAAAAAACAATTATCATCATCGTAATAAATATTATATATAGCAAGAATATATATATATATATATACATAATATTTATATAATGTTGACTACCCGCTAAATTGTAAGGAAAATTGGGAAAAATGCCATGATCGAGTTTTTAATTAGCAAAAATGTAGCAGAGAATTTTCTTTTGCATTTATGCCACTTTTGATGGCATTTGGGGCATGGCACAATGATGAAAATACCCATGACGCAACAAAACTGAAATCTCCTTAATGGGCCCTACACTTCCCAAAATTATTATCAACCACACGATTGATTCATCATTAAATCTTGACCGTATGATTAACCGTTCACTTTCTTTCTTCGTCTTCTTCTTACTCTCTTAAGCGGCGAAGAGATTCTCTGCAACTTTCTATATTCCTTCCTCTTTTGATAATCATAAAACCTTTCTTCATTTTCGTTTTTTGGAAGACAGAGTTTCATGTTGATTAGTTGATTTCCATGGCCGTGGTTTTGCTTCTACTCCACATTGTTGTTTCGTTTCGCTTTTGATAATTTTATTTTCTTCTCTTGGAAGATATGAGCCACCAAATCGAGTTTTGATTGTTGAATGTTCGTAGATTTTTAGATTCTTGTACTGGTAAGTATGTTTCTTTTTCTCCTTTTCTTTTATTTTCCAAGAAAGTGGAGAACAAACAAGTGCTGATGATGCGTTGATTAGGTGAATGAAAGGGAACACTGAAGTTAGCATTTGAGCATATTAAGGAATTACTAATTTAGGGTTTTTCTAGAAATTGAATGTGAACTTGGATATTTGCTTCTAAATCTTTACTTAAAATACGTGTGATTCTTCATCAAAAGTTGAATTGAATCAGTCTTTATATACATTTTGGTCAATAATATATGTTTGATTCTTCAATTATAGTGAAAGTTTTTTCAGAGTATTAGACTAATGGAGATAATTTCATTGATTCTTTGTAGATGAATACAAGAAGCGAGCTTAGTGGTGTTGTGAAACAGAGACAAAGAACATAAGAGATGGCATATGTGAAGGAGGGTCAAACTAGTGGCAGAGATAATAAGATTTCAGTCAATGCAAAACGTTCAAGCCATACTTGTCAAAAGGAATGTGTCAATGAGAGTTCATAACACAATGAGGAGCTTGTGAAATAATATGTCAAAGTTTGCCAGGTTATCTCCAACATATAAGGAGATGAGAAGAAAGTGTCCAAAGTAATGTTTTGAATGTTGGATTCTTGGATTGGCGGTGAAACATTAGGAAAAGCTAACAGAAATGTCTTACATGGACATAGACATATGGATGTCCATATTGACATAGACATCAACATATGGACATGGACATAAACATAAAGATAAAAACATAAAGATATATACATAAAGACATGGACATAGAGATGTGAACATGGACATACACATATAGACACCTCATTTTTCACGCGTTGTTGAGGAAATTGGGAAGGTGAACAAATATGTCATTTCTAAACATGTTCAAAACAGAGTCAAAGAACATAAGAGATGGCATATGTGAAGGAGGGTCAAATTAATGGCAGAGATAATGAGATTTCAGTCAAAGCAAAACGTTCAAGCCGTACTCGTCGAAAGGAATGTGTTAATGAGAGTTTGGAACACAATGAGGAGCTTGTGAAATATATGTCAAAGTTGTCAGGTTATCTCCAACATATAAGGAGAGGAGAAGAAAGTCTCCAAATTAATGTTTTGAATGTTGGAGTTTTGGATTGGCAGTGAAACATTAGGAAAAGCTGACAGAAATGTCTCACACGGACATATAAACATATGGACGTCCATATGGATGTCCATATTGACATAGACATAGACATATGGACATGGACATAAACATAAAGACAAAAACATAAAGAAGACATAGACATACACATATAGGCACCACATTTTTCACGTGTTGTTGGGGAAATTGGGAAGGTGAACAAATATGTCATTTCTAAATATATTTGAACTTTAAGGATTCCCAAGGGAGATTGTGGCCATATATTTGATGAGATTTGTGAGTAATAACAATATAGGCATGGACATAGAAGTATGTTTGACGCAAACACAAAGACATGGACATATACATGAAGACATAGACATAGCCATAAAGACATGGAGGTACACATATGGACATAGACATAAAGACATGGATATTCACATATAGACATAGAATTACACATATGGACGTGGATATAAACCATAATCACCGGTGAGTTTCCCATTCCTCTAGCCATCGCCGTTAAAATCTCAGCAATCAAATCTCTAAATTTTTCTTGCTTTTCATTTCATTTCTTCTCATAGCTTTAACAGATGAAGATATACTCTTTTCCACAATACCAAACCATGTGTCTCCTATGTTTTCCACAATACCAAAATATTTCTTAGTTTATGACTAAAAGATTAAACCTTTGTCAATCAAAATAAAAAAAGATAAGATAAAACTTTTGAGATAAGATATGAGAAACAAAGATGTACATCTGCTACAACACTCATGTACACAACTCCAACGACGAGGACCAACAAGTTTACCATCTTGAGAATTCAAAAACATAAGAAAAATCTCACTTAAACCCATAAAACTTAAAACTCTATCTCAATCTCTCGGCATTTTCCTAAATTAGAGGAAATATGCCACACAATACACACATGAGAATGTTGAAAGATTCTCATAGAAAATCTAGAAGGAAACCATAAAAGCCATGGATACGAATAAACAAAAGATAACAAGAGAAATGATGAAGTAAAGACATGCAAGAGAGTGAAGAATGGGAACGAGACCTTTCCATTGAGAATGCTCTCTCGTCAACACTCGGCTGCGTCTAAGAATCCTCTTTGCTTTTAGGTTTAAACAAAACAACCACGGTTTCTTTTTTGGAAAAAGTAATCAAAAAATAGATACTTAATCAAAAACAATAAAAAAGTATTCAAAATATCTCCTAAATTATACTGAATGAAATTGAACAGTTGCAAGAGAGTGAAGACAAAATCTACGAGATTCAGTGGGAATGCAGGACAATTGAAACATCACAAAGTTCAAAGCTTTAGACACAAAATCTACAAGACTAAACAAAGAAAAAATAAAACAAAGACGAAGATACGAATAAGAACCAAAGAGATTGAGAATTGAGACAAGACATTTTCGACACAGATACGTTAAGCAAAAAGTTGAAAGAGATACAAATTGATTTGTCTTTTTTCTCTTTTGGAAAAGAGTTCTTAACTTTGAATTTGATTTTTTCCTGAATGAAACTGAAGGTATATGCTTTGTGATTGTGTCTTCAAAGTCTCTTCTCTCCATTCCAAACACTTGTGAAACATTCTTAAGGAGTCGCCTTTGAAATCTCTAGCTCTGAAGAATTTGAGGAGTATGACATCAGGTTTGTCGTCTCCATCGAGAAGTGGAACTCCCCACATTGAAGAGGGTTTGGAAGATGAAGTTGAGAGTTTGTCTTTGAGTTTTTGAAATGATTTTTGTTCCGTTGGTTTGAGTAGTGAGACGAAGCAAGTGTGAAGTGGTTAGAACGAGATATAATGGTCATTTTATTTGTCAAGAAGTAACATAACCGTAAAGACCCCGAAATTATGGTATTTTTGCCAATTTAGAAACTAAAATGGTGCTGCAGCCAATTTTTGTAAATTGTATCGATCACGTTTACATTTATTTAAATAATTTTTAGTGAGGGTAAATTAGTAATTAGCATTCCTTCTCCGTTTCTCCATCTCCCTCGCCGTAAGCGACTTGTAGCGGACTCTTTTCAGTCCAGTCCAAATCGGGGGTTGAGCGAAATCTCCGGTTGATTTTCAGTCATGGAGTTGAGATCGGATTTACGATCGAATTCGTTTTATTCTCTCATGCTCGTTTCATTTCTCTCGGTTTTAAGCGGACTCGTTTACCGGACCGAGTCGGCTCAGCAACCTTTCCGCCGCGAGCCGGGTCATCCTCACTGGCATCACAGCGCTTTCCTCGACGTACGAGAGAGTGTTCGATCCGATGTCCGCCGTATGCTTCATTCCCGTGCTGAGGTAAAATCTAATAATGTGAATCATCGTCAGGGAGTCTGGATTAGCTAGAAGAAGAAACCATCTAGTAATTTGGTTTGGTGTAGTCACCGAAGTGGAATTCAAAGCGTTTAGCTCACTATTATTTCGTTCTTGTTGCTTCACGTCTATGCTTGTAGCTTTGTTTCGTTGCATATGTTGTGAATATTAACACTCAATATTATCTGCATCTTTGAGGATTGTATGTTAAATTGGCTGATTTTAGGTGACACATCAAGAGTAGAATTTCGCATAATGAAAAACAAAATTCTATCATTTTGGCAGGTACCATTTCAGGTTCCTCTAGAAGTAAATATAGTGCTTGTAGGTCTGAATGGAGATGGAGGTTACAGGTATTCCGTGGATCCTCATAAATTAGAGGAGTTCTTAAGAGCTAGTTTCTCAACCCATAGGCCCTCATGCCAAGAGACGGGAGAGCCACTTGATATTGAGCATCGAGTTGTTTATAATATCTTTCCTGTGAGTAGTTATATATCTTGAACCAGTCTTTACGAATTTATACTGTTCCTGCTTTTCTTGTTTCAGTAGCCAGTATTGTATGTATGTAGGTTGTTTATATCTTTCAAGTGAGTTATTATAAATCTTAAACCACTTTTCATGGATTTATAGTGTTTCTGCCTTTCCTGCTTCAATATCCAGTACTGAATGTAGGATGATATTTCTTCGCGTTTTGGATTGTTCAAAAACTAAGCTATGCAAGTTTTAGAGTTTTTTTTTTGCTTAAGCTGAAAGATGCACTTTGCATCTCGAGCAGAGTATTACTGTACATGTATCTGTTTGCACTCAATATTATGTTGTAGTGGTACCTTATGAGTCCTGATGTCAAGATCTTCCCTGTTTCCCCATTAACTTATGTATTTATCTTTACTTTTCGTTTGTTAGAGTGGGCAACCCGAATTAATAGCTCTTGAGAAGGCAGTGAAAGAAGCCATGGTGCCTGCTGGAACTGCACTAGAGGTTTGTGTGATCTTATCTTTTCAATTTTGACTGATGCTCATAACAAAAATAATATGTTGGTGAAATGTAAATTTCATTGCTGTAAAATTAATTTATATGATGCTAAGCAGCAAAATTGTTTTGCATTCAGGTTGATTTTGGAAGACACTTACCTGCCTATGACGTAGAGGCAACAAAAGTTGAGTCAGCATTTAACCAGCTTTACTCGTATATTTTTGATATGGACGTGGGAGCTGGATCAGCAGCAACGGCGGATAAACCCATACCAAGTGCCATATTTGTAGTGAATTTTGATAAGGTATGGCTTGTATGGCTTCATGAATCTTTATTATGGTATGCAGAGTGTCTAAATGCATTTGGTGTTCTTGTTTTTGTTTGCTTTGTTTTCTTTACAATATTCTTTTTGCTTTCTTGGGTTTATAACCCTCATACTCTCTTAGTTCTTGAAGTTGCTTTTATTTCTTGTCAATGTTGCATTCATTCGGTAATTGATTCTGTCCTGCTGGGTTCTTTAACCGTCCATTTCTTCCTCTTTATTCATTATTCAGGTAAGGATGGATCCTCGAAATACAGAAATTGATCTAGACAGCTTGATGTTTGCAAAACTACCAGAGCTTAGTGATGCAGATAAGGAGAAACAAGAGGCAGGTTATATATATCGATATAGATACAATGGTGGAGGAGCATCCCAAGTTTGGCTTGCATCAGGCAGGTAAACTTATTTTTGTTTTCTTTACCCGTTTGGGGTAAAAAATTGGAAAAAAATTCTTAGTGGGTTTCCTCTTGGTACCCCTAATCTGAAAGCATTACATCTATCTAGTACTAATTCAATTATGCATAAAAAGGATGTGAGATATCATTGCCCCTTTCTCTTAATTATAGATAGGCCCCAAACAAGAACAAAATACGAAAAACTTTAGAGGAATACAAAGTAGAGAGGCACTTATTATTACCTCATTTCTCTAGGGTAATTATAGATTATTGTCGTAATCAGCTTTTTAGTTCTAAAGTTCACAATTGAGATGTTGTTGGCATAACTATTTCTGTTTTTATCTGCCATATTTTTCCATCTAACCTCTCAATATGGTTCTTTTTCTGATTTATCTTCTCTTCTTGATAGATATGTTGTTATAGATTTGTCTGCGGGACCTTGTACTTATGGTAAGATTGAAACTGAAGAGGGAAGTGTTAGTCCCAGAACATTGCCCAGGATACGAAACATTGTACTTCCAGGAAGTGTTAGCGCTGTTGGTCATCAGTCAACCCATGATATATTTTCTGGTCAGTTAGCAGCGTTAGTAGCTACTACAATTGAGCACGTCATAGCTCCTGATGTCAGGTTATATTATATGCCAGACTTTACTTCTACCAATGAAAATTATGCGTAGATGATTCATTCTGAGTGCAACCAGGTTTGAGACGATTGATCTGACAACTAGAGTGCTGGTGCCTATCATTGTGCTCCAAAACCATAATCGATATAATATCATGGAAAGAGGACAAAACTACAGCCTCAATATTGAAGAGATAGAATCCGAGGTAAATACTTCTAACATTAAATGAATGATGTGCATGAAATACTAGGAGTTCTTATCTTTTCTTTTGCTCGCTGAATGGTGTTTGCGTCCCTATGAGAAAGTATAATTAGTAATAAGACATGTTAGCCAAGTTCACTGCTATCAGAAAGTTAACATCAATGACAATTTCTGAAGTACACTCAAGGATTGGAGTCTATTGGTTTTCACATGCTAACTGTCCCGAGTCTTTGCAGGTAAAGAAAATGATACATCATGGGCAAGAAGTAGTGATCGTTGGAGGGGTTCATCCATTACATCGTCATGAGAAGTTGGCTATTGCTGTCTCAAAAGCCATGCGTGGGCATTCCCTTCAGGAAACTAAAAAGGACGGAAGATTTCATGTGCATACCAAAACATACTTAGATGGTGCTATGCTTAAAGAAGTGAGTTTCAATAGTTGGCAACTGTGGTTTCCAAGTTAGGTTAAGCTGGTAGATCTTGGGCTAAGACCTAACAGAGAAAAAACGTTTCTTACCTGCTGTTACTGACTTACTGTTCCCAACCAGTTAAGTGTCGTGTGGTTTTTTAAATATTTATTGACCATTGCAGGAGATGGAAAGGTCTACTGATGTTCTAGCTGCTGGTTTGCTTGACGTGTCTGACCCTGGGCTCTCTAATAAATACTTTCTCCGCCAGGTAAATCTCAGAAAATGGAAATTCGTGTTGCATGTTTTGTTTCTTTCATGGCAGAGATTCCACATTTTTGTACTCAGAGCTGGGATGATGAACCTGGAAGTTCAGGTGATTCCATAGTAAAGCACAGGCCTCTCTGGTCATCTTATAGCTCAAAACTTCAAAAGGGAAAGAAAAAGAAAGCCGTTAAGAAAAAAGGCGATCTCTACCGGACTTACGGAACAAGAGTTATTCCAGTGTGAGTTGATTAATATAAACCAACTGATTGGATTGTTCCTTACGGAACAAAAGTTAACAGCTTGAATTTCACTTCAACCAAAAAAGCAATTAATACAAATCTTTAATCAATATATAGGTTTATACTGTCATTAGCCGATGTGGATCCAATGCTCATGATGGAAGATGAGAGCCTCGTGTGGGCGAGCAGTGATGTAGTCATTGTGCTTCAGCATCTAAACGAGAAAATACCTTTGAGGTTAGCAAAACACAACAATAGAAGTCAAAAACAATGATAAACCTGCTACCCTGGTCATCGCGACGATTTTAATTTATTGCTTTTGCAGTTATGTTTCTGAAACAGAGAGACAGCATGCCATTCCATCACAGGTACAGCGGCATATACTTGCGGGTATAGCTTCTGCTCTAGGCGGTGTAAGTGCACCATATGAAAAGACCTCTCATGCGCATGAAAGACCTGTCACGAATTGGCTTTGGGCAGCCGGTTGTCACCCATTTGGACCATTCTCAAACGTCTCCTTGATCAGTCAAATGCTTCAAGATGTTGCACTAGTGAGTCCAATCAGTATGATTTCTGAATATATATATTAGCATTGAAATCCTTCTGGATCTCGTGAGATATTTTATCTTTAATATGCAGAGGAATACTATTTATGCTCGGGTTGATTCTGCTCTACGCAAAATCCGTGAAACATCAGAGGTAAGCAAGCTGCTACTGGTAAATTATTTTAGTTTCCTCCGCACAGAATTTATCAATTGTAGTTGTTGTAATATGCAGGCAGTACAAAACTTTGCATCTGAATACCTCAAGACTCCGCTTGGCGAGCCCGTGAAAGATAAAAAGAACAAAACCAAAACGGAGCTATGGGTGGAGAAGTTCTACAAAAAGACAACCACATTGCCTGAGCCTTTCCCACACGAGCTAGTCGAAAGATTAGAGAAATATCTAGACGTAAGTGAATTTTTTAAAAAAAACTCTCTTTACGATTTCAGATTTTCCACCAGATAGATTATTTTCTTACGTTCTTTATGTATGTGTGTTATTATTATAACAACAGACTGTAGAGGAACAACTGGTAGATCTATCTTCTTTGCTATACGACCACAAGCTATACGATGCTCACCTCAACAGCTCAGAGATTCTTCAGACCACCATGTTTACACAACAGTAAGTTTCTTTCTTATGTTCTGTGTATAAACATATTGCAACATTTAAAACATTATTAAAAAAAAAAACATAAAAAAAATTGGTTGCAGGTATGTAGAACATGTACTGGAAACAGAAAGGGAGAACATGAGATGCTGTAAGATTGAGTACAAAAACACAGTTGGAGTCAAATCTTATCAAACATTGGTGTACGGTGGAATACTTGTCGCTGGTTTTCTCGTTTATTTCCTTGTCATCTTCTTCTCTTCTCCTTCTGCTCGCTAACTTCATTTCTCTTCTCTTTTTTTTTGACAGTCATAGATCTTGTAAAACTGCTGTTTATTTTTGAAGAGATGTATTACTATAAAGTAGTAACTTATTACTCACTTAATTTCTTTTTATATGGACTTAACTAATTCACAATACCAATAACAACACTAACTTAACTAACATATTGAAGTGATCATAAAATTGGAAATAATTTCTTTTGAAACTTCATCAGATCAATACTAAAATGTGGCACCGTGTTAATAAAAAGAAATTATCCTCTATTCGCATTGTTAAGATAATGTTATTGTAAGGTTTTTCTTTTCAAACATTTTCTGAGCCTGGAACTTATTATGTTCTTTTCTTATACTCGACCTTCAAAAGATTATCGACGAGTTTTGACCATAAAATCCTAAGATAGAAGTAAACCTTACGTAGGTCCTAGTGAATGTAATTCACACTTTATAACATAGCGGGAAATCGAGACTTGAGATTCAATACCAACTTAAAACTTAGGAATAAAATAATATTTTGTTACATAACAACACATTGAATCCTACCTCAGTACAAACATTACAACACATTTTGCCGACCAAAAGAAAAACATTACAACACATTCTGTTTATTAACCGCTCTTTTGTTTTTGTCCTTAAATTTCTAGAATGATTCAAGAAAAAAGGATGAATGTACATTATGATAAAGGTGAATGTTGAATCATACATATATTCATAACGTTAAAATAGCAAGAGAGATATCATGACGACGATATATAAAAAAATTATTTAAATAAATCAGAAAAGAAAAAAAAAAAAAAAAGACAACTGGGCCAAGCTAACCGAGCATGTCTGTCTCTTCCTCATCATGACCTGTCTCCGGCGGTGGCGGCGGCGCCGAGCTGGAACTGGAGCCAACGGCGGAGATGATAGCATTCAAAGCTCGAATTTGCATCTCCATGGCAACAATATAATCGGTGGTTTCTTCAAGAACTACAGGCAACAGTTGTTTCCGGCAACCGGGAATTAACCGGCTTAGCAATTTCACCTTCCTTTGTACAGCTGGCAAACCTTTTCCCTTCAGCTTCAAAACCGTTGCTCTCTTTTTCCTTAACCGGTTATTATTATTCCCGGTTATCGATATAACACTCGGAGATTTCGAATTTCTCGACCGGTTATGTTTCCTGAATTTAAGTTTCACCTTCACGGCTTTAGATAAAATAGCTCTGCTCCACAGTGTTTTTCCTCTCGCCGTAACCGCCAAAGATCTATAAGCAGCCTCACGTATGGCTCGACCTCCGCCGCGAGGAGACAACGGTTTGGAGGCGAATGGATTGTTTTCATCAACGGAAGAGCTAATCCGAAGTTCCCTTAAAGATTGAATGATATTCGTCGAGTAGATCTGTTGTTGCTTCTCCGATCTCCATTTCTGTACCGATGATAGAGACGGCGGAGGTTGAGACGGCGGTTTCTTTTTACGCTTACGACGTGATTGATCATAACCAGAGCTTGAAATGGAGTCCATGTCTTCTACTTCGCTCAATCAATTCCCGTTTCTGCTACATAAAAAATAGAAACAATCGGATTAGAGTATAATAAATCAGAAGATTAATGGTGAGATTAGAAGAAGAAGAAGATGATTAAAAAGGTGATTACATGAAGAGAGTGGAGAAGGTGAGACGTAAAAGAGCGAATGTGGAGGAAGAAGAAGAATCCTTTTTTAAGCAAAAGGAAAGGTAATGAATTCGTTTTTATATTATCTTCCTCCATGTGATCTCCACTCTCTATATTTATTTATTATTTTACAGAAAAATATATATCATCATTAAAGTTGACTAATTTAAACATTTCTAAATAAATAAATAAAAGAACCAAAATTCTGACTTGTGAAGTTGTTATGGGTTGATTAACAAAAGAGTTAGCATGCGTTACTCCAAAATGAGACATTAATCGAGGCTTTACTCTACCCGCAATTATACACACAACACATCAAATTGGTACAACTTTTATTACTCAAAAAACAAACTTCGAAACTGTTTTTGTTATACATTGTGTCAGATTTGTACACTTGCTGTTTTCATTTTTGTAAAATACGTGAACATCTATTGGTTGAATACATCCTTTAGACTTTAGTAAAATGCTTTATTATTGCGTAGGCTTTTCTTTGTACAATTGATATATATCATGATCACCGATGTTGTGGTGGGTCAAATAAATCAACCTCATACAACCCTACTTTAAGTTTGTATATAAAAAAATTCTGAAAAAATTATGGATTAACCATGGATACGTGCCGGTACCCAAATTTAGTTATGTTTATAAAAATAGTTTGTTTACTCTATCTCCTCATTTTACTTTCTTTCATTTTTTTACTCTTTTTTTACTTTCTCTCATCTTTATTACTTCACTCTCATCTTTTTTATTTTTTTCCCCTTTTTTCTTCTCTTTCATTTTTTACTTCTCTCATATTTCTTTTTCCTCTCATTTTTTTTACTTTTCTCTCATATTTTTTACTTTTTTTTATTCTTTTATTCTCTCATTTTTTTTTCTTTTTTATTCTCTCTTCTTTTTTACTCATATTTTTTTGTTTTTTCTCTTCTTTTTATTCTCCATTCTCTATTTACTTTTACTCCTCTTTTTTTTTCTTTCTCTTTTTTTATTTTCTCTTTTTTTTCTTTATTCCTTTTTACTTTTCTCTACTCTTTTTATATCATAAATCAACATCATTTTTCTTTTAAATTACTATTATTATTTACTTTAAAAATTTTATTAGAAAAAACTCAACGGATACCCATTACGTAATGGATAAATCTATATAAAACTTTAGAATTATGGATATCCAGTCTGTTTTAACTCCAATTTTTTTAACTTAAAAATAGATTTAAAAACCTATAAATTTTTTTGTGAATTCTGGTACCGACATAAACCCCAGCTTAACATCCCTAATCATGATGATTGTTAGCACAGACTTTATATCGATGGTGAAAGTGCCGTAAATGTATATATTTTTATTTTACTTGAGAAAAAAATTTGATGATTAAGAGACCACAGTTGTCTCCTTGTCATTAAGTTGTGTATATTTAAATTTGATTCTTCACCAATTTATGCGTAAATTTAGGTACCTATTAATTGTAAATAGCTAATATAAATGACTCTTAAGACTTATTTTTCTCAAACTTTGTTAGCTTTAAATCTGCATGGGTAATTATGGATCAAATTCGAATCTTTTATTACTGATTACACTCCATTTACTTTCCCTAACAAAACTTTAAAGTAGTTTAATACTCCCTATCTTTCAAAATAAAGTTTTAAAATTTGTTTTTTTTTTGTTTTTTTTCATTTGGAAAATATTATACTATATATATATACTAGATGATGTTTCGTGCTAAACACAAAATCATATGTTCTGCAAAATAAATATATATATTTATAGTTATTTATATTTAACTATACTATTTATATATGTGATATTTGTTTGTCTTCTACTTATTTTATAGTTTGATTTCTATATATAATTTATTATTTTTATATATAATTAATATACTAATCATTTATAATGATCATTCCTATTGTACACAAAATACTTTTTTTGGAATAATATTTATTAAGGTTTTGATGCATTATATCATTTGTTTAATTCATGTTCACTTAAGTTGTTAGATTTAGATTTAAGTAATGTATACATTTATTTGAAAAATCTTATTATATATATCGATTATGTTAAATAAAGAATGTAGAACATCACAAGAATATCAAATTATACTTTTATGATTAAATTCAGTTTAATGATGGTAAATGCAATATTTCACTTTAAAAACAATTATTAATTTCAAATTAAGAATAGCGTAGCAAATACTACGAATTTAATATAGTAATCATGATCATTTACGATTATAAAGATATTTTATAGATTCCTTAACTATAATCAATTGTAATAAAAGAGATCTTAAAAAATAAATTTTGAAATATTTGGATATTAATATAAGAAATAAATCTACAATACAATACATATCTTCTTAAAATAAATAAATAAATTTCCTAAAATACTTTTGTTACCTAAATATTTCTCGTATAAAACAATCAATCGTGATCTTCATAATAATGTATTAGAAGTGAATTTAAGTTTGAAAAATTTATTAAAAATATTTGGAGAAATCAATGTAAACACTTAGATCAGAACATCGTCGGAGAATCGGACGGTGAAGAATCCACCAAGTTGAGAATGTTGTTCCATTAGTTCTTGTTTTCTTCGTAGTAATTATACTCATTCTCGTTTGTCACGGTGGCTCCATCGACGACGGAGGAAGCTGTCGCTTCGTTTTCTCCGGTGGATAGACTCCGTCCGATTGAATCACTAAGTAGAAGGGTCGTGAATCCTTCTTATATTCCTTCCGTAGAAGAAGCAAAACATTAGTTGAAGAGACAATAACAACAAAAGGAGATGATTCGTTGTTATTGTCTATGTTGTTTTTTTCTCTGTTTTCCGTTGGGATTCCTAAAAACATGATCATCAGAGGGAGATTCCCAGAGAATGTCGCTATAGATGATGGAGATTCAAGTTTTTAATCTCCGTTACCTGTCAAAATTTACAATAATACATTAACATAACCAATCAAATCATGCACATGAATCAAACTAATCGTTTGGTTTCGTTTGGGTTTGTCCAAGTTGTTGATGTTTTGTGAGTGAAGCAATGGTTATGAGGAGATGAATTGTTATTACTTTGGTAATGCTGTAAATGGAGAAGCTTTGATTCTCTGGCTACTGCATTATTGGATTGTCCTCTAGATAGAGAACCCTTTTAAATTCTCAAGAAGACATCAAAGTATATTATTTTCAAAATATAAAATATTTATAAAATGGGATTCCAAAACCGTTCAAGTGAAGACTTGAAATTCATTCGTTCATGAACCTAAAAATAACAATTAAACCTTTAATGCATAATAGGAAACTAAAGAGAATAAAAAGAGTGAAACATATTGACACACTACGAATTATGTTAAACTTTGCGGTGTTATGAGATGTATCAATGGCTGAAAAAGTTTGCTTTATATAGATAAATGAATCATATGATAGAAATTTCTTCATGTTTAATTATTAAATATTTTTTATTTTTATTTTGTCAACATTGGGTTACAACTGGCCGACCCATTAGCCAAATTCCTACATAATGTAGGCGGTGGGACTCGATCCCTGGTTGTGCAAGTGCGCTGTCTTTAGTGGATTTACCGCCTGCCACTAGACTAAATGCCACTTGCAATTATTAAATATTTTAAAAATCTTTTTCAATAAATTATTTTAGAAAATATTATATTCTTATTACAATGACTTAGTATTTTTGCAAAATATAGAAAATTTTCGTGATCTTTGTTATAGTATTTTAATTAAATGCCATATTTATTTGGTGTATAATGTTAAAATATATCATATCTACACTTTTATGTATATAATCTATCATAATTAATATAATTTATGTAACTATGGTAAGTGTCATTTTAATTTTCAAAATCTATCTTAAAATAAATGGTAAAATAATATCACGGGATGCATTTAATAACTATGATAAGTTTATAATCTAGTGCATCTCTTTTAAATAGCTGAAAACGGAAACAAAATTGTGTAACTTTAATGTTTTATGTCTATTTTTGTGATCGATTGTATTACTTGCCCTTAATTTTTGTATACAACATAAATCGTGATCTTTTCTTAATTCAAATAAAAATTTTCGTTTTTAAATATTGATTAAATTAGTCTTAAATTCATAATCATTTGTGATCTTAAATATAAATGCTTTCAAGATTATATTAACTAAATACCATATATAATTTTTTTGAATAAATACGTGTATTAAATACATAATCAAACATAATCTTTTCAATAAATAATTGAAAAATGAACAAAATTTCACCAAAATACCCTTACTAACATTCTAATTTCCAATAACATTTTATGTAATATTTTATCTGGTAATGAGGATAATTGTAAATATTGCTATCCTTTTATTATATAGAAAATAAATGAATTTGATATTTTTTTTCCATTAGTATCTTGCAGTACTTTATATATTGGTTCGATTATATTTTGTCAATGTATTAAACCATTTAAAGAAAAACACATCAGTTGTACATTACCAAAAAGGGAAAAAAAATCTCACTGATGTTTTAGAGAAATTTTTTTAATCAAATTATTTGATTTTTTCAACTTTCAATGTAAAATTAATTATATATTTTATTTTTTTTGACCATTTATACTCTGCAGATTGATTTCTAGATTGATTTCTAATTGGTTAAATGGTTATTAAATACATTGAAAAACAATATATTTAGTTAAAAAAATTAATAATCAAATGATTCCTTAATTTCATAACAAAAGGAGTATATGTTTAGGTAGTAAAAAATAAAATTTCAAATACATTACACATTGTCTAAATTAATCATCAAAATTCCTGTAATTTCACAATACCATAGCAAGTATATTTAAAAAAAAAACCAAAATACTAGAGAAATGTAGTCTGTCTTTTGGACCTAACCCAAGTGAGAGAAGTTTAGATTCAACAAAGAAATATCAGAATTGATTAAAGAGTACACTTTTAGATATTAACTAAATTTGATATTCTACACTAATTAGGTATCGAGGTTAAAAAAGTTTAGACAAACAATGAAACAACCATCTGTTGTTTACAACATTATCCCCAAATGAACAAAGATGATGCACTAACGATATGTTATATTACCGATAATCACATTATGTTCTGTTGTCTAATCATATTAGACAAATGTTACGCAATCATTATTTTGCCTAATTCCACGTTGTTACCATTATAATACTAATATAGTTTTTGATTAAAATACCCAAAACTGATAACCTCTGATTTGCGATTTTGCCTACGAACCCACTTACCTACGCAATTCGTTGATTAGCCAATTGATCAAACCTTCGAGAGACTATAACTATAGCTTGGCCAGAAGGAAAAGCTAACAACTCGGAATTAAAGCTTTCTGCCTCTAAATACCAAGTTGAACAGTGTTTTTCGTTAGGTAAAAATTAAATCAAGATAACATTTTGATTGATAACTTAATAATTCATATTTTGTCATCCAATAAACCGAACTTAGAACTTTAACAAATTCGTAGGTTTTCTCCTGTTATGCAAAACTAAAACACATTTTCATAATTATTTTTACACAAATATATACACTTTCGATCTATTTAAATACCCAGAATAAAAATTTATCCGTGGACTGCACCTCCAACCTCCTCATAACTCACGTACATAGGTACATATACTTCCAAACATCTAACACAGCATCATCGTTTTCTGGTCTTGGCCCACACAACACGTGTCTTTATCCATACCGGATAAGGTTCATTCCCTAAGCGTGATGAAATAATTTCGTTTATAATGAAAATGTTCTGTAACTGATGGAAAAGTGGTATCTGGCTTTAGAGTTTCAAACAAAAGACCTTAGTCGACTTCTAGAGAATTTCTTTTAAAAGAAAAAGAGACATAACTGATACATAAAACAAACCATTGTAATCAGAGCTTCCTAGTTAAATTCATCTAGAAAACGCTAGAAAGGAGATTAGCAGCAGCGGAAATGGCAGCTCCGGTGAGAGCTGACTGAACCACTTGCTCATGACTTAGTCCTCTCCGACGTTGTCATTGCCATTGCCGCTCCTGTCAATGCTCCAGCCACCGCACTATTCCTCTGTCATATATATATATGATATCACAGATTAGTCTCAAGGATCATTTGTTCATTAGTGATAAAACAAAATGATTACAGGTAAAATTAATTTAACTAACCCAATCATGAGCTCCTCCACGAGCCTCCTTCATACCGTAAGTGATACCTGAATACAACCCTGCAGCTAGCCTACAAATACCAAAACCCTTAATTATCATTAAATTTATCTCCAAGGTTAACCATGAACCATTTAACTTTAACGCAATTGCAAACTCACCCCATTGGAGAGATTCTTTTCCTGTGTTCTTCACCTATAGACATAAAGTTAACATTAAAATGAAACCAATACAAACTCATATACGTCTTAAATAAAACGTTACTATTGAACTCACCAAGGCGTCAAGAGATTTGCTGCTCTCCCCTGCAAAAAACAACGATAAACATTATTAACATAAACAACAATTAACCAAATTATAAGGTTTAAAATTTCATCAACTAAATAAGTTAGTTGTTTGGTGAGATTACGGACCTCTGAGATTAGGGAATTTATGTTTCCTGTTGCCTGTAATCTCCGACGGTGGACCCACGTTGTTCGAGTCAAACCCTGGCCCTTGATTCATAACCAAAACTTACAGTATATGTTCCTTTATTTATACATTTGGACTCATATTGTATATTAAGTTGTTACCCTCAGCGACGGTGAAGTAAGCTTCCCTCGACACGGCTTGTAATGCTCCCACCTTCATTATTACATTCATAGCCAAAATACTACCGGAAAATGGAAGGAAGAATATGAAATCAAAACTTACTCCTGCGGCTTTAACGAGGGAATCAGCGATACGGTTGAGAAGAGGATGACCAAGATCGAACAAGTGTGCCTTCTCAAAGCTTCTTATTTCATCCATTACCTTTCTTCCTCCACTCTTCTCCATTTTTCTTTCACTTCTTCACTTTTCTTCTTCTTTCTCTTGTTAATACTTTCTCTCTTATTTCACACAAGTAAGGAGAATAATGTGGAACTGAACACACACTTCCTTGACACGTGTTCTGTTTCTCCACACGTGTCCGGGTCGGCCGCTTGATGTTCTTCCTTCACCTTCCCACGTGCTCTCTTCTTCCTAAGCACACAAGATAGTAACGTTACACAGCCCAAAATACAATAGCCCAATGGGCTTTCATGGTATATTATAAACCGGGTTCTTATGAAATTTCCGGTTTAAAGACGACAATTTTGCCACGTGTCATCTCTGCTTTGATATCTCCGCCTTTGCTCGTCGGAGTTAGACTCACTTGTCATCTCCCTCACTCTCCCATTTCCTCTCTACTCATCTCTCTCTCTCTCGCCCTCTGTTCTAACACAATGCAATCGGCTATCTCTCTTTCCTTCTCTCAGGCTTCACTTCCGTTACTGAATCGTCCGCATTGCTCATCCAACGTAGCTCCTTCTTCTACGCCGAGGAATCTCCAGTTCTGCGGACTCCGGCGGGAGGCGTTTGGCTTTTCTACATCGAAGCAGTTGAAATCGTCTCGTTTTCAAATTCATAGTAGGAAGATTGAAGTCTCCGCCGCTGCTTCTACTTCCGCAGCTGGCAATGGAGCTCCTTCAAAATCCTTCGATTATGATTTGATCATTATCGGAGCTGGAGTTGGCGGCCACGGGGCTGCATTACACGCTGTGGAGAAGGTATTTTTCTTCGTCTTTCCAGTTAGGAATACAGTTTTGGTTATAATTCGATGCTTTGTCAATATTCTGATTCAAATTGATACGGTTACATTTACTTTGTCAGAACAGAAATCGAATCGATCTTAGCACGATTGTTATTACATTATGCGAACTTGAAACTCTAATTCGTGTTGAAATTTAATGGCTTACTGTGGAATTATTTTTCATTTGTTCACTCTTGCTTAATTGAGTCGGTGAATTTGGGAAGTTTGCTGAATAGTGGAATCATATGTTTTGCTTTATAGAAAGGGCACATGGATACGTAACAACATCTTTCTCACTATGCCAAGTTGGAAAACTTACTTTATATATATATATATATATAACTGCATTTCGTTATTCATGATACTATCGGCTGAATTGTTGTTTTAATAACGTTCTATAGGGACTGAAAACTGCCATTATTGAAGGAGATGTGGTCGGAGGAACTTGCGTTAATAGAGGCTGCGTGCCTTCCAAAGCTCTCCTTGCTGTTAGTGGTAGGATGCGGGAACTCCAGAACGAACATCACATGAAGGCCTTTGGTTTGCAGGTATAACGAACTGCTGTTAAGTGCAAGTGTGCAACTAATAGTCCACTGATAGTGATTTTAGTTTGAGTTTGGTTAATTGTGAAGCAAGGCCCTGACTCTAGCTTGCTTCCGTTGTCTCCCCTGTATAACAGGTTTCAGCTGCCAGTTATGACCGTCAAGGTGTGGCTGACCATGCAAGTAACCTGGCTACCAAAATCAGGAATAATCTCACCAATTCTATGAAGGCACTTGGTGTTGACATATTGACAGGGTTTGGCGCTGTTTTGGTCAGCATATTAATGTCTTTGTTGACTAACTAAATCTACATAATAGTACTTTGTTGTTGTTCGGTGATCTTAATACTCTTTAGTCTTTTGTGCACTTGTGCAGGGCCCACAAAAGGTTAAATATGGTGACAATGTTATCACCGGAAAAGATATAATCATAGCAACTGGATCAGTACCATTTGTCCCAAAAGGAATTGAAGTTGATGGTATGTGTTTTGTTTTAGATATATTACATATATATGCTAGAGGAGAAGCCTCGAAAGCCAAAACTTCTCATCTCCTATAGCATAGCAAGTACCCTAATATTCCTCATATTTTGTGCTTCAGGAAAGACTGTTATCACAAGTGATCATGCATTGAAATTAGAGTCCGTTCCTGACTGGATCGCGATAGTAGGAAGTGGTTATATCGGTCTTGAGTTCAGTGATGTTTACACTGCCCTTGGAAGTGAGGTAAATTGTTGATTGTGCTAATGATTACCATTAGTACGTTAGTGCGTTGTTTTTGCTTTCTCTCAATTGTAACAAAAGACTCAGGAAGCTTCGTTTAAACTAAAATTAAGCTGTCCCTATCTCTTTCTTACTTATGGTTCGCAATGCACTATAGTTCCAGGAAGTGACCTAGCTTAGGACAACTTTTTCGCAGGTAACTTTTATTGAGGCGCTGGATCAGTTGATGCCTGGATTCGATCCTGAGATCAGTAAGCTGGCCCAGAGGGTTCTGATAAATCCCAGAAAGATTGACTATCATACTGGAGTATTTGCAAGCAAAGTAAGCCTTTTTATCATCATGCATTCTACATAAGGATTTTTCCTTATACAGTGGGTCTACGGAATTTATTTGTTTAATTTTTCTATACAGATCACTCCTGCAAAGGATGGGAAACCAGTGATGATTGAGCTAATTGATGCCAAAACCAAGGAACCCAAGGATACTTTGGAGGTAACGGAGACGGATTCCATAACAACTGACACGTTTATGTGTTTTTTTTCTACACAGAAAGTTTGACCTTAAGTTTGGTTTTCAAGGTTGACGCTGCTCTAATTGCCACTGGAAGAGCTCCATTCACCAATGGTCTTGGCCTGGAAAATGTATAAATTGACAATAAACTGCATACCTTATGAATATAAATTTTCATTTGGTTCCCTGAGGTACCTAAACTTAAAGCTATGTTTTCCACACAGATCAATGTTGTGACGCAGAGAGGTTTTATACCAGTTGATGAGAGAATGCGTGTTATCGATGGAAATGGAAAGCTGGTTAGTTTAATTTCATATGAACACCTTAATTAATCAGGAGTTGTATATTCTTCTATTTACCGAGTTATTATTGGTTGGTAGGTTCCACACTTGTACTGCATTGGTGATGCCAACGGTAAACTGATGCTTGCTCATGCAGCCAGTGCCCAAGGAATTTCTGGTAAATGTTTTATCAATATTCCACTATTAATGCATCTGTCTTTTTTCACACTTTACTATGTTTTATACCGCCTCTTATCTAACTCTGTGCATCTACTTGTGTTGGCTAGTGGTGGAGCAAGTCACAGGTAGAGATCACGTGCTTAATCATCTTAGCATCCCAGCTGCTTGTTTTACTCATCCTGAAATCAGCATGGTGGGATTGACAGAGGTATCTTCTACACACTTTTTGTGGACTGGTGTTTTAAAGAAGTGTAAATGTAACCTCTTATGATTTTGACAAATCATTTTTTGCAATTCCCAGCCTCAAGCGAGAGAGAAAGCTGAGAAAGAAGGATTTAAAGTAAGTATTGCCAAGACTAGTTTCAAGGCAAACACAAAGGCCCTAGCCGAAAATGAAGGAGAAGGACTCGCTAAGGTTTAAGAGAAGAACTACAACCGAATAAAATAATATAGTTCTTCAAGTGACCAAGAGGTATCTGAATTCGCCTTTTATGTGCACAGATGATATACAGACCTGACAATGGTGAAATCCTTGGAGTACACATCTTTGGATTGCATGCAGCTGATCTTATCCATGAAGCATCCAACGCGATAGCTTTAGGAACACGTATTCAGGTAATTTTATTACACTCTTTTAGCTAAACCAAACAAACATGTCTCTGATTTTGGTCATTGCGCTATAGATAGTGAGCTCCTTTTTTTCTTTTTGGCTTATGTGATGACATTGCAGGACATAAAACTTGCTGTTCATGCACATCCAACGCTGTCTGAGGTTGTAGACGAATTGTTTAAAGCAGCCAAGGTAATACAAGAACCTATATTTGCATTTTCTAATCGGTCGAGAAGTCAAATCTCGGTTAGAAGCAACCCAAATCTTATTTATCTCAATTTCAGGTCGAAAGTTCAGCTTCAGTAACAGCACAAAGTGTAAAAGTTGCTGTATAAAAATAGAAAAATGAAAGCAGCCTCTGTAACAAAAATTTTGTGAAAGAAGAGCTTACCAATATTCGACACAGGACGAAGATTGATTCTCTGAATTCATCACGTATATTTGTTTCTTTTCCTTAATTGTATCTTAGATTATAATAAAGTACAGATTGTCACAGACACTATATTTTGAACATACTATTTATTTATTTAAGTCAGAAATCCAACGAAAAAAACAGAACCATTACGAAGGAGAATATACAGACAAACTAAAAACTGCATAAGCTTATCTGCCAGTCTGTCTATTAATCTCACAAAAGTCACATAACTCATACTACCAGAATCCCAAAAAGAAAAGAAAATACAAACGACAAGACGCTCTACGATAATCTCCCAGCTCCATACCATAATACCCTTTGAAACCTTTTTGAAAACCAGCTTCTACAAGGTCGTTATTGCTCTTCGTTTACAGAAATTTACATTTACACAACATCTTTTTTTGTTTTTATTATCTCCCATTTTAGCTCTCCATAGCCATTTTATCAATTTCTTGCATTCCATCATACTCCTCCTATGTCACATTTCATATTTGAATATACATTAGTAATCTAGCTTTATCTCAAAACTCAAATCGTGTTTTAGTCATATGCCAGTAAAGAAATCAGAAAGCAGCAAAAGTGATTTTTACCTGAGCTTCTTCATGAGCCTTTTTCATCCTTCTGTAATCTTGCTGCGCCTTCTTGGACCGGAACATGGCCTGGACTCGAACAACTGACCTCTCCAGCCGCTCCTCTGCTTGTTTCTGGCTTGTTTTGTAGAAATCCTCTACCACCTCAGTCCCTTCCCTCTCGGGTTGTTCGCTAATCTGAAGCCCTCTGAATCCTTTTCTTTTTAGTCTCCATCTCAGAATCGCCTTCTCAAGAATTCCCACTGACCACGTTATTTTCTGGTACTGTCTTCTTACTTGGAACCCTCTAAAAGCAGCCTGCAGAACATTCGCAGTTTAAACACAGCACTTTTACACGTTACAGAGAATTTCAAGTGTCTTATTACTTTTGCTGGTTAGATATGGAATATAGACCAGCTTTCTCTTGTACCTGGATTCGAATTGCCTTATTCCGCATGTTCAGAAACTCTCGCCTCATTTTCCATGTTTGGAACCTGTACTGAATCCGAGCAGCAGCTGCAATCTTCCTACGAACCTCAAAATTGCGAAACGCGTGCTGAATCTTCATGGCGGCTATTATGTTTTTGGCCTCTTCTTCCTTGCTAGCAAACCTAACTGCGCTTGACCTAACTTTCAGCTCGTGCTCCCTGAATGCTCCCTGAATTCGAGCCGCCGCTTCTGCAGCAGTCCTGTATGCCGCCAGAGTGTCCTTTAGGCTCTGCTCCTCTTCGTTGGTATTCCCTGAGTTTGAAGACTTCTCTGCCTTGATGGTTTCAAGGTTTCCACTAATGTTTCCAGCCATTTGCATGTCCTTGAACTGTGCTACAAGACATTTCTCAGCAAGAAAAGCTGCTAGACCTTCATAACCTTTCTGCTGCGCCAGATCAGCCGCCGTGCAGCCGCCGAGGAATTCCTTAGTTGGGTCTGTCACCAGATTTGGTCTTGCCCCGGCAGTCAGAAGAGTAGCCACCATTTTCTCCCTTTACAATTTTAAACTTGGTTAACGAAGTAAATAGAGCAGAATCAAGATTAGCGAATATTACTTTAAAGATGTAAGTTAGTTTACCTTCCATAGTATGCTGCCCAATGAAGAGCAGTCCAACCGTGCTTATCACGAAAATCCAACGATATTCTTGCCCAGGAGAAGAGACAGATTGACCAATCGTATCCTAGAATGGCACAGAGGTGGATCACTCCTAGGCCTTTCGAGTCATACTCCTTTGTGTTGTGGTTTTCGATGACTTTCTCCAAAAGCCACTCCTTCAGCTTATTTTTCAGAGTAAGCTCAAAGAGATGGTCCCTTGCTTGATCAAACGGCACCTCATTTGCCTGGATTGATTTCATTAAATACGCCCAACTGTTTAAGAGATGGGATGTCCTGCTGGCGAGTTTCTTAGCCTCTAGCAGGTTATCAGGTGAGATTTTACTTGTTAGAACGCTGATTTTGTTGGAAGAAGTGAAAAGAAGATGAGCAAGTCTGACTTGGAACTCAAATTCTTCCCACTTGTATAGCTGGTCATCTTGAGGGATGGCTTTTTCAATAACTGGAACTGACCGCTGTTCGAAGCTGAATAATTGACTGATAGGTTTGTTTCCATCAACACTCAGATAAAGGTTCACCACGCCAGGAGATTGAGGGGGAAGGAAGCATCGATAAACCCCCATCTGGAGAAACTCTGCAGGGACACGCAAGTCTCCACATATGCAGAAGAGGTTTGATCTTCCAAAATGTTGGAAGCTGTCGTGAAAGAAGCCAGTTACAAGAATCTGCACAATTAACATGTAAAAGGTCAGTCTTTTACAGCAAGAAATGCTTAATAGATCCATGCAAAATGTAGTTTTAAGACGCAAAATTAAATGAAACGTATCTCCTGGCGTATCATAATATTATGATTTATCTAACAAAGTTTTCCATCTGGATTTTCATATTGTGAATCACACTAGACAAAATTTCATACTGCAAACACACTGCTCATACTTGGGCTTGGCCATAACAAATCCATCAGACCTACGCACATACAGTAAGGTCAGAGAAACAGTCATTTCGATATAATCTTAATTTTGCAGACTTTGAGTTACTGCCTCAATATTTTATTACTCTCTTTTTTTAACCAAAGTCTAAAAGAGTGCAATTCTATTCTTTTCCTTCAGCATCATAACAGAGATGACAATTACATGAAAGCAATATTTTGTTCAGTTATACGACCAACCAACGGCGGCATGAAAGGAAAAAGGTATATAAAAAAGGAGTATGATTCAAAAAACCTTTGTTTTCTCTGTCGAATAGGCCCAGGCAGGTGAAACATCAGTTATGTTGAATACTTGCTCTGGTATGTTCGAGTTTGAATGGGATACACCAGTAGTAGATGAATCCTGGCCAGGTGTATATACAGCTTCAAGGGAAGAATCATCCACAGAACCAGGAGAGTCACTAATGAAGTTGTTGACCCACCTTCCAAAACTATCCTGACTTCCAAAACCGTTACTAAGCAAAGATTCACCTGGTTGATCAGCAAAAGTTACACTGGAATTCTTTCTTTGTTGATTTGGGTCTACTCCACAGTGCACATGCTGATTAGAAAATTCTCCTGCACCACATGAATTATTATTTTGATAAACAGGATTTTCAAGACCGGGAAATGATGGTATATCTATTGATCCGTTGTAGCCTGCAATGTGATTTCCCTGCACAATGGACAAGATGACAAAAAGGTGAAAAGAAAGACAGATAACGTCTTTCATTACAGATAAAATAAATGTCACTCACTTTCTTTGCAGATCCTTTAGGTGCAGTTTGGAGCTGTTCTGTGAAGTATTGCATGTCTTCTGTAAGCAGAGAACAAACAGAAAGAAAAAGTGAAATGTTTTCAGCATCATCTCATCGCTCCTTTCTGAGAAGAGTCGGATATTCTTTTTTGTGACAGATCGGAAATTTTATAGGATAAGCTCAAGTAACAAGTAATATAAGTACCCTCTGTTGGATGAGACTGGTTGCTAATATCTGCTGGTACAAGAAGCTCATCCCAATCAAGTGTATTGATCTCATGAAGCCTAATATCATGATTTCTAGCACCCAGACTGTTGCCGCGCAATTCAAACCCTAACAAAAAAGTGAAATTAATTTTCCAATTGAAGGGCACATTTTACTTATACACTGAAAATATGTCAACAGTCCGGATGAGTTGTCAATATATATGAAAAGTTGAGAGAGGAACAGCTCAGCATCATTCAGAGAAACCTTCTCACCTGTATTACAAGCATTATGGACACCAGAATTGATATCTTCAGCCACAGGTTTTGGTGGTAAGTGGTCAGAGATCGAACTTGAGTACGAGTTACCAGGTGTTGCTGGAGCTGCCTGAACCTATTTAACCAAAATTCCGTAGAGGCTGCAAATGGTTACATTCTTTTGTATCTAAATTCTGCCAAAAGAAGGCTGGACTCTATTTGACAATAAAGTACATCATCCTAATCCATAACCACCTCTAACATATAATCACTGGGGACAGGTAGAAAACAAACCTCATGTGTCTCACGATAATGTACAAGAACTATGTGTTCCTGAGACCTGCCATTACAAGAAGTGGTGATTATATTATAACCTTCAGGAACAAAGCAGAGGAAAGAAGGCATCTTTTGTTCACACGTACTTATCCAATAACCAGTAACACCTTCGCACAAATGTAGGCTGATCTTCACCATGGGCATAGTAAACATGAATTCTTTCTTCATTACCAACCTGAAGATGGAAGAACAATATATAGAGATCAGAAAAGAAAATATATATTTAGTTATAGAGGAGACAGGCGAGGCATGTAAACTCAACGACACTTAAAAACCAACTTTGAGGTGTTCGTGAGCTTCCTTAATGGTCTTTCCATCCTTTTTCTTTTTCCAGTTATGACCATCCTTTCTAAAATTCCTCAACATCTTACGGTCGAACAACACAATCGTACCACCTGCCCAAAATATGAACGTATTAAAAATTTGACAGAACAAGAGTTTGAATACAGATTTATCAAAGTTGATATAGCATCTGGATTAAGAAGTCCCTATAAGAGATTCAATTTCAAAACTGGGCAGAGTTCTTTGATGACACATACAAGAAGAACAAAACTTGAAAATACTTTGACACGCGAGGAGGGTTTAATTGTTTACTTTTGGGTAAGTTCACTGGCTTGACGTTGATCGTGAAATATTTATGGTTACAGAGGAGAGCATGAATCTCATTTGGCCGGAGCCACCTACTATATGCTTCCTCCAACATTGTTTGTATATCAAGATCTGCACACATGAGTAAAACTATCAATCATCAAAAATAACATTGAGCACAAGTTTCCGTATCTATGGGTGCATCTAATATCCGTCAATATCCACAATCGAAAAGAAAAGAAGTACATAAAATGGCACGATCTTCTTCAAGTAAATAAAGGATTAACTCTGGATATATGAGACATGCTCATCAACAATTACTCAAAAAACGAATTTAGCAGATGTAAAAAGTCTCCTGACGACCAAATTCTCTGCTTTGATTCGGTATCAAGGTTTTCTCTATCCAGTCAATCCGCCTAAACTCCCTGAATCACTATTAAATTCACCACACAAAATCACAAGGAAGCCCTAATTCTACAACTGTCTGCGAACTCTAGTTCAATAGCTGCAAGGATCAAGATCAAATCGGAAAAAGTCCAAAACCCAGAAAAAATGAAGAGAAAAAGATTGGTGACAAGTGATGTTCGTGCGAATTTAAGGAAGAAAACAATAATAGTCGAACTAGTTTTTCATGAATCAACACGAACAATCAGCTATACATACAAACCTTGCAAAGTATGGAATCCATGAATCTCAGAGCCGATAAGCCTGCCGGAACCAACGCCGGCCATCTCCGTTTTACGATACGTCCGATGATACCCAAATGTTCCGATGAAGAACTGAAATTACAAGTCGATGGAGTATGTAAAGGGCACAAATTTGAGAAACTACAAATGATGGGACAAAGAAAGAGAGGAAAAAGAAAATGGAAATTTCCGATTTGAAGCTATTTCCACTAATGATTTTAAGAGAGAATTTATCAAAAGATAAAATTATCTGCGTTTGACGATTCAACGAAACTAGTCTGTTACGCTTTAACTTGCATAAAACAAAATATGTCTTGTTTTTACTTTTTATCACATTTTATTTTTCTTTGCAATTTGTAGCTTCTAGATATAATGTTTTCCATAGCTCGCAATATTGGTGAAGTGTTAGAGGTTGATCTGCCTCTGTGACGCATCCATTCTTGATAAGAGCCAAATGTAGGCTCTGTAAGAATGGAGACAGATTCTAAGTGGAATTCTATTACGAGTGGGTGTCGCGCCTCTGTTTCAACTGTCAACGCATCACTCACAACATAACATTCTATCACCACATTCTCACGACTGAGGATTTCTTGGGTTCTCCCCCTGCGCATGGGAATGGTGGGAATTTAAGCCACGAGAGTGACACTTCCTCAGAAAACCCGACATCACTATCAGGCTCCATAGCCACGCAACCTCTCTCTCCACACATTGAAGGGACTCTACGCCAAGAAGACCTCACAGACAACATTCCAATCACTATAGACGATGTTCTTCATGATCCAACTGACATTTTCATGGCGGATGTTAACGCGTTACTTGTGGACTTGGATGTAGGTACTGCGTCTGATGCACCACAGGGACCTACGCATACTGGAACTGAAAGGATTCTCAATGCAGTGGAAGAGAAAGAGGACATCGCAGCCACAAACATGAAAACTGAAGCTTAAGAATCAAATCGAAGACCCGCTGCTATTCTCACATCTGTTTTCTTTTATATTGGCTATTGGCTTATGCCTCTTTGTTATTTCTATAAGTTTCCGTTTTTGTTGTCTTCATAACCCTTTTGGGTCCAAACTATTGTCAGTCTTTATCCTTCTAGTAATATAAAGTTCTTTTGGAAAAAAAGATATAATGTTTTCCAAAACCTTGTCATATTTATATGATTTATAATTTCAAATTTTGGTGTATATATTGGGTTAAATTGATAAAATTCCAATTTATAGCATAACTTCTATCATGGAGTGTTTTTTTCTTATGTAACTCTCCGACATTATTACCTATTCACTCCTTTTTTCTCAAATTTTATCTTTCAGAAAAGTTGTGAGGATTTACGCCTGGTTACCTTCGATTTTAGGTCGTAAAATATTCTTTTCTTCTCCCGATTCAATTCAGATTCTATATCTAATATTTTATCTCTGTTAGCTTCTCTATCTTCTCGCTAGTTTTCTTTTCCTTTGTACGGGAATTTATTTTCTTAATTTTGGGTTGTGGCGTTGTTTTCAAATCTTTGTTTTTTTATCTCTGTTGTTTTATTCTCTTTTCAATAAGAATCTCGTCATGTTCCTTTGTTTAATCTCAGATTCAAATCTTAGTATTGGATATGACTTCCTCCATCTAAGGTTGTAAGTGATCTTCAGTTCCTATGAAGTACCCCATCTTTTTGAGGAGTAAATCTTCTATTTGTAGGCGTTTCTTTTGGTTGGTTTTCACATGTGTTCTTCAACACCATGTAAATTGTGATTCAACCGACAAGATAGATTTGTGGAGGAGATCGACAAATTTGGGCATGAAGACGAGGATTAGTAATGCATGGCGACAGATTCCGGTAGATTGATCGTGATCGGAGTTTGCATGCCGACACACACACAATGGCAACACATGGACGACTATAGACAAGCTGGAGTTCTTCACCGACGAATACATGGAATCAGATGGCGAGGGTGAAACTTCCATACTTGGACCTCTTGGGCCATTTGTAATTTGGCCTTTAAACTTTTGTTTGTAATATTACATTTTTAGCCCATTGCACTTTTAATAACAAATAGAGGCGGTAAAAAAAACATGAATGGAAAAAGAAAAAGCATAATCTCTAAACCACCAGACTGAGAGCAACTCGACAAAATAAATATTTAATTATTTATTAAAAATACTTTTTATTTGAAAAATTGTTATGAATCATAATTAAAAATGTTTTATTTAGATTTTTTTCTTTTTTTTGTGCACTTTTTTATTTTATTTTTTAAATTAGTTTTCTTAAATTACAAAGTTTAATTAAAATGTACACCGAAAAGTGAAAAAAATGAAAGAGAAATACAATGGGAAATTCGATAACTATGATGTGACAAACTAAATTTACACTGGAAACGTGATAATATTATTTGTAAATAACTTATTGAAGATGTGATCCTAATTACGAATTTGCCCTTTTAGTTGACAAATACTAAAAGATAGTAGGATTGTCTAGCTATTTTCCCCCAAATATTATATAGCACCAGAAATAGGTTTAGTTTGGACCTCGACTTAATTACATATGAAACCAAACTTTACACTATATTTCTACCCAAATAAACGTTAAATGTAACCATTATTGTACAGTAGGACGGGTTCCAAAGATTCCAAAATATAACAAAGACAACCTAAAAGAATAACTGGAGGGAGCAAAATTTTCTTCAAATTAAGAGACTATTTACAAAAATATTAACATCTTTAAAAAGTCATTTCAAGAAAACAACATATTCAGTTTACGATCTATTTTTGTTAATTTCTTCTTCTTTTTTAAGTTTAAAATTTAAGATTAGATAAGATTTTTTTTTTGTCAACAAGTAACTATTGGATGGACAACGGTTCGATCCATAACCTAAATTCTCCAACTGGAACTGGGTAAGTTTCGAATTCATCACTTTGTGCCTAACTAAATCAGAGGCAAACCAACTGGACTATCTGTTTCTTGGTGGATTAGATAAGGTTTAACTGTTAATTTTAGTTTAAAATTTGATTTAACACTATTTTTAAATATTTTGTAAAATAAAAAAGAGGTTTTTATAAGCTTAAACACTTTTTCTTAAAATTATTTTCAAATATCACTTTCAAAATACAAATTTAGGCACAAAAAACAAATTTTTTTAAAAAATATTAAAATTAAATCAATTATATTTTAGAATAAAAAATAAATTACAGTACGATTGGTTTAATTTGAGTATCATAAAAAGACTTTTGTTTTTCAAAACAAAAAAAATGATTCTAATTAGGCATTCTTGATTAGCAATTGCTTTTGTTTGGTTGTTTTGAAAAACAAAAATTTTTGTATGAGATTTAAATTAAACCAATCAAAAACAAAATAGATTATGATTGGTTTAATTTAAATCTCATACAAATTTTTTTACTTTTTAAAGTAAAAAAGCGAAAAACAATTCCAATCATACTCTTAGTATTTTACTCGATAAAATCACACTTTATACAAATAATTATACCAATATGCAAGGGCAATTTAGTTTTCTACAAAGTTATATTTTATATATATTAATGGAAAATCTATTACTATTATTTACCAAATGATTACCGAGACCAGCCCAATGCCCCAACTTGTTAGAAAATGTAAAAGCAATCGTACTAAACACAGCACAATATTTCCTTGACTCATTTTGATAAATGGCTCGTAATTTTCTTGACTCAATATAATTGTCTGATAAACTATCAAACTTCCAAAAAGAAAATGTCTCGTTAGACATTTAGAAGTTAATAACAAAAACATTTCTAAACATGACATGAGTATTAAAAGTTGTATTGAGTCGAGGTATACAAATGGTTTTAAACTATGTTTCCTATTAAGATACTGTACACCTATCTATAATCAAGATACTGTGTTTTGGTAATTCTATCATTTTAAAAGAGACTACTAATCTTATTATAATAGTTAATTTGATAAGAGTTGGTGAACATCTCATAAAATATTGAATATGAACGATTAGCTAGTTAATGTCATCCGTACAAGATAGAGATAACAGTAACGTTGGCAAATGAGGTTAGGTATAATCTAATTAAGACTGGACTTTTGTATTATTTGTGTAATAATGTATGGCACACGTCAGATGGATTTAATAAATGCACTTTAATCCCTTATTCTCTAAAATTTATGACCACTGTATGCATTTTAGGAACTCAATACGTTTTGACTTGAGGTTTAATTTGTGAAGTAGCCAGCATGTTCTAGGTTTATCTGAAATGTTTTACATTACTTTTTTCCCTTACCACTTGCACACAAAATATAGTCAACTATGTTACGAGGTACTGATATATTTTTAAGACTAGTAATGTCATAACTATCAAATATAAATAAATTATAAATTATGCAGTTTGATACTACCCACATAATAGATTTTAAAATTTGAGTTATCAATTAGTTCTTATAAATTTAATTGTTGATAAAAAAAATCTACGTGGATCTGACTAATATATGTGACTATAACAAGTAGTTAGATACTGCCAACAAAAATGAAGAAGCTAGTTTTGGATAGTGGTTAACAATTTGTGAATATGTTACGAAATACATGATTAATTATTTGTAGATATATAATTAAGTACATGTGGATATAGAATAACTTCATGTGCCTATAAAAATCAAAATAAGTTCATGTGCCTATAAAAATCAATGATTCATGTGCTTACAGGTTTAATGACTACATGAAAAGGAGATTTCCTGATTGGCTGCTGACTTCAAACGAGACCACGACTCCTCTGACTCCTCAACGCCCTCACCAGTCATCATCATATGCTCTTAATTCCCCGCCATCACTTGAGTCTTCTCCCTTCCACCTTTGAACCTCTTACTTGCTCCAACAAAGCCTCACACAAACCCACCCTCCAACAAACACTATATCTTTCTCTCTCTTCTTCCATTTTGTCATCCTCGTTAGTAATCCCCAACACTGCCTCCTCATTGGCCACAGTGAAGACTCCTTTTTGTCTTTCTATCCCTCCCATTTAATCATTACTTCTGACGTGTCTCTTTTGGCTAAGCATCATTAGTACCTACTTAACCTACAATTAACCCCAATCTCTTCCCTTTTCCTCTCACGCCTTGCCACTTGGCATTTTCCCCTTCCCCAAATTTACTAAGCCGACTTTTTATGCTTCTACTCTCCCACACTATGGAACCTCAACATGCATTTGAAGATTAGGCTACCAATACATTACTTGTCATGCATTGGTGTTCTTCTTCCAAGATAATCATGACATCGCTCTCTGAAACAAAGAGTCTCATACATGAACCTCATATATCTCCCCAACATTATTTATACAACTTGGCTATTGACATAAACCACTGCAACAAAAACCATCGGCTTCACATTAATCTAAACAACTACGATGGCTAACAGAGACTGGAACTCAATGAACCTCTACCATTTGGGGCGTAGAGACCCGTTTTTCTACATCCCCTTCCACGCATACTCTGAGGTCTTAACGCGCAACAAACTCAACATCATTACAAAACCTCTTAACTTACTAGAGAAAAATTTACAAGAGCTAATCGACGAGCCCCCACGATAATGGAGGATCCAATCCTCTGTTACTGGTCGGATCATTGATTTTGAGCACGTGCAGTTTTTCTTCTTTTCAGAAATCAATCTCTCCTCTGTTCTCCGTCTGCAATCAGTCATGTTTAACGGTTTGCCAGTGACCATTCAAAGGTGGGAGGAGAGAGCCTCGCCTAATTTCGCTTCAACTATTCAGGTTAGGGACCTCCCTCTACAATACGCATCCATCACTACTGTCCACATGATCGCCAGTGGTCTTGGAGAAGTCGTGGATGTTGATGTACAGGAAGCCTCGGTGAACCACTCATTTGTTCTCCCAGCAAAAGTCAAGATTAACATTTGGGACCGGCTCAAGTCTTTTAGGCCTCTGCATTTCCACAATGGTGATAACGTCTTGGTGTATTTCCACTATGAAGAATTCTTCAACCTTTGTCTCCAATGTCAAAGACTCACTCACATAATGGAGCATTGTCCCTATCAACCTCAACCTTCTGACTTACTCCACCCACCGAATGAGCACCACAATGATGACCCACGATCCTCAGAGAGTGTGGTTTCGGTGGCAACCACAACAACAAGCTTTGACTCTTTGCAGACTCAACCCCGTGAGACTAACAGCACAATCGGTCAAAACAAAAAGCCATTCCTTTTCAATGACACCATCACATACGTGAACATTCTGGACCTTGCACTAACTAATGATGACTCTGACCTTAACACTGCCAACATCAAACAGGTCCTTGCAGTCAATCCTAATCAAATCACCATAGAAGCCTTCCTCAACACCTCTGCCAAGCGCAAGCGTTACCCAAATCTCGGAGAACACTCAACGAGGAAAGAATCTAGAAGTGCTTAGCCTATTCTCTCCCACTCTTAATAACTTTCTCTCTTGACAACATTATTCATCATATTTAAATTTTTAATAATTCAAAAATTTCCAGAACTAAATCTAAACTAATTCTCCAAATCACAAATTCTTTTTAAAACTTTTTTCGTCACAAAAATTTACGGTAAACAATAAAAAAGGGTCACATATATGTCCACGTAGTTTTTTTTTTCCCATAACTAGAATTGATTGATTAGAGGTGAAAGGAAAACAAAGCGTACAAAGAGTTGACAAACTACAAATTAAGAAGCTCTCGATCGGATAATGTGAATCCGAGAGCGAACGATAATATGGTTTATAAAGTAGGGATTATTAAGTTACAATTGTGAAAAATGCACTGCCATGTAGGGATTATTAAGAGACATAAATCAAGCAATACGAAAAGTATATAATCCTTTTTCTTCTATTAATGGTAAGCCATATTATCGTAAAGCAAAAACTGATAGACATTGTTTTCCTTACAAAAAATGAATTTTTTTTTCCACACTTCTTTAGAAAGAATTGAATCAGTTATGAAAAAACTATAGTTTTCCAATTTTTTTGAAAAAGAATACTTTTAATAAGTAATAACAGATTTAGACATTTAAAAAAGTTACAAAAATTATAATTTGAAAAGAAAAATCACAACAAACTATAGATTCAACACCTAGGGTTTAGTAATATGTGGAAATTATGGTTTATTATTTGTATAAAAGTGTGATTCTATCCAAATTAAAAACACAATAGCTAAATTTGTAATAATTTTTCTAAAAGAGTTAAATACGAGGATTCAGCTAACGACCGAGTTTTTCTTAGTATGGTAGTTAGGATGATCTAGCTAACGACTCTGGCATCTAGGGTTTGATTCTTTCCCTCTACAATTGTTAGATTAAATAAGAATTTTAGAGAGTAGGCTTTCGGATATGGATCGGACCTTGTTGATCCAATATTGACAAAAAAGAGAGTTAAATACGAAATAAGCACTAGAATTTATTAAACTTTCTAAAATAATCATTGGGAGCCATGTTTTTAGTTATTTCAATCTTCAGATGATGTGAAAAGTCAATTTTACCCTCAACTTTCTTATTGTCACATTTGGACCAAAATATCACGTTACTTTAGTTGAAGGGCATAGTTGTCCAAAATTACTTACCTTGAGAGCCAAAAGTAGCTAGTTCTTTTTCTAATAGCAACATGTGGGCACATCCCCTCTTTACGTAAATTTCTCTTTCTAAAATTTTATTTTACAAAGTTTTTGAGCACAGAGGGTTTCAATTTAGGAATTATTGTCAAATATGCCCTAAAAATAAAATTAATTATCTGAAATGCCATAACTTCAATACCTGTATTTGCTACCGGAAATGCTGAAACTTTAATAAAAATAATTGCATAAAATGTATGAACTTTTTCTGTGGAGAAGATGAACAATGCACTTGTGTGCACTAGCCGGAAAATAAAAAAATGAGAGAAAAGTTAAAAGAAGGGTGAAAGTTGATCTATGATTTAGAGATAAGATTTATAAATGAAAGAAAAATATGAGATTTATGATTTACAGTTTTGTGTTTACCATTAATTTGTTAAAAAACAATGATGAACCTAATAGAAGAAAATAGAGAAATGAAAACGGAAGAAGGAAAAATAGAAGAGAGAGGGCAAACATGTCTTTCCACTGTAGAGCTATGACATTTTCCACAAAAGTATTGTATTTATAACATTTTGAATAATTAGATTTGAAAACTACCTTAGAGGAAAAATCTAAGAGTAAGGAAAAATATTTGAGAAGGGAACTTGAAGAAAAATCAAAAAGAAGGAAAGGGATTCAACTCAGCACTAAACTTACATCCCTCAGCTGGCTTTAGAGGAAGCAAGGGAAAATCTCCAAGATGTGATGATTCAGTACACAATTAGTGCAGACCCAAAGGAGAGTGCTGTCTGCAAGTTCCACCTCAATCAAGCTCACGAAGACGGGGAATTTGAACAATCTGCTCAGAATTTGGAAATGTCAAAAATGAGGACTATAGGTCAAGAAGAGACTCGTGAAGCCTCAGATTACACTCCCGAAAGAGTCCCAACAGTGTTGAGGTTAAGACCACCTGTGGAGAATGAGCTATCCATTCAAAAAACAAAAGTTCCCTTTAAAGCCATACCAGCTCGAAGAAAACCAGGTAGACCACCAGCAAAGAAAAAGACATTGGAAAATTCAAGGACTCTACCTGGAATTAGTTCAAAGAAAAGACTAGCCCTCAAGATTCAAAGCTCCCCTCGAACTACTCCAACACAAATCATTATGTCTAGCCAAAACACCTCAGAGCAAATCCAAGAAAGCAGACCAGAAGACACAATGGGAAGTGGTAAGCAGTATAGGTCCCCAAATCCAGTTAGAGGTCCAATTGGAATTCGTACTCCAGCCTCAAAGCAGCGTGCTATGGATTTTCGAGACCTTCTGTCTCTCCAAAGGAAATTCCAGATGCTTGTTTTATGGTGTCACGAACATAGTGTGAAACACGCACATGATAAAGGCATGCCTAGTGAAAGACTAGCCATATAACTTGGATTTGATTGAAAGTCTCGATGATTAAGATGCGTGTTATGCTTTAAAGATCCATGGTGAACTTGTTGATAATCATCATATTTCAAGGTATTGAGTTGAGTAATTTAATGAATTGATTCTTCATATCTATTCATACGATCAATCAACTCTCTAGGTCCTTCCAAATCGTTCATGAATCTCAATGTTTTAGCGTGTTGTAAACATCTTTATGTGAAATTGATTAAGGCCTAACAATTTTTTGTTCCACTATCAAAGTGATGATTGTTAAGTGTGCATTAATCTGTTTGATAAATGTGGTAGGCGTGATTTTGAACGTTCAAACCCTTGTTGAATTGTTCAGCTCGTAGGTAAGTTTAATGTGCCACAAGCGAATGTTTTGATGATATTCCTCTGTTCAAACATCTGCTTGTTTTTAACTTAGTTGTATACACAATCATGAGAAAAAAATTGATTGAGTGGAAGTTTCTGTTCAGGGGAAGATGTAGATGTAGTTTATGTGATTTATCTCATCTTAGTTAACTGAAATGTGTTTAACACGACTAGTTGAATATCTCTTTAATACTAGATGAAATCTCTTCAGTGGTTGATGTGTATCTTGTTTTGCATGCTCTCTCTAAGTGTGTTTCATGAACAAAAGCAAGAAGTGTTTAAGTATCAAACTAAGTTAAAAAAAAGGGAGATTGAAGATGTTGGAATTCACATGATGACAAAATCAGAACATTAAGACTCAACGAGCTAAAGTTGCAAGAATCAACAAGCTGAAGTTGTAGAAGGTGAAGATATCAAAATCAACTAATTGATAAGAACACATTAGGAATCAACAAGCTGAAGTTGTTGGAATCAACAAGCTGAAATTGCAGAAGGTGAAGACATCAGAATCAGCCAACTGATAAGAACACATTAGGAATCAACAATCTGAAGTTGCACAAGACAAAGATGCTGGAATCAGCTTACTAATAAGATCAGCATAAAGTTTGCATTTTAACACTTATTCGGTTGTAATTAATTGAGGTATTTAATCATCACTCTGAGCTAAAAAGGGGAGATTGAAAGTGTTAGCATCGAATGCTTAACTTGAGGAACATATGTTAGAAGATCAATCAGACATTAAATGCAAAATGGAAGATATGGTGAAGCAACAACTTGTTGTCCTAGACAAGAAGTTGTTCTCTAGATATTGATGATGTGTCAAAGAAAAGTTGTTATTATAGATAAGAAGTTGTTCTTCGGGGATTAATGATGTGTCCAAAACAAGTTGTTGTTCCAGACAAGAAGTTGTTCTTGGAAGATTGACAATTTGTTAAAGACAAGTAGTTGTTCCGGACAAGAAGATGTTTTCGCCAAGTAGTTGTTTTGGACAAGGAAAGATTCTCAACAATAAGTTGTTCTAGAACAAGAAGTTGTTCTGAAGTTTTTCTCGATAAGAAGTTGTTATGAACGAGTAGTTGAGAAGAATGAGTTTTTGAGGTAAAGGAAAAGCTGATCAATACGAGAAATTGCTTAAACAAAAGAAGATAGTCGAAGACAAGTGGTTGTTTAAAGATAAGTATCTGATACACAGATCACGTTGCTGAGAAGGACGAGGAACTTATCAATATGAAGATGCGAGAAATATTCATATGCCATTTTATGGAAATGTATATTTTCCTAAAGGCTAAGAAGAATGAGCAGCTGAGCTGGACGAGGACTTGATCTGCTAAAATGTTATGTTTCCTTTTTGAAAAAATGCAAGTTACTGTTTTGAAGAAATATAAACTTTCCTTATCAAAGGAATTTTCTTTCTTATATGATTCGTGAGAGTCTAGATTTGTGAAAAAGGCCTATAAAAAGGTCAACTAGGCTTTTGGGAGCCGCCAACCTTTGAGAAAGATTGAGGCTAAGTTTTTTAAATTGAAAGAAAAAATCTCAAGGTTTTGTTCGTGAGTGTTTTTGTATTGGATTGGTGACTAGTTTTAGGTTGGTGTCTATTTTAAAATAGGTGCGAGTAATTTCAACAAGGCGAGTGTTTTGTAGAAAAGAAAACTTTTAATAAAATTAGTGATTGAAGCGTTGGATTGGTGCATTCCGATCAAAAAGTGTGTTGTGTACTACATTCATTGGCTTCTTATGAGAGGTATATGTTCCATGTGTATCATGTGTTGCTATTAAGTGGTTTAATCTTGTGTCTATGTTCTATGTTGAAGTCCCTTTAGACACATCACTAAAAAAATGAAGATGAAAAAGGGATTAATTTCGAAATCAGAATTATTGGCTACATACATGGAAGAGGTCAAGAAAGACCTTAAAAGGACTCTTGAATTAGAGTTTCAAGATGATGATGTCTCAATGACATCAAGAAAAAAAAGCATGGAGGAAGATATACGTTTAGCCAGAGAATCTCAAGGCGATGATGAAGATTTCGACATCGAAGACGAATGGAAATAATTCCAAGAAACAGTCCAAGGCCAAATAAACGCCACCGAAAAAGGAGAATCATCCAGCTCAAAAAGAAAAGGAAATGTTGCATGATTAAAGAAGACAAAGAGGGCCCCAAAGGAAGAAAATAAGTGCGACGGGGACCTGGATGAAGAAAAAAAAAGAAATTCGTTTAGCTTTAATAAAGCAAAGGTCGAATCAACCATAAAAATATATCATTATATCACTTTTGTATTGTAGTGTCGGCAGAATATAAGCCGTTTATTTTATGTTTCTTTTACTTTACTGAGTTTATATAAGAAGAATGTATGTAAATGGAGGGGACATCCAGAGTTCGCTCTAACCTCTCTCTAATAAATAAAAATTTGAAAGTTTATTCTACTGGCATATGAGCCAAGAACAAAATTTGTAAGTTTCTCTACTTTCTTTATTTTGTTTTAAATTAATTGTTAGCATAAATTATATGCTAAACACATAAGGGTGTAAATCCAGTTCATAATTGGTTATGAAAAGATAAGTCGGGTACTTAATAAGGAGATCTGGGTTTAACACTTAAGAGTGTGGTTAGAACAAGGGTTCAGGCGACTTAGAGATACAATCAAAGTGGTTCTGGTATTAATACCAGATGTTCCGAAATAAGTCCCGTTGAGCCAAGAGGGGCGTTAGGGCAAAAAGGGAACTAGTTTAGAACCATTCTCGACAGGTCTCTTAGTTCTGCCAAAACCTACATCTGTAAAATTCCAGCAATCGTAAGGGTTAAATCTGACGATCCAAAATTTTGGTATCAGAGCCTGCCTTTTCATAATTAAGTATGAATTGGAAATACACCTTAAATATAAATTTTTTAATTAACATCATTAAAAAATCAAATATAAAAAAGATTAAAAAGGAGGAATATCATATGCCTCAACAATTGGATGATTCCAAAAATACAACCCAAAATAATATACCAAATGGATACGTTTCAAAAATTAGGCCTAAAACAGGTCGTAAAAACTACAAAAGAAACAATCACAATAGATAGTGATCATGCCACGTTTAAATTATTAAACGAAAATGATTTAGCTCCTTATAGGGACAACTATCGTTTTATGCATATTGGTTTTATTCAAGTTGCATTTAAACCTTTAACATTAAGAGGTTTACCAGAGAGTTTTATAGCAGTTCTTAGAGATGATAGAAATCAAAACTGGAAAAAATCCTTAATAGGGACTATTCAAACCAGTTTAGCTTATGGGCCGGTATAATTTAATGCCTACCCAAATTTACAAATATCATTAAATGACGAAAATTCATTAAATGCTCTAATACTAAGCGTAAAACTTCATGGCTATGATTATATGCCAGGAATATAAGTAATATGTATCTGTTACCGGCTTTATTATAAATTATTACACACGATAAACCCGATGTGTAGAATAATAGATTATAAAAACAAAACAATTCTAATAGAAACAAATTTAGGCAAATCTCATGTTACCACAAGAAGACCCATTAAATGGGATGAAATTGAATTCCCAAAAGAACGGATATTAGAAGAAGCAATGCCTCCAAATAATCAAAGTAAGAATAAAATTACTGAAATAGAACAGTTTAATGATGGAAATGTAAAAATAAACTTTCAAACTTTATTATAGGGATTTTTTGGTGAGGGTGAATATAATCTGATTCTTTTGTTATTGACTCGTATGCCAATAGAATATTCACTACAAGAAAACTGTCAATTTACGATGGCAAAGGCCATTGCAACGGTGTCGCAAATGGCCTATTTGCAACACCATTGCGACATCTTCACATTCATCGCAATACATGTGTCACAAATCAGAAACGTCACAGGTACATCGCAGGCATTGCGACACCGTATAAACGTCGCAATCCTGCGATGGGAACGGCCTTCCACATACGTCGCAGGTTATTCGATGTACTTGCAAGGCAGTGACTGCGAGGCAGTAACTACGACGCGATTGCGAGGCAAAGTCTGAGACTCCATTGTGAGGCGTGGTTCTGCGACTCCATTACGACTTTCCTTTTTTTTATATAATATAAAATATTTAAATAAAATATGATTAATTTAAAATAAAATATTTTAAAATAAAAATATTTTACAAAAAAAATTAAATGTTTACAAAATAAAATTACTAAAAATCATCAGAGATGTTTGAGTTCTGTTCCCAGTCCTGCTCGGGGGTCTGATTCTGGATCGCATCTCGTTCAGCTGAGCAGCTAAGTCCGCTTCTTTTGAAGCCAAAGTCGAGAAAAACTTAGTGAACTGGGTGATGTTCTGCTGCAGGGATGAGATTAGTTGATCCTGCCCTTGCAACTTACTTTCCATCTCAGCCATTTTTGAAGAATCGGCAGATGGTTGAGACTGCGAGCCTTGCGTCCTGGAGTTCAACTCGATCTGCGAGCCAAGGGAGCGACCAGTCCCGAAGAGTCTACCCTTTTTACGGGGAGCAACCTGAAAAGAAGAAAACAATTATTACGTTAGTTTAACCATTTGTAACAGAATAAACACAAAAGAAACACAGAAATTCTTACCTCAGCATAAATCGCGTTCTTCTGTGCGGTTGAGAGCACATCACTGCAGATCCAGTGCTCTCGTCGCTGTAATCCTGGGTCAATTGCTCCATCTTTGCAGTGAACTCGTTGTAGATGTTCTCGGCCTTTTTGTCGACGAAGACGCCGACCTTGTTTCGTTTGGTCTGGTAGAGATCTGGGTGAGGATCCCCCATCTCTTCTTGCTGAAATGATTTAAAAAATAATTGTATTAATAATTTGTATTTTGTAAAGTGTTGTGTAAATAAATTGACGTAATATAATACCTTCTTCCGAGCTCAAGCCTTGAATGACGTTTGGCCAGAGCAATGTTTATGCGGACCGGAGCCATCAGGATCGACCAACCGAGCTACCTGCGTACTAGCGCTCTTCTGCTTGGACCTAGGGTCTTGCCAATAGCGGACAACACCCTCCCAGACCTCGGTGTTGAACCATTGTGGCATCACTTGGTCGCCATGTGCTCTCTATTTGGCCTTCTAACGGTTGACCTGGTCGCACATGCGACTTTTCAGGACCTCCTCTAACTTTCTACGGACTTCACCCAAAATCAAGGGACTCCAATGGTAACGTTGCTGGAAGAAAACAAATAATAAGTACTTAATTTTTGTTTAAAAAATTGTGTTTGATATAAACGAATAAAAAAATGTACCGCAAATGTTTTGAATCATCTATCGATGACGTGGTTCAGGACTTGCATAAAATTGGTATGCGATTCCCTAAAATCTCATTCAAAGATTTCCCGAATAGCAGTTGACAAATTTTGGTTATCATTGAACCTACCGTATTAAACCAAAAAATTATTTTAAGTTTGAATTACAAAGTTAATAATTTATAATTTTAAGGTGTAAGGAAATACCAAAGTGTTCCCGGTGGACGCTGGGGAACGAGATTGGGTATGAAGTGGTGGTTAGCATTAGCCAAAATGTCATCTATCAACATCCCCGCAGCAATGTCGGGCGGCAATAGCTGGTACGCTGGGCGTGGAGGAGGTGCGGACTCCGTGTCTCGTAGCGGAGTAAAGTCCGGCTGAGAGCCGAAATTACATCCCGGCGTGGACGGGACAGAGCGTGATGCCAGAGATCGGGTAAGCTGTGACGTCCCCTCCCCGTAAGGCGGTTAGGATTGAGAGTCGGGAGGCGTCGGCGGGTGCGATCCCCCGCCATCGGTAAGGAACCTAGTGTAAGGGTTTTGACGTCTGGACATCTAAAATCACGACGATTTAGATGTACGGAGTCGTTGTTAAAAAAAAATGTGAAAATTTGCAATGTAATTGCGATGGAGTTAAGTAATTGCAATTACATTGCAAATATTCCAAATGACTTGCAATATTACGATAGCCAACTGTGCATCGCAAGAACGTTGTAACTGCATTGCAATCGCGTCGCAATATTGCGACGTGTATAAACGTCGCAATATTGCGACGCGATTGCAATGTTGCATAATTCCTCGTAACGGCATTGCAAATACGCTGCAATATTACGACTTTTTATGTCATCGCAAAATAATGTCGCAAATAAGCTGTTTTCTTGTAGTGCTTAGGTGTTTAGCGTATCATTTATGCTAACAATTAATTTAAAACAAAATAAAGAAAGTAGAGAAACTTACAAACTTTGTTCTTGACTCGTATGCTAGTAGAATAAACTTTCAAACTTTTATTTATTAGAGAGAGATTTTTTATAGAGAGGTTAGAGCGAACTCTAGATGTCCCTTCCGTTTACATACATTTTTCTTATATAGACTTAGTAAAGTAAAAGAAACATAAAATAAACGGCTTATATTCTGCCGAAACTACAAAACAAAAGTAATATAATGGTATATTTTTTTGGTCGATTCAACCATTGCTTTATTAAAGCTAAACGAATTTCTTCCTTTTTCTTCATCCAGGCCCCCCCTCGCACTTATTTTCTTCCTCTGGGGCCCTCTTTGTCTTCTTTAATCATGCAGCCTTTTCTTTTCCTTTTGAGCTGGATGGTTCTCCTTTTTCGGTGGCATTTATTTGGCCTTGGACTGTTTCTTGGAATTTTGTCCATTCGTGTTCGATGTCGAAATCTTCATCGTCGCCTTGGGATTCTCCGGCTAAACATGTATCTTCCTCCATGCTTTTTGTTCCTGATGTTATTGAGACATCATCATCTTGAAACTCTAATTCAATAGTCCTTTTAAAGTCTTTCTTGATCTCTTCCATGTATGAAGCCAATAATTCTGATTTCAAAATTAATCTCTTTTTCATTTTATTTTTTGAGTGATGTGTTTAAAGGGACTTCAACATAGTTGATATTCATTCAAAAAATATATATATATTAGTATTAGTTTGACAAAAAAAAATATAACATGGGCTAAATTTTTTTTTCTATACGAAACATTTTTTTATTTAAAATATAAAAGAGAAACAAATTGGAGACTCTAATTACGAACCCAAATAAGAAACACAATCAATTATTCACAGGCCTAGGATTTTTTAGTGGATCAGAAATTGAGCAAGCCCATTAGAAGAAGTAGGTAAGTGACGTACTAATTATTGAAAATGTGTTGCCGATGATAGATCTCCAATTGATCGAGCTTGGTCTTGGTGGAGTTTCTTGTTCCTCTCATGCCAAATTTTATACTTTGAAAATTGCCAAGAGAGTAAAATAGGGATTGTCAAGTTCGAGAAAGAAATCGATCAGTTTTAGACTATGAAATGAATAAAAAGAAGAAAACTCGGAGGTTTGGAAAAGTAAATAAATCGAAGTTACGTTAAAAATGTTAAAAGTGTTTTGAAAATTAGAAATGGTAGGAAAAGGTAATAGAGTGTCAACAATATAGAATTCCAATAGAATTTTACAAAACAAAAAGAATTACATGTAATATGTTCACGAAAGTAATTAGGCGAACATTGAAAAGCGCAGAAAATTGACTTTTCTCAATTAGTGCATCACATTATTTCAGTTCTTCGTCAAATTTGTTGGCAGTTGCAGAAGAATTGACTGTATTCCCAGTTGCTACTGGCTGAGATTTCAAGCAGTCTCTTGATCTTGTCATGGGCTTCATTTAACATTATTTAAAAGCTCTAAGTTTAGACTGCATGACAAATGAAAATAAAAAGAGAAAGATGAATGGCATAGCTATCATGTTCAAAGAAGGTTACGTGAAACCAATTCTAGTTCCATCAAGTTTTTTCTTTTTAAGTAGATTCTTAAGATAAAAAATCAAGAAGTCATGACCAAAAGTATAGAAAGTAAATATTAAACCTGGAGATTTTGAATGGTCGATTATTGTTGTTGCACTTGCAGCTTTTGTTCATCTTTTAACCGTAAAAGTTAAGAATAGCATGTTTAACTAAAAACCTAAAACATACATTTACACGATCTATTCTCCATATCTTGTGAAAATTACTAATACATAGCTCTCGTGGACAGAATAGTTTTTGAGTCAATTAACACTTCCAGAAGTCTCTTAGTCTTACGGTCAATCACCTAAAGCAAGAAGCAAACCATCACAAAATAAACATTAACAAAGGTTTCAGAAAACATATATTAGGGGAAAAAAGGGCGGCGAGGAATAGTACGACAGTGGTGCAGCGAAGATGAATGATGTTCTCTGAAGAAATCAGCTAAGCAAATCCATCCAATAGCTTTGACGTAATCGTACTCGGTCAAACAACTTCTTAAGAACATTCGAGACTTTCATTTCCACAGAACAACTATATCGGTGATGATGATGGCCTCGTCGCTTCCTCTTAGTTTTGTTGTCTTGAGAAACCTAACGCAATGGAGATGGAGATCGAGACAGAAGACGATCAGGAGAAATGGATTTATGACTTTTCAAATATGTTTTTGTAGATGCAGGAAATAGAAATGAATGAGAAGTGGAAGTTATTGTCTGAAGGAAAAAAAAGGTTTTATGGTTAAAGAGAAAAGGAATGGAGAAGGGATATAGTTGGGAAGAGAAACCATATCGTTCAAATGTTTTTTATATTTTAAAAGAAAACCAAGAGGAAAATGGAAAGAGTGGAGAGAGAAGGGTGATAACGAAATATTAGGGATTGATTGTTGTTCGTCTGATTTTAATAATTTTTTTTTTATTAGTTTGGTTTTTGCCATTAAAAAAGTAAAAAATTAGAAAACGTAAAAGAGTATTTTTTTGGGGTATGTGACACGTGTCAAAAAATATGGTTTGTTTATTGAGAACTAACTTGTGTTTTACTAATATAAGGATATATATATATATATAATTTTAAAAGATTTCCTACATATTATATTATTTAATCTAAGTTAAAATGAATAGAGTAGTCTAAAATTTTGTAAGAAAACTAAAACAAAATAATTTCATGGTTCCAAACCAACATATATAATATTGGTGATAAAAGAATTTAATACATATAGTAAATATGCTAAGAGAATTGTAATGGTAGTAATTAAGATTTGTGTAAATGTAATTAAGACAATGACCCTTAGGGAGAAAAATCTGTCGGTTGAACATGCGTGAGGGACCAACCAATGTAAGCGACGTCCTACCAGACAGAGAAAAGTTCTACAATCTTCTTTATTTACATACGAAGAATTTAGATTTTATACCATGTCCGACAATATCAAATCTAAATTTTAAATCATAATTATACTGGATAGGTCAAATTTATATTTAAATTGCCGTTGACCCTAAACGATATTATTAAGTCAATCATATATGTACCGCCAATACTATTAACAATATTTTTTCTTTTGGAATGTATATAAACTATAGTTAATCAATAGTTTGGACTTAAATACAATTTTTTAAATCTGTACCAATCACGCAAACGTATACATACGGTGCAAAAAAATCAAATTTATGTTAAACTATATGCCTATAATATTAATATTCATGAATATCTTTGTTTTAAGGGATAATTTGCTGAATAACCAAATTTGTTAATTTTATGAAGAATATAACATATTTTTTTGATTATTTAAATTTTACATTTTTACCTTTACTAATAATTATAAAATCATATAACTATAACAACTTTCGCTTATGTGGGCAAGAGAAGTACCCACCAAATCGGTTTTGCTATAGGAAAAAACATGGTTACGTGTATAGCTTTTTAAGAGAGAGAGAGTACATCTTTCTAATCACTATCATAACCATTAGTTTTTTTTCAAATTATCTGCTTAAATAGTGGTTATCTTCAGAAATGCTCATTACTCAATTTAGACAGAAAAATTTACTGAAAATGTCTGAAGAAGGAGACAATGATTTCAGTTGGGGAAGTGTTCACGCATGGGTAAGAATTTCTATATGTATATGTCGAACTTATTATAGTATGATACATTATATATATGGTCTATATATATCAGATCTATTCTTGTTTATGTGCAATTCTTAGATTATTATCCTCATAATGGATATATAACATTTTTTTTGTCAGCAAACTTCTTCCAAAAGATAGGGTTTGTGATACATAGAATGACAACAATAATAATACATACCACAACCAAATATAACAAAAAGCATAAACTAAAATCCATCCTCATGAATGGATATATAACATATGACTTATTTTTTATAAATGTAAGGAAGACGATGTCGATAATGCTAGAATCGTGGTTGGAGAATGGATTTGTGTAGCAGAGGGTGGATGGTACTTTGATCCTCATTAATGGGGAACTGATAACTATGTCCACCTCTATGATGGCCTCACTCTCTCTGGATTAGTCGATTTGGTCAAAACTAAACTAGGTAGCAGAGAAGATAATGTGTCTATAAAGCTCTCTAACCAGTTTCCATAATGGGTGTCACTTTACGATGGCGAAGGAGCTGAACCTAGCTCTATTACCGAAGATGTAGATGTTGAGATCTACATTAGGGTGCGAAGGGATGTGGAAGAAGTAAGTATGTTTGTTACTTTGGATGATCAACCACCGCATGTGGTCAACATTCCTAGTAACCGAGTGGGAATTCCATATGTTGTTCCACATCCGCAAAACTTTCTTACTGGTGCTGAGCTAGAGGATTCCATTGGTGAATCTGATAATAACATTGACGAACATGTTGTGTTGAACACCCAAGAGCTGGGTGGAACAATTGAAAATCCATTGGCAAGTGTTCCAGTAGCAAGGATCTACCTGGGTATGAGTTCGTCGTTGGTGGTGGAAGTGTTTTTCCAAATAGACCTCCTTTCCAAGCTAGTAATTCTATTCCATATGCGGAGAACACCGATACTTTAATGACTGTTGCTGATAAGGGGGGAAAGGGGATTCAAGTGACACAAGAATTTAGATGGAAACATCATGTATCTAGATACCTGTTAGGTGAATCTTCTCGTAGGCGGTTAGAGTTCTCTGATTCAAGTAGCGATGATGAATCCACAGAAAGCGAAGATATAGATGCGCGTAGGACTTGTTACAATACAATATTCTTTGAGAGGTCCCTTGTATCGTTGGATGAGATAGTAAATGACACCAGTTATGATCCTACCTTGTTTTGGAGGGATGCACCTCCAATATTCAATGACGTATGTAAGCCAAGTGCTTCAAAGACTGAGAAGAAAAAATATGGTATGTATACTTACTTAGTAATTCTATTTGTTAAAGTGACTGTTATGCATATTTGTTAACAACTTATAGTATGTTTCTGATATAGTAATTCTATTTATATAAATACTGTTTCACGTAGACCTGGATACTGCAATGTTTGGCGTTTACTATGAAGGAAACAAGCTGTTTGTGGGGAGGGTTTTTAAGTCGAAAGTAGAGTGCTTGGTCAAGATTGTTATCTATGCTATCAACCAGCAGTTTCATTTCCGTATATATCGGTCGACTCCAAAATTTATGACACTGATATGCATATCTCCAAACTGTCCATGGAGAGTATATGTTGCATGTGCTGATATCTCAGGCATGTTTCAGATTCGTCAAGCGAACCTCAGACACAACTGTTGCGTGGATGATAGGAAGAATTAACACAAACTGGCAACAACACAAGTGATTGGTGAGCTGATGCAAGCCAAGTTTATTGGGATTAAAAAGGACCCAAACATTGGAGAAATCCAAAAGTATTTTCTTGATGATTTCCATATCAATATATCCTACTGGAAGGCTTGGAAAGCAAGAGAAGTTGCAATGGAGAACTTATATCGTTCTTGCTTCGGTAGTTATACACTATTGCCAGTATGCCATTGATTGTTGGAAAAGGTAAATCTAGGAAACTTGTGTTTTTTGGAGTTTGATAATGAAGACGGAGGTGTACGGCGATTTAAGTATAATTTTATTGCGTTTGCTGCATCTATTAAAGGATATAAATTAATGCGGAAAGTGATTATTATGGATGGAACCAGTTTGAAAGCCATATATGGAGGCTACCTATTGTCTGCTTGTTGCCAAGATGACAATTTTCAGATTTTCCCCCTTGCTTTTGGAATTGCCAATAGTGAAAATGACGATTCTTGGGAGTGGTTCATATGTAAGCTTAATGAGTTTGTGGAAGATTCAACAGATGTATTGTTTGTATTAGATAGGCACAACAACATATACAACGCCTTGGGAAAGGTACGTCTGCGGTACTAAACATATACTTAAATATTAATGTATTAAATAGAAAGACTATGCAAATAGAATATCTATATAAGTGTCAATATATGTACTTGCTATACGTTACTAGTCTTATGTAGTATTGTTATTTATATTAAGGTCTTCCCTACTGAGTTCAATGGGGCATGCACTGTCCATCTTTGGAGAAACATGATGTCAAAATTTAAAGCAAAGAAGATCCTAAACATGATGTCAAGAGCAGCAAGGGCGTATACCCAATTAGCATTTAATAAAATATTTCTTGAAATCCAGAATACTAACCCTGGTTGTGCTACCTACTTGGTTGATATTGGTAAGAATATGATATATGGTAATAGTATTACTATAAGTTCATGGTTTAACAGCAAAAGGATGATATAGTAATACTATATTTGTTGATATAGTAATATTATTCAAGGCTTCAATCATACATATTCAAATAGAAGTTATAATTAATATAGTATATTTACTATTTACTATTTCAGGCTTCCCTCACTGGGTTATGAGTCATGCAGTAGGATGGAGTTACAACATAATATATTCAAATATAGCCGAATCATGGAATACAATGTTAAAGGAGGCTCGAGAATACCCCATGATATGTATGATTGAATACATAAGAACAAAAGTTATGGGATGGTTCGCGAAGAGAAGGGATACAACCACCAAACACTAGGGAATTCTAACTCCCCGTGTCAGTGCAATTGTTAATAAAAACTTTGAGGCTTCTGGTTCAATGTCGAATAGACCTATTTCTAAATACGAGTTTCAAGTTACATAAAAGATTGGTGACTGTTTCTGTGTTCACCTAGGCGAGGGAACGTGTTCTTGTTCAAAGTTTCTGACGTTAGGAATATCGTGTTCACACGCGATTGCATGTGATGGCCATCTTACACTGTCAATATCTCAACTTGTTGCAAGTGACTACCATATTCCACTTGGGTGGCCACATCACTCTGAAAAGATATATCCAATCCCATCTGTTGAAGGAGAACTTGGTCTTGTTAATGAAACATAAGGAGCTATTGGAATCCTCTCCGTGCTGTGAGGAGTCCTCCCGGTATACCTAAGAAATTAAAGATTTCATCATAAGGAAAAGTTAAGGTAAATATTCTATTTTATTTATAGTAAATAGAAATACTATTTTAAGTTAAATAGACAATGACATGTATATCTCAACACTATAACAGAAGAAGATGTCTAAAAGCAAAAGAAAATGCATCCAATGTTATGGTACAAGCCATAAAAAAGCATTTTATAAGAATCCCATATAGGTGTGATACCTAAGATATGTTATGAGAGGGCAAACACCTATTTATTTGAATTTGATGGAATGAACATGTAAGTATATTGGAGTTTTGGAAGCTCAAGGTATATTTGGTACACACTAAGCATCTTAGTGATATCCAGAAAATGAAAGGTATATTCATAGTATGTGCAATATACCTTGATATTTTTTTGGATTACATAGTTGTTCTATAACTATGTAACGTGTATACACATTATTTGAACAATGTAATGGCCATGTACCCTTACTTTTGATATAGTTAAATGAAGTCCCCTTTTTTGGAAATATTTATCACAATATATAGTACGCTTTAGTACTAAACGCCTCAACTTACAAGTTATATCCTCACTTTGATTCATCGTATTAACTTACGAGTTTTGAGTAGTCAATATTGTACAATATTACTATATATATAGATTATCTACACGATGTATCCTATTATAATGTAGTTAGTTGTAGTTAGTGTGTTTTGTGTAGATATATTTTACATGAAAACATGATATATAATAATCCACAATCTTAGCATTAGGCAATACATGAATACTACAAAGTTTAAACATTATGTGATTGTATACAATTAACTAGGTGGTATAACACACAACAAGTATGTAATAAATAGAGAACATTGTCTATTCCGTAATTGCTTCTGGATTAAATGCCTTAAAAGTCTCGAGAGCATAATTTTTTGTAGCAACTACCAAATCAGAATTTGTGACATGTCGACACTGCTTAATGTTACCCAACGCATGCTCCTCCATTAGACCCATAGATGCAATTTCAACCAAACCTGTAAAGGACATAATAAAACACATATTACTTAACTTTTATATAGTATGAGATATGGATTGAAAAAAAGAGACAATTGTTTAAAATGTACCTGGTGGTGGATCCATGCATCGTATTTCTACATGAGAATACTTGAAAGGATCGAGCGGCTCATTCTTTACGACATCTTGTTTCCCATGTTTTCTTATCATGTAAGGCACCATTACGGAAATTGGTTTGACAGCCTTGGTCATCTTCTTCTCATTGATCTTTGAATAGTGTGAATCAAGAATCAAGATATCCTTCCCTTTCAAGTCAATCACAATCCAAACCAGTGTTGATTTTCTACTAATAGTGGAGTGTATAGTATATCCACATCAGTGAACCACTAAGGGCGGCTAATGAGGGGGACTTTGGATGCCGAAGAGAACTCAAAATTCTGCTTCTTGTTCTCTTGAGTAAAGCTAGTCTGTTGGCGTTGTAGCTCCAAAACTAATGAAGAAACTATGAAATAAACCTGCAGTCTGCCATCCGGTCTCGACGAACTTGGATGAACTTAACCAATGCATTGGCACCCTATAAAGTGGACCTTCTATTAATATAGTAATTCTAAACAATATAGATATACCATTATTGTAATACATTACCAGGCTGTCCAGAATATGCTAACCATCTATCTTCTCCAAGAAGATGCAGATGGTCCGGTTGTAACCTATACGGCAATCGTAATGGTAGCCAACCAAATTCATTATCAATATAGAATAGTAATATAAATAATATATATCATTGTACTTGATCGGAATAATTAAGTTTAGATGCTACGCGTTGTTCAACATCAGCAACGACATGAACATGTGGTATATGCGTCTCTTGGCCAGAGATGATAACGTAATAAAAAATAATACGATTACCATTACATAGTACTACTATATGTATAGTACAACTATACATACATATAACACAATTACACATATTGGCAATATCAATAAGTCTCGTATGCTAAAATAACAGTACCTTTCTTGTATATGCATGTTCTGTTGATTTTGCAGGGTCACCAGCAGTGGTTGATGGTACAGATGATTCATGTGTCACCTATATACAAAAATATAAGACAAAACAACAAGGCACAACTTGCTATTTAATAAGAGTACCATATAAATAGAAATGGTATGCGGATAAGTACATATATATATATATAGCAATATAAACCAATGCAATAACAATACCACTCCAGTAGCAGGCAATACGGTCGTGAGAGGTTCGACAAGCAGTGCATGTACGGAATCCGATGATTCTTGTTTATATCGGAGAAAATATTACTGCATTTGGTACATTTAATATAGACTTCACAAGCTAAACCACATAATATTTTAAAATTTAATTATTTGACAGTATAAGTGCCTTAACGATTACACAAATACCTTAGGATCATCAATAACCATTTCGAACACTACTTCTTTAATTTGCCCGTCAATGCATTTCTGTAATGTCGGTGTTTGATGCACAAGCCAAATAGAAAAACATATAGAGTGCGACAATATGATACATTCATATTATATATATATATATAGGTAAATCGCATATACCTCTTCAGTCGCTTGGTCCTTGCAGACATTAGTTTTGCCAGCGTCCCCAGCGCTATTATCGTCTTGAACCCACACAAATATCTGAAAGGTTGTATGTATAGAAATTATTAACCGTGTAAAATATTTATACATGTAGTCAAATATTATATATTAGAACGGTTCATATTACTGAAAGAATTCAAAATATGTTACTGTGTTCACACCGTGGTCTATTGCATTAGCATTGATAGTAGGCTCCAGAACAACTTGTGATTAGCTGAAACAGTGTGTTTACATTAAAGAATATATTACATCACTAGGAGATATAGGAAATACAATTAACATGTTCCACATAAGCATTACCGATGAAGTATCATCCTCAGTTGGTACATGTACATCCTTCTCATTATCATTGCATCCTCCTTTTTTTATTAGTTAATACCAATAAAATATATTACAAAGTATAATAACTATTGCTAAGCTTATAGTATTGATATACCATATTGACAGCCTGATCAATAGATGCAGTGGTGTCCGTACAAGTACCATCCAAGTTCAGGTTTTATATTATTAAATAAACAATATTAGTGTCATGTACGACATAATCAATACAGTAATATATATGCAGTTGAATCATTATCAAGTAATACCTCTATCATATGCTCGCTAGATTCGTCCCCCTCTCCGACATCTCGAGTTTCAGGTACATGGCCATGTGCAAGGTCATCCTATACCAAAAAGTGTGTAAACTATACAAACTAACTACAATTACTTAATAGAAACTCTATTTATTATAAATGTATTGCATACACCGTCAGTTGCTGTATCTTCAACATACTCGCTTTCACGGATGTCAAAACAAACTTGCTTGATAATATCGCCAGCATCTCCTACATCACCTCGTGGGCGGAGACCACTACGACAACCACTTGTCCTCCTAATGGCCGGCGGGAGGTTTGCTACATTGAGTGTTTGAAACAAGTTATACATATGTAGTAATACTATTTGTATAATATTCTTTATGTTTTAGACAAGTAACACTTATGTAGTAATACTATTTGTATAGTATTTTTTATGATATGACAGTTCGTAAGAATAATATAGTGTCGCATCTAACAGTACATGTTTTGGCTTTCTTGGCTACTCGTGCATCTGCTGCTTTAACAATATCAAATTGCCTCTTGCCCTTTGATTTCGTACTGCCGGCAGTTGGGATTCGCCTTTTTGAACTTGTTTTCCGCAGAGGTGAAGCACGGGGAGTAGGCTCACCGAGAAGTTGGCTCTTTAATGTAGCAAGCTGGCTGTTTAACTGATCACTAATAATCCGAGTATGATTGTCCAACATTGCCGAAACTCTCTTCTCATGATCAAATAAAGCCAACCTAATAATGCGACCGATGTCCATGTCACCAAGTATATTAGAGCGGCGATCACCAGACTGACCAGGTACGTTGTCGTGTACAGGAGAAGACTCCCCTCCGTATTCTGAATCGTCATCTCGAGCTTGCCCTTGTTTGGTTTTTTTCCAATTAACTCTTCAAGGCTAGCCGCTTTGATACCACATTCCCAGCAATTATGCTCAAAATGATGTAACTCTGTTATGTATTTCCCATTATGTCAAGCTCGTCATCGTTTTCTTTTTCGGAGAACAATGTATCATCATCTAAAAGATTGCGGTTCACACACAAAATGGATCGCACTATTGCCTACATATAGAAAGTCTATTAGATGTAGAAGACTTATGTGTAATAGTAATACTATAAGTATATATACATGTCCTTTTTTGTCAATGATCATAGCTGTGTTCACATTTACGCTAACAAGTATTTGCAAGACGGCATTTATTACTTCAGTTACTGGAAGTTTGTCTTCGGGAGTATCATCGGTGTCGAGCCTCAACATGATAATAGAAGGACACCAACATAAAATGACCAAAATAAGTGAGTGAGAAAAACTTTGAATCGGTGTTGTATCTTGCACTAATTGTTCTACTGTACGAAACTTCCCACTCTTCACGGTCATCAAGAATGAGTCACGTCCCCAAGCGTATGCAAGGAATGCGTCAATATCTGATAGCTTTGCAACCCAATCCCTTGTTATGTGCGTCTTGCTGGATGAAGGACACAAAACTCCATCTACAAGAAACAAAAAGGCCAATTTCAATATTGTTATTCTATCCTTCCTCTTCTTCCCAAGTAGGAGCATATCATTGATATGGTCAGTGGTCACCTTATCCATTTTGCCAAACAGAGATTTCCAAATCTCATCACCTGTAGCAGAAACTTTACCTTTGCCCTTTTCCCTAGTTGTGGATTGGGTTCTACTTCGACCTTGATATGGTCCAGTCTTATCACAGTTCAACCCCGTAATCAATGTGAAATCCTCAATACCAAATCTAATTGGTTTGCCATAATATAACCACCACCTCTCGTACTTCTTGTCTGTTACAAGTTGTCGAGATAGTAGATAGTGGAGGAACATAACTAAGAAGGTATGATTATCCATGCATAAAACCTTTTGAAATTGAGACTCCATCAACAATTCCAAATCTGCATCATCCTATGCAGACTTTACAGTCTCAATACAGCGAAGAGTGAAATAGTTGTTGATTCTCCTCTTTCCACTAGGTTCATAGCTAGTCTCAAACATATGCTTATGAAGGACTTCGTCATCCATATCTTGTATAACCAATATGTATACCATAGACTTACTATATTAATCCGAGTAAATGTCAAGCTCTATTATTACGTACTTACATATAATACATACTTTACACCAAGCTAGTTGCACATCAGTACATTACTAAACATCACTAATAGGTAATAACACACATTCAAACAATGAACAGACAGTATATGTTAAATAGAAAGTTTATTCAAATAATCAATTTTAATATCACAAATCATTATTTCGGTAATTTGAATTTGGGTGATGGCATATAGCATATCGATCAACATCTGACATCACGCAAATATGTCAAATCGCATTGAACCACATATGCCAAAATTAGAGAAGGTTATAATTTCTCTATATATAAAATACATAAATTCTATACTAAATGCCAATGTGGATATGCAATCAGGCACATATACATGCAGTAGGAGTAAGATAGCACAAAGACATGAATAGAAATTGAATACCTAATCAAAAGGGAAAACAGTTTCCGAAACCTACAAGTTCAAATTACTCACGGATTATGAAATTGAATGTGATAGCATGCAGACATACACAAGAATAGATACATTGACCGGAAACAATGGAAGAATCACAATAAATCAGGTAGCAGATAACCGCCGATATCACAATTGGAAAAATAGAAAATAAAGCGATAGTTACTTACTATTCACCCTTCGCATGTATAAATCAGAAGTACATATGCAGTTTGTTCGGTCAGATTTGATGAACACGAGTTACAGGAACAGTAGAATAGGAAAAAATGCAAAGAAGCGAAGAACAAGAGAAACTGATTACAATTTTGAAAATAAACAAAAAGTAGGATTATAAAATATAATGAAGAAAAGAAAACTGCCCTGAGTTGACATTTATCTATCTGGATATTTTTTTTCGTATAGCAACAGTAAAATAAAGGGCAGTAGTGTAAATATTGTATAAATATACACAATATTTCCGTTGACTAGGGTATTGGGCCATGGACTTAATAAAATTAGCATAAGTGGTTGTTCTACCAAATTTTCCTTGTTTCAAAGGGAGGGGAGGGGAGGGGAGGGAGGAAGAAATTCCAATAACCATATAATAAATATAAAATTAAAAAGATTAAGTTTACGAAAAAAGATATATTGCATAATATGTTTTAATTATCTACTCTTTATTGCTAGTGTCGTGCTTAAACTATTTAGTGTCTACACCAAATAAATGAAATATAGCTTTCAATATTAAAAATTATTAAAATTAAAGGAAAAATGTTTCGAAGTGTAGGTAATAGTATTAATGAAATAAAAGTTCTACTCCATTTATTTTCTTCTAACTTATCATTTTCACCAATTCTGTAAAGTTCTATAAAATCGAGTTATCAAACTAATTCTTTGACAACAAAAATTTCAACATCACTTGTGCACATAAATAAAAATTATTCATCAATTTAAAAACTTTAGCCTAATTTTTCTAACATGTGACCTTCTTAATCAAAAAATTTTTGTGTGGTTTCGGGCAGATGCCCATTTAAGATATATCGAGTCGCATGTTTTCTTGTTTTGAGTTATTTTAGGTGATTTGGAGCTACGTATGGAGGATTGGAGACTTGAGTATGATGAACAAGCAAGAATATGAAGTAAAATGCATTAAACAAATAAGAAAACCTGGTTGTTGAGAACCTTGACCTCTTTGGTTGAGACAAAGCCTTTAGAGAACCGCTACTACGTGCTTGAGATTATTGATCGATGAGAGCCTTAACATGAACGGAATTGGATGAACTTTTGACACACAATAGCTACAATAGTTATCTTTCATTTGGTGATAGTTTGAAGTCATTTGGACAAGCGGTTAGGAAGGTATGATAATTTTACTCAAGATAGGTTATTCTGTCGCAAAAATTATGCTAAGGCTCTCTAGTGCAAGTATCATCGACTCCAGCTCGACTCAACCACCTCGAGGATTCAAGGGCGCATGGACTCTCTTTGGATGCTCAGTAGTTCGACCCTAGAAGTTCGACGGATCAAACACGCGTGAATGCATTATGGATGCTCAGTAGTTCAACCCTAGAAGTTCGACGGATCAAACACGCGTGAATGCATTATGGATGCTGAAAACGTTGACCTCTAGGCTGACCACACAAACTCGACCTTGCAAACACGGGTCACCACTTCTGAATGTCCAAAAGGTCGACCTACAGGTCAACTCCAACACCTCGACTTCAGCAACACACGCTTTTATTCAAGTTATCCGACCCGCTTTGTCCCGGGTTGACCCCGTTTTGTTTTTAAACTTTAAAACCCTATTGTTTAAAGGTTTAGAACATCAAAGCTTTAATTTCTAGCCACCTTAGAACATATTGAGAGAGAGTTTGAGGGAGAGTACTAGAGACCCACTTGGATGATCTTCCTTGGATCATTTCTTTGATTTCATTGAAGAATCTTTTTATCATATCTCTTCTCTATTTCATTATGTTCATCTCTGTTTGTTTTGTTTTGATTTCCTTTCAAGTTATGAGTGAGTAGTTGATTGATGGTTAGGGTTAGATGATTGATTTTTGATTCTTAGGTTGTTAGATTCCTTCATATTATGTGTTTTTAATGCTAGATTTAACTTGGCCATTTGAATCTAGAAGATAAGAAATTTCATGCCCGAGAGGTTTTTGTGAAAATTCACAAATAACCTTTTTATGAGGTTTTCTTCTGTAGCCATTGAGATATGAAGTTAGAGTGAGTAGTGGATTTACTCGACTTGTGTTTAATGCTTATTTATCTTTGAATTGACAAATGATAGTTTAGCTCAATTGATTGATGATTAATATAAAGGTCAATGCGATGAGAGTGAGTTGATCTAGAATTGTGTTCCATGTCCTAGGTTGAGCTTCATTGTTATTTTAAGCATCATTAGTTGGTTGTGTTTCCCAATTGATCGTTTTTCTAATCAAAGATCCATTGCTTTTATTGATAGTCTAAGTTTGATCATTGTTGTTTGGGTTTGTTTAAGTTTGTTTTGATATTGAGTTTAGTAGTATTTGTGTTTAAGCTTTGTTTGGTTTAATTTTAGTCTTGATCTTGTTTAAGTTTGAGTTGTTGTAGTTTTAATTCCCAAGTTTGGATTGCTTTAGCTTAAAGTTGAATCCAATGGTCTTAATGTGTTAGTTTTAGGTTTCTTGTGGATTCGAACCTTAAACGCTTTCAATGATGGTTGTTTGCGTTTGTTGATTTAATTGTTTGTTTAAAAGCAAACATCAGAGATTGAATATCTATGGAAACCCTAAAAGGAATTAGATCCTCTATCCGCCTATAAATATATGCCTTTAGCCCATCATAAAGGTAATTACAAATAAAACCTAAAAGTAACACATAACATCAGATTATAGGCAAAAGGAGAGAAATCTAAAAGTCCTAAACCTAAAGGCTTTTCTGAATATAACTTTGCTAAGGTTTCTTCTAAAACTTGGTGGATTTATAGTGGTGCTAATGTACATGTTACCAATTCCTTGCAGGGATTTCTTACGACTCGGACCATAAAAGCAAGTGAAAGCTACTTATTTATGGGAAACGAAGACAAAGTGCCAGTTGAAGCTATTGGCACTTATCGTCTCATTTTAGATAGTGGATGTTGTTTGGATTTACTTCAGGCTCTTGTTCCATCTATCTTCTGTAATTTAGTTTCATTAAGTAAACTTGATTTGGTTGGTGTTCATTCAACTCAAAGATGGTTGTTTCAATTTATTTCTGAACTCCAATAAAATTAGTTTTGGAAAATTAATCGATAGTCGTTATATGTTAATTGTGCCTGATCAGACTTGTGAAACATATCTTACCCTGCGAGCTAATAGTGGTCTTAAGCGTAAAACATGCGAATGATTCTTACTTTCTATGGCATAAAAGACTGGGACACATTTCCAATGAAAGAATTAAAAGGTTGGTCAAAGATTGAGTCATTTCGCATCTTGACTTCTCCAACAATGAAGAATGTATAGATAGCATTAAGGGTAAGCAAACTAAACACACTAAGAAAGGAGCCACAAGAAGTACACAACTTCTTGAAATCATACATACACATATTTGTGGATCTTTTGATGTTCCAACTTTTAGTGGTGAAAAGTACTTTATTACTTTTATCGATGTTTATTCACGTTATTGTTACCTCTATATTTTGCATGAAAAGTCTCAATTTGTGGATGCTATATAAGCATTCATTACTAAAGTTGAGAGACAATTAAATAGAAAAGTGAAAGTCGTTAGGTCTGATAGAGGTGGTGAGTTTTATGGCAGATATGATGAAACATGACAACATTCTGGACCTTTTGCCAAACTTCTCCAAAAATTAGGAATTGTTGCTCAATATACAACGTTTGGTTCTCCATGGCAGAATGGTGTAGCTGAAAGGCATATTTGTACTTATATGGAAATGGTAAGATCCATGATGAGTCATGCTAATTTACCTATATCCTTGTGGATAGATGCATTACAAACTGCAGTCTATATCTTGAACAAGGTTCCTAGCTAGGTAGTTCAAAAGACTCCTTTTGAATTATGGAAAGGCTGGAAACCTAGTTTAGCACACCTCCAAGTTTGGGGTTGTCCAGCTGAAGCAAGAATTTACAATCCACATGAAAAGAAACTGGATCTCAGAACGATCAATGGTTATTTTATTGGTTACCTGAGAAGTCCAAATGGTATAGGATTTATTGTCCACACCATAGTACAAGAATAATTGAAACTGGTAATGCCAAATTTTATGAGAATGGCAAAATCAGTGAGAGTGATAAAGTTCAAAATGTAGTCATACCAGAAGTTAAGGTGAATATCTCTTTACCTGGGATTCCGAATGTTTTTAGGAATCCTCCCATTTTTGAACCGTTAAACAATGTGAAAAATCATGTGGCCGATCATCCACTCCATGAAGAGAATGTCACCATAATGAACATGAAGCACAAGAGGAACCATCATTAAGACGGTCTGCTCATCAAAAGGACCATCTATTTCCGCTGATTATTTGTTTTATCATGTAGAATATGGTAAAATGAATATTAAAGATCTGATTTCTTATTCACTAGCCATTAAAGACGTTAATTCTGATAAATGGATTGATGCCATGAAGGATGCAATGAACTCGATGGCTGAAAATGAAGTTCTTGATGTAGTTCCTTTGCCAGAAGGACACAAAGCAGTCGGGTGTAAGTAGTTCTTTAAGACCAAGCTCGACTGTAATGGCAAAATCGAACGACATAAAGCAAGACTTCTAGCCAAAGGTTATAATCAGAAAGAGGACATTGATTACAATAAGACATTTTCCCCAGTATTGATTAAAGACTCTCTTAGGATTATCATGGCATTAGTAGCTAAGTATGATCTCGAGTTACATCAATTGGATGTGAAAACCGTCGTTCTTAATAGATACTTGGAAGAAGAAATCTATATATGGACTGAAACAACATGAAGGCTTCATAATCAAAGGTTGGGAAGACATGGTTTGCAGACTTAAGAAATCAATATATGGACTGAAACAAGCTTCGAGGCAATGGTATCTTAAGTCTAATGAAACCATTACAAAATTTGGTTTCACAGAAAACATTGTAGATCCATGTAGATTAATGGGAGTAAGTTCATATTTTTGGTACTATATGTTGATGACATCTTATTGGCCAGCCGTGATCTTAGTTTATTACAAGAGACTAAGAAGAATCTCTCTAAGAACTTTAAGATGAAAGATATGGGTGAGGCATCCTACGTGATAGGAATTGAAATATTCTGTGATAAATCACTTGGAATTGTAAGGCTGTCTCAGAAAGCATATATCGATAAGGTTCTTGAGAGATTTGGCATGATGACATGTTCTTCTAGCATTGTTCTTATGTAGAAAGGTGACAAGCTTAATCTTAACCAATGTCTGCATAATGAAATGGAACTAATGAAATGCAAAATTATCCTTATGCATCTCTAGTGGGAAGTTTGATATATACACAGGTTTGTACAAGACCTGATATAAGGAACGTAGTCAGTATGTTGGGTAGATTTCAATGTAACTCAGGACTCGCTCATTGGCAAGCTGCAAGAAAATTGTTGAGAAACCTAACGAAAACAAGGAACTACATGCTCACATATAACAAATCAACACATGCACATATGGTTGCATTTTCAGACTTAAATTTTGGTGGATGTCATAACTCAAGGCACTGCACTCTTGGTTGTGCATATCTCGTTTGCGGGGGCGCTATATCATGGAAAAGCCAAAAGTTTAATTTACACATTCACCCGAGGTTGAGTACGTGGCATGTTACGAGGATTCTACTTAAGGAGCATGGTTGCGGAACTTTGTCTCTAAGTTTGGGGCATTAAGCTTTGTTGACAAGCCCTTAACTCTTTACTATCACAATTAAGCTGCAATCTTCTTCTCCAAGCATGATAGTATATCTAAAGGAACCAAATACATGGACCTTAAATATTTATCACTTAAGCAAGAAGTTAAAAGAGGAAATATTGTCATTGAACACATAGGCACTAATGATATGATAGCAAACATATTTACAAAAGGCTACCACCAAAGACTTTTAAGAAGCATGGTGAAAGTTTGGGTATTGAGGATAGTTTTTAATTACGATGTCTGAATTTGCCTATAACTGATATTTATTTATGCACATTATTTGACTTTTGCATCTTTTATATATTCTGTTTCCAATGTGCAAACATTATTGATATTGGTTTTATGACAACATAATACGTCTTTATTTAAGATATTACAGGACCATTACGATAACTCCATTAATTCTTATGGTATAGCTATGATGGTAGTTAGTGTAGTCGTGCATGGAAGGGATCATGTTTCAAAATGATATGCGACCGCCATGACTCTCATTGATTGCTAGATTAGCCAAGACACTTATGATGACCAAATGAAAATATAAATGTATCATATTATGCCGGCATTATGATTCCATACAAAAAAAACCTTAATCTTATTAACTACTGACCAAGTGAGAGACTGTAAGGAATATTATGTAATATTCCATTTCCACATTATTTGGCTTTTTAGTGATCCATTTTCATTGAAAATTGCTATTATTTAATAGATTTGGTATTTAATTAATATAGAAATAAGGAGTTTATTCCTAACAAATCTCTACTTTGATGTACGATTGAAATTGAATGGTTATGGAAACCCTAAAGAGGAATTAGGTCCTCTCTCCACCTATAAATTTATGTCTTTAGCCCATCATAAAGGTAATTCCAAATAAAACATAAAAGCAACACATAACGCCAGATTTATAGGGAAATGAAGAGAAACCTAAAATTCATAAACCTAAAGGCTTTCTAAAGGCTTCACAATCCTTATTTAGACGATGAATAAATGTAACTCTTAATCCCTTTTTATGATTCTATTATATGATTAGTCATGTTACCTAAAGGTCTTAGGGTTCATGTAAATTATGCTAACAAACTACACCTATGGCAATATTCAAGTGTTTTGAAGCACCATTAACTTAATCATAAAAAGATATTTTCATCAATTATATTAAAAACCATGATGGAATACGAATATTGAAGTTGGCGGAATATGAAATTTCTTTAGACTAATGGCTATACAAAAGAGTAAACTAGAGTGACTAAATGTTTCTTTATATCAAAAGATGGAATCTCGTTTTTTTTATTAAATAAATTATGATTACTCTTAATTTACGATAAATTTATGTGTTGTTAGATATTTAACTGGACATCAGATTGTATTAGTGTTTTTCTTTTTTTTGTAAAAGATTTTCTTTGTAAGTGATTTTTTTAACGATTCGATCGACAAAATTCTATATGTTTAAAATTAAATTTACTATCCTTTTTAATCTATTTTTTGTAGTGAGAAAATGTCGGTCGAATCTAAAATGTTAAAATTATTAGCTTGATTATAGTAAATGATCAAACCAATTTTAAATTGTTAGATTTCTTAACAACTAAGAATATTATATTATATTCAACTCAATTTGATACACGTTATTAATTGTTATCCACTTATCCCTTAGATGGTTATGGATAGAAGTTTTGTAAAACAGAAGATCAGGTTAATGTCCATGTGTCCATAGATGAGTTTATACCAAAGTTTAAAATTAAATGATAACATTAAGTTGGTAACTTACCAAGAAGAAATAAGATGGAAAAATATCTAAGAGGCTCGCACACGTGTATGTTGGGCTTAAAAGGCCTATGTTTGTAATACTACGCAGGTGTGGACGTATTATGATGTATAAAATACATCTTATGTTCTTGGCTAAACGCATATTCTTTATCTCAGTCTTATTTTTCGTCTTCATCTTCTTCTCTTGTCTCTGAACCTCTCTTTAAGGTCTCTATCTCTCTTTCTCTCTATACCTAATTATCATCTCTTATATGTATAATTAAGGTTTTCGATATATATCTGAGCTTAGATTAATTCCAAAATGCATAATGTTTTTTTTTTTTTAATTGATTGCTTTCTTTTGAATTTCATTTGATCAGAAAGAAGACAGAATTTGATTTTGCTTGACAGAGATGGCTACGGATTACAACAGAGCAGATGATTTCTTATTATCTCAGCAACAAGAGGTAAATTAATTGATCAATTGACAAACTTTTGATTGATTTTCTCTGATTTTAATGGGTTTTGTTTTTCCAAAGCTGTGGTGTAATCTTTAAGTTTTTTATTCTTCTTAAGTATATTTGCTCTTGAATCGCTCTTAAAAATTCTATAGATGGTAGTGAATCTGGGTAGTAATTAAAAAATAAAAGTGGAAGGTAAATTCCATTTCTGTAATTTTAAGAATTGACTACAATAAAAAATATTTTAAAAACTAAATGATAATTGTAAGTTAAGGTTAGACTTAGATTAGTAGTCAATAAGTCAAAATTGTTAGGGTAAGTTGCCAACCTAATCGTCGGCAGTTTCACAACGGCGTACGAAGTTATTTTCATCTTACTTCTACCATTCAAACATTGTTTTCTCTTTTACATATCTTTTCTGGTCAAAATTAAATAATATTACCTAAAAAAGCTTTATATTTAAACATTATACGACATAAAAACGATTTGCTTACTAAGCATCAAATAATTTTTTTTTATAATTTCCAAGTTAGTCTGATATAAGATATTTCCTTACATTAAAATCTTCTCAGAGATATTTTAATGAAACGGACGGTCGTGACTAGATAAACTTCATCTTCATATATGAATGAACCCTTTGTGAAATCAATGGTTTATTGAACTGCCACGTGTTCTTCATCCGGATCTTCGCCTTCAATTTGATCCGGTCCGCATGAAAAATGCCTATTTTCTTTTGGGAAAATTAGAAAAAAGAGACAAAATCACTTTTTTGAAACTAATCTTTTCCCTTTTTTCCAAAACTAAACCTTTTGTTCTTTTTTTAAATCAGACGTTTTAATTTTATTTCACATCATATTATTTTATTTTTCTCATTATTTGTTGTTCATATATCAATCAATTCTCATCCATTATTTTTTATTTTATCAATGAATTCACATATGTTAACATAACTTAATGTTGAATTCTAACTAGGATCTATATTAACTATAAAAAAATATTAAAATTACATAATGTAGAATCCAAAAACATATAGGTAAAAAACGTATTCTAGATTAGGTAGAAGACGTTTTCTGAATTAGGTAGAATACGTTCTCTTGATTCGGTATAACACATATTCCAAATAGTGTAAAATCATCATCAAATATGTATTCTAGATTATGTAGTTTATAAACAACTTAAAAGATGTATTTATATTATGTAGAATTGAGTAGAAGACGTATTCTAGATTAGGTAGAAGACTTATTCTAGATTGGGTAGAAGACGTATTCTAGATTGGGTAGAAGACGCATTCTAGATTAGGTAGAAGACACATTCTAGATTAGGTAAAAGACGTATTTTAGATTAGGTAGAAGATGTATTCTAAATTTGGTAGAAGACGTATTTTAAATTAGGTAGAAAACGTATTCTAGATTAGGTAGAAGACATATTCTACATAGTGTAAAATCATCTTCGAAGATATATTCTAAATAATGCAAAAGATTTATTCTAGATTATGTAATTTATAAACAACTTAAGAGATATATTCTATATTACCCAAAATTGGGTAGAAGATGTATTATAAATTAGGTAGATTTGAAAAATTATAATGGAAGTTTACGAGTCTTATGAAAATAGATGAATTGACAATTACACTTATTTGATTGAGGGAAAAATCAATTCAATATAATTACATTATGATAATGACAAACCATTAACTCGTCCTAATTTGGTTGATAATTCTGATTTTTTTCTTTTTTTTAATCTTAAATGACCGGCAAGTAAAAAATTTGTTTACCTATTTACAAAAAAACTACTATACTTATGTAAATAGTAATATAAAAATCTGAAAATAATCATTTATATTTTAATTAATATATATTTAAATTAAGAAATAGTTTTTGGAAAAGGTTTAGTTTTAAAATTAGTTAGAAAAAGGTTTAATTTTAAAAACAAGGTGTTATTTTATCCTTTTTTCTAATTTTCCCTTTGGTCTGTGCATTGTTGTATTTTTCCTAAATTTGTTCTCTGTCAAATTGTGAGCGGTTCATTTAACTTCTTTGGATTCCGATCAATCGGTTTATGAATACCGGTATTGAATTTGCTTTCCGGTTTAGGATTTGTCGGCAAATGTTTATGACTCAAGAATCAAGATGATCGTTCTCTTTTTGCCTCTCTTTTAAAATTTAAAGAACAAATTAATCACCAAAGCTATAGATTTCTTTAAAAATTAATTAATTATTTATTTCGATTTGTTTTGTGCTTATTAGTCTACCTCTGGTGCAAATAAATATGGAGGACTTGTGCCAAAGAAAAAGCCTCTTATCTCGAAGGTAATCTTTAACTTTAAGTAACCCACTCATTTCATATATTCGTATAATTTTAATTGTTTATATTAAAATTTTCAAAATAATGCAGGATTACAAACGTGCTTTCTTTGATTCAGCAGATTGGGCTTTACACAAGGTACATTAAATTATAAAGTCTTTTTGGTTTTCATACTCTCATATTTCAATCAACTTTAATCCTTTTTTCTTGGCATGTGAAAAGTATTATATATTTTAAAATTAAATATTGATAATGGACGTTACAGCAAGAAGCAAGTATAGATGAGAGAACAATAGCGGCAATAGAAAAATTAACACCAAAATTACAGGTACTTTCTTATTTATGTCATTAACTGCATTTAGTTAGTAATCATAATAATTCACTGAAAGTTTCGTGTAATATTTTAATTATATTTGCAGAGAACGCCTCGCAAGCAACTTCCACCAAGAAGACCCGCCTGTGCAACTGGACATGAGAATCTGGTGAGAAGAAATAACTTCATTTAAAGTAATCAGTACAACAAAGACTAATGTGTTATTTTCATTTTATGTAAATGCGATATATTAATAGTGATTGTTTTTAACTTTTGCAGACAGAGTCGAGCTTTTAGAGTACAATGAAAAGAGCTCGACGTGGAAACTGAACGTGATTGGTTTGGTGGTCGCCTACTCACGTGTTCCATGTTTTCCTTAAAAACTTGTTTGCAGTTATGCACAGTTGTTCTGCTTTTTCGTTCTTGGTCATAAAATGCTTATCGTTTCAATAAAATTCGCAGACAATTGTTGCTGTTTCTCTTTTTGTCTTTGTCTTTTCGTCCATAAAGGCATACATGAATATTGTGTAGTCTTCTACAAAGGATAAAAATAAGAAATTGAGGATATAAATAGGGCTTGTTCTTTTCCAGGTTGTTGGCAACTGTAACTAAAATACGTATTTTTTGGGGTTGTTGGTTTAGCAACCGGTTCTAGTGACAAGTCGTCAATGACCACGATCAAACCACTTTTTTAGTAGCAACTGGTTACTGTTAAACAACTCACAAAAAAATGTAGTAATGACCGATCTTTTGTCAAATAAAATTATTTTTGTCCAAAAAAATGAAAGACTAACAAAACTAATAATATAAAAACAATAAAAATATTGTAACAAAATTATTAAAATAAGTTAAATATAAATAAATTTTAAATTCACAAAAGTTTTGTTAAAATTTGGCAATAATTTTTTTTAAATAATTAAATATCCATACATAATTTATATATATATATATATATATATATATATTTTATAGTTTTTAAGAGTATAATTTAAGAAAATTTAAAATAAAATAGAACTATATATTTTTGTTAATTTTAAAATTTTTTGTTGAAAAAAGATTTGTTGACAAGAAATGTTTTTTTGTGGATGCAACCGTTATTTTTTCAGTCGCGGTCGTGAACACAAAAAAAATATGACTATAATTTCATTCGCAAAATTAAATAAATGGTTTAAATGTTAGAGAAGTTCATCTAAAATGTCTTCTATTTGTTGAAAATTATATGCAATAGCTCCAAGTTGAAAAGTTTGTAGATTAGCTTTTTTTTTTTTTTTTTTTTTTTTTTTTCAACTTAACTCATTATAACTCATACAAAAGCAGAGATCAAACCATCATGTTCACCAAAGCTAAAGACCTGGAAAACCTTCTGGCTGTGCGGGCTAGCTGATCGGCTTTGTGGTTCAGTGCTTGAGGGACCTTCGAAACGGAGCATGATCGGAAAGCTTCTCGAAGTCGTGAGAAATCGTCTAAGTAAGGTAGAAATGCAGGCCAATCATCTGAAGCCTCGATCATGTGAAGAAGCTCGGTGCAATCGAATAAAAATTCTACCTCACTTATCTGCATAGAGGAAAGATACGTCATAGCCCAGAGGAGAGCTTCAAATTCTGAGTGCAGAGCCGACAAACTACGTCTTATGCGTTGTGCTCCATAACTAACCCCGTCAATGCTATAAGGGTAAGAGTACCATCCCAAACCAGAGAACATATCTGAATCCTTCCAAAAAGTGTCAACCATGCACTGGTACCCTGAGAAGGCTGGATTAACCATCAAAGGTCTAGATATAGATCTTGAAACACACTAAGGCACCAAAGTATTGTTTCCTGTCACAAGGTTACTATTTTTATGTGCCTCTCCCCATGATTGTGCCTCAGATTCTGCCATTTGGATGATGTCCTTGGCACTTCTAACCTTGCTCGTGAAAGTCTTTTTATTCCTCGCTTTCCACATATACCATAAAATCCGTAGATTAGCTCTTTAGAAGACAAAAATAAAAAAAATGAAGAGAGTGTAGGAAAGAAAAAAAAACCGTAGGAAATTGAAGTGAAATAAAGAAAAAAAAATGGTGAATGAATGACTTTAGATAGATTATCCCCTATATCAGACATGAAAACTCAAAACAAGGAGACATGAAAATTGATATGGATATCATTTCCTATATCCACATCATCACCCACTTTTAAATTAATCTTTTGATTTTAACTAATAACTAAAATTTATAAAATTTAAATTCTAATTTTAAAAAAATGAAGAATTTATTGGACACATTTACTAATTTAGTTTTTAAATTAAAAGTAATATCACAAAAAATATAGAGTGAATTAAATAAATATTTATGAAAAAAACTAATTAAGTAAATAACAAAACATTTATAGAAATTAAGAAAATAACAAAAGGAGGATAAAAGACTAAAATACATTCCTCAAAATGTGATGGAAGAAAGAAGATAGAGCATTAAATGCTCATTTAATGCTTGGATCGCGTTTGTTACCTGGTATTAAATATCATACCAGGGTAACATATTTATTATCCGCTACGATAAAATGTAGTACTCGTTACCACATTTCTTACCTAGATAACATATTTGTTAGCCACGAATTGAAAATATATAACATGGTAATTAAAATATTATATGGTAATCGATATTGTACCAGAGTAACACATTTATTATCCGCTACGATAAAAATATAATACTTGTTACCACATTTTTTACCTGGGTAACATATTTGTTATCCGCTAACTGAAAATATATAACATGGTAATTAAAATATTATCCAGTAAGTCATATTACTTGGGTAATACATTTATTATACGCTAACATAAAATAAATAATTGGTAATACATTTGTTTCTGAGTTAACATATTTATTATCCACCAAATAATAAATTGGTGAATATATGTTTCAGTTACCCGACAAATATATATGTACCACATGTTATTAAGGTTTTGAAATATAGGGGCAAAATTGTCCACCGTGTGGTGAACATTCCGCTACTATTCATAGGTGATTCTGTCCCCTAATTATGCAAAACTTTGTTGCTACCTATTCAAATTTCTCAAAATAATATATATTCACCTCCAAGTGTTTCGTTCATGCAGATGATGTCTCTTCTTGTACCATATTCAATATATGTAAGAAAATAATTTCATACCTGATGAAAACACAACTAAGTTATCTTAAGCAATGGCAAATTTTACTCATTACATTGTCTTTAATCCAAAAAATATGATTTCTCTCTCTTATTTTTTCTTTTGAATCGATCATTTGGTACTTCCAATTTACCATTGGCACCTGATAAAATTTTATCTTCTCAAGTTTCCACCATATCAATGTAGTAATCTTTCATCTCTCTTGATTTAATGTGAAAACTGGTCGAATCTCTCAATATGTTGTGAGACTTTTGCGATTTTGGGAAGACCGTAATGTCAAGAAAGGCGGAGAGCTCATTTTTGTCAATATATTCGCTCCTTGATGAAAATGTATAATTATTTCTAATATTTACGTACAATAATTTACTTAATTAAGTCATAAATTTCTAAATACTTTTTTCATTTTTGCAATAAGATCTTGGCCAAAGGCCGAGTCACTAGATAATTTTCAATAAAGAATGAAAAGGCCGAACTCTTGGTCTTAATTCATAATTGTTTTGATTCACCATAATTTAGATTAATAGTGACCCAAGACCAAATGACGGAAAGTTGGGAAAGAAGCCTAAACGTACCGAAGGAGCAAAGAAAGATCCAATACTCTGTGGAACCTTTAGCCGCCAGTTTAGGAGACACTTCAACTAATTCGGTTCAACACTGGTGGAGAAAGCTTCCAGCTTGCCGCTCAGAGAAAACCGAATGGAAGCGAAAGAAAACAACAAGGATCTGAAGGTGGCTAACGGCTGCTTTGCTAAAAGCACATGCAAGTTAATTCTTAACTCAATTTTGTGATACTGCGTTATTATCAGGTCTACAAAATGTTGACTTACTTGTTTTTACTTGGCTAGATACCTCTTGATTCAAACAACCATGGAGAAACACTTACATGGTTGGTATATGGTCCACGTAGTTTTGCACAGTTATATACATGTTATATGGTGAATGGGGAACAATTCACAAAAGATCTATTGATATGAAAAGTCAGCATAGTGGGGTTGTTATGAGGCCACAACAGTCAATAAGTCTAGTGATCGCTCGCTTTTGTAACAACCAAATAAATACAACAAATGCGAACAACTAGTCGTTAGAAGCACTTGAGGTTTGAATCCTCAGGAAGTTTAAAACTAATAAAATCCGATTGCAAGGAATCGATTCAAGCTATAGAAGATAGATTATGGTTTTTGGTAATACTTGATGTAAGACCCAACTCTTAATTTTGGTTACAATTTTCGTGGCCCATAAAACCCAATAAGGGGAGAAAATTGAATTTTAATTAGAGAGAAAAAACTTTTAAAGAAATAAGGAAAGAATGATTCTATCTCAACCTCACCCCTAAACCTAGCCCAATCACCCATTAAAACCTCTCAAAGGTGCGCCGATTTGCCTTTTTTCCCTTCTTCAATATGCAAACTTGAATCCCAAAGCAAGCCTTTCAGTCGCCGGAATTCATAGAGCCACTTCTCAAAACCTAAATCTGGTCTGGAAAGATCTCTCTCTCAAGAATTTGTAGCATCAAACCGTTCGTCGATCGGAGTTGTATCGAGAGAGTTACAATTTGTTTAAGAACGATTTCCGAATAGATTTATGCGAGAAAAGATATATTGAAGCTGGTTTTGGAAAAAGAACACATCCAGGAGGGTAAAGGGACCTTCAAACTTTCAGATCTAGGTACATGTTAGAATTTGTGTTTAAGACTTTTTCATGCTTTTTTCTGTCAAATCTTCGGTCAATTAAGATGAAGACGTGATCTGCGAGTCTTATTGATTTTAGTTTAATTAAAGTTAGTATATTTAGATATTAAAATATTTATTTTAAATATTTTAATAAATATAAAAATAAATAGTATACTCTATAGATAATAATTTAGGAATTTATGATTGTTTGAAAACATGATAGTTGTTTGATTTGTAATTTATAATAAATAAATATATTTTAATATTTGAATATTATTGTGTTGTGACATCTCTTGATAGATGTAATATTTTAAGTGGTTAAAGAAAATGAAAAGAAATTATTTAAAGTATGTTGGAGTTGTCTCTTAAAGAGTTGTGACGTGGAATAAATAATTGGCTACAAGCCTGAATTCCTGCGAAAAGAGACAGATGGTTTGAAGTGGGCCGATAGGTACACTTCAGCCCAAAACCGTTGATGAGCCAAGGAGGATCGAGCTTTGGGCTACGGTCTCCCAACCGAGGGCTCTGAAGCCATCTAGAGGATGGTTGAGCCGATGTGTAGAGAGTTTGCTGCTACGACAAACCGACATGTTTTTTACAACTCGTTGAAAAACACAAGTTGTATATGTTTGCTTGTTGTGGTTAGGATATACTTGCTTTAATTAAGCTAGAGCTTTAAACCTTAGTGGGCATAATTAATCTTCTCACTGAGTAACTATACTCACCCCTCTTTTTTCCCTTTTTCCAATTCATACAGAGGTTCGTGAGTAGCTGGTTTGAGTCTTTTGGTTATTTAAATTTATTTATTTTGGTTTTATTTCCCTTCTTTTAAATGATATTTTTAGTTATTTTTCTTTATTTTAAACATTTCTATTTAATAAGTTTTATGTAAGATTTGGGGACCATTTTTGAATTAAGTTAATAAAGTATTTATTTGGCACTGGATAACACGCTGACTCAAAAGTTGGGAGACGGGTGTTACACTTAAAACTAACAATTTAACGAAAGCAAAAAGCAACAAACAAACAAGATTCAAATGATGGAAAACAATGAATCTAAGGCTAGACAATTGATAAAGGGAATAACAATTGATTCAAGATAGATTAGGGTTCATAACATAAACACCATTCTAGGACATGAGACTCATTCAATGTAGGTCAATTCACTCTTGTGACATCAACCCTTTATAAGCAATATGCAAACTAAACTCTCATGTGTCAACATAAAACTTAACAAGCATTAATAACAAGTTCACAAAGACCATTCTCCACCCTAACACTCAGCTCTCGCTGGCTGGGGAAGGAAAACCCACAAAAAGATTATTTCTGAAATTTCATCGAACACCTCTCGAGTGATAAACTTCCTTCCATCAAGATTCCTAGTTGATCAGACTAAACTAGCATTAAGAACACCTTAAATGGAGGATCTATAGATCTAGCAACCCTAACAACAAAAATTAATCATTAAACCCCTGATCTACCTAACCTTCAATTCATTAAGTGACTACTCACACATATTCAAACACAACTCAAAGCAAATGATTAACATGCTTAAAATGAGAAAGAGAAATAGAGAAGAGGTTAAGAAGAAACTCTTGTTAAGGGAATGAAATAGAAAAATGCTCATAAATCCATTAGAAATTCGTCAAAGTCTTCTACAAATCTCCAACAAGTAACCAAATGATAAAGTTTGAAACTTTCCCAAAATAGTGTATGAAAATGAGTTGGTGGCTTGGACCAAGGGTCATTGCCATCAAATAGTGCAAATGAAAACCCTAACAATATGATGGGTCGATTTGAGACAAACCAGGTCGGACCTAAGATAAAAGGCTATGTTTTGGTGACTCAACATCACTAGATGGGTCGTTACTAGCTTCAGATCAAGCTGCAAGTCGACTGGTTTCAGCCACGATCTCCTACAGAAAAGGGACTCTGGTTCGCGGCTGATACCGCTATGGCTTGGTCCTTCGGTGCGTGGACTTGACTCCATATGGATAAGGCAATCTGGCTGATGCTGAACGTCCGGATAGGTCACGACCTCGACCGGATCGGCCACGACCTCGACCGGATCGGCCACGACCTCGATCGAATCAGGCGCGACCTCGACTGATAGATCCTCATTTAAGTAAACCTCATCCCCCTCCATCCATGCATCCATGTTCTATCCCCATTCTATCCACCAAGGTTCCGTTCAACTAGAAAAAAAAATGCGACACTATAATCTTATACTCTAATGATGAAAAATGAATGCAAACCTACACTAATATGGATGAATATAAGACCTAAGTGATGTAAATTAGACTAAAATGCATGAAAAAGTGGCTAATTATAGTGTATATCATCTAGTGCAAAAGACACTGTACAAGTGGTGGATTTTGTTGCGTACTACAGTAGAATAACTAACATTAAACTGCTAGACTACAATGTTTTTTATGTCCCTTTGTTCCGGTGTCAATTAGTTGTAAAGGGTAATGGAGTGAAGGTAGATGATGGGTTCACACTTGTTAACATGAATCATAGTCAAGTCTCCTTTTCAAATGATCCATACTTTTTGGCATCTCAGGAAAAGAAATATGAATCATCAAGTTAGCATGTTGTTACTAGAGGTTCTTAAAGAAAATACAGTGAGAAAGACTTACATGATGGAGTTGCGAACATTGGGTCATTGCTATCAAGTATTGACATAGATTTTGAAACATATGTCGATATGGATGAAGTAGAACATGTCAAGATTGATTGTGAAGGAATTTATGTGTTAAATGTAGCTTCTTGATCATTTTATTTGATTTTGCCTATGTGATATATAATGTCTGATTGGTTATTGGTGATTGTTTTTGTCATTTTTTCAGGTGAACTAATATAAGAAATCAAAAGAAACGAGGAAGAAAACTGAAGAAGAAAGATCCACAAAGCAATGAGGATGTAGAACATATTGGTACTGTTCAAATAGAAGGCCCAATACAAGATGACTTCCCTATAGAAAACCAATTGCAAGATGATCCACCACCAACCGATGCAGATCAAAAAGAAGAGACACATAATGATCAGATTCATATAGAGGATACACAAAATATTTAGAATCATGTAACTGAAGCTGCTGATATAGGACTGAATGATGAAGAGCCTGAAGGTGAGCTTGAACTATCCGCAGATTATGGTCATATAGCTGAGCATACACATAAGATGCAATGAGGACCAATAAAGATGAAATAAATAGCCCAGGATCCAAATAGCAGAATTCAAGTAAACTTCAGTATGGTTAGAAAACCTTATGGTCCTAGTTCTGTTAAGATGTCATCATAATTAGGGTCATTAGTGCGTGAACATGTTCCATTCATGACCAAAAAGTGGACAACGATTAGTGAAGAAATGAAAACAGTTCTTTCAAAATCAGTTCAGGTAACAATTTCTTCACATTGATCTTAATTAATCAACTTGTTCTTTTTAATCTACACTTTTATTTTTTTGTTATTAAGTACATGCAAAGTTTAAGCTAGAAGAATAATATAAAAAGATTGTAGTTCTTAAGCAAATGAGATGTTTGTGGAGGTCATCGAAATCATACATAGTTTCTAGATTAATAAAGCTGAGAATAAACAATAGAGGATGAATTTCGGCCTAAGAATATATCACCATTTGATTGGCGCAAATTTGTAAAGATGAAAACTAGCCAAGTATTTAAGTTATTGATATTATATAAGTACGTTTATTTGATATATAATATACTATATAGTAACATTGAATATGTTAGGTTGCGAGTGATAGTTACAAAGAAAGAAGGAGCAAGTAAATTCCTCATGCATGTAGTCGCAAAGGGATGGTTAGATTAGCATAAGAGATGGTAAGCAAATTTTGATTCAGCTTACTTTTAGAGATGTAATGTGTAAATTGATACTATATATTCTGTTTTGGTTTTAGAAAAATAATAGTACAGACCCATCTGCAGTATCCAGATTAAAGGTTTGGGTTAGGTCACGCAAAAAAAAGATGGTACACCTATAAATAAAAATGCAACTGAAAAATAGTTGTATATTTTATATTATAGTGATTCTTTTTTGGTATTGTTTGTTTATTAGTGAGTTGTATTTTTCTTTTTTTTGGGCCGCTGAGATTCGTACTAATGATACTCCATCCACATCAACATATGAATTATAAGACATACTTAGCCAACTGTTAGGAACTGATAATCTGGGTCGAATGATGGTAATGAGTAGAAACATGACTAAGATCAAAATTAGCTTGTTTCTAGGCATAAGTATATTTCTCAAACGATAGAGAATCATGTTCATCTCCAACAGAAGGTTAATAAGTTACAAGATGTGATTTCCAAAATGAATAACGAGGTTCGACACTTCTCTGTAATACTCTTGCAGTTGTCGGCTTACTCATAATTATAAATGACTTGTTTCTTTTGTTACATTACATAGACAAGAACGAAAAGTTGGTGATAACTCAGCTGCAAGAGTAAGTCATTCATATGGGACCCGTGATACCTTTATTCATTAACCGTCTAACACTTTTTTTACTAAACATTGTTTAGAGTGTGAACAAAAGATAACAACCAAAGTGTGTCTTGATTGATTGGTGTGGTGGTGATGATATTGTTGCTGAAGGGCGTATTATTTCTGATGATTTGAATGACATAGTAAATGAAACTAACCTAGGGCCCTTCATATGTTAAAGTACTAGTTGAAACTGCTATTGTGTTGGATGCTTTCCTTTGGAGACTTGCGACTAAAAGGTCCATTATTAAGGAATTTGTTGAACAGATGAGTGCATTGCCTGCTTTAAAGTATGTTAATCTTGAAAAGGGGTTCCAACCAGAAGACATAACACCACTGGTCAAGTACATTATGTATAGAATCACTTAGCATTATATAGGATCATGACATATTAACATACATTGATTGTTGATTGAATGTGTGTTTACAGAGACCAAGAGTGAATTTTGTAAACAAATGCAAACTACTAGATTTGTCTAGAGATCATATAGTAGTTGCTGAAGGACGTTGGCAAACAAAAGAACATAAGGCATTGGTTAATGTACTACCTCTAAGACCGAATGCAGTTAAAGTTTTTGTCGATGTGGTGCTTATGTCGGAACCATTCATATGGAGGCCTACAATGGATGTGACATACCTAGAAGGCTGTATGAAATCTTTTGTAGCATGGCTTGCAACCAAAGTTGTGTATGAAGACATTGCGGATCTAACAGGTCACAAATCTCCTATTCAGAATGTTGAGTCGAGAGTTAAGTCATCACAAGAAAAATCAACATCAACAAGTCAAAAATCTCCTATTGAGACAATTCTAGGAGCGACCACAAAATCTGCAACAACATTTTTAAAATCTTTTACTGAGAAAGCTGCAACAACATGTCTCAAGTATCCTATAAAGAAACTAGCTTCCCAATCCCCTACTCGAAGATCTCTGGTATTTCTTTTTGGTTATGATATGAAGTTGTTCTGGTTGTTATGTGTCATATAGTATGATGTTCATATTTGTAATCATGGCAGCGTAAACATGGAATTGGAGTTATCAAAGGAAATCAAAATTGCAAGTTACTGGATGTTGGCGGAAAGAAGCAGGTTGTGGCTGAAAGACATGTTTATTCGATCGGCTCTGATCAAAAGGTACAATTTGCTTGTTTGGGGTCTAATTCAGCTAGAGTTTGGATGGACATATGGAGAGTAGATGATCACTAAAAAAATTATAGGTATTGATAGCATAATACTATTATAGTTTTTTGCAGATTTTGTTATCTATATAATAGTGTTTTATACGCGCTAAGCTTATTAATAGCAAAACGGAAAAATAAAATATGTTTGGAGGAAACATGTTTTCACACTTAGCCATTTTTCAGCTGAAAATATTTCTCCTTTTACAATTTCCCCCCTTTTCATATTGTAAACCCTAACTTTTAAAAAAATTCAGAAAGATAAAACCAATCATTCTTCTTCGGTTTCTCTCCCCGTAGGCGATATTTCTTCTTCTCTGGTTGCTCATCTACTCGAATCTAAGCTCAATTTTTGCAATAAAGTTTGGCTTCTCTACTCCTCTACTCAAATTTAACCTCGATAAAGTTTGACGAAACACATGTTGAAGAAGGTAAGTCTCATATGTCATATATTAATTTATTCGCCTTTAAGTTATTAATAAAGCATAGAAGTCTCAATACACCAACTCAAAATACGGTAATAATAAACCCCCTACAAAACAGAGTAAAATTACTTAAAAAACTCGGTAGAACCGCACTATCTCCTCTTTGCCTCAACCAATGACGCTAACCATGATGGAGGACTAACGACAAGATATGATGTCAGTTTACCTTCATTAGCAATACTTTGAGCTATTCGACAAGCCACCTTCTTAGCACTGGCAGCTGATATATGAATGCTCCACCTTGATAACCGCTGACATAGAATTCAAAATTTGTCAAGGAAGGATCTAAAATTGGGCCACTCTTTAGGATTCTTCATAGCTTCCATTAGAGACCTTGACTCTGATCAGAATTCCACATTATCTCACTGTAGCTCCACTGCACTTTGCATAGCCCATAATAAGCCTTTAAAGTCAGCAGTGAGCCGGTCTTGTGCTAGGCTAATGGCGTCTCTAGCATAATAAACCATGACACTTGTATGATCTCTAATACTCCAAGACACACCACACAAAGCATTTGGGTGAACCCAGGACATACAAATATTACATTTAAGAGTTCCTCTATCAGGCTTTACCCACTTAACCACGTGTGACATCATTGTTCTAACCCTTTTGTTCGCATATGTATTGGTTTGTATTCACTTGATGCCATAACTCCGCTTCTTCTATGGACTGGGCATTTAGAACATTAGTTTCATATCCTTTTCGGTGAATAATTTGGCATTTCTCTGCTTCCAGATTTTCCAAAGAATCTAAGGGAGAGCTAATCTACATCTATGATAACTTGACTTTGCCTCCAATTGACTCAGGAAACACTTGATATACTGTTTGATTGAGTGTGCAACAAAAGCATCTGATCTGATCAATTGAACCGAGTTCCATATTTTAGAAGCGAAATCACATTCGAAAAGAACATGACTCATTGTTTTAGGAACCAATTTACAAATACTACTGATAGAGTAAATATGAAGCCCATGTTTCCTCATACAATCTGTTACTGCAATAGCTATGATAGGATCCGCCACAAAAACATTCTAATCTTTGGCATTCTTTTCATCTTCCACACTCTTGTTTTAAGCTTGTTCCGCCATTGAACCTCCACATGCACTGAAACTGTAGAGTTGCACATCTTAGTTATAAACAAGCATCCATTATAGACAAGTATTTACCATTTGTCGAGAAGCCCCAACACTAATCCTCTGATTCCTTTATACAACGGAACATTGAGAGGATACTAGCTACCTCATCACTTGGGAAAAGTTCATGTAATAACTCGACATTCCAATCACCATTCTCATCAAAATGTTTGATACCGTCATATTTGTATTGATCGATGTCAACCTATTGACAGATATGCGCGGTTCATTATCAAAGATCCATCGATCTAACCATAGTTTTGTATCCTTACAATTGCCAATATATCTAGTGAGACCACGAGTGAGGAGTTCTCGTCCATACAAGATATTACGCCAAGCGTATGACGGTCTGGATCCTTGTTTTGCATCAAGAAAACCCTTTGCATTAAAATATCGACCCTTGTAAAGCTTACTAATGAGAGAATCTGGTTTTAATAAGAGCTTCCAGGCTTTTTTGGCCAGCTTACCTTGATTAAACTCGCCCACATCCCTGAAACCAAGCCCACCATCTTCCTTAGATTGACATAGCTTCTCCCAAGAAACCCAATGCATTTTCTTCTTGTCATGAGAATTGTTCCACTAGAACTTGGTTATAGCGCTAGTAATCTATTTACATTGAAACTTAGTGAGTTTAAAATAGGGCATGGCGTATATTGGAAGAGAGGAAGCCACTGATATGACAGAATTTCTTTCCCGCCCAATGAAAGCGTCTTAGAATTTCTCTAGCTTATCAAATGTTCAGTGCTCTAGGATAATAACTCACGTTTGGATCCACTGAAACCCTCACCACCTTCATGAGTTATACCCATCAACAGCCCTAGTACACGCCTCATTATCGAATCTAATCTTTCACCATAGGTTATAGCCAATTTCTGAAAATTGATCTCTTGCCTTGTTGCATCGCCATACATCTTTAAACATCTAAGGATTTCACATCCTTCTTTGAGCGTAGCGCGACATAGGAATAGACTATCGTCCGCAAACAACAATTATTGTACAGATGGGCAATGCGCTATTAATTTCAAACAAATAATTTTTCTCTCTATTCTGCTCGCTTCATAGTATGAATTAAAGTTTATGCACAAAGTATGAAGATAAAAGGAGACAACGAATCACCTTGACGAAGTTCCCTTTCCGATGTAATCATTCCATAAGCTCTACCATTTATTATAATCGAATAAGTAATGATTCTAATGTACATCATCAACCAGCGAATCCACTTATCTTCAAAACCTAGCTTATAAAACAACTCTTCAAGAAAATCTCACTCGAATCTGTCATATGCCTTTGACATGTCGGTTTTAATGGCCATAAAGTCATGTTGCACCAAGTATTTGTTTTGAGGCATGTATCATCTCATGTGCAATGAAAATGTTATCCTACATTAATCTCCCCGCAACAAAAGCACCTTGTATCTCATATACCAATTATGGTAAATATCGCTTTAATCTCTTTGCCAACACCCTCGACACTATTTTATATACCACTGAGCACAAGCTGATTGGACGAAGATCCGTCATCATGTTCAGATTGGTAATCGAAAAAACCTTTAACTTCATCTGTGATTTGAGCACCAATAATGTCCCAAATTTCTTGAAAGAAAGCACTCGCCATACCATCTGCACCTGGTGCTTTGTTCTTTTTAATGTTGAATGCAACCTCTCTAATCTCCTCATCTTTGTGAGTTCCCTATTCATCTCGAGAGTTAACCTAGGAGACATGCCGATAAGAAGTTCCATTGCATGGTTAGGCTTTGTAGAGGTAAAGATACCAAAAAAAGTATATAACTACAATATCACCATTTGAGCCCTCCGAAAAATGCTCAATATCGTGTGCATTAATCAAAACTGGTATTGTGTTATGTACCCTTCATTTTTTTGTACTTATATCCCTATCACGGAGCCATTGCTCCTTACTTCTTTGTTGCCAATACACTTTTTCGTCTCTATAAGCTTGTGTTAGCTCTAGCTTCAGCATATGAACAATGTTTCTGTCCCGAGACAATGAGCTACCCTCGCTTTCAACTTTCTCCTTCAGTTTTTGAATCCTCGCTCTAGAGTTGTGATCAAAACCACACGTCCACTTGGATAGGGATTGGTGACACAATCCAATTTTTTAATTGATAGTCGACGAGGAACTTGTATCTCCATTTTTCCATGCCTAGGATATAACCTCTTTAATTACGGGTCGTGACTTCCATCTACTGTCAAAAATGAACCTTCATGGTCTAGTCAGAGGAGGACTAGTAAGGATGAACTTTATAGGACGATGATCGGATTCCAATATATCCATATAAATGTAGTTTGAAGAATGAAAGAAATCAAGCCAACCAGGGTTGACTAAGGCTTAATCTAACCTGCACTGGATATGTTTAGAATTTCGGTCTCCCGCCCATGAAAACATGTTACCAGTAAAGCTAACATCACAAAGACCATAGTCCGTAATCATAGTCCTAAACGGGATGAAGGTGGATTCAGCACGTGGAGGGCCCCCTTGTTTCTCTGAGTTATCCACCAACTCATTCAGACCACCTATAACAAACCACACTCCATCTCTGTTTTGTCAAATATTTGTTTATAAGTCCCAGACTTCTTGTCTTTGGTGACGCCTTGCTTCACCATATACGAAAGAAACTATAATGAACCCAACTCTATTTTGACTTGAATGATCCTTTTATTTGATTACAAAATGTCAACACATAAGATGATTTCCATAACAATGCTAAACCACTACTTAAACCTTCCAGGTTAACCACATGTAGATTTTTGTAACCAAGAGACTTTTGAATCCCATCCAAAATGGAACTAGAATTCTTGGTCTCCATGAGGAACAACAGATCTGGAAAATGCTCACGATGCATATCCCATAGAAAATGAATTGTCAAGGGGTTCCCCAGCCCTTGATAATTCCAACTCATTAGGCTCTTTGATCCATAGGCGGTTCCATCACCGGAACCACCTCTACATTGCAATGTTTAGCTTATTGATTTCCCGACTCTATTTCTTCTTGCTCACTAGACTTCCTTTTTGGTGCAGTGTCGTCATCTATAAGAATCTGGCGCTTTTCTTTATACACCATCACCTACGCCTGTTATCTTGTTGTCGTTTTCACTTTCTCGATCTCCGTCTGTGCCTATATATTGTGGGTTTTAACTCTGAAAGTACAGGCACCGGTATTACCAGGACATAACACCTTTGAGTTACCCTATAGAACAAAAGCAAGAGAATTATCAGAGTGGAGTGGATCATTCCTCGATGGAGCTTGCATTTTTCCAGAGTTGTGTGATGTTATCGATGATGATAATAGGTTCTCACCTCCAAAATTCCTCGATTTCTTTTCAGGAAAGGTAAACACAATCCCCTTCCCTTTGTCAGTATATGAGGTGACTTTAATAGGTTTATCTAAACTCAAGAAGTTTAAACCTGAAGTATCCCTCCATATTCCACACCTTGCGATGAATACACATAACTCTCGCATGTTTCTCATCAGGGTCTTGGACTGATAGATAACTCCTCAGGACATCAAGAACCTCATCCGATAATTTAGTCATGCTAGTTTGACTGTCAAAGTAGTCAGCCTTCGTCAAAACCCCATGAAGCGGGTCATCTTTTTCAAGCTTAAAAGACTGCATTTCATTAACTTCTAAAGGAAGCACTGAAGAATTTTCATGCTGGTTAGATGAAAGGAGAGGACACCTAGGCTTGTCATGTGTCATTCTTTGGAAATGGAACAACATTTCTGAATGGTCTCATACTTGAATTGGACAGTCGCGATACCTCCTAAAAGAAGCTCAAAATCTCTAGAGTTCCTTAACGGATGTGAAATATCAAACAGAATCCGAGCTCGGATATAACCTTTATTTTAATGCTTTAAAGGGTCAAAGGCCAGTTCAAAAACTTTAATGAGTCAAGTTCATAACAGTCCAGAGAGATGTTCTGCATCCTAACCCATATCGAAAGAAACATAAGATAATCCTCAAGTTGCTTCTCAACCCACTTTTCCATGACAATTCCCCAATCTTTGTACGTCCAAGCTCCCGCATCTAGGATACCTTGCATCTTTAATTCTTTTTCAAAAACGAATTGGAATCGTTAATGAGATAGAGCATATCCTCTGCATATGTCATTCACCCTCCGCACTCTAGACATATCATGAATAAAATTTGCAATTTTTGGAATCCCAGGGTTCATCACCTTCCCAACAGAACTTTTTCCATTACGTTCAGCTATATTAACCTTCAGGATACAATTCAACTTGTAAGGTTGATCATCCGTAATTGTCATATCTTTCATTGCTTTGTCAAGATTTGATGACATGACCTAACAACCAACTTATCACAACCCACAAACTTCGTTTAATCAGAACCTAAACACCAAAACAGAAGAACAATTGGCACAACACAAAGATACAAAGATCAACAGCGGCGGAAAGTGTTCAAAACTGGCAGAATTACGGTAAACCTCTGTAGTTTAAAACACGTGAAGCTTAAGAGAGGAAAGAAAATAAAAGTAAATATTCCAAAAGAGAGGAATAAGGAAATATCATTGTAAATCCAAGCCCCAAAAACTGACAGGAGAGCCTCTAGTTGAATTGGAGAGTTCTAAGCCTAAAGAGAGAAACCCTAATTAACTATCTTTTATGATTTGTTCAATTTCTGATTTTGTTAATATGTTTCTGAGGTTAACAAGATTTGGCGATATCAAAGAAAATAGACGAAAGAGGAGCAATTGTCCGCTATAAGAGATATTGTAAGTTTACGATGTAGAACTTTCTAGATTTTGTTGAACTCTGAGTATGTCTATGAAATCACAACGTTCAAATTGCTTTATTCTTGTTTCTTTCATTGAGTGGATTAAGTATAGGGTATTGTACTTCTCTCTTTCAAAATATACTAACCATGTGATTATTTTCTTTTGTGAAATTTATGTCAGAGTGAAATTCATATCTTCATCATCAATGTTTCAATCTATTGGATCTCATTACTACAACTATTATATTTGTCATTCGCCTGTTGTTTCATGATTTTGTGTGTTGTTCTATTAGATTTAGTAAATACTAGATGATGAGTAGCTTATATAACTGTTATTTTATATTGTAATACCCATATGTTTAGTTGTTTAGAATCCGTAAATGATACAAAGTCTGAACATTGAAATATGTTGCTTAGAATCTTTGTAAGTTTTCAATTTCTTTTGATTATAGCAAAGATTCTAGTTTTATTGAAAAATTGATAATTGAACAAGTTTGTTTCGTTGTTTATTAGTGAACATTCCTTATCAGTTTTTTTATATAGTTTGTGTAGTTGTTAAAGTTGTTCTGTAAACTTTTAAAGCTTGTTTTGTGATACTTTGATTCTCATTCTTACTCTTAATGAGTATGTTATATCTATATTTGATAGGCATTGACTACAAATTTTGATTTTCCTTGTATATGTTAGTATGTTTATCATTTGATCCTAAATATGTTATGTTGATAAATTTGATAATTGATGTATATCGCGTATATGTCATTGTATATCGCGATAATTGATATGTGTTTATATTGTACACTTCTACTTAACCTTAGGCTCATATATTAGTTAATTGATAGAACTTGAACTTTTGGGTCTAATAAAAGTAATTTCCTATAATGTTGGACAAGGTTTGGGTTCATTTTTACATGTAGGTAGTGTTTCAGTTGGGGATTATAGTATTCAAAACCTGTTTTGTTTGTTTGTTTATGTGTTTTCTTATTCTTGAAATACATTATAGAGTTGATCCTGTTTGTGAGAGGGGTGCGTGAAATTTTGTAAAGGTAGTGTCTACTGGTTTAGACACTGATATGACAGTTTATCCATGCATTGACTGTAGAAATATATATCGTCATTCAACCATTGTTGTAGTTGATCATTTAGTAACTATAGGTATAAATGAGTCTTACAAGTTACATAAAGATTGGTACCATCATGGCAATGATATTTCTGAGAAATCAAGCAAGTTGAACGAAGAGATTTGTGCGTTATTTCAAGCAGCTAAATATTTAGATACATAAATGACTAGGAACTCTGAGATTGTCGAGGGTTTAGATAAGTTAGAAGATGGGTTTTTAGCAAAACTAACTGATGCAAAGACACTTTTATACCCTAGTTGTGTATCCAATAGCAAGCTGTCAGCAATTGTCTCCTTGTTTTGATAAAAAATACAAAATGGTTGGTATGATAAAAGCTTCAATGATCTCTGTGAGACATTGCCAGATGTATTACCGAAGTACAATGTATTGCATACGTCTTTGTATGAGGTGAAGAAGTTCTTGAAGTCATTTGATATGGGCTATCAAAATATATACGCTTGCAATAATGATTGCTGCTTGTTTAGGAGAAGTACAAGAAGATTGATAATTGTCCAAAATGTCTTGCTTCGAGGTGGAAGAGTAACGCATACACGGGGACAATAAAGAATGGTGCGCCACAAAAGGTTCTACGATATTTTTCAATAATACCAATGCTGAAAAGAATGTTTAGGGCTGAGGAAATAGCTAATGACTTAAGGTGGCACTTTAATAATAAAAGTAGTAATGAGAAAATGCGTCATCCTGTAGATTATGTCACTTAGGCTCAATGGATGACAAGTAACCAAAATTTTTGCTAGACCAAGGAACATCAGACTAGGTCTTTCTACGGATGGCTTTAATCCATTCAATATGGAGAGTAAAAGATTCAGTTGTTCGCCTTTTCTGATGGTTAACTACAACTTGCCTCCTCATCTTTGCATGAAGAAAGATAATATAATGCTCACATTAATGCGTGACATGGGAGTGTTCCCTTTCTGGACTACATCAACATGGAAATAACATTAATGTGTACTTAAAACCTCTTATAGAGGATCTGATGCATATGTGAAAGAATGGTGAATCAACCTATGATGCATGTAGTAAGAGTATTTTCATGCTTAGGGCAATGTTGTTATGGACACCTTGTTGACTGTAAAGTAAAAAGTAAACTGAATTGCCCGTTGTGTGGAAAGAATATTGATAGTTTATAAGTATCGCGCCAAGAAAAAATGGTTTGATAGTCTTGCTGAGCATGGAAGGAATTTTTGACTGATCATAATATTTCTCACCTCTTGGAGAATTACAAAAATGAATTCGGAATGTTAAGAAATCTGTGAGAAAGAAGACAGTGGTTGAGGTTAATGAGGATGGTAATATTGAATCCGAGGAGGAAGAAGAATTACACTTAGAGCATTTATCTAGTTTGAAAAAGAGGTCAATGGAAAAAGCGAACAGTTGTCTAGATGGAAAAATACATTGTCAAAGGAAGAGAAGAGAATCTTTTGTAAGGAGTTAGTTGAATTTAAAGATCCAGATGGCTATTGTTCTAACATTTCAAGGTGTGTAATCTTAGATGACTGTAAGATAACATGTTATATAGTTAATGGGCATAGGTTTCATACTAGCTCAACTGATAGACAAAGTCTAAACATTGGGGTATATTATGAGGCTGCAGCTATGTGTAGAGCTAGTGCAAAAGATACTTGACAAGTTGTTGATTTGGTGTCATACTTTGACAGAGTTATAGATATTATATTGTTGGACAATATATTCTACATCCCTATTTTTAGATGTTAATGGGTAGTCAGAGGCAATAGTGTAAAAATTGAAGATGGTTTCACACTTGTTAACCTCAGCTATAGTCAAGTATTCTTCTCAAGAGATCCTTACATATTAGCCTCTCAAGGTAAACAAGTTTTTTACTCTAAAATGAATGATTCATCTAGTTTTTATGTTGATAAGAAGTGTCCTTACAGGAGTTACAGTGCGGCCAATGTAGAACATGGAAATGTAAATATAGGTCTATTCTCTGTAGTTATTGACATAGATGTAGATAACTTAAGAGATGAAGCGCATGATGCTCGAACTGATTGTGAAGGCATTTATGTCTAGAATGCCGAAATTGATTGTGAATGCGATAATTGATTATTTAATTTATGTGATTATTGTTGTTTTAATTAACCTTATTTCACTACATTTGTTCTATTTTTCAGGTAATTTATAATGAGTCGACCAAAAAAAGAAATCACCCAAATGTAAGAAGACAATAGAAGATACCAGATTGAGTTTATATGAAGTGGAAGACAAGAATTAGAGAATCAGACATTTGAAGAGACAGAACAACCCAACCAAAAAGTGCAGCAACATACTCTCAAAGTTGTTAATGAATTGTATGGAGAAGAAGAAGCTGGTAAAATTACTAAACCGTCAATTTCCATTCCTTCTATAGATTTATAAAACAATGCTTACACCTTTATACAATTATGTTGTGTACACTTGAAGAATGTATTAATGAACCAGGTGGAGAAGAGGAAGCTGGTCAAGATTTGGGTGGAGAAGAAGAGGTGGAAGCTATAAATACCACATGATCTGATGCGGCTGACATTGGTAATGAGCATGAAACAATGGAAATTTAGGGTAAGAGACATAGCGGACAAACCATAATGAAATTCATTGCAAAAGACCCAAATGAACGAAAGAAAGTTGAGTTCACATAATAAGGAGAACCATGTAGATATGGAGCAGTGAAGTTGTCTTCTTATGTAGGTCTTTTGGTGAGAGAAGATGTTCATGTCACCGACGATGCTTGGAGGGAAGTTAGTGAAGAAATCATGAATATACTTTGGAAATCAGTACCAAAAAGCTGCAGTACTTGGACAAATGAGATGTTAGTGGAGAACATCTAAATCTCGGATTGTTACTCAAATCAAGAATGCTCCTAAAAACCAGGCCATAATGAATTTGCAGCCAAAAAATGCTCCAATAAATTAGTGGAGAAAATTTCTTAGAATAAAACAAGCAGTGCATTTAAGGTACTATATTACTCAAGTAAGTTTGTTTTTTAATATGTTGAGGTCTGGAATTACTTGTAATTATTTGCTTTATGTCTGTATGCAATTAGCAATAAATATAGGGATCGTAGGTGTAACTAGATTCCCCATACTTCTAGCCGCCGAGGAATGGTTAGACTAGAAGAGGACATGGTAAGTATATATGTTTTATTATGATCTAATTCAGATTAGTAATATATATAACTATTAAGTGACAAGACTCAAGGTCTGGATATATAGAAAAAATAATGTGATGAGCCTTCTCAAGTGACAAGACTCAAGGTCTGGATATATAGAAAAAAGTAATGTGATGAGCCTTCTCAAGTGACAAGACTCAAGGTATGGATAAAGTCACATACTAAAAAGGATGGTACACCAATGAATACCAATGAAGCTGAAAAGATTGTTAGTTATAAGAAATGTGTTTCATAGTCTTTAATATTGAGATTTGTTTTGAGGTTTGTCTTTTATGTATCAGATGAAAGCAGTTGAACTAGAAAGTGATGTTCCTTCATCATCAAATGAGAAAGACTTGGAACCAGAGAAGCATGATCGGCTGAGAGCAATGGGAAGAGGGATGAGCATGACCAAACTAGCTTTTTCCAAGTAAGGAACAAGAGTATAGCCCAAATGCAAGAAAAGAAAATCAATCTACAACGGAAAGTGAATGGTTTAGAAGCCATAATTGCTAGTATCAATGAAAGGAATAACATTCTAGAAATTTTAAATTTGAGTTTAAGTGTAAATAAGAGCTGACAGTCCTGATAGAACAGAAAGCAGAAGTTAAAGTAGGTGAAAACTCAGCTCCTAGAGTAAGTGATCGCATCCAATATGTGAATATACATATCAGGTCAACTTATGTTCTAACTGTTTGTAATTGTAAATTTTAATAGAGTGTAAACAGAAGAGCACATCCCAAGTGTGTGCTTGTTGACTGATCTGCAACTAATAATAGAGTTGTTAAAGGACATTTTTTGTCTTTTGATCCTCAACACTTCGTTAATGACATTCCATTGTGACCTAACACAGTGAAATTATTGGTAGAGAGTGCTACAAAACCGGATGCATTCCTGTGAAGACCTGCTCCACACATGTTTAGTATTGAATAAGTTGTCGGTGAAATGATTGTATGGCCTGCAAAAAAAGCTATTTTCTTTGGATTTGACGCCAAACTTTAAAGAAATACCTTTGGTAAGGATTTTTTGTTTGTAGTGGAAACTTGTCATTAAAATAATACGGATGCATCATTTTCTGATTATATTATACAAGGTCATGGCACTTTTATTAATAAGTGTAAATTGTTGAAGTGGAGATAAAGACATTGTTGGTGCTGAAGGATGTTGGCTAACACAAGAACCAAAAGCAATGGTTAATGGGTTACCTCTTGGACCAAATGCAGTTAAGGTTTTCGTTAATTTTGTGCTAGAACCTGAGACTTTTCTATGGAGGCCTATGGTAGACATTACCACCATTGAGGACTGTCTCAAGTCCTTTATAGCATAGCCTACAACAAGTGTTGTTTTTGAAATACCACAGTCTCCACGTGCACTCAGCATATGGAGAGTACATCATTTTCACTCAAAAACAAGCGACAACTCCACAGGCACCTGTCAAAAAGTCGAAGAAGCTGATACCATCATCACCTGTGCGTAGATCTCTGGTAATATATTTAGCCTTTAGTATGTTTTTGGATTCATTTGGTCAGTTTTTTAAATATAACTTTGACATATGTGCACTGTAAAAGGCTAGAAGGAAATCAAAAGTGTAAACTCATGGATATTAGTGGAAAAAAGGATAGCTACAGAAGGACGTTGGGCTTCAAATGATCCAGAACTAAAAGTTCATTTTGTTCCACTTGGACCCGATGAAGTTAAGGTTTGGGTGGATGTCGTGAAGGTCAAATATGATACTGTTTAGAGACCTTGTTCTGAAATTAAGTACATGGCATATGCATTAGGGACTGTTGTAGCATGGCCAGAGAACAAATTTATTATCTATTAAACTCATCTACTAAGGTATTGTGAGACTGTAATGTTGTAGCCTTTTGTTGCATAATGGTGATATGAATTAGATTTAATTAGGAACTTGTAGTCTTTTAGATGGGAAAACATGTATGGATTGATGTTTGTTGAATGTTTAATATATAATGTGAATTTGAATCAAAATGCATTCTTGTATATGTTTAATGTAATATTGAGAGTCATTATGAGATAATAAACAACATCAGGAACCACAAATAGCGTACCAAATATTTTAGCATACATAATAACTCATAGCTCATAAATATTGTCATAGCTTTAATAATTAAAGAATAAAAGTAATACTACAAAACATATTTTAACACTGAAATAATGTTATAGTATTATATATAGTAGCATGAAAATAATTTTACAAAATATATTTTACAAATGAAATAATGCTACATGAGTATATATAGTAGCGTGTAACAAGTATATGAAATTCTATTTAATAAAGAATATGTAATGCTATTATAGAATATGATATAATAACATCGAATAAGAGCAGTAATAGTGTTTTATGAATGCGCTATATATTACGTATCATAGTGTTTATCCTGAGCTAACAATGCTCATATTTCTTGTAGTGGATGTAGCAATTTAAAGGCCAACAGATAAAATCGATTATATAAAAGATGCACTTGGTTCATCAATTGCATGTCCATTGGATAAATTGGTCACCTTTTGAAGTTAGGAAACTAAGTAAGTGATGTTATTGTTGTATTTCTTGTGTCTTGGTTTTTAATCTAGAAAGTGAATAGAAAAATTGATGCTCATACATTGTATTTTTTGCAGGGAATGAAGAAATTTTGGTCTAGATTAGCTAGTTTTAATTAAACTAAGCTAACTTAGGTTGAATCTTATGATATGTTTGTAACTTGTTATTTGTAGTTTAGATTCAGACTTGTGTTATGTAGGTTGAATCTTCTCATGTGTATTTCGGATTATGTTGAATGAATATGAGTACTTTGTGTTGAATGAATATGTTGTATTTTAAAACGTAAATCAAATTTATCTTTTGCATAACATGTTTAATATAATAGAAATAGATAGAATTACAAAATTATATACTATGACAAAAGAAAATCATTATAATATAATATCATAAAGATGATAGAAATGGAAATTAGCAATTCAAAAATTTATTACAGCGTTTGTTAATGCTGCCCAAAAGTATAGTACAACAAAATTGTTACCATAGAATGACCTATATAGCACGTAACACGTATTGTAATCACTTTTTTTTACTAAAGCTACACATGCTATAACATGTAAGTAGGAGCATTTAAATATTGCTATTGTATCTTACCATATCATAGCACTCAAAACATCGACATGCCATAGCTCTTAAGCATCTAAAGTTTTCCTTGACACAAGAACAACTTTGAGAAACCATGGACATCAATTTACCAAGGAGTAGAAAAGACTCCCCGTTGAGATGTGATGGGGAAGATCGACGAAGATCTCACCAGGTAAAATTCAAATCTCTGAAGGAGTTATGAAGGGAATCTAGGAATAAAGATCCTGAAATGTTTCATGAATTAAAAGTAATGAAAGCAAGTGATGCAGATAGGAGGTGATGAGGTTTGACTTCGGTGAGAAAAATCTTCACTAACACCGGAGAAGAGGAACACAAAAGCTTCTTTGATTATCATGCCTGAGAGAAAAAAACTATCATGGAGCTTTGATTATTTTCTTTCTCCAATTTGATTTTCGGATGCCTCTATTCGCTCATATTATCCATTTTCTTTTTAAATGTTTAAACATTAGAAAAGAATGAATGTCTGTAGTTCTTAGAATTTATAATAAAAAAAGAAATTCAAAAACTGCAAATGATCAAGGTTTTTTTTTACTTTCGCTCAAGGTCTAAATCATTTTTTAACATTGATATTTTAGAGTCGCAAAAATATTAGACAAAATTCGTATTAAAAAAATTAATGAAACACTAGGGTTAACATGTTAAGGACGTGTTCATTACGATATCCCAACGACACTGCTCAACGATCAACACTTGGTCAATATAAGAAAAACAAAATAAAGGACAAAACAAAAAAAGTGTCGTTGCAATAAATATTTGTAGTTGTTATGGGTTCCATTGCATAAAACAACAACATCTCCAATAGTCACTCTAATTATTTCCTCAATAGTCACGTGTACCTTTCTGCATAATTGTATTTACATTATTTGTATTATCCTTGCCGTTCAACTACTATACAAAGAACACGTCTATAATGTTATGTTTTCATATAATGTTCTAATTAACAAGTAAAACTTTGTTATTTATATATTACGAATTAAACAATTTGCACTTGCTGCTTACTACCTTTTGTAAAAGAGAAGAAAACGTTGGAATGAAAGAGAACTATATTGAACTGAGTTTGTGGCCTACTGAGGAGATATGGTTAACATCATCCCTCTAACTTGGCAGCGAGAGGAGATTGACGCTGGGTTTGCAGTGGTGATCAATAAATGCTGGCCGCGGAAGCGATTTCATGAAGATGTCGGCTATTTGAAACTTCGAAAGTATGTGTAGAGTCACAATGTCTCCGAGTGCAACTTGCTCGCGCATGTAGTGGTAATCGGTGTCAAAATGTTTAGATCTATTGTGAAAAGCTGGATTGGCACTCAAGTATACAGCAAAGAGGTTATCAGAGTGAAGTCTGGTGGGAGCAAGTTGAATTATGCCAAGGTCACAGAGAAAAAAGGAGATTCAATTTATTTTGTGTGTTGTGGCATCGAGAGCTCTGAATTCGGCCTCCATGGAGGATCTGGAGACTGTTTGTTGACGCCTAGCATACCATGAGATGAGTGTTGGACCGAGAAAGGTGCAGAACCAGTGGTGGAGCAGCGACTGTCTTGCAGCCGGCCCAGTCATTGTCGCAATAGGCAGAAAGATGCAGCTTATCATGCTTCCGAATGTGAAGACCCAGGTGAAGTATTCCTTTCACATAGCATAGAATGCACCTAAGTTAACCAAAGTTTGATGCAGTAGGAGTGTGCATTCTCTTACATATGAAGTTGACGGCGAATTGAATGTCGGGGCGATTTATGGTTAGATACTGAAGTTTTACGGCAAGGCATGATAAAGGTATGGGCATCGAATTGCAATCTGATATGGAGGCTTGATGTAGTATGTCTGATGCATAGGCTTATTGGTGGAGGAAGAGACCTTGCGAGTGAGGCTGAACTTTCACACCAAGGAAATATTTTGGAAGACTGAGATCTTTCATCGACAAGCGAGTGTTGAGAGCAGCTAACCTACTCCTATTAAAACCTTTGGCAACTAACCGAGTTTTCAGTTTATCCACAAAATTATTGAGTTTAAGCTTTGTTTTAAACACCCATGTGCAGCCTAGCTAGAATGTTCATATCATCGGTAGGAGGGATTAGAGTCCATGTTTGTAGCATGTAGATGTTGCCTATCTCATCGTAAACAGCTTGATTACAGCCATGATGACTTGGTTCAGTGTTTGAATTGGTTCCTGCATCTGAGTCTAACAGCGGTCCTGTAGCTACTATGTGATCATGGTAATTTTCAGTTAAAGGAGGCTTGTAGGGACCTCAGGTTGGAGCAGGAGTCAAAGTTATTAGAGTTGGTGGAGTTGTAGGCAGAAGTGATTGTCATGTTTTGAGAAGATTTGATCCATATCGAGGAATAAGTTGTTGATATTGGCCTTTGAAGGGATATATAGTCTCATCAAACACTACATGTTGAGAGATATAAACTCAACTTGTTGATGGTGTATACACCGGTATCTTTTCTGTTAAGGTGCATGTCCGAGAAAGACACACTGAATGGAGAGAGGCTCAAGTTTGTGGTCTGCGTGAGGCCTTACTTGAGGGTAGCAAGCAGAACCAAAGATGCGATGAGAGGCATAGTTGGGCTTCTACTGCAAGAGAGTTTCATAAGGACTTAAGTTATTGAGCACTGATGATGGTAGAAGATTGGAAAGGTATGCTGCTATGTCGAAGGCTTCGACCCAATGATGAAAAGGTGTATGGCTATGTTATATCATCAAGAGGCCAAGTTCTGTAATGTAGCGATATTTCCTTTCGGCAATGTCGTTTTGTTCTAGAGTGTAAAGGCAAGACATGATGTGTTTAATTCCTTTTTCTGTAAAGTGTTGTTTGAGTTGTTTGCTTGTAAACTCCCCACCTCGATCACTTTGAAATACCTTTATCTTAGAATTCAATTGATTTTCAACCTAATTTTGAAAAGCAATAAAAACAGAGAAGAATTCGAACTCGAGACGAAGAGGATAAAACCATGTGAACCTAGAAAAATCATCCACAAACACATCATAATATTTGAACCCTTGTTTGAATACAATAAGAGAAGGTCCCCAAAGATCATAATGAATCTGATCTAGGGGAGCCAAAATACGAGAATGAGTAGGTAAAAACTTTAATTTAGAATATTTCCCCATCTAGAAAGGGTCACACACATGGGAAGTGCTGCTCTTATTGAATGTAATTTCCTTGTTGATTTTGAGTTGTTGAAAAACATAAGAACTTGCGTGTTCTAAACGGTAGTGCCAAACGTCTTCACTTGTTGGACACTGTCGGTTAGAATATAGAGCTACAAGTTCATGGTCCTTCAACACATAGAGGCCTTTACTTCAAGGTCCCCTTAGCACCACTTTCTGATTAGTCAGATCAATAACAAACACACACACACACTATTAGCATGAAAAAATACTCCATAAAGAAAATCATCACAAAGTTTTGATATAGATAAAAGTGACTTCTCTATTTCAGGACAAACAACTACAACATTTAAAACAACGTTACTTGTGGGCGAGGAGATGGTTGTAGATCTCACATGAGTGATAGGAAATGTGTTACCATCTGCAACCATAATTGATTCATTGCCCGTGTAAGAAGTGGTGACTGTGAAGTTGGAAGTATAAGCAGTCACATGTGTAGATGCAACTGAATCAAGGTACCAGGAACCTGAAGAGTAGAGAAGACTTGAGGAGGATCTCTTCCTTGGTAGTTGTTATCGAATTGGTTGTAACACTTAACTGCAGTGTAACCGAGCCTTCCACAGATTTGACACCTGGGACGATAATCAAAGGCCTCGACCTCGAGTAGAATATCCACCTTTTCTTATGTTTGAGTTGTCTCTACCTCTCTGTCCATGCTAATACTGATTGTTGTTGTTCATGTACGATAGATTGTAGTCGAGTTGTTGAGTCTGGAACGCCATATGCGGATTAAAAATGGGGTTTTCTTCATAGGATTGCAGTTTGGCATCGAAACTTTGTACATCCGAGACGAATTGAAGGTAAGCGGAGGAAACTTTGATAGAGAGCTTTGAATTACAGTAGCTATGGGATCGTATTCTCTGCCTAAACTATTAAGAAAGCCAAAGATTTTAATGGATTCTTTTACTGGCTTACCAATTAAGCTTAGAGAGTCACATATTGCTTTGAACTCTCTACTGTATGTGGAAAGATTCTTTTCGGTATTGTTTATAAGCTGAAAATTCATACAGAGAAAGAACCCACGGGCTACTGAACTTTTGTTGAAGTTTTCTGCTAGTGAAACCCATATATCACGTGAAGAGGCTATGTTATGGACATAACCAAAAACCTCTTCAGACAAAGTGTCGAACAGCCATGACTGAACCAATTGGTGTGTAGAACCAAGCTTCATACTCTGGAGCTGTGACAGGTGGAGGTGTTACACCTCCATTCACAAAGCCTATCAATTTTTGGTTTGACAATAAGGACTCAAACTAACTTTTTCATATAAGGTAGTTAGTATCATTTAGTTTTAGAGTAACTGAACTAACAAAATGAATGTTGCTAGGAAACGGATAAGGATTAGGATTTGGATTTAGTGGGTTTTGTTGGTTTTGTTGCTCAGCTATTGATTGACATGTTAGGGTTTCAAAGGCTTCGATACCATGTAAAAAAAAGGAAAAAAAAAGTTGGAATGAAAGAGAACTATAGTGCTTAAGTGACTAATTGTATACAAGATGGTTTCTATTATATAAAGATCCAAAAAGAAAGACTTAGAATTTACATAGGTTAAACTAGAATGAGAGAGAATGGTAAATATGTTTTGAGTTTGCATATGCTTTTCTCTATTGTTCTTAATTGCAGCCTTTGGATCAGAAGTTGACTTTGGAGGAGGCGTGGCAGGAGAATGTATGATCTCTACTTTACCCATCAGTTTTGTTTTTGATGCAGAATGTGATTTGGATGGGCTTGTTGTCGTTATGTCTATGAGTGAACAGCTTTGATGTTGGATTGAACTTCTTTGTGTTGGACTGAACTGAGTTTGTGACCCACTAAGGAAATATGGTTAACACTTTTTTTTTGTAAACATTCCCAAACTTTTGAATATCACTACTATATAATGTGCAGCTAACATGTTAGGACTAACACTACTTATCAAATACTTGTATTGAGAGGTTTTCTAGTACACACAATATAGAATTTGATATCATGCCTCATACGAGGCAAAGGGTAGATCATTGATAGATTTATGCCTTGTTGATGGTTTGTGGAAAGCAAACGATGACTGAAAAACTTAAAGAGGCCTCATACAAAATATTATCATGAACGAACCAAAGATTGATACAAATTTGTATGAAACTTTAATAGTTTTGTCTTATTTAAGACAAGACTGTTTGACTCATTTTGTTAGATCAATATCTTTTATCAGTCGTTACACATTTTGGTGCAGTGTTTTATTTTCAAATAATATAATAGACTTTTGTTGTAAAGAAACAAAAATTATACAAAGATACAGTAAGTAATGACCATTTAAATTTTGGTTTGCTAGTAATTTTGATATTAGTATTTTTTTTTTTCTTTTTGGTTCAAATTTTTGATATTGGTATCATTCCACATTTTTAATTCCAAAATTTAGCCAAACTTCGAAACTACTTAATAAAGTTTCATTGGTTGGGAAGGGACTCAGATTTTTAACTTGGGTAGTCTGTTTCGTGCTAAGATTTCACCGACCTCGTTGGTAATCATGTCGACATTGGTTTCCTCAAAACGACTCTGTTTTATTCTTCTCTGACTCTTCACATTTCCTTAGCGCCATTGGTCGATCGCAGCGGAAACTTTCGCCGGATAAGTGCTTATAATCAGATACGGAAAGATGAAGATTGATCTCAACAAGGTGGCACGTAAGATCGAGGTGGATAATCGTATTCCTCTCCGTAATTACTACCGCATCGCTGATAATCTCCTCCGACAGGTTTGTTCCCCACATCGCTACTGAGATTTGAATCTCAATCTCAATATTACTCACCCTAGATTAGAGTCTCAATTCATGTCAAGCGTTTCTAGGATTTGAATTCGCGCTGCAAGTTTAGGAACTGGAAAATGTAAAGATGGCGTTGATTTCGTTAGGTTAAGGTGGTGTTTAAAACTTTAGTTTACCAATTAGATTTAAGGTTTATTGGACTAGTGATCGATGTCTAGTTCCGTGTAAATCTAATCGGTACTTGTAGTTCCTTGAGTTTTCATTCAAATAGTCCTGTCGGGAAACATTTACGAGCGTTCTAATTTTATAATTGTCTTGTAAATCAGTTGATGCTGTCTCGTTTTAATAGTTCAGTTGAGAAGATTTAAGCACAATTGTGTTTAACTTTCTGTAAAAATCAAATGGTAACATTAACATTGCTCAGGCCAGCATTTATCGCGAAGAGAAGAATGTTGTGGACTTGTATATCATGCTTCTTAGATATTCGAGGTGAAGAGAAAAGCATTACTAAATGTAATTTGAGATTTCTGTATTTTCCATGCAAGAGCTACAAGCTTGTTTCTTTCCGCAGTTTGATTTCTGAAACGATCCCTTTCCATCGAGATTACCAGGCATCACTTTCACAAGAGAGACTTGGGAGTAGGAAGGTCAGGTATTTCTATTTTATCCTTCAAATGTTGTTTGGTGTTGCCAGACATGGTCGTGTCCTCAGATGTGGTCTTCTTTGTACAACAGAGGTTGCGTGCTGTAATTAATGAGCTTGAGTCTCTGAAACCAGAATTTAACCGGCTAGTACATGAGCTGAACAAAGCTGAGGAGGACTCCCATCAGGTTGGAAATGATTTACCGATTGTATCATATAGTTCAGATGGTGTTGAGTGGCCTCCTGTTCAGAAAGCTTCATACTCCAGATCTGATATTAAGGTCTAAGACTTGGAATTTGCATTGAGTACATAATCGAAGATAATATTTATGACTTGATCTTTGCATCTTCGAAATCCATCTGCTTACTTACCAACATTATCCTTTTCTTTTCTATCTTTGCTAGATGCAGCCAGCCTTACCATTATCCCAATCATCCTGGACATATAACAATAATCCGACTTTATCTTCAAAACGTATACCTATTGATCAGCAATTCCAGAAGCTGTGAGTATTCTCCTTTAGTAAATTGCTAGTTATCTTGTTTTATAGGAAGTCGATTACTATAACTTCTCCTTTACCTCTGTCTGTTTCGGCGACAACAATGAATTTGATAACGTTTAGGTCATTATTACCTGAAAAATTGCCATTCTGATAGGCTAAAGTTCCAATGGTGCTTGTTTTTCCTGTTTATGGTATCTTGTTTGAAGATACTTGCTGTTTGTGTTTTGTAGATCTTTAAGTTTGCTATATTAAACAAGAAATGAGTATATGAGACTTAAGTTCTAGTCGATATTAATCTGAGATGGTCATTGAGGCTTTTATTGTGCTCTTGAACGTGCAGATCTTTTGATTTTCTGCCTCCAAACCAAGCGACCTTGTCAAGACATTCATTTCTAGGTCCAAATGGTCTTGACAGTCAATGGATTGCACCCAAGTCGGAGATAAAGGTAAAGTTCTGACTTCTGATCGTTATTATCTTTCCATTTTCTCACTCTTTCCTTTTCCTTCGTGATCCAATCAAATGTCAATTATCTTAGATCTAAGGAATCAGAGAAAAATATATGTTTTGTATGAAATGACAGGTTCAATATCCGAGTAATACAGCTTGGGGTTCAGCTGGCAATTCAGGGTAACAGCTCATTTTCTCATGTCTTTTAAGCTTTTAGTTATAGAACTCATGGCTATTTCTTACTGACTCCATGGATATTTACAGTTTTGTTGAAGCTGGACCATGCGATTCCTCAACATCACTCAGTAGTGATTCTCAGGGAGTCTCACCGCTGGACTCTGTGCTCTCCTTAGATGATGGTCGGTGGCAGCGTCATTCTGAGGCAGTAAATTCCCAGTTTATCAGTGACGCAACTGAAGACCCTTTTCAGTTTGTTGGTATGAAACAACCTTCCCCTCCTCCCGTGCTTGCTCAAGTGCATCAAGAATTAGCCCAAATTTGCCCATCTAAAGTTGCTGATCCTAGACCAGGACCTGCAATTCCTTCTCTAGAAGCAAAAGAGGGCAGCACTGCTTATCAGCATTTACATGTGGTAAGTTGCACTCTTTCGTCTTTTACTTTTGTGCAATGTCCGTCAATTCCTTAATGTTTATGAGGGAAAAATAGAAGGGACATGTTATTTCAAGTAGAATTGGTATAGAAATATCTTGGGAAAATGTCCAAGTCAAATTATTGGATGTTGTGCCCAATTACAGTCTTTTGAATGCTTGCTAGAAATGGCGCTGTTTCTGTGGAAATCTTCTCTATTTCGTATTTGTAAGTTTAACACTAATGTCATCTTCTTTAAATTTGAATGTGCTGAAGCCTGTGCACATAATGGGAGATTTCTTAAGGCGAGCTCAATCAAACACAGAAAGGAATTTAGAAACTTGTGGAGTGCTTGCTGGCTCTCTGGTAAGTATATGAAAATTTTGTATTTATATTGTATTAATCGAATCTTTAGTGAACAGCTGAAATCATCTGGCCATCGCTTATATTCTGTCTATATTCAATTTTTGCAGAAAAACAGGGTATTTCATATCACTACTCTTATAATTCCGAAGCAGGAGTCAACCTCAGATTCTGTATGTTCTTCATTTCTCTCAACCATTTACATCAATAGCTAGTTTTTCCAGTCTCCCCTGGGATTCCACTCACACGTAGTCCATCCTCATTCATAAATGTACAGTGCCAAACTCTAAACGAGGAAGAAATATTCGAAATACAGGACAGACTCTCTCTATTTCCCTTGGGTTGGATTCATGTAAGTTCTCTCAGCCTTTCCTTCAATCTCTCTGCTTTTCTTCACGCTTATTGTTTAAAGATAAGAACAAAAAAATCTTCCATTCTAGTTTTTTTTTCTTTTCCTGAAACCAAAAATTTTCTACAAACAAATTGTGAGAATTTGTATGTCCACTAATAAATTTTTCTGGCTATTTACATATTGGTTTCAGACACACCCAACACAAACGTGCTTCATGTCATCAATTGATCTTCACACCCACTACTCCTACCAGGTAACAACTTCTCACTTCAATATCTCAAATTAAGTCACTTATGGTCACGGCACGACCATTGTCTTCATATGTTTATACCGTATGCTCTAATATAATCTCACCAGATAATGCTACCGGAGGCAGTTGCAATAGTAATGGCTCCAACAGACGAATCAACCCCTCACGGAATATTCCATCTCTCGGATCCATCAGGTGTATCCGTGATCCGTAACTGTCAACAACGAGGCTTCCACCCGCACGAAGAATCAGAAGACGGGAATCCAATCTACGAACATTGCTCACACGTCTTCCTCAACGCGAAACTCAAATACGAAGTCCTCGACCTCCGCTAAAACCAAACTCATATCAGTATGTTTTTATTATTTTTACCTTAAAAGAGAGTTTTAACTTGAAAGAAAACAAGGACCCCAGAGATCACTTGTCTCATCCGTACATATATGTGTATACTTCTTGAAGACTACTCTATTGGTTTGAGCCTTCGGCAGTGATTAATGATTTGTGTTATTATATAAAACGAATATAATTTCAAATTCGTATGTAATGTACCGTTTTGTTATTAAAGCCAGGTTTGCTAGTAGAAATGTATTTTACGATGATATTATTTTCTTAAAATAAAGAAATAAAGACGGTAACTAGTCTACAATTATCATGTAATTGCTATAATACTTCTCTAAAACTAAAAAAAAAGCAAGAAAAGTCATAAATAATATGATTTGTCTATTTTATTACAAAATTGTCATCAAAAAAAAAAATTTCTTTCTTTCACTTTAACAAACGATTTCTCTTATTTTCATCTTATTGTTCTCCAATTGTTCAATTTCTTCTTCTTCGTCTTCTTGGTTTCTTCTTCTTCTTCGTCAAAACTGCCATCAGTTTCTTCGGTTTCTTCTTCTTCGCCTTCTCAGTTTCTTTTTCTTCGACTTTCTCCAGTGGTTTCTACAGTCGTTTTCTTTCAAATCGAAGGTAATGTAGTAGTTTTTCTGCGATTTCGAACTCTAAATCGTAGGGTTTAGAGTTCGAAATGTTGATTTTGTTTTCCTAAGGTTTGAGAGATTTTGAACCCTAAACTTACATATTTAACGATTCAAGGCATTATTTGGTCAAAGTAAATGTTGTATGAGAAGTTTTAGGGTTTAAATATTCTGGATTTGTCTCGATTCTTAATTGGTAATGTGGTAGAGATTGGTAGATTTAGGTGTACTTTGTTTACAGGTTGGCCGAGTTTGTTTTTAACTTAGTAGAGTTTGGTCTAGTTAGGTTATAGAGTGATAGAGTTTGGAAGAGGTAGTTATAGTTAGTAGAGTTTGGTAATTGTATTTTATTGTGTGATGGAGTTTGGTGAAGTTAGTTTATATAGTGGTAGAGTTTGGACAATTTTGGTTTTAACTATTTTACAGTTTCTTTTCCACAGCTATGTCGGAGGAGGAGAAGTACCCTCGGAGGATAGTTTTAAGGGTAAAACAGTTGATGGTGAACAAAAGCATTAACCACTACTGCACATTGAAGAAAATTACAACAATGAGGAGTATTATTGGCGCTGATGCATACGATGACATAGAGAGGAATTCTCAACTTGGTATTATACTGAAGTTTGCTGGCGCAGGGTCCACATGGGCAAGCAAACATCTACAACACTTTTTCAGTAATATGCTTCGGACAGCTAAGACGTGTGAGCTGTGGGTGTTGGCCGATGAATATCCTATTAGATTTTCTCTGCATGAGTTTCAGCATATCCCTTAGCTCAACTGTGGATTGTGTGATCCTAATGATGCAGATTTAGTTGCACAAGATTTATGGACAGAGATGAGTCTCCTACACGGTGATGGCCCGAACTGGGCTGAGCTTGATGCAGCATTAAGGGGATACAAAAATTGGTCGCTTGCCAAGTGAAAGATGGTGGGGTTGCAGGTGGTGCTGTATGTAGTTATTTTCGGTTTGCACGCGAATAGTCGGATCCTAGTCTACCATGCGAAATTGGTCATGGATCCGGAAAGATTTGAGAGGCATCCTTGGGGTAGAGTAGCATTTGATGCTTCGGTTAGATCGCTTTCTTCATCATCACTGAAAGCTTCAACGTACATTCTGCACGGCTTTGTGCATGTGCTTCTAGTTTGGGCATTCGAGCATATCCCACAACTAGGAGAAATGTGTGGAGAAAAAAGAGAAGGTGATATTCCTCGTCTGCAGTGGGTGTCACACACTACCTGCGGTATAGATATTGAAGATATCTTCAAATTTGTTAAGAGGACATCCACCGACAACAACGTAAGCCTCCCCACTTAAGTTAATTGGATCCTACGAATACATTTGTCAGATTTATGGTAGATTTTGGTAGAGTTTGGTTTTGGTTGACTGAGCTAAAATGTAGAGTAGCAGATGTTGGTAGAGTTTGGTTTTTGGTTGGCAGAGCTATGATGTAGCATAGCAGATTTTAGTAAAGTTCGGTTGACTTGAAACCTCGTTTGGCAGCGTTTGGTAGATATATTATGCCTTTGTCTTGAAACCTCGTTTTGTCATTTGTAGGTTCGCGTGGGGCACCTTCTTCGAAAACCTTACAAAGAAATTTTTCCTAATTGGCTTGGAGATGTCGAGGATCCCAAAGTTGACAGAATGATTTGAGACACTATCTATAGGATGCAGGTGACGCCAGTGAACTACCAATCTGATGATTGTGGCATATATATACGATGAAGTTCATTGAGTGTCTAGCCCTGGAACTTAGATTTTTCAGACTAGACGATAAGTTTATCCCTTTTATCTGCATGAAATTCGGCCTCGAAGTCATGGATGAGCTTCTAATACCAGAGACAATCTCATCAAGTGATCCCAATGTGCGTGCTAAAATTGATAAGGAAGTATTGAATATAGTGTTATAGGGGTCGCTTATCGATTGGTAGAGCTAGGGATATTTCTCATTAGTATGGTAGAGTTTGTATATGCTTAGCAAAACTCTTATCTTTTAACAAATAATACTCCCAAAACACTAATATTGTTATGACCTAGATGATGGTCATTTGAGAGTATTAATATTATTTTGTAATTATGACTTTAAAAAAAAAGAAACATACTAATTGGTCCTCTACCAAACTCTGCCACAAAAGATTCATAGATCCCCCCCTAAAGTCTACCATGTACTATCATACGTATGTCAAACTCTACCACAGTCTATCATACTCTTAGAAGTCATATTAACTGACATGGTATTAAAAAAAAATTATTAGACTCTTCCACTTCCTTGTATGCGTACAAGAAACGTGCTAATTGCCACATTCATTAATATTGGACGCGACTCTTCGCTTTTCAACTTGAACGAAAATAACTTTTATCAATCTCTTCCACAAAAGATTCATAGATTCACCCAAAGTCTACCATGTACTATCATACGTATGTCAAACTCTACCACAGTCTATCAAACTCTTATAAGCAATATAAACTGATATGGCATTAAAAAAAAAAAAGACTCTTCCACTTCCTTGCATGCGTACAAGAAATGTGCTAATTGCTACAGTCATTATTATTGGATGCAACTCTTTGCTTCTCAACTTGAACGGACACAATTCTTCAATTTAAGGACACGATTCTTCATTCATTATATAGGTGATACATTCGCATCTTCACACTCTTCACATTCTCCATCTATTACATCAAACTGATGCAAGCATACTCTGATATGGCTCTGTCAACTCCTTATCCAGAATGGCCATATCCTTCAGAGTGGTTAAGAGGAAATATACTTGGACGAGGCGAAATGTCTACTGTGTATCTCGGCAAATGAAAATATGAAGAGTCTGAGTAAAAAGCGATAAAATTTGTTCACATCTCGCATGCTGAAGCTCTCTTTCAAGAGGAACTTATGCTACGACGCGTTATGAGTCCATACGTTCTCCGTTGTCATGGATATAAGATAGCTCGTGATGAGTTTGATCCGAATAGAACGAATCACAATCTTATTCTCAAATACATAGATGGTGGAAATCTTAAAGAGTTAATCTGTTGAAACCATCCTAGAGGATTGCGGGTGTCCTACGTTAGAGAAATTGCCAAAGATATACTCAAAGGGCTTGAGTATATACATGGCAATAACATAGTGCACTGTGACATAAACCCGACAAACATACTCTTACGATGTACCTAATGGGGATGGAGAAATATCGGGTATATGTCTGTCATTGTAGACTTTGGGTCAGTAATGGATGGAGGTTCGACGGTGCAATACGGACATCGAATTCATCATAAATCGAGAGATAAGAGGTACAAAGCTCTGGAGCTTATACGCTTTGGGATAATCGACCTTGCACTTCCTTGGTAGAGTTTGGTAGAGTAAGGGAAAGCCTTTGGTAGAGTTTGATAGATTTTGGTAGATTAACGCTTTGACATTTGGGCTTTTGGATGCACAGTTTTGGAGATGCTAATAGGACAACCTCCTTGGAAGCAATACGAAAGGTATGGTAGAAACTGGTGGAATGTTATAGATGCCAATGAACTGCCATACATACCGTAATAGTACTCGGACGCAACAAAAGATTTTCTCTTTGACTGTCTCAATTGAAATCCTAAAGAGCAGTGGGACCAACTGCACTCCTTCACCATCAATTTCTCATTAATACTGATGTAGATGATATTGATATGTGAATTAATAACTTATATTATTTTCTTATTTTCTATGTTATATGACTTTATAAATTACGTAAATTTCTATGTTATGTGAATATTAATCCTTCTATATCATATATTCAATTGGATATTACTCGTCATTTGTACATTAGGCCAAATAAACTAACACTGCCTAACTCTACCAAACTACCGGAATAACTCTGTCTAACTCTACCAAACTCTATTACACTACCAAATAACTCTGCTTAACTCTTCCAAACTCTGCCACAATACAGAACTCTCGTCATTTGTAAACTAGGTTAAATAAAATAACTCTGCCAATATCTGCCACAATAACAAAAATAACTCTGCTACGCAGTGTACAAACTCTATCACATCTTCAAAAAACTATGTCAAAATCAGATTTAATAACTTATGTTATTTTCTTATTTTTTTATGTTATATGACTTTATAAATTATGCTAATTTCTATGTTATGTGAATATTAATCCTTCTATATCATATCCTCAGTCGGATATTACTCATCATTTGTATACTAGGCTAAATAAACTAACATTGTCTAACTCTACCAAACTATCGGAATAACTATGTCTAACTCTATCAAACTCTACCACACTACCGAATAACTCTACTTAACTCTTCCAAACTCTGCCACACTACAGAACTCTCGTCATTTGTAAATTAGATTATATAAAATAACTCTGTCAACATCTGCCACAATAACAAAAATAACTAAGCTACACAGTGTGTGAACTTTACCAAACTCTATCACGTATTCAAAAAACTGTCAAAATCTGATATCTCTGCCAACTCATTCAAACTCTATCATACGACTTCAAGATTGGACGTCTGCTCTACATGTCCGGGCATTATGTCCACATATTTACATCTTGAACAAGTCGTCACTTTCCTTGAGCGGTTTAAATTCTGTGAGCACTCGAACCAACTTTTCAACCACGAGTTCTTTGGCCTACCAGGTTGGTTACGTACAACAGGAGGTTTACAAACCTTTGTAGCAACTTCTTCAGGTATTGAAAGTGATGCATCTCTTGGCATCACATTTCGCGTACACATGGTACAAGTAACTCGTATAATAGTATGGATTCATGAGATCGATCTTCAAACGCTGCCATGCTTCTGCTGCAGCTAAGGCATGCACACAAAGTATTTTATCTACGTCAAAATGTTTGCAATAACATGTTTTCTCCGTCAGATTAAATAAATGTGAAGACGCTGAGTATGTGACAACAGCTTGATGCTCATATATGGCTTGAACATTGTACTACGTGGCTTCCAGAAGTCTATTCTACATGGACAGAAAACTAAAACCGTCAATTAAACTCTGCTAAAATGAAAACTGTCTTTACATCAAACTCTACCAAGCTCAACTACATCGTTATTCAAGCTCAACCAATCTTACTCCAAACTCTATCAGACTTTATCCAGCTCAACTACATAGTTATCCAAGCTCAATCAAACTATTCCAAACTCTAGCACACTCTATCAACCTCTTAGAAGCCATACCTTTAGAAACTTCTCGATTGTTGTAGTGAAAATGGTTGTTGTTGCCCCTGCCTTTGCCCTCATCTTCGTGAACCACCTTATTAACATTGCCCTTATGACATCTATAAGCTACACAATAGGGAAAGTTCTCGCTTCAGCTAACGCATAATTGATAAATTATGTTATGTTCGACGTGGTGAAGTTGTATTTATTTCCAGAGAAATGTACACGACTCCACAAACGAACATCTAGCCTTAGCAAGTACTGATATAACCTTGCATCAATTATCTCGATTTAGCTTAAGATGACATTAAACTCGTTAAGCCTATATACAGTTGTAGCCTTCTTAAATAGCTTCAAATGCCTCTTCTCTGCTAAAATTGGATAAAATATTTTTACGAAGATGGTAAGTGCAAATACCCCGAGGGGCGAGCAGATAGACTTTTGTTATTACTTTGGCTATTGATCTATGCCTATATGAAATGATGGCCAATTATTGATCATCAGGAATGACACAGTTAAGTTGTCTAAAAAACCATTCCCAAGATTCATCGTTTTCGGTATCAACCACACCAAAAGCCAGAGGAAAAATATTGAAATTTTGGTCTTGCATTGTGGCCATGAAAAGAGTCCCTTTATATTTTCCTTGTAAATACGTTTTATCCACAACAACAATCTTTCTCATATACGAAAATCCTATGATGCTTGTATCGAATGCAAGGAATAAAAACTTGAATCTATCATCTCCGTCTACTTCCAGCTTGATAAGTGTTCCCGGATTTGCTTGTCTAATCATATATAAATACAAAGGAAGATCTTCAAAACTATTATCTATAGTTCCTGTTACTATAGCCCAAGCTTCCTTTAGGGTACGATGTGCCTTCCAATAGTTCATCTGGACAAAATGCAAACAGAGGGTCGGAGATATAACTGTCTCTACCAAATTCTACTAAAGTCAAACAACCTCTATCAAACTAGTCAAACAACCTCAACCAAACTCTATTCAACCCAAACAACCTCTACCAAATTCTGCCACAAAGGATTCATATATCCACCCAAAGTTTACCATGTACTATCATACATATGCCAAACTCGACCATGAAGGAATTGTACCTTCAAACCGAAATATTTGTTCAGTGATTCAGCAACATGATGAGGAAGAATATATGGACCAACACCACCAACAAAATCCAAATATAAATGACCAAGAATATCAGGCATTGCTTGACGAACCCGAGATGACCTCTTTGTAACGCAGCAAGTGTGTTCACCACAGTAGATCCGAATATAGAAACACGGACACTCAACATCGTGGCGTGAAGCACAGACTCTCCAAGCGCAGTTTTGAACCCAACATTTCACAACCAATAACATCTTCGATGAAGAGACGACATCAAAGTGAAACCTATGTAAAACATAATATGTCTTCAACCTTGACTCAAGATCAACTTTTGTGGGATAAATTTGTCCAACAGCTAATTGAAGTGACCTCATTTCGATGTCTAAATACTCATCATCAAATGTCAAATCTCTCTTCTTAGGAGGTAGATTTTTTTCTATTTTCTTCTTTACATTTCCTCTGGACACTTATGAAGTCTTTATCACCAGAGCTTGCACCATCTACATCCTTGTAGTTATCGAATCTCATTTCCGCTTTTGCATCTTCTTCAATGTAGTCAACGTGTTCCTCTTCTTTTTTGACAGTTTGCCTAACTCTACCACACGTTGGAGATTGTCTACCAAACGTAGTATCAAATTTATCAAAGGAAGGCTCGCATTTAGGCTCAAATCTATTACTTTCTTCCACACAAAGACGAATTGTATCTTTTCAAAATTGTTGCACATACCCACGCATTGCCGCTTGTTGGTCACAAAGATAGGAAGAGTATCTTGTGGTAGTCCATTCATGAGTTCATTTGATATGTAACTCAATTTTACCTTATAGATCTGTTGATTTAGCTAGAAATCTTCATGCATCATCCTTATAAACTCATCATAACGTACATCTTCACTCACTTGCATAATCTTACAACCAAGAGAAGTATCCATTAAAAAGAACCATTGATTTTGGTCGAATCTCCAATTTCTGCTAACTAAGATGATATGATCCATAGATCCAAAAAAACAAGAATACGAGGTCAAAAGATAAGAAAGGAGTTCGAGCAACAATGGTGATTTGTGTGCTTCAATGGTGTTTGGTCGATAGTTGGAGCGAGAAAGAAGGTAGGTAATGTAATAATTGAGGGCTAAAATCGTCATTTTACAAACTATGTTAAATTAACTAACTCTGCTTAACTCTACCAAACTATGTTAAATTAACTAACTCTGCTTAACTCTACCAAACACTCAAAATAACTCTGCCAACATCTTCTACACTATCAAAAATAACTGTCAAAATCTGGTACAAAGTGTACGAACTCTATCATACCGTCGTTACTAACTCTGTCAAGCTTTGACAGATAACTCTACCAAGCTTTGACAGATAATTCTACCAAAATCTGCTACACTGGTGATTTAAATTCCGTCAAAATCTACTACAAAGGGTCCAACGTCTACCAAACTCTACTCAATTGAAAACTTTTGTCTACACACCTCATACACTTTTTCCCAATCATTACGACTTCCTAATAACCTAAAGGATAGTACAGATGTTCTTTGACAGTGTTTGGTGGAAGTAAATAATAACATGGTAGAGTTTGGTAACGTGTGGTTGAGCTTACGCTAACGGGACAGAAATTTGGTGGATTTAGCTTCGCAGAACGCGACTGACGTAGCACATTTCATTAATGGTATTTTCGTTATTATGTTTTTGTTTATCCATCTAAAAAACAAAATGATATTATACAATTTTATAAAAATATTTGAGTAATTATGAATTAATATAAATTATTTTAAACATTTCACAAAATTAATAAGTAGTATTCTACCAGATCACCCAAAAATAAATTAATGTTAGTCGGTGGAAAAGACTGAAAACAAATATTGGAGGAATTTAAATTATCTCTAGAAAATTAAGTCAACTTCTAAGTATTTATTATGTAGTCTCCGTAACGAATCTAGCGTTTTTGTAAACCAACGAAATTCAATCTGTGGCTTTCCTCTTTTCTCGTTCCCCTCTTCCTTGTTTAGGGTTTATCCTCTACCTATCCGCCCATTCCATACATACACTTTATATATATATAATACACATAGACAGTCTTCATCCTCATTGGCTCGAAGCAAGAAGAGGAGATTCGTAGTTGCCACCATGTCTTTGAGACCCAACGCTAAGACTGAGGTTCGCCGGAACCGCTACAAAGTGGCGGTGGATGCCGAGGAAGGACGACGGAGGAGAGAGGACAACATGGTTGAGATCCGTAAAACCAAGCGTGAAGAAAGCTTACAGAAGAAGCGTCGCGAAGGTCTTCAAGCTGCGCAGCTACCTCAATTCGCTCCTTCTTCCGTTCCTGCTGCATCAACCGTCGAGAAGAAGGTAATACTAGGGATCTGGAACCGATTCTTAGGGTTTGTATTGATTTCTCTGGTTAGATGTAATTAGATCGGTTTGATTTTAAATTGCTTTTTATTTTTTTTGGCAAGTTGGAGAGTTTGCCCTCTATGGTTAATGGTGTTTGGTCAGAGGATAGAGTCTTACAGCTTGAAGCTACTACTCAGTTCCGGAAATTGCTTTCTATTGGTATTTTTTTTTTGCTATTATATATATCTGTATTGTTTTGTTTTAAAAAAGTTTTCGTTCGATTCAGCAATTAGTTGAATGAATCCATAATTTTAAACTTTTGCAGAGCGTAGTCCTCCAATTGAAGAGGTGATAGAGGCTGGTGTTGTGCCTCGGTTTGTGCAATTTCTCACTAGGGAGGATTATCCACAGCTCCAGGTTTGGTTGATCCGTTATCTATCTGTTTCATTTGCTGGAATTATCATCTGATTGTTTATAATTTATACTTTGTGTATATCTTCAGTTTGAAGCTGCTTGGGCATTGACGAACATTGCCTCTGGGACTTCAGAGAATACAAAAGTTGTCATTGAACATGGTGCTGTTCCGATTTTTGTTCAACTGTTAGCTTCTCAGAGTGATGACGTCCGTGAGCAGGTAATTTATGTGTCTATAGTTTTTGCTTGTGACAGAATTGTTGGTAAATTATGTGTCTATGTGTCTATCTTTAAGAACAAATATGTTCTAAAGTTAATTTTCTTAACCTGTTCATGTGTAAGGCTGTTTGGGCGCTAGGGAATGTTGCTGGTGATTCTCCACGGTGCAGAGATCTTGTCCTTGGTCAGGGAGCTTTAATACCATTGCTTTCTCAGTTGAATGAGCATGCTAAACTCTCAATGCTGCGAAATGCTACTTGGACCCTCTCAAATTTCTGCAGGGGCAAGCCCCAGCCTCCCTTTGATCAGGTGTGTCTCTTTCCAGTTATTCTCTCTGCCTGAAGATCAAGGAAATTTTCATTTTATATTTGTAATCTCTCTTAATAACAGGTTCGTCCAGCACTTCCAGCCCTTGAACGACTGATTCATTCGACTGATGAAGAAGTGTTAACGGATGCCTGTTGGGCCCTTTCTTATCTCTCAGATGGCACAAATGACAAAATCCAATCTGTCATTGAGGCAGGTGTTGTTCCTCGACTTGTGGAGCTTCTCCAGTGAGTTTCAAATCCCATGACCTCACACTGTGTTTATTTTGTTATGATGTTATGAGTTAATGAATATTTTCAAATTATTATGTTGTAGGCATCAATCACCATCTGTGCTTATACCTGCACTTCGTACCATTGGTAACATTGTCACTGGAGATGATATGCAGACACAGGTATGCATTGTTCTTCTACATTGTCATTCATTTCTATTATTTAGCATATATGGTCCACTGTTGATGGAGAAAATGATACACCACTTGCTTAGAGAGCTAAATTGGAACTTGTTGAAAATTACATTTGGTTGTCAAACGTTACTTGCGTAGCTTCGGAATCCTCGCCAAACTTGATCACCTTGCGGATGTTAGGTTGACCTCTGGAAATAGATCTGTCATTTCTTTCTAAATTTTCTTTCCCTTGATTTCCTGAATGCGTAAATGATGTCTAATGGCCCATTTCAATATTGATCGACTAATCTGGCAATCCTCTTTTAGATGAAAAATGCTCTCAAGAATCTCAAACATTTACCATTTCTCACTGATTTCTCTTTCTTCTATGGTTGCTTCTGAAACAACTTTCCTGCAGTGCGTAATTAGTCATGGTGCACTCCTTAGCCTTTTGAGCCTTCTGACTCACAATCATAAGAAGAGCATAAAAAAGGAAGCTTGCTGGACAATATCAAATATCACTGCTGGAAACAGGGACCAGATTCAGGTGAATTTTTGCTGATTGTTGATGTTTTAGCTTATCAGTTTTTTATACACTAATATTGTATTACATGTTTCAGAGGCCTTCTGTGATTGAAGCAAGAGGTTCTATGTGTATTGTTCTCTAATATTCTTTTGGTACTGCAGGCTGTATGCGAAGCTGGTTTGATTTGCCCTCTTGTCAACCTGCTTCAAAATGCGGAGTTTGATATCAAGAAAGAAGCTGCATGGGCAATATCAAATGCTACTTCGGGCGGATCTTCTGACCAAATCAAGTGAGATATCAGCCCCATATTTTGAAATCTTTGTTGGCTCTTTTTCAAACAGCCTCTTAAATTCTTCCCTTGTGTGTTTTAGGTACATGGTGGAACAGGGAGTTGTGAAACCACTGTGTGATCTTTTGGTGTGCCCTGATCCCAGGATTATCACTGTGTGTCTGGAAGGATTAGAGAACATTTTGAAGGTCGGAGAAGCTGAAAAGGTCACTGGAAATACCGGGGATGTAAACTTTTATGCACAGCTGATCGATGATGCTGAAGGATTAGAAAAGATTGAGAATCTGCAGAGTCATGACAACAGCGAAATCTATGAGAAGGCAGTGAAGATTCTTGAAACATACTGGTTGGAAGAGGAGGATGAAGCTCTGCCACCCGGTGATTCCTCTTCACAAGGCTTCCAGTTTGGAGGTAATGATGCAGCTGTACCGCCAGGTGGATTCAACTTCAAGTGAAGGTAATAAATAAACTCATTACATGGGACTAATTAATGCTGTCCGAGTGTCTAAGCATCTGGGGCCTAGACTAGGAAGCGAGAGTAAGATCTGTCTTTGTGTCTTCCTTGTGTAAAACTGTGAGTCTGGTTTTGTTTCAACAGGAGCTGAACATGATGATTTGAAGAGTCAAAGGGGCACTGGTTTGATGGGTCTTATTAGAGAGTTTGGTCCTCCTCCATGTAAAAGTCAGATGGGGTACCTCGGTCTGGCCTGGTCTGGTCCGATCTGGTCTGGTGGTTGGTGGGTTTGAGTCAAGAAATAATAATAAGCTTTGTTGGGGGGGTTTGGGTAGGAGTCATCGGGGAAAATTTGGGAAGGGTTTATAGTTTTCTATTGAAGTGAGGAGAAATCTGTGGGTTTTGTTACATTTGTAGAAACACTGGAAAGTCAAACCTAAAAAAGTTGGTCAAACATAATGTGGTCTTATTGGGGACATAAAAGCCCAATTGGTTCGTGTCTTTGTTATTTAAGATTATTTATATTATTTCCTCTTTCAGTGCGGTCCAAGTCATTTTGGGCTAGCGTCTGCTGCATATGCACGCCTATCTATATTTAACATATGTCCGTAAATCGATGTTATTAATGGGTGTCGTCAATTTCAAGTTGGGTTCTATTTTAAATGATCTATGTTTTGTGCAAAATCTGTCGTGATAGGTAGCCTTGTACCCAAACGATCTTATATACTATTATTATACAAAATTTCAAAGTAGATCGACCCCAAGAAATTAAAGTGATGTTTTATTACTTAAATGTTCGAAAAAGATACATTACACGAGCGAAGATTTTTACTATTTTAATTACAATGATAGCTATATGCGTTTAATAATATAACAATTGTGAATAACTACACAAAAATATCTAAATGACAGTTAAGAGTTTTTTTAATAAATACATGCATCTCTTAAGGCCAAATTGGGAATTGAACGTGGCATTCAAATTGAAAGAACCATAATAAGAATAATTTATTTTCCGAAATTTATTTGCGCCAGCTTTTAAAAATATTCAAATTTGGTACCAAAAAGGATCTTTGTTATTACTCTAATAAGCCTAAGTTAGAGGTTGTAAATTTTCCCTCTTCTTTTTTCAGTTTTCTGGTTGTTTTGTTTTTGGCGGGTGGTTCCAAAGCGTAATAATATACCCCGCTCAAGGGTAATTTAGTAATTAGGATATTGAAATCTAGGGTTTGTAGTCCCCGCCTCCTGTTTTATTATATAAACCCTCTCCGTTTGTTTTATCCGTTACTCCTCTGCGGCGTTTCTCTCTCTTCCTTATCATCACTCACTCTCTCTTTCTCTCAACTTCACAGAGCCATTCAAGCAGTTGTAGAGGATTTCCGATCCTTTTCTGCCATTTCTATCATTCTCCTTTCTTTGATTCTTCGGCTTCGGTTAGAGAGGTTTCCATTCCTTTCAATCTTGTTACGCCTCGAAGTGAATCAATGTGAGTTAACTTGATCGTCGTGATCCTTTTGCTTCTTGTGATCGTTGATCATGTGTTTTGAAACTTTTTTCGTTCTTTTGGCTTGCAGATGTCAATGACAGAAGAAACGAAGTCGACGAAGCTCGAATCGGCGGGAGATTCATCTGATGTGGATAACGGGAACTGTAGTAGTAGCGGAAGTGGAGGCGACACGAAGAAGACATGCGTTGATTGCGGAACAAGCAGAACTCCACTTTGGCGTGGTGGACCAGCTGGACCTAAAGTGAGTAGACAATGATCATTTCTCTTCATTTTCTTCTAACCCTAAAAATCATAGCTTCATGTGCTAGATCTTAGTCTAGATGAAACTGAAATGTGGGTTGATCATGTGTTGTTAACTCTGTCGTTTGCAATTGTGTTTCAAAATCTACTGACCCATTGGTGTGATCATGTGTGTACACTGTTTAGGTAGTAGGTGGAATTTCTGTCCAAGGTTAGTACTGAAATCTGTTGATCATAGAAGATGAACATAGCTATTTTGTTTAGAATGGCTTGATTCTGTGTCTGGAGTCTTGATCAGTTTAATTTTGAACACTTAGTTTTGGGTTAAGATCCTAGTTGTGATCACTTATGGGCTATGCCTAGTGATTAGCTTACTTGTCTTCAACTTTAGATCTACGCAATGATTTTTCACTTGTTCTGTGGTCTCATCAAGTTTTATCTTCTTTTTTTTGTAGTCACTGTGCAATGCGTGTGGGATCAAGAGCAGGAAGAAGAGACAAGCAGCTCTTGGAATCAGACAAGAGGATAACAAGATCAAGAACAAAGCCAATAACAATCTAGGTTTTGACAATCGGAATGTTGAGATCGGAAAAGCTGAAGCAGGCAATGTGAAGAACAAGATGAAGACAGATCCTGAGAATAACAGTAGCAGTAACAAAAAGAAGAATGTGAAAAGAGTAAGTAGATTTTTGGATTTAGGATTTAAAGTTCCGGCGATGAAGAGATCGGCGGTGGAGAAGAAGAGGCTGTGGAGGAAACTAGGGGAAGAGGAAAGAGCTGCAGTACTTCTCATGGCTCTTTCTTGTGGTTGAGTTTTGTCTCTTCACTCTTTTTGTCTGATGGTTGAGAGATTAGGGAAAATAAGTTAGTAAGGAAATGATGAAGAGAGGTTAATTAGCCTTAATATCATATACAATTATAATTATATGTAACTCAGTCCAAATTATTTGTAGGCCAGCTAATGTTACGTTATTACTAATTAATTACTTGTTTTTTCACTACTAATATAGCTAATTAGTGAGAACTTTATAATCTCTCTTGTATGGTCTTTTATTTTCTGTTCTAAAAATGTGAATTTTAAGGACATTTTAGTCACTAACAATAATTAGTGATATTTTATGTAACTGAATGAATTTATAATGATTTCATCATGATTTATTTTTGTCAATAATTGATAATCATAGATTCGAATGTGAATTTGAAAAATTTGTAACCTTTGTACAAAAGGAAAATTCCAGCCGTACAATCTCATCTCTGGGATACTCAATGTGACCCAAACTACACGCGCTATTGAAGAGCGTGATGTCAAAACGAGACAGCTATAAACAGCTCACGACTTTTGGGATTTTTTGGTGGATTTTGATTATAACGAAAAAAAAAGAGTCGGTGATGGTGACTACTGACTACTGCTGCGTCTCCTCTCATTTTCTTCCGCTTTTTTTTTTTTTTTTTTTTAATGTTCCCACCTTTTTTTCTAATGTAACACAAAAAAAAGTTATGAACATTTTGTAACTCCCAAAATTGGATATTTCTTTATTCATTTAGTTACAAGTCATAACTCATATTCGCATAGATCGAATCTATTAAAATTCAGTTAATATATTTACTATCAATTTTTTTTTGGATATTTTAAGAAACTTTAAGGTAATCTGCAAAAATTGGTGAATTAAGGTTGTGATTGATGACTTAGTCTAGGTCTAATTGAAGCAAATTAACAAAAAACTATCAATAATTATTGACAAAATAAAACAAAAAGTCACCAATCAGATCAATATGCTGCATGTGTGAGTTATTAGAAGATAAAATAAAGTCCACTTTTACTTGACAAATGAGATGGAAAAACACAAACACACCTTATAGGGACGGGACTCTTTTATTATTCGCATGACATATGTAAATTTGTAGTAGTAGTCACAACCAGGATCTTATAAAAATTGATGATGCTTGATCAATCAACCAAGATTAAAAGAAATTTAGGCCAATGAATTCAAGAGTTAAGAGATTAAAGAACATATTTTATTAATAGACAAATTTGATTACAAGAGTTGAATAACAAAAATGAGAGAATTTGTCTATTTTAATTTTCTAGAGTTTTTTCTGAGTGTCCTTCTTTGTTCGCTTTTCTTCTTTTTATATCCCACGACTTGAATTCGGTTTCGTCTTTTTCTCTGTTCAGTTCACCCTTTGTAACTGCCTTCGTCCCTCTTTTTCCGCTAGCCACGTCACACTTAAAAGGATATGTTTCTTCTCTTAGCGAGTTTGCAACATTGATTAAATCTTAGTGGACATTTCTCCTTTTTATCCCGCTAACGTTATATACCCCAATATGCTTAGTGGCCTTAGCAGCGAGGCCTAGTATCAACAGTTGCCTACCAGCTTTCTTAGTGAGTACGCTAAGGAAGTTGTTATGATACCTATCTTTTCCCCTGATTTCGTGGTTTAGCTTACAAACTTCAAATTTTGAAAACTCGTTTGAATTTGATCTTATCCACCGAATCCTTTAAGTTTAGGCTTGTTATCTTTCTTCTATAAGTAATGATGGTTGAGCTAGATTCCCCTACGTTTTTCCCTTGCTGCTTAGGAGTAATCATCCGCTCAGCCGCCAGTTACGATTCCCAAAGTAACAGTTCTTCTCCATTTATAGACGTTATTGTGTCTAAAGGTCACCTGCCACTTCCTTTGGGAATTGAGGCGGTTTAAATTCCGCTTGTTTTTCTTATTTAAACTTTTCTCCTTTCTGAGTTTCGTAGTTTCGCCATTTATTCCGTTATTCCTTCACTTTTCTTTTCTTCTTCACTTTCCTTAATCAAACATACATGCAATGTCATCGTCTGATGAATCTAGGAGTTTCGTCGTTGTTCGATCAGTGTCTCATCGTTGCCACAATAGCGCTTGTGGTTCGAATCGTTCTTCACGGTCACGGGAAGGCTCGCTAACCATCGAGGGTCTCGAAGAGTTTCATTTACGCCACCATATTTCCAGGTCTATTGACCTTCGTCTTCCTACTTTTCCAGAGGATGTTCCTGATCATTACATGTTCGAATCGACCCTCTATTTTGATGTTTGCAATCTTATTTTCCCAATCCCTTCTCATCTTCTTGAATTAATTCACTCGCTTGGCCTTTCTCTTTTCCAACTCACGCCTTCTTTCATTCGTCTTTCTCTTGCAATCTTTACTCTTGCTTCAGAGTGCGAGAAGACGATATTTGTGGTTCAAGATCGATTCCGATGTTGAACACTTTATTTGGGTTGTTGGGGTCGACCATTACTGGTTCGACCTGTGAGATGTGTGGCTTCGCGATCTACACTATTTTTTGATTTTTAAATGTAGGGTTTTTTGGGATTCTTCTAGTGAAGTCATGTCGGTCTCTAGCTGCTACAATGCACCTTTTTGGCATGGTGATGGCTTTCCCTCTAACAATGTCAAGCTGCTTTTTACTTCCATGTATTGTGCCAATACTTCCGTTTTTTTTTTTGGAAATTTTACGCACTGATGATAGGTTGAGGGGACTGCTTTCATTGAATAGATTCATTATCTTCCAACTATGGCATTGTAGGGCGCTGGTTTGTCTATAATGACGAAGCTCATGATTTTTTGAACTCCGTCGGCAATTACCGGTCCCGAGGGACATTGATGTGTTGCCAGAGAATCCGGTTAGCGGCATCTTTCCACCTCCTAGCTCATCAAAACCAAAACCTATTCGCCTAAAGGTGTCATAGAAGAGGAGGTTGACCTCACTACATGATTCGACCATTATATGGCGTAGCTCGAATCCTCCTACATCGAAGGTTATGATTAATGCATCGTCATGAGGCTTGTCTAACGTCAGGGTTTCACTTTCTTTGAATGTCAAGATGTGGTTGGGACAAAACATCAATGATGGTGTGCAGTTTTCAAGTGATTCTACCTTTTATTGGTGCGCTTTTATCGCATTGATAGAACACGAAACAACTTTGATCCCTGCTCAATATAATCAATTTTGGCTTCTGGGATAAGGGGTCGGTTGAGTCTATCTTATCGAGCTCAGGATCAGCATCCGGTTTATCGGGGCTTCGATCCCGCTTTTTATTGTCGTTTTGTTTCTTCTATTCTTTTTTTCATTCCGTCTTTCCATTTGCCTTGCTCGTTTAACCACCTCACAACTTTATATTCCTCCAGGGAATGTGTTTTAGCTTGATGGTAATGGCAGAACTTCCCGGTATGTCTCCCCCCTCTTCTTTGCCGGGTGGGGTTCCCAATGACATGAATGTTTACTTTGCCCTTCAGCTTGTTTTATATTATTCCCGTAGGTTTTGCTTCCGTCACTTTAGGTTTTTTGAATTTCTGAAGGGACTCTTCCCAAATAGCGAAGTTTGCTATGTGGTGAAGCGCATCACCCAAAGTATTTGTAGGTCTCATGGTTAGATCCAGACAGAAAGCCCTAGACTGCCAGATTCTTCACCACAAAGCGATCAAGGCCATTTCGTCAGTCACATTGGCACATTGGGCTTTCATGTCTTTGAACCTAGCGATATACTCACGCAAAGGCTTGGATCTTTGCTGCATTACATTTAGCAAGGTGTTGAAATCATGTTTATTTTTGATAAATATCGGGTCATGCTTTAAGAAAGCTTCTGCGAGCTGTTCGAATCCGTCGATTGAATTTAGTGGGAGGGTTGAGAACCAATCAAGAGCGGCCCCTGCAAGATTCTCGGAAAAAAATATGCAGTATCCGGCATCTTTTTCCTCACCCTCTAAGTGAGATCTGTCCACTGCTAAACGAAAAGTCTTGACGTGTGAAACCGGATTGGAATTTCCCAAATACGTGGAAAACTTAATTTTCCCCACGTCTCCAATATGGGTTTCTGTCACCTTCTGAGTAAACGGGGTGAATCGTGTTTGTTCGATAACCCTGTTTATCTCTGGGGCCGACGTTGTTGCCATATAAAACTGAGATTTCATAAGGTCTTGCTCTGCAAGATTACAGAGGACCATTTCACGAAGCTCGTTTACTTCAGCATCGTTGACTCGCGTTACATCGGTTACTATTGATCAGGTCCCGAAGTGACCCCTGCTCGGAGGGTTTGGCATACAACTTGAGCGCGGGCCAATTGTTACCTTAGCCTTTGAATTTCTTCATCATTTGGGCTATTTTGGCATGTGGTTTAGACCGAAACTTCAGTCGCGGTCCGACATGTTTTCTCTATAGTAGAGTTTGGCGAAACGCATGCCCGCAATGGTCTTTGATTGTTTGGGGATAATCTGACTTCCGTTTGAGCATGTGATCCAGATTCTACGGGATCTGATCATGTCACCCTGTTTCGCGTTGATCTTTCAGGTGATGAGGGTGGGGTACCTCTCAAGATCTCGCAAGGTGATCCACTCGACGGGGATCTTATTTCCAGCGAGGATTCCCCTCTTTGATCGAGGGAACCTTGCAGTGAGTTTTGCAACTGCAAGACTTCCTGCCGGAGTTCTTGTTCCCTCCGATCGAACTGAGCTATAAGCTCTTGATTTCTCGTCATAGGTTGGCGATTTTGTTCGGACGACATTGCTACATCACTCGTCAAATCCACTATTCGGTGGGTTTGGCGTTGATATGTTACTAATGTTTCAGCCTCTGCCGTATTACCGATTTGATCGACCTCGTTCTCCGAAGATTCAAGGTGGACTGTGTTATCCTCATTGCGCGGCAATCCAAGGGGATCTGCACTGTCAGGATCTGGCTCTCCTGCTCCTTCCATCATTAGTCGGGATCAGGATCTAGTTTCTATAAGAATCTAGGCCCCACAGTGGACGCCAAATTGATGATGCTCGATCAATCAACCAAGATTTAAGGAAATTTGGGCCAACGAATTCAAGAGTTAAGAGATTAATGAACTGATTTTATTGATAGACAAATTTGGTTACAAAAGTTGAATAACAAAAACGAGAGAATTTGCTTATTTTAGTCTTCTAAGGTTTTTTCTATGTGTCCTCTTTTGTTCGCTTTTCTCCTTTTTATATCCCTACGACTTGAATTCGGCTCGGCTTTTTTCTCCATTCAGTTTGCCTCTTGTAACTTCTTCGTCCCTCTTCTTCCTCTAGTTACGTCACACTTAAAAAGATCTGTTTTTTTCTCTTAGCGAGTTCACAGCATTGATCAAATCTTAGTGGGCATTTCTTGCTTTCAACCCGCTAACATTATATACCCCCTATATGCTTAGTGCGCCGAGCTATACGAGACCTGGTATCAACAAAAATCAAATATTAAACATGACATATTAAGTAAATGTATGTAATTTAATGGATATCAACTTACTTACATAGTTTTTAATTGATCTTTTTCTAACATTTTTATAAAAATCTAATTTATAACCCAAAATTTTGAAATGGCATATAATATTTAACCATTAAGCTAAATATATTTTCTCAGTTATTAAAAATTTTAACCAAGAAAATATAATCCATAATCTAAACTCTAAATAGTATCGTACAATCTACTTGACTCACTAAAAGTTATACTCGAGTAGGGAAAATAGTAGAGATATTATTCAAAAAATCATATCAATTTTATATATTTACCAAACACATTTTGATTACTCAACTTTTTTACTCAAAATTGTATTTGGAACTCGTACATATTGGTAAGATTATCGTCATCAATCGGAACCTAGGTATATAGTCGTTAATATAGAGTGTAAATGGTAACTGTATAATTATGCTGAATGTGGAATCTGGCATTATTTTTTTATTTTTTATGCGGAATTACTTAAATTCAAATGGTAACAACTGAATTTTGCTAAATGTGAAATTTGGCTAAATTTTTTTTTAATAATTAGATCGACAAAGTCTAACTGATAGCCAAAATTTGTCATAGAACTCCATTTGATATACCTTTTGTAGTGAGTTGAACCCTTGATGCTAGATTCATATAACGTAACTATAAATCTTGGTCATATTTCAAAGTTTCTCTTGAAATTTTTGGATTTGGAGATGTATAATAGTTTTGATATATATAAAAAAGGAAATAATTTGTTAGGATCCAAGTTAGAGATGGATGACCTATCGTGAACTTGGATAAATCCGATTATAATTCAGTTATTCATTGATTATTCAAGTCAAAAGTATTAAAAGACATAAACACTATTAATAAATTTCTATTTCTCTGAACAAATCGAAAAAAAAATTATGTCATATCCGATTAATACAAAGATATTTTTGTCTAATCACTCAAAAGATCTGATTAGAATTTGGATAATCCACTAATTTTCAAAATAAAACCTTTTAAAAGACCAAATTGTCATTAAAAAATTGGAATATGATGAAAATTAAAAGTAAACGATGTAATTATGAAAAAACTAAAGTTATACTTGTGAAAACGGAGTAACAGATTCCCGATTAATTAATATAGTAGATATCTAATGATCAATGATTATCATCTATATGTACAATTAATTAACTAAATATTTTCTAAGCATATGCATAATAAAAATAAAATAAAAAGGAAAAGAGTTGAAAAAGATAAACAATTCATGATACACGTAAAATAGAACACTAAATATTAATAAAGAAATAAAATGATTGTGGAATTTGTGGAAGAATAAGAATGTGACTGGTAACTGAATAATGGAAAAAGTTGTGGAATTGAGGAATTTTCAGCAGTTACCAATTCCAGCCATAATGTATGTTATACGTGTTTTTGTGGTTTGGTTTAGGTGTGAATAGCTTTGAACTCATCCTATATTGTCTCACGTTATCTCAAAGACAATAGCAATACTTAAACACTCTTTGATCAATCGCCTATTAAGATTAAAATATATTAACCGAAATCTATAACAATAATTCCTTCGACTTCGACTTCGACTTCAAGTCAATATTTAGGGTTCGAGTTTCAAAAATAGGCGTTAAGGTATTGTTGAAAATAAATAAAATTGATTTTGGATCAAATCTCATTTTGGGTCAAATTTAATTGAGGTACATAAAATTTGATCCATATTCTAGAGAATTTCTTAGAGTAAATATCTAGATATTATGAAAAAAATATCTAGATAACTATAATAAAATAATCTAGATATTATAGTAGAACTCTCTAGATTTTAGATTAAAATATTAGAGATATTTTGAGTTTTGGAGGCTATATAAGACTCAATAAGAACAAAATCTTCTTCTTTCTAAAATTTCTCCTCTCCAAAATATTTAAACACTTCCAAAATAGTTTCTCTCTTCCAACAAAGTGGTATCAGAACTAGAAGATCATTTTGAAGATGGCGAATAACGGTGTTCCCTTCCAAGTTCCGATGCTCACAAAGAGCAATTACGATAATTGAAGTCTACGAATGAATCCTAGGAGCACATGACGTGTGGGAGATAGTTGAGAAAGGTTTCGTTGTGCCGGAGAATGAAGGTAATCTTTCTCAAACTCAAAAAGATAGTTTGAGAGATTCAAGAAAGAGAGACAAGAAAGCTCTCTGTCTAATCTATCAAGGATTAGATGAAGATACATTTGAGAAAGTAGCGGAAGCTACGTCGGCCAAAGAAGCTTGGGAAAAGCTTCGAATATCTTACAAGGATGTTGATCAAGTAAAAAATGTACGTCTTCAAACCTTAAGAGGAGAATTTGAAGCGTTACAAATGAAGGAAGGTGAACTTGTCTCCGATTATTTTTCAAGAGTTTTGACGGATACCAACAATCTAAAAAAAAATGGAGAGAAGCTATATGATGTAAGAATCATGGAGAAGGTTCTTAGATCGTTGGATCCAAAATTTGAACACATTGTCACCGTCATTGAAGAAACGAAAGACTTAGAAGCCATGACAATGGAGCAACTTCTTAGTTCTTTACAAGCTTATGAAGAAAAGAAGAAGAAAAAGGAAGACATCACCGAGCAAGTACTCAAGATGCGGATTGATCATGCTAAGGAAGAAAGTGGCCGAAGTTATCCAAAAGGAGGTGGATTTCAGTCACGAGGAAGAGGTCGTGGATATGGAAGTGGAAGAGGTTGGAGAACGTATGAAGATAACTCTAAGCAAAGAGGAGAAGGCTCATTTAGAGATCGTGGGAGAGGAAATTCAAGACCAAGGTACGATGAATCAAATGTCAAATGTTATAATTGTGAGAAGTTTGGACATTATGCTTCAGAATGTAAAACTCCTCACAACAAAAGAGTCGAAGAGAAGGTCAACTTCGTGGAAGAAAACAACAAAGAAGAATAAATGATATTAATGGCATTTAAGAAAGACGAAGGAAAAGATAGTCATAAGTGGTACCTCGACAGTGGTGCAAGTAATCACATGTGTAGAAGAAAAAGCATGTTCGTGGAACTTGACGAACCGGTGAAAGGAAACATGGCTTTGGAAGATGAATCAAAGATGGAAGTGAAAGGTAAAGTAAATATTCTCATTCGATTAAAGAATGGAGATCATCAATTCATTTCCAATGTTTATTACATTCCAACCATGAAGACCAACATCTTGAGCCTTGGACAACTCTTAGAGAAAGGTTATGATATTCGATTAAAAGATAATAACCTTTCTTTAAGAGACAAGGAAAATAATCTCATCACAAAAGTGCCGATATCTAAAAATATAATGTTTGTTCTTAATATTCAAAGTGACATCGCACAATGTCTCAAGATGTGCTACAAAGAGGATTCTTGGCTTTGGCATCTTCAGTTCGGGCATCTCAACTTTGGAGGTTTGGAGTTGCTTTCGAAAAAGGAAATGGTGAGAGGACTACCTTGTATCAACCATCCAAATCAAGTTTATGAAGGGTGTCTACTTGGAAAACAATTCAAAATGAGCTTTCCAAAGAAGTCAATCACAAGAGCTCAAAAGCCATTAGAACTTATTCATACAGATGTATGCGGTCCCATCAAGCCAAAATCACTCGGTCAGAGTAACTACTTCCTTCTCTTTATTGATGATTTTTCAAGAAAAACATGGGTTTACTTTTTGAAGGAAAAATCGGAGGTGTTTGAAAACTTCAAAAAGTTTAAAGCTCATGTTGAGAAGGAAAGTGGTTTGGTGATTAAAGCAATGAGATCCGATCGTGGAGGAGAGTTGACATCAAAAGAATTTATGAAGTATTGTGAAGATAATGGAATACGAAGACAACTAACGATGCCAAGATCCCCTCAACAAAATGGTGTGGCAGAAAGAAAGAATAGAACAATCCTTGAAATGGCGAGGAGTATGCTCAAAAGTAAGAAGCTAACCAGAGGAATTATGGGCGGAAGCAGTTGCGTGTGTTGTTTATCTATTAAACCGATCTCCAACAAGAAGTGTTTCAGAAAAAACACCATAAGAAGTTTGGAGCGGAAGGAAACCCGATATTTCTCACCTACGAGTTTTTGGAAGTGTTGCTCACACACATGTACCAGCGGAGAAGCAAAGCAAGCTTGATGATAAAAGTGAGAAGTATATATTCATAGGATACGATGCAAACTCCAAAGGATACAAGCTTTACAATCCAAATACCAAGAAGACAGTCGTAAGTCGAGATGTCATCTTTGATGAAGAAGAAAAATGGGAGTAGAGATCAAGAGATGAAGACTATAACTTCTTTCCACATTTTGAAGAAGAAAACTTGGAGCAACAAAGTGAGGAGCATGTTACCCCACCAACTTCATCAACACAAAGTTCTCAAGGAGATGAAAGTTCGAGTGAGAGAACTCCACGTTTTAGAAGTCTACAAGACATTTATGAGGTAACCGAAAATCAAGAAAATCTCACTTTATTTTGTCTATTTGCGGAGTGTGAACCTATGAACTTCCAAGAAGCCATGGAAAAGAAGACATGGAGAAATGCAATGGATGAAGAGATCGAGGCTATCCAAAAGAATAACACTTGGGAGTTGACTTCACTCCCAAAGGGACAAAAAGTAATTGGTGTAAAGTGGGTGTATAAAGTGAAATAAAGCTCTAATGGAGAAGTTAAAAGATATAAGGAAAGACATGTGGCAAAAGGTTACAGTCAAAGAGCCGGCATCGACTATGATGAGGTATTTTCTCCTGTTGCTCATTTAGAAATTGTTTGACTAATTATTTCATTAGCGGCTCAAAACAGTTGGAGGATACATCAAATGGATGTCAAATCAGCCTTTCTAAATGGAGACCTCAAAGAAGAAGTCTACATTGAGCAACCACAAGGTTACATTGTCAAAGGAGAAAAAGATAAAGTATTGAAGCTAAAGAAAGCACTTTATGGATTAAAACAAGCTCCAAGGGCATGGAATACTCGAATCGATAAATATTTCAAGGAGAACAACTTCATCAAGTGCCCATATGAGCATGCACATCAAAAATCAAAATAAAGATATATTGATTGTATGCTTATATGTTGATAACTTGATATTCACGGGAAGCAATCCAAATATGTTCGAGGAGTTCAAGAAAGAGATGACGAAGGAGTTTGAGATGACGGATATTGGGTTGATGTCTTACTACCTTGGAATAGAAGTGAAACAAGAAGACATTAGAATCTACATTACCCAAGAAGGTTATGCTAAAGAGGTACTTAAGAAGTTCAAAATAGATGACTCGAATCCTGTTAGCACGCCAATGGAATGTGGAATCAAATTATCAAAGAACGAAGAAGGAGAAAGAGTGGATCAACCACTCTTTAAAAGCTTAGTTGGGAGTTTAAGATATTTGACATGCACAAGACCAGACATCTTATATGCGGTCGGAGTAGTGAGTCATTACATGGAGAACCCAACAACAACTCACTTCAAAGCAGCAAAGAAGATCCTTCGTTATATCAAAGCGATAGTGATTGGGGTGGAGACATGGATGACCGCAAAAACACAAGTGGATTTGTCTTCTACATTGGAGATACTGCTTTTACTTGGATGTCGAAGAAACAACCAATTGTCACCCTCTCCACTTGTGAGGCAGAGTACGTAGCTGCAACTTCATGTGTTTGTCATGCAGTTTGGCTATGTAACTTGATGAAGGAGTTAAAATCTCCGGACAAGGAACCAACAAAGATATTTGTGGATAACAAGTCGGCAATAACATTAGCAAAGAACCCAGTCTTCCATGATTGAAGCAAGCACATTGATACACACTATCACTACATCAGAGAGTGTGTTGCCAAGAAAGATGTGGAGTTAGAGTATATAATGACGAACGATCAAGTAGCCGACATCTTTACAAAACCCCTTAAGCGTGAAGACTTTATCAAGATGAGGAGTTTGCTTGGAGTAGCAAAATCA